>CAWUFW010004909.1:0-1440291 GCA_963921515.1 Calotriton arnoldi
GGCGGTGTCTAGGTCGTCAGCGGCGGTTTTGGGTTGTCGTGCGTCTTTCCGTCCGTGGCGGGCGGATGGACTTAGACTCGGACATGGGTGGGTGGTATTTTTTGTTTATTTTCCGCCTCCGGCGGTTTTCGGTTCGAGGCATCGTAATTGCTCGGTCGGTATTCAGACGGTGTAGGCAGGCGGATTTTTAACACTGTGGTAGATGGCGGATCTTTTACCGTCCGACATCGTAATGGACACCTTGGTTTTTCAACCATCCCTAGCACCTGTAACTCCTGGCAGTTCTCCCCCTCCTTCTGCTCTCCGCAATTAGCGCCGGGACACCTCCGTTGGAGGTAGCTGTGCGCTCTACAAACTTCAAAATAAATAATAATAATAATCTACCTCTGTGTGTGATAGGCTTTTGCAGAGTTGAAGCAGTTGGCCCTCCACAACTTTGTGAAGTATTTTGTAACCAATGCAAGCTTTGGGAATTTGAATGTTAAAACGAAGGAAAATTTGCACATTGTTTGAAGTTTAGCAGTTTTTGTTAGACCTGTCATCCTTAGGGTGGTGTTCACCCAAGGTTTTTGCTTTTTCCCTCCACATTTTGCTGAATCTTTTTGTTGGCCTTAGGAATCTAGATTTTGCTGTGGTATGGGCACTGAAGAAGCTGAGGACATACTTGCTTGGCACTCACTTCCTGATTCAGACTGACCACATACCCCTCAGGTGGCTCATGCAAATGAGGGTTGAGAATCCAAAACTGTTAAAGTAGTTCATTTCCCTTTAGGGTATGGACTTCAGGGTGGAACACAGACCAGGGATAGACCACTCCAATGCTAATGATCTATCCAGGTTTTTCCGCCTTAGTGAAGATACCTCCCTAGAAACTGGGTAGCTCTCCCCACTTTCAGCTGGAGGGGACACGTGTTAGACCTGTCAGCATTAGGGTGGTCTTCCCCCAGTCTTTTTGCTTTTTGCCTCCACGTTTTCCTGAATCTTTTTGTTGGGCCCTTAGGACTTTGAGCACCTTGCCACTGCTAATCAGTGCTAAAGTGCATGTGCTTCTTCCCTAAACATGTGTGTAATTGGTATATACCTGAGTGACGTATTTAATTTACTTGTAAGTCCCTTGTAAGGTGGTATACCATATACCCAGGGCCTATAAATTAAATGCTACTAGTGGACTACAACACTGATTGTGCCCACAGAAGTAGCCTTTCAAAATGGTCTCAGACCTGTCACTTCAGTGCCTGTGTGTGCAGTTGCCTGCCACTTCGACTTGGCATTTAAAACTACTTGCCAAGCATTAAACTTCTCTTTTATTACATATAAGTCACCCTTACGGTAGGCCCTAGGTAACCCTAAGGGCAGGGTGCTATATAAGAAAATGGTAGGACATGTACTTTTATGTTTTGAATGCGCTGATAGTGACAAACAGTCTATTTAATATTTCACCACTGTGAGGCCTACTCCTCTCATAGGTAAGCATTGGGTATTCCTTAATTCACTTTTAAGCTCTAATTTCCTGATCAGAGAGGAGTAGCTTTATCATGTTTCATATGTTTGGAATGGCAATGATAAATCATCCCTACTGGGGAAATTGGATTTAACATTTCTGTTTTAGAAATGTCACTTTTAGAAAGTGGACATTTTTCTGCACTTATTGCTCTGTGTGCCTGACAGCCTGTCACCAAATATACGTTTTGTGTGGGTGACAGCTACACTTTGTGCATTCACTCTAGACAGCCAGAACACAGGAAGGATAGGTGTGTCTGAGTATCCATCTACATTCATCTGCATTCTGATGGCATTGCCTGGGCAGGATGGAAGGGAGGGGCAAACACTTCAATTGAATAGGTAGTGTCCTGTCTCCACACAAACGGCTGATTTATCCCCCATAGACAGCCTGGCAGACAGGACTGGGCTGAAAGGAGGATCTGTGCGCTTCAGAGAGCTGCTTTAAAGTCACCCTCACATCAAAGGTACTTTGGGTATAAGTAGTGGATCTCTGACCCCCTAAAATCAGATATTTCTGGATCTTGAACTGAAGCATCTGGGTGGGGGGTACTATGAAAAGGATGGCCAGGGTTCTTACCAGAAGAAGGAGGGGGAGATAAAAAGAAGGAGTTCTCTTCAGGTCCCCAAAACAACTCAAAGGGAAAAGGGTCTAGTTCTCATTCCCAATCTGGCCACCAGAAGAAAAACTACCTTGACAAAAGCCAGCAGCCCAAGCCTGTTAAGTGCTATGAATGCTAAGAGTATGGACACTACAAGGGGTTATCAAGTGTCCAAAAAGAGCACAACCTCCCACTGGATAAAAGGTTCCAGAGGTGGTGAGTGCAGTGCTGGGGGAGACGTTTGTCCCAGTTAATGTGGGGGAGTTTAGGGAGGTTACCCTAGTGTCCCTGGTTGACAGTGAGATGATTCCTAAGATCCATGCCCCCTCTAATACTGCCAACTATAGCCAATGGTTCACTATCAATGGGCAAGGCGATGGAGCCAGTATGACTATGGTAAGGAGTCAGCTGGTTTTCCCAGAGCAGGTAATTCCAAATGCATTCCACCAGGTTGTGGTGGCTGACAACAGACAGGGTCACTATCCTGTGGCCCTGGTTCCATTTGAGTTGGGGGGGGAGTTTCAGGTATTTTCTTGCTGTTAGCCCTGCCATGCCTGTAGACTGCTTGTAAGGTAATGACCTTGAGCACACTACCTGGAAGGAAGTGGAGCTAAAGGCTTGTGTGGGGATGTTAGGATTACCTTAATGGATCGGTGCTATGACAAGGTCTATAGCTGCCCAGGATGGTTCTCAAAAAGGGCTGGAGCATGGAAAAATAGCCCAGTCAGCTGTTAAAAAGGGGAAGGCAAGGGTGCTGGTAAACCAGCCCCTGAGTCTAATCCCAGTGAGGTAAATGGGCACCTCTGGTGGCCACACCGGAGCCCACTGAAGAGGGCACTACTCCACTTAGGGACCTGCCTGTCATTACCAGATGGCATGTCAAAGGGGGACCCACTAATGAGGAGTTCTGTAGGGAGTGTCCAAGCCTTGAGGGACTGTGGCAACATGCTGAAGCCCAAGCAGCAGGTGATGTCTCTGGTAGTCACTATGTTTACTGTGAGGACGGCCTCATTTACAGTGAGCCTAAGGCTCCTGTGCATGGGACAACAAGGGCCCTGGTGGCCCGCAATGCTACAGGGCCCTTGCTAGAGCTGGTACACGAAATTCCCCTGGCAGGACACCTGGGCCAAGACAAGACCTTTGCAAGGCTAGTCCCACCCTTTTTTTTGCCCCAGGATTAAGACTTTCTCAGACACAGAGAAGAGACGTACGGCATACCTTGTTGATAGCAAAGGCTGTCTTTATCAGCAGAGGCAGGAAGACAGTGTTCCCTGTAAAGGGCAAACAACAACTGCAGTAGCAGTCAGTCAGTTTTCCTCTGGGACTTTGCTTTATTAGCTTCAGTCTTCAGGCGAGATGTATCATCTATTTCTTAGCACATCTAAAACAACTACACAGAATATTATAAAAACAGCAACGAGACACATTATAAATAACAAGAACAAAATGAATATTTCCAGCACTGCTAAAATGACATTTAAAATGTTATCTAGAACCTAACATCCTAATAACTACTTCTGGGCGCTTATTTATGACAGCATGAAAGGCAGAGCAAATTGCAGTCTAGAGTTTCTTAGGAAGAAGAGATGTACTGCATAGCTTGTTGAAAGCAAAGGCTGTCTTTATCAGCGGAGGCGTGAAGGCGTAGTCTTCCTCCAACCTTTTGCTTTTCCCCTCCACATTTTGCTGAATCTTTCTGTTGGCCTTAGAAATCTTAGCACTTTACCACTACTAATCATTGCTAAAGTGCATGTGCTTTTTCCCTAAACATGTGTGTAATTAGTGTATACCTGATTGACCTATTTAATTTACTTGTAAGTCCCTTGTAAGGTGGTATACCATATACCCAGGGTCTGTAACTTAAATGCTTCTCGTGGCTGCAGCACTGATTGTGCCACCCACAGAAGTAGCCTTGCCAACTGGTCTCAGGCCTGCCACTGCAATGCCTGTGTGTGTAATGCCTGTCACCTCGACTTGGCCTTTAAAACTACTTGCCAAGCCTTAAACTTCCCTTTTATTACAATAAGGCTAAGGTACGTCCTAAGTAGCCCTAAGGGCAGGATGCTGTGTAAGAAAAAGGTAGGACATGTAATCTTATGTTTTGCATGTCCTGGTAGTGACAAACAGCCTATTTCATTTTTCACTACTGTATGGCCTACTGCTCTCATAGGGTAGCATCAGGAATTCCTCAATACACTTTTAAGCTGCAATTACTGATCAGAGATGTTTCATATGTTTGGAATGATAAAACCCCTTAATGGTGAAGTTGGATATAACATTACTGTTTTAGAAATGCTATTTTTAGAAAGTGGACATTTCTCTGCACTTACTGCTCTGTGTGCCTGACAGCATTTCTCTAACACACGTCTGGGGTGGATGACAGCTACACTTTGTGCATTCCCTCTAGATAGCCACAACACAGGAAGGAAAGGTGTGTAGGAGGACCCATCTACATACATCTGCATTCTGATGGCCTTGCCTGGGCAGGATGGAAGGGAGGATCTAACACTTCACTTGAATAGGAAGTGTCCTGTCCCCACACAAAGGGCTGATTTACTCCCCATAGATAGTCCGGCAGACAGGACTATGCTGAAAGGGGAACCTGTGCACCTCAGAGAGTTGCTTGGAAATCACGGGCCACATCAAAGGCACTTTTGGGTATAAGTAATGGGTCTCTGACCTCCGTAAAATCTGACACATCTGGATCTCAAACTGAACCTCTGTCAGAAGGACTGCTGTGCTGTGAAAGACTCATCTTTGGACTTCAGACTTGGAAGGCCTGCTTTTGTCTTGTGTTGCCATGCTGCCTGCTGCCCTCTGACTCTGCTGAAGGAGAGCTGGACTCGGCCTTCCCTATAAGTGATCTCCATGGGATTGTTGGCTTGCCTTCTGTTTCTTGAGACTCAGGGAAATCAAAGTCTCTACCTCTGCTCCTGTGTCTGGGTCACTGGAAGTGGCCCAGATACTTGCAACACGGATTTCGATGTATCTCCTGACTGTGTGTAACAAAACCAGCATATTGACCCAGTTGTGGGAGCAAAGTCGGGGCATCACATCGGAACCAGCGCTTTGCCTTCAGAGATCGATGCATCGGACAGCGTATAACTGCCACTGCAGGTTGGTGAGATCGATGCATCCCCCTCGACTGCGTGGCAGAATCCAGCACATCGCTCGACACATCTCGACTCCGGCACCCATCTTCGGAATTGGCGCATCACCTTCACTGCCTGGAGAAGATCGACGTATCTCGTTGATTGCGAGCAGGAAAGGTACCTTGTTCACCGGGGCCTGCATGGGTCCTGTAGATGGCCTGCTCAACCACAAGTTCGTCCCGAACTTTGACTTTGCCCCGGTTCAGCGCGACCTAAAGAAAACTTTTAGTGCTACTTGCTTCTAAGCGCTTTTTCTGCATTTTTTTAATTCAATGTCTCAGCTTCCATACATTGTATTTTTGTCATTTTTGTTCTGTTTTGCTCAGAATATAATAATCTATTTCCCTTAACCTGTGTGGAGTCTTTGTCTGGTGTATTCATTGTGTTACTGTGTGTGTGTGTTGCACAAATACTTTACACATTGCCTATTTAGATAAACCTCACTGCTCTGTGCCAAGCTACCAGAGGTTGAGCACAGGTTATCTTTTAGTGTGTATATAGGTTACCCTGACCAGGACAGTGGCTTCTGCTTGGACAGGGTGCATACCTTTGCCAACCAGAAATCTTGTTTCTAACAGTTTTCCAAGAGAATGTTTCATGTTTTCCCACAATAAGGTTGTTGTGGTGCTACCCAGGATGCTTGCTGAATGAATCTGGTGTTAAATGACATGCATAAGATCTTTGTTAAGTTAGGGCTTACAAAGACATTTCATAGATGACTCCAAGCACTTCACCTTCCATATAAATTTTAATCATGTTCTTCGTGACAGGAGGTTTCACATCAGGCCGCCACTGCTAAACCCCTAGTACATTCCGATGTCACTGGTGTGGTACCAAGTGGTGTGATTGTATTTGCAATGAGGTTGTGATGATCCACACAGTGAAACTGTGAACATATTTAAATAATTAAGGTTTTTCTCTGCGGGACCGCATTTAATTCCATATGGTCTTTTAAATGCTGATTTTATTGCTTCCTAGTACCCCGAAGGTCTGAATGGTGCTACTATCTGAGCGGCTAAATAGCCACTGGCTGCCACATGCTACTTATACAAAGATATTTAAGGGTTCAGTTTGACTGCCCTTCAGACATAACCTGGCATGAAGTAAAGAAATAGGGTCGACCCTTGGAGGTGCAAAAGGTTAATAACTGCCATGTTGGAATGTAAATACATAGGAACATATTACCCAATTTACATATGTATTTATTAAGGATGTGTGAAGCATGTTATCAAAAGTCTCTGTGCAGAAAGCTCACAAATGATCTAGAGTTTAACAGGTGATGCTGATGTTTTCTTCTTACAACATAATTCTCATTTACTGTCATGTGAACACTGGTTACTGCATTGTTGTTTGGTTAATTTGATGACCATTAACAACTACGTGAATGTTCCACAAAGACACTTTCTTGCCCTTACCAAACTTCCAAAGGTGGCACAAATATACAATCATTGGAACTAATTTTCCCCTGAGGGCCAACCGTTTAAAGCTGTGCTTGAGCTCTGTCCCAATTCACATCACAACTAGGGCCTCTCTCCCTTAACCTAGCAGGTGGATTGCACAACAGAGAGACACTGACAAACACTCATGTTATGATACATCAGTTTGTTGACTGTAAATTTTGTGACAAAAAATATAACTAAAGCAGTTGATACATTAATTAATTCATGTATTTTTATGTTTTTACAGGGCATGGTACATCCCAAAGGTATCTTTTTGCTCAAGCCAGTGCTCACAGGATCAAGTGTCTACAGGTGCAAGGGCTAATTTCCTCAACTGAACTAGTGGGGGTAAATGTCATGACTTAAAGCTTTCATGACCTTCAACAGATTTGTTTCTGATGTAATAACTAAAGGGAGGGAGTTCCACATGGTGGCAGAAGCCATTGACAAAGTAATGTCACCAATCACAGACCTCCTAACTCAAGGAATGTGGGGAAGGAACAATTCCTCAGATCTTAGCTACCGACATAGTCTATCCCTGTTGAAGCATTATGATCAGGGTCGGACTGGCCTATAGGTTAATTAAGCAGTGTCAGAAAGCCTGGTCTGACAGGTCAGTGTGTGGGCCGGCTTTTTGTCTGTTTATGGACATGTTTTATGGTCTTGTACCAGCGTAATTTAGGCTTCTCCCTTTTATATGTCACAATTAAGCACTTATATATTCAAATAGGACATTTACATTCAAGTGCAACTTAATTTAATTAATGTGTGTGCTGCATTTAAACCAATTAATGAAGTGTAATCATTGTAGGCATTAAGAATCTATATTTAAATTTATTAGAACAATTAATTGATTGATACTAACTATGTTCTTTGCATATTCATACTTGTATGGAAAAGGGTAATAATATTTTTCAAATTATGATTTAGTCCCTTTGTTTAAACATTTGAATCCTTATCTGAATGCTAAGGAAATTAATACTACTGATAATTTTTTCAAGCCCGTTTTGAGGTTAGATACTGCTTATACCCCTAGGCACAATTTGACCTATTCTCTAATGGAGGTGGACAAGAAGTTTTTAGATTTAGTGGAGGTCAGGAGGAGAGCAATGGATGAAAGATGGAGGACAGGTGAAGATCAAAAGTACGAGAATAGTTGGGCTAAGGAAGAATTAGAAGATCAGGAGTCAGGGGTTTTGGCTGCATTGACTTTAGATTAGAAACACCAGGTAAAGCTATGTGCGATTAGTAGACAATCTGTCGTTTGTACTCAGTTAATGGGGAGGAGTGATTGTGAGCATAATATTGTTTATGGATGAAATAGAGATCAAATCATAGGAAAAAAAGATCCTGTTATTCCCAGAGTTTATTATGTTTGTGGGGAGCATGCATAATTTACATTGTCCCGAGGTAGGTAGGGCACATGTTTTTTGGCCATAGTTTTCCCAAAGATCTATTTTGTAGAACATCTGAATGACCCAGTAAGGGGGGCTCATTTGTTAGGTCAAAATGAAGCAGTGATGCCTCTGAAATAGTGGGAGGTATATTTGGTGCAATGATTCCTTCTGTTGAAGTGATCTTGAATAATGATAAGATTAGAAAATTTCCACTATAGTATATAAGTTAGCTACCAGTACTGCTGGGTCATTGTTAGCCAAAAACACTAAAATGATTGTTATCCAGCTCATGGTTATGCAGTACCGCCTTACATTAGATATCCTTCTTGAGAAGGAGGGTAGAGTCTGTACGATGTTAAAGGTTCAACAATGTTGCACCTATATCCCTGATAAGATGGAAGAGATAAAGAAATTCATTAAGAACATTACTGATTTAAAGAGAGATTTCGAAGACTTAGTTGCTACAGGTTTTTGGGAAGCAATTGAAAATGGATTTGGTGCAGTAGGCAAGTGGTTTGGAAACTTGTAAATTGGAATATTAGGCTCTGTATTGAGACTTCTTATAGTCCTTGTTATTTGTGTTATTTGTGTGATTTGTATGTTTGTCATGTTTAAGGGGTATTAGTGTCTAAAATCAAGAAGAGAGGAACATCATGTAAGGGAAGGGAAAAGAAAAAGAAGAAATGCTGAATTGGAAGAGAGTCAGTGTAGTTTTAATGATGACATGAAACACCTAGAAAACACGAGGCTTAAGATGTTGAAGACAATCAGGTTTTGAGCTTGCCTCATGAGAAAAGATATTTATGATAGTGTGATGGCTATCCTAGACATCAGAGGGGGGATTGGAGCAGCGTAATTTAGCCTCCTCCCTTTTATACCTTACAATTATACATTTATATATTCATATATGAAATTTTTCAATGTGTGGCTTGATTTCATTAATCAATCAATCAAGCATTTATAAAGTGTGGCAAATCACCCATGAGGGTCTCGAGGAGCAGGATATGTTGGCTGCTGCGTGGTGGCTAACATGTGTGGTGTACTTAAACCAATTAATAAAATGTAATTGTTGTAGGCATTAAATATCTATATATAAGTGTATTAGAGCAATTAATTTTTTAACAGTAACTATGTTCTTTGCATATTCAAGTTTGCCATTTATTCCCATTCTATATGTATACGTATGCATAATCATGCAACCCAAGCTTGTATTGCTTTTTGAGTTAACTTAGTCTGGCTTTAGGCCTTAAATATAAATGTGTGCTTTAGGGCTTGATTTAGATCTTGGCAGTACTCCCGTCGTTCTTCCATGGTGGTGGTTACAAATACTCTGTCAGGTTGATGGAGTCCTGCCTGCAGTATTGAGATGTGTACAGGCTCTGCTGACTCCGTCGCCATCAGGCATGCGATATTCTTTTGAGCTGATTTAGATGTCCCTGTTGTGCTTGCGTTGTCCTGGCGGCGGACCCCTGACGGAGTGAGTCCCTGGTGGAGTGGAGACTGGTAAGAACAACTTATTTTTGTGTCAATATACATATATATGTTGTGTTTGCCTCAAAAAAATATGTAGGTAATGTGTTATGCCCCATTTTGTTACATATTACATGCCACACAAACAACATACATGCACTATTGAATGCACACCCACAGGCACCACAAGCACAACACCCCCAAGCACCACAACAACAATAATTTTAAGTGTATATACAAGTGTGTTCAATTTGCCTTGATAAGTAGGAAAATGAACACTACTGCATTACGCATTAGAAAAAATTGTATGTAAGAGCAATGCAACAATACACGAGGCTACAGCAAAACACGATTCACAGTAAGACAATTGTAAAAGTTGCTTACCTTAGGTCCCAGCAACAACTGGGACGTTTGACATCATGGTGGAGTTGGAGCAGCAAAGAAGGGACCTGGATGATAGAAACAGAAGTGGAAAACACTTCAAAAGGTAAGTTTTTACCTAATTTCCTTTCATACTGCCAACTCAAAGTAGGAGGTATTCCCGCCACAGTTGCCTCGACGGAAAGCCACATTGTAATTAGCACTTCGGTCATCTTGGCTGAACTCCTGCCTTTAGCTGCTTCTGCCTATGGCACCGTCGACGTAGGTGAGAATTCCTGGCGGAGTCGGTGGGACTATGGCAGTCTTTCATCCTTGGACTCGACAACACCTAAATAGAGCGGGCGGATCGCCAAGTACGTGGGCGGTGAATCCGTCGAAAAAGTGACAGCGGGAACGTTACCTTCAAGATCTAAATCAGGCCCTTAGTCTTGTCAGTAGGCTGTTTTCTTCCTTTTGCAGGGGCGTTCTCATGCTTCTTGTTAGTTAGAGAAAAACTCATTGTTTGTATTACACAACTTATAGTAAGACCTGCTGGAAGAAAGCTAGCAACAAACTCAAAGAAATAATGGTCAAAGGAGGCAATCTGTTTATTACGTACCTGGATGGTGGGGTGTTCAAGGTTGACTGCTGCAGTCCCAGTTTCAATGAGATGAAACTTAAGGGAGAGAGATGATTTCTTTTACATTCAGCAATTTGGTTGATTCCTGGTGGTGTAAAGAGAGATAAGAATGTTGTTGAAGTTCTGGTTATTTTAATTGGTGTTTCCTTACTTAGTTAGGCAGACTTTCCCGATGCTGAGAGGGATCAGATGTCACTTTCTGGACTTCCTCCTAATGTATGAGGCTTTAGGCTGAACATTTACTTTCTTTCCTAGGACTTCTACAGAAATTCTATGCTTTGCTGACACCTTCTATGCTCCCTGGATAGAAAGCCCTGTTATATATCCTGGGCTCAATCTATGTTTAGAAGAGAGAAGGGAAGTTTTCTTCTGGAACACCTATTTGCGACACTTTTTTTATTATTGTTTTAGCTGTTACCATTCTGTATCTCATACTATTACAGCTTTACCCATTGAGACACTTCATCTTACAAATCATATTGCTGTATATTGGGAACGTATTTTTATTCTGTCCATATGCTGGATTGATCAATACCTTAAAAAATAAAACTATTTAATAATAATTACTGATTCTTGGTCCTTATTGTTGAATCACATTGACATCATGAATGGGAATTGCATTTCTAATGTTATCTCCCTAACATCACTTCAAGTCAACCAACAAAGGTCCATACGACCAATGGGGAAATATATTTGATGATTTTACTAGAACATTACAGTATAAGTGCCATCTCGCCATTTGTCTGGTGGGCCTGTTTTTACTGTTGATTTCCCTTATATTACTACAAACGTTGACTGCAGCAAGCACAAATTTATGCAGTCTCCCATACCTTGCAAAACACATACATAGCATGTCTTTATATGTAGAAAACTGCAGCGATTTGCAAATGTTGTCCACTTTTTTAGCTATCTATTTTGCTAATATGGCCACTTTTATTTTGGTGCGCAGGTCGATTTTCTGGCTCAGTCTAACTCTGGTTGCAATAGAGGCAAGGTTTTTTACCTTTTATGAATTTATACACAAAGCAAAGGGATTTAAAAAACACCTGTTCTTTCGAAGGAACCTACTGCAAAGAGGCCAAAGCCTGGGGCCAGATGATCACTTCTCTTGAGGCCCAAGCACCAAAATAAAAGTGGCCGCATTAGGAAACCAGATATCTAAAAAAGTGGCCCACATTTGCAAATCAGGCCAGTTTTGAACTTGTATAGACACGTTACAAGGTATTGGACACTGCATGCACTTGTGTTTACTGCAGACAATGCTTGTTGTGATAGCAATGAAAACAACAGTGAAAACCAGCCCAACTGGCCATAAAACCGGGCCACAAACTGATAAAAAAACTGGCCCACACACTGACCTGTCAGACCGGCCTATTGGGCACTCCCTGATTGCCCTATAAGCCAGTCCAACACTGGTCCCTGACTTAATATGGGTGCTCCGTTTTGCACCAACTGAAGCTTTTGCAGGGCATAAGAAGGGAGGTGTAAATAAAGCATGTTATAACAGTGTACATTGAGAGAAAGGTATTCAATATTTACACTTTATGTGAAATTGAGAAAAGATAGGGATTCTGTTTTGAAGTGCGGAATAGAAAAAGAATGAATTAACTACTAAATTCATTTGGCTGGTCAGTGTAAGGGCAGAGTCAAATGTGGCTCCTAGAAACAGGTTTACTGAAATAGAGCACAACAAAGTGCACCAACCAAAGTTACTGTACTGCATTGTACATGGGGGGTGAGCAGCAATGAGCCACATTTACTGAATATAGGGACACATTTTCAAATATTTTACGCTAGGTTTCCATCACCAAAGTGACGCAAATCAATGCAAAATGTTTTGTAGGGAAAGTTGCCTCAAAGTAACACAAAGTAGGACTTTGCAATGCTTTGCGTTACTCTATGTCAAGGGGCGACCCATGGGTGGTACATGGTTGTTTCCATGCAACCACCCATGGTTTTTTATGCAAAACCCTATCTAATAACAAGGGTAGACAGGGTTTTGCATCAAAAATCGTCACTTTGAAGCAGGCGTTAAAAGGAGAAATGCTTTTATTTTTCCTAACTTTTCTGATTTTGTATGTGTGTTGCAGTGTACAGCACACATCTTAAGAGGGAAAAGTTTTCAAGTTTGTTTGGGTATAGTATTTTGTACTGGAAAGGTACCCTTCCAATTCAAACCCCAGACTCACAAACATATTCTTCCACTATGTTGCAATTGTGTGTGTGTGTGGCAAAATTGTGTGCCAGCATTAGAGAGAGAGCAGGAGAGTGTCCTGTCTCTGTAGATATAGTCCTTTCCTGGTCTCTGCCTTTTATGAAACACAGGGCAGCAACTTTGGGTGCTGCATTGCGTTTCGTGACATGTTTCTAAATCTAGGCCATAGTCTGATGCTGCTCTCGTCCCCTACGCTGGTCAAATGGTGTGTTCCTGATGTCTAGCATAGGTTTTGTACTGGTAAGGTAGCCTTCCAGCACAAAATCCTATGTCTAGACAAACTTTAAACTGCATTGAATGTATGCTGGATTAGATGTATGCTGTACTGTGCAGAACGCATGCAATGTGGGATACTAAGAAAACTAGAAGTTTTCTCTAACTTTGTGCCTACCTCAAGGAAGCCCAGTCTAACAAGTTTAGAGATAGGACTTTGCATCAAAAACCATGGATGCTTGCACTGGAATGCCTAATACCACCATAGAATGACCCATTGAGGCAAAGTAGCACAAAACAGTGCAAAGAGCAATTCATGATGAAAGAGGACACTTTTGCACCACAAAAAAGTTTCTAGCTAAAAGTAAATACTTAATCAAGACTTTACACCACTTTGCGTTACTTTGCACCACTTTGCCCCAGTAATTTAAACACAAATCTATTGCCATTGCCTGAGTTGTGCAAGATTGAGTGTCATCTGCATACATGAAAAGAAGAAAACATTTAATAACATGAGTTTGAAGGATCACGTATAGATTAAAATTAGTGGTGACAGAATGGAACCCTTAGGGACTAACCACAGGTTAGTGGTCTGCCCATACACGTAATAGGAGAGAGCAGAACATTTTGGGATCTGTTTCTCAAGAAGTGTTCAAACAAAGCGGAAGCCCTGACACCGAGGTCATACAGTCTAGACAGAAACATCTGTGGATCCATAATGTCAAATGCTGCTGATAGATCAAGTAAAATCAGTGTAGTGGTATATCTTCATTAGCACAAGAACACAGTTCATCCATAGCTTCCACCATGACCATCTCAGTACTGCACCACAGGCAAAAGCCCACTTGCACTGGCTGACAAAGGATGTTATTTTTCTCATGAATCAATAATTGAATGAATATAGCCTTTCCTAGTAGTTTGGGCATGTAGCGAAGTTGTGAAATCAACCAGTAATAGGACAGAATCCCTAAAGAAGATTTTTACAACCGCAGAATTAGATGGGCAGATATATAATATTTTGGACTCACCTGAGGACAATGAGGGGTTTACTATAGATCTACCCTATGAGTGCTCAAGTAACAATAGGCTTTTGTGCAGCTTGTCCTGGAGAACGTATGCATGGGACCTAAATGGCCTTGTATTTCACAACAGCTGAACAAAATCACTTATGTCAAGGGTGGAGAGTTAGTCAGTGAGCTATTCAACTTGATGGAGGATTGTGCCAATCGGGAAACATCGTTTACAATGCTTGCAATACATCGCATGCCATTACAACACGGTCATTACAACGACTGCGTTGTTACAACGCATACCATTACAACGCAAGTCGTTACAACGACTTGCAGTGGCGGGCAGAAAGTGTTGGATTTAAAATCCAACACCTTCCCTACTGTTGCACAGACTGGAGTTGGAATAGTAAATTATACTATTCCAAAATCCAGCGCGCCCCCTACACCAAGTCGTGGTAACGACTTGCATTGTAATGGTATGCGATGTAACAACGCAGTCGTTGTAATGACCGCGTTGTAATAGCATGCGATGTATCGCATGCATTGTAACGTGGCCTATTTGTGCCAATCAAACAAGGAGACAAGATTGACTGTGTGCACCACTAACTTGGTTGTTTTGGTAGAAATTATTTCAAAGTAATCCATGTTCTAATTGTACTTTGTAGTGAACAATGGGGATCTCTAAAAGACTTCATTGTTGAAAAGATTGCAGTAGGCATGTTTGGGGAGACAACATTTTTGGCAAAACAAAGTGGCTTTCATAGATTTGAAAGAGCTTATAGTTATGGTTAAGCATTTGCCATTTAAGTTTGAAGGATAAAGCATAATGATGGTGCCATTGGATTTCCAGATTTCAAAGTACCGGTATCACTTCCGGTGGTTACGAAAAAAGCCAGCTATTAGAAGACTTGGTGGTTTGGTGGACAATTTCATCAGGAGTGTAATCTAATCAAGTGTGGCAGTGAGCTGAAACATCACTCAATTTTTTTAAGCAGATGATACTGGTGGCCTAATGCTATTGTTAGATGCTATGGTGCCTTAGAAATGAGGTACAGGAATGGTCAGATCATCGGATGGTAAAGGTATGATGGCAGAAAGGAGTATGAGACCAAACAATATCCAATGCATGGTCTTTAATAGGGTCGAGATAAAATCAATCATTGTTACTTTAAAAAATGAAAGAAATCTTTGAACAGAGCCATGAGCACAAGTGAATGATTGTCAAAACAAAGATTAAAATCATCTAAACCGTTGCACAACCCTTGTAGCAATAGTGAGTATGTTGAATGCCTCATCACCTTTTTCTGGAGGCTATTATGCTAACAGTACATACCACTGACAATAGGACGGATCAGAAATTGGGAGTTACAAGGTCTCAAGGGCAGGGTTGGATCTTGATTCCAACTTAAAACATTTTATGGAGTTTCTGTACAATAATAGCAAGTGCCACACCATGTTCAGTGTTACAATGAACATAAAATGCTGTAAAGCCCATGGGAGTTCAATCATTCAGGATGGGTAGACACTCATTCATTAACCAATCAATGAGATAAGTAACATCAACTTTGTGTACTAATAATAAGTCTTTAATGAGATAATAATTTTATACTGCAGGTGCAATTTGAGGCCAACCACAATAGAGCACAGGTCGGATACACCACTGAGGTCTAAGATTTTACCTTCTGACTTAATCCTTAAGTCCCACTCCACCACATGAGTACACCTCCAAATCCCCCCCAGGACCTTAGGAGAGCCACTTAGAGACTCAAAGGTGTCAGGCATAGGCCAACATAAGGGTCCTGTCCAATACCAGTTGCAACTGGTCAGCTGGAAAGTTACAGGAAAGGCCACTTGTTGCTTAGTATATCCCTGAGCTTGAACAGGAGGTCTGCCTTATGAATGTTGGAGTCCACTTCTTTGTCCTAGGTGCAAGAGGGAGCAGGTCCAGTCCTTCAGGACTCCTCTCAGGTCACAGACATCAGGTGCAGTCCTCTGTTGTTCTTTCTCATTTCCAGCAGTGTTGTAAGTGGGTACCTGGTGGTGCCACATTTATTCCTGGCTCTAGCTAGTGGATGAAAATGACTCCTGGGAACGCTTTAACCAATAGGGTAAAACCTCCTGGGGCTAACCCTACCAACTTAGTATATTTTTAAGGTGGTGAAAGTCTTTGGTCCCACTAAACTTGAACTTTGAGGGCTGGGTGTCTATGTGTGTGTGGGGGGAGTGCACAATGGTAATCCTAGTATCTTCCCATATCGAAAACTAAAATCAAGTTTGGGGCAGCTGCTGTACCTCTAATAAACCCAGATACAGATGTGTGGTAGTAGTGTTATTCAGCAACCAGGCAATGATACACAAGAATTGTCTTGGCATCCTAGTCCCTTCCTTTCAAGTGCACCCCAAGTGTTTTATTTAAAACCTAGAGACCGACGTCTGATAGCACAAAAGCAGGGTCCTTCAGCAATCAGACTGGATAGGCAAGAATTGCCTTGGCATCCTGTTCCCTCCCTTTCAACTAATACATGTGGCTCAGCAGACCTGTGAAGCAGGATTTAAAACTGTGTTGTCAAAAGAAGGCCCATAGTTCCAACTCACATATTCTGATAAGCTCTCAGGAGTCATCTCTGCCCATTCAGGTCAACCTATTGTTTGCCCCTGAGAGTGAGCTTTGCATGACTATTCAAAGGTAATCACAGACTGGGAGATGGCAGCCTTCTGACAGTACAGGTAGGTATAGGGTAGCCTACTAAAAAAACACTTTTCCTTGATGTTTATTAAAATCCTGATTCATCATTGAATTGATTTTTAATAGCTATTAAAACTAGCGTTTAATTATTTCTAGCTAGTCCCAATCCAAAGATGCTGATGGAGGATTGTGCAGAGACTTTATTATTGCATCCCATTGTTTCTTTATGGCCCAGATACCCTTCCTACAGTGAAAATAGCTTTTGAGTGAAACTCATTGTAAGGACATATTAACATTTAGGGCTTAATTATGGTGCGGTTCGGACCGCAACCGATGGCTTGTCGATTGCGGTCCGAACCGCATCTACTGCAGCGGTCTGACAGACGCGTTACGATGCGTGCTATCGGAGGCAGAAGTCAGAGGGACCGACAAACGCTTTGTCGTTCGGAAACTCCTCATAATCCCTTAAGGTCGGCGTTTCTGCTGTCGGGATAATGATGTCGGTTTCTGACAGTCCTTCCATGTCAGCCTTTCCTACATGGAGAGGCTGTCGGAAAGCAACATTGGGGGCTCCTAGCAGGGCTCCATTTCCGCCTAGCCCTCTGTATCTGGGCTTGGGGGGCACCTATGGTGCCCCCTGAACATCCCTGCACCGTGTGGCAGGGATGTTCACAAACTCCCATTTCTCAATCGGAGCTTGTGCTGCAGGTGGTTTCCGCCCACCGCACAAGCTCCCATTGAGAAATGGAAGATTCCGACCGCACTATGTGTGGTGGGATCATAATTCGGTGTGTGGAACTGCCAACTTATGGTCGGGCAGTTCCTCCACCGCAATTGTACCTCTGACCGACGTCATAATCAGGCCCTAAATTTCCACATGTCCTACTTTTAAAATGCCATGCACCCGGCCTTGTGGGCTACAAGGCATTTCCAAGGATAACTTATTAACATAAAAAGGAAGGTTTTTTTTAACCTCTAAAAAGGTTTCTTTTGACAAGTTGAATCGCAGTTTTTATATTACTTTGATCAGGCTACAATGGCCTGCACCCATGTTTAAACTACCACTATAGTGGATGGCACAATTGGTGCTACAGTCCAGTAGTGGCATTTAACTTCCAGAACCTGGGTACAGTTTGTACCATATACTAGGGACATATAAGCAAGTTAAATATACTAATTAGGAATATGCAATTTCAACCACATTTAATGGGGAGTGCAGGCACCGTACCATGGGTAAGCAGGGTTAAAGTACACAGAGTTCTAAAGCTAGCAAAGGCGAAAAATCTGTGGTGACCACCCAGAAAAGGCAGATTTCCAACAGAATAATTATTTTATTTCTTTTGAAAGGAACCTCCTTTAACTAATTTATTCTGTTTAATGTGAGGTATAAAAGGCTTAAGAGAAAGAATAAATAATAAAGGGCACATTGGGCTACCTGTCTGGTACCACTCTGTCAATTTAAATAAGTGACGTTAGAGGCATTTATGGAAAAACAGCTTTTAGATTAGTATGTTACAAATATACAATTTTTAGAAACGTATTATCAAAAGTTAAGACTTTAAACAAAACGTTTATGCCTAGTAGGTCAAATGCTTTCTCTGCATCCATGCGAACAGAAGCCAAAGGGTATTTATCTGGAGAAGCTTTCTCTATAACATTGAGGCCTGTATAAACGTTGTCAGATGTTAATCTTCTCTTAACCCACACCGCTAACTCTTGATTAATTAAGAATTAACAAAAAACCTTGGCATAAAATCGTAGTCTGTGAGAAGAAGAAAATTAGGCCCATATGTATTGCAATGATTAATTTCACAGTCAAGTTTTAGGATTAAAAAAATCATCAACATCAAAATCAACTAATTGGGTGACAGAAAAATAGAAAAGGAGGAATATAATTCTATTAGTATTTCTGCCCTTAGGGGAAGACCGAATGGAAGGTTTACCCTCTCTCTGTCAAAATTATATTTAAATAAATGAATCCCAATTCCCTCTTATTTGCAATGATGAATAGCTCCACTATTTGGGATCTGGGTCAGTCTGCTACGAGGGAACCATACCAATCCTTGGCATTTCCGAAGCCATGAGGCTCAGGGGAATTAAGAATGGTGTGGCTTGAGTGGATCCCAGGATGCTTTCTTACCCAGAATGTTCTGCAAACATTAAAGTATGGGTAAAAAAAGACAGAAAACTTGGTCATTTCCATCAATGGGCAAAGTCTTACCACCCTGCGTTTCCACGCTTATCCCTATTGAAGCATGGCCTCCCAGGTGTGGGTATACCTAAAGTATATCATAGGAACAGAAGAAACTATAACCATGTCAAGACCTCATAGATAACATATTGACTTCACACGGTCCAAGATTTGACTGGTTCCTGTTGCGGGCGATTGGCTCACCCACATAAGTGGAGTATGGATTTTATCAGCAGTAACCTGTGATCGCTGGACAGTAGGAATTTTGTGTATCCCCACAGACGCCTCATCTTTCCCTCATAGGAATGCAAGGAAAATCTTTTCTGTTAGCTAATATTTGATATTTGCAGGGCATTCTGTGTAGGAAAATGTAGTGGTAGCAAGACAAGTTACACCATACTGGACTCCCTTGGGTGTGCACTTTTCAGAAAGGTCTGGGATTCGTAGGTTTCTGTAGGTGGCAGCTAATCCCATGGCTCAAATGCCACATCTACTCATATTGCCAGAATGGTGAATTTGAAAGGAAAAATCTTGATGAATGGTCAGGGCACAATGAAAACACATTACAAGCTGCAGCTCACATGATGGCTCTGAATATTGTGTATTTTTGGACAACTAACAAACACTGTGTATCCCTACAACCTGAATATTCTGACAGATGTAAAGGTATATAACTTTTGCAAGTCAGCCATCAGGGCAAAAAAATACTGATGAAAACATTATCACATATTTCTATTTTTTCCTGCTTATTTTCATTAGTTTTTTATTTCAACAATAAGTTTCTTTGAGGAAACCTTGAGTGATCTACAAAATGTCTGTTGTTCAATTCAGAGTGTTGTCTCCTTTTCAGAAATGTATAGCTTTCTGGGCTTGTCCATGGATTTCACACCTCTTTACACCAGGAATTCTGAGTAGGTAGAGAACACAACAATGCTCTGTCTGTTTCTGAACGCTGGGAAGAGGGTAATATTAGCACAGCAAACATTTTGGTGAGGTCTTTCTTAAAAAGAATATATACTTTTTTCATGCACAGTACATTTTTCCTATCTTTTTTCCTACATTTTGGCAATTTCCCACCAGATGATTCCACAAATGCTGGCGACCTTTATAATCTGCAACTTGGCAGAAAACAAGGATGCAAAATTGCTCTGGAAATCATCTGTTCTTAAAAAAGTTATGTAGGTTTATTTTCTTATATTTATTGTCATATATATTTTTTTGGGTTGTGCGGTTTATACTGGAGAATGGGGTCGGAGTTTGCGTAATATTAAAACATTGGAATGTTGAGAGCTCCATTGAAGACAATGAAGTGACTCCAAGCTTATGGTGGCTGGTATAAGCCTTCTCCTCTGACATCCCAATGTTTGTCTTTCTATCTCTTCCTTTTTAATTTAGAACATTCTACCCTCAGTGGGTGGAATGTTCCAATAGCCTTACAGCCCTTCTGACTCAGGCTATACCGGTTGTTAAAGGCAATCACCCTCATTATAAACTTGGGTTTGGGGCCTTTAACAATCGGCAGCGAGCTATAAGGCAACACTAATGGATTAATGTTCTGATTATGTTAATAATTATTAATTATTTACTTAATTGTTTCATATATGTCCAAATGATGCATTATATTTTAGTTTAATGTTGCTATGTTTATTGGAATATTGGATATGGTACATGGAAGAATTTAGTGTTGGCATGAACACTGGGCAAAATTTAAATTACGCCAGAGTAATTCAGGTAATTTCTGGAATTTCACATTATGCTTGTTAGGCAAAGTTCTCAAAATTACACCATTACACCACTAAACATAATTACACAACAGTCTCTGTAAAAAATTACAATGAAATGCAGCATTCACAGTAAATCGCAAGCAGCAGAATGCAAGTGGCAGTCTTTGGCAGTACTTTGTTTAAATGCATCCTTATGACAAAAGGGTGCATTTTACGCTATATGATATAGTGTGAAATAATGGATTTACATTTTGCACAAATATGCAATATTTCACTTAATTTTGCCAAAATGTAGCTTAATCAGGGAAAGCAAATCATGCAAATTTTGCATAACCCTAGTTGCCAATTACCTAGAGTGATTAGCCCCCAAAAGCTATTATCACTGTGAAAGGTCTGTCAATGTCCAGCGAGAAAAAATTTAGTCAGAATAAAATTAAAACTCTGCTATCTCTGGTTTGGGGCAAGCTATCAGGGTAATTCAACCAGTATTTTTAATGTTTTTAAAAAATCTGACTCTGTGATGAAGTCAGATTTTTTAATAGATATTTAGGAAATGTGACTTTTAAAAAGTTGGAGTTTGTCTGCCTGGCTCTCCAGAAGGCTAATTAGCACAAGCCTGCCAGAAGCTGGCCCCTGTCAGTGCTTCCCCTCAATGAGATTTGAAAACTACCCCAGAGCAGAAAAAATAGTTCAGGCCTTTTAGCAGAAAAACCTGGGTATGAGGTACGTGACTCCTACCAGCTCAGGAAGGGCAGTGGGAGGGTTTAAAAATGTCATTAACTTGAAAGGGAACAGGGTGAGGATTTCAAGAGGACTTGGCAGGATACCCTGAGCTGCTGGAGGATTTCAACATCCATTTCAGAGCCTATAGGGCAGATTTATATATTAACAGATGGCCTGTTTCTCCGCCAGGCTGGCGGAGTACATTACTCCATCGCACTAACGGAGATTGCGCCCACCAAATTTAGCAATGACCGCCAAACTGGCAGTCATTTCTAAAGCATTGGCCCGAATCGCTGTCACGGCAGTTTCTGACAATGTTTTTCACAGTTTGGTGCAGGGCTCTGTCAACATAACAGAGCTTTGCACCAAACAATTTTATTTTTTATTTTAAAAAAGAAAATCCCAAAGCAGAATTTTATTTTTCAAAATAAAAAAGATGATGTGCATATGACCATGGGAGTTGTCTGCCATGGTAAAGGGGGCATTTTCAGTTTTTTTCTGTCCCTTACAGCTAGGGTTTGCTCGGCGGTGAAGGACAGTAAAAAAACAACTATATGTCCGGCTATCCTTATTGGGCGGATGGACATATAGCCATTTCTCGGATGCCACTTGCTCCATTGGGCCATTGGAGAAGTTTGGCTAAGGCAGTGACATAGTAGTCACCTTCATCGCCAAACCTATGGTCCACCTACATTTAAATTGGGTGACTGGACCATTGCTTTTGCCGGAAGGGAAAACTGTCACCATTGGAATGGAGTTCCCTTTCCACCAACATCTAAAGTAGCCCCTAAGTCAGAATGTAAAACATTTGACCGGGACGACCTGCTGGGACATTCCGCCTCCCCTCCTTCACGGTTGGTCTGAAATTACACAAAGGTTCCAGTTAACTATGAACTCTAACATCCGACTGGTGTTTTACTATTTCTTGGCACTTTTTGCCATAAATCTTAAAAAATTTATATCTCTAGGTCCCAATATTGGATTTAGTCATTGTGGTGTCATTTTACTTATTACTTATTTCCTAATGTTTAGATATGTTGTGGGATGTTTAGTGCTGTGTTGTGTTTTTACTTTTTAATTGTTTTTGTACTGCTGAATACTTTACATACTTTTTCTTAAATTAATCCTGTCTGCTCTGCATCATAGCTATCAGGGGTTGATCCCAGTATTATTTATTGAACTTGTGTGTTGGCCATAAAGAATTTTGGACTTTTTATTCGGGAAGGACTCACATCTAGGGATAGGTGTAACTTGCGTAATTCCATGTATCATTTTCATGCAGCCTTACCCATAAATTCCACAAGATTAAGCGGAAGTATACGGAAAGAGTAATTCTGCATTTAGCACTATTTTTGTGCAATATATGCCCCCTCAAAGAGATGCATTTTGGTCTAAGAAATAGCACGAAAGGCAACAGCAAAAAGAACAATTGACGGACAGAATGCTGATCAATGTCAAACATTCAACCCAGTACAGAGAGCTGGGCCTACATCCATCGTTTTTTTGCTCCCCATGTCATTCCAGTTTAAACCCAGCCATATGCAAATCAGTCTTGACCCTGTTCCACATGGGAACAGTACAGCCCGAACTGCCAGGCCAGGTCCTCCCTGGACTGAAACAAGCATCCTGGGACCGGTTTCGGGGCATCACCCCTCATCAGCCTAGCTAGCTTGATTCCAGTGGCATGGAGCATGAATGGTGAGCATTAGCAACTGCTCGGCCATGCAAAATATGCCCCCAAGGTAGGATTTTCTCAACTTACTCCCAGCAATTAGCACTAGTTTCTTTGCTCCAAATAGATCCAAGGATGCATTTTGCACTACAAAAATAGCGCTAGATGCAGCAGAAGTTAAATAGCAGCTTGAGAAGATGCTCGCTAAATGTGCTCTCATTGTAGGTTTTTTTCTCTCAAGTTATGCTTAATTACACAAGCACTACAAAAGGGGATGATGGACGGAACGTTTGAGCCAATCAAACACTCACCCCCAGTCAACTGATCTGGGTTTAATCCATCATCATTCTTTAGCTCACTCCACCACCCCATTACACAAGCAGGCATAATTGCGTTGTTATTGGTAATTCAATGTCAAGCAGTAACAGAATTACTGAAATTACTTTGAATACTCCAGCGTAAGTGAAATTCAACCCAGGCCTACTCAAATCCTCCCCAACTAATATCCCATTTCCTTACTCACACAAATAGTCAATGGTGTCTACTGAGATTGATGCAAGAGAACAGCAACTTTTCCCTGTATCCCTTGATAGGGAGGCACTGTGCCCTTGCTCCATTGTAAAATCTGTACTGATGATTGCTACTCTCAGTATGTGTACTCTGTCTCCTGAACACAGTAAGTGCTACAAAAATCAGTGCTTCCCCTTAATGTTATCATCCTGCCCAGGGAAGATTGCATTCTGCTGCCACTGGGCCCTTAGCTAGGAAGCCTTGTAAATGTGTGGTAGGTCAGAAAACGACATGCTATCATCAAAGACATTTGCCCAATGATGTCAGTTGAGCTGGGGATCACCTAAAATTTGAGAAGTGTAGGCTAGCACCTCCCTGAATCTAAATACATACTATCGTTTGAATACACCATCTACTGCCCTACAAATTTCTTGGAAAAAGGCCCCAGAAGATGCATTCTGTCCAGATATGGGGATTTGTGAAATATAGTGGTGGGTCGGCTTCTGTTGAGCCTTCATTATCATGGACCCACCGTTTCTGACTTTGTGGGAGATTGAATCTAAGGGTTCAAACTTGAAAGTGTTGCACAGGCTTCCATTTTAAATTATTGTCTTAGGTTCCCTTGACTGATGTTGGTCATCATGATTCAGCAACCATGTAAACTCTTCAGGAGATATGGCTGCTTGAAGTGACAGTTGGGCCCTACCCTTAAATCCCAGTTTCCATGTGCAAACAGATGGCCTACTGGCTCCCTTGGGTGCCCAAACAGATCAAAAATGCTAACAGCAACTGGCCAGTTTTACTATATAGAATCCTGCCAGCACCCAGAAAAAAAACTTTTTGATGTGGTTGGTTTTACTGCTCATTCTGGTTAGTGGGACTTTGGGATTCATTATGGATGGGGTTATTTCTGCAAATTCCAAATGGCCTGGGCTCAGACTCATTGTATTAACTCTCCTTACATCCAGGAGAGCAGACAAAGTAGGACAAAGGGCAACAGGAAACATTGCGGCTTTGACCCACTACTGGCTGCTACCTGTAAACAGTAGGAAACAATAGGAACCAACCTAAAACCTGCAAATTCAGAAAATTAGCTTGCGAGAAGAAAATATTAGGTTACGATTGCAGGTGTAATTACTTGTGTCATTCTATAGCTGCATTCCTAACCTTCATCCACTTCGAAGAATAACCATTGGCTGCTCTTGGTCACTAACATGTGAGAGTAGAGTGTAAAAAAGACGGAACCTTGTTAGCAAATTGAAGAGCCTGAAACAGAAACCCTGGACCTCCCATGCTAAATGCTAAATTACAGTACCAACTATTGATACTGCAAAGGAACAAACCTTTCTGGGATATGATGTTGTGTCTGGCCACATTCTTTCCCTGCCCGAACAGTTTTTTATGACCTCCTCTACCATTTATCACACATTCCAAGTGTTCCCTTTTGTAAAAATTGCATTCTGGCCCATTGATTACACTTAATCCGGCCCGAGCTGGAGAGTACGGCCCGAGCTGGCGAGTAGTGGATGAACAATGCCTACCAAGCACCCAAACTCTCTGCTTATTACTAGCCCACACACCCCGCAACCACTGAAGCAGGGGTGGAGGACGCTCCTTCTCCTACATCGCAACAAATACCTGGAACAGCCTCCACATGTAGCTCTGACTACAGCCTCTCTTCCAGAATTTCGAAGGGCCCTCAAAACCTGGCTGTTCGAATGAGCCTCTGGGACCTGCCAGCGCCTGGATACCCTATTGAGTGATTAGCATTGCAATACAAATCCTGATTGATTGATTGATTCTATACCATTACTCTCGCTACCAACTAGTGACTTTGTCAATCTCCTCTTTGCTCCCTTTTTCCTTCTCAAGTATGTGCTAAATGTATGAAAAATCAAACAAAGACTGGGCTAGGCAAGCATTTAGTTTTATGTAATTAAAACCCCATTTATATTATGTGCTGTCATCTGTGTTCGTATGTTTGAGGAAAACAAACACAACTTCCGGTTGTAAATTTCAAGCGAACAAGCATGTCCATTGTGCTGTCTATCAATGGTTGTCATTACAAACCAAACCAAAGCTGAAATCTATGTATGCTGTAATTGTTTAATTGCGGACATTCACACTGGACAGGACTTTAATCATTTCTGACTTTAGACAGACTTATACTTGTCCCATAGTTGTCATAATTACCACTTACGGTTTGCTTTTCCCTTTAAAGCATACCACTGCCCTGTTTGCTTTCATCTTTTTTTGGTGGATCATGCCTTAGAGTCACCTTCTAAAGCATAAGATGTGCAAACTTCACCTGATCACAGTCTACTTAAAAAGCAAACAGTGCCACAACGACAACATGTGTTTACATTGCATTACAGATAAACTAAAAATATTAAAAACTGATGCCATCAAAAATCATGGCTGTTTTTCAGTCTACCAGCCACAAACTATAAATTGACGTATTTATTCAATAGAGTTAAAAAGAAGGAATCAATCAGAAAGGAAAACAAAGACACCAAGAACATTAAAAACGATCATGGAGATGTCTAATAAGGATCCCCATATATTTACAACAAGGAAATGAAAGTAGAGTGCTTACCTGTGTATACTGTATAAAATCAGAGTTACTAATTTTGATAATTGTATGCTGTCTGGTAAGAGTACATGACGGCTACATCTCCCTATTGGATGTGAGGGTGTAGTATGTTAAGTGAGGTCTCCTATATGTTCTTCTGTATTTTACTGGTGCGGCGGGGGGTCTCAGGCCTGTTGAAAGTAGGGTTCATTTCCATTTTTGTATTTCAGGTAATTTTTTGCTTTTTGATATTAACAAATCATTGCAGACAGCATCGCAGGTTTTCACAATATATTCATGTTAGGGTCCTCCTACCAGAAATGTGAGTTTGCTGGTTATTTGGAATCAACATGTCATTCTTACTTGAAACCAACATATAAATATCATTTAAAATGTGGTTATAAAAAGAGATTGTTTACAAAACATCCTGTGGAAATTAACCATTGCAGGTATGTATCATGTTTTGGTAGATTGTTTTTGTATATCTCCTGCATTATACATTTTTGCCTCAATTTGGTCTGGATATCGTCTATTACGAAAAAACTAATGAAGGTTTATTTTGTTATCTTTATTGTAATGTATATTTTTTTGGGGTTGTGCGGTTTATACTGGGGAATCCGGCAGGAGTTTAAGTAATATTAAAACATTGGAATGTTGAGAGCTCCATTGAATACAACAGAGTAGCTCTGGGCTTATTATGGCGAGTATAAGCCTACTCCTCTGACATTGCAATGTTTGTCTTCCTGTCTCTTTCGTTTTAATTTAGAACATTCTACCCTCAATGGGTGGAATGTTCCAATAGCCTTATAGCCCTTCTGACTCAGGCTATGCCGGTTGTTAAAGGCCCTCATCCTCATTATATACTTGGGTTCAGGGCATTTAACAATCAGTATAGCCCTCGGTTTCCAGCTGTAAGGCTACAATAATGGATTCTTTTGCAGATTATGTTAATTATTATTAATAATTATTACTTAATTGTTTAATAAATGTTCAAATAATGTATTATATTTTAGTTTCAGGTTCCTATGTTTATGGGAATATTGGATGTGGTACATAAAAGAATTTAATGTTGACATTAAGACTGAGTGAAATATAAATTACGCCAAAGTAATTCTGGTAGTTTCTTGAATTTTACATTATGCTTGTTAGGCAAAGTTTTCTAATTACACCAATAACACCACTAGTTGTAATTACACAACTGTCTCTGTAAAAAATTACAACGAAATAGAGCATTCACAGTAAATCGCTGGCAAACAGCAGAACGCGAGTGGCTGCTGTTAGCAGTACTTTGTTTAAAAAACTGACGTCAGGATGCATTTTACGCTATAATATAGTGTGAAATAAAGGATTTTCATTTTGCACAAATATGCATAATTTTACGTAATGTTGACAACATTTTGTATAATCAGGTGAAAGCAAATTATGCAAATTTTGCATAACCCTAGTTGGCATGTACCTGCAGTGACTAGACCCCAACAGCTATTTTCACTGTGAAAGGTTTGTCGCTGTCCTGTGAGAAAACATGAAGTCAGAATAAAATTATAACTCTGCTATCTCTGGTTTGGGACAAGCTACCAGAATAATTCAACCAATATTTTTAAAGCTTTTTAAAAATCCGATTATGTGATGAAGTCAGGTTGTTTAATACATATTTAGGAAATGTGACTTTTAAAAAGTTAGGCTTTTTCTGCCTGGTCACAGGCTAATTAACACAAGCCTGCCAGTAGCAGGCCCCTGTCAGTGCTTCCCCTCAATGAGGTGTGAAAACTTCAAACAGAGCACAAAAAATAGTTCAGGCCTTTTGGAAGGGAAAACTGGGTGTGAGGTGCATGACTCCTACCAGCTCAGGAAGGGCAGTGAGAGGGTAAAATGTCATTAACTTGAAAGGGAACAGGCTGAGGATTTCAAGAGGACTTGGCAGGGTACCCTGACCTGCTGGAGGATTTCAACATCCATTTCAGAGACTAAAGGGCAGATTCATATATTGATAGACAGCCTGCTTCTCCACCAGGGTGATGGAGTACATTACTTCATTGCCCTGACTGAGATTCCTCAGAAAAATGTAGAAATGACCGCCAAGCTGGCAGTCATTTCTAAACCATTGGCACAAACCGCCATCATGGCCGTTCTTGACAAAGCTTTTCAGTTTATTGTAGGGCTAAGTCAACATGACATTTCAAAAAGAAAATCCCAAAGTAGAATTTTGTTTTTGAAAATAAAAACATAATATCCCCGTTGCCATGGGAGTAATCTCTCATGGCAAAGGGGGCATTTTCTGTTCTTTTCTGTCCCTTATCGCCAGGTTTGCCTGGCAGTGATGGACAGTAAAAAAACAACTATATGTCCGGTCATCCTTATTGGGCGGATAGACATAGCCAATTCTCGGATGCCCCTTGCTCCATTGGGTCATTGGAGAAGTTTGACTATGGAGGTGACGTAGTAGTCACCATCATCCCCAAACCTATGGTTCGCCTGCATTTAAATCAGGTGGCTGGACCCTTACGTTGGCAGGGAGGGATAACTGTCGCCATTCGAATGGAGTTCCCTCTCCTCCAACATCTAAAGTGGCCCCTAAGACAGAATGTAAAACATTTGACCGGGAAGACCTTCTGGGGTATCCCACCTCTGTTACATCACGGTTAAACTGAAATTGTACCAAGGTTCCAGTTAACTATGAACTGTAACGTCTGACTCGTATTTTACTATTTCTTGGCACTTTTTGCCATAAACCGTTAAAAATGTATATCTCCAGGTCCCAATATTGGATTTTAGTCTTTGTTTTGTCATTTTACTTATTACTTATTTCCAGGGCCCACGGAATTATGCGATTGTGAGGCTGCAGTGATTTTTGCATGATTATAGATTTGTTGCATTTGCCACATACTCCACCATCTGCTGCATAATCTGCACATTTAACCCAAAAATTGTTTCTAGCTCAAAAAGGTCAAAAATTACTAAAAGCGCTGTGGTATGTGTTGCTGCGCAGTGGGGGGCCTTTCGCAAAGGTTAACTGGTCACCTTTCTCTTGCTTATTTGTATATTTGGGCATTAAAATGGTACTAATGAAGTACACCCAATGCCCAGAAAGTGTTAACAAGTGTAAAAACTACAAAATAATGAAGTAATACTTTAAAAAAATGTGCTGCATTACATCATATAATTTGGCTTTTCTTGCCGCATAATTTACTTAACCCTGACGCATAATTTGGCCCTCCCTTGCCACATAATTCCAGTGGCCCTGCTTATTTCTTAATGTTTAGACATGTTGTGGGATTTTTAGTGTGTTGTGTTTTGATGTTTTATTAATTTTGTTACTGCTAAAAACTTTACATACTTTTTCTTAAACTAATCCTGTCTGCTCTGTGCCATAGCTATCAGTGGTTGATCCCAGGATTATTTATTGAACTTGAGTGTTGGCCTAACAGAATTTTGGACTTTTTATTTGGGAAGGACTCACATCTAGGGGTGGGTGTAACTCGCATAAATCCATGTATTTTTATCACGCAGCATTACCCACAAATTCCACAAGGTTAAGCGGAAGTACGCAAAAAGAGTAATTCTGTATTTAGTGCTATTTTCATGCAAAAATACTCCCTTGCAGAGATGCATTTTGCTCTAAGAAATAGCACTAAATGCAACAAAGCATGAATAGCGAGCATGAGCAACCGCTTGTGGAGTCAAAATATGCACCTAGAGTAGGATTTTCCCAACTTACTTCCAGCATTTTGCACTAGTTTCGTAGCTCCAAATGGACCCAAGGGTGCATTTGCACTACAAAGATTGTGCTAGGTGCAACAGAAGATAAACAGCAGCGTAAGAAGCCGCTCGCAAAATGTGCTCTCACTGTAGATTTTTTTTTCTCAAATTACTCTTAATTACACGAGCAAGCATGTGCTGTTATTGGTAATTTTGTCAAACAGTAACACAGAATTACTGAAATTACTCTGATTGCTCCGGCGTAAGTGAAATTCCACCAAGGCCCACTCACATACTCCCCAATTAATATCCCATTTTCTTACACCAGCAAATAGTCCATGGTGTCTACTGAATTAATGCAGGAGAACAGCCCCTTTTCCCTGTATCCCTGGATGGGGAGGCAGTATGCCCTTGCTCCATTGTAAAATCTGTACTGATGCTTGCTACTCTTAGTATGTGTACTCTGTCTTCTGAACACAGTAAGTCCTACAAAACTCAGCGCTTCCCCCTAATGTTACCGCTGTCATTCTTCTGCACACGGGAAATTGGATTCTGCTGCCACTGGGCCCTTAGCTAGGAAGCCTTGTAAATGTGTGATAGTTTGTGGAATTACATGCTATCATCATGACATCAGTTGAGTGGGGGATCACCTAGCTTTTGAGAAGTGTAGGCTAGCAACTCCCTGAATTAAACTACTTACCATCCATTGAATAATCCATGTACTGCCCTACAAAGTCCTTTGAAAAAGGCGCCAGAAGATCTGTCCAGATATGGGGATTTGTGAAATTTAGCGGTGGCTCGGCTTCTGTTGAACCTTCACTATCATGGACCCACCGTTTTTAACTTTGCGGGAGTTTGAATCTATGGCTTCAAGCTGGAAAGAGTTGCACAGGCTTCCATATTAAATTATTGTCTTAAGCTCCTTTGGCTGTTGTTGGTCATCATGATTCACTTTGCCACTGGATTCAAGCAAGCCTGGCTGATGACGGCTGGAATGCCAGAAACCGGTCCTAGGATGCTTGTTTCCGGTCCAGGGAAGACATGGCTTGGCAGTTCGGGCTGGACTGTTCCCATGAGGCACAGGGTCAGACTGATTTGCATATGGCCATGTCTGAACTGGGGTGGTGGAGTGAGCTAAAGAATGATGATGGATTAAACCCAGATCAGTTGACTGGGGGTGAGTGTTTGATTGGCTCAAACGTTCCGTCCATCATCCCCTTTTGTACCCCCCTTTTGTATCGCTTTGGTCATCATGATTCAGCAACCATGTAAACTCTTCAGGAGATATGGCTGCTTGAAGTGACAGTTGGGCCCTACCCTTTAATCCCAGTTCCCATGTGTCAACAGATGACCTACTGGCTCCAGTGGGTGCCGTATGCCCCGAGGGTGCCCATGCAGATCAAAAATGCTAACGGCAACTGGACAATTTTACTATATAAAAGGCTTCCAGCACCCAGAAAAAATACTTTTTGACATGGTTGGTATTACTGCTCATTCTTGATAGTGGGACTTTGGGGGTCACTATGGATGTGGTTATTTATGCAAATTTCCAATGGCCTGGGCTCAGACTCATTGTATTAACTCTCCTTACATCCAGGAGAGCTGACAAAGTAGGACAAAGGGCAACAGGAAACATTGTGGCTTTGACCCACTACTGGCTGCTACCTGTAAACAGTAGGAAACAATAGTAACTAACCTGAGACCTGTACATTCTGAAAATTAGCTCGCGAGAAGGAAATGTTAGGTTACAATTGCGGGTGTAATTACTTGCGTCATTCTATAGCTGCATTCCTAACCTTCTTCCACCTCCTAGAATAACGATTGGCTGCTCACGGTCACTACCATGTGAGAGTAGAGTGTGAAAAAAAGTAACCTTGTTAGCAAATTGAAGAGCCTGAATCGGAAACCCTGGATCTCCCATGCTAAATGGCTGTACGTACTAATTATGCTGCACAATAAGTACCAACGAGTCCAGTCCCAGAAACAAAATGTCTTGGTGTAGCTTTGGAAAGTGTGCTTGCTAAATGTCTTGGCACTGAGCAACACAATTTGTTGTATATTGCCAGAAAGGTTGATGAAAACCAAACCTAACTTCAATAGCCATAAGCTGATATCCAACACACTAATTAAAATCAATTGCTTATACTATTCACAGCATGGAAAGACGCAGTGTGCAAAAAGTAAATGGTAAATACTCACCTTCGAACCATCAGCACACTTTTTTGGCAGTGTCTGAAATTGCACAGCGTTTTTTAACCCAGCTGAAGCTGTGTAGAAATGCTTGTTTTTCAATGTGCCTTATTTATGAAATCTAGAGTTTTACGACAATTATGTCACAGAAATCCCTATTTAAAAAACAGCAAATGGCTCTGTAAATGATATATCTCACAGAAAATAGTAAATGGCTCAAGAAGAGGTTGGTGATTGTGGGACATCAGATTTAAAAATACCACACACTCCGGGCCCGATTCACAGAACTAACTTACGACAAAATCCTAAACTTACTACCATTTTGGTATTCACAGAATGAACTTACTCATTTTGGTATTCACAGAATAAACTTACTCATTTTGGTATTCACAGAAGACACTTACACATTTTGTGTAACTTACACATTTTGTGTAACTTACACATTTTGTGTAACTTACTCATTTTAGTGTAACTTACACATTTTGTGTAACTTACACATTTTGTGTAACTTACACATTTTGGTATTCACAGAAGGCACTTACTCATTGATGAGTAAGTGCCTTCTGTGAATACCAAAATAGTAAGTTAATTCTGTGAATACCAAGATTGTTGTAAGTTCATTCTGTGAATACCCAAATGTGTAAGTTCATTCTGTGAATACCAAAATTGTTGTAAGTTCATTCTGTGAAAACCCAAATGTGTAAGTTCATTCTGTGAATACCCAAATGTGTAAGTTCATTCTGTGAATACCAAAATGTGTAAGTTCATTCTGTGAATACCCAAATGTGTAAGTTCATTCTGTGAATACCAAAATTGTTGTAAGTTTAGTATTTTGACGTAAGTTAGTTCTGTGAATCAGGCCCTTTATCCTTTCACCCCTTCCTTGCCTAGGTTAGGTGTGGGAGAAAGAGTTTCCACAGGCTTTGCTTCGGCTGGCTCTGCTTTCAGGACCCGCGTTCTCTGTCCAGCACACTGGGAATTGCTGAGAGAAGTACATTAGACGCCGGTCATGTTTAGGGATTTGTTGTAAATGCTGTGTTTTTCATCCTGCCCCAGACCGCAAAAGCAAGGTATGGCAGATCTATGTTCAAATAAAAGCAACTAGGAGCACTGCTTTTATTTTCTCACAAACAAACTCCCGCTATAAGTGTTTGTTTTTGTTAAACAAACAAAAAAGAAATGGAATAGAATAGAAGGCAAGTCAGCACTGTAGTTGTGTTCGATGTTTTATGGCTGTGTCGGCTGAAGCAATTTCAGCGAACATGCACCATGGGCATGATGTGGAACTACAATTTGGTGGTCGCGTCAGTGCTGGGATCAAATTAGATTAAACAAAAACAGAACCAGCATACCAGGTAACAAATCACCGTCTCAGTCCTGTTTACTGGTGGATATTCTGCCCTTGAATTCAAAGCACATTGACCACATCAATCCCACCTTAAAGTGATCTACTGCATTGTGGCAGAGGTCAGGATTAAACTTAAATTGCTATGCACGAGGTATTAGAAATGTCAGAGCGATGGCTAAAAATACATGCAGAAATAAGCCAATGACTACATTTGCCTCAGAAAAAAACTATGGCATAACACAGTGACCATCTACCTACAGAGTTCAAAGGATAAGGACATAGAGTCAGGTGCTTGTGGAGGACGCACCTTCTCCTACATCGCAACAAAGACCTGGAACAGCCTCCACATGTAGATCTGAACCACAACCTCTCTTGTGGAATTCCCAAGGGCCCTCAAAACCTGGCTGTTCGAATGAGCCTCTCGGACCTGCCAGCGCCTGGATGCCCTATTGAGTGATTAGCATTGCTATACAAATCCTGATTGATTGATTGATTCTATACCATTACTCTCGCTACCAACTAGTGACTTTGTCAATCTCCTCTTTGCTCCCTTTTTCCTTCTCAAATATATGCTAAATGTATGTAAAATCAAGCAAAGACTGGGCTAGGTTAGCATTTAGTGTAATGCAATTAAAACCCCATTTATATCATATGCTGTCATCACTGCTCATATGTTTGAGGAAAACACAGCTTCCGGTTGTAAATTTCCATTGAACAAGCATGTCCATTGTGCTGTCTATCAACGGTTGTCATCACAAACCAAACCCAAGGTGAAACGTATGTATGCTGCAATTGTTTAATTACGGACATACCTACTGGACAGGACTTTGATCATTTCTGACTACAGACAGGCTTATACTTGCCCCATAGTTGTCATAATTACCACTTACTCTTTGCTTTGCCCTTAAAAGCATACCACTGACCTGTTTGCTTTCATCTTCTTTCGGTGAATCATGCCTAAGAGTCACCTTCAAAAGTATAAGATGTGCAAACTTCACCTGACCACAGTCTACTTAAAAAGCAAACAGTGACACAACAACAACACGTGTTTACATTGCATTACAGATAAACTAAAAATATTAAAAATTGATGCCATCAAAAATCATGGCTGTTTTTCAATCTAATGGATTGGAATGAAATTTCACAGCAATGTACATTAGACTATGTAGATGATTCTAGGGGGATTAAGGATGGCGTGGCTTGCATGGATCCCAGCATGCTTTCTTACCCATAATGGTTCAAAAAAGACTATTTTTCCCATATTTATGTGACAGAAAACTTGGGCACTCCCAATCAATGGCCAAAGTCTTACCACGTGGGTTTCCACACTTCTCCCAATCGAAACATGGCCTACCAGGTGTGGGTGTATCTAAAGCACATCATAGGAACAGAAGAAAACTATAATCATGCCAAGACCTCATAGATACCATATTGTTTTGACATGGTCCAAGTTTTGACTGGTACCTGTTGTAGGTGCTAGGCTCACCCACATAAGTGGAGTACCGCTTTTATCAGGAGAAACCTGTAAACTCTGGGCAGTAGGAATTTTGTGTATCCCCACAGACTCCTGTGCTTTCCGTCATAGGAATGCAAAGAAAATCTTTTCCGTTAGCTGATATTTGACATTTGCAGGGCATTCTGTGTATGAAAACGTAGTGGTAGCGAGGCAAGTCACATCATACTTGACTCCCTTGAATGTGCACTTTCCTGAAATGTCTGGGATTGGTAGGTTTCTGTAGGTGCCAGCTGATCCCACGGCCCAAATGCTGCTCCTACTCATATTGCCAGAATGGTGAATTTAAAAGGAAAAATCTTGATGCATAGTCATTGCACCATGAAAACACATTACAAGCTGCAGTTCAGTTGATGGCTTTGAATATTGTGTATTTTTGAACAACCAACAAACACTATATCTGCCTGTGACCTGAATATTCTGACAGATGTAAAGGTACATCACTGTTGTGAATCAGCCATCAGGGCAAAAAAATACTGATGAAAATATTATCGCATATTTCTATTTTTTACTGCTTAATTTTCATTAGTTTTTCATTTCAACAATAAGGGCCTCATTAGGATGTTGGTGGGATGACCACCGACAGGCCGTCGGTGGCAGTCCCACCGACATCCAAGACATTGGTCCGACCACCACATTACTATGCAGACAGGCCGTAGCAGTCGGGGGGAAAGACCGCCGCCTCCAACAGGATCAAAAATCCCGTCGGGGCGGCGGTCGGAATCCTATCCCTACAATGGAGGCGGTGCCTGCGCAGGCACCGCCAAAGGGATTAGGATGTCTCTTTCCGACTGCTTTTTCATGGCGGCTCGACTGCCATGAAAAGTTGGACAGAAACTGACTTTGGGGGCCCCAAACAGGGTCCCAGTCTCCGGTGGGCCACTGCAAAATGGCCTGGGGGACACATGTGGTGCCCTCCCACACATCTATGCACCATGTGGCAGGCACCACATGGTGCCTGGCACATGGTGCATGGATGTGCACAAAGTGCTTTTTTGTACTGGGCCGCAGTGCAAGCCGCAGTACAAAAAAGCACTTTCCGACTGCCGTGCTGTCGGTCATATTGTAATAGGGCAGGTGGGACCGCCGACTTATTGTCGGACAGTCTCCTGCCAGATACAATTGCAATTGGAGGTCCAACAGACCGCCATCTAAATGAGGGCCTAAGTTTCCTTGGGGAAACCTTAAGGGATCTACACAATGGCCCGTTGCTGAATTCAGAGTATTCAGCAATATATAACTTTCTGGGCTTATCCATGGGTTTCACACCTCTTTACACCAGGAAATGCAAGTAGGTAGAGAACACAACAATGCTATGTCTGTTTCTGAAGGCTTGGGAAAGGGTAACATAAGCACAGCAAACATTTTGGTGAGGTCTTTCTTAAAAAAGAAAATATACTTTTTTCATGCACAGCACATTTTTCCTATTTTTGCTACATTTTGGCAATTTCATTGGTTCCCACCAGAATATTCCACTAACCCATGTGACTTTTAGAATCCGCAACTTGTCAGAAAAAAAGGATGCCAATCTGGTCTGGATATCGTCTGTTACTAAAAAAGTTATGAAGATTTATTTTGTTATCTTTGTTGTCCTGTATATTTTCTTGGGTTGTGTGGTTTCTACTGGGGAATTGGGCAGGAGTTTAAGTGATATTAAAACATTAGAATGTTGAAAGCTCCATTGAAGACAATGGAGTGGCTACGGGCTTATAATGGCGAGTGTAGGCCTTCTCCTCTGAGATTGCAATGTTTGTCTTCCTGTCTCTTCCTTTTTGATTTAGAACATTCTACCCTCAGTGGGTGGAATCTTCCAATAGCCTTACAGCCCTTCTGACTCAGGATATGCCAGTTGTTAAAGGCCCTCACCCTCATTATAAACTTGGGTTCAGGGCCTTTAACAATCAGTATAGCCCTCGGTAGCAGAACTATGAACTGTAACGTCTGACTGGTGTTTTACTATTTATTGGCACTTTTTGCCATAAATCTTTAAAATGTATATGTCCAGGTAACAATATTGGATTTTAGTCATTGTGGTGTCATTTTACTTATTACTTATGTCCAGGGCCAATGGAATTAAGCGATTTTAAGGCCACAGCGATTTTTGCGTGATTATAGATTTGTTGCATTTGCCACATACTCCACCATCTGTGGCATAATCTGCACATTTACCCCAAAAAATTGTTTCTAGCTCAAATGGGTCAAAAGTTAATAAAAGCGCTGTGGTATACGTTGCTGCGCAGTGGAGGGCCTTTTGTAAATGTTTACTGGTTACCTTTCTGTTGCTTATTTGTATATCTGGGCATTAAAATGGTACTAATGAAGTACACCCAATGCCCAGAAAGTGTTAACAAGTGTAAAAACTACAAAATAATGAAGTAATACTAGCCACAAATGTGTTGCATTACGCCGTATAATTTGCCTTTTTTTCTGCCACATAATTTACTCAACCCTGATGCATAATTTGGCCCTCCCTTGCCACATAATTCCAGTGACCCTGCTTATTTCTTAATATTTAGATATGTTGTGGGATTTTTAGTGTGTGGTGTTTTGAAAATAATTTTGGTACTGCTAAAAACTTTACATACTTTTTCTTAAATGAATCTTGTCTGTTCTGCGCAATAGCTATCAGTGGTTGATCCCAGGATTATTTATTGAACTTGAGTGTTGGCCTAACAGAATTCTGGACTTTTTATTTGGGAAGGACTCACATCTAGGGGTGGGTGTAACTCACATAAATCCATGTATCATTATCACGCAGCATTACCCAAAAATTCCACAAGGTTAAGCTGCAGTACGCGAAAAGAGTAATTCTGTATTTAGCGCTATTTTCATGCAAAAATGCCCCCTCGCAGAGATGCATTTTGTGCTAAGAAATAGCACTAAATGCAACAAAGCATGAATAGCGAGCATGAGCAACCGCTCGTGGAGTCAAAATATGCACCTAGGGTAGGATTTTTCCAACTTACTCCCAGCATTCAGCAGTAGTTTCCTTGCTCCAAATGGACCCAAGGGTGCATTTTGCATTACAAAAATAGCGCTAAATGCAACAGGAGTGAAACAGCAGTGTGAGAAGCTGCTCGCTAAATGTGCTCTCACTGTAGGATTTTTTTTCTCAAATTACTTTAATTAAACGAGCGGGAAGAATTGTGCTGTTATTGGTAATTTCGTCAAACAGTAGCACAGAATTACTGCAATTACTGTGATTACTCCCGCGTAAATGAAATTCCACCAAGGCCTACTCACATCTTCCCCAATTAATATCCCATTTTCTTACACCAGCAAATAGTCCATGGTGTCTACTGAGATTAATGCAGGAGGACAGCCCCTTTTCCCTGTATCCCTGGATGGGGAGGAAGTATGCCCTTGCTCCATTGTAAAATCTGTACTGATGATTGCTACTCTTAGTATGTGTACTCTGTCTCCTGAACACTGTAAGTGCTACAAAACTCAGCCCTTCCCCTTAATGTCATCACTGTCATCCTTCTGCACACTGAAATTGGATTCTGCTGCCACTGGGCCCTTAGCTAGGAAGCCTTGTAAATGTGTGCTAGTTTGGGGAATTACATGTTATCATCAAAGACATTTGCCCAATGACAACAGTTGAGTTGGGGTTCACCTAGCATTTGAGAAGTGTAGGCTAGCACCTCCCTGAATTACAATACTTACCATTCATTGAATAATCCATCTACTGCCCTACAAAATCCTTGGAAAAAGGCACCAGAAGATGCAATGTGTCCAGATATGGGGATTTGTGAACTTTAGAGGCAGCTAGGCTTCTGTTGAGCCTTCATTTTCATGGAACCACCGTTTCTGACTTTGTGGGAGATTGAATCTATGGTTTCAAGCTTCAAAGAGTTGCACAGGCTTCCATTTTAAATTATTGTGTTAGGTTTCCTTGGCTGATGTTGGTCATCATGATTCAGCAACCATGTAAACTCTTCAGGAGATATGCCTATTTTAAGTGACAGATGGGCCCTACCCTTAACTCCCAGTTCCCATGTGTCAACAGATGACCTACTGGCTCCAGTGGGTGCCGTATGCCCTGAGAGTGCCCATGCAGATCAAAAAAGCTAACGGCAACTTGCCAATTTTACTATATAAAAGGCTTCCAGCACCCAGAAAAAAGACTTTTTGACGTGGTTGGTATTACTGCTCCTTCTGGGTAGTGGGATTTTGGGGGTCACTATGGATGGGGTCATTCCCAATGACCTGGGCTCAGACTCATTGTATTAACTCTCCTTACATCCAGGAGAGTAGACAAAGTAGGACAAAGGGCAACAGGAAACATTGTGGCTTTGACCCACTACTGGCTGCTACCTGTAAACAGTAGGAAACAATAGTAACTAACCTGAGACCTGTACATTCTGAAAATTAGCTCACGAGAAGGAAATGTTAGGTTACAATTGCGGGTGTAATTACTTGCGTCATTCTATAGCTGCATTCCTAACCTTCTTCCACCTCCTAGAATAACGATTGGCTGCTCACGGTCACTACCATGTGAGAGTAGAGTGTGAAAAAAAGTAACCTTGTTAACAAATTGAAGAGCCTGAATCGGAAACCCTGGATCTCCCATGCTAAATGGCTGTACGTACTAATTATGCTGCACAATAAGTACCAATGAGTCCAGTCCCAGAAAAAAATGTCTCGGTGTAGCTTGGAAAGTGTGCTTGCTAAATGTCTTGGCACTGAGCAACACAATTTGTTGTATATTGCCAGAAAGGTTGATGAAAACCAAACCTAACTTCAATAGCCATAAGCTACCTGTAAACAGTAGGAAACAATAGAAACCAACCTGAGACCTGCAAGTTCAGAAAATTAGCTCAAGAGAAGAAAATGTTAGGTTACGATTGCAGATGTAATTACTTGTGTCATTCTATAGCTGCATTCCTAACCTTCATCCACTTCCAAGAATAACCATTGGCTGCTCTTGGTCACTAACATGTGAGAGTAGAGTGTAAAAAAGAAGGAACCTTGTTAGCAAATTGAAGAGACTGAAACGGAAACCCTGGACCTCCCATGCTAAATGACAGCACCTATTATTGACACTGTACAGTAAGTATCAACGAGTCCAGGTCCCAGAACAAAATGTCTTACTGTAGATTTGGAAAGTGTGCTTGCTGGGAAACAACCATTACAACGCAGTCATTACAACGCACTACATTTACAACGCAGTCATTACAACGCAACTGCCTTTACATCGCATGCCATTACAACGCAGCCATTACAACGCATGTCACTACAACGCATGCCATTACAACGCATGTCACTACAACACATGCCATTACAACGCATTATAAGGTAAGTAATGGGGAATAGTCATTTTTAACCCTACACTATTCAACACTTACCCTACTGTTGCACTCACTGGAGTGGGAATAGTAATTTTTACCCCTACACTATCCAAAACTTACCCTACTGTTGCACTCACTGGAGTGGGAATAGTAATTTTTACCCCTACATTATCAAACACTTACCCTACTGTTGCACTCACTGGAGAGGGAATAGTAATTTTTACCCCTACACTATCCAACACTTACCCCACTGTTGCCCTAAAATTATTATGCGTTGTAATGGTATGCGTTGTAATGGTCTGCGTTGTAATGGAATGCGTTGTAAATGTAGTTTATAAAAATGCGTTGTGATGGCATGCGTTGTAAAATCATGCGTTGTAATGGATGTTGCGATGCAAAAACCGTGTTGTAAAGGCATGCGTTGTAAATGTTTGCATTGTAACGTGTCCTATTCGTGCTTGCTGAATATGTCTTGGCACTGGGTGACAACATTTGTTGTATATTCCCAGAAAGGTTGATGAAAACCTAACCTAACTTCAATATCCATAAGCAGATATCCAACACACCAGTCAATTGCTTATACTATTCACAGCATACAAAGATTCAGTATATAATGTGGCAGAAAGGAAATAGTAAATACTCACATTCGAACTACCAGCAGACTTTTTTGGCATGTGTTGCTGCTCGTGTAATGAGTGCTGCTATGCATCAGTTTTAGCAAAGCAGGTTAGTGAGCTTCGGTCTGATCACGAGAATGGCGGTCCTAGGACAGCCGTATTCATGGTGGTTGTCCAACCCCCACCACCACTGCGGGTCCACCCGCCATATTTCGATTGTGAAAGTCGGACTATCACAGGACCACTGCCTTCGCCGGGATGGCGGTGTGGAAATGGGCAGGAATATGCTGTCACTGCCGTGTCGGCACCGCCGAGCATATTCCAAGTTATATTTCCAACACCGATTTCATGGCGGTAAGCCCGACATAAAAAGGGTGGCAGACATGCAAGTAAGGGGGTCCTATTAGGCCCCACTGCTGCTTCTGGGCCTGGGGGCATGCAGGGGGGCACATGTTGTACCCCCCTGGAATTGCAGCCCCGTTCCTGCATGATGTGGCATGCACAACATGGTGCATGCCACACTGTGCAGGAATGTGCCGCAGGTGCTGTCTCGCCAGCAGTCTGCTGTCAAGGCTCTCCTATGAGCCTAACACAGCCACGCCGTGAGACTGCAGCAACACTGTCTTTTTTCCCTGGATTCAAGTCAGAATCTATCAGGCGGGTGCACCACAGGCTTGGTGGTCCTCCTGGCAGCGCAGCGGTGGTGGTGCTGCAGGAGAACCGACAAACTAGTATTCAGCTCCTCAGTGTCTCTAAAATTGCAAAGCATTGTTCAACCTAGCTGAAGCTGCATAGAAATACTGGTTTTTCACTGTGCCCTGTTCATGAAATCTAGAGCTTTGCTGCAAATTATGTCACAGGAATCCCTATTTAAAAAACAACAAATGGCTCTGTAAAAGATATATCTCATGGAAAACAGTAAATCGCTCAAGAATAGGTTGGTGATAGTGGGACATGGGATTTAAAAATGCCACACTCTCCATCCTTCCACCCCTTCCTTTCCTAGTTTACATGGGCGAGAAAGAGTTTTCCTATATCCTGGTAGTGGCGGCGGTCTTGTGGTGGCCCCACCACCATCTTCGTAATCAGGCGGGAGGCCCGACACCATGGCAGTGGTCGGACTGCCATTCACGGTTACGGCGGTACCAGGACCACCGTACTTGTAATTAGGCCCTAAGTGTTAAAGCAGTCACCACATTGAGAACTGAAATATCAAAATGTAGCCCCAGAGTAATACTAGCAGGTTGTACTCCAGCTGCCAGAGGTAGTGGATGAACAATGCATACCAATCACCCAAAACTCTCTGCCTATTACTTGCCCACACAGCCTGCATCCACTGAAACAGAAGTGGAGTACGCTCCTTCTCATGCATCGGAGCAAAGACCGAGAGCAGACTCCCCGTGTAGCTCTGAACCACAACCTCTCTTCCAGAATTCCAATGGGCAGCATACCAGGTAACATATACCGGTCTCACTCCTGTTCACTGGTGGAAAAACTGCACTTCATTTCAAAGCACATTGACCACATCAATCCAACCTTAAAAGTGATCTTCTGCATTGCGGCAGAGGTTAGGATTAAATTTAAATTGCTATGCACGAGGTAATAGAAATGTCAGAGCAAAGGCTAAAAATACATGTAGGAAAAAGCCAATGACTACATTCACCTCAGAAATAAACTATGGACAAACACAGTAACCATCTACCTACAGAGTTCAAAGGATAAGGACATAGCGGCAGGTGATTGTGAGTAACAGGGCCCAGATGCTTGCACCTTCTTAATCTATTTCTATGAACCCATTTAAATTACACTACCATTCTGAAAACGTCTTAAAAGTAAGTTTTTAAACAGCCACAGCATTGAGAACTGAAATATCACACTGCAGTCCAGGGTAATGCCAGCAGGTTGCACTCCAGCTGCCAGAGGTTGTGGATGAACTAGGCCTAACAGTCCCCCAAAACTTTCCGCCTGTTACTTGCCCACACACCCTGCATCCAACGAAGAAGAAGTGGAGGACGCTCCTTCTCCTACATCACAGCAAAGATCGGGAACAGACTGCCCATGTAGCTCTGAACCACAACCTCTCTTGTGGAATTCCCAAGGGCCCTCAAGACCGAGCTGTTTGAATGAGCCTCTAAGACCTGCAAGCGCCTGGATACCCTATTGGGTGATTAGCACAGCTATACAAATCCTGAGTGATTGATGGATTGAAACTATACTGTTACTCACACTACCAACCAGTGACTTTGTCAATCTCCTTTTGATCCCTTTTTCCTACTCAAATGTATGCTAAGTGGATGGAAAATCAAGCAAAGACTGGGCTAGGTAAGCATTTAGTGTTATGCAATTAAAACCTAATTTATATCATGTTCTGTCATCACTGCTCATATGTTTGAGGAAAACAAACACAACTTCCGGTTGTACATTTCCAGTGAACAAGCATGTCCATTGTGCTGTCTATCAATGGCTGTCATCATAAACCAAACCCGAAGTGAAATTTATGTATGCTGTAATTGTTTAATTATGGACATACTTATTGGACAGGACTTTGATCATTTCTTACTACAGACAGGCTTATACTTGCCCCATAGTTGCTATAATTATCACTTACTGTTTGCTTTTCCCTTTAAAGCATACCACTGTACTGTTTTCTTGCATCTCCTTTTGGTGGATCATGCCTAAGAGTCACCTTCTCAAAACGTGCAAACTTTAACTGGCCACAGTCTTCTAACAAGCAAACAGTGCCAAGATGACATGTGATTACGTAGCATTACAGATAAATTAGAAATATTAAAAAGTTATGCCATCAAAAATCATGGCTGTTTTTCAGTCTAATAAATTGATGTATTTATTCAATACAGTTAAAAAGAAGGTATCAATCGGAAAGGATACCAAAGATACCAAGAACATCAAAAACCACCCTGGAGATGTATAATAAGGATCCCCTTATATTTACAACAAGGAAATGAAAGCAGGGTGCTTACCTGTGTATACTGTATCAAATCAGTTACTGATTTTGATAATTGTATAGTGTCTGGTAAGAGTACATGACGTCTGCATCTCCCTATTGGATGTGTTGGTGTAGTCTGTTTAGTGAGGTATATTATTTGTAATTCTGTATTCTTCTGGGGGTGAGTTTCGGGCCTGTTGAAAGTAGGGTTAATTTGCCATTCTTGTTTTTCAGGTAATTTGTAGACTTTTGGTATTAGCAAATCATTACAGAAACCATTGCACGTTATCACTTATATTCATGTTAGGACCCTCCTACCAGAAATGGAAATGTGTTGGTTATTTGGAACCAACATGTCATTCTTACTTGAAACCAACATATGAATATCATTTCAATGTGGTTATAAAAATATTGTTTACAATACATCCTCTGGAAATGAACAATTGCAGGTATCATTTTTTGAGTAGATTGTTTTTGAATATCTCCTGCATTTCGATTATCCATTTTTTGCCTCAAAGTGACCCCCAATAGTCAAGGGCTCTTTTATATCCAGATCCTTCATCATATCTTAAGTGCTTTGTATAAAAGTATATTTGTCTCTAATTCGTCTCCTAACTATGTAAATATTAAACATGATTGGCTTGGAATGTCCCAGTTCTTTCTGCACCAGTGGCAATGTTGTGATCTCATTATGTACATTTGTTGCTCAGCTTAGTAAATACAGCCCTAAAAAGAGTTAATCCGCAATTTAGGGCAATCTTGTGACAACTTCCAATGCTGATTTCCTGTATGAATCAGCATTGATAACACCCCTGATGGCATCTGAACAGTGTTGTCATCAATAATATAATTTCAGATGTTGCATTGATGTTATCAATGATGTCATAGAACATTTCATGAGTGATGTAAATGTGAAGAAATAAGCAGTGCATGGCGTGTTATAGTTACTTCATGTCAAACGTTCTGGTTACTTGAGTTGACTATAACTTGTGAATTTCAGTGATTTCCATGGTATTTTTAGTTTAAAATGATCTGTTGTAAGTGAAATTTTCATGTAACTTAGCTTTGTTACAGTAAAAAAATATATATATATTTATAAAGAAAAAAGGGGTCCCAAAACACACTTCTGCTCTAATTCATTTTACGCAGACTTTTGTATTTCACTTAGCAACAAAACGGCTGAATGGATTGGAATGAAATTTCTCAGCAATGTACATTATACTATGTAGAATAGATCATTCTAGGGGGATTAAGGATGGTGTGGCTTGATTGGACCCCAGCGTGCTTTCCTACCCAGAATGTTCTGCAAACATGAAAGTATGGGTCAAAAAGACTATTATTTCCATATTTATGTGACAGAAAACTTGGGCACTTCAGCCAATTGCCAAAGTCTTACCACCCTGCGTTTCCATACTTCTCCCAATTGAAACACGGCCTCCCAGGTGTGGGTGTATCTAAAGCACATCATAGGAACAGTAGAAAACTATAACCATGCCAAGACCTCATAGACACCATATTGTTTTGACATGGTCCAAGTTTTGACTGGTTCCTGTTGTGGGCGATAAGCTCACTCACATAAGTGGAGTACCGCTTTTATTAGGAGAAGCCTGTGATCGCTGGGCAGTAGGAATTTTGTTTAACTCCACAGACTCTTGAGCTTTCCCTCATAGGAATGCAAGGAAAACCTTTTCTGTTAGCTAATATTTGACATTTGGAGGGCATTCTGTGCATGAAAACGTAGTGGTAGCGAGGCAAGTCACATCATACTTGACTCCCTTTGGTGTGCACTTTTCAGAAATGTCTGGAATTGGTAGGTTTCTCTAGGTGCCTGCTGATCCCAAGGCCCAATTGCTGCTCCTACTCATATTGCCAGAATGGTGAATTTAAAAGGAAAAATCTTGATGCATGGTCATTGCACTATGAAAACGCATTACAAGCTGCAGCTCAGTTGATGACTTTGAATATTGTGTATTTTTGGATAACCAACACTATATATCCCTACGACCTGAATATTCTGACAGATGTAAAGGTATATCACTTTTGTAAATCAGCCATTAGGGAAAATAAATACTGATGAAAATATTATCACATATTTCTGTTTTTTCCTGATCATTTTCATTAGTTTTTTATTTCAACAATAAGGGCTTCATTCAGGCCATTGGTGGCGGTCCTACTGACATCCAAGCCATCGGTCCAATCACCGAATTATTAGGCAAACAGTCAGACCGCAGCAGTCAGGGGGAAAGTCTTCCCCCTCCGACAGGATCAAGGAGCCCGTCAGGGCGACGTCGGAATCCTATTCCTACATTGGAGGTGGTGCCTTCACAGGCACCGCCGAAGGTATTAGTATGTCCCTTTCTGACTGCCTTTTCATGGTGGTCTGACTGCCATGGAAAGGCAGACGGAAACGGACTTTGGGGGCCCCAAGCAGGGCCGCCGTCCCCTGTGGACCACTGCTATGTGGCCTGGAGGCACAGGTGATGCCCCCCCCACACATCCATGCACCATGTGCTAGCCACCAACATATGGTGCCTGACACAAGGTGCATCGATGTGCACAAATATCTTTTTTGTTCTGGGCCGCAGCACAAGCCGCAGTACAAAAAAGCACTTTCCGACCACCGTGCTGGCGATCATGTTGTAATAGGGCAGGTGGGACCACTGAGTCATCGTCGGACAGTCTCCTGCAAGATATGATGGTGATTGATGGTAGGGCCGACCGCCATCATAATGAGGGCCTAACTTTCTTTGGGGAAACCTTGAGTGATCTACACAATGGTCCGTTGCTGAATTCAGAGTGTTGTAAATTTTTCAGAAATGTATAGCTTTCTTGGCTTCTCCATGGGTTTCACATCTCTTTACACCAATTGCAAGCAGATAGAGAACACAACAGCGCTCTTTCTGTTTCTGAAGGCTGGGGACAGTGTAATATTAGCACAACAAACCTTTTTGGTGAGGTCTTCCTTAAAAATGCACAGCACATTATTCCTATCTTTGCTACATTTTGGCAATTTCCTTGGTTCCCACCAGATGATTCCACAAACCCTGGTGACCTTTAGAATTCGCAACTTGTCAGAAAAAAAGGATGGCAATTTGTTCTGGATATTATCAGTTACAAAAAATCTTATGAAGGTTTATTTTGTTAACTTTATTGCCCTGTATATTTTTTGGGGATGTGTGGCTTATACTGGGTAATCGGGCAGGAGTTTATTTTACCTTTATTAATATAACGTTATTGGCATTTGAGAATCACACAGACAGTGTTTGTATAGGAATTTACCGGAGGGATATTCCTCTTCCTCTTTCCCTCTCCCCTCCATACAGTCATAATTGCGCAAAAAAGCATCATCACCGATAATTCCCAAAAGAAGGGGGTAAGGGGAAGGGCAGCAACACATCAGTCTTATTCATGTGAAAGATTCCAATCCTCAGTTTGAAACGTGAAAAACAGTAAATAGGATCCAATGCAATTGCATTATACACTACATAAAGAAACCCCCTCCCTTCACCCTGTCCATGGAGACATGCCAACATTGAACAGATTAACTCCCCCTCTTCCCTCCCTCCCCATCTAACTGTCAACGCCTAGTGTCTCTGAAAGAGTAAACTGTGCATATGCATTCTAGGTATCCCAATGTATTCTCGTTCATCGCCTACCATCCACCATCCAGCCGCTGGCGTAACGAAATTTGAGGGGGCCCCCCTGCAAGATGCATGGAGGGGCCCCCGCTCCGAACTTCATCAGGAACTCTCGGGCAAAAGTACTGTGCTGAGGGGGCCCCCTGTAGCTCGGGGGCCCCCCGCACTGCGGGGGCTGCGGGGGCCTGTGTTACGCCCCTGCATCCAGCGGTCACTTCACCGGGTATAACTGTGTCTGCTCCTCATTAGCACTCTCATGCCCTCCCAGTGCTTGCGGTTACCTTAAAGCAGACAACATAGAGGACCATGCCTGGAGATCGTCATCAAGTTTTTCATATTTCCAGACGTATTTCGTTGAGACCGCCTCTGCAGTCGCCCACTCACACATGTCTCTTACTCATGTCTCAAACAGTGGGGGTGCAGGTCAAAGCCACACTATAGCAATGTGCCTTTTTGCCGAAATCAGTCCCAAAAGTACAAATCTCCTACTCAGTTTCGTATTTTTGGGGGCAGGAAATAAGCCCAGCAGCACTTATCGGATCTCCCTGGGAACCACCCAACCTGCATCTTCTTCCAGGCGTGCGAGTATGGGCTCCCAGTAGGGAACATGGGACGGACAGTCCCATGTCATATAGGGAAAGTCAGCCTCTGGCGACCCACATCGTGGGCACGTTCCAGGGCAGTCCGAATAGATCGTGCATAGTATCTGTGGGGTAAGGTTTGTCTGATGTACAAAATTGTATTGAAGGAGTTTGAAACGTGCATTGGAGCTTACACCTTGGACTCCCTCTTGGACCCTCAACCATTCCCCCTCCATTAGAGGATCCCCAACCAGTGCATCCCACTCCATCTGCACAGGGAGAGTCCCACCCTGTAGATCACCTTGTAAGGCCCAGTGGGGATGGGATACCAGTCAATGCTCCTGGGTCATATATAACATTACCTTCAGTACATTAGTGCACAGGGGCTCCTCAGTGAAGGACAGCCAGACCTCCTGCGCAACCCTTTAAATCTTATCGTATTGTAGAAACTGTCCTGCCCCCAGAATGAAGGAGGTGACTGCCTCCTCCCACGTTTTATATTCCCCGTTAACATAAAGGTCCCCCATCAGCTGGCATCCTCCCTCCTTCCAGTGCCGCACAAACATGGAATCAGCAATACACAAGAAGGGTCTTACCACCCACAAAGGCATATCCGGGGCATACGGTGCATGTCGTACCACCCTCCTGACCACGGTCACCCATGTAATAGCCACATGCTGTATAATGTAGAGAAGCAAGGTGGGAACCCCGGAACCGAGCATTAGGAGCTCTGGCAAAGTGTGGTTACCATACATGCCCGCTAGGAGTTGCTTCTCCCAGTCATAATAGCTGTCCAACCAGTGAACCGCGTGTTGAAGTTGAAGTTGAAGTTGAAGCCATGTAATAAAATTCCAGTCAGGGAACCTCAAGCCCCTCTCTACCCCATGTTCTCTGTAGGGTTTTTAGGCGTACTCTCTTGCATTTGGGACCCCACAGGAGATCCACCAACAGACCATCCAGGGTCTGTAAATAATGACTGGGTCCACGTATAGCAAGTGTTGTAGTGCATAGAAACACCTTGGCAAAACGATCATTTTTGTAATTGCTACTCGGCCCATAAGGGATAAAGGCAAGTCCCTCCAGAATCGTATGGAGCAGTGTATGCCCTCCACCACTCTCCCCACATTAAGATCCAAGTATTTAGTCCCCTCAGTCACCCATGGAAACCCCACCCGAGGTAACTCATCTGCTAGTCTCCCTGCCATCCTTCCCAACGGGATTAATTTAGATTTTCCTGGATTAATACGGAGACTCCAGTTGCCACCAAACTTCTGCAGCACCATAAGAAAGATAGGCACCGTGTGTGCTGATTGACGAAGATGCACCAGTTTATCATCGGCATAGAGGAAGACCACGTGATTGGTCTCCCTAAGAGTTATCCCACATTCACCCATCCCTCCACTCAAGGCAACCGCAAGAGGCTCCATAGCGACTGCAAAGAGGAGTGGTGATAAAGGGCGGCACTGACGGGATGCCCCGGCACAGCGCAAATAGATTAGATACCAATCCCCCAACTCGTATTCAGGCCGAGGGGGCGGCATAGAGCAACTGGACCCACTCCAATTAGTTGAAGAACCTGCCAGACATAGCACCAGTCCACTGAATTGAATGGTTGCTCTATGTCTAGAAGTGCTAGGGCATAATCGTCTTGCCATGTGCCAAGCGTTGTAAGTTAACAGTGGCACTATGCTTCACGATAAACCCCGCTTGATCTGTATGCATAAGGAGAGGCATGTGTTGGAGAAGGCGGGCCACCAGGATCTCACTAAGAACTTTCACATCCAAGTTTAAGAGCGGGATCTGCCTGTAAGAGCTCGCCAGTAAAGAGCCCCTGTCCGACTTGGGCATCATGGCCACCATGGCCTCACGCATGGAGGCCGGTAAAGAATGAACCTCAAGTGCTTCATTATAGACCTCTAAAAGGCAGTCAACCAACAGAGGGCAAACCTTTGGTAAAACTCTGCCCGTAGCCCGTCACTCCCAGGGCTTTTAGCCGGCTTAAGACCCCGAATGGCAGCAAGTAGCTCCTCCCTAGTAATTGGAGCATTCAGCGAGTCAGCCATCTCAGGTACAAATCTGGGGAGTTCAACAGAGTTCAGGAAGTCCTGCATAGCCTCCCGCGGGGGGACATTTGTTTTGCATAGACAATACCGAGATGCGCAGCCAGAACTTCAAGAATCGCATATTGTGCATACACTATCCCATATACTCCCGTTGCTACGTTGGAGCTGTAATATAGGTGTCGTAGGTGACTCCCATTTTACCAATCAGGCCAGCAAAGCTCCCGTCCTGTCTCCCTCCATAAGCAGGCGCTGTCGGTATGCAGTCTACATAAATTTCTCTAATCTGCGCCAGTCCTCCATCAGGGCCTCCCGGGTGGTGCACCACTTCGCCATACCATGGGGGGTCGTAGGACGCTCCGCCTCCAAGTTGCCCAATTTTTTTTCCTCAGTTTTTATTTCCTGTTCCAACTGCCGCTGGACCCCATGCGATGTCTTAACACACACCCCTCAGAGGATGACCATCATAGCCTCCCATTCAAGCGCTCAGCTCGATGCAGACCCCCAATTTTCTTCAGAATAATGTGACAAGGCAGCCGCAAAGGGGGGATCAGTCAGTGCCTCTGCTCTAAGGCACCGCAGGGGTATCGCCGGGAGCTAATGGACCCCCCCAAGACTGAACAGAACAAGCAAATGATTCGACAGGTATCTGGATAAATAGGTGAGCCCCTCCACCTCAGGGGTGAGTTCAGTTGAGAGGAAACAGTAAACCAGGTGGCTAAAAGTCTCTCCAGATATCGCATAACTGCATGCCAACCAGAATATCCCTTAGTGTCCCAGTCAGGCAGGGTTTAGTATGTGCTTGGGGGGCTCACGGTCCAACCATCCGCCGAGGTGGAATATATGACGTTACAACGTGAAACTATACAATGCATACTATTACAACAACATTTTTACATCACAAAAGTCATTACAACGCATGTTTTTAAAACACAAGACTATACAACGTATATTAATAGAGTACCAATAACGTCACCTTAATAACACATATGTTAACATTGCATGATTTTACAACGCATCCTATTACTCTTTGTAACCTATCTACTGGCACGGGATGTGAGGGAAATATAGGTTTTGGGTGGGGTAGTCATTTAAAACTGTGGTTTTTTTTAAAAATACTCAAGTATTGATATTAATTCTATGGAAAGTATTATAAAATGCTAAAATTATTCTAACCTAACCACTGGTATGGGATGCTAGTGAAAAAGGTTTTTTGGGTGGGGGAGTAAATTAAAAAGTTTTTTTTTTTAAATGCTCTAGTATTAATTTTAATACTACCAGAAGTATTAAAAAAGGGTAGTAGTATTATTGTAACCTCACCACTGATATGGGATGTGATGAAAATAGGGGCTTGGTGGGGGTAGTAAAATAAAACGGCTTTATTTTTAAAAAAAAATAACTCAAGTATTAATATTAATACTACGGTAAGTATCATAAAAAGGCTAAAATTATTCTAACGTAACCACTGTTATATGATGCTAAGGAAATAGGGGTGTTGGGTGGGTGAGTAAATGAAAACAAGTTTTGTTTAAAAAAATACTGGAGTATTAATTTAAATACTACCAGAAGTTTTTTTAAAAGCTAGAATTATTCTAACCTAACTACTGGGATGGGATGCTAGGGAATAGCGGTTTTGTGTGGGGGAGAAAATGTATTCTTCAATAAATTATTTCAGTACTCGTGTTTTTTAATTAAATCCGATATATTGCTTAATACTCCAGAACTATTTTCATAACATTTCCATGCTTTACGTAATAGTAAATCAATTTTTATTAATTTATATAAAAAATACATTCATTTTATCCAACACATAATGTAAGGGAACAAACAAATTGAATTAATTGCTATAATCAGCCTGCAAATACGCCTCGTAGAAGCAATCCAAACAAGAGTCCTTCAACTGTTTCGATTAGACTAGCAGAGCAATCATCTACTCAAAATGGCTACCTATCCAAAACGGAACTTTATCAGCCTTTTTTATTCAAATACGTTTTAAAATATACATGCTGTTAATACGAATCTAAAACATATTTTTTTTATAGTTTCCTACACAAAACCGTATACATTCAGCTGTCCACCATTTTGTATTCAGTTGTGCACTAACATCCACAGTGACAACACGCAGCTGCAAGTCGCTGAGTGAACTGAGTGAAAGCCCATTCAAACACTGCCATCTTTTGGACAAAGTAAAGTATACACAAAAAGAATAAACTGTGCTTATTGTGCCAAATGTAATATTGTACTAGTGATAAAACCTTTTCTTAAATTAATTACAGATTGTGAAAAAAACAATCACAGCCAGTGTAAAAAAACATCTTTGTGAAGTAAGTGATTTTTAAAGTTGTCAGCAGTTTTATTTTAAGCTCCGAAAGGGAATATAATATAATTAGATTTCTCTTTTTAAAGAATTGTAAAATACGGCCTACATCATAATTTTATAATGAGACAAACATTAGTCAATCAAATGTAATTTATTTTTATCTTCAAAAGAAAAAGGCTGCAAAAATAATTCCTATCCATTATAAAATATAGATAACAAAAAATGTTACGAAAACTTATATGGAGCTAAACTACGATAGTGAAGTGAAGGGGGGAGGTTAACAAATCCTATAATTTTGTGCAAAATGGATTTTTGAGGGAAAAGACAGGACAATGGAGTACATCCAAAAACTAAAGCTTAAAAAGAATAGTCAGTGCTGTAATGTAATAGGGTGCTAAATCTCTTTACAAAATCACACGCTTGATTGGCGAAAGGAAATAGTTGAGCTATAATAAAGTTAAAAAAGATAATTTTCAGTAACAGTGCTACTTATTAATTTTTTTAAAAACTTATGCAGACCATGTAATTTTTTTCTCAGGTTAAATCAACTACTTCATAAACGACCCAAACAACACTTGGGCAGCAGTAATAAAGCATCTCACAGGTAAATAAAGAAAAAATATATGACCAATTGTAACGTTATTAATAAAATCATTGTTGTTACCACAAAAAACAAAGTAAACGAGATCCATGAAATTTACACTTTACCTTTTTAAAAAGGACATAGATAAACTGCTTGTCACTGCAGTTTTTTAAAATTAAAATAATTTCACAAACAGATATAAAAAAGGATAAAGCAGCTTGGGAGTGTTTGTAAGCAAATTAACTAGTCAAAAACCATGTGATTTATAACACAGTGAAATTCCTGATTACTGCTGCAGTGAAAAATTCATTTTCAAGGTCCAAAGGGGGTTTGCAGCAGAGAATGTTCTGGACAGTGGAGGGGGCCCGAAAACTATTCTTACTCCAAAGGGTGTTTGCAGCAAGTAATGTGCTGGACAGTGGATGGGGTCCAAAAACTATTCTAACTCCAAAGGGTGTTTGCAGTAGATAATGTGCTGGACAGTGGATGGGACCTAAAAACTATTCTAACTCCAAAGGGTGTTTGCAGCAGGGAATGTGCTGGACAGTGGAGGAGGCTCAAAACCTATTCTAAATCCAAAGGGTGTTTGCAGCAGGTAATGTGCTTGACAGTGGATGGGGCCCAAATCTATTCTTACTCCAACGGTTGTATGCAGCAGGGAATGTGCTGGACAGTGGAGAAGGCCCAAAAACTATTCTTACTCCAAAGGTTGTTTGCAGCAGGTAATGTGCTTGACAGCGGAGGAGGCCCAAAAGCTATTCTAACTCCAATAGGTGTTTGCAGCAGGTAATGTGCTGGACAGTGGAAGAGGCCCAAAAACATGGAAGAGGCCCAAAAACTATTCTAACTCAGTGGTGGAACGTAAGGCCCCGCAGCCCCCGCGGTGCTGGGGGCCCCAAGCTCCTAATCACATGGGGGCCCCCCTGGGTGGTAGTCAAAATGCACAAGAGGCCCAGGGTATTTCTTTCTTTGAACATGACACACAGAATCGCTTCACCTTAGTACCTTAATAAGTAATACCCTTTTTTGCATTTTGAAAACTGCTGGGTGGAGGCCCCTGGCATCCACTTAGGGGCTGGTCGTCGGTCAAAATGCAAAAAGGGTATTTCTTTCTTTAAGCATGCCATGTGGTATTGCTTCAATTTATGTCCTAAATTGAAGTGATTCCCCGTGCCATGTTTAAAGAAAGAAATACCTTTTTTTGCATTTCGAGGACTGCTCGGTTTGATAATATCTGTGTAGCTTCCATCGAGTGGTCCTCAAAAATGCAAAAAGAGTATTTCTTTCTATTGTGCTGTAGTCTCTATGAAGCTGCATTCCTAGGAAGGGTCTTGCTGAGGCCATGTAGGTGAGAAGAGAATGTTACAGAATTAAATTACTTCCTTGGTCTTTTCCAAGCCAGTTGAATTTCTGTGTCTCCAAGTATCCTTGCTGAAGCTTTGGTGGTGACTATAATTCTTTTAAGTGAAGTGTGCTATAGTTGTCAATGCTTCAACATAATTTCAAAGTGTAGCACATGGGCAGGGGTCAGGAGGGCAATGTATAAATGCTGGCGAATGTTATTTGCTGAAAGTTGAGGTCAATGGATTTTCCTGTTTGTTTACCCCCCATGAGGCTAAAAATGTTTTCTCACTGCCATGTGGTGAAGACCAATTGACAGCAAACTGTTGGGTTTATATTTTCAAGTTTTTGGATAGTAAAAACGTATTGGCCTCCAAGATGCATGCAATGTGCAGTCGGGGTTATAACTAAATCCAGGCTTAAGTTTTTTCACTATCCTTTGAGTAAAAAGCCACGTGAACCTGCATCAAGTGAGTGGTGGCAGGCCAGAGTAACTTTTATTAATTAGACCATGTCCTGAGATGTGTTAAATAGCCAGACAGATGGTTCAGTGAGCTACACTGCTTCTGTGACTTTCGAGATTGAACCCTACCAAAATCAGCAACCTCTCAAACTTCCGAGGTCTATGAATTGAATACAATTGGCTTGGATACTATCAACACCTGTGCTGCGCTTGGAAACATCAGATATGAACTCTTAAATAAAAAAACTAATTATTATGAAAGTGATCTCCCTTAAAGCTAGTCGATGTGGAGCACTTCAGAATGTACGTCTGGCATGTCAGTGTTTATTTCTATGCAAGAGGGATAAGGTACAGGAAGATTTACTTTCCGTGGCCTACTGAAGACACTAACGAGGTCGTTAATATCAACCTACAATAATGTTGCATCCATTATAGAAACCTACCACTCTATTGTAAAGTAATTATATATTTGCTGTTCAAATCTCCACCCATACTTATTTTAGGACATAAACATAAGTGGAATTATGAATAGTAAATATATATATATATCCTTACAGTGTAGTGGTTGCAAAACTATTCACATGCAATATACCACATCTGTTATCATGACCCACCACTGGCCTATCTCTTAACCATGTGCCATAAACTAAAAACAGCAAGTTCCATGTGAGTGCACAAGTGTGACCGGGGTGCAAATAATCCAGTGTAAGTGAATCACCTGTGTTTGGTTTGCCTAGCCAAGAAAAAGTACTATGAGCCTATTTGATTTGCAATATATTTAAATCACTTCGGTGATTGTTTCGTTCATTCAGTTTGTCTCTTTTAAATGTGTAAAATATATTGCCAGGTGACTACGTTGCACTGCCGTTTATACTCAGTATGGGTGTGAGGTGAATCCTTCTGTCCTCAGCTAGGGTTAAGGTGTTTGTTTTCAGGGGGGAAGGTGTCTCACAGTACCTCACCAAATTAGATAATTCATGCCAAAATTCTGAAAGAATGCAGCAATTCCATAAGTTATATTGATATCTAAACATAGGCAGCACAATGTCGCAGACAATGAACTGGAAGGTTCGTCTGGGCCTGCCCTCAATGCCTGGCCTTGGTGTCTCCTTTGGTTCAGGGTGGGGTGGGCCATTCATAGTCATGCACAGTGTAACTGCACGTGAAATCATTCACATGGCACGAGCCACAGCCCGACCCACTGCAACTCTGAGTACTGTAGGCACCATTGTCTCCTCCTTTTACTTTAGTCATCTATCTATCTATCTATCTATCTATCTATCTATCTATCTATCTATCGCACGTCATTTAAGGGTCACCTTGCAGCAGTGACCCCTGGCTGTGGCTTGCTCTTTGTGATCTCTGGCCTCAGAGATGTCAAAATGAGTGCCAGGAACTCAGGAGCTGCTTGTTCTTATGGCATCAGTTGGGGCTTTACTCTCCTGGTTTTCTACCATTTATTTGTTACACTAATAGTGAATAACATTATGTTATTCACTATTAGTGTAATAAAAAATTGAGTACAATTAGCTGGAATGGGACCTTCCTGACAGCTAAAGTAGGTAAAAATGTTTTTACATGTATGATGTGTGACTGCTTGTGGGTGAGAGTGTATTTGTGTGAGAGAGAGTGTCTGTGTGTACCTGTGTGTGTAATCATTAATGTGAGAGTGAATGAGAGTGAGAGTCAATGACTGGTAGTGTGTGACAATGTGTGAGTGTCAGTGTGTATGAGTGAGTCAGACTGAGCGAGACTGAGTAAGAGTGACTGCAAGTGAGAGTATGATTGAGTGAGGGAGTGCTAGAGAGTGTGAGAATTAATGTGAGTGAGAATGAGGGAGAGAGACAATGAGTGAGTGGGTGTGAAAAAAACGATTTAGAATGCCTGAGTGAAAGTATGACTCAGTCATACAGAGAAAGTGAAATTTGAGTGACTGTGAATGTGTGAGTCATAACGAGTGAAAAGTGAAAGTGAGTGAGAGTTAGGAAGTAAGAGTAAGAGTGTGTGCAAGATAGTGAGTGACAATGAATGAGTGAGTACAATTTGGTCAAAAGGAATAAGTGAGTGCAAGCGAGAATAAGTGAGTAAGTGGACGTAAATGAGCATGATTGAGATTGTGATAATATGCTTGTGAGTCTGCTGTTTGCCATGGCATACTGAAGGTAATTGTTGATGGAGGCACCCATGGCAAAATGCTGGCACTGGCATACTGGAGGCAATTCTTAGCATGACAGGCATCTGTGTGAAAGTAGTGGCATACTGGAGGTAGTTGTTGGCATAACAGTATAATAGTGGTATTTACATGCTGGAGGTAATTATTTCTGAAGGTAGTTCTTGACTTAATGATAAAATACTGGTACTGGCATATGAGAGGTCATTGGTGGAAATAGGGCACAGAGGGAAAAATTTGGGCATACTTGAGGACATTTTTGGCATGGGAGCATCTGTGTCAAAATGCTGTCACTGTCACATTGGAGGTGATTATTGTCATAAGTGATCGCAACAGGGGTGCATGAAAGGGGGAATCACTACAAAATGCTGGCCTGACATACTGAGGTAATTGTTGACGTAGGTTTTACTCATGGTATAGGGATGGCATTAATAGCAAAAATTCTGGCTCTGGTATATTGTTTGTAATTTTTGGCCTAAGAGGGCACCCATGACAAAATGCTGGCCCTGGCACAATTGAGGTATTGTTTGATATGTGGGGGCACCCATAGCACGTTTTGAAAAAATTGTGTCAGCTCCAGGGGAGTGTCTGGTTCCATTGGCTTGACACACCATTCGAGGACTTGGATGTTTAACGTGTCCCTTCAGAGAATATAGCTTTGTAGCAAAGTTATTTGAAAGTTTCCTTTAAAATGCACTATTTGACCCCAATTTTTTCAAAATGTTCTCAGGGGCAGCCCCCCGAACCCTATTAGGAGAGGTCTGGCTCACATGCTTCACTCGGTCACTACAATTCAGGGCTAATATTATGCCCCACAACTTTCAAAGATCATGCACCACCCTAATATATGTGGTATCTAAAATAGACATGTATGTGTTGCGTTGTTATATAATCAGACAGCAATTATGGAACTTATTGTGATGTCACCAGAGTTAAGGTCATGTGACATGATCTCCTCGGTAAAGGTCATATGATGTCACTACCAAGGCCAACAGGCGCTTCTTATCATGTAGGGTGACAGAGCGCTTTACATCACACACATATTATACAAAGACAATAAATCATACAAGTGTGTACAATCAACATAGATGGAAATGCTACATAAGACAATGAGGTCTAAAAGATGTAGGAGTCAGAGTCACTTGTTTGTCATCGATACTAATAGATATCATATGTTAAGAGTCCTTAGTCTAGAGAAAAACAAAAGCAGGCGTTAAAACTCAGGATTAAAAACATAACACGGTGGTTGGTGAAGTCTGTACTAATGAGAATTTCTAGACTACTTTTAGAGAGTAGGGAAGGATTGACGAAAAACAGTGCTTTTCTCAGCCTGTGCATTCAGTTTTCACATGCCTCTTTCATGGCACTTCATAGCTCCGTCAGCCCTGAGTGGGGGGCCCCCTCCATGTATTTTGCAGGGGGGCCCCATCAGGTTTTGTTACGCCCCTGTTCTAACTCCAAAGGGTGTTTGTAGCAGGGAATGTGTGTGACAGTGGAGGAAGCCCAAAAGCTACTCTAACTCCAAAGGGTGTTTGCAGCAGGTAATGTGCTTGACAGTGGAGGAGGCCCCAAAACTATTCCAACTCCAAAGGGTGTTTGCAGCAGGGAGACCCTTGACCTTGCCAGGTAGGTCGCTCCCCCCGCCACACAGCTCCGCCTGTGTTGTCCGCCCGCTGCTGCTGGTAAGAACGCCCTTCCCTTTTTCCTTCTGTACCCCCGTTGCCCCATTTGTACTGTGCCCGCATTTGTCTGTTTTCTCGCCCCTTTTTTCCTTCTGTACCCCCGTGCCCCATTTGTACTGTGCCCGCATTTGTCTGTTTTCTCGCCCCTTTTTTTCCTTCTGTACCCCCGTGCCCCATTTGTACTGTGCCCGCATTTGTCTGTTTTCTCGCCCCTTTTTTCCTTCTGTACCCCCGTGCCCCATTTGTACTGTGCCCGCATTTGTCTGTTTTCTCGCCCTTTTTTCCTTCTGTACCCCCGTGCCCCATTTGTACTGTGCCCGCATTTGTCTGTTTTCTCGCCCCTTTTTTCCTTCTGTACCCCCGTGCCCCATTTGTACTGTGCCCGCATTTGTCTGTTTTCTCGCCCCTTTTTTCCTTCTGTACCCCCGTGCCCCATTTGTACTGTGCCCGCATTTGTCTGTTTTCTCGCCCCTATTTTTCCTTCTGTACCCCCGTGCCCCATTTGTACTGTGCCCGCATTTGTCTGTTTTCTCGCCCCTTTTTTCCTTCTGTACCCCCGTGCCCCATTTGTACTGTGCCCGCATTTGTCTGTTTTCTCGCCCCTTTTTTTCCTTCTGTACCCCCGTGCCCCATTTGTACTGTGCCCGCATTTGTCTGTTTTCTCGCCCCTTTTTTCCTTCTGTACCCCCGTGCCCCATTTGTACTGTGCCCGCATTTGTCTGTTTTCTCGCCCTTTTTTTCCTTCTGTACCCCCGTGCCCCATTTGTACTGTGCCCGCATTTGTCTGTTTTCTCGCCCCTTTTTTTCCTTCTGTACCCCCGTGCCCCATTTGTACTGTGCCCGCATTTGTCTGTTTTCTCGCCCCTTTTTTCCTTCTGTACCCCCGTGCCCCATTTGTACTGTGCCCGCATTTGTCTGTTTTCTCGCCCTTTTTTCCTTCTGTACCCCCGTTGCCTCTCGCCATTCCCGCCGCTGCGTCCCTGCGGCCCCGCCCCCTGACTGCCCATTCGCTGCCCCTGCCTCCCGCCTCCCAGCTGCTCCTCCCTCCCACCTCCCCATAAATGGCGGCCGCTGCGCGTGAGGAGAGCGACCCTTGACCTTGCCAGGTAGGTCGCTCCCCCGCCACACAGCTCCGCCTGTGTTGTCCGCCCGCTGCTGCTGGTAAGAACGCCCTTCCCTTTTTCCTTCTGTACCCCCGTTGCCCCATTTGTACTGTGCCCGCATTTGTCTGTTTTCTCGCCCCTTTTTTCCTTCTGTACCCCGTGCCCCATTTGTACTGTGCCCGCATTTGTCTGTTTTCTCGCCCCTTTTTTCCTTCTGTACCCCCGTGCCCCATTTGTACTGTGCCCGCATTTGTCTGTTTTCTCGCCCCTTTTTTCCTTCTGTACCCCCGTGCCCCATTTGTACTGTGCCCGCATTTGTCTGTTTTCTCGCCCCTTTTTTCCTTCTGTACCCCCGTGCCCCATTTGTACTGTGCCCGCATTTGTCTGTTTTCTCGCCCCTTTTTTTCCTTCTGTACCCCCGTGCCCCATTTGTACTGTGCCCGCATTTGTCTGTTTTCTCGCCCCTTTTTTTTCCTTCTGTACCCCCGCGCCCCATTTGTACTGTGCCCGCATTTGTCTGTTTTCTCGCCCCTTTTTTCCTTCTGTACCCCTGTTGCCTCTCGCCATTCCCGCCGCTGCGTCCCTGCAGCCCCGCCCCCTGACTGCCCATTCGCTGCCCCTGCCTCCCGCCTCCCAGCTGCTCCTCCCTCCCACCTCCCCATAAATGGCGGCCGCTGCGCGCGCGCTGGCGCGCTAAGGCGCGCCTAAGGCAAGCCCGTCTGCGCCCGTCCACGACTGGACCGCGCCCAGCGCCAGAACCCCTGGCCCCCGCAGCAGCCAACCCACCCACCGGACCTACGACACCGCCACCCTCAACGCACTCAACACCGGCCGAATCCCCGGCTGCCACCGTGCCACCCCAGGACGCACCCACGGACCCTTCGCCTGCCAATCTTGCAAGTTCTCCTGCCTCCGGACCTGCACCGCACCCGCCACGCCGAGCACCAGCAGCAACCACCTGAAGTGCATCCTGCTCAACACCCGCTCCGTCCACAGACACGCCGTGGAACTTTGGAACCTGCTCGACTCCACATCACCAGACGTCGCTTTCCTCACGGAAACATGGATGAACGCCTCCTCAGCGCCCGACATCGCCATCGCCATCCCGGACGGATACAAGATCACCCGAAAGGACCGCGCCAACCAGACCGGAGGAGGCATCGCCATCGTCCACAAGAACACCATCCGCATTACAACCAACTCCGACGACACCTTCACAGCCGGCGAACACCTGCACTTCCAGATACACACCGACCCCAAGACCACCCTCAGAGGCACCCTCATCTACAGACCCCCAGGACCACGCACACAATTCAGCGAAGACATCGCCGACCTCATCAGCCCGCACGCCCTCCTCTCGGCCGACTACATCCTCCTTGGGGACCTCAACTTCCACCTAGAGAACAACAACGATCGCAACACCACCACCCTGCTGGACAACCTCGCCAACCTCGGACTCAAGCAACTGGTGACCACCCCCACACACCACGCCGGCCACACGCTTGGCCCCGTCTTCTCCTCCAGCAAGGACATCTCCTTCAGCCACACCACCGGACTCCACTGGACAGACCACAGCTGCGTCCACTTCAGCTTCAGCAGGACCACCACGCACCACCACCCGCAACAGCTCCCGCGCAGAAGCTGGAACAAGATCACCACCGACCAACTCACCACATCCCTGAGCCAGAACCCTCCCGCCAGCTCAACGAACCCCAACCAAGCCGCCAGCAACCTCACAAGATGGATCACCAACTGCGCTGACATCCTCGCCCCATTGAAGACCCCCAATCAGACCCGGCAACAAGAAAGCACCCTGGTTCACCGACGAACTCAAGAAATCCAAGAAGAACTGCCGGGCCCTCGAGAAAGCATGGCGCAGAGACCCGACTGCAGACAACATGACCACCCTCAAACACGCCACCCGAAAACACCACCAGCTGATCCACACCACCAAGAAAACCGCATTCAAGGAACGACTGGACAACAACGCCCACAACAGCAAGGAACTCTTCATCATCGTCAAAGAGCTCTCGAACCCCAGCGCCGGAAACAACGACATCACCCCCTCGCAAGACCTCTGCAACTCGCTCGCCTCGTTCTTCCACAGCAAGATCGCAGACATACACAACAGTTTCAGCACACAGCCGACGTACCCTACAACCGTTCCAACGTCCCCCACCTCCACCCTCCGAGCCTGGACCCCGATCAACACCGAAGACACTATCCGCACGATGAACTCCATCCACTCCGGATCACCAACCGACCCCTGCCCTCACCACATCTTCAACAAGGCCGACGCCGTCATCGCACCCCACCTCCGGGACATCATCAACACCTCCTTCGACACCGCCACCTTCCCAGAGAGCTGGAAGCACGCCGAACTCCGCGCCCTACTGAAGAAACCGTCAGCGGACCCCACCGACCTCAAAAACTACCGCCCCATCTCGCTCCTTCCTTTTCCTGCCAAAGTCATCGAGAAGACCGTCAACAGACAACTGGCCGCCTTCATCGAGACGAATGGATCCCTCGACCACTCACAGTCCGGCTTCCGGGCCAACCACAGCACCGAGACCGCCCTCATCGCAGCCACCGACGACATCCGAGCCCTGCTCGACAACGGGAAACAGCGGCCCTCATCCTCCTGGACCTCTCCGCAGCGTTCGACACAGTCTGCCACCGCACCCTAGTGCAACGCCTGAACAACGTCGGAATCCAAGAGAAGGCACTGGAGTGGATCATCTCCTTCCTCGCCGGAAGAACCCAGAGAGTCCGCCTCCCCCGTTCAGTTCCGAGGCCACCGAAGTCATCTGCGGCGTACCACAAGGATCATCACTCAGCCCCACCCTCTTCAACGTCTACATGAGCCCCCTCGCAGCCATCGCACGCCAACACAACCTCAACATCATCTCCTATGCCGACGACACCCAGCTGATCCTCTCCCTCACCAACGACCCCACAACCGCCAAAACCAACCTACATGAGGGATGAAGGACGTAGCCGAGTGGATGAGGAACAGCCGCCTGAAACTGAACTCAGATAAGACGGAAGTCCTCATCCTAGGATCATCACCCTCCGCCTGGGACGACTCCTGGTGGCCCCCTGCCCTGGGCAATGCACCCAAACCAACGGACCACGCACGCAACCTGGGCTTCATCCTGGACTCCTCCCTCTCAATGACCAGACAAGTCAACGCCGTCTCCTCGTCTTGCTTCAACATCCTACGCATGCTGCGGAAGATCTTCCGGTGGATCCCCACCGAAACCAGGAAGACGGTCACCCAGGCCCTCGTCACCAGCCGACTGGACTACGGCAACTCCCTCTACGCCGGAACCACAGCCAAACTTCAGAAAAGACTCCAACGCATCCAGAACGCCTCAGCTCGACTCATCCTGGACATCCCCCGACACAGCCACATCGCCGGACACCTGAGAGACCTGCACTGGCTCCCCGTCAGCAAGAGAATCACGTTCCGACTCCTCACCCACGCACACAAAGCTCTCCACAACCAAGGCCCCAGATACCTCAACGACCGTCTGACCTTCTACACTCCCACCCGCCAGCTACGATCGACCAACCACGCCCTCGCCGCCGTCCCCCGCATCCGAAGAGCCACAACGGGAGGAAGATCCTTCTCCTACCTGGCTGCCAAGACGTGGAACTCCCTACCCATCCACCTCCGCCTGACCCAAGACCACCTCTCCTTCAGGAAGCAACTCAAGACCTGGCTGTTCGAACAGTAGCGGACCCCCTCCCCCTAGCGCCTTGAGACCCTCCGGGTGAGTAGCGCGCTATACAAATGCTTGATTGATTGATTGATGGAGAGTGCTTGACAGTAAAGGTGGGCAAAAAGCTATTCTAACTCCAAAGGTTGTTTGCAGCAGGAAAAGTGCTGGACAGTGAAGGAGGGCAATAAAATAAACGTAACTCAAAAGGGTGTTTGCAGTAGAGAAAACTGCTGGACAGAGGGTGGGGGCCAAAAAGCTATTTTATCTCCAAAGAGTGTTTGCAGAAGGGAATGAGCTAAGCAGTGAAATATGGCAAAAAACTAAACAAACACCAAAGTGTGTGTGCAGCAGGGAAAATGCGTAACAGTGAAGGAGCAAAACAAAGCTAATCTTATTCCAAACGGTGTGTTCAGTTTGGAAAGTGCTTGACAGTAAAGGAGGGCAAAAAAAGGTAATCTAACACCAATGGATGTGTACAGCAGGGAAAGTGCTTGACAGTGAAGGAGTGCAAAAACAGCTATTGTAACTCAAAATGGTGTTTGCAGCAGGGAATGTGCTTAACAGTGAAGGAGGCCCAAAAAGCTATTCTAACTCCAAAGGGTGTTTGCAGCAGGGAAAAGGCAGGACAGTGGATAGGGGCCAAAAAGCTATTGTAAATCCAAAGGGTGTTTGCATCAGGGAATTTGCTGGAGAGTGGAGGGGGCCCGAAAAATATTCTAACTCCAAATGGTGTTTGCAGCAAGGAAAGTGCTGGGCAGTGAAGGAGGGCAAAAAATCTATTCGAACTCCAAAGGGTGTTTGCATCAGGGAAAGTGCTGGGCAGTGATGGATGGCAAAAAAGCTAATCTAACTCCAAAGGTTGTGTGTGCAGCAGTGAAAGTACTTGACAGTGAAGGTGGGCAAAAATGATATTGTAACTCCAAAGAGTGTTTTCAGCAGGCAAAAGGCTGGACAGTGGATGGGGGCCAAAAAGCTTTTCAAACTCCAAAGGGTGTTTGCAGCAGGGAAAGTGCTGGGGAGGGAAGGAGGGCAAAAATGCTATTGTAACTCCAAAGTGTGTTTGCAGCAGGGAAAGTGCTGGACAGTGGCTGGGGATCATAATGCTATTCTAACTCCAAAGGGTGTTAGCATCTGTGAAAGTGCTGGATAGTTGAGAGGTTTCAAAAATGAGGAGTGCAAAAATGCTAATCTAAATCCAATATCCGATTCTACGTGAAGCAGGTTGCCTTCTTAAATGCAAACTAACAATGTTAAAGCGTAACACCGTTTTGTTAATGTATTTCGCAGCTTAAATCAACATCATCCGAAATGCGACAAAAACAAACAACTAAACTCAAAAAATTTTGATCAACTACAACACTGGTTCATCAATCTGAAAAGCAATCCCAGGTAAAAAAGATGTAATACATAATATGCCATATACGAAAATAACACAAATCTTTTTTTACAGAAAACAAAAAGACAATTTCTGTTCAACCATTTAAATTGCACATTTCTTTTTAGACCGACCCAACTTCAGACAAGAGATAGAAATCCAAAACAGCAAAAACTGGTAGAAGACACCCAAATCATCATCAAAAAGGCGGAAGAAGCATTCAAAGAAACATTACAAAGGTGACACATAAATGACTAACCACATAACAGAATGTTTTTTTCTTTTTAGGGAAATCTATACTTTTTTAAAGCAGAAATGGAAGTGCTGATAAATAAAAAATAAATCAAACACCAATACATTTTTGCAACAGTCACAATCATCCAAAGTTGAGCATGCCATTTTTTTTAGGCAGGTTAAAAACATTTTCATATTTAGAGCTAAAGAAACAATAAATTAAAGATCAAATTACATTTTTTCTTAAAAAAAACTAACCACATTGTCTCTACAGGATATACATTGTAATTCAAAAATGAAAACTTTATTAATCCTTGTTCTCCCCTCTTTTTCAGACATATTAACAATGGCAACAAGGAGAGATGCAACGTATGTAACATCTGCAACAGGGAATAGACTTCTAAAACACGCTGGCTACCTTTATTGTAAGGAGAGACTAACTGGGCCCAGGAATCATTGGAGGTATGTGCAATATTACTCATCCCATTGCACAGGCAGAGCGGTTACTCTGGGGGACACCGTCAAAAGGACCACAGAACATAACCACTCTGCCCCTGCAATGGAGATCGAGGTTCGAGAAAATATCAATCAGATGAAACAACTTGCATGCACCTCCAATGAACCCTGTGGCGCAATTTTGAGGGAGGTGTCACAACACATTCCAATGCATGTAGCTAGTTCTATGCCTACAATTCCAAATTTAAGAAGAATTATCCAAGGTAAAAAACAGGCAAGTAACCCTCAACATGTAACTCCCTAAACGTACTGAGATATTAACATTCCTGTTGAATAACACTCACTGTTACTAATGAAAGCTTTCTATTGTACGACATAAAAAACTCTCTAAAAAGAATACTAATATTTTCCACAGCCCGTAACCTTTTAAAATTGGAGAGTTGTGATATTTGGATGATGGATGGGCTGTTTAGATCCACTCCCCATCCATTTTCCCAAATATACACTATCCATGCCTATATTAACCACACAGTAGTTCCCTTAGTGTACAGTTTACTCCCTGAGAAGCAATCCTCAACATACACTGAACTATTATCAGTTGTAAAGTCTAAAACTCAAAACAAAAGTCCTAGAAAAGTAATAATTGACTTCGAATTATCAATGATTAACACCATTAATAAAACCTACCCGGACACCCAAATTGGCCTAAGGCGCAAAATTAAAAAAACATCCTTAGTTGAGGATTACATATGTGACAGTAAACTTCAATTTGAATTACAAAACGTACTACATTGTGCTTTGTACCACCTGACTGTGTAGATGAATACTACACATCAATAACTGAATCTGAATATTTTGTTGCAAATGAGGATACATTGGGCCCCCTTCTAAATTACTTAGAGGACACTTGGATTGGCCATCTAAGCAGGTCGGGTCGCAGGAGGAATCCGAGGTTTCCTGTCAAATTTAGGAACTGTTACACGACCTGCTTAGAGGGTGGTGCAAAGACCAATAATGCCATAGAGAGATGGCACAACTCCTTCACTAAATCAATTGGTAAATCACACTCTAACTTTTATCATTTTTTGGAAATGAAATTTTGAGAAAGGAGCAAAGTTTCCAAGAAATGAGAATTGCGCAATCATTGTCTGGTAGTCTGAACCCACGAACTTCTAAAAGTACTAAATAAATGTCTGAGAGACTATTGGGACAGATTCAACAATTTTCGTTGATGGTGGCTTCAGACTACTTAGACAATATTGAATACATCCTACACTTCTAAACCTCACTTACACTTAGGGGCCGATTCCGATCTCGGCCGGTAGGGCACCGAATCGGATTCGGCTTAACCGGATCGGATTCGGCTTAACCGGATCCGATTCGGAGCCCTATTTCCCGACCGAGTCGTACGTGCGTCCGGGCGAGCGAGTACGATGCGTGCGCTCGCGAAATCTCCGACCGACTCGTTCGCACGACCCGACCGCTCCGACCGACTCCGCACGGGGCGACGCGCACCTCGCAATGGAGGCGTTCCCCGGCCGGGTAAGTACGATGCGCACCTCGATTGCTCCGACCGACTCGCGCAGTCCGGCTCCAAGGAGCTGTCGGAGCCGCACTTTGGGGGTCCGTGTCGGACCCCCTGGCAGCGTAGGCGTGCGAGTCGCACACAGGGGGACCCATGGGTCCCCCTACACGTGCATGTACGGTGCGACCCGCATCGACGCGAACATGCTGTAGGGGCGCCCTTGTTCGCGTCGTGCCCATTGAGTCAATGGGAGCCCGTGTACGCGTCGTACGACTGGCTCCCATTGACTTCAATGGGAGTCCGACCGAATCGAGTCCGATAGCATACGTGCGCATCGTACTCGTTCGGTCGGACTGCTAGGGTCCGATTCGGTCGGAAATCTCTCCGGGTCCGGCTCGGTCGGGGAGATTTCTGGCCTGAATCGGAATCGGCCCCTTAATCTATGTTACTTGCCTGTTTTGCGATTTTTTAAATCAATTACAAATTGGATTTTGTACAGCAAAATCATTTTTAAAAACAATTGAAAAACGGGTTTCTACCTTCAGATGTTTTCTTTCTTCTACTCTTGTTCTTCAAAACAAATCCATAGTCATGCAAGAGTCACCAGCTGAACAAAGATCCCAAATGCTTCACATTAATCCAGAATCCAACTTCCAGCCGTGCATATCTCTCCAAAAAAACACAGATTGGCTTATCCCTTTTTTATTCAGCACATAATTGTGCTAAATAAGCTGTGTACCCTAAAAAAAGCTTCCCAAAAAAACAATCCCGAAAAGGTTTATATGATTGGCAAAAAACGCAAATAAAATAATCCAACGTTGCAATCCACTAATCTTCGATGTCCTTTTCACGAAGGGTAAAAATCCCAAAACAATACTTGAATTGCTCCGAAAACTATAATCAAGCCAAAAAAACCATACCAAAAACAAAACTAAATTCACATTAGATAACGTTCTGGTTATCCAAGCTATCCATAAACTTCAAAAATGCATGTGCACGTTGATCCATACATACGTTTCTTGAAATAAGTTAAAGTTCACGACACATATTCAAACGTAAAAACTTTGCTTTTTAAAAAAAAGGCTTTTTTGAGTTATTTTTAAATAAAAAACAACCATGTTAATTAAAAAGTATGACCCCGACGTAAGCGTAGAACTGCTGCATGCATTGGAAAAAAGTTGTTAAAAACATATAAACATATTCCAAAACACATCTAATTAACTAAATACCTTCCTCTTCTCTCCTTACACTAAGGGCCCGATTCTGATGCGGGTTGGAAAAGCTTCCCGACCGATGGCCTGATTCTGATGCAGTTAGGAAGGCCTCCTAACAGCATTTTCTCCTTCCAAATCGGATCGGGAACGTGTCTTCCCGACCGAGGGCCCAATTCTGATGCGGTTAGGAACAAATGTTCCCATTGAAGTCAATGGGAGTTCAACCAAATCGTATCTGGAAACATCCGGATGCATCCTACTCTGCCGGTTGGACTTTCCCGATCCGAGTGGGTCGGAAACCATTTCCCAACCGATTCGGTCGGGAAGCTTTTCCAACCCGCATCAGAATCGGGCCCATAATGTGGCCAGCTACAATCTTAAAAACATATATTAATTGTGACTTACCCGACTGCAGATCTTCCTTCCATCCGTACTTGCTCGTACCAACTAAAGAAAGCAACGCCCAACCGCATACGTCACCGGCAACTGTAAAAAGTAAAGTGGACAATTTCCCCAATTGAAATCAATGGGAACACGTGGGAAAGTTATCAAAAATAAACATTTTAAATGTTTTGAGAGCTGAATACCTTTGTTTATTCAATAAAAATGTAAAATATAAACCAAGCAATTTGTTATTTTTTTAAATACATTTTAAACATAATTCTTTGTTTTCTAAATAATAAACATTATTAAACAAAAATATTACAATTTGTCCTTTGTTTATATTTGTATTTAAAAATACATTTTACCGTCTATAATAATTATTAAAATTCACAGCTTTTTTTACAAAAATGCACTGTAACAATAATCTGATTTACTTTTTTCTATAAATCTTTTACCATTAAATAATTACTATTTACTAAATAAAATATTTGAAATAAAATAGGGAGTCAATCTTTTTATATTATGAATCCTTTTTTTAAAATAAATATTTCAAATGTACAAGGCTGTGTCAAAATGTGCAATCTTAACCATTTTAATACTTGCTATTCCTTACCATAATGTATTATATTTAAAAATATTGTTCATTAGTACATGGCTATTTAGCCAATACATCCTGTTTTGGCTACACTTTATTTTTTAAATTATTATTTAACTTAATAAATTTTTAGCTCCACAATCAGGGCTCCTAAAAACTTTTTGCATTTTTTAAAACTTTTTTTTAGACTGTAAATTTTACATTTACTTATAATTTTTTTTATTATTTGAAAAACAGAAAATGTCAACCATGCATTACTATTACATTTTAAAATATATTAGCTGGTTTAACTTCCTCCTTTTTCATTTAAATATTCCTCATATTTAAAAAATGGCCAGATTGTTTAAAATTAATAACACGAGTACTTTTGTAAATACTCAAAAATGTACTCTAGTATACTTTAATATATACTATAATTAATACTCAAGTAATAATTCAGTATAAATACTCCAAAATATACTCTAGGACATCTCAAACATAATAATAAGCAGAAAACGCTCATCCTTAAACTTACCTTAAATACTCCCAAATATACTCTAGGATACTTTAATATATACTATAATTAATACTCAAGTAATAATTCAGTATAAATACTCCTAAATATACTCTAGGACATCTCAAACATAATAATAAGCAGAAAACTTACCATATGCGATGAAAAAACATTAATTGTAATGGTCGATGCATTATAATAGCATGCGAAGTAAAAGCATGCGTTGTAAAAAATGCGTTGTAAATGATGTTTACCATCGAAGACACAGTCAACGTTGCCTGCCAATATTATCACTGCACCCAGATAGGGAGTTGCCGCTGCCATCACGGCATACACGTTAATGATCCAGATCTCGCTCCCCTCTAACCTTCCGTGTAAAATACCATACCTCCCCTCGGGAACCGCCACATGATGTAAATATTGAACGGGAACCCTGGGGGCCACCCATATCTTGACCCATCATGCAAAACCTGAATAGGAGGTGACGTAGAGCTGTCCTCTCCACTGCCACCTCAAGCATGGTAGTGAGTCCATCCAGATGTGCGTTTCTTACAGGCTTGCCACCACCACTCAGTATTCTTTCAGATGAGTGAAAACCTGTCTACATTTCTAAAAGGCTATACCACAGACATTCCAGATGATTAGCTTTGTTACGGAGGCAGCCATGAGTCACAGAATACTGTCACACCACCCTAGCTCAGCCACACTGCCCTGCACAGCCCTTTCAGCATTGGGACTTCTCCATAAATACAAACATAGTTCTCGGACACGTAGGTAAAGGCAACAACACAAACCATCCCATATCAGGTACATTATATTCTTATCTAACTCCCCCCTCCCCTAGGGCAGCACCATCATCCCTTCCAGTCTAATATCACACAGGGTAAGGATTCACAAGTGCCTCCCCATAACCCAACCAAATCCCGAACAAAGAAGAACAAGTAACCACACTGTTACAGTTCTCATTCAGTTTCCCGTTTCTGTTCCTTCTTGTATTATGTATGTCATAGCAGTTCACAAACATTTGTGCTGCGCTAGTGGTTGGGCAGCTGGTGGGGTGTGAGGCCGGGACCTCCAGCCCCCCACCCAGGTGCCAATCTCTGGGGGGGCTAAGCTCCCCGCCAACATCACTCAGCTACATGCTGGAGGAATAACCCCTGCATACAGTACCTTATGCAAGCATCCTCTCCACATAACATCTCCAATGCTGCCCTATATTATCACAAAAACATATCATTCCACTTATCTGATCCAACCAAGTATGTCCGTGTTTCGCTACAAATGTTCCAAGCCTGAAATGGGGACATCCCCATTCAGGCTCCGGTCTATCAGTTGATCTTGGGATGCCCCATCCGAATCAGGCACAGCCTGAGTTCCCTGCAACGTCTCATCAGGGCAAACTCAGATTTATCCCGGGCTCCCAGTCGTACCATGGGATTTCCATTGATTTGGAAGCTTCCGATCACGGGCGGATCTGCCTGACGTCGACGACCGGGGTGACTCCGTCGAGGGCTCAAACAGGCACCCGGATGTCCTCGGGAGTCCAGCCAGTCACTCACCTCTGCGGCTGAGAAAAAAAAACAAGGTTTTCTGTGGCTTTTGACTCATAGTTTAGCTGGAAACAGAAGACTGTACTTGAGATTAAGATCCCAGAGATGTCTTTTTACCTCAAGAAACGTTTTCTGCTGGTCCTGAACTCACTGGGTTTAGTCAGGGTAACTTGAAATAGGGTTTCCTTCAAACATCAAAGGTCCTCTTGTGCAGATAGCCTGCAGAATAGCGTCCCGGAAAATGAAAAGCCGGGGAATAATAGCTCTTGGTGATGCTCCAGAATTAGGCGGAGGTACAAGCGCTCTGTGCGCTCTCAATGTTAAACATTTTGAGACCCTCTTGGGGGCCAGGATGTTTATAATCAAGTCTTCCAGAAATTAGTCAGCTGAAGGTCCTTCCGCTTTCTCAAGGAAACCTACAAAACGTAGATTATTTCTACGTGACCACCCTTCAGAGTCCTCTGCCCGGTCATCTAAGTGCACCACTCGTTTCTGGAGGTCAAGGACCGTATCTCGGAGCGTGTGGACCTCCGTTTGTAAAGTAACTATGTTTTGCTCAGTAGTGGTCACCCAGTCTGATACTTTACGTAGGTCACATCACAGCAAGTTGTCCTCAATGGCAACAGAGTCATTCTTGTGGACTATCTCATCCCACGTAGTCTGGATCGCTGCCAGCACATCTACCAGAGAGGGGGCCATCTCCGCAGTCTGCTGTGTCTCTTCGTCACGGTAAGTCATTGTTATCTCCTGTGCCCCGGGGCCCGCGGGCATGGGCTGCGCATAGTTCAGTATTTTGTTGGCCTGGGGCCCCCAGCTTCCCTTCTCTTTCACCATCATTGAACCCCTCTGAGGAGCCAGGTGTTCCAGGGACTCACCGGATGCTGCCCATGGGAAATTACAGAGTATGTGTGCCCCAATTGTCACTTCAGGGGTATCGTGTCCCACTGCTGTGGGCAAGCGGCCATCCAGATATCCTCCCCAGGCATTCACGACCCCCTCAGGCTTGGGGGCATGACCGCAGCATCCAACTAGCTCAACTCCTGGTTTCCTCGCAATCTCCAGGGGGCACGGCCAAGGCATTACAGACGCGGGCCCCCAACCGACCCCAGGGAGTGATCACCAGCCTGCCTCAGGATCTCCTATTTGCCCCGGGGGCCTCCAAGCTCAGGGTCAGGTCCACATCCCCCTCATTCTGGTCACCAGGCTCAGGAGGCCCAGCAAATATATAATGCCTTTTCTTAGTGGAATGCTTGAGTGTACTATTCTAAGAACGAAATTGGGGTTGAATTACCACTACGCCCCTGGGCCTCTTAGGGAACTGTTAGTAACCCAGAAAGCACTGACACCACACCTGCAGGAATGCTCGGTGGGTTGTATGGGGCTACAGTAACCTGGACTTCCTTACTTAGTGATGGTGCACTGAACTAAGCCCCTGCACCCATGGGTTAGGAATCCAAACCTTGCAGACCTGGGCTGTATTCCTAAGATGCGCTACTTAGCCCCCAGTGTGCTCTTGCTCTTAGGGGCCTCTAAGCACTCAATAAGTCCTTGAAGGAATACATAAAATAAAATGGAAATTGCAGAGGACCTACAGAATTAATTGGTGAAGGGGTTCAGATAATAGGTGTTAATTTAATCCAACTCAGTGGCATTGGAAAGAAGCATCTAAAGTTAACTTGGCCATCTACAATGAGTATTAACTACCCTCAATACCACAGGGATGTGCAAGGCACAAATGTAGGAAAGGGGATTGCGATAGTCGGTGTTACATGCCATATTGAGCCTGTACGTTATGCCCCTATGAGTCATAACCTATCACCTGATGCCACATTTTTGTTTTTTTAAACAGTTATGTTGTTACCAATAGCTTATTCTTGTTACATATTGCTGTTTCATGAACAATGATTTTTGTTCCTAAATAGAATAATGCTGCTTCATGTATAAAATGTATATGATAGAGATTTAATGTCAATAATGCATCATAAAAATGTGTATTTCCTACCACATGTGATGAGAAATAGGGTGACCTTGTTTCGCACATTTTTAATTCTCTTGTAAGAGTTGCTACAAAATGAACAGAACCTAACATTGTTATTAATAAGCTAGGTTGCAAAAAACATTTGATTGTTATCGGTGAACCGAATGGTACCGGAATATTGAGTTCTAACTATTGTGTTTCAAAAATATTGGCAGCCAAAATAGCAACAAGTATGTGATGGTAAGTATAGGTTTACTATACTTAATTCCATATCTAAGTGCCTTGACAACATTGATATCTTCAAGGTATGTAGCTTAGATGTCAAGAATAGTAAATCTGTACTTATCAATGCATACTTACCTCCATGATATTATGTCTGTCAATATGTTGCTATTATATTCAAGTAGTATGATATTTTTGTAGCCAGTATTCTGACATACAAGCTCTGTGAGCAGCTCACAGGTACTTTTGGGTTGCTCCGAGAAGAGGTATCGTCAGCCCAAGAGTGGTATGCACATCTGTTATCACACTTGTTATGGCCAACTTCTAGATTCCATTCTAATACATACTATAATACAATAGGGTATTTATCCTTTATACTTTGCCTTTGGTAATATGATTGCTGCTGTTAAATTGTTACGCATGTTCTGCACTAGGGTATTGCATAATAAAGGTTTGTTGTATATAAGTTGCATGCATGTGCTAAATTGAGGGAGTTAACTAAGGGAAACTTATAAATCACATGTCTGATTCTAAGTGCCTATAAGCTTCTTCTTTCTGGTATCATTGGAGGGAAGCAGTTGTTGCACATCTGGATGTTCCTCTGCTCTGAAAGGCCAATAAGGAGCTATTGCCAGATCTTGAAGCTAAGAGGGATGCATCAGGTGTAAACAAGATCTTGGCAAAGATCATAGGAATGCTGTCCTGTTTTCAGTGTTTAATTTTGTGTATTTCAGTGCTGTTTTCTTCTTTGAGATTAGTGCTTATCAGTGTTTATTCAGCTGCCTAATGGCCAAAATAGACAAAAACTGTGGGGTCGATTCACAGAACTAATCTGAGATAAAATCCTAAACTTACTACTTTTGGTATTCACAGAAGGCATTTAGTAGTAGTAAAGTTAGGACTCCTAACTTACTACTACTAAATGCCTTTTGTGAATACCGAAAATCGTAAAGTTAGGATTTTGTCTCAGTTTAATAGTAGTAAAGTTAGGAGTCCTAACTTTACTACTACTAAATGCCTTCTGTGAATACCAAAAGTAGTAAGTTTAGGATTTTATCTCAGGTTAGTACTGTGAATCGGCCCCTGTGTTTTTCGAGTGTTTACAAAGCATGTTGTTTTTTACAGTGATTGTTATAAAACACATATTTAATTTAAAGGAGAAGTAATGCAGGGTATGTGGTGTCTACCCATTTCCAGTGTGTCCAATGTTTTATACATAGAAAGTCTGTGTATTGAACTCTCGCTGATACTCACAACTGGTTACCCTCTCACATTTCATTACCTCTCACAGTCTGCCAGGACTGTCTGCTTTACAGGACTATTAATGGATTATTAAGGTTAGAGTGTTGTATTGAAATGTTTTAATAAATATCTGCGATACCAAAGGGGGATGATGGACGGAGCGCTAGAGCAAATCAAACACTCACCCCCAGTCAACTGATCTGGGTTTAATCCATCATCATTCTTTAGCTCACTCCACCACCCCAGTTCAGACATGGCCATATGCAAATCAGTCTGACCCTGTGCCTCATGGGAACAGTCCAGCCCGAACTGCCAAGCCATGTCTTCCCCGGACCGGAAAGAAGCATCCTGGGACCGGTTTCGGGTTCATAACCCTCATCAGCCAGGCTATCTTGAATCCAGTGGCAAAGTGAACAAGGGACCCACGTCTGGGCATACCCTGCCAACTTAGGGCGAACAAAGCGATACCAAAGGGGGATGATGGACGGAGCGCTAGAGCAAATCAAACACTCACCCCCAGTCAACTGATCTGGGTTTAATCCATCATCATTCTTTAGCTCACTCCACCACCCCAGTTCAGACATAGCCATATGCAAATCAGTCTGACCCTGTGCCTCATGGGAACAGTCCAGCCCGAACTGCCAAGCCATGTCTTCCCCGGACCGGAAACAAGCATCCTGGGACCGGTTTCGGGTTCATAACCCTCATCAGCCAGGCTATCTTGAATCCAGTGGCAAAGTGAGCAAGGGACCCATGTCTGGGCATACCCTGCCAACTTAGCGCGAACAAAGCGATACCAAAGGGGGATGATGGACGGAGCGCTAGAGCAAATCAAACACTCACCCCCAGTCAACTGATCTGGGTTTAATCCATCATCATTCTTTAGCTCACTCCACCACCCCAGTTCAGACATGGCCATATGCAAATCAGTCTGACCCTGTGCCTCATGGGAACAGTCCAGCCCGAACTGCCAAGCCATGTCTTCCCCGGACCGGGAACAAGCATCCTGGGACCGGTTTCGGGTTCATAACCCTCATCAGCCAGGCTATCTTGAATCCAGTGGCAAAGTGAGCAAGGGACCCACGTCTGGGCATACCCTGCCAACTTAGGGCGAACAAAGCGATACCAAAGGGGGATGATGGACGGAGCGCTAGAGGAAATCAAACACTCACCCAAAGTCAACTGATCTGGGTTTAATCCATCATCATTCTTTAGCTCACTCCACCACCCCAGTTCAGACATGGCCATATGCAAATCAGTCTGACCCTGTGCCTCATGGGAACAGTCCAGCCCGAACTGCCAAGCCATGTCTTCCCCGGACCGGAAACAAGCATCCTGGGACCGGTTTCGGGTTCATAACCCTCATCAGCCAGGCTATCTTGAATCCAGTGGCAAAGTGAGCAAGGGACCCACGTCTGGGCATACCCTGCCAACTTAGGGCGAACAAAGCGATACCAAAGGGGATGATGGACGGAGCGCTAGAGCAAATCAAACACTCACCCCCAGTCAACTGATCTGGGTTTAATCCATCATCATTCTTTAGCTCACTCCACCACCCCAGTTCAGACATGGCCATATGCCATATGCAAATCAGTCTGACCCTGTGCCTCATGGGAACAGTCCAGCCCGAACTGCCAAGCCATGTCTTCCCCGGACCGGAAACAAGCATCCTGGGACCAGTTTCGGGTTCATAACCCTCATCAGCCAGGCTATCTTGAATCCAGTGGCAAAGTGAGCAAGGGACCCACGTCTGTGCATACCCTGCCAACTTAGGGCGAACAAAGCGATACCAAAGGGGGATGATGGACGGAGCACTAGAGAAAATCAAACACTCACCCCCAGTCAACTCTAAGATAAATACTCCTTATCTTTCTTGTGAGACAATTTCCAAGCAGCTTCCCACAGTAACTTTTTATTTGGGAAGGGCTCCCAACTTGCAAAAACCACTGCAGTTAAGATATGGACTTTGAGTTTGTGTACGTTACTTTAGTTGAACACATTGGATGTCAGTGCCTGTGGCAAGTCATGAAAATGACTCTCTAGGCTTCGTGGGAACTGGGGGGCATAAGATTGAACATACCATGTTTTCCTCCTTCTGCTTTTGAAAGGAAGATGTGCTGTGACATAATTGAAAATGTTTATGCAAAACTCTTAACCGTGTGGTTTTTATGGAACATTGATACATACTTCAAAACATTAAATTTTTAATCATGTCCCCTTGGCACATAATGAAAGACCCAAATGAAAGCAGCCAACATCCATCTTCCTAGAATGTCAGATTAGTAAAAACAGCTGACATTAAAGAGGTGAACAATCAGGGAAATTTATAATCTCAGTAAGATAGTTCAGAGTTACATTGATGCTGCATGGATCACATATCAGGAACACAAATATTGTGACACAAAAATATTGTGACAAAAATATCGTATACAAAAATATAGTTTTTGTATACCTATAAAGGTAAGTACAAAAATATAGAAAAAAAATTAGTTTCACACTAATATTGTAAATTAATGCAAAAATATCGAATTTTATTTTTTATATATTTTATATATTTTTTATATATATACCAAGAGGAAGCCCGGTTACAACTCTAAGACAGACGCTGTTATCGGAAGGTCGATAATAGTATTCAATTGGCCACCACCACCAGTTTCCACCGTCAGTTAGACCAACGGAGATCGGTTGATCTCATATCACAGGCAGGACATAAGTTCCTCAAAAAAGATTCATCGGTGACACCGGTATTATATTTGATACCGAAGGTACACAAAGATGTGAACAAACCGCCAGGCCGACCTATAATTTCGGCAATTGGGAGTGTATTCGAGAACACTTCGAGGTTTTTAGATTTTTTTCTGCAGGAGTATGTGAGGAACCTGACATCTCACATTAAAGATACGGGAGATTTCCTTAAGAAAGTGTATGACATCATGTGGGAGGAGAATTACATCATGATAACACTAGATGTCTCCTCCCTCTATACCAGCATCACACATGATGACGGAGTACGGGCGGTGCATCATTATTTAAAAGCAAGCCCACTCATGTTATATAGGCACACTGAGATGTTGGTAGACATGCTACAATGGTGTCTTAAAAATAACATCTTCCTATTTGGCAAAGACTTTTACCAACAGCTACAAGGGGCGGCATTGGGCACCTGCTTCGCCCCCAGCTATGCTAATTTGCATATGGGCTGGTGGGAGGAGCAGGTGCTTGCCGTTGAGTATGCCAAAGAGTTGTCAGATAATGTGGTCTTATGGACCCGTTATATTGACGATCTCTTCGTTATCTGGCGAGGTGACCTAACTTCTGCAGAGTCATTCATAGATCGTATCAATACAAATGACTTGAATTTAAAGTTCACATCGCACATTAGCAAAGATGAGGTCCAATTTTTCGACTTACCAGTGTACATTAAGGATGGAGAAATCAATCCGAAAACATTCCGTTAAAGCACGTCAGGCAATACCATTCTTCATGCCCAGAGCTTCCATCCTCCAAAATTGGTGAACAGCATCCCCTGTGCTGAGAATTTGAGGATGAAGAGGAATTGTAGCTGCCCTAAGCAATTGCATCAAGCACAAGAGGAGCTGGATGTGAGGCTTAAACAATGGGGATATAGCACATCAGTTCAGAGGGCAGCCAGAGTCAAGGCAGACGCTAGGCCTAGGGATCAGCTGATCTTTGGTAAAACTGCTGATAATAGAGAGCCCGATGAAGTCAAGCCACAATTCCGTTTTATTGCAGGTTATAATAAATAGCACAAAGACATAAGATGTATCATGCAGAAGCATTGGCATATACTGCGTGGAGATGCCTTTTTACGTCAAAAGTTGGGAAGTGGGCCACTCATTACTTTTCGCAAAGCAAGATCATTGAGACAGGCGTTGGTCACCAATGGATCTTGCAGCACATTAGAGCAATAAACAATAATGATCAGACTTACCCCTTGGCCAGACACTTCCACGAGACACATGACAACAATCTGGAGGGTATGAAATACTTTGTAATTGACCAAGTTCTGCAAAGATTGAGAGGGGGGAATAGGGAAAGGTGTCTGAGACAGCTCGAATCAAGATATATTCTTCGGTTCAATAGCAAGATTCCGTATGGGCACAACACTGAGGAAGATCTGCATGTACACTTATGAGTAGAAAGAACATCCTGTAATAATTTATGCATTAGAAGAAAAGTAACAGTTTAGGGCTCAGTGAATGTCATTTCCTTTTTGAAATAAACAATTGATTGTTTTTATGAATTTCTAATTTGTTAGCCATTCCATTAAGATTTTAATAACAAGGTTGCACTCAGTGATGGATCTGACTATCATCATGCCAAGTTTATGAAGGATATGATCCAAGGAAAATAGCCACCAATCCCCGATGTCCACCTGTTCCAATTAACATCCTGCTTATTAATATCTTGATTAGGTATTAAAGGGGAAATGGGAAAAAAGTAACACACTGGAAACACTGGTTCAGAATGGCAACAACAGCATTGACAAACTTTCACTGAATCACCGCTTGGTAATCCCTTGCTCAACATATAAAGATGGTAACAAGCCCAGGTCCTACCAGGAATCAGACCAGAGCCCTTAAATGGCAAAGAGAAGAAGAGCGTGTTTGCCTTCACAACAGGTCATCACAAGGGGTTCTGTCAGGGTGACAGAGCATCCACTTTTATGATGAGAATCGATCTACTGATGAGAGGAGCTGAGCCCAGCTAAGAAAAAACTGCAAGTTGACTGAAAGGCTATAGGCTGGATGCCAACAAACTGGTAAGTGCAGGCAACATAGATGCTGTCAAATAAAATGGCAGACACAGGATAAAGGAACAAACAATATTACTGTAAGAAAGGGGTTAGGAAAGAGGGTGAGGAACTGGGCTGGAGGAAAACAATAAAATGTAGGGAAGTGCTAGGCTGGGTAATAAAGGCATGCATATGAGTGGTTTATGTACTAGCTTTGCTTGGCTTGCCTGGCCCTTAACACACAAATGTAACAATTCTGGCCAACTATGCCAAAACAAGGCCCTAAACTCATGCCCTTGCTACCTGACAATTCTGATATTCCTTACACATCAGCTTACTTGTGGTACAGTAGTTGCTGTTGCTATTCAGACTTCTCATAAGCTTCAAATTGGGGGGCAGCTTTATCATTCTTTCATGCAGTGCAACGCAGCAAGTCACTGCGTGAAAGGGAAAGGATAGGTATGCTCCATATTTACCATTATATGGGGCATGCCAGTCCTTTCCTAGCTCTAGCGCACTTTTGGCTTCCTAGTGCCAATGCAAGCACCCTTGCGCCATGCTGCAAGGGTGCTTGCTTTGTAGGGAGGATTGCTTTTGTGCAGGAAGGCACACCTTCCTGTACAAAAACAATCCTGAGAGGCATTTTCCTTTTTCTGCGTGTGCTGCATGTGAGAAGTTGGCCTGGCATATGCTGTCCACTAATTAAAGTGGGCACCTTGCACCAGTCCAAACGACCCTTATGATGTATGAGGTCAAAGATAACCTTTAGAAAGCTATCCTAGTGGTAGCTGTGGAGAGCAGCCTTCAGGCTTAATCTTGAAGGAATGTAAAGCAGCTTGTTTTACCAGAATATCACCTTTAGTATTAACTAAATGGAAGGAGAACCACACAGTAGTTATAAAAATATGTATTTATTTATATAACACTCTCTAGTATTCTCTACACGAGGATACAACACAAAGCACACAATACTTTAGAAAAGAAACAGTTGTAAGTAGCACAATACACAGTGGGCTCCAGGGGAGACCAAACCATATACTAAAATAGTGGTATAAGAAACACGACTGGAGTCGAGACAGTGTCTAGAACATGTAGAATCGCTGGGACCCCAAGGAACCACCCAAGGTGAGTAGAAAGGGACCCCACGGAGGACGGGTTCAGTGTGCTAACACGACCGCGGGCTCCGTACAATTCTATGGGGAAGTCGCGGTTACAATTTTAATGTTTAAGGACCCTTCTCGGTGGACTTCGAAGAAACCCTTTGGAACTTAGGAGGTTGGAGAGCCACCCCACCCATGGATACCGTAGTACCCGAGTTACCTATCCCAGAGGAGCTGGGTGCATAGGCCTGGTGTGATGTCGGAAACCGCCGTCGTTCTCAATGGAGGGCTGCAAAGACGATCTGCTGCCGGGAAGGAAGAAAGTGTCCGTAGGAATCCAAGGATGGATTCATGATGGAAGGAACCTGAAAGCAGAGGGGACAGAGTCTAGGTCACTTCAGGGTGACCAGGGGCTCGGTAGACGAATGCCCACCGATGGCGGTTGCTTCAGGTGCAAAGAAGGGATGTTTGACTCTGTAGCCACGAGGTCCAGGAAATGTCGAGGACAACCAGGAGCCAGATGCGAGCTGTCCCACAAAGGATGTCGAGTGCTGAGGGGTCAGTGTCCGGCGGGAGCACCAACAAGCCTTGACAACAGCAACCCATGCAGGGAGGTTAAGCAGGTTACGATGTAGACCAGCAAGGTCCAGGGGACTCACCAAGCAATGGGGAGTCAGGGCACATCTGGAGCAACCAGGGAAGCCCAAAAGAAATCAAGATGACCCTCAAGAGGACCCACAGGTCAAAGGACCAGGAGTCGCGAGGGGACCTCAAGCAAGATCACAAAGTACCAGCTCATGGAGCACTCAGTACAAGGAGGCTGGAGTTCTTTGGTGGAAATACTGCTTGGGATCAGGACTACATGGAGTCTAATGCACAAGCTCAGGAATTGTCAACAAACATATGCACTTGCAAATGTACTTGGTGCACAGGGGTTCAAGTTATGCGGTCCCCACCAGAGATATTGGCCTCAAACTTGGTGAGAAGGCAGCTCAATCTCAAAAAACTTCGGAACCCACCTCCTGTGTTGCTGGAGCCTTCAAAGTCTGCAGGAACTCAGGATCAGCAGACCAGTCAGTTGCATTGCGGTACCTGCGAATGCAGGAGAGTGACTCCTTCACCCCAAGAGAGATTCTTCAGTTGTCCTTAGTGCTCCACAGGTCCTGCACGGAGCCTGTATGGTGTAAGGGCACAGACAATGCTTTGGACAGAGAGGGAGACGAAGTCAGGCCCAGTCGAAGCCCAGCGAAGTCCAGAGTGTCCAGATGGTCGAAGGTCAGTGGTTTCTTGTTGCAGAATCTTGTCCACGTAAAATCTAAAGTCTTACAGCCAGGTAAGCCCTTATGTACCCACGGGAGAGGGTTGGACAGATGCAGGGGACCTCCTAGGGGAGGGTCAGGACAGAGGGGAGGTTACTCCCATGTCCTTTGTCCAGTTTTGCGCCAGAGCAGGAGCCAACAACTCCCAGAACTGGTTTGAGCTGGACTATGCACAGGGACACCAAATGTGCCCCAGGTGCAGACTTTCAGGCACTGTGTAAGTGCACCCACCCAGCCCCAGTACACTAAATCCTGTCTGGGAGGTGGTCACACCTCCCTGTGACAGGATGCCTATTGTGCTGCCTTCCTCTGCTCAAGCTTGGCTTAGCGCAGGAGGGCAGAAATGTGTCTCTGGTCGGCAGCATCCATTTTGTGCTGACCGGGTCGAGAAGGCTGGCACTGGAAAGACCAGTGACCCCACAAAGCTCGCTTCAAAAGGGTGGAATCATACCTCCCACACCGGTTACCGGTGTGGAGGTATGATTCCAAAGTGTTTAAACCTACAAAAAAATGGACAGTGGACCATACCCAAATTGCAGCACCCGTGCCGTCAATCACCCATATAGTGTAAGCAATGGACAATATTGTGTGCTGAAAACCAAATGTGCCCCCTGTCCAGGAGCACATCCCCTCCAAAGGCGATACAAAACAAAAACCACTGGATTGGTTCTGCACCACAATCTGTCAATACAAAAGTCCGTAATTGTTCATCATTATCAACGATAAAGGAAAAATCATTGCAAATGCAAGGTTGTCGTGTTTTATTCTTCTTATTTATTCCATATTTATTCAAAAATCATCAGCCGACGCGTTTCGTCCTCTTAACTTAGGACTTCTTCAGGGCAAGATGGAAGACCAGCCATAGACTAATCGAATCTGTAGTTGTCCAATTGCAACTGATGCTGTTTCACACGGAAGGAAATTACAACCAAGTTGTTTCTGTTTACAGTGTAAACAAGTAATCCAAAAGAGAGCCAAACAAAATTATGCAACTGTCCAATATCCAACCAATTGCATGTTGTGATGTCCGAAGGCAAGTGGCATGCTAACCATAACATTAGGATTGCGCAAAGCAAGTAGATTCCATTAGGATATATCCATATCAACGTGTATCCAAAACGAACACAGTTCAGCTGAATACTGAATTAGACAGTATCCCAGAGAAGAGCAGCATTTCTACATAGGTTCATAGAAGATGCACAGTGTTTTCTGCACAGACATGGGACCTGCCCTATACAGGTTTAATGCATGCTCATGCTTGTATCACTTTCCATGTTCATAATTTCCAAGATGAAATAGGTGGCCTCAGATGACCTGTGTGTGAACAAGAGAGGGATGCACATCATCAAGAGCTTGCAAATGGTTCCTGTTTAATGTATTTCTTAGTGATTCATTCTGTTACTGAGCCTGCCAAACTGCATTCTATTTCACATTATATTTTACGTGACTGCTCTAACAAAACAAGGTGGTAACCAATCACAAATCTCAAGTCGACATAACTAATGCCAAAGACAATCTCATAATCACCTAAAAGGTCGTCTGTGATGCCGTTTAAACGTCATCGATGTGTGAACTGTCCTAATCTATTACTTGTCTTCCTTAATTTATTCTAGATCTCCCTCCCCCTTTCTTCCCGAAACAAGGACGCCTTGTTTTAGAGACCTTTCTTGTCTACTTCTGATGAATTTTTATTAATGAAAGCCTAATCCTTTTGTCGTACATTAGATGAAAGTGTTTTGTAGCCAAGTCTGTCTCGCAGAAAGTGTTGTAAAGTTCATTGTTGACCCAACAGCCCTTCTCTCTGTGTTCACCTCATTTCCTACATCAGTTCAGTTCAGTAACAACTTTATTCGCTTTTTGTTTAAATCATAAAAGTAACATACAGTACATTTTCGGCTAATAATAAACAACAAACAGATAAAAAAAAAAGTCAATAGATTCAAGCATCACCAGAGGCCGCATTATCATAAAAATTCATCAAGATAAAACAACATTTCTTACATCTTATCTCCTCTCTATGGCAGGATGCAGTGCTTAGACGGAATATCGGAAACAAAAATATTGTGGGACAAAATATCGTCCAAGAATATCGAGGCCAAAAATACCGTGAAGGCTCTATAGGTAAGCAAAGTTTTACTATATATAACTCAACATATATGTACCTTGACGATATATATATATATATTCACTGAAAAAACCATAGGTTTTACAGACGTTATAGTTAGAAATTAGCATTTAAAAAACCTTTGAAATTCACTGAAAAAACCATAGGTTTCAGGGGCGTTATAGTTAGCTGGACATTTCACTCGTACAAAACCATAGAAATTCCACTGTTATAGTTAGTTCAGCTAACTATAACTCGCGCCCCGCAATGCACTGCTCATGACGTCACATATTACATCATTCATGGCATGGTCAGTGACATCACTGATGACATCACTGATGACATCTGAAATGACATCACTGATGACATCATCCAGTGACTGTGTGTTTCTGTAATTTTTAAATATGTTTTACATATATTCTTAGGTGTATTGAAGAATGAGTGGGTGTATAAGTGTCTGGATGGGGGATTTTACAGGTGTGTGACTGATTGTATAAGTGAGTGATTAAACGTGTCTTACTGAATGCATGGGTTAGTGACTAAACTGTGTGAATGTGTGTATCAGTCTGTCTGTTGTTGTGTAAGCTACTACATGGGTTGGTCAGTAGCTACATGAGTGTTTATATGGGTTACTGATTGTTTGCCTGAGTATTTGTATGGGAGACTGAGTGTGTGTGTGGGTGGGTTGTGTGACTCTGTGCATTGATGTGTGAGTGGTTGATTCACTGGGTGTATGGGTTCAAGAGTGCATGTGGAAACAGCTGTATGGGTGGGTGAGTGTGTGTATGGGTGTGTTGGTGAGTGAATGCATGTCTCAGTGGTACATGTGTGAGTAACTACATATGTAAAACGCAGTATATGTGAGTGATGCTGTATATAAATGAGTATATGTGAGAGTGAGTGATTGTGAGAGTGGCTGTATGGATGAGTGTGTACTTGTATCAGTGATTATATAAGAGAGTAATTATGCGTTGGTATCTGTATGAATTAGGGAGGTGGTGTGTGTATAACAGTATAGGTGAGTAAATGGGAGTGTGATTGATTCTTTGCATGAGTGACTAGGTGTGTGAGTAACTCCATGGATGAGTGGCGGTGTGTGAGTGTCTGAATAGGTGTATGAGTGCATTTCATAGTGTTGTATTGATGAGTAACCGCATGTATAAGTGAATGTATGGGTGAATGAGTGGATGTGTGTGTAGACCTAGGAATGAAAGAGTGTGTGTGTAGTAACTGGTATTGGTGTCTCGATGGTTTCGAAAATGGTAGTCTGTATTTTACAGTGGGTGTATTAAAGGTTATATTAGACTGTGAGGAGGTGCATCAGATTTTCACGTGGATGATGTCATCAGTGATGTCATCAGTGATGTCTTTTCAGATGTCATCAGTGATGTCATCAGTGATGTCACTGACCATGCCATGAATGATGTAATATGTGACGTCATGAGCAGTGCATTGCGGGGCGCAAGTTATAGTTAGCTGAACTAACTATAACAGTGGAATTTCTATGGTTTTGTATGAGTGAAATGTCCAGCTAACTATAACGCGCCTGAAACCTATGGTTTTTTCAGTGAATTTCAAAGGTTTTTTAAATGCTAATTTCTAACTATAACGTCTGTAAAACCTATGGTTTTTTCAGTGAATTTCAATGGTTTTTTAAATGCTAATTTCTAACTACATTGTCCCTAAAACCTATATTGTTTTTAACTAAATTTAAAAAAGACGTGCATACTTTTTGTAGTGAAAAACTAACTGTAACAGTAGTCTGTTATAAGTTATAATTTAACAATGTTTAAAACTTAATTAGCACTAATTAACATATAAGTGTGGCAAAAGTGTGACGGAGCAGCTATGATACCTGACTTCGAACAACAGCATTCACAGTTCGATTCCCGGCTCTAGCGGCACGTTAGCCCACCACTATGTCACTGTGGGCAACACCTTGCTTAATCTTTCTGATGCCCCCGAGCGCCGGCACACCTTTCCAGGGTTAGCTGTACGCTTTACAAATGCTCGCATTTTTTTAATTTAAAACCATAGTGATGAGAAATATTATCACGTTTTTTTCCTTCTATTCTGATAGATCTTTTTTTAATGTCTTCTATTTAGAATTACGGCAATCAATAAATGTATTTACTCATGATAATGGAAATGACACGGTTTTCCGGGTAACAGTTTTTAAGCTCTCCAACGTATGTACATATTAAGGACCTTATACGTGTTAGGTTCGAAATCGAAACTTTTTCCGCTTCACATTTTGTAACTTTTCCCAACACGTGCACAAGTGAAACAGTTAAAACGTGAGCACGTGTCAACTGTAAAACGTGACATCTAAATGGGCGGAGCCGCATCTTCCTTCCATAGACTACTGAATAACCAAAAAGTATATAAACCACACCCGTTGATAGATTAGTTTCGTTTTTGCGAGTTATTTACGCGTCTCCATTCAGTGATGCAGGTGCTCTTTTCTACAGTCGGATTCTTCTTTTGCGGCCACAAAACATAATCCTGAGTTGTAAGTTGTTTGATTATGCAATACTAGATATTTATAATACGTAGCTATTTGTCAATCTTTAAACACTTGTATTTAGAAAAAAGTGTTATTGGTTGTTTTTGCCATTTATATGTAACGTCAGCAGCTTGTTTTCAGAAACAGACAGAATACAGCAAACATTGTTCCTGTTCTGGTTCCTTTGAGCTCATATAGTGTGACTTTGTATATTATAATATTGACACTGTACTTGACCTCAGAAGTGTTGGTGACCCGTCGGCGCGAAGACTAAAGATTTATATGTAACGTCAGCAGCTTCTAGTTTGTAGTCTATTTCCCCTTGACATCATATAGTGTGAGTATGTATATTATAATAACCACACATTATGATCTCAGAGGAGTTTGTGACCCGTTGGCGCGAAGACTAAAGATTTATATGTAACGTCAGCAGCTTCTTGTTTTTAGTCTATTTCTCCCTTGAGATCATATAGTGTGAGTATGTATATTGTATTATGAACATTTATACTGACCTCAGTGGAGTTTATGACCCGTCGACGCGAAGACTAAAGATTTATATTTAACGTCAGCACCTTCTCGTTCTTACTCTGTTTCTTTCTTGGGATCATATACTGTGAATATGTATATTATAATATTAACAGTCATTGTGATCTCAGAGCACTTTATGACCCGTTGGCGCAAAGATGAAAGATTTCGAAGTCCCGGAGAAAAGAAGCTCTCAACATACTCATCGCTGGAAAGTATTTCGTTATTGATCTTGTTTTGTATTGATGACTTCATTTTCATTTTCCTTTTTGTGTGCCATCAGTGACACTGTGTATATTGTAAGAGTGTGATATTTCCACACAACAGAAATTGGAGATTTCTCGCCGCCAGGAGTAAACCATCTGAAATACAGTTTACTGACCTTTATAACTTACTTGATCAGATATTTTTACAGTGACAATATTTTTGGAAATTGCAGTTTAAAAAAATCGTTTCCATAGATACTTTCTTACTGAATACCTTTGATAAACCCAACATTTCTGAATGTTTTTTTACTATTTCTATTTTTGTCTGTTGCGGTTCCTATTCACCTTCTCCCTATAGTTTATATGCGACCAGTAGTGTATATTATTATACTACTATCCTATATATTCTTAAAGGAGTACGTGATCTAAGCACTACGACCGAACTTTCCCGAATTCTACAATAATAGAAATTATAAAAAATGATAAAGCGTACATTTCTATGTAATATAAAGTGATTTGTGTTTAACTGTTTTTTACTTGTTATTGTTCTTGTGACCTGAGATGATGAGTGTTTCTTGTAGCACTTCTTTTCTACTTTATCTAAAAGTAACTCATGCCCTCTTATATTATCAAGAATATGGGGCAACACTTTTACAAACTATAGCAGAAAAAAAGGGAGGGTGTGCCCACGCTTAAGGGATATTTTATGAATTGCGTTTTTATTTGTCACCCCTTTGATATATACAGCTTCAGTTTCCGAACAAAGTATATTTGTAATTGCTTAATAAAAACTATTTCAAACCTAGACTGAAATTTTTGCTGCACAACCACAGCTCCCCGTTAGAAAAGTAAACACCACATTATAACTAAACAGTGCTCCTGGGAAGTATCCCACCCGCAAACTTAATAAAAAGAAGACCGCAACACACTTTGTTATTTTCCCGCCGTGATTTGTACACCCCACGCTAATTATATAAATGGCCCTTAAAATATATAAAAAACTATTTTTACCTTCACAATCCCTCTCCATGACCTTGTGACCACTGTACAGAGTTAATAGTGTTCCTACCCTCCCCGCTACTACTTTCTTTTCCCATACTCCATTGAAGTGCATCACAAAATGGTTCACAACAGTGAACCGTTCCCAGCCAATAATGAGCAAACTTGTACTAGGAACAGTTTAGCCAATAAAATGTCCATGGTGTTCCCCAGAGGGGGAGGGAATAGCTGGCAACACTTGTACTTTCAATGGTTCGCAGCCAATGAACATTAAGCTTGGTAAGGTCCTGCTTGGAACACGTCAGCCAATCAGATGTCCCTGCTACTCTGCGGACGGGGAGGAAATGGCTGGCAACACTTCTACTTTCAATGGTTCGCAGCCAATGAACATTAAGCTTGGGAAGGTCCTGCTTGGAACACGTCAGCCAATCAGATGTCCCTGCTACTCCGCGGACGGGGAGGAAATGGCTGGCAACACTTATACTTTCAATGATTCGCAGCCAATGAACATTAAGCTTGGGAAGGTCCTGCTTGGAACACGTCAGCCAATCAGATGTCCCTGCTACTCCGCGGACGGGGAGGAAATGGCTGGCAACACTTCTACTTTCAATGGTTCGCAGCCAATGAACATTGAGCTCGTTGTTGGAACACCTCAGCCAATTAAACGTTAATTTTGTTCCAGACACACGAACAGAACACGCCCTCCCACATAATATTAATTTTTGTGTAAGAAAGTGACACTGTCAGTGATAAAAGTGAACACCGCATTATAAATAGACATTACTGCGCATTGTATTAAAGGAAGGCTGAAATACGGCGCATTGTTATTTTCCCGACGGGATTTCCAGAGCCTACGCAACCTTGCCGCAATACCGCGCACCGTTGTTCTGCGGACGTGATTTCCACGGCCTACGCAACATTCAAACTCCCTGCCTCTACACTGTACAGACTGCTTAAACTAAGACCACAGTGTTCCTACTATACCCTCTTATACAATTTTTCTCTTTTGTTTCGCCCTACACCTTTCAAGTCAGTCACAAAATGGCTGCCAACACTTCCTAGTTTCAACAGTTCACAACCAATGAGCCGTACGCTCGTGCTCGTAACGCCTCAGCCAATCAGATGTCAGAATTCTCAAATATCAATATCTGTAAATTTTGATATTTCTCTAAAACTACTGAACGGACTTACCCCATTTAAACAAAAGCGTGCTTTATGGGCCAAGACCTTTCTCCCTGCCAAAATTGGCGTAATTCCGTTCAGCAGTTTGACCTGTAGCCTTGTCTAAAGTTTCCTATGGAGAAAACACGTTTTGGGACCCCCCTTTTTCTCAGCCCCCTTCACGAATCACCCCCAAACTTTCAGGATAGGAGCTCACCTAAAAACAGGAACTTTTTGGAAAATTTCGGAAAGATTCAGCAAACGACGCCAAAGTTATAAGCACATCAAAAATGCTTTTCCTATGGAAACTAGGTTCTAACTACAACTACCTACTGGCGACCGCCAGTTGGTAATATATATATATATATATATATATATATATATATATATATGGTACATTGATGTGGAGTTAAGATTAGTAAATCTATAATGATCTATTTGCCTTTACCTTCTCAATATGTTAGTCCTCGCTATTTTTGACACAATATTCTGTCCATACTAATTTTTTGTTTCTGATATTCTGTCAGCGATCCCCTGGAAGGCGCTCTGTAAATTGTGAATCCCAAGTGATACATGGGTAGAATAAAGCTGCCCTCCCCCTCGTGTGTTATCTACAAGGACAGGAGACAAACCTTGAGGCCCCGTGCAAAAAATGCAACAAGCACCAAAGAGCCAACCAAAAACGCCGGGAAAGACGGCAATGCAGACACAAGCGGGAAGCAGAACAACAAAAAACCTCCCCAACACAAAAAATGGAACCGCAAATGAACATAGCAAGAGGTAAAAATGACTCAATGACGGACTCGCTTGCAGTGATTAATCTTTCCAACATGTCCTTGAGTGTAGCTGAGTGACAAACTCTATTGTTAGGACTATCATACAGCCCGGCTAGCAATTTTAATTATGCTCAAACGCGCATTGACTTATATAAATACACGCGTAAATTAAAATTGCGTAAATTTCATGCGCTACAGAAAACAGAGCGCAGACCTCAGTTGGCGGATGCTGTAGCAACAATACAAAGTCCCTCGATGTTGACCGTCAATGATCTTGAACTTCTGCAAAACCTACAACAACTTCAAGATGAGGATACAAGTGTGGCGTCTAGTGAACGTGAGAACCTGCCAAATTTAAGCATGGCCGGCCATACGCACTTTAAAACCAAATCCACCTTCAATCCGATAATGTTACAGGACAACCTGGATTTGTTCAATGAATTGGTGACAGTAGAACTCAAGAAATTGCATAGGTCAACTATACGCACCAATCACAAGCACACTCAGCAACACAACTGCTATGTTCAATTGATGAAGAAGCTGCAAGCCAATGACAATATCATAGTTCGCCAATCTGACAAAGGTGGCAACGTTGTACTATGGCCACGCAAACTTTACTTAGAGGAAGCATTCAGCCATCTTAATGACCGGGATTGTTACAGGAGGAGTGATATTCGAACTGTTAAACAGGCATGGAATGATTTCTATGCAAAACTTCTAGCATAGAAAAGTGCAGGCTTGCTAAGCAGCGACGAGTTCAGATTTCTCAAGAATGACCACCCTGTCATCCCGGTCATTTATTTTATCCCTAAGATACATAAAGATTCTGAGAAACCTCCAGGAAGGCCGATAATTTCGGCACGCAACAGTCTAAGGGAGAACACGTCCCGCTACGTTGATTACTTCCTCCAAGAGCACGTTAAGACTTTACCATCCTTTATTCAGGACACTAGCGACTTTTTGCGTAAGATCAGTGATATCGTGTGGGAACCTGAATATGTGTTAATTACCTTAGATGTCACATCACTATATACTAGCATACACCACCACGATGGTATCAAAGCAGTAGATCACTATTTGAGTTCCAAACCCATTTTCATGTACAATCATAACAAAATGCTATTGACTATGATCATGACATGCCTGAATAATAACTTCTTCTTGTTCCAGAACCAGATTTTCCATCAAATGAGAGGAGTAGCCATGGGGGCCTGCTTCTCCCCCAGTTATGCCTGTCTTCACATGGGACTGTGGGAGGAGCAGGTCCTTAAAAGACAATTTGCTGTTGTTCTAGCTAACCATGTGCTATGTTGGTATCGTTATATTGATGATTTGTTCTTGATCTGGAAGGAGACTGAGCATCAGGCACTTAAATTTGTTGAACAAATCAGCCTCAACCTTCAATTCACAGCTCACATGAGTAAAGAAGTGGTGTGTTTTTTGGACGTAGAGGTGTTCATTGAGAATGGGAAACTTGAGACTAGGTTGCATAGGAAGCCCACGGCAGGCAACACAGTGCTCCATGCCAGCAGTCACCACCCAGAACACCTGATTCGCAGTATTCCCTTTGGGGAGATGCTGCGGATCAGGCATATATGCAGCATGGATGTTGACTTTGCTAAGGCCCAAAGTGACAGTAGGATTAGATTCCTGGCCAGGGGTTATTCCGCTGACATGATTGACAAAGATATTAAAAAGACTGCCCGAGTCCCAAGATCTGAGGCTTTGACCAAAAATACTGGATGTACCAGCACGACCACAGTTTTGCCTGCTGAACCCATTAGATTGATTATGACTTTCAATCGACAACATCGGGCGTTGCGTAGGATAATCAATCACAACTGGGTCTTGGTTCGCAATGACCCAGTGATAGGAGGGTCACTTACAAAAACCCCAAGTGTAGCTTTCAGGAAAGCACGATCAATGTGTGACACTTTTGTTAAGAGCAGCCCTGAACTAACTACTACCAAAACATGGCTGAATTCCAGAAGGGGATTTGTTAGATGTACCACCTGCAAAGCATGCAAGTATGGTACTAGCAGAACGTCTTACAAAAGCCCTTTTCATGATGACTCGGTGTCCATCTCCAAGATGCTCACTTGTAAAACTGATTATGCCGTATATGTGCTGGAGTGTTCGTGTGGCCTGCAATATGTGGGTAGCACCAAGTTGCAGGTCCACAAGAGGATACTACAGCACATCAGGGCTATCAGTAACAGTGATGCGTCTTACCCGGTTGCCAGACACTTTAAGGAGGTTCATGGCAATGGTCTGGAACACTTAAGTTACTTCGTGGTGGACACTGTTCCACCGCTCAAACGAGGTGGCAACAGGGAGGCTCTCCTCCGCAAATTGGAAACCAGGTATATCCTGGAGTTAGATACCAAGACGCCCCAGGGCCTTAACTCCAGTGAGGACCTATTTACCTGCCTCTAACTTTTCTAAGTCCTCTCTTTCTGCACTGCAACTTTAAGATACATTTTACCAACATGCCTCTGAAACTTTTTAATTGCACTTTACAAATATCTTTTTTAACCTTTTTAGGTGGCACGTTATTTTTGCACTTGCACTTTGTTAATTAGGCACAGAGGGACGACTAAAGGCCCACTTGGGCAGAATCACGTTGATAGAACAGGGATATACATTAAGGCAAGGTTTACCATAGCACACGACGCAATAGGAGAGTGTGTATGATGATGAAGTATACATCAACTGCTCTAATTTATATTCGGATTATGTCAGTAGCGGCCCGTGGAGGGAGTTCCGTGGGGCGGTGAGGCGGGGTGGGGGAGGGGCAGGGTGGGTGGTAGTAAACACCGGAATATGGATGAACGGAGGTAAGTAAACAATTAAATAAATAAAACGAATTTCGTTGCGTGCCCCTCCCCCGCCCCGCCTCACCGCCCCACGGAACTCCCTCCACGGGCCGCTACTGGATTATGTATACTACTTTAGATATGGATTACAAAACCAAATGGCAACTCGCAATTTATAGTTTGCCACTTTGTAAGTCTTTTATCTGCATGGAGTTGCTCTAACATTTTTAAATATTTATGAATTAATGAATATTTATTTATTTATGAGGTTTTATGTTTTGTAAGACAGATAATATGATTGCAATACATATCCAAAAATGTTTAACCCACTTGGGTTTTATTATCTTGCACCTTGCACTTTGAATATTGACCTTTCAATTTTGGGGTTTTTATTCTTGTATATCTCTGAATTTTGTTTTTGCGCTTTTAATTAATTTTAATGTTCATGAATTAATGGATATTTCAATTATTACAGTGCTTCTAATGTCCTTGCGTATTTGCACATATTATCTTGCAGGCTGCCTATGTAGCAGTTTCTTCTATGCCTATAAGTTTGTGTCATTGTCACGTGATCAATCACTTTCACTTTTAAAATAGGTACTCTCCTCATGTCCGTCATGTGATCAAGGCCTCCTGAAGGCCGAAACGTGTCATGGCGGTAGTGCTGGGTGTTCCAAAATAAAAACCTTGCACTGATTCCTGGGTCCGTATTCGTCTGTTCCTGTCCAGCTGGAAAGTTTGGCGAAGTACGCTGCATATATATATATATATATATATGTCCTTGTCTGTCCTAAATAAACTGCCTTGACCGACCGAGTGGGCTCGCCTGGATTCTGTTCATTCTAGATCCTTTCTGTGGATATATATATATATATATATATATATATATATATATATATATATATATATATATATATAAACATATATATATATATATATATATATATATATGTTTATATATATGTATATATATATATATATATATATATATATATATATATATTTTTTTTTTCCACCAAATGCCCAAAGCTTTTTGGTGGAAAAATATATATATATATATATATATCTTTAAGGTACATTGATGTGGAGTTAAGATTAGTAAATCTATAATTACCTATTTGCCTTTACCTTCTCAATATGTTAGTCCTCGCTATTTTTGACACAATATTCTGTCCATACTAATTTTTTGTTTCCGATATTCTCTCAGCGATCCCCTAGAAGCCGCTCTGTAAATTGTGAATCCCAAGTGATACATGGGTAGAATAAAGCTGCCCTCCCCCTCGTGTGTTATCTACAAGGCAGAGTCAAATTGTTATTATGTGTGCTGGAAATGTAACTGCCCTTGTATCCCCTGATTTATTAAACGTGCAAACACCTCACATTGGGGCTGACTAACAAATATTTCGCTGTGACTGCCTTTTCAAGTGCTCCTGGCCTACTACTGAATCCCAGGGGTAAGTCATGAGTACTACAAGGGTAGGTCGCACCTACTCACAGGAAAATCTTTACAATCAGGCCCAGTTGATCAGGTAGAATTTGGAGTTTTATGAGTTATTTTAATTTTTTCTGTGCTATCACTGCATGTATGTCTCATTTTTACCTTTTATCTGATTTCCACAGTCTGTTTGGGAATGTGTGTGTTTGTGTAGGTTAGTGAACCAATGGAGGGAATTTTGGTATGTTTTATTTTTTCGTATGTAGTTGGAGCATTGTAGCTAGGACCGACTCTTCTGTCATCTTTCGAAAGGAGTTTATCAAGTTTAAGAAAGGAAATGTGAGTCAATTAGGTCAAATTGTGCCCTTGGTGTGATCTTCCAAGGATAACTCTGTCCCTCTTTGCTGGTCAATTTAGGGACATCTAAAACGGGGGATGAAACAGCCTACTTTGTATTTACATACTCTAAAAATTCTAGCGGACGAATGTAAATCAAAAACAGACCACATTTTGCTACTTATGATGAGCCTTCTTCCTTCAAAGAATCTAACAGAGAAACTGTCTCATCAGATCATATTTCCACCCTCACTTTGTTTTCTTGAAGTAATCAGGAAAATTATGATAACAAATGCCACTACAGACAATTACAGTAATAATCCCAATGTTTCAAAGGCAGATTGCTACCAGAAACTGCAGCGCCCGGAACTGCATCAATGTTCTCCTGAGCCTACATTTATGCATAAATCTACTCAGCAGAGATAAACTGCACCAGCTGCAATGGAGTGCGAGTCTGATTCTGCTACATTTGTCATTGATGTGGACCTGAGACTCCGCGCAAACTTTGTCAGATGAACTACACTACTGACGGAGGTATCATATGGTTTGGAATAACAACACACATTTGTCCTCATAGGTTACTTAAATTCTCCCAAAATGGTGTGTGTTCGGCCATTTTTTTTTGATTATTTAAAAATGGTTTGCATTTGAGTTCTGGGCAGAGGTAAATTGCAATTCCTTTTCTTAATCTACGACTTGGAAGTGGTCACAATAGTACTTCCTAAGCATAGTGGTGGATGACTACACCAAATGAATTTGCACATACAGCCTTAGACGTGAAACCCATGAGTAGTTCTGAATCTAACTACATTTCATTTCAGAAAATGCACATTGCTACTTCAGGAATGTCAAGCTTATTACAGATATTAATTTTAAGACAAACTTTTGTATGTATGCATGTTTGTCTGGTAGTGTTTGTACAGATTAAACCTTGTCAAAATGCAGTGGAGCGAGCCAAGATACAATCAGCGAGTAGTTGGAGGAGTAGTTTAGGAATGATAGTGGACATGGACTTCTACTATGTCATGATGTAGTTTCTTTAAATAGATGTGCCTTCAGCTTTTGCCTAAATTGGAGCAGGCTGCAGGCTAGTGGGTGTCCTGATGGATTAAGGGATGTCTTTCCAGATGCTAGTGCATAAAGTTAGAATGCCTGCTGCCTTGATTTTTTCGTATTTTGCACTTTTTCATTTCCATTCTGATGATGTCCTGGCGCTGGTGGTGGTGAGAGCCATTGGATGTGGGGAGTTTTGCAACCAGATGGGGGAGCGTGATGGCAGCCATGATGGCTTTGTAGATGAAGTTTTATATTTAGACCCTTGTGCAAACTATGGGAACACTATATTAATTGAATTACATCTGAGTTTAGCAATACTGCAGGGAATCAGTAATTCAGGGATGCAGAACACCCACTCTATTCCGAGTTGGGAATAACTGGAGGAATTAGAATTTTTGCAACAATTCCTGCAAGGTTTTACTCTATATTGGGCCATTTTCCCATGCACCTTTTGTTAGATTTTTCCTTGTGTAAAGCACTCTATGCAAGCACCGCAGAGTGCATTGTGTTCCTGCACATCTTGTAATCTCTCGGCGTCACTGCTAATCAGCCCACTCGGGATGAATTAGATGACAGGTCTGGACTGGCGATACCGGGCACTGGGTGTTTTCCCAGTGAGCTAGCGGGGTGGTGGCCAATATTACTGCTGGTGGGGTCTGGGCATGTTGCTGGGGTCGAGCAGGTCGCATTTCCTGGCTGCAGAGCTTCATCACTTTACTAACAAACTATGCAAAACAAATTGTTTTAAAGTCTGCCAGAATGACTACACTCACTTCAAAACCATTTGCTTTAGCTCCCGGTTCTTACCCATCTCGTGCAGGGAGATGAGCAGCCATTACATTCAGGGCTTTAGAGGGATGGTGGGGAAGGGTCTGCTGATGCTTGGCTCAGAGAGTCCAGGACATGTTTGATGAAGGCTCTGCAAAATTAAAAATTGTGGGGCAGATTTACAAGCCCCTTGCGCCACTTTAGCGCCGCCGTTGCGTCACTTCTGTGACGCAACGGCGGCGTAAGCCAGCGCCATGCTGCGGGGTATTTACAACGTGACGCATCTAGGGAGATGCGTCACGTAGTAAAGCCCTGCGCCACATGAAACCTGCGTCAGGTTTCATGTGGGCGTTCCGGAGCAGGGGGGCGTTCCGGCGCAGGAACGCCTCGCAAGGGTGGCTGAGTGAAATCTACAAGATTTCACTCAGTCACTTTTCCGACGCCGCTGCGACGAATCCTTACGCCTGCTTCAAGCAGGCGTAAGGAGTGGCGCACCACGTTAGGTATGGGCGGCCCACGAGCATTGCTGGAGTTGCGTCGCGCTTGCGACACGACTCCAGCAATGCGCCGCCCTTGCGCCACAGGATGCGACACGCATCGGCCTTTCCTTGCGCCACGGTGCGCCGCATTGTAAATGCGGCGCTTCCGTGGTGGCGCAAGGAGAGAATTGCGTGTCGCAACTATTCTGGCGCATCCCTGCTGATTTGCAGGGATGCGCCAGAAGTTGTAAATCTGCCCCTGTGAATTTCTTTATAACGCAACCACTGCAATGTATTTCAGTTTAGCATCCTAAATGATACCATTGCATTGAGTGACAATTGTTAGATATGACATGAACTGCCCTGAGGATGACGCTATTAGGGAAGCAAGAGGAAAGTCCGCTGCCTTTTGATTCCTCTATGTGGTCTAGGGTATTTCTACAGATGGAGTAACATTATAGTCTTTTATTTTTGTACAGCGCACACTCTGAACTGATGTATTTTACGGAACTGTTATTTGATGGTTAAGGAAAAGGAGGCACTGCGAAAAAAGTAATTGCCTAGCATCACAGAATGTGGTCAGGTGGAAGCCACGATTGAAACAAGGTTTCCTGCTTTCACGTTGTGCAATTCCGCCTCCAAATGGGTATTTCTTTCTCTCTCCTATTTTGGATCAGAGCTTAATACTTTGGGGCAGATTTACAAGCCCCTGCGCCACCAGTACGTCACTTTTCGTGACGTACTGGTGGCGCAGGGGCTCCTCGATATTTACAAGGAGAGGAAAAGCCACCATGCGTGACTTTTCCTCTCCTTGTAAATACCGTCCCTTCACACGCAGCACTTTGCGGTGAAGGGGCGTTCCATGGGTGTTGCTGTGGGTGTTCCCACGCAACACCCATGGAACAAGACACATCTCCAGAATTACGAGAAATCGTAACTCTGGAGATGCGTCTGAAGCTACGCCACCCTAGAGGTGGCGTAGCGAGGCGCACCGAGGAGAAATGTTTTCATTTCTCCTCGTTTTTCCTCTTTCAATGCGTGCTGCATTCTGCAGCACGCATTGAAAGAGGAAAAGCCTGTACTGATTGTTTTTGTGCAGAAAGGTGCCCCTTCCTGCACAGAAACAATCTCCCCATGGCGCAGGCATCCTTGCACCATGGTGCAAGGGTGCCTGCGCCGGCGCTTGGCAGCTGTTTGTGCGCCAGCGCAGGGGAGAGCACAGGAATGCGACATATTCTTGTAAATATGTCGCATTCCTGTGCTCTGAAAGTGCCGCAGCGTGGCGCAGCCAAAGGGCTTGCAGCGCCACGCTGCGGCACTTTCTTGTAGATCTGCCCCTTTGTGTTTAATTCTAAGAGGAGCCAAATCAGCGCACTGTGTGAAATGCATCCAGCCTATGCATGCTTCACAAGGATTAGTGGTTGTAGTGTGTGGGGAGTGTGATGTTTTAATGTAGAAGCTAAAATGAAAACTAAAGTACCCACCCTTGGTCAGTGGTTTGAGACTATTTGCTCCCCAAAGCTAAAAGTCTTTATTCATTTAATTCATTCATCCTCCCACTTCGCACCCATCCAGCTATGTGTTCTTTCATTGAGCCTTCATGCATCCAATCTCTATCCATTCAACAATGACTATGCAAGGTTCTATAATGAAAAATGTGCTGTAAAACGCACCATGTTTAGTTTTTTCTTTCAACAAATCCCTGGTTGGAGACTCCACTCCCTCCCCCACACACCAACCTCCCTTGCAGAGGTCAGGCTCACACACTGACCTTGCTCGGAGCATGCAGTATGAGGGATGGTCTGACAAAATGTGCCAGGGCTGCGTTTAGTTCCCAGCCCAGCTCTGCTTGACAATAGTAATGGTGGCCTCGACTACAGACAGAAGGTGACATACAGACTTCAGAGGTACTGAGAAGATGCCTGCCTCCATGATAATTGCACCATAGTCAGAGCTTGCATCAATTATTTCAAAAGAAGAATGTTTTGCAATAGACAATAAATCTTCATTGACCCAAATTAATAGAGGACTAATGGAAAAGGTTTAACCATGTACTTGCGCTGCTTCCTCTTCTGGCTTCATAGACAATTCAGACCTTTGTGTTTTATTCGAGTAAATCGACGATGACGCTGTGTGTGAACAGTGGGGTTTTCCCACCCTGGCTTGCCTTTTCAATCCAGGTCCCAGGCTATTTTGTGAGCTTTCACTTCCCTGTTAATACGATTGTGTTCTGACTTGTGTTACCGGCTTTTCAATTAATTATCTATAGAAATAAGACAGGGTCAATGACGGAAATAAATTAGCGTGAGTGTGTTCTGACAGGGTGCAGGGTCTAAATATAGATTCTGTAGTAGTCGCCGGACCTTAATGTTCCCATCTGCTGACACGCGCCACCTTGCATCAATACGGTTAAATAATGTATGAGCCTTGCTCGGTAGCGTTCAACACACGCCGCGAATATTCGGTTTCCTCATTGTAAAGAGGCAGCAGTCACCCTGTTCGAACACATGTAAAGCAATTGCAACGGATTTCCTTGAATATTTAAGGGCAGATTTACAATAACTGGCGCATCCCTGCATATTAGCTGGGATGCGCCAGTTATTGTGCGTGACGGAAAAATAGCCTTGCGCCACCATGGATGCGCCGCATTTACAATGCGGCGCACCGTGGCGCAAGGATAGACAGATGCGTGACGCATCTGTCGGAATAAAGGTGACGCAGTGCTGGAGTCGTGTCGCAAGTGCGACGCAACTCCAGCACTGCTCAGAGGCAGCCTATACTTGCTGTGCTGCATCACGCAGGCGCAGCGGGGTGGTAAAAGTGACTCAGTGAAATCTTGTAGATTTCACTGCGTCACTTTTACGAGGCTTCCTTGCAACGGAACGCCCACCCTGCATACATTATACCTGATGCAGGTATAATGTAGAGTAGGGCTTTACAACGTGACGCATCTCCCTAGGTGCGTCACGTTGTAAATATGTTGCATAGTGGCGCATTGTTTACGACGCTGCTGCGTCACAGGAGTGACGCAACGGTGTCGTAAAGATGTCGCAAGGGGCTTGTAAATCTGCCCCTTAGTCTTTTGCCCGGCATAAAGGTGCAATGTATAAACTGGATGTGGAAGATCCAAGTATTATCATATGTTTAAACAACGAAAAGAGGTGCACCACGATACTCGACGTGTCAGCAGCTATGCATCGAGTATACACCGGAGTGACTCAAACAGTCTGGCTCGATCTGCGTTTGTTCAGGTCTGGCATAATTCGCATGAGACCCTAGTATATTCAATACCGCAGCATGAAACACTGTATAGGCCAGTTTGTACAATGGCCATTGTGCCCCGATAAGTATGGCACCGCACCATAGAACGCAATATGTACCCAGAATTTGAGCGATGCCAGTTTGGAAAGTTGTAAAAAGAGGTAAGCAATGCCCTTAAGAGACTAGCTTAATGTAAAAATGTTTGTGTCCCTCATAAAGCTTTGCCTACTATTGATGACTTTAACTGCGGCACCACCTGCTCGCCTCTGCTTCAGAGCCTAGTCACACAGTACCCAAGAGGCGAGGGAGGAATTCTCTGGAGCCTCCTAAGTGAAATAATTTCTGCTGAACAGAATCTGTGGACGATTGCTCCCTTCTGAAGGGATGCCAAGGAGATTCAATGAAGAAGTACCATCATGGATGCTTGAGCCAATGTTTAGATTTCAGATTATAAGTGGACATTTCTAGTAGAGACCAGAGTCCAGAGTGGGATGACCAGGACCAATGCAAGGTGGACTTCTGCACAACAGAAGATCATGATCTTAGACTTCTGGTTCCTGGAATGGTGTTTGTTTTGATGTCACAGATCACTATCTGAAGAAATGCCTCTCTTGGCTGCTTAACTGTGAGTGTAAAATCGCAGAAATGTATAAGGAATTGCTAGATCGGACAACCTTTGGGAACTGGCTTAGACTTTAAATAACACTGCTTGATCCACTAGAAATCCTAGAACCTACAAGGATCTTCATACGATCTGCCTGCTTTGCTGTACAATTTCTTTCTAACAGCGATAGACTACTGGAGAGAGGTTTCTCCTGCTCTGTCTGAAGTTGTACTTTGGGTATTTTGTTCCAGCACTGGCGACACTAGTCCAACCCTAACTGACAAGTGTAAAGGATATCATGGTCTCACCACTGAAGCTTGTTTGTTCCCACGTAACTTCTTTTCTGGTGTTAGTGGATGCAAAAGTTCCTGAGAGAGAGGAAATGTCTATATGTGGGCAATTCCATTAGACCATTTGGTACTGGACATTTCTTATGAACCTGGAAGCTGTGTTGTGAGGACACTACTGCAATTAAATGAAGTGGATCGGAGATGGAGGTGCCAGTCCTGAAGATCTGATGGCTATATGTAGCAATGTAACCAGAACATGTGAAATAACTTTGGACTAAATCACATAAAAAGAGATCTGCAATATTATTTTCTTGGGCTTTTCGCGGGAAATACATAGCTTGACTCCTAGATCCCTCTACTTCACATTGTGAAGATCTTGCCAAGTACTGCCTTCAGGTTGCCCCCCTGAAGATATTCTTCCTGTATATTTTTTTCATGTCTACAGGTAAGAATTTTCAGCAGAAGCAACCACCAGATTGTATCTGTCTGCAGTCTCATAGGATGATTTGGTCCCTGTCAAACATATTTCCCATTGGATAACAATGAAAGCTTTCTTACAATGCTTTTGTATGGGGTAGTTTTTGTTTTGTACATAACATTTGATTCCTTTATCAAACTGTCTTCATTTGTTTGTTACTTTTGTCTTTTTGAGCAATTTTTGTTCAATCTTTTAAGTTCTCTATTTATTACTCGGCTAATTGCTGAATTTGCACAATAGACATTTTTCCTGAGAAATGCCTTGCTGTTTGAGCAAATCGATAAATGGTGAGCTAAATACTTCTCTCACAGATGTATTTACTTTTGTGGTTCAGATTGCCTGGGACTTGTGGAAGCTCAGTGACAGCTTACAGAAAGCCCTGGTACTGTCTCTTTCATAGAACATTCGCTACAGGAAGTATGTTCTATTATGTGTATTTGTAAAGCGCACTATCACCCACAAAGGTATACTGGTGCCAAGTAGGTGTGTGTGCCTAGCAGTAGCTATGGCAAGTTGGTTAATTGAAAAGCCAGGTCTTCAGATTCTTGTGGAATTTAAGAAGAGTGGAGGACTCTGATGTGGAGACAGAGTTTGCGATGTAAGAGAAAGTTCATCCTCCTGATCTGGTTCTGTGTATGCATGGGATGTCAGTGAGCAGGAGCCCTGCAGAGCAGAGATTTCTGGATGGTTAATGAAAGGAGATGCAACTATTCAGGTGGATGGGGCCTGAGTTGTGGTGTGCCTTGAATATGTGTGTGAGGAGCTTGAATTGAGCCTGTTTGTGTATTGGGAACCAGTGTAGTTCCCTGAGGAGTGGTGTAATGTGAGTTCTGTGTGGGAAGTAGAGGATGAGTCTGGCTGCCGAGTTCCGTATGGTCTGTAGTATTCTAGTGTGTTGCTTGGTGATCCCGGCGTAGAGGGTGTTCCCAGAGTCCAAGTTGCTGGTGACTAGGATGTGAGTGATAATTTTTCTTGTGTTGCTCGGGAGCCATTTGAAGATCTTCCTCAACATATTCAGGGTGTGGACACAGGGTGCAGTGAAGATGTTGACTTGTGCAGTCATGTCCAGTTCGCTGTCAATTATTCCAAGGTTCCTAGCATGGTTTCTGGGTGTGGGTCCGTGTTTGGACGGCCACCAGTTGGAGTTTCATGCTGAGGTGTTCTTGCCTAAGATAACTACTTCTGTCTTGTCCGTGTTGAGCTTGAGACAGTTGGCTTTCATCTAGTTAGCAAATTCAGTCATGCAGGTCGTCAATTTGTTTCTTGTGTTGGGCGTCTTGGCCGAGAGGGAGAGTATGAGGTGTGTGTCGTCTCCATAGGAGAGTATTTTGATGTCTTGTGCATGGATTACATTGGCCAGAGAGATCATGTATGCATTGAAAAGGGTGGGGCTGAGCAATGAACCTTGAGGGACTCCAAGGGGAGAGGATGTGGCCTAATGGCTAGGGCGGTCAACCTCGAATCTGGGGAACCGGGTTCGTGTCTCAGCAACGACGCTCAACATCCTGTGATTCTGGGCAAATCACTTAATCTCCCCCGCCTAACAAAAATGAATGTGTCCGTCTGTAACGAAACTGGTGCTCATGTAAAGCGCTCTGATACCCGAGACCTTCGGGTCAAGGTTGCGCTATATAAAACTCCCCCCCAAAAAAACACGCGTCCACTATCTTTTGCATAAAAAACATGTTGCAACATTAACTGTTTGTCTCCTCACTATTTTCTTATATTGACTTCAATAGGTGTGCAGCATGATTTGTAAATTGATTGTGCTTATTATATCCACATTATCACTTTTCTTCACTGGCTTAGGCATGTTGACAATCTCCAATCACTCTCCATTTGGCAAGTGAAATAAGCATTGCTCCATATTACCATCTTATCTAGCCATCCCTAACAGAGCTTATCTACTCCAACAGTCACTATCCAAAGGGTCACAATACTCCTCTGGAAGGCCCAGCAGTAGCTTTACCACTATCAAAAAAAATCTGGAAGTTTGATTCCCTAAGATAGTGACTACAATTCACAAATTTGCTCCCATAGAATTACTTCTATGTTTACAGCAAAGTTCTGATACTTATGAAGTTGTAAAATCATCGCAGGAGCACCCCTGTAAAACTACAATAGCTGTAGTTCACCAAATTTGAAATCTGAAAATCTAAATTTTGATGTGCTTTTTTCCTCAATCACAGTCTGAAAAGATACTCACACCTATACTTCACAGGAAAACAAATGTAAGGGTAGAAAACTTCCTGCTACTGATGTGTGAATCCCCAAAGATTTTGTAGTTTGTAGATGTTCACTAAATTGCATGAATGGACTGTTTTGGAATGCACAAAACCCACACCTAACCCCTGCTGAGAGCCAGCAGAAGGAAACGGGAAAAATAGAATGATAAAAACCATTTTGTTATCATTTTATTTTTCTTTCCGCGCTCGCTAGAGCCAACCAAGTCAGGGTGGGGCGGGACTATGATGATAGTTGAGGACTAGTTCACACTGTAAGTGCCCATGATGGTTTGGTTGGCTGTTTAAGGCCGGCCAAACGGCCATGCGCACTTAAATCTCTCTCCACTAGGCACAGCCGGGTGGAGAAGAGGCATAGGCTCCTAGAACCTGAGCGAGCGTAAAACCAGTCTGCTCAGGCCAATCACGGCGCTGCTCTCAGTATGAGAGCAGCGTCTTGATTGGGTCTAGGAGCCTGAGCAGTTTGCACCAGCCCATGGGGAATTGGAGTCGGGACCTGAGCAGAAGAACCCCGAGACCGCAGCGGCAGGTAAGTGCTTTTTTATTTTATTTTTTGTGTTATTTAACCCCACCCACCTGCTCCACCACTTGTATTGAAAAGCAGTCGCTACTGATTTCCATTCTCCATATTTTGCCCTCCCAAATAAATGTATTTGTTCTTGGGTGAGCAAATATATTTGTGACCAGGTCCTCTAAAATTAGTAAATTAATTTCCTTCCCTGTGTTTTAAATTATAATATACAAACCTGGTCTTGTCAGGTTTGCAGAGTGGCCACCAAACATAAAAATAATGTTTGCTGATAATCATTATTGTAAATTGGTCTCATATATATTCTTGTAGGTATCCTTAACATATGGCTGGATGTATCTAATCAGTGGTTTGATGAACCCAGACTTATAGACTAGTATTAAGTAAATCACAAAACATTGTTGTTCCTGCAAAGCAGTCTCCATATGTTTCCACATACTGCAATTTTCCTCGGGATAAGCCTGCTGCAAAACAAGTGTTGTCTGGAAAGCACTCTTTTGAGCTGGACCTTCCTTTATTAAATTTGGGGAAAAAAAATCCTTCTATTTTACTGACACTGAAATCTATGTGGGTTTGAGGTAATGTATTGCCTATTGTAATTTGTATACACAGAAAAATGGCACAACAATTATTTCTCTTCTTTTGATCCACAGCATACATTTAGCATCTGCTATTTGCAGTAGAGCTGCTTGAACATTTCAAGGTCTTACTTTCGTCTGAATTATTTATCAGTCTACTTAGTTTACAGTATTCATCTAATTCATTGATTTGATACTGAGATGAAACTTGTAAGAAAATGCCTGTATCTCCTGCAGGTTATTAGAAACTTAGGACTACATTACCGTTGTTAAGACAAAGCTGCATTCTTTTATCCAACTGCAGTGCATTGCTATTATATCCTAGAACAGCAGACAAATATCAGACAAAATCTGTTTTTGTCCTGGCACCGAAGTAAATGTGGGTCAGTACTACAAGCTATTTGGGACATGTGTACCAATAAATGTAACTAACAAATTTTACCTACAATACAAAAGTAAAATTCCAGGTTATTACCATAGTACAGCTTAACCAACTGAAAAATTCACATCTTACTTCCACATACATTGCAGGTTACAATTACTGAACAGAGGGAAGCAATATTACATGTGAGTAAATCTGCTCAAATTGGCTTTCTCAGCTCATTACCCCCTGGACATTTTCTCAAATTTGCTGTTTCCAAGTGTAGGATCAAATCTATTTCCAGGATGGAATTACGCTGGAACACCCTTATGAGTTTAGTGTTTTGAGCATCGCGGGTCTCAAACCAAAAGCACACATTCAACACATTATAACAACGGGTTTTCCTCAACCAAAACCATTCATGTAAAACAACAACACATTTAATAAGTAGGCATATATTGACTACATAGGTATCTAACAGAGTTTGGGAGTGCCTATATAGGTCTGGGAATAGGTGTCTCATTGTTTTTGATGTTGTGTTAGTGGGTGTATAAGAGGTTGTATTTGTCTCTAACTGGGTGTCTGAGTGGTGGTATGGGTCGCTGAGTGAGTTTGTGAGTCTGTGACTGGGTGAGCGAGTACGTTTTTGACTGGCTGTGTGGGTGTGTGAATAGGTGTGTCACAGACTAGATAGGTGTGTGAGTGGATATGTGAGTGTATGACTGGGTGTCTCAATGGCTGTGTAAGTGGTAATAGTGGTATATGAGTCACTGTGTGAGTGGTTGTATGAGTGTGTGAGTTTGTGTGTAGTGGTTGTATGGGTTTGAGTGACTGTGTCAGAAGTTGTACGCATGTGTGAGTGAGTGTGTGAGTAGGACTATGGGTCTAAGAGTGGGAGTGTGACTGGTGTATGGATGTGGCAGTAGGTGTTTGAGTAACTGTGTGGGTGTGAGTGGGTGTATGAGTTGCATTGTAGGTGTGTGACTGAGTAGCTTTGCAGTTTTGTGACTGGGTGAGTGAGTGCTTCTCAGTGCATCACTGGCTGTGTGAGTATCTATGTGGGTGGGTGAGTATTTGTATGGGTACATGAGTCAGTGTGTTAGTGTCTGTGTGGATCTGTGAGTGGGTATATGAGTGTCTGTGCAAGTCTGTGAGTGGCTGTGTGAATACCTGTGTGGATCTGTGAGTGGGTGTGCGTGTGTCTGCCTGGGTAATTGAGTGGGTCTGTGAGTGGGTATATGAGTGGATTTGTGAGTGGATGTGTGAGTGGGTCTGTGAGTGGGTCTGTGAGCAAATGTCTGAGTGTCGGTGTGGGTCGGTGAGTGGGTGTGTGACTGACTGTATGGTCTGTGAGTGCCTGTGTGAGTCTGTGGCTGGGTCTGTGAGTGCATGTGTAGGTCTGTGAATGGGTCTGTCAGTGCCTGCATGGGTATTTGAGTGGACCTGTGAGTGCCTGTGTGGGTATGCAAGTGCTTTTGTTAGTGGCTGTGTGGGTCTGTGAGTGGGTATGAGAGTGTCTGTGTGGGTCTGTGAGTGGCTATGTGAGTGGCTGTGTGAGTCTGTGAGTGGGTGTGAGACTGCCTGTGTGGATCTGTGACTGGCTGTATGGTCTGTTATTGGGTGTGTGAGTGCCTGTGTGAGTCTGTGACTGGGTCTGTGAGTGCCTGTGTAAGTCTGTGAATGGGTCTGTCAGTGCCTAAATGGGTATGTGAGTGGGTGTGTGAGTGCCTGTGTGGGTCTTTTGCTGGGTCTGTGAGTGCCTGTGTAGATCCGTGAATGGATGTGTCAGTGCCTGCATGGGTATGTGAGTGGACCTGTGAGTGCCTGTGTGGGTATGCAAGTGCTTTTGTGAGCAGCTGTGTGGGTCTGTGAGTGGGTGTGAGAGTATCTGTGTGGGTCTCTGAATGGCTGTGTGAGTCTGTGAGTAGATGTGAGACTGCCTGTGTGGATCTGTGAGTGCCTGTGTGGGTATGCAAGTGCTTTTGTAAGTGGCTGTGTGGGTCTGGGAGCGGGTGTGTGAGTGCCTGTGTGGGTCTGTGACTGGGTCTGTGAGTACCTATGTAAGTCTATGAATGGGTCTGTCAGTGTCTGAATGGGTATGTGAGTAGGCGTACGAGTGCCTGTGTGGGTCTGTGAGTGTGTTTGTGAGTGGTTGTGTGGGTTTATGAGTGGGTGTGAGAGTGTCTGTGTGGGTCTCTGGAGTGGGTGTGTGACTGGCTGTGTGGATCTGTGAGTGGGTGTGAGACTGCCTGTGTGGGTCTTTGAGTGGCTGTGTGGGTGCCTGAGTATGTCTAAAAGTGTTTTTTTTCAAAGTGTGTCAAGATTCGCAAATCCATTACAGATTTACATGTGGGCTGTGCTGAGCCTCGCGGGGTATCCGTGGATTCCCGAAGTGGAAAAAAGACCCCCCCAGAACTCAATTTTGTACCCAACATAGGTCCCTCTGACACTCCTCTAGCTCAGACTTACTACAGTTACTTATACCATATAAATAGATTCAACGTGAGGTCACAGTAGAACCCACCCTCCAGGATTGTATGCCACCAATATTGAGATCCAACAACAAGGAATATTTTCTTTGTATAAAATTATACAAAGAAAATATCCCTTGTTGTTGGATCTCAATATTGGTGGCATACAATCCTGGAGGGTGGGTTCCACTGTGACCTCACGTTGAATCTATTTATATGGTATAAGTAACTGTAGTAAGTCTGTGTTTGTGTATGAGTGTGTTTGTTATAGATTTCCAAGGGGAATTCCTGTTTTCTTCACTGTATAGCAGTGCCCTGTCCCCTTGGGCTGGAGGGCCTCCTCTCTTGTATAGCAACTCCTCTAACTCACCCATGGGGTCAGGGTACCTCGACCATGACCACTTTAATCACTTTGCAGAAAAATTCTGAAGCTCTGAGACCCTCCCCAATACTTAAAATGATGCTCGCAACCTCTCAGTCAGATCGCGGTCAGCCAATCACTGCGTTACTGGTGGCGCGTGAATTAGCGGATCCACAGTGGGAGATCCGCTGAGGGTCCGCATACGTAGATAACTATATTTCTTTTTTCTTTAATCACCCCGGAACTACTAAACAGATTTACACCAAATCACAAAAAGGGCTCTTTCTTTACCAACAGCTACCTCTCTGCACAATTTGGTGTAATTCCGTCTAGCAGTTTGAGTTGTAGTCATGTTCAAAATCTCCATGGGAAATTGCATGCGAAATGCACTTTTATTTACCCCCTTTCTCTCGGCTCCTGACACTTTCCATGCACAACTAGACACAGGAGGGCACTGTTGTAGTAACATTTTGTGAAGATTCATCAAACAGCGCCAAAGTTAAAGGCAAACCAAACACTTTTCCAGTGGAAACTAGGTCCTAAATATGCCTACCTACTGGTGACCACCAGTAGGTAATATATATATATATATTATAATTGCCACTGGTTGTTATAGTTAGGTAAGTGTTTATATAGGAATTTCGTTTTTTGTGTTGCTAATAACTTTGGCACTGTTTGGCAAATCTTCAGAAAACTTTCCAAAAAAGAGCTATTTTTTGCCTAGTGTGTGCATGGAAATTTACCGGCAGATCGTTCAAGCAGGGGGCGAAAAGAAGAGGGGGTGCCAAAATGCAAAATCTCCATGCCATTTCCATAGACTTCTTTAAGAAGCACGATAGCAGAAACTGCTGAACGGAATTACACCACATTTGGCAGGAAGATAGATGCCGGTCCACAGAGTCTGATTTTTGTGATTTGTTGTAAATCTGTTCAGTAGTTTCTGAGAAATTAAGGTTCAAAATATTTGTATATCTGGACAATTGGCCCCGCGAGAGGCTTGCAAGATTCTTCTGGGAGTGCCAATTTTAAAACAGAGTGATCTGATTGGCCCAAGGATTTATTTCCCTCGGGCCAATTTGCTCAAGTGAGAATCAGACTCCAGCGGGAGCTCCCTTGCCTGAGCCTTTTATGACCCCATGCCCTGGCCCGGCTCACTTGCTGTTTCCTGGGGAGCCCACCCCCTGGGCACAATAGTTTCCCTGCCCACAGTAGCATGAGCAGATAAGAGTCTTTGCTCCCGCTTGGCAGGAGCAGTTTTTAAATCTCCTGCAATATGAGAGCAAGCACTAAGTCTGCTCCCAGCCGGCGAGAGATTTAAAAATGCCCCCGCTGACTGGGAGCAGACTTCTGCTCTGTTTCCCTGCCCACACTGAAGCAGGCAGGGAAACATAGCCCATATTGCTCCTGCCCAGAGGGAGCAGCATAAATAGAGCAATGCCAGCCCGACAACATGCGTGTAGCCAGCTGGGGCCACAGGGGATCTAGGGCTACCCCTGCGGCCCCCAAAGTTATCCTTAGTGGGTGCCTAGCTAATTTTGCATTTGTCACCCTAAGTGGAATAGCTATGCCCAGATGTGTGTCCCGTGCTCACCATGCCAACAGAGTCAAGCAATCCTGGCTGATGAGGGGTAATACCCTGAAACCGGTCCCAGGATGCTTGTTTACAGTTTGGGGAGGACTTAGCCTCACAGTTTGGGCTGGACTGTTCTCTTGGTGAGCAGGGTCATGACTGATTTGCATATGGCTGGGACAAAACTGGATTGGTGTGGTGAGCAAAAAAACAATGGATTTAGGTCCAGGTCTCTGGTCTGAGGAGTGTTTGACATCGTTCAGAATTCCGTCCATTATTATATATTTTTTTTGCATTTTTCACCCTAAGTGGGACGGGTATGCCAAGATGTGGGTCCCATGCTCACCTGCCACTCAAGTCAAGCTATCGTGGCTGATGAGGGGTGATACCCCGAAACTGGCCCTAGGATGCTTGTTTCCTGGCTGGGGAGGACCTGTCCTGGCAGTTTGGGCTGGACTGTTTCCATGGGGAGCAGGGTCAAGATTGATTTGCATATATCTGGGTCAAAACTGGAATGGCACAGTGAGCAAAGAAAGGATGAATTTAGGCCCAGATCGCAGTACTTGTGGTGGGTGTTTAACATTATTCAGCATACCGTCCATCATTTGTCGCCCTAAGTAGGATGGGAATGCCCATATGTGAGTTCCATGCTCACCATGCCACTGGTCAAGCTATCGTGGCTGATGAGGGGTGATACCCCAAAACGAGTCATAGAATTCTTGTTTCTGGTCCAGGGAGGACCTGACCTGGTAGATCGGGCTGGACTGTTCCATTGGGAAGCAGGGTCAAGACTGATTTGCATATGACTGGGTCCAAACTGGAATGGCGTAGTAAGTAAAAAAAAAAAGGATTTAGGTACAAATCTATGTACTGGGAGGAGTGTTTGACATTGTTCAGCATTCCATCCATAATTTGTTCTTTTTGCATTTGCCGCCCTAAGTGGAACGGGTATGCCCAGATGTTGGTCTCGTGCTCACCTGCCACTGGAGTTATGCTATCCTGGCTGATGAGAGATGATACCCCGAAACTGGTCCTAAGATGCTTTTTTCAGTCCGGGGAGGACCTGACTGGGAAGATCAGGGTGGACTGTTCCCATGGAGAGCCTGGTCAAGAATGATTTTCATATGTCTGGGTCCAAACTGGAATGGCGTTGTAAGTAAACAATTCATTGGTTTAGGCACACATTTCTGTACTGGGGGGAGTGTTTGACATTAGTCAACATTCCATCCATAATTTCTTCTTTTTGAATTTGTCGTCTTAATTGGAACTGGTATGCCCAGATGTGGGTCCCGTGCTCACCTGCCACTCAAGTCAAGCTATCCTGGCTGATGAGGGGTGATACCCCAAAACTGGCCCTAGGAATCTTGTTTCCTGGCTGGGGAGGACCTGTCCTGGCAGTTTGGGCTGGACTGTTTCCATGGAGAGCAGGGTCAATATTGATTTGCATATAGCTGGGTCCAAACTGGGATGGCACACTGAGCAAAGAAACAATGAATTTAGGCCCAGATCTCAGTACTTGTGGTGAGTGTTTAACATTGTTCAGCATTCCGTCCCTCATTTGTTCTTTTTGCATTTGTCGCCATAAGTAGGATGTGTATGCCCATATGTGAGTCCCATGCTCACTAACCCTGGGCAAAGCACTACGCTACGCTCGCGTAGTTTGCGAAGTTTGCGCTACTTCGCACTACGCGAATTGCACGTAGCACATTGCAAACACACGTAGCGTAGCGTAGTGCAGCGGTCCTTTTTTGCTTGCTCGCGGTCCTCAACGTCAAGTTGGCGACCGCGAGCAAGCAAAGTGACATCCCGGCAAGACTTTTTCCTCGTTCGCGATCAGCAACATCAAGTTGCCGATCGCGAGCGTGGAAAATAAACCTCCCGGCGAGATTCTCAATGCGGGGAGGTCAGGTTTCTCATTGCGAGTGGTCGCGTATGCTCGCGACCGCTCGCGATGAGAAACTACCAGTCCGCGTAGAGAAAGCTGCCGCTCGACTAAAAATCTACTCGAGCGGCAGTAAAAGACAGCTCGCACTGTGCAAGATGCCGTTTTCAATGATTGCACAGTGCGGCAAGCATCCGGCTCTGTGCAATCATCACGAACAGCGCACTACGCAGTTCGCGTAGTGCTACGCGTAGCTCGCGTAGTGCGAAGTGCACTTCGCGTAGCTTCGCGTAGCGCTACTTCGCGAACTACGCCCAGGGTTAATGCTCACCATGCCACTGGTCAAGCTATCCTGGCTGATGACGGGTGATACCCCGAAACGGGTCATAGAATTCTTGTTTCTGGTCCAGGGAGGACCTGACCTGGTAGATTGGGCTGGACTGTTCCAATGGGAAGCAGGGTCAAGATTGATGTTCATACGTCTGGGTCCAAACTGGAATGGTGTGGTAAGCAAACAATTGATGGATTTAGGCACAAACCTCTGTACTGGAGGGAGTGGTTGACATTGTTCAGCATTCCGGCCATTATTTGATCTTTTTGTATTTTTCACCCTAAGTGGGACAGATATGCCTAGACGTGAGTCCCGTGCTCACCATGCCACCAGAGTCCAGCTATCCTGGCTGATGTGGTGAGATACCCCGAAACCGGTCCTAGAATACTTGTTTTCAGTCCAGGGAGGACCTGGGCCGGAAGTTAGGGTTGGACTGTTCCCATGGGGAGCAGGGCCAAGACTGATTTTCATATGTCTGGGTCCAAACTGGAATGGTGTGGTAAGCAAAAAATTGATGGATTTAGGCACAAATCTCTGTACTGGGGGGAATGTTTGACATTGTTCAGCATTCCGTGCATAATTTGTTCTTTTTGCATTTGTCTCCCTAAGTATAACGGGTATGCCCAGTCGTGGGTCCCATGCTCACCTACCACTGGAATTAAGCTTTACCCCAAAACCGGTCCTGCGATGCTTGTTCCAGGTCCGAGGAGGACCTGGCCTGGCAGTTAGGGCAAGACTGTTCCCATGGGGAGCAGAGTCAAGACTGATTTGCATATGTCTCGGTCCAAACTGGAATGGCGTGGTGAGCAAAAAAACTATGGATTTAGGCCCAGATCTCTGTACTGGGGGTGAGTGTTTGACATTGTTCAGCATTCTGTCCATCATTTGTTCTTTTTGCATTTTCATCCGAAGTAGAAAGGATATTTCCAGACGTGGGTCCCATGCTCACCATGCCACCGGAGTTAAGCTATTCTGGCTGATATGGGGTGAAGCCCTGAAACCAGTCCTAGGATGCTTGTTCCCGGTATGGGAGTTACTGGCCTGCCAGTTCGGGCTGGACTGTTCCCATGGGGAGCAGAGTCAAGACTGATTTGCATATGGCTGGGTCCAAACTGGAATGGCATGGTAAGTAAAACAAAATTATGGATTTAGGCACAAATCTCCGTACTGGGGGGAGTGTTTGACATTGTTCAGCATTCCAACCATAATTTGTTCTTTTTGCATTTGTCGCCCTAAGTGCAATGGGTATGCCCAGATGTGGGTCTCGTGCTCACCTGCCACTGGAGTTAGGCTATCCTGGCTGATGAGGGATGATACCCTGAAACCAGCCCTAGGATGCTTGTTTTCAGTCCGGGGACTGGGAAGATCAGGTTGGACTGTTCCCATGGGGAGCCTGGTCAAGACTGATTTTCATATGTCTGGGGCCCAACTGGAATGGCGTTGTAAGTAAAAAATTGATTGGTTTAGGCACAAATTTCTGTACTGGGGGAGTGTTTGACATTAGTCAACATTCTGTTCATAATTTCTTCTTTTTGCATTTATCGTCTTAAGTGGAACTGGTATGCCCAGATGTGGGTCCCGTGCTCACTTGCCACTCAAGTCAAGCTATCCTGACTGATGAGGGGTGATACCCCGAAACTGGCCCTAGGAGGCTTGTTTCCTGGCTAGGGAGGACCTGGCCTGGCAGTTTGGGCTGCTATGTTCCCATGGGGAGCAAGGTCAAGACTTTGTGTATGGCTGGACCAAACAGGAATGGCGTGGTAAGCAAAAAAGTATGGATTTAGGCCCAAATCTCCGTACTGAGTGGGAGCGTTTGACATTGTTTAGCATTTCGTCTATAATTTGTTCTTTTTACATTTGTCGCCTTAAGTGGGACGGGTATGTCCAGATATGGGTCCCGTGTTCACCATGTCACTGGGGTCAAGCTATCCTGGCTGATGAGGGGTGAAGCCCTGAAACCAGTCCTAGGATGCTCGTTCCCGGTGTGGGCAGTTCCTGGCCTGACAGTTCGGTCTGGACTGTTCCCATGGGGAGCAGGGTCAAGACTGATTTGCATACGGCTGGGAACAAAATGGAATGCTGTGGTGAGCAAAAAACAATGGATTTAGGTCCAAATCTCTGTACTGGGGGTGAGTATTTGACATTGTTCAGCATTCCATTCATTATTTGTTCTTTTTGCATTTGTCACCCTAAGTGGGACGGCTATGCCCAGATGTAGGTCACGTGCTCCCCATGCCACCGGAGTCAAGCAATCCTGACTGAGGAGGGGTAATACCCTAAAACCAGTCCTAGAATGCTTGTTTCGAGCTTGGGGAGGACCTGGTCTGACAGTTTGGGCTAGACTGCTCCCATGGGGAGCAGGGTCAGGGCATTGTTAAGAATTCCGTCCATCATTTGTTGTTTTTGCATTTGTCGACCTAATTGGGTCAGTATGCCCAGATGTGGGTCCCTTGCTCACCTGCCACTGAATTCAAGCTATCCTGGCTGATGAGGGGTGATACCCTGAAACCGGTCCTCGGATGCTTGTCTCCTGTCTGGTGAGGACCTTGGCTGGCACTTTGGGCTGGACTGTTCCCATGGGGAGCAAGGTCAAGACTGATCTGCGTATGTCTGGGTCCAAACTGGAATGGCAAGTTAAGCAAAAAATGTATGTATTTAGGCCCAAATCTCCATCCTGGGGGGAGTGTTTGACATTGTTCAGCATTTTATCCATAATTTGTTCTTTTTGCATTTGTCGCCTTAAGTGGTATGGGTAGAGCCAGATGTGGGTCCCATGCTCAGCATGCCACTGGGGTCAAGCTATCCTGGCTGATGAGGGGTGAAGCTTTGAATCCAGTACTAAGATGCTTGTTCTCGATCCAGGGAGTTCCTGGCCTTGCAGTTCTGGTTGGACTGTTCCCATGGGGAGCAGGGTCAAGACTGATTTGCGTATGTCTGGGTCCAAACTGGAATGGCGGGTTAAGCAAAAAATGGATGGATTTAGGCCCAAATCTCCGTACTCGGGGGGAGTGTTTGACATTGTTCAGCATTTCATCCATAATTTGTTCTTTTTGTATTTGTCGTCTTAAGTGGTACGGGTAGAGCCAGATGTGGGTCCCATGCTCAGCATGCCACTAGGGTCAAGCTATCCTGGCTGATGAGGGGTGAAGCCCTGAATCCACTCCTAGGATGCTTGTTCTCGATCCAGGGAGTTCCTGGCCTTGCAGTTCTGGTTGGACTGTTCCCATGGGGAGCAGGGTCAAGACTGATTTGCGTATGTCTGGGTCCAAACTGGAATGGAGGGTTAAGCAAAAAATTGATGGATTTAGGCCCAAATCTCCTTACTGGGTGTGAGTGTTTGACATTGTTCAGCATTTCATCCATAATTTATTCTTTTTGCATTTGTCGCCTTAATTGGGACGGGTATGCCCAGATATGGGTCCCGTGTTTACCATGTCACTGGGGTCAAGCTGATGGAGCAAGGACTCACAAATGAGACTTGCTCGGAGGCAATCTCCTCACAGTATTAATTTATTAAACTTTGTATTGTCCATACTAATTCTTGCATACACGAAATAAGTAGCAAGGAAGCTTGCCTATGTGTTTTAACTAACAAGTAACGCTTGTCTGTTCTAAAATGGCCGCTAAAACGCGGGAACTTTACTGCGCATGTCTCAACCATATCACGTGGTGTGACGTCTTTCTTTGCTTGGTGGGAAAATTCTGCTTCTGCGCAGTGTGTATTAAAATGGCTGCTTGATGTTTTCACGTGCTACAGCTTGCTCTTGTGTTGTAATTAAATTGTCGTTTTCTTAACGCTATTAATGCGGGACAGAATTTATAAGCAAATGGGAATAGAGTAGAAAGAGTGGGTATACAGTGACACATTTATTTGTGATTTTAATATTTTCTTCTTTGACTTTTATTAGTTCGTAAACTTGGGCCTGGGGTTTGGTGAACTGAAACTCGAGAGACAATGATTCTGCGCATGCGTCCTGCATGGCTGCCAAGAGAAAAGGATGAAGTCAACCTGGACGTCGTCCAAGGCCACGACCTAATGGCCAACACCGCTGTACTCATGAATGTTCATACTAATATTCAACAATGTACATGAAGAATGTATAAACTTTGTCGTGAGACGGGTGGGAAATAAAGCAAATGTATTAAAAATGATGGGCGGTATTTTAAAACAATGGGCTTTAGAAAATTGAACTAAAATCATATGGTGTGAGGATCAACCCCCTGTCCCTGTCCAATCAGAAGTAGTGGTCCCATATTTTTGCAACATTAATGCGAGGTACATGGGCGTAGAAGGGTATAATAGATATAGAATTAGTTAATTAGTTAGAGCACACTCTCAGAACGCACAGGAGAGCACACACGCGCACAAGACCAGACCAGGCTTTGGTGCTCGACAAGCTGATCGATTGCAGACAGAACCGCTGTCCAGAGAGGTCCTGAGGAGGGGGCGGCGGAGTCCATTAGAAGGAAGACACGGGAGAATCGAGGAGAAGCGGAGTATCAGAGAGGGAACGACGCAGGCGTCGTAGGTAGAGAGGTCACCGGTCCTGTCCTGAACCTGGAGGAGGTCTTTGCTCTTCATCCTTCCTGGGTCCTATTTCCAACTCCTTAGCCAAGGGGTTTGGTTCTCGCACTTTTAGGTAAATATAAATGCAACCTATAGTTACACTGCTGTCTCTATCTTCTCCTTTCTGAGGGACCGTCATTAATTGATAATTTAATATTCTATGCTTCATCCTTGATATGCGATTAAGTATCATACAATTCTGTACTTTACTCTGCTAAATCTTTAGATAAACATTTTAAACTTCCTGACTCAGTGATTATTTCAGGATTTAAGAATTGAAATGAATGTCACTCATTTTAAACTTCCCAATTAGCAAAGGATTCATTGGTAAGTCATTACTCTTCAATCAGAAAAGTAATTGGTAGCAGGGATTTTGATAAAGAGTATAACTGACACACCAGCGTGAAACACTAGCGTAGTATGAATGTATGGGCCCAAGTGAGTATCTGATGTATGAATGCTCGTTGCTAGTATCGCGCTGGATCAGTTTTCTGGTTATCAGAGGATGGTTCTGCTTTGTTAATTGGGTAATGAGAATTATATTTTTATGAACTAACACCTGTTATTGTTTAAAAGTTTTGTTTTATGTTGTCCAGAATTCCCGGGGAGAAAAATTGAATAGCAGGTGGTAAGTGGAAGCCATACTGCAGTGAGGTTATCTGTCAGGCAGAAATAGTACTGAAAAGTTAAATAGGGTTATCAGTACTTGTTAGGGACTCTATGCGTGTGAGTAAAGGTAAAAGGAATATGCTGGTGAAAATTTGATGTTATATCACCTAGAAAGGGTAACATTGAAGAAGTAACAGGTATTTTTGATGCTCGGGTGAAGAGTAAACGGAAGGGTTTTACTCGTAGTGTATGTTTAGTAAACGGAAAGGGTTTACTAGTGTGGACGAAAACTATCTTTTTCAATTTAGAGAAACTGGCACGATAGCGAATGTTTTATGTTGTTACTGAATTTTAATTAAAGTCGTAGAGAAAATAAAGTTTTGCGTACGATATTGTAAAGGGAGGGTTAGCTGCCGGAGAGGGAGCTGATGTCACAAAGCGCCGAGCTGGGATTGGTTGAAACCGCGGGCGTGGAAGACTCTTGTAAAGGAGGGGTCAGTAGTCAGGAGTAATACTGACGTCACAGGTGCCGCGCTGGGATTGGTCGAAACAGCGAGGGACAGAAAAGCGCAGATTGTAAAGGAGGGGTTGGCAGACCAACGTCACAAAAAGGCCGCGCTAGGATTGGTTCGGAGATAAAAGTAAACTAGAATTTGATTGGTTGTTAATATAGAAGCAGAAATCCTAGTGGATAAGTGGAAAATTGTATGTTAAAACACGATCCAACTTTAATAGGAACTCGTCCGGATAGGAGATTCCTAGGTTTTGCAGAATATAACTTTATACACTGAGGTTTAGACAAAATGAACGGAGAGAAAAGGAAAATGTCATTCCTACAAAAGATTAAGAATTATTTTAAAAAGGATAAACCAATCAAAACTAGAGAAGGAATTATTATTCCACCAGCTAAAACGCCCGCTTCATTTATGATGATGGAGAGAGGTTATCATACTTGCGTATGGTTAGAGAATTGGATAGAATATACCAAAAATGATGGAATATTAAAATTTCCCTAGAATGGTACTTTTAATGGGAGGATTCTTCAAAATTTGAGATTGAGGATGAATGATTTAGAACCAAGACCTAGACTAACCCAATAGGAAGCCTTAGAAGAGTGGGAAACTGAGGCATTTGAACGTGACCGATCCAGAAGTAATAGGGGTTATCAGGGATTTTTCCCGAGGTACCAAAATGAGTCAAGGGACGGTCAGATGAAACAGTGGAGAAGAGCGATGCTTACAGAAGGTCTGTATCCAATATTGACAGCCGAAGAACTGTTAGGGAGCAAATGCACAGAAAAGACAAAACACTTGACTAGGTGTGGAGATTCCGAAGATGAATTTATGGAAGAGATATTAAAGAATCCACCACCATATCAGGAAGGGACAAGTGGATGCACCCCAAGTGCACCACCGTTAAAGACACCATTGGTACCGCAAGTATTGCATGATTCCCCAGCTAGTAGGGTACTTCACGATAAAGAAAAGGAAGCCCTAGATAAAATCAGAGCAGAATTAATACAGAAAATAACACTGTTAAAAGTGCATCCTGATTCCTTGCCCATACCTGTAACAATTGGTCCAGTAGTTCCATTATATAGTGACAAGGTAAACTATCCCCAGCCGCTAGTTACGCCTACTCCTGTGAACGTTCCTAAACCCGAAGCAGTAGTAATGGTTGAGGATCATTTTAGTGATTGTGAATCTATGATTTCATTAATGGATTTGCCCATTCGAGGATCTGTAAATAGTACTCCCAGAAGAGCTACACCTGGTTGCTCAAAAGATGTAAACATAATAACCGAATCAGGAACCAAAAGTGCCACAGTAGTTACTCCAGAAGACTTAGAAAGGTGGGCACAAGGATCAGACAAACAGAGTTCACCCCCAAAGATCATGGACATTTATAAACTAAATATTGAATTAGAAGAAATAATAGCAGGAAATGTAGGGATAGACCGTCTAAATACTTACGATGAGGAAGAACTATTGTTTGTATGCAGAAGTATCAGAAGAAATGTAAAGATATTCCATGAAAAATTATCAGAGTTAGCTCTGCAAATGGGAATTGAAATAGGGAAGTCAAAGGTGTTACAGAAACCCTATAGAGCAGATTTTTCGGACAAAGATTTAGAAAACATGAATGCCTCTGGAAGAAAATTGCAGATAAAAGAATTAATGACAGTCTTACAGAAATGGGGAGACCTAGATAAATGGAAAGTTAGATGGACAAAGAAAAAGGAAGAAGCACGATATAGTAGAACAACTTCGGAATATTTGATGAACGAAACAGGGAAAGCAGATCAAATGTACCCGATGCGAGAAGTTCCAGGAGGGGGATATGTACATGTCCCATGGAGCAGACAGGATATTTTATCGTTTACGAATGATTTCCCAAAGTTAAGAGAAAAGCCAATTGAATGGTACAAGCAGGTTGAGAGGTTTGTGAAGGTGTCAAAGGTATTGTTGAAAGACTTGGATTGTTTGTTTGACATAGTGGTACCTGCCGATTTATGGACAGATTGTAAAATCACAGTTGATTGGCCAAGTGAAGAGTATCCCAGAGATCCAAAGACAGGTGCCCCGTCAAGTGATGTAATGAAAAAGTATCAGCAGGTAATAACTTACCTGAAAGGGAAAATACCACCAAAAGAAACAGATTGGGTGAAAATAGACAGAACTACCCAAGAGGCCAGTGAGTCAGTACACGCCTACTATGAACGTCTATTGCAGGTATTCAAACAGTAGAGTGGATTTGAGGATATTGGAGATAAAAACATGAGTCAATTTGTCTACCGATTCGTTTACGGTCTGAAGCCAGAGATTTGTCAGATGATAAAGCAGCACATGTTGTGTTGGCAGGGAAAGCCCATAGATGAAATTCTGAAATATGCAAAATATTGTGGAGATGACATTGAGGACAGGCACAAGAAATTGCAGGAGAAAGTAATGTGGACTCAGGTAAAAATGGCTGAGAAACAGGGAATTAATTTGGATAATCCAAGTGAAAATCAGGGAAAGGATTCTGGAACGAATGGTGACACTGGGAATGGTGGAAAAGTGAGAGGACGAATGAGCAGAGAAGAGGCTAAAAAGAAATTTCCTTGTCATGGATGCGGAAAATTGGGGCATTGGAAGGATGAGTGTAAAAAGATACGGAATAATAATGGCCCAAATCAAAATTTAAATCCACAGACGCAGAATGACTCACAGCAGGGTGTAAATCCTCAGAGTCAGTTGCCACCTGCACCTATACAGGGTAATGTAAGCAGAGCAAAGCACGGTACAGACGTCGGATATCAAGGAGGAAGTGGTAAGAATGATTATGTAACCTCACAGTTTCTTTTACAGGACGATTTCTGTCAGTACAGTTCATGACGGTGCCTAGGAGAGGGGGAGAAGGAGTACGTACTTGGCGCATCCTTACCGGTAGATCAGTCAGGTCCATATGTTGAAGGGAATGTGAAAGGTAATGATATTACTTTCCTTTTGGACACTGGTGCTACCAGGTCTACTGTGAGAACAGCAGACATCCCAGACCTTCCTCTCTCTGGAGAAGCTATCCAAGTAGTGGGGGTTGCTAATCGAAGATTAGAACACCTCTTACCAAACCAATGGAAGTTAAAATTGGAAATTTCAGAGAAATGCATCAATTTGTAGTGTGTGATTCTAGTCCAGTAAATTTATTGGGCCGAGATTTGTTGTGTAAAATGAACTGCACAATTTTCTGCACGCCGGATGGTGTGGCAATTCAGACCCCAGATGAAGACCATGTATATAAATATATGATTGCAAAACAAGGTACAGAAGTAGATGAGATGTTCTCTTTGATAACAAAAGACGAGTTGCCAGAAGAATTAAAAACTACAGTAAATCCCATAGTATGGGATTTCACGGGAAAAGAAGTAGGACTTATGGCCAAAATAGACCCAGTTAAAATTACTGTAAAGGAAGGTGCCATTTTCCCGAATACCAGGCAGTACAAAATGAGCGCAGAAGTAAAAGCAGGAGTCATTGAAGAAATCGACCAAATGGTAAAACAAAACATACTAAAAGAAGTAATGAGTAGCCCATGTAATTTACCAATAATGGGTTTGAAGAAACCTAGTGGAAAATATAGGATTGTTCAAGACCTGCGAAAAATAAATAAGATTGTCCTATAGTGCCAAATCCTGCAGTAATTTTATACCAGATCCCTTGGAGTGCAGGATGGTTTACTGTGATTGATTTATGCCAAGCATTCTTTTCGATACCCTTGCATCCAGACAGCCAGTATCTTTTCTCATTTAAATTTGAAAATAAGGTCTATGTGTGGAATCGTGTTCCTCAAGGGTACACGGAAAGTCCTTCCATCTTCAATCAGATATTGAAAAAGTGCTTAGAGAAACTAGTGATGCCAGGAAGCTCAGTCTTAGTACAGTATATAGACGACTTATTAGTGGCATCTAACACCAGAGAAGACTGTGTTGTTGACTCCATTGCACTATTGAATCATTTAGCTGAAGAAGGGCATAAAGTCTCACCTGAAAAATTGCAGTTTTGTACAACAACAGTTAAGTATCTAGGACACCAAATTGAGAGGGGAAAAAGAAGGATAACCTCTGAAAGAGTAAAATTGATCAATAAAATGCAAATGCCCAACACCCAAAGGGAAGTGAGAATGTTCCTTGGAATAGTGGGTTATTGTCGACAGTGGATACTAGGATTTTCTCTGTTAGCAAAGCCCTTAATTCAAATGACGAAAAAGAAGGCGAAGGACCCAGTTGAGTGGGATGATGAAAGCGTAGGTGCTTTTGTAAAATTGAGAAATGCTTTGTGTGCAGCACCTGCTTTAGGCATGCCTGATTATAAAAGAGAATTTGCATTATTCTGTGATGATAGAGAAAATTGTGCACTCTCAGTCTTAACTCAAAGACATGGTTTGGATAGGCGTCCTATAGCATATTTTTCTGCTACATTGGACCCAGTGGCGGCCGCATTGCCAGGCTACTTAAAAGCAGTAGCGGCTACCTGTTTAAGCATTGAGCAAAGTGAGTCAATTGTAATGGGACACCCAGTAAAGGTGTTTGTTCCACTTGCGGTTGTGATTTTATTAACAAGAACCCGAACTCAGCATCTTACTCCTAGTCGGCTGACTAAGTATGTGAGAATAATTTTAGGTGCTGAGAATGTGACCATTGTAAGGTGCACGATAGTAAATCCTGCTACCTTACTACCAGACCCATACCATGAGGAAGTTAAAGATGACGAAGAAGAACATGATTGTTTGCAAGTCACAGAGTTATGCACGAAACCACGTCCAGATATTCAGGAATTGCCCCTTAGGAAGCCAGACAGGGAGCTGTTTGTTGATGGTTCATGCCAAAGGCATGAAGATGGTAAACTAACTGCAGCATATGCAGTATGTGAATTAACTGGAATAGTCGAAGCATCCTATTTACCAGGAGTAAAATCTGCACAAGTAGCTGAATTGATTGCTTTAATAAAAGCTTGCAAAATTGGGAGGAATCAAAAAGTAACTATATTTACAGATAGCCAATATGGTTACGGGGTTGTGCATGATTTTGGCCAACTATGGATGCAGAGGGATTTCATGACTTCTTCAGGATCCCCCATTAAAAATGGACAGTTTGTAAGAGAACTGCTGGAAGCAATACAATCACCAAAAGAATTGGCTGTGGTGAAATGTGCCGCACACCAGTCAGGAGATGACTGGGTGGTAGTCGGCAACAGATACGTGGATCTTGTGGCTCAACATTGTGCCAAAAACAGATTGGCAATGAATAAAAGGGTGGAAAGAATGGGAATCAGCTGCCAACTTTTGCTGTGTGCACCTCCTGAAACCTGGAATGATGTAAAACTATTGCAAGATGATGCTGATGAGAGTGAAAAGAATATATGGATTAAAGTGGGATGTTCTCAAAGGGCGGACGACGATGTGTGGATTTGTGCCGATGGCAGACCAGTCATGCCTGACTGTCTGCTCTCACAAATGGCCAGGATGTATCATGGAGACACACACATAGGGAGAGATGCAATGATTAGGCTCTTCAGACAAAATTGGTACAATCCAAGGTTCAGGGCCGTAGCAGAGAGTCTTTGCCAGAGATGTCTGACCTGTCAAATGCATAATCCAGGAAGAAAAACAATAATTGGGTTTGGAAAAATTGGAAAGGCAGAGGGTCCATTTATAAGATTGCAATTTGATTTCATTCAGTTACCACCATGCAGAGGGCTGAAATATGTACTTGTCATAGTGTGTCTGTGAGGTTTCTTGCGAAGATGAGGAGCGATGTTGTCTGTCTGAGGTGGAGCGGAAGGGCGTTCCATGCTTTGGCCGTGAGGAAGGAGAAGGAGCGGCCTCCCGATCTGGTCTTTCTGGTGCGGGGGACCACGGCGTAGGAGAGCTGGGCTGATCGTAGGGTCCTTTGGGGTGCGTGGAATTTGAGTCGGCTGTTCAGGTATGCTGGTCCGGTGCCGTGGAGGGCCTTGTGTGCGTGGGTGAGCATCTTGAAGGTGATTTTCGCCTTGACAGGGAGCCAGTGGAGTGTGCGCAGGTGCTGCGAGATGTGGCAAAGTTTTGGCAGGTTGAGGACCAGTCTTGCAGCGGCGTTCTGGATGTTCTGTAGCTTGCGGGTGAGGTTTTTGTTTATTCCGGCGTAGAGTGTGTTGCCGTAGTCGAGTCTGCTGGTGACCAGGGCGTGAGTGACAGTCTTTCGGTGTTCGAGGGGGATCCATTTGAAGGTCTTACAAAGGAGGCGGAGGGTGTGGAAGCAGGAAGACGAGTCAGAGTTGATCTGGTGGTCCATTTTGAGCTCGGAGTCCAGGATGATTCCTAGGTTGCGTGCGTGGTCCGTGGGGGTTGGCGGGTTTCCGAGGGCGGGGGCCACCAGGTGTCGCTCCAGGCATCGGGGTTTGGGCCCATGATGAGTACTTCTGTTTTGTTGGTGTTTAGTTGTAGGCAGCTGTTTTTCATCCATTTGGCGACGGCTTCCATGCCTTCTCGAAAGTTGCGTCTGGCGGTGTTGGGCTTGTTGGATAGGGAGAGGATGAGCTGGGTGTCGTCTGTGTATGACACGATGTTGAGTCCGTAGGTTCTGACGATGGGGGCGAGTGGAGCCATGTAGACGTTGAAGAGCGTCGGGCTGAGGGAGGAGCCCTGGGGGACTCCGCAGGTGGTAGGTGTGGGGTCCGAGAGGAAAGGGGGAAGTCTGACCCGCTGCGTCCTGCCGGAGAGGAAGGAGCGGATCCAGTCGAGGGCCTTGTCCTGGATTCCTGCGTCGTAGAGTCTGAGTATTAGGGTGCGGTGGGAGACTATGTCGAACGCCGCTGATAGGTCGAGGAGGATGAGGGCTACTGTTTCTCCTTTGTCCAGTAGGGTGCGGATGTCGTCTGTTGCGGCGAGGAGGGCGGTTTCCGTACTGTGGTTTTTTCTGAAGCCGGATTGGGAGGAGTCGAGGATGTTGTGTTCTTCAATGAATGTGGCGAGCTGGCTGTTGATGGCTTTCTCGATGACTTTCACTCGGAACGGGAGCAGGGAGATGGGTCTGTAGTTTTTGAGGTCGGTGGGGTCCGCTGAGGGTTTCTTTAGGAGGGGGTTGACCTCGGCGTGTTTCCAGTCGTCGGGGAACGCAGGCGGTCGCCAGGGAGCGGTTGATGGTGTGGCGGAGCATGGGTGCGATGGTGTCGGCGGCTCTGTTGAAGATGTGGTGGGGGCAGGGGTCCGTGGGGGCCCCAGAGTGGATTGACTTCATTGTCTTCAGTGTGTCTTCGGTGGTGAGGGCTGTCCAGTCGTCAATCGCTGGTTTCCGGGTGTCGGGGGTGGTTGGTGAGGGTTCAGTGTGTTAGTTGTCTTCGTCGAAGTTGTCGTAGATGCTCTTGATTTTGTGGTGGAAAAAGGTGCTGAGTTTGTCGCAGAGGTCTTGTGAGGGAGGGATGTCGGTAGACTCGCTAGTGGGTTGGGCGAACTCCTTGATGATGCTGAAGAGTTCCTTGCTGTTGTGCGCGTGGGTGGAGATTCTGTCTTCAATCGCTTTTTTCCTCGTTTCTCTGATGAGTTGATGGTGGGCGTTGGTGGCGGCTCTGAAGTTGTCGTGGGCTTCTGTGGATTTGGTGTTCCTCCAGGCCTTTTCGAGGCGGCGGCATGTGCTTCTGGACTCTCGAAGTTCGGTGGTAAACCATCTGGCTTTCTTGGTGCGGGTATTGTTGTTTTTCTTGAGGGGGCTATGGTGTTGGTGCTGTCCGAGATCCATCTATGCAGGGTTCGGGCTGCGGTGTTGGGGTCGTCGTTTTCCGTGATGGTTGGGGTGGAGTTGTTGAGTGAGGAGGTGAGCTGGTCGTCGGTGATTTTAGTCCAGTTTCTTCGTGGAAGCAGGTGCTGGTGTCTGTGGATGGTGGGTGTTCTGAAGGTGAAGTGGATGCAACGATGGTCGGTCCATGGGAGTTCGGTGGTGTGGCTGAAGGTGATGGAGTTTCCTGTAGTGAAGAGGGGGTCGAGGGTGTGCCCTGCTGAGTGCGTGGGCTCGGTCACGATCTGGCGCAGTCCAATGTTGTGGAGGTTGTCCAGGAGGGATGTGGTGTTGGGGTCCAGTTGGTTGTCGCAAAGCTGTTGCTACGAGAACTCATTCCTAGATTTGGTTTCCCAGTAACTTTGGAATCAGATAGAGGAAAGCACTTTAACAGTGAGGTGATTAAGATAATCTGTGAAGCATTCCAAATTGAGCAAAAATTGCACTGTGCATATTGTCCAGAGGCTTCTGGAGTGGTTGAACAATTGAATGGCACAATAAAATCCAGACTGGGAAAAATGTGTGCATCAACATCATTAAATTGGCCGGATGCATTGCCACTTGTTTTAATGGGACTCAGAAGCATTCCTGATAGAGATACCGGATTGAGTCCACATGAAATAATGATGGGAAGAGCAATGAGACAAGCACATGTTCCCACAAATAAACTGCTGAATATATCTGATGATATGGTTCTGGATTATTGCAAAGGATTGGCTGACCTAGTGCGTTCTGTCTCTCACCAGGTTGGAGAAGACGCAGTTTCCAGGCAGCCTGAACAAGAGCATGATCTGAATCCTGGTGACTGGGTGGTAGTGAAGAATCACACCAGAGAAACGTGTCTATCACCTAGGTGGAGTGAACCTTGTCAGATCATATTGGTTACAAACACCGCAGTGAAGTGTGCAGGATTTCCTAATTGGATTCATGTAAGCCACACTAAAAGAGTACCAGACCCTGAAGAAGAAAGACCTCAGACAGTAACGATCACTGAGGAAGCTGAAGGTTGCCCAGCTGAAGAATCTCAGGAACAAGATTCAAGGGAAGCTGACGAAGAACAACCGAGCACAAGTCAGGACTGGATACCAGTGGTGGAAATTCCTGAAATTTACCACAGAACAAGAAGACAAACAAATTTAGAAGAAATCGACGAAGATCAGATAGGTGAAGAAGAAGCAGCTCAGGAAGAAGAAGACACAATAAAAGAACCTGAGCAGGACCAGATAGGGAAAGGTAACTGGGCTCAAAATAATGACGAACAAACAGATTTTGAGCAGGGACAGACAGGTCTAGAAGAACGCGGTCAGGCTGCAGAAGTACAAAGTGCAATAAGCCCTGATCAGAACCAGTTAGATCAAGGAAAATACACTCAATCAGAAGATCTCGAAAATCTTGAACATGAGGACGAAAATCCTGAACAAAGTCAGCCATTAGAACCTCACAGTGGAGCTGCTGAAGAGAAACCAATCAGACCTGAAAAAGAACAGATCAAAGAAACTGTAATTGTCGAAAACAAGACTGTGACACAACCTGAAAATAAACGAACTACTGAAGAAGAAGAAAGCAAAAAGGCAGTGCAAACACAGAAAACAAGAAAGGGTAATCATTGGCCTAGTGTTATTAAAATAGTGAAATACCACATAACAACCAGAAGTGAAGATCCAGAACAAGTAAACGAAGTGACAAGTCAAACAGGACAAAAAAGCAAAACTGAGAAACGGAGAAGCAAAGACTGAAACTTATTAACAATAAGTTTAAAGGTCCTGATTGGACTTACATTATTCTTGAAGACTACGAGAGTTCAGAATCAAGTGAAAGTGGTGACGAAGGATCCAGTACGGAACTGATCTCTGAAACAAGACCACCTTGATAACGTGAAATAGTTGTGCGACGAAAATTGAAGAAAAATAGATAAGAAGAGCAATCTTCCTTGTCGAAATGTCCGATGATAGAGTTTCTGGGAGACCAAAAAGGAAATGTTGTAAAAGATGCTGTGCTATATGCATATGCAGTCTAGTAGTAGTACTTGTAGTATGGTTAGTACTGATCGTAGCAATTCCATACCTTATGATAATGGACAAAAAGATTAACAATGAAACGAAGGGAAGGATAGATAACTTGAAAGGTAATAGAGTAGAACTAACGGCAGAAGATGATTCAGAATTTCATCATGAAGTAACAGATAATGATACTAGTTTAAATGTTTTCACCAAGTTACTGTTTCAATATGTAGATACCATGGAAGTTAGCAACTGTTATGTTTGTATGAAGTTACCAGAATCAGTAGCAGAAGGATTAACGTATCAGCACTTGCCATTAACCTATGGCATATCATGTAGTGTATTAACAAGTCTGTTTTATAGAACAGGGAGACTTCAGTATTATTATTCAAACCTAGATGTGATATTTTCTGAGGTTCCGATTCGCAAGAGTATGAACCCAGTGCTTAGTAGTCAAGATGCACAGTTTATGGGAGAATTGTTCTTAACAATGAAATCGATAGATATAACACATGCACATAGAAACAATCTAACATGTTCTTTACATGAAGAAGAAAATATATTTTTGAATTTAGTAGAAGATAGAAGACAAGATTTTCAAAAGAAAGCTTCTGAGCATAAGGCTCATCTGCCACCTTGGGCTGAGAAAGAAGGTAGTTACACACCTGGCAAGGCTCAAGCTGCTATGGCTCTGGATTTTGTAAAGACAGGGAAAATGTGTCTACATAGATTAAGGACTGAATATAACAATGTTTTCATTGGTACCAGTGAGTGTGAACACAATTTCTTAATTCTTGGAGGTTGGGGAATCAAAGGAGGAACAGATTCAGTTTTTCCTGGAATCTATTATGTGTGTGGGAATAAGGCTTACTTTCGGCTTCCTGCACGGTGGTATGGAAGTTGTTATTTTGGAATAGTCTTTCCAAAGATATACCACGTAAAAAGAAACACTGGGAGCAATGAAAATAGTGGATTAACACGTAACAAAAGAGCTAGTTTTTCTGAAATTGTAGGTGATATATTTGGTGCATTGATACCTTCAGTGGGAGTAATTCTGAACTCAAGAAGAATATGTAAATTATCTACAGTGGTTGATCGTTTATCAACGGATACTGCTGGAGGCTTTCTAATGATTAATGTGGAAATGGTTGCGATTAGATCTATGGTTATGCAAAATCGACTTGCTCTTGACATTATTTTGGCAAAAGAGGGCGGAGTCTGTAAATTATTGAAGATGAAACACTGTTGCACTTACATACCTGATAAAGTGCAGAAATTGGAACGTATATACAGAATATTACGAAACTTGAGAATGAACTGAAACCACTGGAAGTTGATAGTGTATGGGAAAGATTGACAAATAGTATTGCGTCAATTGGTACCTGGTTTTCTAATATAGGGAAAGGACTCATAGGTAAAATACTAGTACCCTTAGCAGGGATAGCAATAATAGTATTAGCAATAACAATATGGTGCAAATGTTGTAGAAAGAATGAATCGTATAATGTGACAGGAAAAGGAAAGAAAAGAAAGTTCGATGAAAAGGAACTTGAAGATTTGAGAAGTGAATTATACAAGAAGTTGAAAGGGGATGTGAAAAATAGAAAGTGTAAAAATGAAAATGAAATTATTTCATGCTAAAAGTTGGCATCTGGTTACGGGTAGTATTTGATGGCTCAGAAACGCCATCAGAGAGGGGATTGATGGAGCAAGGACTCACAAATGAGACTTGCTCGGAGGCAATCTCCTCACAGTATTAATTTATTAAACTTTGTATTGTCCATACTAATTCTTGCATACACGACATAAGTAGCAAGGAAGCATGCCTATGTGTTTTAACTAACAAGTAACGCTTGTCTGTTCTAAAATGGCCGCTAAAACGCTGGAACTTTACTGCGCATGTCTCAACCATATCACGTGGTGTGACGTCTTTCTTTGCTTGGTGGGAAAATTCTGCTTCTACGCAGTGTGTATTAAAATGGCTGCTTGATGTTTTCACGTGCTACAGCTTGCTCTTGTGTTGTAATTAAATTGTCGTTTTCTTAACGCTATTAATGCGGGACAGAATTTATAAGTAAATGGGAATAGAGTAGAAAGAGTGGGTATACAGTGAAACATTTTATTTGTGATTTTAATATTTTCTTCTTTGACTTTTATTAGTTCGTAAACTTGGGCCTGGGGTTTGGTGAACTGAAACTCGAGAGACAATGATTCTGCGCATGCGTCCTGCATGGCTGCCAAGAGAAAAGGATGAAGTCAACCTGGACATCGTCCAAGGCCACGACCTAATGGTCAACACCGCTGTACTCATGAATGTTCATACTAATATGCAACAATGTACATGAAGAATGTATAAACTTTGTCGTGAGACGGGTGGGAAATAAAGCAAATGTATTAAAAATGATGGGCAGTATTTTAAAACAATGGGCTTTAGAAAATTGAACTAAAATCATATGGTGTGAGGATCAACCCCCTGGCCCTGTCCAATCAGAAGTAGTGGTCCCATATTTTTGCAACATTAATGGGAGGTACATGGGCGTAGAAGGGTATAATAGATATAGAATTAGTTAATTAGTTAGAGCACACTCTCAGAATGCACAGGAGAGCACACACGCGCACAAGACCAGACCAGGCTTTGGTGCTCGACAAGCTGATCGATTGCAGACAGAACCGCTGTCCAGAGAGGTCCTGAGGAGGGGGCGGCGGAGTCCATTAGAAGGAAGACACGGGAGAATCGAGGAGAAGCGGAGTATCAGAGAGGGGAACGACGCAGGCGTCGTAGGTAGAGAGGTCACCGGTCCTGTCCTGAACCTGGAGGAGGTCTTTGCTCTTCATCCTTCCTGTGTCCTATTTCCAACTCCTTGGCCAAGGGGTTTGGTTCTCGCACTTTTAGGTAAATATAAATGCAACCTATAGTTGCGCTGCTGTCTCTATCTTCTCCTTTCTGAGGGACCGTCATTAATTGATAATTTAATATTCTATGCTTCATCCTTGATATGCGATTAAGTATCATGCAATTCTGTACTTTACTCTGCTAAATCTTTAGATAAACATTTTAAACTTCCTGACTCAGTGATTATTTCAGGATTTAAGAATTGAAATGAATGTCACTCATTTTAAACTTCCCAATTAGCAAAGGATTCATTGGTAAGTCATTACTCTTCAATCAGAAAAGTAATTGGTAGCAGGGATTTTGATAAAGAGTATAACTGACACACCAGCGTGAAACACTAGCGTAGTATGAATGTATGGGCCCAAGTGAGTATCTGATGTATGAATGCTCGTTGCTAGTATCGCGCTGGATCAAAGCTATCCTGGCTGATAAGGGGTGAAGCCCTGAAACCAGTTCTAGGATGCTTGTTCCCGGTGTGGGTAGTTCCTGGCCTGACAGTTCGGTCTGTTCCCATGGGGAGCAGGGTCAAGACTGATTTGCATATGGCTGTGACCAAAATAGAATGGTGCGGTGAGCAAAAAAACCAATGGATTTAGGTCCAGATCTCTGTAGTGGGGGTGAGTATTTGACATTGTTCAGCATTCAATTCATTATTTGTTCTTTTTGCATTTGTCACCCTAAGTGGGACGGCTATGCCCAGATGTAGGTCCCGTGCTCCCCATGCCACCGGAGTCAAGCAATCCTGACTGAGGAGGGGTAATACCTTAAAACCAATCCTAGAATGCTTGTTTCGAGCTTGGAGAGGACCTGGTCTGACAGTTTGGGCTGGCCTGTTCCTATGGGGGCAGGGTCAATACTGATTTGCATATGGCTGGGTCCAAACTGGAATGGCATGGTGAGCAAAAAACAATGGATTTAGGCCCAGATCTCAGTACTGGGGGTGAATATTTGACATTGTTCAGCATTTGTCCATCATTTGTTCTTATTGCATTTCTCGCTTTAAGTGAGATGAGTATGCCCAGACGTGGGTCCCGTGCTCACCATGCCACTGGAGTCAGGCTATCCTGGTTGATGAGGGGTGATACTCCGAAACTGGTCCTAGGATGATGGTTTTTGGCCCGGGGAGGACTTGGCCTGGTAGTTCAGGCTGGACTGCTCCCATGGGGAACAGGGTCAAGATGATTTGCACATGGGTGGGTCCTAACTGGAATGGCATGGTGAGCAAAAATAGGATGGATTTAGGCCCAGATATCTGTACATCGGTTGAGTGTTTGACATTGTTTAGCATTCTGTCCATCATTTGTTCTTTTTGCATTTGTCACCCTAAGTGAGACGGGTATGCCCAGATGTGGGTCCCTTGCTCACCATGCCACCAGAGTAAGCTATCCTGGTTGAGGAGGGGTGAGGATACCCCAAAACCAGTCCTAGGATGCTTGTTTCCGATGGAGGGAGGAACTAGTGCGGCAGATCGGGCTGGACTGTTCCCATGGGTAGCAGGGTCAAGACTGATTTGCATATGTCTGGGTCCAAACCGGAATGGCATGGTGACCAAAAAACACTATGGATTCAGGCCCAGATCTCTGTACTGCCGGTGAGTGTTTGAAATTTTTCAGCATTCTGACCATTATTTTATCTTTTTGTATTTTTTGCCCTAAGTGGGATGGTATGCCAAGACATTGCTTCCGTGCTCACCATGCCACAGCGTCCTACTATCCTGGCTGATGAGGAGTGATACCCCGAAACTGCCCCTAAGATGTTTGTTCTCAGTCTGGGGAGGACCTGAATGGTAAGTTTAGGTTGGAGTGTTCCCATGGGGAGCAGCGTCAAGACTGATTTTCATATGTCTTGGTCCAAACTGGAATGACATGGGAAACAAAAAATCGATGGATTTAGACACAAATTTCTGTACTGCGAGTGAGTGTTTGACATTGTTCAGCATTCCGTCCATAATTTGTTCTTTTTTGCACTTGTCGTCCTAAGTGGAACCTTTATACCAGACGTGGGTCCTGTGCTCACCTGCCACCGGAGTCAAACTATCCTGGCTGATGAGGGGGGATACCCTGAAACCGGTCCTCGGATGCTTGTCTCCTGTCTGGTGAGGACCTTGCCTGGCACTTTGGACTGGACTGTTCCCATGGGGAGCAAGGTCAAGACTGATTTGCATATGTCTGGGTCCAAACTGGAATGGCAGGTTAAGCAAAAAATTGATGGATTTAGGCCCAAATCTCCATACTGGGGGGGACTGTTTGACGTTGTTCAGCATTCCGTCCATAATTTGTTCTTTTTGCATTTGTCACCATAAGTGGTACGGGTAGACCCAAATGGGGGTCCCATGCTCACCATGCCACTCTGGGCATGCTATCCTGGCTGATGAGGGGTGAAGCCCTGAATCCAGTCCTAGGATGCTTGTTCTCAATCCTGGGAGTTCCTGGCCTTGCAGTTCTGGTTGGACTGTTCCCATGGGGAGCAGGGTCAAGACTGATTTGCAATTACTGGGGCCAAACTGGAATGGTGTGGTGAGTGAAAAAAACATGGATTTATGCCCAGATCTCTTTACTGGGGGAGTGTTTGTCATTGTTTAGCATTCCAGCCATCATTTTTTCTTTTTCCAGGTGGGCACTGGGCACCCATCTGTAAATAAAGGGGTCCCCAACAGATAGGAGCCCCGGGGCCTGAGAGGGCTCGGGAATGGGAGCTGCTTGACCCCTTCACCTTTAAAAATTACATGTCCCAAGGGGATGGAGTCCTCGGGGCCTAAAAAGGCTTGGTGAGAGATCCCAGGGGCTTATTTAGACTCGAGACGCGGCTGCATGGCCCCCTCTTTTCTATTGTATTTTGCCCCAAGATATGGGGGCTCAGGGGCCTAGTAAGGCTTGGGGAAGAGGGCTGTATGCCTTCCTCCCCTCAGATAATGGCTCTGAGAATGGGACCCCTGGGTTCCAAGAAGGCTCAGGGAGGGGGGGCTCGATGCCCCCTCCTCTGTTTAATTTTTTTTGGCCTAGGGATGGGGTCCACTGGGCCTTTTATGTCGTGGGGAGGGGGCCATAAGGCCCTCTCCCCTTTTCACTAGAACTGACCCCGGAGGATGGAGTCTCTGGTCCCAATTAAGGCTCGGAGAGCTGGTGTACACGTCCCCCTCCCCTTAATATATGTTTTGGCCCCAGGGGATGGGGTCCACGGGCCCAAAGTTCAACGCTATGCTGCACACGCCAAAGGCTGTGCAGAGCATGGGGTTGGCAGCCTTCTGGGGGTTTGATCAGAGGGCCTAGAAGCAGGTCAAGCCCTGTGGCTAACCCCTGCTCAACATAGCCAAAAGCAATGCATAGCTTGGGGTTGGGTGTCTGCCGGGAATTGGAAGCAGGGCCTGGCTGCAAGCTGAGTCCTGTGGCCACACCCATGCCATGCACAACCAAAGACCATGCGCAGCATGGGATTGGCTGTCTGCAGGGAGTTGGAGGCAAGACCCGGCTGCAAGCCGGGCCCCACATCCAACCCCACAGCATGCACAACCAAAGGCTGTGCGTGGTCTGGGGTTGGTTGCCTGTGGGGGGGTTGCCAGCTCTCTCGTGTACACGGCTGAAGGCTGTGTGCGGTGTGGGGCTGGCTGCTAGTGGGGGGTTGGCTGCAGAATCTGGCCACAGGTGAGGCCCTGCCATTAACCCCCTGCTGAACACAGTCAAAGGCCGTGCGCCGCGGTTGACTTTTTGTTTGGTCATATAATTTTACTTTACCTTAAAAAAAACCTATAAATTTACTGAACAAACTACAGGTTAAAGTAACGTTATAGTTCAGTGCGATAAAAAAGAAGGGACCCCTTCCTGCACGAAATCAATCACAAGAGGCGATTTGCTCTTTCTATATGTGTTGCAGCAGGCAGCACACAAACTAAAAGGAAAAAACGAGGAATTTTAATTAAAACATTTCTCCTCGTGTCTCCCTAACGCCACCCATGGGGTGGTGTTAGATTCTGAGGCATTTCCAGGTTTACTATTTCTCATAAATCTGGGAATGCTTCAGATTTCATGGGTGTTGCGTGGGAACACCCACAGCAACACCCATGGAACGCCATTTTCACGCAGTGTTCTGCGTGAAAGGGGCACATATTTACAAGGCCATGAAAAGCCACGTAAAGTGGTTTTACATGGCCTTGTAAATATGACGTGGCACATTGCGCCACCAGCAACAGGAAGCTGGAGACAGGGAATCACGGAAAGCCAGAGACTCTCTGGAGCCATCGGGAACTGTGGAAGAAGGAGAGATGCACAACCGGAAACCGTTGGGGGAGAAGAGACGCCCAGCGGGGAAGATCATCGCTGAAGACAGGAGACACTCACGTAAGGTAGCGTTGACGAGGCCAAGAGAGTGCAGATAGTTTGAGCATCTTTTATAGCCTAGGGCTCGAGCTGCCGCTTGTGGAGGTATGCTGACAACGTCTCACCATCAATTAGGCCATGTGTGTGTGTCTACGGTTTTGTGGACACGTGCTATGGTTGCGAATGCAACGTGCTTAATGTCTTTCGCGTAACTAATCTTCCTCATGTATACAATCATTTTTGGACATATCCAGAGTGCACAAACATGCAATTGATGGAACAACCACTGCCACCAGGGATTACTCAGATCAGTAGAACACATGATACATTGGGATAGTTAAACTACCAACATGCGGAACAGTTCCATAATATTAGCACTATTTACACTCCAGGTTGGACACGCGTGAGTGCACAATGTGCAAGGACAGAGGGAAGCAAGGTCATGACAACCACCACCACCATGGCAGTGCTGTAAAAGGAAGTGGATCTACCGCCAGCGGATCACCCTCATTCCAAAAGGAGGTCATAGCCCATTGCATCCTTAAGAAGGGGTCAATTGTCCACCTCCTGAACCAGATAGCGCCTGGCCTGCAGCCCATATCCGAGTGCAGCACCAACATCCCTCCGCAGACGTAGCTACTCACTGTCCTACACATTCTGGCATCAGGAACTTTTCAACATACTACCGCCAGAGTGGCAGGAGTATCACAGGATCCTTTTTTAGGTTCCTGCCCACTGTCCTGAATCCCAACATAAGCCTGACAGCTAACAACGACATCTCCAAGGACATATTGTGAGTGTTATAGAAGAAATCTGCACTGCTATTGCCAGTGCAGACACACAACGAATGGATACCAAATTCTGTCAAAGCTATGGCCTACACTGGCCCTAAGGTGTCTTGCATTGCAGTGTATGCAGGATAATTGTTCAATCGTTCTGTGCAACCTCACAACACATCTACTAACTTCTGTATAGTGTCCCTACAGTGGGCACTGTGCACCACCATGTGTCGTAAAACATCTCACAGGGTAACATACATCCTCTTTCATGTCCATGTCTCACACATTGAAACAGCAAATTCCCAATCAGAATTGTTAGGGGTAATCTATGGTGAAAGGTCTGAGGCTGATGTGCAAAAATTGGTAGCATGGAGCTTTTTCTAGTCTCAACACACAGGGATGAGGCATATGTACCCTGATTTATGGTGCATCCCTGTGTGTCCCTTGCGCTGGTGCCAAGAAATCTGGGCAGTTCCAGTGCCGGCACACTTGTGCCTTGTAGCAAGGGTGGCTGTGCTGCATGGTTATTTATTCTGTGCATGAAGGGACACCTTACAGCACAAAAATAATCTAGAAACGGGATTTGCCTCATCCATGTGTGCTGCAGCATGCAGCACACATGGAATGAGGTGAAACGCACAAGAACTAAATACATGTCTCCTAGGGGGATAACGCAACTTCTCACATCGCAGTCCATCGCGGGAAAATAATGCTGTGCTAACGCAGCATTCACTACCCGGCGGCACCATGCGATAGCCCCATGATAGCGCGACAAATGCCTGTGTTAAAATCAACGCGACGCCGAAAAATTGCGAAACCCCAACGCGAAAAAAGGTGCGATGACCCCAATGGCGATACAAAAATCAGCGAAAACCAGCGACAGGCCTGCGATTCCCACGCGCCATGCGTGAGAATGCACTATAAAAGCACAGAAAAAAAAGACAAATAAATGCAACTGCGTACCACCATGGACGCACCCGGACCGAGTGCACAGGACAACGCGAACCCCACAAGCCCCACAGACGACCAGCCAGGAACCCCGGGGCCGGGGAAGGTCAAGGAGAAGAGGAAAAGGGAGACGGGGTTCAGTCCGCAGGAAAACCAGTACATCGTCACGGAGGAGACAGAACACAACCAACAACTCTACGTCACCTCCACTGTGTCATCGGCAACACAAACGGAAACATGGCAGTACATCGTGAACAAAGTGAATGCAGTCGGAGTGTCGAGGAGGACAATGGAAGAGGTCAAGAGGCGCTGGAATGATGTGAAGGGCAAAACCAAGAAGAAACACTATGCCTACTTCAAAGCAGCAACGCAGATTGGAGGTGGGGGACCAGCGGCACACCAGGAGCTGGATGACAGTGAGAAATGGTGGCCACAGTCATCAGTCGGGATACAGTGCAAGGAGTTGGGGATAGGGACACTGCTCAACATGACCTGACACAACATCAACAGGGTTAGTACCCACCAGGGACTGGGGGGACGGGGGGAGATGGGCACAATGGCACACATGCCCAATTAAGTACAGCACACTGCACACCCACAATGACTCTGGAACATGTCCCTGATCCCCGTGCCACGCAGCAGCACACATACAGATACTCAGGGAATGTGTGTCGCATTGAATTTATTTGCACATGCTGTGCCTGTGGTCATTTTGCACTCTCATGATTGCCAAGCACTGACACAATGTGACATCCTCATGTGAAGAAATTGTCAATGATGTTGTTCCTACGGGCTATTCCTGTTGCAGCTGCAATGGGGTGTGGTCCACCTGCCTCATCTTCCTCATCATCGTCCGGTGCATCTGGCACACGTAACCATGGGGCATTGGTGCGTACACATATGTTGTGCAACACACAACATGCAACGATCATCTTGCACACGATGACTGGGCTGTACAGGAGCCTCCCACCTGTGATGTCCAGACACCTGAAACGTGACTTCAACACGCCAAATGTGCGTTCTACGATGCCCCTGGTGTGTTTGTGGGCCGCATTGTACTGCCTCTGGGCCTGTGTGTTCGGGGCTCGGAGGGGTGTCATCATCCAAGGGCAGAGTGCATATCCCCGATCACCTGTGACAGTGCAGAGAGACATGAGTCAATAGTTGGTTCTGCATGATGTGTTGGCAGGCTCACTAGTTGATTGGCATGTGATATGTGTGTCATAGTGATTCCGGTTTGACATGTACTGCTATTAGCAAATGAGCGCCATCAATGTGCATTACGTAGCCTCACTGCTGCTCCACCCTCCCCCGAGCCTATTTCCTCATGTGCACTGCGCGCTTGCATCAACAGCACTCCTACGGCACACCAGTGTCATGCCTGTCTGCGCATGTCCACAAGCCTGACAACGACACTGTGATGTTGTGCGTTGAAGGTGGTCGGCCACGTGTGTGTAGGCCTATGGCAAGGATAGGGCGGACACAGATGTGGAGTACATGGCTGGCCGAAGTCGCGATGCGGTCGAGGCAAGACCTTTGGCTCGTGCTGCGGTAATAGCGATACACACACAACAGTTGGCATGTATGATCCCAGACCCCGAGCGGGCTTGCGCTCCTTCATTAATCCCTTCGTCTGAGCCCGCACTCGGGGGCATGTTACATTGCAACTTTGCCCATTGCGGGACGGGTGGCGCCGACACCACAACAAAGACACACGCATCAGGTACCAAATAGGCTTGCCCAACACTTAACCACGCCCAGAGCCCCGGGGTGATCATCCACACCCCTACGCTGGACTGCCGTACACCAGCCCACTCCGGCAACGCCTACAGGGGGGTACGACACAGCTACATGTCCCAGGTCTACCCCACTGCCTGAGGTGACATGGTTGCGTCCGCTGTACACAGCACAATGCAATGTGGTCGGGCCCGGGGCCCTCATGCACACACAATGACCACACGGACACACTTAGATAGTTCATGGAACTGGCTACGGGCACGTGCGCCCGGTCCCTTTATTGCCAGGGTCACATGTCCAGTGACGCCTGTGCTGGATGGGTGTGGGGTGAGTGTAAGCCAGCCCTCAGGGAGTTGTTGGCGCTGGCAACAACTACAACAGTGATCAGACAATCATAAGTTCAAAGTTCAAACAGCAAGGGTCCATGACTTGAGCTGCACAGAGTTAGTGGCCACGGATGCACTGCGGCTGGCACAGGCACACCGCCACGGGACGGTGACTACCGGTGCACTGAGGTAGGGCCACGAGAGCTGAGCGGGTTCTTGTCGATGTGCAAGGTGATTGTCGCAGAGGGTTTTGGGGGACAGTGGAAGGTGTTCTTCCAGGGCATGATACAGAGGGCAGTGCCAAGCAGACACATGCAATATGGAGGAGATGAATGCTACAGACTCATGTTCAACACCAAGTCATTACCAGCCACATGATGATGAAGACAACCCCCAGGCCATTGACTGAGATGCCACCAAAGTTCAACCAGAGGGTGTCCATGAATTTCGGGGCACAGAGTTAGTGGCACCAGAGCTGAAAGGGGATGCAGTCTGCGATGAGGCCTGTACAATGGTATAAACTCTGCCATAAATAGATCAAGGGTCAGTTCCAAATGTGTCACCTACTTGACCGTAGTGTGGGCCGGAGGCAGCGGTCAGCTGGTGCCCCCAGCCATGTGTCCTTGGCTTGCGATGCACAGAGTCAGTGGCACCAGGGCAGTTGTTGGTGGGGTTCGGTCACCTCCGTAACAAGGATCCTGTTCGTCATCCAGACTGAATCGCGTCTTCCTCTTACTACTCTCCTAGCGTGCAATGTTACGGACTCTGCCATTGTATGATCAAGACTCAGTTCCAAATGTGTGACCTGCTGGACCGCAGTGTAGGCCGGAGCAGCGGTGGAGTACGTCAATGAGAAAGGAGTAATGGGGGGCCTGTGTCACGGAAGCCATGATGGTCTGAGGAGGCTGCCATGGTCGCGGGCCTCAGGCTTGGAGCTTGCACCGGCACGTGGTGGGCCCTCTTTGACACACGCCGGTGTCGGCAGGTGAGCAGTGCGGCCTGGCTGCGCTGGGGTGGGCATGATGCATTTTGGAACCAGCGGCCTGGGGTGCAGCAGGTGCACGGGATCGCAGGTGCCGCCGCTCACGGCGTCGGCCTCGTGGCGGGGTGAGAGGCGCTGCCCTGGCAGACACATTGGCCATTCCGGAAGAGAACCACGACAGAGTAACAGGCTTTTTATTCACACCCCTACGCTGGCCTGGCGTACGCCGGGCCAGCCCACTACGTGCACGCTTACAGGGGGGACGTAACAAGCTACATTTACGCATTGTTCCCCGCTGGCTGCGGTTACATGGTTGCGTCCACTGTTCAGTGCACTCCAGGCACCAGCAGTGTATGTCGACATGGAAGTGTCTGTGGTCTGCATACTGAGGTCTGTCCAGCACATCCACTCCACACTTGGCATTGTGTGCATTCTTATTCATGGGTCACTTGCCTCCTTCGCACATGCCGGGTTCCCACCTCTCCCCACATTCTGCTATTGTGTGGCTGAGGTGCCATGCCGTTGATGGCTTGTGTAGATGGCTAGCCCAGGTTGCCACAGTAAGTAGTGTTGTCGTGTTTGGAATGTGGGGATGTTGGTTGTCATGTTGTATGTGATTTTGTGACGTTTGCATTCCCAGAGTTGTGTGTTGTCTGGATGTGGTGTTGAGGTGTGTGATGGGTTCCGTTGGTACTTACCGACGAGCAGTGCATTCCCAAAGGTGGCATCATGAAAGCGCTGGTTGATGATGGACTGTCAGAAGATGAAGGAATCATGCACACTGCCTGGGTAGTTGGCGACGACATTGGTGAAGACTCCCCGGTGGTCCACTATTGCCTGCACATTGATGGAATGCGTGTGTTTCCTGTTGCGGTAATTGTGTGCAGTGGCGGCAGGGGGCACGAGGAGTACATGTGTGCAGTCTATTGCCCCCAAGACGTGGGGGAAGCCAGCTATGGCGTAGAAGCCTTGCTTGATCTCCAGCTGTTCCTGCGCAGTGTGTGGGAAGTAAAGTTGCTGGGGTACCAAGCTGATGATGGCATCCAGGACAGTAGTGAGGAACTTTGACAGGGCTGGCTGTGAGACTCCTCCGACTCTGGCAGTTGTTGGTTGGAAGGTCCCAGAGGCCAACAGGTGCAGCACGGCCAGCAGCTTTGTCTGCGGAGGGATGTTGGTTCTCCGCTGTGTTGGTACCGTCAGCCTATGGGCAATGATGGTCAGGATGAGTAGGATGGTTGTCCTTTTGAGCCTGTAGTGGGCAATGACTTCCTCTGGCGTTAAGTCTCCCCGGCTGGTGCGATTTCGGAAGGTCCGGTGTCTTTGTCTGCGCTGCCTCTGTGGTAGTCCGGAGGGGGGAGTTTTGGGGGGGTGGGGGTCTTGGCAGTGGTGGCGGTGGGTGTTGTGGCCCTCTTGGCGCTCCGAGCTGCATGATCAGTAGCTCCATGGCATCTGTTGTTCTTCTGGTGTGGCTGTGGGCTGGGCTCCCTTTTATGGTGCAGGTTGTCGTCCGACTTAACACCAGGTAGGAGAAGGTGTTAAATCCATACTGCTAACGCGCCTTATTTCATGTTTTTGATTCTTATCGGCGTTCTGGCTGGTCGTTGGGAATGTTGCGAAGTGGTGTTTCCACGGGTTTTTGCACGGGAACGCCTACTCTGCATCTCATTAGCGTTAGTTGCCGGTGTCATCCGTGGCAATGTTTTTTGCGGCTGCTATCGCAGGACTATTGGTGATATCGGCTGTTAGCACCAGCTTGTGAATGGTGCGATGAATTTATCACCACTTTGGCTGCGATAAAGTGCCGCTAACTCGGCGATAAGTCCTTGAGAATATGCCCCTAGTCTTGCCTGTCTAACGTTGCATTTTCAGAGCTGTCAAATTTGACACAGCCCCAGATTTGTAAATATGGAGCCATATCAAAAGCTATGGATGTTTTGTTGGAACATCCAGCCTAACACCAATAATCCACCCCTGTGCTGTTACGGACTGCTGTAGTAAGGCAAATATGAACAAGGTGGCATAAATCAAGGCTAACTGGCTTTGTGCAACCCTGTAAATATGAGGACGTTTTTAACACCACAAGAACATAAACAAACGTGATGTCCCATTGGCGTTTGTGCCTTGTATGCATGCCCCCAAATCTTTGACACAAGTAGTATACACTTGGTTGACACATATGTGTGTGTCTCAACCCCATGACAGTGGTAGACACCTTACTGGAATGGGATAAGTACTTGCCACATATGTAGTCACACATATAACATATGGAAAACAGTGTAACTTGTACCACTGCATGCATTGCCAGTAAAACATTGTGAAGTATGGCGCAGCATGCATCTGTGAAGGTTTGCATGCTGAGAGCCCAGACACATTTTGAACCAAAGACATCTGACCATTGAAAGCCACATACACAACATATGTCACTTACCATAGCAATTGACTGTTGCCAGGCATACAAAGGCTAAAACAAATTATTCAAATACAGGTCAAATACCACTTAGCATTATTAACCGCATTACACATTAGCATGAAGTTTTCATAGCCAAAATAAAAAAAAACTCACAAAGTACATGAGTTGTCAATGGAAATTCAACTCTTTACCACTTGCGCCACAAAAATTCAAACAAACTACACTGGACTGCCACCTCCGGTCTGCAATGCTGCCTTTAGATTGCTCACCAGTTTCTGTTTAGTTTTGCGCTTGGCATCATGCCAGCAGTTCTTGCAGTCTGTCACTGTCCCCTTGACTTGTGCGATGGAGTTCATCTTGTTGACAATGGACTGCCATATAGCGTTTTTAGTCCCCAATGACACCTTGGAGGTGAGGAAGGGCTGGTGTTGATGCTCCCTCACCTCCGCAATTAGGATCTCATTCTCCTCCTGACTGAATCTGTGTTTTCTCTTCCTCTCCCCCTAGGACTCTGGCTAGTCATCCTGGCTGTTGCGTTGGGGGGTTGTTGTCCTGTGCTAAACTTGGTCCTGGCTGCTCCATTCTACATTCAGGTAATTAAAAAAAAAAATCCTTAGCTGCGTATTTGTAAGCTTTTTTGCCGCTAGACGCTGAAAAGTGACGTTGGACTGACTAGCGTGAACCTCTTTACTGCTATTTGGCCGTCCGTCACATTTTTCACGCTAGCATGAATTTTTTTATCGCTGTGACATTAGAGTTAGCGTTCTCTTTCATGGCCGCTAGCTGATCCTAATGCCACGTAGCAACATATTGTAAATAGTCGCAAACAGCGTTAGGGTTTGGCAATCGGCAGCGGTAAGAAAATTGCTGCTAAACAGCGTGAAAACTGCTTGGCTGCAATTCTTGTAAAAATGCCCCCAATTTCCTTCAGATACTCAACTTCTGTTACATAACTAATGCCCTACTATGAACAGCCTTTATCTGTATCAAACCCTTCGCAGTCACCAAACCTACAGTGAGAAATGAAGTGGATATGAATAAAAAAGTGGGTACTGTAAACAGTGTTTACTCTATGGAGAGATTTGCAGAATGCAGCACACTAGAAAGAGGGAAAAAACTAGGAGAAATAAACCTATTTCTCCTCGTTGGGCCTCACCTTGGGAGGCGTACGGATTTGACACTTCCCCAGGTTTACATCACTTTGTAAATCTGGGCCAGCACCAAATTCCATGGGTGTTGAATGGGAAAACCCACCGCAGCACCCATGGTATGCCTCCCGGGTGCAGAATAAGGTGACACAGTGATTCGCGCTGCGTCACCTTACTCATGATTTTTTTGTTTGATCTTTTTATTGTCATTTTATATTATCCATAACAGCAATATGTGATATAGCAGTATACTTTTTGCCATGTACATTACACGCATATCAAATCTGCAATCACCTTTAGTCAAGTAAAGCAGCACGGTCCATAGATTAGCCCATCCAAAAAAACATAGAGATTGTAACGTATAAAGTGATACTAAACAATCGCCTTCGTCCTCCCCCGTTGCATTAACTCTACAGTATCCTCCGTTCTTTGCATCCTTTATCACGCTATCATTGAATTATCTCGATTGCAATTCGTAGATCAATATATATATTTAACCAACAACTTAAACTTCCACAGGTTACATCATTAAACAAAGGCATCCCCCATATACATACAGTGCGCATATGTACAGTGTCATATACAATATTTATCCCTGGTCGAGATCTTATCCCCTTCCACTGAAATGCCGCTAGTATGGCATTAGCCGTCCCATCCTGCACTCATCCCTTGTCCAACCCTAACCCTGACCCACCCCTTGTCCATCCTGCCGCGTGGATAAGCTGTCAGAGTCTAGTTGTACTTTGAGCCGCAGAGTCATGAGAATTGTGCCCCAGCTTTCTGACAGCGGAAACTTACGCAGACCCAAAGTATCCTCTCTCCTGAGGGACGTACCCTCGGCTGCTGCCCAGTTCAGCATTGAGCGGGCCCATGCCAAAAAGGCAGGAGGCTCTCCTGCTTCCAACGCCTCGTGATGAGTCTTTTAGTCACCGCATAGCCGAGATCAATAAACCTATTCGTGGCCCTGTGTGTTTTCCCCCGGGGAAACAGTCCCCATAAACATGACTCCCAGGAGCGTGGAAGTTGCCTATCAGTGCACCCCTCCAGGTGCTCGATCACTGTATCCCAAAATTGTTGAAGCTTATGGCAGGACCAGAGCATATGTACAATGTCCGCATTCAAGAGAGCGCACCGAGGACAATGAGAGTCTAGTCTATGGAAATAACGATTGATTTTCTCCGGAGTGAGATATGGGTGATGCACTATATAATATTGTATCAATTGGAACCTCGCATTCCGCGGGACTTGTGTAGGACTCTCTAATACAATATTCCATTCTACCTCCGTGAATGAACGATCCATATCCTGTTCCCATTTCTCCCGCAGTGGGGCTAGGTCTTTTGCGGTATGCTGCCGCAGGGCATCCGCAAACCAACGAATTAAGTGACTACCGTTCCCCAGTACGTGAATGTATTGAATTATCATGTTTGTTTGAGGTTCCTGCGAAATATCACCCCATTGGTTGCGTAATACCCTGATCCAGGAAATGTGTAGAAGAAAGTGTCCCGGATGTATACCCTCCTCCTGCGCCAGAGTGTTGAAAGGTATCAGTCCATCATCATTATATAAATCCCCAAGTGTGTGTATTCCCGCCGCATGCCATTCCACCAAGTCAGTAGGGGTGGTATAACCTGTACCCCTGGGCAGCCCCATCAGAGGCAGCGCTGGCGCATACGGCTTCATGTATCTGGTAAGAACAAATGCCCTGCGGTAGCATCTATAAGCTACTTGTGGTAGCAGTGGAAGAGGTTTATTATGCCTGTGGCAGGGATGAAAGACCGATAGAACGGTGTGTATTGACATGGGAACCCCCCCCCCTCCAGTGTCCGATAGGTGCCTACCTTCTGCCCACCGGGCCACCCACTGCAACTGGGACGCAAGGTAATAGTCTTCCAGGTTCGGCACCGAAAGCCCTCCCCGCCCCGTTGGGAGGCACAGCTTCGTAAGAGCCACTCTGCACCGAGAGGTATTCCATATAAGTCCCTGTATCATACGTTCTAAAGGCTTAAAGAAGGAGGGTGGCAAATATATTGGCAGATTTGCGAAATAATATAAAAGGCAGGGAAGCACCACCATCTTAACCAAGGAGACCCTACCAGCTACTGAGATGGCCAGCGTTTTCCAGAAGGTCATCTGTGCAGACAGCGCTGTGACTGCTCTGGTGAGATTACCATCTAAGAGGTCTTGGTCACTATGATATATCCGGATACCCAGATGTCGGAACACTGAAGGCTGCCACTCTATGACTATGTCACCAATAGCAAACCTTGGGTCGGGCGTAGTAGGTCCGAACGGGAAAACACAGGATTTGTGCCAATTGACTCGTAGGCCCGAGAGGTGAGCAAATTGGTCAAGCATATTAGGTATGCATCCGGGAATCTCACCCAGGTCTTTTATATATAGCAGGAGATCATCTGCCTATAGAGATATTGAATTAGTTGAGTCACCCATACAGATACCCCAGTGTTCCGCGGATGCCCGAATAGCTAAAGCCAATGGTTCCACGGCCAAAGGGGGGAGAAAGGGCAGCCCTGCCGAGTGCCCCTGCGGACTAGTATGGGACCTGAGAGCAACTGTCCCATTCTCACCTTCACCACCGGCCCCTGATACAGCAATCTAATCAGCAAAACAAAATATGGCCCCAGTCCATATTGAGGCAACACATTAAAAATGTATGGCCATTCCACTTTGTCAAACGCTTTTTCCAGATCTAGCACCATACAACCAGATCAGGGCCACGTACGTGGGGCATATTTTATAATACCGAACAGACGCCGTAGATTTAGGGAGGTAGACCGATCCAGTACAAAGCCGTTCTGATCCTCATGGATCAGCTGGGGTAACACCTCTGCCAGTCTCGCGGTTAATATGTTAGCCAATACTTTATAATCTACATTCAGCAGCGCCAGAGGGCGGTATGAGCCTAACCTGGTGGGGTCTCTGTCCGGATTTAGAAGAGTAATCAAGGTGGCCTCACACGTTGAGGACGGCAGCTTGGACTCCTGTATGGCTTCCTCAAACATCTGCAAAAGATTGGGGGCTAATAGATCTGCATAGGTTTTGCACATTTCAGCTGGGAAGCCGTCCGGTCCCGGTACCCTCCCCGATGCCAGGGCCGTAATGGCACCGTGAATCTCCTCAACCATTATCGGCGCGTTGAGTTCAGCGCGCTGATCAGGAGTGAGCTGCGGAAAAGGGAGCTCGTCCAGGAAACTGGCCATATCCTCCTCCGTCGCCACCGAGGTGGATTGATACAGCAAGGTGAAATGGGAAACTAAATCATCATGTATTTCATGTTCGGTGTAATGTATTTCCCTCTCTGAGGAGTGTAGTGCAGTGATAGGGCCGCTCTACTGATCCTGCTTTATCAGCCATGCAAGCATGGCTCCCGACTTATCCGCCTTCGCATGTGTCCTTGCAGAGTGTGCCGCAAAATTAATACTACACAGTCGTTCTAAAAGTGTGGTGTGTTGTTCCCTCCCCTCTAATAGGTCTGGTGTGCGGGCGGGGTCCAAGACCGCTTCCGACTCCAAGATCAACAATGTTTTCTCTAGGTCTTCGAGTTCGTGTTCTAGTTGTTTCCGCATGCTTCCTCCCAGATCCATGCAGTCGCCCCTGAGCGTTGCCTTAAAGGCGTCCCACTCCACTAGTATCGATTCCACCGTGCCAGTGTTCAGCGGGAAGTAGCTTTCTATGGAAGTGCGGAGAGAGACCCGAAAGGGTAAATCCTCCAATAGGGTGGGCTGCAACCTCCAAGCCACCGGGGTGGGTCCCAAAGTGTCCCAGGCCAGATCAACATAATGAGGGTTATGGTCAGAATGGGTCCTCCCCATGTACTCCACCTGTTTCACGTACAGCTGCATATTTGTTGTGCATAGAAATCTATCCACACGCACATGAAGGGCGTGTGGAGCCGAATAGAACGAATATCCCCACGTGGCGGGATTAGGGTGCCTCCATACATCTGCTATCCCCCAGCTATCCACCCAGTTCCTCAATAGGACTGCCCCAGTAGCTGCTGCAGTACCCCTGATTGGCGGAAAGGAACGATCAAGCGTTACGTCAAGCACACCATTAAAATTTCCCCCAGCAACCATGGCATGTGACACCACCTGGAGAGTACTGTGCTTAGCTTATTCCAAAAGGGCCCTTGCTCCGTGTTAGGGGCATATACGTTCCCGATTAACAGACTCCTCCCGTCTAGCTTTCCCTTTATAAATATGTACCTTCCCTCTGCATCCACTTCTGTATCTTCTATCAGCAGGGGCACCCCTGGGCGTACCCACACCAGACCCCTCTTGCAAATGCTGAGTAGTTGGTAGCAATGACCCGCCCCCTCCGTCTACGTTGTAATCTGGTGGCTTCGAGGTGGTTCAAATGAGATTCCTGCAGCAGCGCTATCTGCACGTTGTGCCTCCTGAGATAGGAATAAACTGCATATTTACGGGATGGTGTACGCAATCCTCTTACGTTCTATGTGATAATGCGTTGTGACTGCATGGACCAAGGGTGTGTTCACATAATCTTAGGGAATACTGCCCTACCTGGCCAATTACTGAGTGTACAGTGACACATGGGGGTACCTGTGGGCTAACATAATAACACTTAAGTATCCTGTGTGTGCAACAACGTAACAACCTTTCAACCATTGAATACCAAAAGAGCGGATCCTACAACAGTGTAGGACTGCCCAAACCGAACGACTTCACTAGTTCAGTGTACCAACCCCGGGGCCGTGGTTGAGAGAGGGGACACGCCCTTCTTCAATCCGACAATTTTGACCCACCCGCCCATATACTGGTTAAATGCTTTTCCCTTTTTCCCCCTCCCTTTGTTTCGCCCCCTTTCCATTGTGCATGTGGTCTAATTTTGCACCCCAACCAATTAGTGCAGCACCTGCTTAGAGCATGTTTCTTGCCCCGTCCCGCCCCCGACCCAGCCTCCCCACTTATCTGCCATCTTCTGATTCTCTTATACCCGAGTCACTACAGGTTTCTCAAGGTAGTTCCTTCTCAGCTATCCAGGGAAGCAACTCTCCAGTTCTATATGATACCATCCGAGGTCTGCGGGGTGACATCCGGCAAGTCAATTGAGTTATTATCCGATAAGCCAAGCATTGAAGAGTGTCCGTCAACGGATGCATGCGGAGAAGAAGGATCCCCGCCCGAGTCCCTGGCCGCCTCCGAGATCTTCTCTGCTTCTTGTAATGCTTGCCGCCGTTCTTTAATTATCTGTTCCAGATTGGGAGCCGCTGAGAGTTGCAGCACCTTTGTTTTCCGCACTCTCCCCTACCGCTTAGCTTTGTTCGAGTCTGCTATCCGCTTGATGCCTCTGCCGGTGGGCCTAGGGCCTGTGAACCGGCCAGTTGACTCCAGCCAGTCCCATAAGTCTTGTGGAGCATCGAAGAAGTGAGTCTTGTCATCCGCCACAACTCTAAGCCTCGCCGGAAAAAACAAAGAGTATTGGATGCCTAGTTTTTGTAGATGTTGTTTTACTGTCAGAAAGGAGCTCCGCTGCCGTTGTACTCCAATTGTATAATCCGGGAAGAACATTACTTTGGCATTGTCCACTTGGATTTCTTGTAACTTCCTGGTTTCTTTCAAAATGGCATCCCTGTCCTGATAGTGTAGGGTCTTGAAGAGGAAAGGCCGGGGGAACGAGCCTGGGGGAGGCCTGCGAGCCGGCACCCGGTGTGCCCTTTCTATGGAAAAGAAGGAGGACAAGGACCCATCTGGCATGATCTCTTTCAGCCACTGTTCTATGAATTCCACCGGTGTTTGGCCTTCCTTTCCCTCCGGCAGCCCCACAAGGCGGACATTATTTCTCCTGGAATGGCCTTCGGCGTACTCTGCTCTTTGTTCAAGCTGTCTGATACGCGCTTCATGGTCCGTGATTTGTTTCTCCAGGAGGTCTGTGGCCGGCTGCAATTCACCCACGGTGCACCCCACCGTCTCCACCCGGTCCGAGAGCTTTCTTTGATCAGCGTGGAGGAGCATAAGTTCAGTGGCGATGCTGTCGATCTTGGACTCTAGCGATACCCTGGAGCGCTCAATAGCTTGTAGTATGGCATCAGATCTATCGCATGGTGACGAATTTCGTGAACTCTGGGATGGCTGTTTCCCTTTCTCGGCTGTTGAAGAGGCTCGAGAAGAGGTCCGGGAGCTCACTCTCCCCGAACGCCCCATTGTACTTGGTTGGCCGAATCCTGCTTCCCACTCACTCTGTGATAACTCCGCAGCCGTCCCTCTGTCTGCCGATTGAATATCCACCTCTCTTCCTCTCCTCAGTTAGTGACTCTACCCCCCCGGCCCGGTGGGTCCAGATAATGCCACATATCCTGCCTGGGAGCAGCCCCGTCGCCAAACAGTGCATCCCAACACCGCCCAGGTCTGCACAGCTCTTAATGCGCCACACCTCAGGCTCCCGATGCTAACCAGCTCCTGGACCAGAATGCCTCTTCAGCGCACCCACGCCCTAACGGCGCCGCCGGATTCAGTTACGTGCAGTATTACATAGGTGCCAGCTCCAGTACACGTGCTAACTGGCACTCGCAGGCCCCCGACCTCATCCCACGCGCCACCCCTCTGTATCTTGTGTGTCTCGCGTGTCAGTCCAGTGCACTGGGAAAGGGGGGCTCAGCCAGGACAGGCCAGGAGGAGGACGAACCCTCTAATCATGCAGTCGCTGCGCCACACAGCTCCCTGAGGCAGTGCTCGTGCCAACCCCCGCTCTTCTGTCCACTCTTTCCGGCTGCGTGCCTGCCGGGGATGGCAGGCTCCCCACTGTGAGCCTCCGGCTCCGTCTCTGAAAGGGAACTCCTGCTGGGCCGCAATCAGCATGCAGGCATCAATAAAGGGAAGGCGCGGGAGGACAGCCCAGGCTCACTCCCCGCCCGCCGCCTCACCGATGACCAAGTCTCCCGGTCTTTGCCGAACGATCCATCGCTGACGACCTCCTGTCTCTGCCTTTGAAGGCAGCCCCGCACAGTGCCAATCCAACAGCAGGGACCCACGTCCCAGGCTCCCCGGCTCGTGCAACAAAATACCGTCTTCCCGGCCAGGCTCCGTCGGCCTCTTCAGCGCGACCCAGTGGTGCCCGACAATGCCACTTCCACGATTCTTCGTGGCCTCTTGTCTCCGCCGCTGATGGCTGCTCCGCACAGCACCGCGAACCGCCTCTCAAGCTCCCCGGCTCCTGCAAGACGATTTTGACTCCACTGCCAAATTCCGTCGGCCTCTCAGCACGATTTAGCAGCACCCGCTAACGCTGCCTCCACGATTCTTCCTGGGTCCCCGTTAGGCCTGGGCGGTAAATTCTGTTCCGCTCGCTGAATTTGCAAAATTTTGGCAATTCCGTGTTCCGCAGAGAACGCGGAATTGCCGAAAATTCCGCGATCCGCGGCGTAGCGGAATTTTTTTCTTGTTCACGCTTTCAAAATGCGTGTTCGCGCGCGCGGTAGCGATTTACCGGGATCCCTGCGTTCGCCGACGAGTTTTCCTATCCGTTCGCGCGATCCCGCGAGAGTGTGAGATTGTGAACACGTCATTCGGACGCGCCATCGGACATCTGCGTTCGCGAACAGGAAACACGCATCACGAGCGGGCGGGACAAGTGAAACAAGATGGCCGCGCCAATTGGCGACCGCATGGGCAAGTTTGCGAGATATTACCCCCGAGCACGCAAACAGCGTCCCCGAACAGGAAAAACGCATCGCGAACGGGCGGAACAAGCAATTCCGCGTGCTCGCGGAATTCTGCGTGCTCGCAGAGATTTTTTACCGTTTCGCTGAATTTTGCGTAACGCGACTACGCAAATTCCGCCCACCCCTAGTCCCCTTACTCAGGACAGCACCCCCAGCCAGCAGGGGGGCTTATAAGGTGTAAATGCAGCTCCGATTGGGTGAGTAATTACGGATAATCCGGGCGGTCAGCGGAGCGAATTTAGTCCGCGTCTGCCATCATGTGCGCCCAAGCCACGCCCGTCACCTTACTCATGATATGAGGCCACTCAAAGCCATGCTGGGTGGCCTTGCATGGCTTCATTAATCTTAATGCGAGCCCTGTGTCACAAATGTACCACTTTAAGTGGTGCAAAAGTGATGCAGGGCTTTCATAAATAAGCCCCTTAGTATCTAGTATGTAGAATCTTTGTGCTGTTGGCAACTTTTTCCACAGAACCAAAAAAAACTTGTGTGGAACATACTGGACGCAAGTTGTCAACTGTCACCTGCACACAGATTTATTCTTGAATACTAAGATATATAATGTGTTTAATACCTCTACACACCTATGATGGATTAGGAGCACATGCGTTTTGTAAACACTTACACCCATTTAGCACAGGCTGTACCAAATTAGGTAGAGAAGTAATATTGTACTTACCAGCCACTATGTAAACTATAAAACAAACTGACACACTGACACACTCATTAAAGATTTCATCAATAATGTCATAAATGATAGATGTCATGAGTGATGTAATATGTGAGGTCTTAGGCAGTGCATGACGGGAGATCAAGTTATAGTTAGCTCTGCTAACTATAACTGGTGAATTTCTGTATTTTTTTAGTTCAAAGCGTTAATGTTGTCACTGACATATTCACCTAACTATAACATCACTTTAACCTTTGGTTTTTTCAGTGTATATGTACTTATATACATATGGGGCCCGATTCACAGAACTAACTTAAGACAAAATCCTAAACTTACTGCCATTTTGGTATTCACAGAAGGCACTTACTCATTTTGGTATTCACAGAAGGCACTTACTCATTTTGGTATTCACAGAAGGCACTTACTCATTTTGGTATTCACAGAAGGCACTTACTCATTGATGAGTAAGTGCCTTCTAGAATACCAAAATGAGTAACTTACTCATTTTGAGTAACTTACTCATTTTGAGTAACTTACTCATTTTGAGTAACTTACTCATTTGGTATTCACAGATGGCACTTACTCATTGATGAGTTAGTGCCTTCTGTGAATACCAAAATGAGTAAGTGCCTTCTGTGAATACCAAAATTAGTAAGTGCCTTCTGTGAATACCAAAATGGTAGTAAGTTTAGGATTTTGTCTTAAGTTAGTTCTGTGAATCGGGCCGATTGACAATGACACACACACACACACAAACACACACACACACATATATATAAAAATAGGAGTGTAGATATGTCACTTACTTTATATATACTTACCATGCATTGGGAAACAGCCTTTACAATGAGGTGTTTACCTCGTTGTGCCTTTACCACGCATGTTTTTACCACAAATATGCATTTACAATGCATGCCAATACCACGCATTTAAGGTAAGTTGGGGGGTCTCCCCCCACAAATACATTGTTTTTAAATCTAAAAACAATGCGTGGTATTGGCATGCGTTGTAAATGCATATTTGCAGTAAAAACATGCGTGCAAAAAAATGCGTGGCAAAGGGACACGATGTATTTACATGCGATGTACCGTCGTACAACCCCATGGATTGTAAAGGCATACGTGGTAAAGGTATGTGCATAGTAAAGGCTTGCATGACAAAGCAATACAAGGAGTGTATGTAACTCCGGGTGGCAGAAAACTCCCAATTTCAGGATTATTTGTAAAATAATAAGGGGTGTCGTTGTTTCTACACCAATTCGTGCATATTGTTCCCTAATATTTCATTTGAAGATCTCAGCTGCTGAAAATCAATACTCAAAATTTGTAACCGTTGTGGGGTTGTTAAGTCAGTTACCAGCCTCATTCAGATTACTGGATGAGGGAGAATGCCTCAAAATGAAGGCCACGTATCAACGCCTACTGGTCTTCAGGGCATGTTTTTTAGCTGTAAGCCAGATTTAGTTGAACGTGTACATGTGCTGATGTTTCCTGAATACATATTTACAGAAGAGCTTTTGGTGAGAGAGGGTAATAAAAACACATGCATAGTAACACCATGCATCTTCTTTAAACCTATTAAATGAATTATGATAAATATCATAGAATAATATATATATAGTAAAGACATTAGGGTCACTTTGTAAGAAACATGCATGCTCTGGTCATTAGAAGCACCAAGTGCCGGTTTAGTTTGCAGTGAGATCTATGTAAATGATCATACTCTGCCCTTTACTCACTCGGATTGGCATGCCCTCCCCAGCCTAACACCTGTAAATGGACATTTTGTCATGTTTTGTCTACTTTCAGACTCCAAGTATGGACTGTAGTTCATTATATGAAACATAGAATTGTTTACCCAAAATGTTATTGTTTTCTTGCTTTTCTCACTCATTAATTTGTTATAATTATTGGAAATCAAATATTCATTGTGATCGGATTCTTCTTCCGTGCCCTTCAAATAATAATATTGGCATTTATTATGACCAAGACATGACACTTTTAAAAAAAAGGTTGGTTCTATTCTCTTTTCGTATAACTGAGCACAGTGTTATCATCTTGTCGTCCAACATTTATCATTAGTTATTATTTCTTTTGGATAATTCTACCATCTCCAGGATCGTATTGTTGTCAAGTATTAAGTGTGCTGTCCTTCTTTGTTAGAGTGTTCCTGTTTTAAAGAGACCCTGATCATGCATTGCACCTGTGTAGATACTTTTACATAACCTTCTGTTACCAAATAGTCTTCTTGCTATTTTATTGAGTCTAATCAATTTATAATGGCCATGAGGTTTCAAACATATGATGGTAGAGTTTACAAGAAATTGCTTTTTTAGGTCGAGCCTGGGCAGCGCATGTGCTGCTCTGCGAGACATGCTGTATTGAGGTATGGAATAGAAGTTTTGCCCATTTCCCGCCCATCTTTTCAATTGGCTCATGTTGCTGTCCTTTCAAAATCGTTGCTTTTGATTGATAAATAGGCTTAGTAGTCCCTCCTTGGTACCGCCTTGTCTACATTTGTACCTCTCATAAGGACTGGAGTTTTCACTTGTGTTGTTAGACGGTCTGCTTTATCTACTCTATGAGCACGCCGCCCGCTTTTATATTTTTAATAGTAATAGCTGTGGGTCTACTTTAACTATAGCAGGCACGTTTATTTATTGTTTTAATTTGTAGGGCAGTCCACTTTAACAATAGTTGCCGCACTTATTTATTTATTTAATTTGCAGTGCAGTCCGCTTTAAGTATAGCGGATGTGCTTTTTTATTTATTTCATTTTCCAGAGCGGTCTGCTCTAACTTTAGCAGCCGCGCTACAGAACCTTTATTTATTTTTTGGGTGAAAGTGCCCCATACCGCGCTTTCACTTTAATGTTGACCGCATCCCTTTCTTTAGACGCTGCTCACTGTAAACTGAATACGGCGAGCAGCGTCTAAAGAAAGGGGCGCGGCCACCATTAAAGTGGTCTCGCATTTGCGAGCGTTTGAGCTATTGGCATTATAAATAACAATGCCTTTTATATGTGTGTTGGGTTTTAAAACACATAAATAAAAGGCATTGTCATTTACAATGCCAGTAGCTTAAACTCTCGCAAATGCGATACCTATTGTATTGAAAATGCTTGTTCTACTGTATGTTCAAGTAGTCTGAAGCTCTTTCTGTCATTCAGACTAATCTAAAGGTTATTAGTTCACCAGGCAATGTTTTGAAATGTTTATGTATTTTTCGACTAAATAAAATTTAGTTATTATTTATGTTCCACCTCCAAACCATAGAGGTGATAGAGCGCAATGATCTCGTAAAAATTGTAGGGGTGCATTATAATCATCGTTAGTCTGTACCCACATATATCACGATATATATATATCTGAATGGTTAGTTAATGTAGTCGTAAATTGCATTATTAGAGTGAATAGAAGGGTAGTTGTGCTATTATGATTTTGCAAAATGTAATGCTTAACTGAAACGTGTTCAAAATGATGCATTAATGGATTAGGCCATGTATAATCGAGATGCAGTAGTTAAACGTGTATCATATTAAGGTACACGTGTAGTTCACCTTTCGCATAAATGTAATGAACTAATGCTTGTAGAAGTGATCATAATTGTGTGTTTAAATTGTGTGAAGGCCTGACTGCATATACGTAAGGGAAAGGCCTGATTCGTTCTTATGTTAGCTTATTTTGTAGGTAGAAAAGTTTCTCTTGGAAAGGCTCTCTGGGTACAGTTGGTAAATTCATGTAGAGGGAAAAAGTCTGTTGAAACGTATCTTCTGTTGCAGGTGCAAGGACATATGCCTCGTTAGCGAAAGACTAGCTCTTTGTTTCACGAGTTAGGGCGGTGGGAGGCATTGAGATGGGAGTACACTGGAATGCAGGGATGATGTTTTCAGTGGAGAAGGTGCCTGGGACTCAAGGTCATCGTAACCGTCCAGGATGAAGTAAGAGTTTCGATGGAAAAGTACGAGAAGGAAGACCTGGCCGAAGAGGCGTGACAAGGGCGTGTTCAATTGTTTTTGGGATTTGTATTAGGGACAGTGCCCCGAGGGTGGAGGGTAGAGAAGAGGTAGAGGAGACCAGAGAGAGAGAAGACAGAGGGGGATTTTAGGAAGGAGCATCTTACAACGAGCTCGAAATGCTATGTGAGTGCACTTCCTAGGAAGTCTTCACAGCTGACACCTTTTCCTTTACTCTTGCCTGGGAAATTCGTTAAGTAGGTATGTCATCTGAGTGATAGAGTAGGGACAGCAAATGGTTTTATGCTTATTTAGATAAATGAGGAATAACATAGAGATTGGAGCTGTTATTGCTTGTCTAATACTTCTGGAGCTAACGATTCTTCTTATCCTGAGTCGGATGAGACTCCTGCGTAGGATGCTATTTGTATTAGTGCCCATTTATTTCTTTAACCTCGTGTTGAGGTGCTTGCACGTGCAGTTATTCTTGGCTGTAATAAACGCACAAAATTGAATTCGGAGTCATTGGTCTTTTAAGGTAAACGGGATTCTAAATTGTCGCATAACCGAAAGATTTTTCCCTTCACACTATTCAGCAGGTAAAAAGATTCTGGCGACCTGAAGATTCTTAGAAAAGATAAGATAAGAATCAGCGTTATCAGTTGGTAGCAGAGTAGGATGGTTTCCTCTGATAGTAAGGGGAGATCTAGGTTAGGATAAGGGATTAGTTGCCCCATAGAGCCCGAGTGATGGTGATCCAGTGGATAAGGAGGACGTCGGCGGTCGCTGAAAACTGACGGAGAGTGACGGTGCGGCGGAAGTAGCAGTTCGTGGTAGAGTGAGTATGAACAGGGTGATGCTTGTTAGATTGCGGTGTTTAATTGTTGCGTGATGTCTTGCGGAGTTGGAATGAGAGTCGTGTGATTGAGGATCGGACCGTGAGTGCGCGCGGGACCGAGAGATTTGATTATTGTGGTGTAGAAGACACCCAGAGCTGAGATTGTTGACCAGAGGTTGTGGGGGTCATGAGACGTCGTTGATCAACCCACCAAAGATAGGGAGCACATGTGTGAGTGTGTGAATAACCGACGCTGGTCATAGGTTGTTGTGTGCAGAACATTGAGCGTTTGGATCCTATCGACTGTGTCAGAGGTGATTGTCCGGTCGTTCGCGGACAGACAGTTGCCAGATTGAGGTCAACAATTTCGAGAGGCTGGTCGGTGTGGACCGACAGTCAGAGAGGTAATTGTTTGGTAGGACGGACCGTTACTTCAGAGTGTGATTGGGACACGTGCGAGTGAGAATGGGTGAATTAAGAAGGAGGGGAACTGCTGCGAGCGGAGGAAGAGTGACGTCAGACAGTGCCGCGCTGCGATAGGTTGGTTGGTGTGAGCCGCGTTGGCATTGGTGGATTGAAGTCAGGAAGTAAAAACGAAATATTGGGTGCGAACAGAAAATCTGCTTTACCATGAAATGTTTTAAAGTTTTACGAGAACTCTGTAGAGGGGATAGACATGTGGTTACTCGGGGAGGAGAGGAAGCCCCTCCCGAGGATACGACAGCACATTATATGGCTAAGAATGTAGGATTGCATACTATAATTTGGCTTGAGAACTGGCATAAAATGACAACAGGAGAAGGAGAATTGACTTTCCCACGCTATGGCACTTTCAGGTTGGAAGTGTTGTACCAGCTAAAAACTATAATGGCTTCTTTACAACCACTGCCTAGACCGACACAGTTTGAGGCGCTACATGCATGGATTCGGGCAGCGTACGACAGGAAAAGAGACAAAAGTCAGGAAAGGGTGAAGAAATCGATCAGGACATTTCAAGATGCGAGATGGGATGCATTGGAGAAAAGGTGGAGAGTGGAAACTATTGAAGGGGACAGGCCACTGTTGATAAATGTAGGAGAAGCAAAGAAGAGGTGGGCTGAAGAAGACAACAGTGATACAGATGACAGCCTGTTAGATAGGTTGCTAGCAGAGAGACCACCTCCATTTAATCCAGATTCAGAAGAGGGAAAATCAGCTTCAGCAGTAGAAACTGGCGAGTTACGGAATCAGACTAACATGAGGGTAGTGGGAAAAATGTCCACAGGGACAGAGGGAGCGGGAACCCAGCCTTCCATGGGGAATATGCGGTTACCGGACTCCTTGACGGTACCTGTTACCATTGGTCCTATAGTATCGGTATATGACCCAGACCGAATAAGTGAAGGAAGTTCAATGCAGACGACAGGGGGAGAAGGGACCAGTGCTGGTGGGAAGGGCTTAGGAGTACAAGTGGTTCACTTCCCGAAGCCCTTAGAAACAAGCACGCCATTACCAGCCACCGCAGACTCCTCTTTTAGACAGGAGGATGAGAGACCAGTCGGATCAAGGTCTTTATTCAAGTCCAAGTCAGCTCTGAGGATGTGGACACCATCAGTAAGAAACCAAAGTGAAAGAATGCCAGATGATAGGGAACGAGAAATTTTAGAAAATAGATCAAGTTCCAGGAATACGATAGAAGAGAACAAGTCACGAGAACAAAGCAGTGACTATGACGAGCGGAATGGCGCAGCTTGCCAAGAAATACTGAAGAGTGCAGTACAGGCAAGGTTGCTGGACGTAGTAAGATTAAAGGCGGAGGTAGACGAAATGATTAGTGGGAGCCTGCCCTTGGAAAGAATAGAGATTTATGGGCCAGACGAGTTGCTTTTCATAGCAAAAGATGTGACTCGTAAAGCAAGAATCGCACATGAGAAATTGACAGCATTGGCTAGGAGATATGAGGTGGATATGAATAAAACAAAAACGTTGCAAGGATCGCATAGGTTGCAATATAGTGATCAGGATTTGGAGGAGAAAAGGATTACAGGTTTGAGGACGCATACTAAAGATCTGATAGTAGGGATGCGTATATGGAACTTGTTGGATAAATGGGAAGAAAGATGGTCAAAGAAAAAAATGGCAAAGAAAATTGTAGGAGAAACGCCGCCTCCGGGGGGAGGGGCGACGGGTGTCGGGAACTTTCCTTTACGGGAAGTACAGAACGGAGGGTACGTGCATGTGCCGTGGAGTAGAGGTGACTTGGCTGCATTTACAAATGATTTTCCTCGGCTGAGGGAAAAACCCGTAGAGTGGTACAAACAGGTTGAGCGGTTTGTTAAAATCTCGAAGGTGCTGTGGACTGATTTGAACACCTTGTTTGATATAGTGGTGCCAGGAGATTTGTGGACAGCTTGTAAAATCGCAGTTGAGTGGCCGACCTTTGAACCAGAAAGGGATGCTGTCACAAACGGTCCGTCACCCATTGTTATGAAAAAATTTGAGCAAGTGATTACATGGTTGAAGCTGAAGATTTCGCCTCAAGATATCGATTGGGTTAAGATAGATCGAACTGTGCAGGAACCCAAGGAGACAGTGCATGAATAGTGGATTAGATGCCTTAGACCCCAAGGATATGGGACAGTTTGTCTCAAAGTTTGTTTTAGGACTGAGACCAGAGGTCAGCCTCATGATACAGCATCATTTGATCTGTTGGCAGAACAAGCCGGTAGATGAAATCTTGCGGTATGCGAGGTACTGTAGCGATGAAGTGGACTCGAAGCACCGGAAGCTAAAGGACAAACTGATGCTCGTTCAGATGCAGACTGCTCAGGTCCAGCCTAGTGGAGGGACGCTGGGAAGAAGACAGGGGAATTACCAAGGGAACCAGAATGGGCAAGGTCAGGGAAGGGGAAACCCATAGATCCCAAGACGGGGGTGGATGTGGCGACACTGAAGAAGACCACTGCGTGTCATCTTTGTCACCAGATTGGACATTGGAAGCGCGAGTGCCCTTTGAATCCAGCCAACCAGGTGCAGCAGGAGGTAGAAGTGGTTCAGGCACCTGTGCCGGAGGTAGTCAACACCGTGATGAGGCCCAGGTCGATGAAAGGGGGGACGTACAACCCACAAGTACAGGTTCCCCAGCCACCGAGAATTTCGCAAGGAACACGGATTTACCAGCAGATGCCCCTTTTCGAAGGGTATGATGAGTACAGTCCAGACCCGTTATCCTGACGGTGCCTGAGGGGGGATGAAGACTGCACACTTGGAGCAGTCTTGGAGGTAGATCAGAGAGGACCTTTTGTGGAGGCAGACATTGATGGTCATCCTACCACACTCTTGGTTGACACTGGTGCTACCCGGTCTACTGTAAGATCAGCAGTAGTCCCCAACCTACCCCTCTCGGGACAATCGATCCAAGTTGTTGGAGTTGCGAACAAAAGAATAAACAGCCCACTGACCGAACCGATTCCAGTGAGGATAGGTTCCTTCCAAACTAGACATCAGTTTGTGGTGTGCGATACGAGTCCAGTTTGTCTCTTGGGAAGAGATCTGTTATGTAAATTGAACTGCACTATCTATTGCACACCACGGGGAGTGGAGGTTCAGACGGAAGACAGTGATGCCACCTTTAAGGTCGCTAATCAGCACTTGTGTATAGAAATGTACCCAGCAGTGACAGTGGAAGAACTTCCACTGGACTTGAGAGATTCTGTGTCACAAGAAGTGTGGGATTTCACAGGAGAAGAGATCGGACTGATCAGGGGGGTTGAACCTGTGCAGATCCAGGTGAAACCGAATGTTGATTTCCCTAGAACGCCCCAGTACAATCTGTCGCCTGAAACGATCGCAGGAATTAAACCTGTAATCGAGTCTATGATCAAGCAAGGCATTTTGAAGGAGATCAGAGGTAGCCCATGTAATTCGCCTATTATGGGACTACAAAAACCGAGCGGGAAATTCAGGATTGTGCAGGACCTGCGAAAGGTCAACATGATAGTTGTCCCTTGTTGTCCAGTGGTACCGAATCCATCAGTAATACTGTTTCAGATCCCATGCGAAGCCGAGTGGTTTACTGTCATTGATTTGTGTCAAGCATTCTTCTCGATACCGCTCCACGAGGAAAGCCAATTTCTTTTTGCTTTCAGGCTGGAAAACCGTGTGTTAACATGGTGTCGTATCCCTCAAGGGTATACAGAAAGTCCATTGATCTTTAATCAGATCTTAAAGAAGAATCTTGAGAGTCTCGTATTGCCACAGAATTCAGTTCTCGTGCAGTACATAGATGATCTGCTTGTCGCCTCAGAAACGGAAGATGCTTGCAGGATAGGCACGGTAGCCCTATTGAACCACTTAGCAGAGAACGGGCACAAGGTGTCTCCAAACAAGTTGCAGTACTGTCTGAACGAAGTACAGTACTTGGGTCACAGATTAGAAAAAGGCAAGAGGAAGGTGTCACCAGATCGAATTGAGGCAATAATGAACAAGGCAGTGCCCACCACCCAGAGAGAAGTCAGGATGTTTTTGGGAATGGTCGGCTATTGTCGTCAGTGGATTCCCAATTTTTCCTTGAGAGCAAAACCTTTACAGAGACTTACGCACAAGGATGTGATGATCCGGTACCATGGGACAATGACTGTCTGATTGCGTTCTTGGAGTTGAGAGAGGGCTTGTGTCGTGCTCCGGCTCTGGGAATGCCTGACTACAACAAGTCTTTTTCACTGTTCTGTTGTGAGAGGGAGGGTTGTGCATTAGCAGTCTTAGCTCAGAACCATGGAGGTGTCCGTAGACCAGTTGCCTATTTTTCAGCTACTCTAGATCCAGTAGCTTCTGCGTTGCCCGGATGTCTAAGATCCGTTGCTGCAACAGGTGTCAGCATTGAAAGATGTGAAAGCATTGTAATGGGCCATCCTTTGACTGTTTATGTGCCACACTCGGTTGAATTGTTGATGACCAGGACTAAGACTCAGCACCTAACGAATAACAGGTTAACAAGGTATGAGCAAGTCATACTTGCCGCAGAGAATGGGACTCTGAAAAGGTGCTCCGTCTTAAACCCTGCGCCATTAATGCCCATACCAAATGCAGATGATGAAGATTGTGCGGACCATGATTGTCTTGACGTGACTGAACTCTGCACCAAACCGAGACCTGACATTGTCGATGAACCACTGACTGACCCAGATGAAATTTTATTTGTCGATGGTTCATGTTTAAGAGACAGTGTCGGGCAACTAAGAGCAGCGTTTGCTGTATGTACCATTTCCGGGGTGGTTGAGGCTGCTTGCCTAGAAGGAGTACACTCCGCGCAGGTAGCTGAGATCATTGCTTTGACTCGTGCCTGTTTGGCCGCTGATAAAATTCGAATCACGATTTACACGGATAGCCAGTACGGGTTTGGTGTGGTTCATGACTTCGGACAGTTATGGTCCCAGAGGGGATATTTGACATCATCTGGCTCACCCATTAGGAATGGAGAACATGTAAGACAACTGCTATGTGCATTGCAATATCCGAAGGAAATCGCAGTTGTCAAGTGCACTGCGCATGGAAAGGGGGAGGATTTTGTGTCTTTGGGGAATAATTATGCGGACGAAGTCGCCCGCTTCTGTGCAGAACAAAGATGCATATTTACAGAGGGTTATACAGGAGAGAGCCAAGAAAGAACCGAGCTCAACATGATGTTGGCCATGGCAGACACTTGGGAGGAGCTCAAGCGACTGCAGGATGAGGTCTCAGACCAGGAACGGAATGGATGGGTCAAAGCAGGATGTGAAAGAGGGGATGTGGATGTTTGGGTTTCCAGTGATGGGAGAGCTGTGTTGCCAGAAAGTCTGCTGAGCCCAATGGCGAGACTAATACATGGACCGGTACACCTTGGTAGAGATGCAATGATGCATGTGTTTAGACAGACGTGGTATAACCCACGATTTCGTGCGATTGCTGAAGCAGTTTGTCAGACGTGTGTTACGTGTCAGCAGATGAATGCCGGAAAGAAAACAGTAGTCACCTTGAGTCATATTGGGAGGTCAGGAGGGCCCTTCAATAGAATACAGTTAGATTTTGTGGAAATGCCTAGGTGCAATGGGTTGAGATACATTTTGGTGCTGGTATGTGTATTCTCACGGTGGGTGGAGGCTTACCCAACACGCATGTGACGCTCTCACAGTGGCAAAATTATTGCTGAGGGAACTCATCCGAGGTTTGGGATTCCAACCTCTTTGGAATCTGATAGAGGAAAACACTTCCACAGTGAAATCATGAAGTTACTTTGTGCCGCATTGAATGTTGATCAGAGACTCCATTGCAGTTACCAACCAGAGGCTTCTGGGATGGTGGAACAGGTTAATGGGACTTTGAAAGCCCGGATGGCAAAAATGTGTTCATCAACGTCTCTGAAGTGGCCTGACGCATTGCCACTTGTGCTGATGAGCATGCGAAGTGTCCCAGACAGGAGGACTGGGTTGTCCCCGCACGAAATCTTGATGCGAAGGGCAATGCGGTTGCCAGCAGTACTGGCTACAGCTTTGATAAACATCACTGATGACTTGATTCTCGATTATTGTAAAGGACTATCTGATGTGGTCCGTTCTGTGTCCCAGCAGGTACAAGCGACAGCTGTTCCGGCCTCGAGTGATCTGTGCCACGACCTGTGTCCAGGCGATTGGGTGCTTGTCCGAAAGTACGTGAGGAAGAGCTGTCTGGATGTTCGGTGGCGAGGCCCGTACCAGGTGATACTGGTAACGAACACAGCAGTGAAGTGTGGAGGACTGCCGAACTGGGTGCATGCCTCCCATACCCGCAGAGTTTCAGCACCCTCAGAAGAAACAGCTCCTCTCGCAAATGAAAATCCAGCTGAGGTGGCAGGGCCACATGAGAGGACAAGCCAAGCTGTGAGGGCCGCTGACGCAGCTGGTTGTGCACCAGAGCAGGCTGAAGGGGGTTCCGACTACCAGAACCTCGACTCTGACTCAGATGACAGAGGTGGTGCAGTGGGTGGAGTGGAGTCAGATTCAGCAGAAGAAGGAAGTGGTGCACAGGGTATAGAAGGGGAAGGCGGAAGAACGAGCAGAGTTGAGGAGGCTTGGCCGGAACGACAGAGGCGACTGAATCTGAGGTTGGCACCCGAAAGAGATCTTGCTCCAGTGTCTGAAACGTCTGAAACAGAAGCAAGTGACGAAGAGCAGACTCAAGAGGGTCGGAGAAGGTCGAAAAGAATGAGGGTACCTTGCCGGAGATACTCTACCCCTGAGTGGACGTACGCAGTGACTGATGCAGGGGGTAGTGAGTTCGGGGAGGCTGAGGTCTGTGCAGGTGGTCAGCAAGAGCCCGAGCGTGGTGCTGAAAGTGGTGCTGGTGATACCCGGACTCGAAGTCGAAGGAATATTGACCCTCACGGTTCCGAATCCCCCGCTTCTAAGTAAAGTCCGAGAGTTGGTCTTGCATCGGCTCGAATTTCCGTCCTTTGGATTTGAGCCGTCTTCACATGAGGTGGTAATTCTTCGCCTTGAACTTTTGTATCATGTTTTAGAAGCACTTACAGAGGATCTTATCGTGGATGAAATATAACCTGTTGTAAATAAAAAGTCTAAAGAAGAAGATAACCTAGATCCGAGTGGAAGAAGAATAAATTTAGGGACTTTCTACCGAAGAGGAACGAAACTTAGGGAAGTCTTTTTCTGGACTATGTAAATAAGACTGTAGCTGCTAAGGGGATTTCCAGAGGTTTCGAAGTGTTGCTCGAGTTGGTTAAGCAAGTCACGTGTGGAGAAGACAGAGACTTTTGAGTGCTCATTGCTGAAACTAAGAACTTTCGAGAACTTTCGAGATCATGGAGACTGGAGATCCAAATCGTAGATCCAAATTGATTGTAGGCATACTTATAGGGGGTGTGATAGTTTCTATAATCATAGTAATTGTAGTCTCATATACAGTTCCACACGAGCTAGCAGTGGAGGGGGTGCCAGGGACTCCTACACCTACTACACCTAGCTAAAAAGAGGGAGACATAGGAGCTGACAAGGCTTTGCTGATAGAAGAAAGTCGTAGATTGCATGTAGATTTGTCTAGAAGTGATTTTAAGCTTAATGCATACGCTAAGCTGCTGTATGAGTACGTAGATGCGATGGATGCGAAGGATTGTTATGTGTGTATGCAATTGCCTGCTTCAGTGGATGAGGGTATTAGATATCACCATCTTCCACTGACGTATGGAATCTCATGTAGTTTGCTGCTTAGTATATTTTATGAAAGAGATCAGTTTGAGTATTTCTTTTCCAATTACGATGCAGTGCTTCCTGAAGTCCCAGCTTACAAACATTTGAATAAGTACGATTACTATAAGTCAGAGGATAGACTTAGGAAGTCCTTCATACCGTCTTTGGAACTGGACACCGCATATGCTCACCGACATAACTTGACGTGCTCATTATCAGATGTAGAAAAGAAATTTGTAGACCAGGTAGAGGATAGATATAGAAAACTAACACAGGCACGGGACACAGGGCATAGTCCAGTAGATTGGACTGAGGAGGAAAGATTGCACCGAACAAAAGGGAGTTATGGTCCTTTAGCCTTGGACAAGGGGCAGAGGGGAAAGCTGTGTGTGAGACGTTATCAGACCTACTATGAAAAGGTTCCAGTGGGACAGAGCACGTGTGACCATGTTTTCACCATGGCAGATGAGGCAAAGAATTTTCTCCAAGGCCCTGTACAAGTGATACCTACGGTGTATTTTGTGTGTGGAAGGAATGCTTATGTGAGATTGCCTGCGAACTGGTATGGTACGTGTTACCTGGGAATAATATTTCCAAAGATTTACCATACAGAGGATTTGGAACTTTTGGAAGGTGGAAAGCATTCGAGAGTGAGAAGAGGTGCGAGTGCAGGGGTCGTAGTGGGAGATATCTTTGGAGCAATGATACCAAGTTAGGGAGTGATCTTGAATGATGTGAAGATTCGGAGACTGGCGACTGTAATAGATGAGCTATCAATGAGCACAGCAAAATCGTTGGTACTTGTGGAGAGAGAGATGTTGTCGATAAGGACAATGGTTTTGCAGAATCGCCTTGCTTTGGATGTCCTATTGGCAAAAGAGGGCGGAGTCTGTAAATTATTGAAGGTTCAAGAGTGCTGTACTTATATACCAGACCGTAGCAAGGATCTGGAGAAATATATAAGTAACATCACTACAATCCACACGAAAATAGCGGATTTGACTGAAGAGGGAGCTTGGGAGAAGGTTGGCAAGGGATTCGGTCAAGTGGGGAGCTGGTTTGCGAATTTGGGAAAGGGATTCCTTGGTTATGTTCTGAGACCTCTCCTTATCGTGGTGGTCTGTGTGGTTTGTCTGTGGGGTCTGATCAAAGCATACAAATGGTATCGAGCAGGCAGAGCTGAGAGAGCTCTGAGAGCAAACGAGACGAGAATGGCTAGACTGCAGGACAGTCACTACCGAAATCTTAAGAGTTTGGAGAGTTTCCGCCAAGGGAGAGTGGCAACGAGTTCTGTTTAGGTCGGTTCTTTCTCCAAGGGAGTTGAAAAGATGTGATGACAGTAGTCATCAAAGGGGGAACTGATAGAGCGATATGTTCTCGTAAAAATTGTAGGGGTGCATTATAATCATCGTTAGTCTGTACCCGCATATATCACGATATATATATATCTGAATGGTTAGTTAATGTAGTCGTAAATTGCATTATTAGAGTGAATAGAAGGGTAGTTGTGCTATTATAATTTTGCAAAATGTAATGCTTAACTGAAACGTGTTCAAAATGATGCATTAATGGAGTAGGCCATGTATAATCGAGATGCAGTAGTTAAACGTGTATCATATTAAGTTACACTGTAGTTCACCTTTCACATAAATGTAATGAACTAATGCTTGTAGAAGTGATCATAATTGTGTGTTTAAATTGTGTGAAGGCCTGACTGCATATACGTAAGGGAAAGGCCTGATTCGTTCTTATGTTAGCTTATTTTGTAGGTAGAAAAGTTTCTCTTGGAAAGGCTCTCTGGGTACAGTTGGTAAATTCATGTAGAGGGAAAAAGTCTGTTGAAACGTATCTTCTGTTGCAGGTGCAAGGACATATGCCTCGTTAGCGAAAGACTAGCTCTTTGTTTCACGAGTTAGGGTGGTGGGAGGCATTGAGACGGGAGTACACTGGAATGCAGGGATGATGTTTTCAGTGGAGAAGGTGCCTGGGACTCAAGGTCATCGTAACCGTCCAGGATGAAGTAAGAGTTTCGATGGAAAAGTACGAGAAGGAAGACCTGGCCGAAGAGGCGTGACAAGGGCGTGTTCAATTGTTTTTGGGATTTGTATTAGGGACAGTGCCCCGAGGGTGGAGGGTAGAGAAGAGGTAGAGGAGACCAGAGAGAGAGAAGACAGAGGGGGATTTTAGGAAGGAGCATCTTAGAACGAGCTCGAAATGCTATGTGAGTGCACTTCCTAGGAAGTCTTCACAGCTGACACCTTTTCCTTTACTCTTGCCTGGGAAATTCTTTAAGTAGGTATGTCATCTGAGTGATAGATTAGGGACAGCAAATGGTTTTATGCTTATTTAGATAAATGAGGAATAACATAGAGATTGGAGCTGTTATTGCTTGTCTAATACTTCTGGAGCTAACGATTCTTCTTATCCTGAATTGGATGAGACTCCTGCGTAGGATGCTATTTGTATTAGTGCCCATTTATTTCTTTAACCTCGTGTTGAGGTGCTTGCACGTGCAGTTATTCTTGGCTGTAATAAACGCACAAAATTGAATTCGGAGTCATTGGTCTTTTAAGGTAAACGGGATTCTAAATTGTCGCATAACCGAAAGATTTTTCTCTTCACACTATTCAGCAGGTAAAAAGATTCTGGCGACCTGAAGATTCTTAGAAAAGATAAGATAAGAATCAGCGTTATCAGAGGCAAGTCCGGATTTTTCGAAGTGAAATATTAGACTTTATTGGTAAGCAGAAGAGCAACACCAAATGGACCTTAACATCTCACCACATCTCACCCCAACTGACCATAATCCTCTTGCCAAACCCCCAATATTCCAGATGATATAGGGAACATTCCAACATTAAACCCAGAGCACAGCACATCTCCCTCCTTAATATAGAAACGTACAAATTTATAAAGATATACAACTAGCAAAATATGATGTGATTTACAGATACCAATACAGAATAAAATGTAAGACATATCTATGGTGTAATTATTTACCCACTCAGAGGACACAATTCTTAGAAATTGTTGCACATCCACATGAATGCACACAATTCAATGGGAAATTAAATATAAGTATCAGCCATTAGTGTAATCCTCCTCCCACACAGGTGACCACTTAGCTCTTTTTAGTGGCTTTTGCATGTCAAGAGGAAGTTCTTTACCACTCACCAGAAACTCTTTGTCACACTTAACTAACTGGAACATACGCCACCACTCACCAGTCTGAACTTTCACAGCATTGTATTTCGCTTCAATAATTTCATAAGGACCTAAAAATGTACTCTTCCCTTTCCTGCAAAACCGTGCTAATTTAATCCATACTTTGTCCCCCACATAGCATTCATACTTCCTTACTGCATTCTTCCTTTCAATCCTTTCCTTGTACTTACTTTGATGGTTAACAATTCTTTCCTGAAACTTCTTTGCTTAAACCAAACCCAATACACACTCTTCAACCACCTCAGATGCAATTTTGTCCCCAACCTTCTTCCTTTCACTCGCAGAAAGAAACCAAATCCGTAACCACCCGTCATTCTGTATGCCCATAACCTTTCTCTAAGTAATTCTTTTCATGAGTTCCCAGTGTGTTCAGCCTGTTGACCACAAGCTTTTACCAAACAGTTCATACTTTGCATTAATCCATTGGCTTGTGGGGAATAAAGTGCAGTTCTCATATGACTCACACCAAAATCCTTCAAAGATTCCTGCAACACATCAGACATGAATTGCTCCCCATTATCAGTCACAATACTCTTTGTCACAACTTCTCTGGTAAGTTCCTGGGTAGGGAACGTGCTGACACACTCTGATAAAATCCACTTGGAAATGTAATCCGCCAGCACAATAACAAACCGCTCCGAAGGCCTCAACACATTGAAAGGACCAACAATATCCAACCCCATTTTATACCAAGTCTACTAGGTATTTCTACTGGTGGCAAAGGAGCTTTCTGTGTCACCTTAATTTTGTCACAGTGTGCACACAATGTGCAATCATTTGCTACTCTTTCCACCATTTGATCCATCTGTGGCCATCAATAAGTCTCCCAAATTCAGACTTTAGTCTTGTGCCTTCCCAGATGCCCTTCTTGAGCTTAATTAATAATCTTGTTATAAAAACCTTCATATGCACAACATCTTGCCACTTACTGATAACTCATCACTCATTGGTCAGAATCCATCCACCTTTCCTATCCCATCTTTCCGTTCAGGTCAGTCTTTTACAACTGACAAAGTGCTATCCTCACCAGCTGCCTCATTCGAATCCATTTTGGATAAGGCATCCTCCTGCACCAAAAATGCACTGTTTTCCTCCTGCTCAGTCTTAACATTACCTACTAGTAGATGTCAATCTGACATTTGGTTGGAAAACCCAGACAAATATTTCACTTGAAAATTGAAATCTCTGGTACTGTCAATCCATCTAGCATTGAGTGAAGTAGCCTTTTTACGTCCCCTGTGTGAAAACAACCCAACTAAAGGTCGATGATCTGTCTTTACCACAAATGGCAAACCCCAAAGACAGAACTTGAAATGACTAATACCCCATGTGCATGCTAGAGCCTCTCTCTTGATTGCAAAGTAGTTTTCCTCAGCTCACTTCAATGCCCACGAGGCAAACACTACAACCTTCTCTTCTTCATCAATCACCTGAAACAACACAGCTCCCAATCGCTTTATGCTAGCTTACGTGGTCCGAACAGTTTTTTTTTAAATACATCAAAACGTCGAAGAGTGGATAATTTACCAATACACAGCTTAATAAACTCAAGTGTCTCCCTACAATGTTTGGACACTTAATAGGAGGAGCATGACGACCTACTGACCGGAACTAAAATAATACACTACTGGAGGATTGGTGGCTGTGTGATCTTCACGTTGGCCCACATAGTTGATCCAGCGCGATATTATCAAACAGCATACATACACCATATACTCACTTAGGCCCATACATTCACACTACGCTAATACTTACGCTGGGTGTCAGATATACTCTTATATCAAAAATCCCTGCTACCAATTACCTTCTGATTGAAGAGTAATAACTTACCAATGGATCCTTTGCTAATTGGGAAGTTTAAAATGAGTGACATTCACTATAGTACATAATCCTGAAATAACCACTGAGTCAGGAAGTTTTAAAATGTTTATCTAAAGTTTTAGCAGAGTAAAATACAGAAAATACGGTATTTGATCAGAATACCCAAGAGGAAGCATAGGAACGAATTTTCTAATAACTGACAGTTTTTAAAGAAATAAGAGAGGATAGAGACAGCAGCGCAACTAAAGGTTGCATTATAGTTACCTAGATGCGAGAACCAAGCCCCTTAGCCAAGGAGTTGGAAAGAATAGGACCCTGGAAGGATGAAGAGCAAGGACCTCCTTCAGGATCAGGACAGGACTGGTGACCTCTCTATAACGACGCCTGCGCCGTTCCCCTCTCTGGCACTCGACTTCTCCTCGATTCTCCCGTCTAATGGACTCCGCCGCCCCCTCCTCAGGACCTCTTCCGGATAGGGATTCAGTCAGCAACTGATCAGCATGGCAGCCTGGAGCTCTTCTGTATGTTCTCTCTTCTCTGGAATCTAGCTCTGACTTCGGTATCTTCTGTTCTGACTAATTACTAATGCTATATTCTATTATACCCTTCTACGCCCATGTACCTCCCATTAATGTTGCTAAAATATGGGACCACTACTTCTGATTGGACAGGGACAGGAGGTGAATTCTCGCACCGTGACAAATTTGGCTTAATTTGTGAAGCCTATTGTTCCTAGCTTCCCGCCCTTCAAATTAATACATTCACTTTATTTCCCACCCGTCTCACGACAAATGATATACAATTTACAGGCGAAAAGTGTCCATTTTTGTCCTCCGGAAACATAGTTCACATCATCTTCGGCCAATAGGTCGTGGCCTTGAGAGACGTCCAAGTTGACTTCACTTGGCAGGCACACAGGACACATGCGCAGAACCCTCTGTCTTTCGAGTTTCAAGTCACCAACCCAGGCCCAAGTTTATGAATTACTAAAAGTGCAAGAAGAAAATATTAAAATCACAAATAAAACGTTTCACTGTATACCCACTTTCCCTACTTTTATTCCCATTTAATTTTAATACTATCCCGCATTAGTATTATTATGAAAACGACAATTTAATAATGACATGAGAGCAAGCTTAAACACGTGAAAACATTGAGCGGCCATTTTAATGTACACTGCGCAGAAGCAGAAGTTTCCCACCAAGCAAAGAAAGACGTCACACCATGTGATCAGATTGCGACATGCGCAATAGAGTCCCACGCATTTAGCGGCCATTTTATATTACAGACAAGCGTTATTTATTAGTAAAACACATAGACAAGCGTCTCTCCCTTTCATGTTTGTGAATGCAAATATTAGTATTGACAGTACAAGTTTTAATAAATTAGTACTATGAGGAGGATTGCATTCAAGCAAGTTTCAATTTTGAAACCTTGCTCCATCAATCCCCTCTCTGATGGCGTTTCTGAGCCATCAAAAAAAACTACCCTCAATCAGATGCCAACTTCTAGCAAATCGTTTCATTCTCATCTTTACTTTTTCTATTCTTACAGTCTCCTTTCAGTTTCTTGTATAAATCACTTCTCCATTCTTCTAATTCGATTTCATCCCTCTTTCTCTTCTTTCCTTTTTCTGTCACTTTATACGTTCCATTCTTTCTACAGCATTTGCACCATATTGTTATTGCTAAAATTATTATTGCTATCCCTGTTAAGGGTACTAATATTTGACCTATAAGTCCTTTTCCTACATTAGCAAACCAGGTTCCAATTGACGAGATTCTATTTGTCAATCTTTCCCATACACTATCAACTTCCAGTGGTTTAAGTTCCTTCTCAAGTTTAGTTATGTTCTGAATATACGTTCCAATTTCTGCACTCTTATCAGGAATATAAGTGCAACAGTGTTTCGTTCTCAATAATTTACAGACTCCTCCCTCTTTTGCCAATAGAATGTCAAGAGCAAGTCGATTTTGCATCACCATAGATCTAATCGCAACCATTTCCGTATTAATCATTAGAAAACCTCCAGCAGTATCCGTTGATAAACGATCAACCACTGTAGACAATTTACATATTTTCCTTGAGGTCAGAATTATTCCCACTGAAGGTATCAATGCACCAAATATATCACCTACTATTTCAGAAAAACTGGCTCTTTTACTACGTATTAATTCGCCATTGTTTTCATTGCTCCCAGTGTTTCTTTTTACGTGGTATATTTTTGGAAAAACTATTCCAAAATAACAACTTCCATACCACCGTGCAGGAAGCCTAAAGTAAGCCTTATTCCCACATACATAATAGATTCCAGGAAAAACTGAATCTGTTCCTCCTTTGAGTCCCCAACCTCCCAAAATTAAAAAATTGTGTTCACATTCACTGGTACCGATGAAAACATTGTTATAGTCAGTCTTTAACCTATGTAGACAAATTTTCCCTTTCTTTTCGAAATCCAGAGCCATAGCAGCTTGAGCCTTGCCAAGTGTGTAACTCCCTTCTTTTTCTGCCCAAGGTGGTAAATGAGCCTTATGCTCCGAAGCTTTCTTTTGGAAATCTTGTCTTCTATCTTCTACTAAATTCAAAAATATTTTCTCTTCTTCTAATAAAGAACATGTTAGATTGTGTCTATGTGCATGTGTTATGTCTATTGATTTCATTGTTAAGAAAAACTCTCCCATAAACTGTGCGTCTTGACTACTAAGCACGGGGTTCATACTCTTGCGAATCGGAACCTCAGAAAATATTACATCTAAGTATAGTATAGTATTGAATAATAATACTGTAGTCTACCTGTTCTATAAAATAAACTTGTTAATACACTACATGATATGCCATATGTCAGTGGTAAATGATGGTATGTTAATCCTTCTGCTACTGATTCGGGTAATTTCATACAGACATAACAATTACTAACTTCCATTGTGTCTACATACTGAAACAATAACTTTGTGAAAACATTTAAACTAGTGTCGTTGTCAGCTACTTCATGATGAATTTCTGCCTCATCTTCTGCCATTAGTTCTACTCTATTGCCCTTTATGTTTGCTGTCCTCCCTTTAGTTTCGTTATTAATCTTCTTATCTATTATCATAAGGTAAGGAACTGCTACAATCAGGACTAACCATACTATAAGCACCAATACTAGACTACAGATGCAGATTGCACAGCATCTCCTACAACAATTTTGTTTTGGTCTCCCAGTAACTCTATCATCAGGCATTTTTCGACAAGGAAGATTGCTCTTCTTATCTCTATTCCTTTTCTTCAGCGGATTCTTTTGCTTAGTCAGGGTGGTCTTGTTTCTTCTTCTTCGTAAGTTAGTTCTGCACTTGTTCCTTCGCCACCACTGTCACTTGACTCAGAATTTTCAAAATCTTCAAGAATAATATAAGTCCAGTCAGGACCCTTGAATTTGTTATTCACAAGTCTCAGTCTTTTACTTTTTCTTTTTCCTTACTTTTTCTCTTGTTCCGTTTGACTTGTCACTTCAGGTACTTGTTCTGGATCTTCACTTCTGGTTGTTATGTGGTATTTTACTCTCTTGATGACACTCGGCCAATGAACTCCTTTTCTTGTTTTCTTTGTTGGCACTGTTTCTCTGTTTTCGTCTTCAGTGGTCTCGTTATTTTCACTGCTTTGTACTTCTTTATTTTCTTTGTTTACTGCTTCTTTTGTTTGTTCCTTTTCAGGTCTGATTGGTTTCTCTTCAGTAGCTCCACAATGACTTACTTGATCTTGTTCCCTTTTTGTTTCTTTATGTTCATTTGTATTAACCCCTTTTTCTTTTGTGAATTCTTCTTGATCTATCTGCTTCTGATCAGGGCTTATTGCACTGTGAACTTCTGCAGCCTGACCTGCTTCTTCTAGACCTGTCTGTCCCTCTTCAAAGTTTATCAAATCTTCACTGTTTTTAGTCCAATTTTCTTTCCCTATCTGATTTAGTTCAAGATCTTTTACTGTCTTGTCTTCTTGATCTTGAACTGTTTCCTCTTCCCCTATTTGATCTTCTTCAATTTCTTGCAATTTTGTTTGATTTCTTGTTCTGTAGTATACTTCAGGCACTTCTACCACTGGTATCCAATCCTGACTTGTGCTCGGTTGTTCTCCGTCAGCTTCTCTCGAACCTCGAGCCTGAGATTCTTCAGCTGGGCAACCTTCAGCTGCTTCAGTGATTGGCGTTGTCTGTAAATTCTCTTCTTCAGGTTCTGGTACTCTCTTTGTGTGGCTTACATGAATCCAATTAGGAAATCTTGCACACTTCACTGCTGTGTTGGTGGTCAATATGACTTGACAAGGTCAATCAATCAATCAATCAATCATGTCACTTATAAAGCGCACTACATACCCGCGAGGGTCTCAAGGCGCTGGGGGAAGAGGGGGGTGGTGCTGCTACTGATCGAAGAGCCAGGTCTTGAGGAGTCTTCTGAAGGCCAGTAGGTCTTGGGTCTGTCGGAGGTTGGTGGGGAGGGTGTTCCAGGTCTTGGCGGCGAGGTGGGAGAAGGATCTGCCGCCGGCGGTCGTTTTCCGGATGCGGGGGACTGTGGCGAGGGCGAGGCTGGTCGAGCGGAGCTGGCGGGTGGGGGTGTAGAAGCTGAGTCGTCTGTTGAGGTAGGCTGGTCCGGAGTTGTGGAGTGCTTTGTGTGCGTGGGTGAGGAGCTTGAAGGTTATCCTCTTGTTGACAGGGAGCCAGTGCAGGTCTCTCAGGTGGGGTGTGATGTGGCTGCGTCGGGGGATGTCGAGGATAAGACGTGCAGAGGCGTTCTGGATGCGTTGCAGCCGTCTCAGGAGCTTAGCCGTCGTTCCTGCGTAGAGGGCGTTTCCGTAGTCCAGCCTGCTGGTGACGAGGGCCTGGGTGACTGTTTTTCTTGTTTCGGTGGGGATCCACTTGAAGATCCTGTGGAGCATTCGGAGGATGTTGAAGCAGGATGAGGAAACGGCGTTGACCTGCTTAGTCATGGAGAGGGTGGGGTCGAGGATGACCCCTAGGTTGCGTACGTGGTCGGTGGGTGGCGGGGCTGTTCCCAGTGATGTTGGCCACCAGGAGTCGTCCCAGGCTGAAGGGTTGGAACCAAGGATGAGGACCTCCGTCTTGTCCGAGTTCAGCTTCAGGCGGCTGGTCCTCATCCATTCGGCGACGGCCTTCATTCCTTCGTGGAGGTGGGCTTTGGCGGTGTGAGGGTCTTTGGTGAGGGAGAGGATCAGCTGGGTGTCGTCGGCATAGGAGATGATGTTGAGGTTGTGCTGTCGGGCGACGTGGGCGAGGGGTGCCATGTAGATGTTGAACAGCGTTGGGCTGAGGGAGGAGCCTTGGGGTACGCCGCAGATGATCTTGGTGGCCTTGGATCGGAAGGGGGCGAGGCGGACGCTTTGTGTTCTGCCGGAAAGGAAGGATGTGGTCCAGTCCAGGGCCTTCTCTTGGATCCCGGCGTCGTGAAGGCGTGTTCGTAGTGTGTGGTGGCAGACCGTGTCGAAGGCGGCTGATAGGTCCAGGAGGATGAGGGCTGCTGTTTCTCCGTTGTCTAGCAGGGTCCTGATGTCATCGGTGGCGGCGATGAGGGCGGTTTCGGTGCTGTGGTTGCTGCGGAAGCCGGACTGGGAAGGGTCCAGGATGTTGTTCTCCTCGAGGTAGCGGGTCAGTTGTTTGTTGACGATTTTCTCGGTGACCTTCGCGGGGAACGGGAGCAGAGAGATGGGTCGGAAGTTCTTGAGGTCCTTGGGGTCTGCCTTGGGTTTCTTGAGTAAGGCGGTGATCTCGGCGTGCTTCCAGCTTTCCGGGAAGGTTGCTGTCTCGAAGGAGATGTTGATTATTTTCCGGAGATGGGGCGCGATGGCTGTACTGGCTTTGTTGAAGATGTGGTGAGGGCACGGGTCTAGCGGTGAACCGGAGTGGATGGTGTTCATGATCTCGCTGGTGTCCTCGTCGTTGATGTTGGTCCAGGAGAGCAGGCGGTTGGTGGTTGTGGGGGCAGTGGTCTCGGTGGTTGCCGGGGCGGTCGTGGTGTTGAAGCTGTCGTGGATGTCGGCGATTTTGCGGTGGAAGAAGGTGGCCAGTGAGTCGCACAGGTCTCGCGACGGCTGGATGTCGTTGGTGTTGGAGCTGGGGTTGGAGAGTTCCTTCACGATGTCTGATAGACACGTTTCTCTGGTGTGATTCTTCACTACCACCCAATCACCAGGATTCAGATCATGTTCTAGTTCAGGCTGCCTGGAAACTGCGTCTTCTCCAACCTGATGAGACACAGAACGCACGAGGTCAGCCAATCCTTTGCAATAATCCAGAACCATATCATCAGAAATATTTACCAATTTGTTTGTGGGAACATGTGTTTGTCTCATTGCTGTTCCCATCATAATTTCATGTGGGCTCAATCCTGTCGTTCTATCAGGAATGCTTCTTATTCCCATCAAAACAAGTGGCAGTGCGTCTGGCCACTCTAATGATGTTGATGCACACATTTTTCCCAGTCTTGACTTTATAGTGCCATTCAATTGTTCAACCACTCCAGAAGCCTCTGGGCGATATGCACAGTGCAATTTCTGTTTGATTTGGAATGCTTCACATATTATCTGGATCACTTCGCTGTTAAAGTGTTTTCCTCTATCTGATTCCAAAGATACTGGGAAACCAAATCTAGGTATGAGCTCTCGTAGTAACAGTTTTGCAACTGTAATGCTGTCATTTCTCCTAGTTGGATAAGCCTCCACCCACTTTGAAAACAGACACACTATGACTAGTACGTATTTCAGCCCTCTACATGGTGGTAACTGTATGAAGTCAAACTGGAGTCTTATGAATGGACCCTCTGCCTTCCCGATCTTCCCAAACCCAATTATCGTTTTCCTGCCTGGATTGTGCATTTGGCAAGTTAGACATCTCTGGCAAAGACTCTCTGCGACAGCTCTGAATTTGGGATTGTACCAATATTGTCTGAACAGCCTAATCATTGCATCTCTCCCTATGTGTGTGTCTCCATGATGCATTCTAGCCATTTGTGAGAGTAAACAGTCTGGCATGACTGGTCTGCCATCTGCACTGATCCACACTTCATCATCTCTTCTTTGTGAACAACCTACTTTAATCCACAAATTCTTCTCACTTTCCTCGACTTCATCTTGCAATTTCTTCACCTCATTCCACGTTTCTCGTGGCATATACAGCATGTGTTGGCAGCTGATTCCCATTCTTTCCACCCTCTTATTTACTGACGTTCTGGTTTTGGCACAATATTGAGCTACCAGATCAGCATATCTGTTGCCGACTACCACCCAGTCATCTCCTGACTGGTGTGCGGCACATTTCACCACAGCCAATTCTTTTGGTGATTGTATTGCTTCCAGCAATTCCTTTACAAATTGTCAATTTTTAATGGGGGATCCTGAAGAAGTCATGAAATCCCTCTGCATCCACAGTTGGCCAAAATCATGCACGACCCCGTAACCATATTGACTATCAGTAAATATAGTTATTCTCTGATTCCTCCCAATTTTGCAAGCTTTTATTAATGCAATCAATTCAGCTACTTGTGCAGATTTGACTCCTGGTAAATAGGATGCTTCGACTATTCCAGTTAATTCACATACTGCATATGCTGCAGTTAGTTTACCATCTTCATGTCTTTGACATGATCCATCAACAAATAGCTCCCTGTCTGGCTTTTTAAGAGGCTGTTCCTCAATGTCTGGGCGTGGTTTTGTACATAATTCTGTAATCTGTATACAATCATGTTCATCTTCTTCGTCATCTTTATTTGTTTCGTGATATGGGTCTGGCAGTAAGGTTGCTGGATTTATTATCGTACACCTTACCATGGTCACATTTTCAGCACCCATTATTATTCTCTCATATTTAGTCAGCCGACTAGGAGTAAGATGCTGAGTTCGGGTTCTGGTCAACAGAATCACAACTGCATGTGGAACATACACTTTTACAGGGTGTCCCATTACAATTGACTCACTTTGTTCAATGCTCAAACAAGTTGCTGCCACTGCTTTTAAGCATCCTGGCAACGCAGCTGCTACTGGGTCCAATGTAGCAGAAAAGTACGCCATAGGACGTCTGTCTAGTCCATGTCTCTGAGTTAGGACAGAAAGTGCACAATTTTCTCTTTCTTGACAGAATAATGCGAATTCTCTTTTATAATCAGGCATGCCTAAGGCAGGTGCTGAACAAAGTGCGTTTCTCAATTTTACAAAAGCTTCTACACTTTCATCCTCCCACTCAACAGGGTCTTTTGCTTTCTTTTTGGTCATGTTAATTAGGGGTTTAGCTAACATGGAAAAATTTGCTATCCATTGTCGACAGTATCCCACTATTCCTAGGAACATTCGTACTTGTCTTTGGGTTACAGGCATTTGCATTCTTTTTATTAATTCTACTCTTTCAGAGGTTATTCTTCTTTTCCCCTCTCAATTTGATGTCCCAGATATTTAACAGCTGTTCTGCAAAACTGTAACTTTTCAGGTGAGACTTTATGCCCTTCCTCAGCCAAAAGATTTAATAATGCTATGGAATCAACAACACAGTCTTCTCTGGTGGTCGACGCCACTAATAGGTCGTCGATATATTGAACTAAAACTGAACTTCCTGGCATCACTAATTTTTCAAGGCACTTTTTCAATATCTGGTTGAAGATGGAAGGACTTTCTGTGTACCCTTGAGGAACTCGATTCCACACACAGACTTTATTCTCAAATTTAAATGAGAAAAGATACTGGCTGTCTGGATGTAGTGGTATTGAGAAAAATGCTTGACATAAGTCAATTACTGTGAACCATCCTGCATTCCAAGGAATCTGGTACAGTATCACAGCAGGATTTGGTACTATAGGACAACATGGTTCTACAATCTTATTTATTTTCCTCAGGTCCTGAACAATCTTATATTTCCCACTTGGTTTCTTTAGTCCCATGATCGGTGAATTGCCTGGGCTACTCATTACTTCTTTTAGAATGTTTTGTTTTACCATTCGATTTATTTCTTCAATGACTCCTGCTTTTACTTCTGCACTCATTTTGTATTGTTTGGTATTGGGGAAAATTGCACCTTCTTTTACCGTAATTTGAACTGGATCTATTTTTGCCATAAGTCCTGCTTCTTTTCCGGTGAAATCCCATACTATTTGGTTTACTGTACCTTTTAATTCTTCTGGCAACTCATCTTTTGTTATCAAAGAGAACATTTCGTCTATTTCTGTCCCTTGTTTTGCAACCATAATTTTATATACATGGTCTTCATCTGGTGTTTAAACTGCCACACCATCCGGTGTGCAGAAAATTGTACAATTCATCTTGCACAATAAATCCCTACCTAACAAATTCACGGGGCTAGAATTGCACACTACAAATTGGTGCATTTCTTTGAAATTTCCAATTTTGACTTCCATTGGTTCGGTAAGAGGTGTTCTAATTCTTTGATTAGCTACCCCTACTACTTGGATATCTTCACCCGAGAGAGGAAGGTCTGGGATGTCTACTGATCTCACAGTAGACCTGGTAGCACCAGTGTCCAAAAGGAAAGTAATATCATTACCTTTCACATTTCCTTCAACAAATGGACCAGACTGATCTACCTGTAAGGATGCGCCAAGTATGCACTCCTTCTTCCCCTCTCCCAGGCACCGTCATGAGTAGTTTTCACTGTAATTTTCCTGCAAAAGAAATTGCGATGTCATATAATCATTCTTACCACTTCCTCCTGGGTATCCGATGTCTGTACCGTGCTTTGCTCTGCTTACATTACCCTGAACAGGTGGAGGTGGCAACTGACTCTGGGGATTTACACCCTGCTGTGAGTCATTCTGTGTCTGTTGATTTAAGTTTTGACTTGGGCCATTATTATTTCGAACCTTTTTACACTCGTCCTTCCAATGCCCCAATTTTCCGCATCCATGACAAGGAAATTTCTTTTTAGCTTCTTCTCTACTCATTCGTCCTCTAAATTTTCCACCATTTCCAGTATCACCACTCGTTCCAGAATCTTTTCCTTGATTCTCACTAGGATTTTCCAAATTAATTCCCTGCTTCTCTGCCATTTTCACTTGTGCCCACATCACTTTCTCCTGCAATTTCTTATGTCTATCCTCAATATCGTCTCCACAATATTTTGCATATTTCAGAATCTCGTCAATAGGTTTCCCTTGCCAGCACAGCATATGTTGTTTAATCATCTGGCAAATCTCTGGCTTCAAACCGTAAACAAACCGATACACAAACTGACTCATGTCTTTGTCTCCAATGTCCTCAAATCCACTATACTGTTTAAACACCTGTAAAAGGCGCTCATAGTAAGAATGTACTGTTTCACTGGCTTCTTGGGTAGTTCGATCTATTTTTACCCAATCTGTTTCTTTCGGGGTATCTTTCCTTTCAGGTATGTTATCACCTGCTGATACTTTTTCATCACCTCACTTGCCGGGGCACCTGTCTTTGGATCTCTGGGATACTCATCACTTGGCCAATCCACTGTGATCTTACAATCTGTCCATAAATCGGCAGGTACCACTATGTCAAACAGACCATCCAAATCCTTCAACAATACCTTTGACACTTTTACAAACCTTTCAACCTGCTTGTACCATTCAATTGGCTTTTCCCTCAGCTTTGGAAAATCATTTGTAAATGATCAAATATCCTGTCTGCTCCATGGGACATGTACATATCCTCCTCCCGCTACTTCTCGCATGGGATACATTTGATCTGCTTTTCCTACTTCTTTCATCACATATTCAGATGCTGTTCTACTTGTTCTTGCCTCCTCCTTTTTCTTGGCCCACCTAGATCTCCATTTATCTAGACCTCCCCATTTTTGTAAGACTAACATTAATTCTCTTATTTGTAGTCTTCTTCCAGATGCATTCATGTTTTCTAAATCTTTGTCTGAAAATTCTGCTCTATAGGGTTTCTGTAGGACTTTGGATCTCCCTATTTCGATTCCCATCTGTAGTGCTAGATTGGACAGTTTTTCATGAAATATCCTCACATTTCTAGTGATACTCCTACACAGGAACAATAATTCTTCTTCATCATAGGAATTTAAGCGTTCTACTCCTACATTTCCTGCTATTATTTCTTCTAATTCAACTTTTAATTTATGAATATCCAATACTTTTGGAGGTGTGCACTGTTTGACTGACCCTTGTACCCATCTTTCTAGATCTTCAGGTGTTACTATGGTGGCACTCTTTGCCCCTGATGAAGTTATTAAACTCACATCTTTTGAACCTTCAGGTACCTCTTTCCTAGGAGTGCCCTTTACTTCTTTTAGAATGTTTTGTTTTACCATTCGATTTATTTCTTCAATGACTCCTGCTTTTACTTCTGCACTCATTTTGTATTGTTTGGTATTGGGGAAAATTGCACCTTCTTTTACCGTAATTTGAACTGGATCTATTTTTGCCATAAGTCCTGCTTCTTTTCCGGTGAAATCCCATACTATTTGGTTTACTGTACCTTTTAATTCTTCTGGCAACTCATCTTTTGTTATCAAAGAGAACATTTCGTCTATTTCTGTCCCTTGTTTTGCAACCATAATTTTATATACATGGTCTTCATCTGGTGTTTAAACTGCCACACCATCCGGTGTGCAGAAAATTGTACATTTCATCTTGCACAATAAATCCCTACCTAACAAATTCACGGGGCTAGAATTGCACACTTCAAATTGGTGCATTTCTTTGAAATTTCCAATTTTGACTTCCATTGGTTCGGTAAGAGGTGTTCTAATTCTTTGATTAGCTACCCCTACTACTTGGATATCTTCACCCGAGAGAGGAAGGTCTGGGATGTCTACTGATCTCACAGTAGACCTGGTAGCACCAGTGTCCAAAAGGAAAGTAATATCATTACCTTTCACATTTCCTTCAACAAATGGACCAGACTGATCTACCTGTAAGGATGCGCCAAGTATGCACTCCTTCTTCCCCTCTCCCAGGCACCGTCATGAGTAGTTTTCACTGTAATTTTCCTGCAAAAGAAATTGCGATGTCATATAATCATTCTTACCACTTCCTCCTGGGTATCCGATGTCTGTACCGTGCTTTGCTCTGCTTACATTACCCTGAACAGGTGGAGGTGGCAACTGACTCTGGGGATTTACACCCTGCTGTGAGTCATTCTGTGTCTGTTGATTTAAGTTTTGACTTGGGCCATTATTATTTCGAACCTTTTACACTCGTCCTTCCAATGCCCCAATTTTCCGCATCCATGACAAGGAAATTTCTTTTTAGCTTCTTCTCTACTCATTCGTCCTCTAAATTTTCCACCATTTCCAGTATCACCACTCGTTCCAGAATCTTTTCCTTGATTCTCACTAGGATTTTCCAAATTAATTCCCTGCTTCTCTGCCATTTTCACTTGTGCCCACATCACTTTCTCCTGCAATTTCTTATGTCTATCCTCAATATCGTCTCCACAATATTTCGCATATTTCAGAATCTCGTCAATAGGTTTCCCTTGCCAGCACAGCATATGTTGTTTAATCATCTGGCAAATCTCTGGCTTCAAACCGTAAACAAACCGATACACAAACTGACTCATGTCTTTGTCTCCAATGTCCTCAAATCCACTATACTGTTTAAACACCTGTAAAAGGCGCTCATAGTAAGAATGTACTGTTTCACTGGCTTCTTGGGTAGTTCGATCTATTTTTACCCAATCTGTTTCTTTCGGGGGTATCTTTCCTTTCAGGTATGTTATCACCTGCTGATACTTTTTCATCACCTCACTTGCCGGGGCACCTGTCTTTGGATCTCTGGGATACTCATCACTTGGCCAATCCACTGTGATCTTACAATCTGTCCATAAATCGGCAGGTACCACTATGTCAAACAGACCATCCAAATCCTTCAACAATACCTTTGACACTTTTACAAACCTTTCAACCTGCTTGTACCATTCAATTGGCTTTTCCCTCAGCTTTGGAAAATCATTTGTAAATGATCAAATATCCTGTCTGCTCCATGGGACATGTACATATCCTCCTCCCGCTACTTCTCGCATGGGATACATTTGATCTGCTTTTCCTACTTCTTTCATCACATATTCAGATGCTGTTCTACTTGTTCTTGCCTCCTCCTTTTTCTTGGCCCACCTAGATCTCCATTTATCTAGACCTCCCCATTTTTGTAAGACTAACATTAATTCTCTTATTTGTAGTCTTCTTCCAGATGCATTCATGTTTTCTAAATCTTTGTCTGAAAATTCTGCTCTATAGGGTTTCTGTAGGACTTTGGATCTCCCTATTTCGATTCCCATCTGTAGTGCTAGATTGGACAGTTTTTCATGAAATATCCTCACATTTCTAGTGATACTCCTACACAGGAACAATAATTCTTCTTCATCATAGGAATTTAAGCGTTCTACTCCTACATTTCCTGCTATTATTTCTTCTATATTCAACTTTTAATTTATGAATATCCAATACTTTTGGAGGTGTGCACTGTTTGACTGACCCTTGTACCCATCTTTCTAGATCTTCAGGTGTTACTATGGTGGCACTCTTTGCCCCTGATGAAGTTATTAAACTCACATCTTTTGAACCTTCAGGTACCTCTTTCCTAGGAGTGCCCTTTACTGGACCTCTGATAGGCAAGTCCATGAGTGATATTGTGGAATCACAATCACTAAATTGATCTTCAATTATTACTGGAGTTTCATGTTGGGAAGGATTTACAGGAGTATTCATAGGAGTGGGTACAGGTATTAATGGAGGGCAGTTTCCTTGAGTACCATATAATGGAACTACTGGACCAATTGTTACCGGAATAGTCAATGAATCAGGATGTACTTTTATCTGAGTTATTTTCCGTACTAATTCTGCTCTGGTCTTTTCTAAAGCTTCTTTTTCTTTGTCATGAAGTATTCTAGTCGGGGTAAATTCATGTATTACCTTTGGTACCATTGGAGTTTGTGGTGGTGCACTAGGAGGGCATCCACTTGTCCCTTCCTGATATGGTGGGGGATTTCTTAACATTGCTTCCATAAATTCATCTTCTGAATCCTCATTTCTCATTAAATGTTTTGTCTTTTCTGTACATTTGCCTCCTGATTTCTCTCCTTCTGTGAATAATGGATACAGTCCCTCTGTAATCATTGCCCTTCTCCATTGTTTCATCTGACCTTATCTAGACTCACGTAAATATCTAGGATAAAATCCTGGGTAACTTTTATTACTTCTAGATCGGTCACGTTCAAATGCCTCAGTTTCCCACTCTTCTAAGGCTTCGTATTGAGTTAATCTAGGTCTGGGTTCTAAGTCATTCATCCTTAATCTAAAATTTTGAAGAATTCGCCCATTGAACGTGCCATTTTCAGGAAATGCTAATAGTCCATCATTTTTGGTGTATTCTATCCAATTCTCCATCCACACACAAGTATGATAACCTCTCTCCATCATCATGTATGATGCTGGCGTTTTAGCTGGTGGAATAATAATTCCTTCCCTAGTTTTGATTGGTTTGTCCTTTTTAAAATAATTCTTAATCTTTTGTAAGAATGACATTTTCCTTCTTTCTCCGTACATTCTATCTAATCTTCGGTGTATAAAATTGTATTCTGCAAACCCTAGAAATCTCCTATCTGGACGATTCCCTGTTAAAGTCGGATCGCGTTTTAACATGCAATCCTTATCCACTCAAAATTGTGCTTCTAAAATCTCAACCAATCAAATGTCTGCTAACTTTTATTTCTAAGCCAATCCTTGCGCGGCCTTTTGGTGACGTTTCTCTGTCAACCCCTCCTTTACAATTTGCTCTTTTCTCTTCTCACTGGTTTAACCAATCCCAGCGCGGCACCTGTGACGTCAGTACCACTCCTGACTACTGACCCCTCCTTTACAAGAGTCTCTCCACACCCGCTGCTTCAACCTAACACAGCGCGGCATTTTGTGACGTCAGCTCCCTCTCCGGTAACTGACCATCCCTTTACAAAAATTTACGCAAACTTATTTTCTCTATAAATCTTTAATTAAATTTCAGTAACAACATAAAACATTCGCTATCGTGCCAGTTTCCACTAATTTCGAAAAAGATAGTTTCTTCCACACTTAGTAAAACTTTTTCCGTTTACTAAAACATACACTACGAGTAAAACCTTTCCGTCTACTCTTCACACAAGCTCCAGAAGTACCTGTTACTTCTTCAATGTTACCCTTACTAGGTGATATAACATCAAATTTTTATCAGCGTACTCTTTTTGCTATTTCTCACACGCATAGAGTCCCTAACAAGTACTTGAAGTCCTGCTTAACTTCTCAGTACTATTTCTGCCTGACAGATAACCTCACTGCAGTATGGCTTCCACTTGCCACCCGCTATTCTTTCCCCGGGGATTTCTAGACAACATTAAACAAAACTTTAAGCGGAATGTTAGTTTATAAAAATACAAAAATTCTCATTACCCAATTAACAAAGAGTAACACTAACCGTCCTCTGCTTACCAGAAAACTGATCCAGCGCGATATTAGCAAACAGCATACATACACCATATACTCACTTAGGCCCATACATTCACACTACGCTAATACTTACGCTGGGTGTCAGATATACTCTTATATCAAAAATCCCTGCTACCAATTACCTTCTGATTGAAGAGTAATAACTTACCAATGGATCCTTTGCTAATTGGGAAGTTTAAAATGAGTGACATTCACTATAGTACATAATCCTGAAATAACCACTGAGTCAGGAAGTTTTAAAATGTTTATCTAAAGTTTTAGCAGAGTAAAATACAGAAAATACGGTATTTGATCAGAATACCCAAGAGGAAGCATAGGAACGAATTTTCTAATAACTGACAGTTTTTAAAGAAATAAGAGAGGATAGAGACAGCAGCGCAACTAAAGGTTGCATTATAGTTACCTAGATGCGAGAACCAAGCCCCTTAGCCAAGGAGTTGGAAAGAATAGGACCCTGGGAGGATGAAGAGCAAGGACCTCCTTCAGGATCAGGACAGGACTGGTGACCTCTCTATAACGACGCCTGCGCCATTCCCCTCTCTGGCACTCGACTTCTCCTCGATTCTCCCTTCTAATGGACTCCGCCGCCCCCTCCTCAGGACCTCTTCCGGATAGGGATTCAGTCAGCAACTGATCAGCATGGCAGCCTGGAGCTCTTCTGTATGTTCTCTCTTCTCTGGAATCTAGCTCTGACTTCGGTATCTTCTGTTCTGACTAATTACTAATGCTATATTCTATTATACCCTTCTACGCCCATGTACCTCCCATTAATGTTGCTAAAATATGGGACCACTACTTCTGATTGGACAGGGACAGGAGGTGAATTCTCGCACCGTGACAAATTTGGCTTAATTTGTGAAGCCTATTGTTCCTAGCTTCCCGCCCCTTCAAATTAATACATTCACTTTATTTCCCACCCGTCTCACGACAAATGATATACAATTTACAGGCGAAAAGTGTCCATTTTTGTCCTCCGGAAACATAGTTCACATCATCTTCGGCCAATAGGTCGTGGCCTTGAGAGACGTCCAAGTTGACTTCACTTGGCAGGCACACAGGACACATGCGCAGAACCCTCTGTCTTTCGAGTTTCAAGTCACCAACCCAGGCCCAAGTTTATGAATTACTAAAAGTGCAAGAAGAAAATATTAAAATCACAAATAAAACGTTTCACTGTATACCCATTTTCCCTACTTTTATTCCCATTTAATTTTAATACTACCCCGCATTAGTATTATTATGAAAACGACAATTTAATAATGACATGAGAGCAAGCTTAAGCACGTGAAAACATTGAGCGGCCATTTTAATTTACACTGCGCAGAAGCAGAAGTTTCCCACCAAGCAAAGAAAGACGTCACACCATGTGATCAGATTGCGACATGCGCAATAGAGTCCCGCGCATTTAGCGGCCATTTTATATTACAGACAAGCGTTATTCATTAGTAAAACACATAGACAAGCGTCTCTCCCTTTCATGTTTGTGAATGCAAATATTAGTATTGACAGTACAAGTTTTAATAAATTAGTACTATGAGGAGGATTGCATTCAAGCAAGTTTCAATTTTGAAACCTTGCTCCATCATAGTAAAAAGGACAAAGTGGACACCTTACCTGTAACATAATTAAACAGCAAAGAGAAAAGTATTCTTTGGACTTTTAAAAAGTGAAATAATGTTTTGGTGGAATGAATAACATTTTTTTGGGTTTTACATTTAATGAAACCTGCTTTATGAACATTTTCACTAATAATGTACTGAGGGTTGTTTGTGTAGAAAGGTGTGCATTATCCTTTGCAAATAATTGTTTTTGCCACATAATACGACTTGTCCAATACAATATTATTATTGTTGACTGAAATTTACATTTTTAATTTAGCCCAACTGAGAACCCCCTCTTTTGTGCTACAGTATGTGTCCTGGTTCTGTTAGCCTGTCATACAACTACCATTCTTTTGCTTAGACACAAGGTCAAAAGGCATGCAAAGAAATCTATATGTACCTACTGGTGTGACAAATCAAGTCAAGTGCCTGGATTCCTCACTCAACTGTATCTGATGAGAAGCAGCAGATAAACCTATTACAATGAACGTACGAGCACCTATTCTTCTTGAATTTTTCTGTTAGAGTTTCAAGATACTATTTCCTTCTTCATATGAAATAAATCAATCATGTTTCCTGGAAGGGGGGAGCGGTGAATCTGGATTTATCATGAGATCCTGCCTTAATTTTCTAATAAGGATTGATGCACAGGTGTCTGTTTGCTTCCTCTGTTGCATATTCTTCTGATGTATGAAAAGTTGTTATTTTTTAGCATGTGGCTTTAGATCATACTGTTAGCCACTTCATAGGGGACTTCTATATAATTTTTGCAAATATGTCTTTAATATTAATTTGTTTATACATTTGTAAATATCGGTACTTGAGTTATAGTAAGCGTCTTTTCATTTGTTAAGCCAGTTAAGGGAGAACTTTCAACGTAATGTTTTGTTGATGCAATGTTTTCTTTTTACAAAATGTCTCAGAAAAGGGGGGGAGAAAGAGGTTTTAGCCGGGTTCGTCCTCCTTAGTTAAACGTATTAAATCAAAACAGAGAACCCAGTAAATACATATACTTTAATGTCTCTCTTGTGTCAGAAAAAACACTGTTTTTCTTGTAAAACCCTCACCCACCAGGGTTACCCCTTGCTGGCATGCTTCATCATCGGGTCCATCCCGATCCGCTGCGGATCGGGACGTGCTGCGACCGACGAACTACATGGGAGCACTTGTTGAGTTTTCTATAATGAGAAAGGAGATGTATATATCTAGAAGGGGAGGGAGTGGAGAAAGTTAAAAATACCTGACTAGTAGGTATATCTATTTTATTCCTGCCTCTAGTCGGTATGATTAAACGTTAGGGGTGATTAGCAACGCAAGGTTGGTAATGCACCTGCGGTCCTATGGGTCAACATGTTTCAAGCCGTGCCCCTATAGCTCTTCTTCAGGACCTTGGTACCATTCCTGTATGCTTAATGACATAAAACACGCTACTTGCATGCTATGCCACTTAATGAAAATACATACATAAACCACCTATTTGGGTTTCTTTGTTTTTTATATGATGCCTTAATAGTGCATCATGGACTTTGGGTCCACAATGGGCGATACTGAGAGGGTTCGCCTTGATGCGAGTGTGACAACAGGCCTTCCTCCCCCCGAAGGAACCATGATGCAGAGTAGAGCAGTTACAAGTGGAAGGAAAAAGGTCTGTGTATAAGAACCATACAAGATATGTATGTAATGATGTGGAATTGACAAAGGTCTGTAGAGATGCTTAGTGATAGCCTTGACATCAAGTTGACATCTTATGCTAGGGAGACAGGATGTCCTCTTGGCATTCTCCTTCCCTGCTATTATATGCCAGGATTCAATGTGGCATATCCCTATATTTCATAATGGCTGAATATTTGTAAGCAAGATTGCAGGTGATCCTTAAGTAGCAGATATCTGTGAAGATGACTGTGAAGATCAGACTGAAGAGAGAGCCAGAGAAGTGGAATACTTGCCAAATAGTTTGAAAGACTGTGGTATTCAGAAAGTTCGGAAAGTAGAATTTCAGCTACATATTGATGTACAGAGGGCCTGCAGAATAAAATAAGAAGCCTATAAAAAGCAAACAACCCATGTACCATGGTTGCCTACTGCTTGTATATTCATCAAAGTGTGCCAATCATTCACAAGGTAAAAAAACAGCAAAGCTGTCCTCCAGTATGAATTCCAAACTTTTATATCTCAGCATATTTTCCGTAGATGACAATGATTAAAAGGAATTCCTGGCCATGTCCCTGGTCCTGCAGAAATTAGACCCATGGAGCATTTTTTGGAACCAGTTAATATGTTGGTGGACCAAGAATGCGAACTAAATCCATGAGACACAGCATTTGCAGTTTTTCTGGGTGAACAGGAGAAAACTGCTTGCTACACATCTTTATCTACCTTGGAATTAAAGGAGAAAAGAGTGGAGTGCTATTCAGACTTCCAAAGATTTAGGAATTGACTCTGCTTCCTTAAACAGAAATCACCTTCCACGCAGACTGGTGAGGAAAGAGGACATGGAACACATCCAGATGGGAATGGTAAGAGAGAAATTCTGTTCACTCCCCCAAAACACTCAAACAAGGAAAGGAATGAATTCCTTGGAAATAAACAAAAAAGCGGAATAGCAAGTCCACATCTGTCCATAACACAAACAGAGAAATAAAAGAGATAAACCTGAGAAGAGAGGCTGGATGTGGCCTTTCAGAATTTAAGATATTTCTTAAAGGGACTAATAGATTTTTCACACAGCTATTGAAGACCCTTACCCGGATGGAAGATTAAGCTTGCAAGTTGCATTTAGTGGGCCCTACCAGGGCACAAGTCCACATGAAGGAAACAGGCCAAGGAGCGCATAATATAAAAAGATCAGGAGCATGACATGGGAGTTCCAAGGACTCACCACCCCCTGCAGAGCAGGAATAGGCAGTGTAAGAACTTGGGATCGTTTATCGCATAGTAATGTTATTTTCCTAAAGAAAAATAATTTAGCCATCTACACAACCACTACCTGCCTAATTTGTATTAGAGCTACACCTCCAAAACATAGAAAGGAAGATGCTGACCTCTAAATAGAAAGATTGAGTTTTTCAATTAGGCGTAAGAGTTCTGGCAACTACCATAGTCAGATTAGCCTCTGATTAGCCCCAAAACTGCTGCAATATGTGTGTATCTGATATCCCAAAAAACAGTTATAAACCTCATGCATGAGATTACTGTGATGACTTAGAAAGTAGCAGGAACTGAAAATGAACTCATTCATGAAGTCAACTTACAGAAGACACTATAAGGAAAAAAACTACACAGTGACCATCCATACATTTTCTTTAGTTGTAATGTAGCAAAAAACTTGGAAAGATAGGGCAGGGTGTGTGACCTGATCTCCTTGGGCAGCATGAATACAGCCCGAACTACCGGAACAAGTAGTGTCTCTTGAGGTGGAAAAGTAAGTCAGAGACTGTACACAAGAATACTGATAGATAACTATGGTTATGGGACACAGCCAGGTAGGGCACACATGTTAACATGAGCATTGACTCACATAACCATCTGGGTGATTCATTCCGGACTCCTGCAGTCATTCCTGAACAGAACAATAAAGTACTCCAAGTACGAAGGCAATCTGACAATTTTTGAGTTTGTGAGAGAAGACTCATACAACAAGGGCAATCATTTTACAATGTAGTGCATCTACACCAAGCCCAGTTGAGGGATTCTCACTTTGGAACTCTGATGTGATACAGAGAGGAAGTACCGTGCATTCAGAGAGGGTCAGTTTATTTAAGAAGAACTAGACTCAGCACTGTCGCCATGAGGAACAGCTGGAATAGTTTTCTAGGAGGGGATAACCTGCAAGAAAGAAGATGAGACTGACTTTTAGATGTATCTTATTTTGATTGCACGCTTGCTTACTTGTAAACGAACATGTAGCTTGCAACAAATCTTGACAACATACTGAAGAGGTAGGTTGTTACAAAAAAGTACTAGATTTATGACTTTGGCCATATCCAGAAGTAATTTGTGCATTAGCTGACTAGAGAGTCAAGAGGGAAAGTGTGCGAGTGTACATAGGCACCCGATGAGAATGCACAGAAGCACGCAAGACAGCAAATGACAAATAGAAGTCTAGAGCTCCCAAACAAACTGTAACATTTAGGTTTTCCTTTAGTTGATTTTTCTGGTGAATAACATATCACATAGGTGAACACAGTCGAAGCAGTGTCAAGAAGGATACAGTTATAACCACGAAAAGTAAGATTTGTTTTCATACTAAAGCTGAATTAGGTGACTAACTCCTAACTTCTCTGGTTATAGCCAATGGTTCCCACTACAAGCCAACCAAGAACACCTAGGAAGGTGGGTAACCAAGACCTTTGGCAAGAGGGGACAGCGTTCTTTACTTATTATTTTCTCTGGGGATACCGCGCCATATCCTGAATATATTTCAGCAGAGACTGGTGCCCACAGTGGAAAGAAGGAAAGAACGCCTTCACTCTGTTGCCCATGTGGTCAAATGCAGGTAAATGGGAGGATGAAACTAGCAAAAGGTTTGCATCTGGGAAAAGGTGTTTGCCTTTGGTTCTTTATATGCCACTTCTTTGGGGCAAGAACTAGACCAGCAATTTATAAAGTAACTAACTGAGAAATTATAGTTTATTGTATCACTCACTAACACTATTAGACTTCTCAATTTGCCAGAATGGCTACCACCAAATGATATCAATGATCAAAGGAATGTTTATGAACCCACTAGACAAAAGATGTTGGTGGGCACATGAAAGAAAACATGAAGTTCAACCAGTGATCACTGATTTCAAAAGGAGTGTAATGCCTCTTTATATTAAGGCATCTGCATTATAAACAAGTGAATAAGTGGGATGGCTTCTATCCGTGCAGCTAAAAAGGTTGAAGGTCTTGGAAAGGGATACTCAGAGTCAGCATTGTTAACAGGTGGAAACCTAAAAAGAATTTGTCATGATTGGATCTTCAAATATTTATACAGTTAAGGACAACCACCAAAGGAGAGATAGTGGAATAGTCAACACTCTATAGACTTGGGGACTAATTTAGATTTTGGTGGACAGGATTTACTCCATCAGGATGACGGAGTAAAGTACTCTGTTGCCCTGATGGAATTTTGTTTTTGAAAATGAAAAAAACAAACTTCCATGGCGTGGGGGTGACTTTGCAGTTTTCGCTGCCCCTTGCCACCAGGTTTTACCTGGTGGTGACAGACAGTAAAAGCTTGTCATTTGTTGGCTCATTCTAAAAAGGTGTATGTCAGTGGTGGAGACGAAGTAGTCTCTACCATCGACATACTAATCATCCGCCTGATTCTAAATGAGGTAGGCGTACCTTTATTTTGGTGGAGGACTACACTCTCTGCCAAACTCTAAATCGGGCCCTTAGTGCTAAATATAAGCTGGCATTAGAACAGCCAACTATAGGAAAACAAAATACCAAAGTTCATACAATGCATGAGTAACAGACGAGGACGGGTTCCCCTCAGAAATTCATAACAAGGTGCAAGTTACCAGTGACCTCAGCATGTTTGTTAAAGTATCCAGGAAGCAGAAAACTGACTACGAAATTATGGCAAAATCTAACCAGGCAATACCAAAACCCATATATCGATTTCTAATATTAGGAACTAATATTACAAATAATGTGCTTAATAGAAATACTGTTGATGACAAAACAAAAAGGATTTGTCACAGAAAACATTGGGTCATCCACGAACATTCTGAGGAAGCTATTCCAATTGATGTTGCAGGCCATGGTAAGTAGCAATCCAATTAGAATGGGATGATCCCACCAAATCCACATTATTTTATTATGAAAATGTCCATGTATGGTATTGGAGAAAATGTATCATTAGGGTTGGGCTTCTCTATTACAAACCATTGTAAAGGTGAAATATAGAGGGTAAACAGGATATGAGATCACGTAGGATGAGGCAGAGAGGTGCTCATTGTCATCACTTTCACTTTAATTTTTATTGGCCTGAGAGAACCTTATAATAGCCATCAGCATTGTTCCCCTATGTTCCCACTAATTTTTGCGCCTGAGCAGACCCGCAGCACCTCTCACCTTACCATACATTTAAATTCCCAAAGTGTACATACATTTCTAATTCACTTAAGCCTTTACGAGGCAGTGTTTATGTTGGTTTTTCCTTTGAAGAGTGGGTTAAATCAATCCCACCTCCCCCTACCAAACACTAGGGCATGGCAAAATAAAACAACTCTAATCAGCTAGACAAGATTTGCATTTAAAACAATGCTTTTCAGCTTTTCTGCACTGAGAAACAAAGTGCTCATTCCAGGGCTCTTGCACACACAATGTAAAAATATATTTGCTGTTATTAGGAGGTGAAATGCTGAGGAAATAGTTTCCTCCTTTTTAAATCTTTCATAGGCAGCGCATACGCTGTCTCTTCGAGACATGCTGTTCCTGGAACATGGTCTTTAAGCACTGCCTATCTTTTTAATTGCCTCCTCTTACTGTCCTTTGTAAATGCCGGCTTTTGATTGGTGAATAGGCTTTTTGGACTTTTGTATCCTCCCATGAAAACTGCCCCTGTTACATGTGCTCGTACTCATCAGGTTAGTTAGGAAACTAGGAAAACACTCTTTTTTTTTTTTGGCCTGCCTCTGCTCCTAGCAAGTGTTCTGTTTACATCGGGCACGGGGTTCATGAAACGCCGCTTAATTTACTGTGCTGTTGGCCCATCTTCGGTGTTTCAGCTTTGCCGCTACTTCATCTCCCCATGCTGCCGCCCCCAGCCACTCCCCCACAACACTGTTTTTTTTCTGGCTTTATTTTTTGGGCAGTGTTATATAGTGAAAAATCAACCCCAAGGTATCATAGCGCTTTACATGACCACCAGTTGCATTACAGATGGACAAATTCAATTTTCAGTCAGGGCCGACGCTGAGACTCGAACCAGGTTTCCCAGCTTCAAAGTCGGCCTCTCTGGCCATCGCGCCACATCCAACCGCCTATTGGACAAAATGTTTTCGTAGCAGTTTTATCAAACAGACATGCTTTTTGATCTCAGTCAAGTCATTTTTAAAAGTTGGCATACATTATTATATTATCAGATATCAAAAATGTATAATAAAAGTACTTGACACTACTAATTGTCATGAAAAAATACAAAAAAGGATTGCGATACAATAACGCAGATTAAAGATGGCCAATTGGTTTGCAAGCCTCCTTCCCTCGTCGATGTTTACGCGCCCGGGTGGGGATTCTTCAGCTGAGTAGTGGCTTCACAGTTTGCAGGGGGAAGGAAGACAGCTGCTAGTGCCGCCCTCCAGAGCAGGAGTTGCGTTCTGTGATGACTGGCCCAGACTATCAGGAAGGAGGTTGAGGCTGCAAATGCTGGGTATGGTTCACATGCTTGTATCTTCCTCTTGCTCAGTCAAAAGAATCATCTAGTAGACAGATAATAATGTTCTGCTTGTTTTCTGCCAGTGGGGAAGTGAAGATAAGTTTCCCAGACAAATGACTTAACACTTTTCAGAAACACATTATAGGACACGTGAGACAGTGAGAGTCATACAGGCTGATCCCTGCTAAAATGCACATGCTGACATTTAGGGACGTGTTCTATGGTAATTTTGCATGGGGAGAGATTGTGTTTGCAGAGTGCCTTTCAGTTTAATGCGAATTATGAAAATTTGTGAGGTTTCCCCTAAGTATCTTTCACTGAAAAATCAGTAACATTTAATACTTTCAAGGGCATTCTCTAAAGCAGGCAGATGTCATCACTTGCTACTTTATGACGTACGTTGAAATATGCAAATGCTATGGACGGATTAAACATCTCGAGGAGCCTGCGTTGACAATTCAAGCAGTTTTACTATACATGAGACTGATATTTGAGCAATTTCATTTCACTTCTCTACAGGTTACTTAACAGTGGAAGTAACACACAAGGTATTCCAAACTTTTGCATGTTCCACAACATGGCACAGAAAGGTTTACACGTTCTAGATGTCCATACTTCTTTAATTAATTCCTCACTCTGGAACATCTAAATTTCAAAGGAGCAATTCTGTGGTGGTAACAATCTTCAAAGCTGCAGCCGGCTCGTGCTATTTTAAAATGAGTTATCTGTGCCAGGAGTGGACAGGACGCCTTTCACCCTTAAGCAAAGCCTTTCTTCAGGGGTGTTTCAAAAGCAGCCGCTGCACAGATTTCATAATGAAAAAAGATGCAGGGATTTGAAATGCAGCGTACAGGCCTCTGCTTCAACCCCTCTGTAGAAACAGAGACACACAGCAGATGCAGACGGTCTAGTAGTACTTTCTCATACTGTGCCCGAATAGCCCTTCCCACCTTCTTTTCTGGGGTCTCTCTGTATTCGATTAACAGAGCTCGCTAGTGTCTCATGTCAAGTGTGAGTTACCCAGCTGACCCTGTCTTGTTAATTATCTCACCTTGCATTCTGGTATTTGTAGCATTGCAGCTGGTGTATATACACAGATCTGAGAGCTGCTGTGTCTCTGGGTCTGAACTGGGGCGGCAAAGTGAGCTAAAGAACGATGATGGATTTAGCCCAGATCTGTAACTGGGGGTGTCTGAAAAGTTTCAGCGCCCCGTCCATCATCTCCTTGTGTTTGCTTTGTTCATCCTAAGTTGGCAGGGTATGCCCAGACGTGGGTCCCTTGCTCACTTTGCCACTGGATTCAAGCTAGCCCGGCTGATGAGGGGTGTTACCCCAAAACCGGGCCCATGATGCTTGTTTCTGGTCCAGGCAGGAAGACCTGGCTTGGCAGTTCGGGCAGGACTGTTCCCATGAGGAACAGGGTCAAGACTGACTTGCATATGGCTGGGTTTGAACTGGGGTGGCGAAGTGAGCTAAAGAATGATGATGGATTCAACCCATATCTGTCACTGGGGGTGAGTGTCTGAAAAGTTTCAGTGCTCCGTCCATCATCTCCTTGTGTTTGCTGTGTCTCTGCAGCAAGCACTGTAATTCAATGAGATGCCTTGCCAGTGGATACTATTGTCCGTCAGATATAGATGTGAGAATCTCTGTGGGCTCATACTCATATTAATTCCTTTTCTATTGGTGTCCTTTATTTTCAACCTCTATTTCCCAATTTCTGGTTCTCCAGCGCCGCAAGCTATGCAAGTATGATCACTACACTACAAATAAAAAGACAAAAGTAAAAAACATTGTCATTTGCAACGCAAATAGCTCTAACTTTCAGAAATGCGAGACCAATTGCATTGCAAATGCTTGTTAGCAGTACTTCTAGTTTTTGGCAGGCAGACAGAGTGTGACAGCAGTATGAAAGTTAAGAAGTGTGTCTGGGAGCCCTCAATAGCAATTAACTTTTGCAGGCTGAGTCACAGCACCATTGTCTACTGAGGATGACCTGTTTGGATTGCCTGCAGTGGCACTGCAGGGCGCTACTAGGTCTGGGAGAAGTTTAAATTACGCTGGCGTAATTTTGGAGACTTCACGTTATGCTTGTTACATGAAATTTCTGCAACTCTGCCACTACACATAATTACCTGCCATAAACATTTACTTTGAAAAGTGCTATTCACTGTAAAATTTACAGAAAACAACAGAACTCGAGCGCCTCTTTGCAGTGCGTTTGTTAAATGCATCCCCATGCCAAAATTGACACAAGGACACATTTTGCTTTAAAATGTAGAGTGAAATGACAGATTTGCATTTCTCTGCAATTTTACAAAATTAGGCAATAGTAAATTACACTGATTTCTCACACCCCTAGATGCAACCACCCCAGAGATAAAGTAAGCTGTGCAAATAAGCTACAGAGGGAGTGAAGTTGCCGACAACGCACAGAGGGAGAGGGAGTGAAAGAGAGAGGGTAGGGAACTGAGGCAGAGAGGTAAGAAAAGGTCTTACGGAAGGTTATGTAGAAGAAGGACAGTAGGACAAAACATTATTTTTGCTGTGTTTACATTGGGTGTAGTAGCGCTTTCCTTCTGCACTTCTGGGTCTCTTTTTTAGAGGGTTAACAATATATTGGTTGCCTCCTGGGGACAAGCAGTCTATTTATTACATCAAAAAATAATGCTCCCTCTCACTTTCCGTACAGGCCTCTATGACTTGTTCTCAGCCGAGCAACGAAACACAAACTGCAGCAGAAGGGGTATAGATACACACCGAATAGCGCTCCTACTGGCTTTAAGGTCACTAATAAAGTTCAGAGCATTGCTCCATTTTAAAGGGAGCAGCCCCTCAAAGGCAACACGAGTACCATAAATTAGGTGATGACATCTGTTATTTACAATGCTTAGAAACACCATAAGTGTGGTATGCAGTGCTATATAAAAACAAATTATCTTTATAGTAAACAATGATAAATGGAGTAGAGAAGATGAGATAAGGACAGAATGGATGTAAAGAGAAAAGGGAGGCCAGTCCTGCTTCTCTTTTCTCCTTTGAGCTAGAAAATTATTAAATCCCAAGAAAATAAATAAATAAATCTCTTGTGCAGAGATTACTGATCCTGCCTGTTGGAGTTGGCCCTTTTTGCAGGGTCATCCCTGAACTTTTTGCCTTCCTCCTAGCCTTTTTTCTGACATGGTGTTGGTGGTTTTAGGACTCTGGGCACTTTAGCACTGCTGTCCAGTGTAAAGTGCGTGTGCTCTCTGTGGTAAACATGGTAAGATTGGTCTACACCTGTTTGGCGTATTTAATTTACCTGTCATTCCCTTGTAAAGTGGTATCTCAGATACCCAGGGCCAATAAATTAAATGCTACTGGTGGGCTTGCAGCGCTGATTGCGCCACCCACCAAAGTAGCCTTTCAAACCTCTCCCAGGCCTCCACCATTGCAGGGCCTGTGCGCGCAGTGTTACTGCCGCTGTGACGTGACACCTAAAGTGTGTGCCACGTCTGTGACCCCCCTTTTACTGCATGTCAGTCACCCCTAAGGTAGGCCCTAGCTAGCCCTTGGGCAGGGTGCATTGTAGGTCGAAGGTAGGACATGTACCTTAAGTATGTGACATGTCCTGGTAGTGACAAACAGCCATTTTCGTTTCTCACTGCTGTGAGGCTGCCCTCTCATAGGAATGCATTGGGGATTCCCTGATAAGTGTTTCAGTGGTAATTCCTGATATGAGAGGAGCAGCGTGGTCAAGTTTGGTATGTTTGGAATAGTAATAATAAATGCTGCGCAATGGTGTGCGCAGATTTATTATCACTATTTTAGAAATGCCACTTTTAGAAGTTGGCATTTCTGTGTGCTATGTGTCTGCCTGCCTGATGTGTATTGCATGTCTGGCTCTGGAGCGACAGGGGCTGGTAAGGTATGTGGCTCCAGGGAGGACAGGGTGAGTCAGCGCTAGCCTGAATAGGAGACCTGCATTTGGAGTAGTGGGAGGAGTAGTCCCCTGACCCTGAATAGGTCTGTGCCTGCCTAGGTGAATGCTGGCTCCGCCCCCCCTGTCAGCCCCATCTGACAAAGGAGGGTGGAAGCCTGGTAAACAGAGTGCTTCAACACCCCCAGAACAAGTTGAGGCTGGTTCCCCAAGCCCTGTGCCAGGGCAGAACAAAGGGAAAATGTACTATAAGTACTGGGGCTGTGACCCCCTGAATGTGTGCTTCCTTGTGCTGCTTTTGGGATACTTGCTGCTTGCTGGGCCCCAGGAGGAACCGCCACGAGGGACTGCCTCCCTGCTGGAGGGCCCTGTGAGCTGGCCTGCCTGAGCCCAGCCTTTTGCCCTTGACCCTTGGGACATAGCGCCTCGTGAGCGCGACATTCTTTTCCCAGGGGAGCCCAAGGAGGGGGGGCTCCAACTGGGAGCGCTGCCGGAAAAACTGAAGAGCCCTGATGCAGGGCGAGCGCTTTGCTTTCTACTGAAGAGCTCTGTGCCCCGCACTCCGTTTGGCTGGACAGAGGTCCAAGACGTGGAGGAATGAGAGGGGAGAGCTGAGGGGACGAAGTGCTCTCCCTCTCCCTGCGGGCAGTGATCATTTTGGGGGAAGCTGTCCAGAACCCACGGAGGCTCCGCTCCGTAATCTGCAGGAGTCAGGTAAGTCGGAGCCTGACTCGGGGCGTGACCAGGAAGAAGAAGTTGCCAAGCAGAAGACAGGCGCCCGTGCCTGACTGTGGGCGGGGCCTGCTGAAGTCCCTGAGTCGGAGCCTCGCAGGCTCCCGTTCCGCTTTCCTCCCCCGCCTAGGAAAGGGAAGAACGGGACCCGACCGGAGTCTTTCCCTATGGAAGGAAGGTGAGCGGCCAGGACGGCACAGCGAGTTGGCGGGTCGCTCCCGACACTTGATACAAGTGCCCCGGGGTGTCTGGAGAGCCAGGAGAGACCTCCGCCCTCAGTGCAACCAAGCCCCGGTGAGTGGGGCTACCAGTGAGCATTTCTTTATGCCGGGAGAAGCACCAGGAGAGCTCCGGTGAAGAGGGCCTGTGTGGCATTGTTGGTGCCGGTGCTTTGGTTTTCCCAGCTGCATCGCGAGAGCGCGGGCAGCTGCAGCAAGAGGGCATTTGTGTTTGGAAGTCCCGGAAGGGGGCTCCAGAGGCACAGTTAGTGCCAGTGCTCTGGTTTCTCCAGCTGCACCGCGAGAGAGTGGGCAGCTGCAACACGGGGGCATTTTCTTTTCTTGATGAGGGAGGGGTGAGATACACCCCCCCTGCCCCCAGTGCATGGTGCACATTGTCTTCGCTGCGTTGGCAGCCAAAGGGCCAGTGGAAGGCCCCAGTTAGAGCCCTGACTTTGGAGGACAAAGGGCATTTGAGCCCCACAGAAGGCCAGTTGGCCGGGGGTCAGTGTTGGTAGGGCGCAAGGCCCTAATGTGATGCCTATTGCATAATGTTTTTATGCCTACAGAGATTGCATAATGTGTTTATGCTTATGATGTTTATGCATAATGTGTTTTATGCCTAAGGCGATGCAGACGTAATGCGTTTATGTTGCTTGTGATAATGCTAAGTACAGTATTTCTACCAGTAGTTGCTGGTTGCCTTATATTTGCTACTTGTGCTTTGTGATGGTTCTGACAGTGGCCCGATTGGCCCTGTCATGTATATAATTCCTTGTAAATTATTACCTGGTGCCAGTTGGCACAGTGTATATGTGTGATTATGATTCTAATGTGTTTTGGATAATACAAAGGCTATTTTTTATATAACCTTGTGTGGAGTTTCTTTTGTAGTGTGCTTAGTGTGTTGCTGCTGTGTGTGTGTGTTTCGCAAACGCTTTATACATTGCCTCTGGGATAAGCCTGACTGCTCGTGCCAAGCTACCAAGGGGGTGAGCAGGGGTTATCTTCAGCGTGTAACTCCCTTGCCCTGAATAGAGTGGTGGTTTCTGCCTGGTTTAGGCGCAAGCCCTAGCCAACCAGAAATCCCATTTCTAACACTGCCCAGGACACTCCAGATTTTATATTCTCCTTTTCTATAGAGTGTGTGACTGTGTCTTACCTGCCACTTAGGCAGTCCTTCTGCACTCATCTTCCCTTCTAAACAGTTTTCCAGTAATGCTCAGGTCAGCCAGACTAAGGGGTTTTCTTGTTACACTATGCAAGCAAAAAAAGCTTCCATCGTGGAAGCATCACTATAAACAAGCATTGGCATAGCCAATAGGTCTCGCCTTTGGGACCTCATAAGTGTTTAGCATATGTAGCACAAAAGAATTATCAATGTACATTATAATACAATGGGGAGGCAATATACAAGACTTTGCGCTTCCACATCTCTCACTAAGCTTTGTTAATGTGACGTGCAATAAAGTTGCAAACACATGCAATATCCAAAATAAAAATCCTGATTGTTTTTTGAAGGGTTGGTAGGTGTAGGAATAAATGAGGTATTTGTTTTACATGTTAATGTTTTGAAAGTAGCTGCAAATTATAACAGCAGCACAACATGTAACATAACATCTATAGCTAATAATTGAACTCTGTTCTCCACTTTCCAAGTTTCAGCGTGCCCTCTCCATGGCAACCACCCCTAAAAAAAGCAGAGACATGCTGCTACTTTGGGCCTCGGAAACCAGGTTAAGTTTTCAGAGTGCAGATTTTTAGGTCGAACCTAGCGGCAGTGCGCAAGTGCTGCTCGCTCTGCAAGACTGCTGTAGTGGAGTATGGAAGAGAAGCTGCGCCCACTCTCCGCCCATATTTTTCATTGGCTTGTGTCATTGTCTTTCGTAAATGCTGCCTTCGGATTCGTTAATAGGCTTGTTAGTCTCTCCTTAGTACGGTCTTGTCTTCATTTGTAACCTCCCGTGGCTACTAGCCCCTTTACTTCGGTTGTTACACGGGTGCGTCTTATTTAGTTTGTAAGCACTAGTTTCTTTAATGTGTTTCACTTACTGCAGGCAAGGCATGCTTTCCTGCAACATTCAGCGGGCCATGCGATTTACAGTCCGTCACGCGCACAAGTTTTATAGACACGGCCGCCGCTCCGTGTTTCAGTACGGCGCTCGCTTTGATGTGTTTTTTTATTTAATTACTATAGCGCCTGCTTCACGTAGCGCGCCATGTGCTTTACAGGCCGTCACCCGCAAAAGTTTTATAGACATGGGCGTTGCTCCGTGTTTCAGTATGAGCTCTCTATCCCTTTGCACACCCCATGTCTGTCACTGCCAATGTCCCCACGCCCCATTTCCCTCAGTTCATCCGCACGTACCTCTGTCTTCTAATAAAGCCTCGCCCGCTCTGTCTCCCGCAGTACCCACATTTCTTCCCCAATCTCCCGAACTGCTCTCCTGTTCTGTTCCTTTGTGTATCGTCAAGACCTCAGACTCCGTCCCCCTTCCCAACCAGTGGCGAGCTAGGCACTCTGCCACCCGTGGCGGTCCCTGCCTTTTGCCTCCGCGCTGAGGAGGGAGGGTGGGTGCTGGCGATGATTTTTGCGGCCGCCGCCGCCCCCAAAACTCGTGCTGCCCGGGGCGCACCGCCCCCTCCGCCCCCCCCTTGCTACGCCAGTGTTCCCAACTCTTGCACAACTGCCGAACCCATCTGCATTCCCTTTCCAGTGGCTCCCGGTCGTTGGCAATCAAAAAGATGATGTCCGGTGCAAGTAAGATATTTATTAACTTGTAAAATTGCCTCCAGTACATCACGTGGCCCCACACAGTCCAGTCCTCAAAAAATTGGCCACGACTTCAGAGGTGGTAGGTTTTTTTTTGGAGAGAGGGTCGGAGGAAGTGGAGAGGAAATGAGCCACCTGCAGCTGTGGCATAGGCTTTCACTTTCACCCCGGTCTTTAGACCTTAGACTCGGCTCACACTGGGTTGAAATGTCTCGCTTTAACCTGGCATAACTCGCTGCCCAGTACAAACATTGTGGTGCACTCTTTATATGTACTTCAATAATTTATGAATGTTTTGTTTCTTAAAAATACTTTGGTGATCTAAAAGCACACTATTCCATAAAGAATGTTGGGCTGAATTAGTTTTGGAAGGATATATTCAAAGCCTTGTGATGGTGTGCTGACAAAAGAAAATTAATTATCTTTAATATCCTCCCTAAACTCCACATTTGCCACTTGACCACTTGACTATCTCAGGCACACCTTCTCAATGACGAGTTTTGTTTGCATTTGAGGTCTGTTAGTTTCTGTTTCTCCCGTTTGCAGTCACTTAGTAGGTGCTCTTTTTGAAGAAGCGTTTTTTGTTTCCAGTCCCAGTGAGTCATTTTGTGTTTTAGTGCACCCCTTTGCCATTTATGCCTACCTGCAAAAACTGTTTTTTTAGGTCTCGGCTAAGTAGTGCTTGCTCTGTCTCTTCGAGACATGTTGTATTCTGAATAATATAGTGTGCACTTTTTTCTTTAAATTAAAACTCCACTGCACACAAAAAACATTTAGCAGAACTCTCTACACATGTACATATCTTTTCTAGTCAGCGACATTGCAGTCCTAGCTGTCTTTATACAGAGCATACTTGTGTTTTGCTCCTCTGTTGCAGCTGCATCGAAAATATACATCATCAGCCATGGCTGTCTGCATACAGTGCATGCCTGCGATTGACCTCTGCTTTCCATAAGCAGGTGTGGTGACCTTAACAGGTATCACTTGGGGGAGTCCAGGCCCCCGCTTGAAAATGCAGAATACTGACCATTTAACTTCAGCAAGTTGCATACATTATGCTTACAACACAAAATAGGGCGAGGATAACGAATTGTCACTTTGGTAACCATCATACATATGGTAAAACAACCATGCCCGCCGCCAACATTGACTACTCATCAGTTTACGTGAGAGACCATCATCACGAATACACGCAACGTCAATGACATTATACGGGTGGTTTAATTGTTGTTAAAAAAAACTCTTCCAAGATGGCCGCTGTTCTCAGCTCTGCCCGCCTACCACCACCGAACTGAGCTGCTTCCTGTAGTACACGCCCCCCCCTCCCTCGAAACCCCGTCACTTCCGCCCTCCAGCATTCTTTACCGGGTGGACGCCGCCTTGCATTCCTCCGGCGTCCATCCAGCGGCAGGGCAGGTAACGGGCCAGAACGAAGGGGCTTTAATGTGAGTATTACTCAGCTGCTTCCACACGACAGAGACAGGTATGTCGTCCGTGCACTGGGCTTAATTTGGCATTCTTATCCCACAGATATTCCCCCTCGAGACCGCAGGGATTTGCTGTAGAGGCACTTCATTTCCTTTTAAAGGGGTAATTAGTATGAGAGTCTAGAATGAGTGTGTGTGCTTTATGGATATTTTGCCTCACGTTATTTTAATGTGTGCCTCATTACCAGATACCGGTAATGAACAGCCCGGGACAACGCGACACCCAACCGCGTTATTTTTTACTCACTCATGGAGCGCGCTTTTGTATTAACAAGCACTGGTGGCCACCATGAAACAAACGAGTGTTTTTGATACTTCGCACTCGGTATAAATATGGCATGCACAGCCATCACGAGGCCAGTGCATGAGACCTCATCACAATCACAGACACTGACAGCTTATGCCGACAGGCACATGTGGCAGTAATAATATGTCTAGGGCACTTTTCCCACAGACTGCTACAACGATATGCATGGCAAGAATCAAATGCTGCTGCAACAATTAAGTTTCTTGTGGATTTATATTCACTACGACTTACGTTTGTCTCTATATGTTTTTCTTTGTGTTCCCATTGTTATTTTTTATCACCAGGTACTAACAGGAACACAAAAGAGATGTTCCTTTGAGCGCAAAGTACGCACTTACACCTGACAAGAGGTACCATAGGATTACAGGGTGTCTTTTCCCTACTCCTATTTTTATTCACCATTTCACACCACACGGTCCTGACGAAGCGCACAGGGATCCATTAGGGACCCATTCCCAGCGCGAAACATGTTGACCAACACACTCATTCACAATCACACACGGGCACTGAGAGCAGCAGAGTAATACCCTGACCTCTATGGTATTTGTTAATAGAGGTGCTCCATCTCCCCTGTATAATTCTTTTAGTCTTACCTCCTGGACCTACGAATAAAAATTGACCCGAAGGTACCGGTGGGGTAATTTTAACACACTTTCACCTACCCTTTTTAGGCCAACACACCCGCATGCACAACTGCGGCGTCTCCTAAAAGATCTCCGACAAAGAGCCCTCTCGCGGGGCCCGTGGGGGACAGCAGCGCCACCCCCACGAGGAGCAACGCCCGATGATGAAGCATGACACTCGCAAGAGTGTGTGAGGGCACTAATTTCTAAAGGAGAAATTCCCCCACCTTCATCAACTGGGAACCACATATAGCGACTACCTTATCTTTCATTCTCTACTTTTCTTTCATGCATAACCAAGTTGGTTATGGGTCCTTGTTTTAGGAACAGTTACCACACAGTGATTACATGCATACAGTGCATGCCTGCGATTGACCTCTGCTTTCCATTAGTGGGCTCTAAGTAGCGTTTCACATCGCTGCGTGTACTTTGCCCAGTTACTTAACATTAACAAGGCCATAGCTTCACTGTACAGTTGCTAAAAAAGTTTATAATGTGGTATACCATGCACTTTTTTTCTTTAAATAATGACTTGCCTTAAGACCCTCACGGGTGAGTAGCGCGCTTACAATTCCCTGATTGATTGACTTTACTGCAAACAAAAAAAACAAATAAAAAACATTGCCATTTACAATGCCAATTGCTCCAACTCCAACAAAAGCGAGACTTATTGCATCGCAAATGCTTGTTCATCCAGCATGCATGGTGCTGCTGGATGCTGGACAAATCAGGACAGGCTGAAAGTCAGTGACATGCTGACAGCTGAACATCTGGTAAAGCAGGCTCTAGGGAGGAGGGGGGTCAGAAGGGCACATTCTGCAGAGGAAAGATAAAATCGCCCCCTGCTCACCTCCAACATCTTGCTTTGAGCGACCTGCGCGTGCTGTCTCTGGGATGCAATAAAACGCTTTGTTTTCTGCAGGTGTTGCGATTTCTTGGGCATTGGGCAGAGGCATGCTGTGAGAAGTTGGCCTGGTATATGCTGTTCACTAATTAAAGTGGACACCTTGCACCAGGGCAAATCGACTCTTATGGTAGATAGGTTTAAGACAACCTTTTAAAGAAAGCTATCCTAGTGGTAGCTGTGGAGAGCAGCCTTCAGGCTAAGTCTCGGAGGAATGTAAAGCGGCTTGTTTTACCATATAATCTCTTGAATCACCAAATGAAAAGACACCACACAGGTATATATATCAAATATATATGTATTTATTTCTAAATAACTCTCTACTAATCTCTTTATGAGATTAGAAGACAAACATATGCACAAATCAACGTTTCACAATAAGTTAAGCACAAAATATGGCTGGGGCCCTAGGGGCGTACCAGACCATATACTAAGTAAGAGACTTAGAAACAACGACTTGCAGGGAGACAAGGCCTAGGGCCTTCAGAAGTGCTGGGGCCTCACAAAACCACCCAAGGCAGGTAAGTAAAGGACCCACGGGGGACGCGTGCAGTGTGGATACACAGGCACGAATCGCCGTTAACTTCAATGGGGCAAGTCGCGGTTGGAAATAAAGAGTTTTAGGATACTTCGGGAGAACCTACAAGCAAGTCACTTACAGGGTAAGTAGTTCTAGGGCCCACACCCACAGGAGCACCGTAGTGCTGGAGTTACCTCACCCAGGGAAGCCGGGTGCACAGGTGTCCTTTGGTGTCGGGTCGCGGCGTCGTTTTCAATGGCGAACAAAGAAGACTTGCTGCTTGCGGGAGCTGAAGAAGTGTCCGGTGGAATCCAAGCCTGGATTCTGAAGAAGGATGACCTGAAAGCAGAGGGGACAGTGTTCAAAGTCACTAGGCAGTGACCCGGGGCAAGGAAGATGGATGCCCACCGTCGTCGGTTGATTCAGGTCGGTTGTGGGTGCCTTGACTCTTCAACTACGTGGTCCAGGAGGTGTCGACGACGACCAGGAGCTGGATTCGGTGTGTCCCTCGACGTCTGCAGCTGACTGCGGTATCGGCAACTCGATAGGAGCCAACAAGCCTTGGCAGCAGTAAGTCTTGGGGAGATGAAGAAAAGTCGATGGCGCAGACCAGCAAGGTCTGAGGGACTCACCCAGCGAGGGTAAGTCAGGGCAGGCCTGGAGCAACCAGGGGAGTCCTTTGGTTTCTTTAAGAAGTCTTCTGAGGACCCACAAGCCGGCAGGCAAGGGATCGCGAAGACACCTCGGGCGGAATCACTCAACAGGGGCCCACGGTCACTCGGGACGGTGTAGGCCTCTGATCTTCGGAGAGATTCCTGCTGGAGGTCGGGACCACACGTGGTCCAAAGCACAAGTTCGTAGAACGTTGTGAAGGGGTTGCACTCGACAATAGTGCACGGTACCCAGGGGTCGCGGTTCCTCGTTACTCGTGGGGTCCACTTGCCTCAGCTTCACTGGGGACTCACGATGGCCTGGGAGAGGTCAGGAAATCCACTTCTTGGGCTGCAGGGACTTCGGACTCCGGCGGGAGCGGCATAGTTTGCGACCGTCGTTGTCGTTTTTGGTGCCTGCCAAGCAGGGAGTCACTCCTTGACTCCAAGGGAGATTCTTCTGTCTTCCAAAGGTAGTGGAACGTCGAAGGGCCAGGATTCTTCTGTAGAGCGTCGTCCAGGGGTTATCTGCTTTGCAATGGCAAGGTTCCCCTCTTATACTAAAAGAGGGGATGGACTAGCTCTATGACCCCACCTATGGGAGGGTCAAGGGAGGGGGTGGCTACACCCACTTCCCTTTGTCCAGTTTCACGCCAGAGCAGGGGCAGGTAGCCCCTGAGCTGGTTTGAACTGGCATATGCACAGAGGAGCCTTCTGCTCCCCCAGTGCAGGACTTCAAAGCACTCTAAGAGTGCACCCACCCAGCCCCAATACACTAAACCCTGTCTGGAAGGTGGTTACACCTCCCTGTGACAGGATGCCTATTGTTGGGCTTCCTCCACTGCGAGTTTCGGTCATCAGCAGGAGGGCAGCCCAGTGTCTGTGACTGGTGGCATCCATTTTGTGATGCCAGGGCTCTTTAGGATTCTACCGCGTTTCCACAGCAGGTACATGTCTTATCCCTCTAGAAGGGTGGAATGCTACCCCCGCCGCCAAGATTGGCGGGGGGTAGTATTCCAAGATGTTTGACACCAAACACGACATGTTTTGATGCAGCCATTCCAAAGTTAGCATTTACCGCGAGGATATAATGCACTTAATAGTATATGGTTTAACCGCATCCACAAACAGCACCAGAGGATAGACTCTGAGAGCTGCAGAGGGGCCCTGCTCAGGCAGAGGCACCCCCTCACATAGAAGCCAAGCACCCTGCCCTCAGGATTGATAGGGCCTGCCTTAGGGGTGACTGATAGGTTTATATGTGTGTGCAGGAGAGATATAGGAAACCTATATCTCAGTGAGGAGTGCTAGCACCACCTCACCCAGGCTGCAGTAGCAGGCCTGTGGTGTCAGATTTAGACTGCTTCCCAGGGGTGGCATAATACATGCTGCAGCCCCTGGTAGGCCTGTGAAGTACCTATGCCCTTGGCACCTAAGGTACCATATACTAGGGACTCATAAGGCACCACAGTATCCAATCACTAGTGCACCTAGAGTGCACTCCATGTCGTTTAGAGAGAGCAGATAGACTGGGGCCCTGAATAGCAGGGTCCCAGTCCAACTAAGTCATAAACCAGCTAAACACCATAAAAAAAGTGGGGGCAACCATATAGTCAGATTCCACCTTCCTACACATGCGATTTACCTCTGCTGCACAGGTCATGAGAAGAAGGAGCACCGAGAGTCCGATCTCGGCAAAACTCCAGGATTTCTTGCTGGCTTTAATCGATTTCTCTACAATTATACATCTGGCTTTGCGATTTCCCCATTATTGTAACTCTTGGAGGAATTAAAAATATGACTCAATAGGAACAGAAAGGGTTAAAAGAGAATGAGTGAAACAGCGAAAGGGCAAAGAAGGTGGAGAAGGAAGGCAAAGAAATGGAGAATGGGAACTGCGCAGGGGGGGGTTACGAGAAAGGGATGGAGGAAAGGGGTGGAGAGAAGGCTGAAAACTGTCTAATCAAAGAAAGGGAGGAAAGAGAAATTCAGAAAAAACGTCTTAAAACCAATTTGGAAAACAATATTTCCATATATTTTTCCATTTGGTTGTCAACAGACTTGCCAATGCCATTTTAATGATTAAGGCGTGTGCCAGTGCGCAGGGGCTTTCCATTGATATTCAGATGCATGATCCCCAGGTAGAAAATGCCCCCAAGCAAAGCAAGACCTTTATCTCGGTGCAATCGTCAACAAGTTGTATGTCAATAACTCCCCACCCTTAAAGCAGTTGAATGCAGTGGGAGGTGTTCAGGGAAAACCCCGCGCTGCCTCCTGGTTGCAGGACTCTGTTGCTACAAGGAAACTTCCCTTCCTTCAGATGTGCAGAACCCCCTCCCGAGTCAGTAGTCTCCAGGAGCTGAGGAAAGCCGGTCAACATGGCGGCATGGTTTAGGGGGGTTTAAGAAGGCTGTGGTACGGCAGACTCTGCTTCTTGTGGGCTCAGATGTGCATCCGCTGAGGAGACACCAGAGCAGCCCTCTTCAGCATCCTTGCCTCAGTCCCATCTCAGAAACTCCTCTGTTGGGGTGAGGCGCTCTGCCCCCCGCACTGAGAAGTGGTGTCCGGAGGGAGGGGGCACTGGCAAGGTAAGACGAGGCAGTGGATAAATATATATATATATATATCCATTTAAGAAGTTCCGCCATCCCAAATCATGGACTCCTCAATGTGGTAGAAATCCTGTTCTTGATACATACATTTTATCCATCAACAAACTCATCAAGGAATCAACACCTAAGAGGATTTTTGATAACATTACCCGAGAAGAAAGAAAAGCTCTCCACTTCCTTCAACAGAGAATGGATGTCATTATAAAACCGGCAGACAAAGGTGGTGCAGTGGTTGCCTTGAAAGTAAGTGATTATATTGAGGAAGGAATGAGACAACTAATGGATACCAACACTTACAAACCTTTAGAAACTGATCCCACAGAAGACTTAAACAAAGAAATTAAGAACATGGTTGTAAGGTACAGGAGCTTAAACCTCATTGATGAAACAACAGCAGATATACTTGTTCATCCCAAACCAAGACCTGGGAGATTTTATATGCTTCCCAAAATTCACAAAATGAACAATCCTGGCCGTCCCATCATCTCTGGCAATGACACAGCCACTGAGAGACTATCTTTATTTGTCGACCTGCACCTCCAGCCCATTGTACAGGAACTTCCATCATTTGTTAAAGATACCAGTCACTTCCTTCAGATTATTGAAAAATTAAACCAAACCTACACATTTGATGATGATACTCTTCTGGCTACATTTGATGTTACATCATTATACACCAATATACCACATGAGGATGGGCTTATGGCATTATCTGAAGCTCTTAATAAAAGAACTGTGAAAAAGCCATCAACAAATGTGCTTACCAACTTTGCAAGAGTTATCCTTAAATCCAACAATTTTACATTCAATGGTAAACACTATCTGCAGATAAAGGGACTTCCATGGGCACTCGGATGGCTCCATCCTATGCAAATATCTTCATGGGCAAACTAGAGAACTGTATACTTGCTACTTATAGCATCAAACCACTGGTATGGCTAAGATACATTGATGACATATTTATAATATGGAATGCAGGAAGTAGAGCATTGGAACAATTTACAGCTTATATCAACAATATCTATCCTACCATCAAATTTACCAGCAGCAATACTAAACAGAGCATCATCTCCCTTTTCTGGATGTGCTACTCACCATTCATGAACAAAAAATTACAACTGATCTGTACCACAAGCCTACAGATGCTCATTTGTATCTAAACTGGACTTCATGTCACCCACACCACACTAAACTGAGCATCATCTACAGCCAAGCACTCAGAATAAGACGCATCTGCAGCAATGAGGAAACCTGTAAAGACCATCTACAGGAGCTTGCTACATTATTTAAAAGGCGAGGCTATCCTCTGCATATCATACAGCAACAAATTGACAAGTCTTTGCAGTTACCCAGAGAAGCACTTATTTGGAATACCAACGGCAGAAACAAAAGTGACAGAACTCCATTTGTGGTTGACTATCATCCATCAGCTCCCAACTACAGAAATATAATGCAAAAAACATTTCCCTTACTGTCTACTTGTGAAAAATTGCAAAAGGTTTTTCCAAAACCGCCAGTCATTGCTTACCGCAGAGCTCCAAATTTACGATCTCTTATTGTGAGAGCTGAACTCAAGCAAGTTGTAACAAATGCAGGGGTTCATTGCTGTGACTCTAAAAGGTGCATCACGTGTGAATACCTTTTACAAACATCATCAGTAACTAGTTCTGTTACGAGAAGGACCTATGGAATAAGACAGCATCTTACATGTCGCTCAACATGCATTATTTATGTGATTCAGTGCCAACGGCAAAGCTGTAAAAAACAATATGTAGGCCAAACAGTGAATGACCTCCGTACACGATTCAGGAACCACAAATCGGCAATAATTAATAAGAAAATTGACCAGCCTGTAGCCAATCATTTTAACCTTGTGGATCATTTACTATCAGATTTGAAGATTTTCCCGTGGAACATGTCTCAAAGGAAGAACTACTGGACTCCAGAGAAAACTTCTGGATGTACCGTTTAAAATCACTGCATCCAGATGGACTGAACATTACTGATAATACAACCTGATTACTGCATATCTCAAGAGCTCTCAGGACTGCATTGATTCCACATTCCAAATGGAATCTTCACTCATGATGCTTTTGAAAATTCAGCTGTGTCATCTGTGCAGCCACTGAGCAAACCATCTTGTACTACCTGAGGAAGGCGGAAGCTGAAACGTTGTAGTGGAAATATATTTTTGTTCTTTGGTGAATCTATCTGTTTGAGTCACTTCTTTCTTGGATATATATATATATATATATATATATATATATATATATATATATATATATATATATTCTAAACAAATGCCCGAAAGCTTGGCAGGGCACTCGGCAGGCAGTAGACCATGCAGACTTCATTACTGGCTCTCTTTGGCATCGCAGTAAACTGTCGCCTGACGCGTTTCAATGATTGACATCTTACTCATAGGCTTGCTCTGAAAGACATAACAGAAGAAGCTTTCTTTTATTTTCACTCTTTTGCATACTTGATTAGTTCATTACCCTCAGTAGGCTTGGCTTAGTGCATAGTTCATGATAGAGCATGTTGGGACACGTAGTCCCTCTTCGAGCAAATTATTTTCCTTCAGTAGGTTTCTGTTATCATTTCGTTTAAAAGCTTTTTTCTTTCCTTAGTAGGATCCGCGATGTTGCAGGAGAGTCACTTAGTTTCAAAACTGCCTGCGCTTTTCGGCTTCAGGAACAGTTCCTGCCGCAGCCCCTCTTGTGTTTCAACGAGGTGGTGCTCCTCCCTACGGCAAGGCCGCCGTATCAATAGATTCTAAACAATTGCCCGAAAGCTTGGCAGGGCACTCGGCAGGCAGTAGACCATGCGGACTTCATTACTGGCTCTCTTTGGCATCGCGGTAAACTGTCGCCTGACGCGTTTCGATGATTGACATCTTACTCATAGGCTTGCTCTGAAAGACATAATAGAAGAAGCTTTCTTTTATTTTCACTCTTTTGCATACTTGATTAGTTCATTACCCTCAGTGGGCTTGGCTTAGTGCATAGTTCATGATAGAGCATGTTGGGACACGTAGTCCCTCTTTGAGCAAATTATTTTCCTTCAGTAGGTTTCTGTTATCATTTCGTTTAAAAGCTTTTTTTCTTTCCTTAGTAGGATCCGCGAAGTTGCAGGAGAGTCACTTAGTTTCAAAACTGACTGCGCTGTTTGGCTTCAGAAACAGTTCCTGCTGCAGTCCCTCTTGTGTTTCAACGAGGTGGTGCTCCTCCCTACGGCAGGGCCGCCGTATCAATAGATTCTAAACAAATGCCCGAAAGCTTGGCAGGGCACTCGGCAGGCAGTAGACCATGCGGACTTCATTACTGGCTCTCTTTGGCATCGCGGTAAACTGTCGCCTGACGCGTTTCGATGATTGACATCTTACTCATAGGCTTGCTCTGAAAGACATAACAGAAGAAGCTCTCTTTTATTTTCACTCTTTTGCATATTTGATTAGTTCATTACCCTCAGTGGGCTTGGCTTAGTGCATAGTTCATGATGGAGCATGTTGGGACACGTAGTCCCTCTTCGAGCAAATTATTTTCCTTCAGTAGGTTTCTGTTATCATTTCGTTTAAAAGCTTTTTTTAATTCCTTAGTAGGATCCGCGATGTTGCAGGAGAGTCACTTAGTTTCAAAACTGCCTGCACTGTTCGGCTTCAGGAACAGTTCCTGCCGCAGCCCCTCTTGTGTTTCAACGAGGTGGTGCTCCTCCCTACGGCAGGGCAGCCGTATCAATAGATTCTAAACAAATGCCGAAAGCTTGGCAGGGCACTCGGCAGGCAGTAGACCATGCGGACTTCATTACTGGCTCTCTTTGGCATCGCGGTAAACTGTCGCCTGACGCATTTCGATGATTGACATCTTACTCATAGGCTTGCTCTGAAAGACATAACTGAAGAAGCTCTCTTTTATTTTCACTCTTTTGCATACTTGATTAGTTCATTACCATCAGTGGGCTTGGCTTAGTACATAGTTCATGATAGAGCATGTTGGGAAACGTAGTCCCTCTTCGAGCAATTTATTTTTCTTCAGTAGGTTTCTGTTATCATTTTGTTTAAAAGCTTTTTTCTTTCCTTAGTAGGATCCGTGATGTTGCAGGAGAGTCACTTAGTTTCAAAACTGCCTGCGCTGTTCGGCTTCAGGAACAGTTCCTGCCGCAGCCCCTCTTGTGTTTCAACGAGGTGGTGCTCCTCCGTACGGCAGGGCAGCCGTATCAATAGATTCTAAACAAATGCCCGATAGCTTGGCATGGCACTCGGCAGGCAGTGGACCATGTGAACTTCATTACTGCCTGTCTTTGGCATCGCGGTAAACTGTCGCCTGACGCGTTTCGATGATTGACATCTTACTCATAGGCTTGCTCTGAAAGACATAACAGAAGAAGCTCTCTTTATTTTCACTCTTTTGCATACTTGATTAGTTCATTACCCTTAGTGGGCTTGGCTTAGTGCATAGTTCATGATAGAGCATGTTGGGACACGTAGTCCCTCTTCGAGCAAATGATTTTCCTTCAGTAGGTTTCTGTTATCATTTCATTTAAAAGCTTTTTTCTTTCCTTAGTAGGATCCGTGATGTTGCAGGAGAGTCACTTAGTTTCAAAACTGCCTGCGCTGTTCGGCTTCAGGAACAGTTCCTGCCGCAGCCCCTCTTGTGTTTCAACGAGGTGGTGCTCCTCCCTACGGCAGGGCCGCCGTATCAATAGATTCTAAACAAATGCCGAAAGCTTGGCAGAGCACTCGGCAGGCAGTAGACCATGCGGAATTCATTACTGGCTCTCTTTGGCATCGCGGTAAACTGTCGCCTGACGCGTTTCGATGATTGACATCTTACTCATAGGCTTGCTCTGAAAGACATAACAGAAGAAGCTCTCTTTTATTTTCACTCTTTTGCATACTTGATTAGTTCATTACCCTCAGTGGGCTTGGCTTAGTGCATAGTTCATGATAGAGCATGTTGGGACATGTAGTCCCTCTTCGAGCAAATTATTTTCCTACAGTAGGTTTCTGTTATCATTTCGTTTAAAAGCTTTTTTCTTTCCTTAGTAGGATCCGCAATGTTGCAGGAGAGTCACTTAGTTTCAAAACTGCCTGCGCTGTTCGGCTTCAGGAACAGTTCCTGCAGCAGCCCCTCTTGTGTTTCAACGAGGTGGTGCAACTCCCTACTGCAGGGCCGCCGTATCAATAGATTCTAAACAAATGCCCGAAAGCTTGGCAGGGCACTCGGCAGGCAGTAGACCATGCGGACTTCATTACTGGATTTCTTTGGCATCGCGGTAAACTGTCGCCTGACGCGTTTCGATTATTGACATCGTACTCATAGGCTTGCTCTGAAAGACATAACAGAAGAAGCTCTCTTTTATTTTCACTCTTTTGCATACTTGATTAGTTCATTACCCTCTGGGCTTGGCTTAGTGTATAGTTCATGATAGAGCATGTTGGGACACGCAGTCCCTTTTAGAGCAAATTATTTTCCTTCAGTAGGTTTCTGTTATCATTTCGTTTAAAAGCTTTTTTTCTTTCCTTAGTAGGATCCGCGATGCTGCAGGAGAGTCACTTAGTTTCAAAACTGCCTGCGCTGTTCGGCTTCAGGAACAGTTCCTGCCGCAGCCCCTCTTGTGTTTCAACGAGGTGGTGCTACTCCCTACTGCATGGCCGCCGTATCAATAGATTCTAAACAAATGTCCGAAAGCTTGGCAGGGCACTCGGCAGGCAGTAGACCATGCAGACTTCATTACTGGCTTTCTTTGGCATCGCGGTAAACTGTCGCCTGATGCGTTTCGATGATTGACATCTTACTCATAGGCTTGCTCTGAAAGACATATCAGAAGAAGCTCTCTTTTATTTTCACTCTTTTGCATACTTGATTAGTTCATTACCCTCAGTGGGCTTGGCTTAGTGCATAGTTCATGATAGAGCATGTTGGGACATGTAGTCCCTCTTCGAGCAAATTATTTTCCTACAGTAGGTTTCTGTTATCATTTCGTTTAAAAGCTTTTTTTCTTTCCTTAGTAGGATCCGCAATGTTGCAGGAGAGTCACTTAGTTTCAAAACTGCCTGCGCTGTTCGGCTTCAGGAACAGTTCCTGCAGCAGCCCCTCTTGTGTTTCAACGAGGTGGTGCTACTCCCTACTGCAGGGCCGCCGTATCAATAGATTCTAAACAAATGCCCAAAAGCTTGGCAGGGCACTCGGCAGGCAGTAGACCATGCGGACTTCATTACTGGATTTCTTTGGCATCGCGGTAAACTGTCGCCTGACGCGTTTCGATGATTGACATCGTACTCATAGGCTTGCTCTGAAAGACATAACAGAAGAAGCTCTCTTTATTTTCACTCTTTTGCATACTTGATTAGTTCATTACCCTCAGTGGGCTTGGCTTAGTGCATAGTTCATGATAGAGCATGTTGAGACACGTAGTCCCTCTTCGAGCAAATTATTTTCCTACAGTAGGTTTCTGTTATCATTTCGTTTAAAAGCTTTTTTTCTTTCCTTAGTAGGATCCGCAATGTTGCAGGAGAGTCACTTAGTTTCAAAACTGCCTGCGCTGTTCGGCTTCAGGAACAGTTCCTGCTGCAGCTCCTCTTGTGTTTCAACGAGGTGGTGCTACTCCCTACAGCAGGGCCGCCGTATCAATAGATTCTAAACAAATGCCCGATAGCTTGGCAGGGCACTCTGCAGGCAGTAGACCATGCGGACTTCATTACTGGCTCTCTTTGGCATCGCAGTAAACTGTCGCCTGACGCGTTTCGATGATTGACATCTTACTCATAGGCTTGCTCTGAAAGACATAACAGAAGAAGCTCTCTTTTATTTTCACTCTTTTGCATACTTGATTAGTTCATTACCCTCAGTGGGCTTGGCTTAGTGCATAGTTCATGATAGAGCATGTTGGGACATGTAGTCCCTCTTCGAGCAAATTATTTTCCTACAGTAGGTTTCTGTTATCATTTCGTTTAAAAGCTTTTTTCTTTCCTTAGTAGGATCCGCAATGTTGCAGGAGAGTCACTTAGTTTCAAAACTGCCTGCACTGTCCGGCTTCAGGAACAGTTCCTGCCGCAGCCCCTCTTGTGTTTCAACGAGGTGGTGCTACTCCCTACTGCAGGGCCGCCGTATCAATAGATTCTAAACAAATGCCCGAAAGCTTGGCAGGGCACTCGGCAGGCAGTAGACCATGCGGACTTCTTTACTGGCTTTCTTTGGCATCGCGGTAAACTGTCGCCTGACACGTTTCGATGATTGACATCTTACTCATAGGCTTGCTCTGAAAGACATAACAGAAGAAGCTCTCTTTTATTTTCACTCTTTTGCATACTTGATTAGTTCATTACCCTCTGCGCTTGGCTTAGTGCATAGTTCATGATAGAGCATGTTGGGACACGTAGTCCCTCTTAGAGCAAATTATTTTCCTTCAGTAGGTTTCTGTTATCATTTCGTTTAAAAGCTTTTTTCTTTCCTTAGTTGGATCCGCGATGTTGCAGGAGAGTCACTTAGTTTCAAGACTGCCTGCGCTGTTCCGCTTCAGGAACAGTTCCTGCCGCAGCCCCTCTTGTGTTTCAACGAGGTGGTGTTCCTCCCTACGACAGGGCCGCCGTATCAATAGATTCTAAACAAATGCCTGATAGCTTGGCAGGGCACTCGGCAGGCAGTAGACCATACGGACTTCATTACTGGCTCTCTTTGGCATCGCAGTAAACTGTCGCCTGACGCGTTTCGATGATTGACATCTTACTCATAGGCTTGCTCTGAAAGACATAACAGAAGAAGCTCTCATTTATTTTCACTCTTTTGCATACTTGATTAGTTCATTACCCTCAGTGGGCTTGGCTTAGTGCATAGTTCATGATAGAGCATGTTGGGACATGTAGTCCCTCTTCGAGCAAATTATTTTCCTACAGTAGGTTTCTGTTATCATTTCGTTTAAAAGCTTTTTTTCTTTCCTTAGTAGGATCCGCAATGTTGCAGGAGAGTCACTTAGTTTCAAAACTGCCTGCGCTGTTCGGCTTCAGGAATAGTTCCTGCCGCAGCCCCTCTTGTGTTTCAACGAGGTGGTGCTACTCCCTACTGCAGGGCCGCCATATCAATAGATTCTAAACAAATGCCCGAAAGCTTGGCAGGGCACTCGGCAGGCAGTAGACCATGCGGACTTCATTACTGGCTTTCTTTGGCATCGCGGTAAACTGTCGCCTGACGCGTTTCGATGATTGACATCTTATTCATAGGCTTGCTCTGAAAGACATAACAGAAGAAGCTCTCTTTTATTTTCACTCTTTTGCATACTTGATTAGTTCATTACCCTCTGGGCTTGGCTTAGTGCATAGTTCATGATAGAGCATGTTGGGACACGTAGTCCCTCTTAGAGCAAATTATTTTCCTTCAGTAGGTTTCTGTTATCATTTCGTTTAAAAGCTTTTTTCTTTCCTCAGTAGGATCCACGATGCTGCAGGAGAGTCACTTAGTTTCAAAACTGCCTGCACTGTTCGGCTTCAGGAACAGTTCCTGCCGCAGCCCTTCTTGTGTTTCAATGAGGTGGTGCTCCTTCCTACGGCAGGGCCGACGTATCAATAGATTCTAAACAAATGCCCGATAGCTTGGCACGGCACTCGGCAGGCAGTAGACCATTTGGACTTCATTACTGGCTCTCTTTGGCATCGCAGTAAACTGTCGCCTGACGCGTTTCGATGATTGACATCTTACTCATAGGCTTGCTCTGAAAGACATAACAGAAGAAGCTCTCTTTATTTTCACTCTTTTGCATACTTGATTAGTTCATTATCCTCAGTGGGCTTGGCTTAGTGCATAGTTCATGATAGAGCATGTTGGGACACGTAGTCCCTCTTCAAGCAAATTATTTTCCTTCAGTAGGTTTCTGTTATCATTTCGTTTACAAGCTTTTTTTCTTTCCTTAGTAGGATCCGTGATGTTGCAGGAGAGTCACTTAGTTTCAAAACTGCCTGCGCTGTTCGGCTTCAGGAACAGTTCCTGCCGCAGCCCCTCTTGTGTTTCAACGAGGTGGTGCTACTCCCTACTGCAGGGCCGCCGTATCAATAGATTCTAAACAAATGCCCGAAAGCTTGGCAGGGCACTCGGCAGGCAGTAGACCATGCGGACTTCATTACTGGCTTTCTTTGGCATCGCGGTAAACTGTCGCCTGGCGCGTTTCGATGATTGACATCTTACTCATAGGCTTGCTCTGAAAGACATAACAGAAGAAGCTCTCTTTTATTTTCACTCTTTTGCATATTTGATTAGTTTATTACCCTCTGGGCTTGGCTTAGTGCATAGTTCATGATAGAGCATGTTGGGACACGTAGTCCCTCTTAGAGCAAATTATTTTCCTTCAGTAGGTTTCTGTTATCATTTCTTTTTTCTTTCCATAGTAGGATCCGCAATGTTGCAGGAGAGTCACTTAGTTTCAAAAGTGCCTGCGCTGTTTGGCTACAGGAACAGTTCCTGCCGCAGCCCATCTTGTGTTTCAACGAGGTGGTGCTCCTCCCTACGGCAGGGCTGCCGTATCAATAGATTCTAAACAAATGCCCGATAGCTTGGCAGGGCACTCGGCAGGCAGTAGACCATGCGGACTTCATTACTGGCTCTCTTTGGCATCGCGGTAAACTGTCGCCTGACGCGTTTCGATGATTGACATCTTACTCATAGGCTTGCTCTGAAAGACATAACAGAAGAAGCTCTCTTTTATTTTCACTCTTTTGCATACTTGATTAGTTCATTACCCTCAGTGGGCTTGGCTTAGGGCATAGTTCATGAAAGAGCATGTTGGGACATGTAGTCCCTCTTCGAGCAAATTATTTTCCTTTAGTAGGTTTCTGTTATCATTTTGTTTAAAAGCTTTTTTTCTTTCCTTAGTAGGATCCACAATGTTGCAGGAGAGTCACTTAGTTTCAAAACTGCCTGCGCTGTTCGGCTTCAGGAACCGTTCCTGCCGCAGCCCCTCTTGTGTTTCAACGAGGTGGTGCTCCTCCCTACGGCAGGGCCGCCGTATCAATAGATTCTAAACAAATGCCCGAAAGGTTGGCAGGGCACTCGGCAGGCAGTAGACCATGCGGACTTCATTACTGGCTCTCTTTGGCATCGCGGTAAACTGTCGCCTGACGCGTTTCGATGATTGATATCTTACTCATAGGCTTGCTCTGAAAGACATAAGAGAAGAAGCTCTCTTTTATTTTCACTCTTTTGCATACTTGATTAGTTCATTACCCTCACTGGGCTTGGCTTAGTGCATAGTTCATGATAGAGCATGTTGGGACACGTAGTCCCTCTTCGAGCAAATTATTTTCCTTCCTGGCATGAAATAAAGAATGGCAAGAGAGAGGCGAGCTGCAGCGAGGCAAAGAGACCGGATGGTTGGGAGCGCCGTTGAGTGCCCCTTCAATGCTTCAGGGCATTTTGGTGATGAATATATATATATACATCCCTGCCAGGGGTGCTCTCATTCTGAACTGCAATTGCATTTCTGCACCTGCAAGAGCTAAGAAAATGGCAGCAGTTCTCTCCGAGCAGCCTCACGTTCGAGAATTTTAGAGATTGGCTCTGGGCTTGTGGTGAGAGAATACCAGCCGAGCAGACGACTTCAAACAGAACAAGCGGATGTGTAACCAAAAGGCACTAGCAAAATGAAAGTAGTCGAGAAGTGAAAACCAAAAACAAGGAGGAGGGGCCATCACATGCTGTACAACAAACAAAACCTTCTCTGAGTGAAATCACCAGGGACGGAACTAAGCAGGCAAAGGAGGGGCATTTACACAAATGCACCAATGACAAGCTAGCATTTATGAAAGCCACAGATAGTAACCAATGGCAATCAGTGTGTTTGCAAAAAGCCCACAAAAGAGATACAACAGGGGCGAGGCTCGACCTAAAAATTGTCTGCCGGAACTTAGTTAACCTATTTTGTTCAGTCTCTTCCACTTTCTCAAACGACATGGAACTCAAGTGCCTAGAGGTGATTCAGGTCTCTGTGCGGCACTATACAAAGACATTTTTATTACTTTTTTGCGTTGGCTTAGATTTTCCATGTTTATTTTATGTTGCAGATGTGAAGTATGCCACAGTGAACGCTGGTGGAAACAGATTGAGCTTTCTTAAAAGATTCATTGACATTTGTTGGGGGGGCCGTTACAAAAAATGTGTGAGAGTTAAAACGGGATGCCATTTGAAATCGTATGCACTTTTACAATTTGTCAACAAAATATTCCGTTTTGATAAAGCGTTTGGGTAAAACTACTTTATAATCGTACCATATTACACAAAGAAAAATGTCTAAGGGACACATCCTGTATTCCTCATAACCCATACCCTAATCTAGCCAGAAACAAGTAGAAGGCTGACATCGTGACATACACTCAGTTTTGCACATGGCCGATGGAAGTGTACACACAGACAGTCTCTTGCTACACATGGAGAAATAAAATTAAAGGAAACGTTGGCCATCAGATACGAGGCAGCTATTGATGGGATGTAATTCCCACAGACAGAAATAAAAGCGTGGCCTTAGAGCACATGAACAGATTAATCAGGAAAGAGACAGGCTTTAAAGGAATCTAAAGTGCACAAGGGGAAATGATGCATGCTGAAAAAGAGTGTTATTATAAGCATGTTGGCAGGACGGCTCTATGGGTTGAAAGCTCACAGCTGAGTGAGATATGCACTGATCTACGGTTCTCAAGATTGACTGACAGCAAAGCTGACTCAGCATGCAACTCATTTCGAGGTACATCAATGTACTAACATGAATTGGGTAATGATCACACCAGCAATGTATAGTGCTTAGAAATAGTAAAAGTGTGGTATGTAGAGATATGTACAAAAAAACAAGTTAGTTATATAGCAAAGATATATTCAACACCCAACAGCCTTCGTACCAAGGCAGATAAGACAACTCCGAACTTTGCATCCATCTCAAGATATGAGCCATTTAGCAGATACAAGTGTTTTACTATGCCTGTAAATTTCTACTTATAAAAACTGCCTGCGCTGTTCGGCTTCAGGAACAGTTCCTGCTGCAGCCCCTCTTGTGTTTCAACGAGGTGGTGCTACTCCCTACTGCAGGGCCGCCGTATCAATAGATTCTAAACAAATGCCCGAAAGCTTGGCAGGGCACTAGGCAGGCAGTAGACCATGCGGACTTCATTACTGGCTTTCTTTGGCATCGCGGTAAACTGTCGCCTGACGCGTTTCGATGATTGACATCTTACTCATAGGCTTGCTCTGAAAGACATAACAGAAGAAGCTCTCTTTTATTTTCACTCTTTTGCATACTTGATTAGTTCATTACCCTCGGGGCTTGGCTTAGTGCATAGTTCATGATAGAGCATGTTGGGACACGTAGTCCCTCTTAGAGCAAATTATTTTCCTTCAGTAGGTTTCTGTTATCATTTCGTTTAAAAGCTTTTTTTCTTTCCTTAGTAGGATCCGCGATGTTGCAGGAGAGTCACTTAGTTTCAAAACTGCCTGCGCTGTTCGGCTTCAGGAACAGTTCCTGCCGCAGCCCCTCTTGTGTTTCAACGAGGTGGTGCTCATCCCTACAGCAGGGCCGCCGTATCAATAGATTCTAAACAAATGCCCGATAGCTTGGCAGGGCACTCTGCAGGCAGTAGACCATGCGGACTTCATTACTGGCTCTCTTTGGCATCGCAGTAAACTGTCGCCTGACGCGTTTCGATGATTGACATCTTACTCATAGGCTTGCTCTGAAAGACATAACAGAAGAAGCTCTCTTTTATTTTCACTCTTTTGCATACTTGATTAGTTCATTACCCTCAGTGGGCTTGGCTTAGTGCATAGTTCATGATAGAGCATGTTGGGACACGTAGTCTCTCTTAGAGCAAATTATTTTCCTTCAGTAGGTTTCTGTTATCATTTCGTTTAAAAGCTTTTTTCTTTCCTTAGTAGGATCCGCGATGTTGCAGGAGAGTCACTTAGTTTCAAAACTGCCTGCGCTGTTCGGCTTCAGGAACAGTTCCTGCCGCAGCCCCTCTTGTGTTTCAACGAGGTGGTGCTACTCCCTACTGCAGGGCCGCCGTATCAATAGATTCTAAACAAATGCCCGAAAGCTTGGCAGGGCACTCGGCAGGCAGTAGACCATGCGGACTTCATTACTGGCTTTCTTTGGCATCGCGGTAAACTGTCGCCTGGCGCGTTTCGATGATTGACATCTTACTCATAGGCTTGCTCTGAAAGACATAACAGAAGAAGCTCTCTTTTATTTTCACTCTTTTGCATACTTGATTAGTTCATTACCCTCTGGGCTTGGCTTAGTGCATAGTTCATGATAGAGCATGTTGGGACACGTAGTCCCTCTTAGAGCAAATTATTTTCCTTCAGTAGGTTTCTGTTATCATTTCTTTTTTTCTTTCCTTAGTAGGATCCGCGATGTTGCAGGAGAGTCACTTAGTTTCAAAAGTGCCTGCGCTGTTTGGCTTCAGGAACAGTTCCTGCTGCAGCCCCTCTTGTGTTTCAACGAGGTGGTGCTCCTCCCTACGGCAGGGCTGCCGTATCAATAGATTCTAAACAAATGCCCGATAGCTTGGCAGGGCACTCGGCAGGCAGTAGACCATGCGGACTTCATTACTGGCTCTCTTTGGCATCGCGGTAAACTGTCGCCTGACGCGTTTCGATGATTGACATCTTACTCATAGGCTTGCTCTGAAAGACATAACAGAAGAAGCTCTCTTTTATTTTCACTCTTTTGCATACTTGATTAGTTCATTACCCTCAGTGGGCTTGGCTTAGGGCATAGTTCATGAAAGAGCATGTTGGGACATGTAGTCCCTCTTCGAGCAAATTATTTTCCTTCAGTAGGTTTCTGTTATCATTTTGTTTAAAAGCTTTTTTTCTTTCCTTAGTAGGATCCGCGATGTTGCAGGAGAGTCACTTAGTTTCAAAACTGCCTGCGCTGTTCGGCTTCAGGAACAGTTCCTGCTGCATCCCCTCTTGTGTTTCAATGAGGTGGTGCTCCTCCCTACGGCAGGGCCGCCGTATCAATAGATTCTAAACAAATGCCCGAAAGCTTGGCAGGGCACTCGGCAGGCAGTAGACCATGCAGACTTCATTACTGGCTCTCTTTGGCATCGCGGTAAACTGTCGCCTGACGCGTTTCGATGATTGACATCTTACTCATAGGCTTGCTCTGAAAGACATAAGAGAAGAAGCTCTCTTTTATTTTCACTCTTTTGCATACTTGATTAGTTCATTACCGTCAGTGGGCTTGGCTTAGTGCATAGTTCATGATAGAGCAGGTTGGGACACGTAGTCCCTGTTCGAGCTAATTATTTTCCTTTAGTAGGTTTCTGTTATCATTTCGTTTAAAAGCTTTTTTTCTTTCCTTAGTAGGATCCGCAATGTTGCAGGAGAGTCACTTAGTTTCAAAACTGAGTGCGCTGTTCGGCTTCAGGAACCGTTCCTGCCGCAGCCCCTCTTGTGTTTCAACGAGGTGGTGCTCCTCCCTACGGCAGGGCAGCCGTATCAATAGATTCTAAACAAATGCCGAAAGCTTGGCAGGGCACTCGGCAGGCAGTAGACCATGCGGACTTCATTACTGGCTCTCTTTGGCATCGCGGTAAACTGTCGCCTGACGCATTTCGATGATTGACATCTTACTCATAGGCTTGCTCTGAAAGACATAACTGAAGAAGCTCTCTTTTATTTTCACTCTTTTGCATACTTGATTAGTTCATTACCATCAGTGGGCTTGGCTTAGTACATAGTTCATGATAGAGCATGTTGGGAAACGTAGTCCCTCTTCGAGCAATTTATTTTTCTTCAGTAGGTTTCTGTTATCATTTTGTTTAAAAGCTTTTTTCTTTCCTTAGTAGGATCCGTGATGTTGCAGGAGAGTCACTTAGTTTCAAAACTGCCTGCGCTGTTCGGCTTCAGGAACAGTTCCTGCCGCAGCCCCTCTTGTGTTTCAACGAGGTGGTGCTCCTCCGTACGGCAGGGCAGCCGTATCAATAGATTCTAAACAAATGCCCGATAGCTTGGCATGGCACTCGGCAGGCAGTGGACCATGTGAACTTCATTACTGCCTGTCTTTGGCATCGCGGTAAACTGTCGCCTGACGCGTTTCGATGATTGACATCTTACTCATAGGCTTGCTCTGAAAGACATAACAGAAGAAGCTTTCTTTATTTTCACTCTTTTGCATACTTGATTAGTTCATTACCCTTAGTGGGCTTGGCTTAGTGCATAGTTCATGATAGAGCATGTTGGGACACGTAGTCCCTCTTCGAGCAAATGATTTTCCTTCAGTAGGTTTCTGTTATCATTTCATTTAAAAGCTTTTTTTCTTTCCTTAGTAGGATCCGTGATGTTGCAGGAGAGTCACTTAGTTTCAAAACTGCCTGCGCTGTTCGGCTTCAGGAACAGTTCCTGCCGTAGCCCCTCTTGTGTTTCAACGAGGTGGTGCTCCTCCCTACGGCAGGGCCGCCGTATCAATAGATTCTAAACAAATGCCGAAAGCTTGGCAGAGCACTCGGCAGGCAGTAGACCATGCGGAATTCATTACTGGCTCTCTTTGGCATCGCGGTAAACTGTCGCCTGACGCGTTTCGATGATTGACATCTTACTCATAGGCTTGCTCTGAAAGACATAACAGAAGAAGCTCTCTTTTATTTTCACTCTTTTGCATACTTGATTAGTTCATTACCCTCAGTGGGCTTGGCTTAGTGCATAGTTCATGATAGAGCATGTTGGGACATGTAGTCCCTCTTCGAGCAAATTATTTTCCTACAGTAGGTTTCTGTTATCATTTCGTTTAAAAGCTTTTTTTCTTTCCTTAGTAGGATCCGCAATGTTGCAGGAGAGTCACTTAGTTTCAAAACTGCCTGCGCTGTTCGGCTTCAGGAACAGTTCCTGCAGCAGCCCCTCTTGTGTTTCAACGAGGTGGTGCAACTCCCTACTGCAGGGCCGCCGTATCAATAGATTCTAAACAAATGCCCGAAAGCTTGGCAGGGCACTCGGCAGGCAGTAGACCATGCGGACTTCATTACTGGATTTCTTTGGCATCGCGGTAAACTGTCGCCTGACGCGTTTCGATGATTGACATCGTACTCATAGGCTTGCTCTGAAAGACATAACAGAAGAAGCTCTCTTTTATTTTCACTCTTTTGCATACTTGATTAGTTCATTACCCTCTGGGCTTGGCTTAGTGTATAGTTCATGATAGAGCATGTTGGGACACGCAGTCCCTTTTAGAGCAAATTATTTTCCTTCAGTAGGTTTCTGTTATCATTTCGTTTAAAAGCTTTTTTCTTTCCTTAGTAGGATCCGCGATGCTGCAGGAGAGTCACTTAGTTTCAAAACTGCCTGCGCTGTTCGGCTTCAGGAACAGTTCCTGCCGCAGCCCCTCTTGTGTTTCAACGAGGTGGTGCTACTCCCTACTGCATGGCCGCCGTATCAATAGATTCTAAACAAATGTCCGAAAGCTTGGCAGGGCACTCGGCAGGCAGTAGACCATGCAGACTTCATTACTGGCTTTCTTTGGCATCGCGGTAAACTGTCGCCTGATGCGTTTCGATGATTGACATCTTACTCATAGGCTTGCTCTGAAAGACATATCAGAAGAAGCTCTCTTTTATTTTCACTCTTTTGCATACTTGATTAGTTCATTACCCTCAGTGGGCTTGGCTTAGTGCATAGTTCATGATAGAGCATGTTGGGACATGTAGTCCCTCTTCGAGCAAATTATTTTCCTACAGTAGGTTTCTGTTATCATTTCGTTTAAAAGCTTTTTTCTTTCCTTAGTAGGATCCGCAATGTTGCAGGAGAGTCACTTAGTTTCAAAACTGCCTGCACTGTTCGGCTTCAGGAACAGTTCCTGCTGCAGCTCCTCTTGTGTTTCAACGAGGTGGTGCTACTCCCTACTGCAGGGCCGCCATATCAATAGATTCTAAACAAATGCCCGAAAGCTTGGCAGGGCACTAGGCAGGCAGTAGACCATGCTGACTTCATTACCGGCTTTCTTTGGCATCGCGGTAAACTGTCGCCTGACGCGTTTCGATGATTGACATCTTACTCATAGGCTTGCTCTGAAAGACATAACAGAAGAAGCTCTCTTTTATTTTCACTCTTTTGCATACTTGATTAGTTCATTACCCTCAGTGGGCTTGGCTTAGTGCATAGTTCATGATAGAGCATGTTGGGACATGTAGTCCCTCTTCGAGCAAATTATTTTCCTACAGTAGGTTTCTGTTATCATTTCGTTTAAAAGCTTTTTTCTTTCCTTAGTAGGATCCGCAATGTTGCAGGAGAGTCACTTAGTTTCAAAACTGCCTGCGCTGTTCGGCTTCAGGAACAGTTCCTGCAGCAGCCCCTCTTGTGTTTCAACGAGGTGGTGCTACTCCCTACTGCAGGGCCGCCGTATCAATAGATTCTAAACAAATGCCCAAAAGCTTGGCAGGGCCCTCGGCAGGCAGTAGACCATGCGGACTTCATTACTGGATTTCTTTGGCATCGCGGTAAACTGTCGCCTGACGCGTTTCGATGATTGACATCGTACTCATAGGCTTGTTCTGAAAGACATAACAGAAGAAGCTCTCTTTAATTTTCACTCTTTTGCATACTTGATTAGTTCATTACCCTCTGGGCTTGGCTTAGTGTATAGTTCATGATAGAGCATGTTGGGACACGCAGTCCCTTTTAGAGCAAATTATTTTCCTTCAGTAGGTTTCTGTTATCATTTCGTTTAAAATCTTTTTTTCTTTCCTTAGTAGGATCCGCGATGCTGCAGGAGAGTCACTTAGTTTCAAAACTGCCTGCGCTGTTCGGCTTCAGGAACAGTTCCTGTCTCAGCCCCTCTTGTGTTTCAACGAGGTGGTGCTACTCCCTACTGCATGGCCGCCGTATCAATAGATTCTAAACAAATGTCCGAAAGCTTGGCAGGGCACTCGGCAGCCAGTAGACCATGCAGACTTCATTACTGGCTTTCTTTGGCATCGCGGTAAACTGTCGCCTGATGCGTTTCGATGATTGACATCTTACTCATAGGCTTGCTCTGAAAGACATATCAGAAGAAGCTCTCTTTTATTTTCACTCTTTTGCATACTTGATTAGTTCATTACCCTCAGTGGGCTTGGCTTAGTGCATAGTTCATGATAGAGCATGTTGGGACATGTAGTCCCTCTTCGAGCAAATTATTTTCCTACAGTAGGTTTCTGTTATCACTTCGTTTAAAAGCTTTTTTTCTTTCCTTAGTAGGATCCGCAATGTTGCAGGAGAGTCACTTAGTTTCAAAACTGCCTGCACTGTTCGGCTTCAGGAACAGTTCCTGCTGCAGCTCCTCTTGTGTTTCAACGTGGTGGTGCTACTCCCTACTGCAGGGCCGCCGTATCAATAGATTCTAAACAAATGCCCGAAAGCTTGGCAGGGCACTAGGCAGGCAGTAGACCATGCGGACTTCATTACTGGCTTTCTTTGGCATCGCGGTAAACTGTCGCCTGACGCGTTTCGATGATTGACATCTTACTCATAGGCTTGCACTGAAAGACATAACAGAAGAAGCTCTCTTTATTTTCACTCTTTTGCATACTTGATTAGTTCATTACCCTCAGTGGGCTTGGCTTAGTGCATAGTTCATGATAGAGCATGTTGAGACACGTAGTCCCTCTTCGAGCAAATTATTTTCCTACAGTAGGTTTCTGTTATCATTTCGTTTAAAAGCTTTTTTTCTTTCCTTAGTAGGATCCGCAATGTTGCAGGAGAGTCACTTAGTTTCAAAACTGCCTGCGCTGTTCGGCTTCAGGAACAGTTCCTGCTGCAGCTCCTCTTGTGTTTCAACGAGGTGGTGCTACTCCCTACAGCAGGGCCGCCGTATCAATAGATTCTAAACAAATGCCCGATAGCTTGGCAGGGCACTCTGCAGGCAGTAGACCATGCGGACTTCATTACTGGCTCTCTTTGGCATCGCAGTAAACTGTCGCCTGACGCGTTTCGATGATTGACATCTTACTCATAGGCTTGCTCTGAAAGACATAACAGAAGAAGCTCTCTTTTATTTTCACTCTTTTGCATACTTGATTAGTTCATTACCCTCAGTGGGCTTGGCTTAGTGCATAGTTCATGATAGAGCATGTTGGGACATGTAGTCCCTCTTCGAGCAAATTATTTTCCTACAGTAGGTTTCTGTTATCATTTCGTTTAAAAGCTTTTTTTCTTTCCTTAGTAGGATCCGCAATGTTGCAGGAGAGTCACTTAGTTTCAAAACTGCCTGCACTGTCCGGCTTCAGGAACAGTTCCTGCCGCAGCCCCTCTTGTGTTTCAACGAGGTGGTGCTACTCCCTACTGCAGGGCCGCCGTATCAATAGATTCTAAACAAATGCCCGAAAGCTTGGCAGGGCACTCGGCAGGCAGTAGACCATGCGGACTTCTTTACTGGCTTTCTTTGGCATCGCGGTAAACTGTCGCCTGACACGTTTCGATGATTGACATCTTACTCATAGGCTTGCTCTGAAAGACATAACAGAAGAAGCTCTCTTTTATTTTCACTCTTTTGCATACTTGATTAGTTCATTACCCTCTGCGCTTGGCTTAGTGCATAGTTCATGATAGAGCATGTTGGGACACGTAGTCCCTCTTAGAGCAAATTATTTTCCTTCAGTAGGTTTCTGTTATCATTTCGTTTAAAAGCTTTTTTTCTTTCCTTAGTTGGATCCGCGATGTTGCAGGAGAGTCACTTAGTTTCAAGACTGCCTGCGCTGTTCCGCTTCAGGAACAGTTCCTGCCGCAGCCCCTCTTGTGTTTCAACGAGGTGGTGTTCCTCCCTACGACAGGGCCGCCGTATCAATAGATTCTAAACAAATGCCTGATAGCTTGGCAGGGCACTCGGCAGGCAGTAGACCATACGGACTTCATTACTGGCTCTCTTTGGCATCGCAGTAAACTGTCGCCTGACGCGTTTCGATGATTGACATCTTACTCATAGGCTTGCTCTGAAAGACATAACAGAAGAAGCTCTCATTTATTTTCACTCTTTTGCATACTTGATTAGTTCATTACCCTCAGTGGGCTTGGCTTAGTGCATAGTTCATGATAGAGCATGTTGGGACATGTAGTCCCTCTTCGAGCAAATTATTTTCCTACAGTAGGTTTCTGTTATCATTTCGTTTAAAAGCTTTTTTTCTTTCCTTAGTAGGATCCGCAATGTTGCAGGAGAGTCACTTAGTTTCAAAACTGCCTGCGCTGTTCGGCTTCAGGAATAGTTCCTGCCGCAGCCCCTCTTGTGTTTCAACGAGGTGGTGCTACTCCCTACTGCAGGGCCGCCATATCAATAGATTCTAAACAAATGCCCGAAAGCTTGGCAGGGCACTCGGCAGGCAGTAGACCATGCGGACTTCATTACTGGCTTTCTTTGGCATCGCGGTAAACTGTCGCCTGACGCGTTTCGATGATTGACATCTTATTCATAGGCTTGCTCTGAAAGACATAACAGAAGAAGCTCTCTTTTATTTTCACTCTTTTGCATACTTGATTAGTTCATTACCCTCTGGGCTTGGCTTAGTGCATAGTTCATGATAGAGCATGTTGGGACACGTAGTCCCTCTTAGAGCAAATTATTTTCCTTCAGTAGGTTTCTGTTATCATTTCGTTTAAAAGCTTTTTTCTTTCCTCAGTAGGATCCACGATGCTGCAGGAGAGTCACTTAGTTTCAAAACTGCCTGCACTGTTCGGCTTCAGGAACAGTTCCTGCCGCAGCCCTTCTTCTGTTTCAATGAGGTGGTGCTCCTTCCTACGGCAGGGCCGACGTATCAATAGATTCTAAACAAATGCCCGATAGCTTGGCACGGCACTCGGCAGGCAGTAGACCATTTGGACTTCATTACTGGCTCTCTTTGGCATCGCAGTAAACTGTCGCCTGACGCGTTTCGATGATTGACATCTTACTCATAGGCTTGCTCTGAAAGACATAACAGAAGAAGCTCTCTTTATTTTCACTCTTTTGCATACTTGATTAGTTCATTATCCTCAGTGGGCTTGGCTTAGTGCATAGTTCATGATAGAGCATGTTGGGACACGTAGTCCCTCTTCAAGCAAATTATTTTCCTTCAGTAGGTTTCTGTTATCATTTCGTTTACAAGCTTTTTTTCTTTCCTTAGTAGGATCCGTGATGTTGCAGGAGAGTCACTTAGTTTCAAAACTGCCTGCGCTGTTCGGCTTCAGGAACAGTTCCTGCCGCAGCCCCTCTTGTGTTTCAACGAGGTGGTGCTACTCCCTACTGCAGGGCCGCCGTATCAATAGATTCTAAACAAATGCCCGAAAGCTTGGCAGGGCACTCGGCAGGCAGTAGACCATGCGGACTTCATTACTGGCTTTCTTTGGCATCGCGGTAAACTGTCGCCTGGCGCGTTTCGATGATTGACATCTTACTCATAGGCTTGCTCTGAAAGACATAACAGAAGAAGCTCTCTTTTATTTTCACTCTTTTGCATATTTGATTAGTTCATTACCCTCTGGGCTTGGCTTAGTGCATAGTTCATGATAGAGCATGTTGGGACACGTAGTCCCTCTTCGAGCAAATTATTTTCCTTCAGTAGGTTTCTGTTATCATTTCTTTTTTCTTTCCATAGTAGGATCCGCAATGTTGCAGGAGAGTCACTTAGTTTCAAAAGTGCCTGCGCTGTTTGGCTACAGGAACAGTTCCTGCCGCAGCCCATCTTGTGTTTCAACGAGGTGGTGCTCCTCCCTACGGCAGGGCCGCCGTATCAATAGATTCTAAACAAATGCCCGATAGCTTGGCAGGGCACTCGGCAGGCAGTAGACCATGCGGACTTCATTACTGGCTCTCTTTGGCATCGCGGTAAACTGTCGCCTGACGCGTTTCGATGATTGACATCTTACTCATAGGCTTGCTCTGAAAGACATAACAGAAGAAGCTCTCTTTTATTTTCACTCTTTTGCATACTTGATTAGTTCATTACCCTCAGTGGGCTTGGCTTAGGGCATAGTTCATGAAAGAGCATGTTGGGACATGTAGTCCCTCTTCGAGCAAATTATTTTCCTTTAGTAGGTTTCTGTTATCATTTCGTTTAAAAGCTTTTTTTCTTTCCTTAGTAGGATCCACAATGTTGCAGGAGAGTCACTTAGTTTCAAAACTGCCTGCGCTGTTCGGCTTCAGGAACCGTTCCTGCCGCAGCCCCTCTTGTGTTTCAACGAGGTGGTGCTCCTCCCTACGGCAGGGCCGCCGTATCAATAGATTCTAAACAAATGCCCGAAAGGTTGGCAGGGCACTCGGCAGGCAGTAGACCATGCGGACTTCATTACTGGCTCTCTTTGGCATCGCGGTAAACTGTCGCCTGACGCGTTTCGATGATTGATATCTTACTCATAGGCTTGCTCTGAAAGACATAAGAGAAGAAGCTCTCTTTTATTTTCACTCTTTTGCATACTTGATTAGTTCATTACCCTCACTGGGCTTGGCTTAGTGCATAGTTCATGATAGAGCATGTTGGGACACGTAGTCCCTCTTCGAGCAAATTATTTTCCTTCCTGGCATGAAATAAAGAATGGCAAGAGAGAGGCGAGCTGCAGCGAGGCAAAGAGACCGGATGGTTGGGAGCGCCGTTGAGTGCCCCTTCAATGCTTCAGGGCATTTTGGTGATGAATATATATATATACATCCCTGCCAGGGGTGCTCTCATTCTGAACTGCAATTGCATTTCTGCACCTGCAAGAGCTAAGAAAATGGCAGCAGTTCTCTCCGAGCAGCCTCACGTTCGAGAATTTTAGAGATTGGCTCTGGGCTTGTGGTGAGAGAATACCAGCCGAGCAGACGACTTCAAACAGAACAAGCGGATGTGTAACCAAAAGGCACTAGCAAAATGAAAGTAGTCGAGAAGTGAAAACCAAAAACAAGGAGGAGGGGCCATCACATGCTGTACAACAAACAAAACCTTCTCTGAGTGAAATCACCAGGGACGGAACTAAGCAGGCAAAGGAGGGGCATTTACACAAATGCACCAATGACAAGCTAGCATTTATGAAAGCCACAGATAGTAACCAATGGCAATCAGTGTGTTTGCCAAAAGCCCACAAAAGAGATACAACAGGTCGAGGCTCGACCTAAAAATTGTCTGCCGGAACTTAGTTAACCTATTTTGTTCAGTCTCTTCCACTTTCTCAAACGACATGGAACTCAAGTGCCTAGAGGTGATTCAGGTCTCTGTGCGGCACTATACAAAGACATTTTTATTACTTTTTTGCGTTGGCTTAGATTTTCCATGTTTATTTTATGTTGCAGATGTGAAGTATGCCACAGTGAACGCTGGTGGAAACAGATTGAGCTTTCTTAAAAGATTCATTGACATTTGTTGGGGGCCGTTACAAAAAATGTGTGAGAGTTAAAACGTGATGCCATTTGAAATCGTATGCACTTTTACAATTTGTCAACAAAATATTCCGTTTTGATAAAGCGTTTGGGTAAAACTACTTTATAATCGTACCATATTACACAAAGAAAAAATGTCTAAGGGACACATCCTGTATTCCTCATAACCCATACCCTAATCTAGCCAGAAACAAGTAGAAGGCTGACATCGTGACATACACTCAGTTTTGCACATGGCCGATGGAAGTGTACACACAGACAGTCTCTTGCTACACATGGAGAAATAAAATTAAAGGAAACGTTGGCCATCAGATACGAGGCAGCTATTGATGGGTTGTAATTCCCACAGACAGAAATAAAAAGCGTGGCCTTAGAGCACATGAACAGATTAATCAGGAAAGAGACAGGCTTTAAAGGAATCTAAAGTGCACAAGGGGAAATGATGCATGCTGAAAAAAGAGTGTTATTATAAGCATGTTGGCAGGACGGCTCTATGGGTTGAAAGCTCACAGCTGAGTGAGATATGCACTGATCTACGGTTCTCAAGATTGACTGACAGCAAAGCTGACTCAGCATGCAACTCATTTCGAGGTACATCAATGTACTAACATGAATTGGGTAATGATCACACCAGCAATGTATAGTGCTTAGAAATAGTAAAAGTGTGGTATGTAGAGATATGTACAAAAAAACAAGTTAGTTATATAGCAAAGATATATTCAACACCCAACAGCCTTCGTACCAAGGCAGATAAGACAACTCCGAACTTTGCATCCATCTCAAGATATGAGCCATTTAGCAGATACAAGTGTTTTACTATGCCTGTAAATTTCTACTTATAAAAACTGCCTGCGCTGTTCGGCTTCAGGAACAGTTCCTGCTGCAGCCCCTCTTGTGTTTCAACGAGGTGGTGCTACTCCCTACTGCAGGGCCGCCGTATCAATAGATTCTAAACAAATGCCCGAAAGCTTGGCAGGGCACTAGGCAGGCAGTAGACCATGCGGACTTCATTACTGGCTTTCTTTGGCATCGCGGTAAACTGTCGCCTGACGCGTTTCGATGATTGACATCTTACTCATAGGCTTGCTCTGAAAGACATAACAGAAGAAGCTCTCTTTTATTTTCACTCTTTTGCATACTTGATTAGTTCATTACCCTCGGGGCTTGGCTTAGTGCATAGTTCATGATAGAGCATGTTGGGACACGTAGTCCCTCTTAGAGCAAATTATTTTCCTTCAGTAGGTTTCTGTTATCATTTCTTTTAAAAGCTTTTTTTCTTTCCTTAGTAGGATCCGCGATGTTGCAGGAGAGTCACTTAGTTTCAAAACTGCCTGCGCTGTTCGGCTTCAGGAACAGTTCCTGCCGCAGCCCCTCTTGTGTTTCAACGAGGTGGTGCTCATCCCTACAGCAGGGCCGCCGTATCAATAGATTCTAAACAAATGCCCGATAGCTTGGCAGGGCACTCTGCAGGCAGTAGACCATGCGGACTTCATTACTGGCTCTCTTTGGCATCGCAGTAAACTGTCGCCTGACGCGTTTCGATGATTGACATCTTACTCATAGGCTTGCTCTGAAAGACATAACAGAAGAAGCTCTCTTTTATTTTCACTCTTTTGCATACTTGATTAGTTCATTACCCTCAGTGGGCTTGGCTTAGTGCATAGTTCATGATAGAGCATGTTGGGACACGTAGTCTCTCTTAGAGCAAATTATTTTCCTTCAGTAGGTTTCTGTTATCATTTCGTTTAAAAGCTTTTTTTCTTTCCTTAGTAGGATCCGCGATGTTGCAGGAGAGTCACTTAGTTTCAAAACTGCCTGCGCTGTTCGGCTTCAGGAACAGTTCCTGCCGCAGCCCCTCTTGTGTTTCAACGAGGTGGTGCTCATCCCTACAGCAGGGCCGCCGTATCAATAGATTCTAAACAAATGCCCGATAGCTTGGCAGGGCACTCTGCAGGCAGTAGACCATGCGGACTTCATTACTGGCTCTCTTTGGCATCGCAGTAAACTGTCGCCTGACGCGTTTCGATGATTGACATCTTACTCATAGGCTTGCTCTGAAAGACATAACAGAAGAAGCTCTCTTTTATTTTCACTCTTTTGCATACTTGATTAGTTCATTACCCTCAGTGGGCTTGGCTTAGTGCATAGTTCATGATAGAGCATGTTGGGACATGTAGTCCCTCTTCGAGCAAATTATTTTCCTACAGTAGGTTTCTGTTATCATTTCGTTTAAAAGCTTTTTTCTTTCCTTAGTAGGATCCGCAATGTTGCAGGAGAGTCACTTAGTTTCAAAACTGCCTGCGCTGTTCGGCTTCAGGAATAGTTCCTGCCGCAGCCCCTCTTGTGTTTCAACGAGGTGGTGCTACTCCCTACTGCAGGGCCGCCATATCAATAGATTCTAAACAAATGCCCGAAAGCTTGGCAGGGCACTCGGCAGGCAGTAGACCATGCGGACTTCATTACTGGCTTTCTTTGGCATCGCGGTAAACTGTCGCCTGACGCGTTTCGATGATTGACATCTTATTCATAGGCTTGCTCTGAAAGACATAACAGAAGAAGCTCTCTTTTATTTTCACTCTTTTGCATACTTGATTAGTTCATTACCCTCTGGGCTTGGCTTAGTGCATAGTTCATGATAGAGCATGTTGGGACACGTAGTCCCTCTTAGAGCAAATTATTTTCCTTCAGTAGGTTTCTGTTATCATTTCGTTTAAAAGCTTTTTTCTTTCCTCAGTAGGATCCACGATGCTGCAGGAGAGTCACTTAGTTTCAAAACTGCCTGCACTGTTCGGCTTCAGGAACAGTTCCTGCTGCAGCCCTTCTTGTGTTTCAATGAGGTGGTGCTCCTTCCTACGGCAGGGCCGACGTATCAATAGATTCTAAACAAATGCCCGATAGCTTGGCACGGCACTCGGCAGGCAGTAGACCATTTGGACTTCATTACTGGCTCTCTTTGGCATCGCAGTAAACTGTCGCCTGACGCGTTTCGATGATTGACATCTTACTCATAGGCTTGCTCTGAAAGACATAACAGAAGAAGCTCTCTTTATTTTCACTCTTTTGCATACTTGATTAGTTCATTATCCTCAGTGGGCTTGGCTTAGTGCATAGTTCATGATAGAGCATGTTGGGACACGTAGTCCCTCTTCAAGCAAATTATTTTCCTTCAGTAGGTTTCTGTTATCATTTCGTTTACAAGCTTTTTTCTTTCCTTAGTAGGATCCGTGATGTTGCAGGAGAGTCACTTAGTTTCAAAACTGCCTGCGCTGTTCGGCTTCAGGAACAGTTCCTGCCGCAGCCCCTCTTGTGTTTCAACGAGGTGGTGCTACTCCCTACTGCAGGGCCGCCGTATCAATAGATTCTAAACAAATGCCCGAAAGCTTGGCAGGGCACTCGGCAGGCAGTAGACCATGCGGACTTCATTACTGGCTTTCTTTGGCATCGCGGTAAACTGTCGCCTGGCGCGTTTCGATGATTGACATCTTACTCATAGGCTTGCTCTGAAAGACATAACAGAAGAAGCTCTCTTTTATTTTCACTCTTTTGCATATTTGATTAGTTCATTACCCTCTGGGCTTGGCTTAGTGCATAGTTCATGATAGAGCATGTTGGGACACGTAGTCCCTCTTAGAGCAAATTATTTTCCTTCAGTAGGTTTCTGTTATCATTTCTTTTTTTCTTTCCATAGTAGGATCCGCAATGTTGCAGGAGAGTCACTTAGTTTCAAAAGTGCCTGCGCTGTTTGGCTACAGGAACAGTTCCTGCCGCAGCCCATCTTGTGTTTCAACGAGGTGGTGCTCCTCCCTACGGCAGGGCCGCCGTATCAATAGATTCTAAACAAATGCCCGATAGCTTGGCAGGGCACTCGGCAGGCAGTAGACCATGCGGACTTCATTACTGGCTCTCTTTGGCATCGCGGTAAACTGTCGCCTGACGCGTTTCGATGATTGACATCTTACTCATAGGCTTGCTCTGAAAGACATAACAGAAGAAGCTCTCTTTTATTTTCACTCTTTTGCATACTTGATTAGTTCATTACCCTCAGTGGGCTTGGCTTAGGGCATAGTTCATGAAAGAGCATGTTGGGACATGTAGTCCCTCTTCGAGCAAATTATTTTCCTTTAGTAGGTTTCTGTTATCATTTCGTTTAAAAGCTTTTTTTCTTTCCTTAGTAGGATCCACAATGTTGCAGGAGAGTCACTTAGTTTCAAAACTGCCTGCGCTGTTCGGCTTCAGGAACCGTTCCTGCCGCAGCCCCTCTTGTGTTTCAACGAGGTGGTGCTCCTCCCTACGGCAGGGCCGCCGTATCAATAGATTCTAAACAAATGCCCGAAAGGTTGGCAGGGCACTCGGCAGGCAGTAGACCATGCGGACTTCATTACTGGCTCTCTTTGGCATCGCGGTAAACTGTCGCCTGACGCGTTTCGATGATTGATATCTTACTCATAGGCTTGCTCTGAAAGACATAAGAGAAGAAGCTCTCTTTTATTTTCACTCTTTTGCATACTTGATTAGTTCATTACCCTCACTGGGCTTGGCTTAGTGCATAGTTCATGATAGAGCATGTTGGGACACGTAGTCCCTCTTCGAGCAAATTATTTTCCTTCCTGGCATGAAATAAAGAATGGCAAGAGAGAGGCGAGCTGCAGCGAGGCAAAGAGACCGGATGGTTGGGAGCGCCGTTGAGTGCCCCTTCAATGCTTCAGGGCATTTTGGTGATGAATATATATATATACATCCCTGCCAGGGGTGCTCTCATTCTGAACTGCAATTGCATTTCTGCACCTGCAAGAGCTAAGAAAATGGCAGCAGTTCTCTCCGAGCAGCCTCACGTTCGAGAATTTTAGAGATTGGCTCTGGGCTTGTGGTGAGAGAATACCAGCCGAGCAGACGACTTCAAACAGAACAAGCGGATGTGTAACCAAAAGGCACTAGCAAAATGAAAGTAGTCGAGAAGTGAAAACCAAAAACAAGGAGGAGGGGCCATCACATGCTGTACAACAAACAAAACCTTCTCTGAGTGAAATCACCAGGGACGGAACTAAGCAGGCAAAGGAGGGGCATTTACACAAATGCACCAATGACAAGCTAGCATTTATGAAAGCCACAGATAGTAACCAATGGCAATCAGTGTGTTTGCCAAAAGCCCACAAAAGAGATACAACAGGTCGAGGCTCGACCTAAAAATTGTCTGCCGGAACTTAGTTAACCTATTTTGTTCAGTCTCTTCCACTTTCTCAAACGACATGGAACTCAAGTGCCTAGAGGTGATTCAGGTCTCTGTGCGGCACTATACAAAGACATTTTTATTACTTTTTTGCGTTGGCTTAGATTTTCCATGTTTATTTTATGTTGCAGATGTGAAGTATGCCACAGTGAACGCTGGTGGAAACAGATTGAGCTTTCTTAAAAGATTCATTGACATTTGTTGGGGGGCCGTTACAAAAAATGTGTGAGAGTTAAAACGTGATGCCATTTGAAATCGTATGCACTTTTACAATTTGTCAACAAAATATTCCGTTTTGATAAAGCGTTTGGGTAAAACTACTTTATAATCGTACCATATTACACAAAGAAAAAATGTCTAAGGGACACATCCTGTATTCCTCATAACCCATACCCTAATCTAGCCAGAAACAAGTAGAAGGCTGACATCGTGACATACACTCAGTTTTGCACATGGCCGATGGAAGTGTACACACAGACAGTCTCTTGCTACACATGGAGAAATAAAATTAAAGGAAACGTTGGCCATCAGATACGAGGCAGCTATTGATGGGTTGTAATTCCCACAGACAGAAATAAAAAGCGTGGCCTTAGAGCACATGAACAGATTAATCAGGAAAGAGACAGGCTTTAAAGGAATCTAAAGTGCACAAGGGGAAATGATGCATGCTGAAAAAGAGTGTTATTATAAGCATGTTGGCAGGACGGCTCTATGGGTTGAAAGCTCACAGCTGAGTGAGATATGCACTGATCTACGGTTCTCAAGATTGACTGACAGCAAAGCTGACTCAGCATGCAACTCATTTCGAGGTACATCAATGTACTAACATGAATTGGGTAATGATCACACCAGCAATGTATAGTGCTTAGAAATAGTAAAAGTGTGGTATGTAGAGATATGTACAAAAAAACAAGTTAGTTATATAGCAAAGATATATTCAACACCCAACAGCCTTCGTACCAAGGCAGATAAGACAACTCCGAACTTTGCATCCATCTCAAGATATGAGCCATTTAGCAGATACAAGTGTTTTACTATGCCTGTAAATTTCTACTTATAAAAACTGCCTGCGCTGTTCGGCTTCAGGAACAGTTCCTGCTGCAGCCCCTCTTGTGTTTCAACGAGGTGGTGCTACTCCCTACTGCAGGGCCGCCGTATCAATAGATTCTAAACAAATGCCCGAAAGCTTGGCAGGGCACTAGGCAGGCAGTAGACCATGCGGACTTCATTACTGGCTTTCTTTGGCATCGCGGTAAACTGTCGCCTGACGCGTTTCGATGATTGACATCTTACTCATAGGCTTGCTCTGAAAGACATAACAGAAGAAGCTCTCTTTTATTTTCACTCTTTTGCATACTTGATTAGTTCATTACCCTCGGGGCTTGGCTTAGTGCATAGTTCATGATAGAGCATGTTGGGACACGTAGTCCCTCTTAGAGCAAATTATTTTCCTTCAGTAGGTTTCTGTTATCATTTCTTTTAAAAGCTTTTTTTCTTTCCTTAGTAGGATCCGCGATGTTGCAGGAGAGTCACTTAGTTTCAAAACTGCCTGCGCTGTTCGGCTTCAGGAACAGTTCCTGCCGCAGCCCCTCTTGTGTTTCAACGAGGTGGTGCTCATCCCTACAGCAGGGCCGCCGTATCAATAGATTCTAAACAAATGCCCGATAGCTTGGCAGGGCACTCTGCAGGCAGTAGACCATGCGGACTTCATTACTGGCTCTCTTTGGCATCGCAGTAAACTGTCGCCTGACGCGTTTCGATGATTGACATCTTACTCATAGGCTTGCTCTGAAAGACATAACAGAAGAAGCTCTCTTTTATTTTCACTCTTTTGCATACTTGATTAGTTCATTACCCTCAGTGGGCTTGGCTTAGTGCATAGTTCATGATAGAGCATGTTGGGACACGTAGTCTCTCTTAGAGCAAATTATTTTCCTTCAGTAGGTTTCTGTTATCATTTCGTTTAAAAGCTTTTTTCTTTCCTTAGTAGGATCCGCGATGTTGCAGGAGAGTCACTTAGTTTCAAAACTGCCTGCGCTGTTCGGCTTCAGGAACAGTTCCTGCCGCAGCCCCTCTTGTGTTTCAACGAGGTGGTGCTCATCCCTACAGCAGGGCCGCCGTATCAATAGATTCTAAACAAATGCCCGATAGCTTGGCAGGGCACTCTGCAGGCAGTAGACCATGCGGACTTCATTACTGGCTCTCTTTGGCATCGCAGTAAACTGTCGCCTGACGCGTTTCGATGATTGACATCTTACTCATAGGCTTGCTCTGAAAGACATAACAGAAGAAGCTCTCTTTTATTTTCACTCTTTTGCATACTTGATTAGTTCATTACCCTCAGTGGGCTTGGCTTAGTGCATAGTTCATGATAGAGCATGTTGGGACATGTAGTCCCTCTTCGAGCAAATTATTTTCCTACAGTAGGTTTCTGTTATCATTTCGTTTAAAAGCTTTTTTCTTTCCTTAGTAGGATCCGCAATGTTGCAGGAGAGTCACTTAGTTTCAAAACTGCCTGCGCTGTTCGGCTTCAGGAATAGTTCCTGCCGCAGCCCCTCTTGTGTTTCAACGAGGTGGTGCTACTCCCTACTGCAGGGCCGCCATATCAATAGATTCTAAACAAATGCCCGAAAGCTTGGCAGGGCACTCGGCAGGCAGTAGACCATGCGGACTTCATTACTGGCTTTCTTTGGCATCGCGGTAAACTGTCGCCTGACGCGTTTCGATGATTGACATCTTATTCATAGGCTTGCTCTGAAAGACATAACAGAAGAAGCTCTCTTTTATTTTCACTCTTTTGCATACTTGATTAGTTCATTACCCTCTGGGCTTGGCTTAGTGCATAGTTCATGATAGAGCATGTTGGGACACGTAGTCCCTCTTAGAGCAAATTATTTTCCTTCAGTAGGTTTCTGTTATCATTTCGTTTAAAAGCTTTTTTTCTTTCCTCAGTAGGATCCACGATGCTGCAGGAGAGTCACTTAGTTTCAAAACTGCCTGCACTGTTCGGCTTCAGGAACAGTTCCTGCTGCAGCCCTTCTTGTGTTTCAATGAGGTGGTGCTCCTTCCTACGGCAGGGCCGACGTATCAATAGATTCTAAACAAATGCCCGATAGCTTGGCACGGCACTCGGCAGGCAGTAGACCATTTGGACTTCATTACTGGCTCTCTTTGGCATCGCAGTAAACTGTCGCCTGACGCGTTTCGATGATTGACATCTTACTCATAGGCTTGCTCTGAAAGACATAACAGAAGAAGCTCTCTTTATTTTCACTCTTTTGCATACTTGATTAGTTCATTATCCTCAGTGGGCTTGGCTTAGTGCATAGTTCATGATAGAGCATGTTGGGACACGTAGTCCCTCTTCAAGCAAATTATTTTCCTTCAGTAGGTTTCTGTTATCATTTCGTTTACAAGCTTTTTTCTTTCCTTAGTAGGATCCGTGATGTTGCAGGAGAGTCACTTAGTTTCAAAACTGCCTGCGCTGTTCGGCTTCAGGAACAGTTCCTGCCGCAGCCCCTCTTGTGTTTCAACGAGGTGGTGCTACTCCCTACTGCAGGGCCGCCGTATCAATAGATTCTAAACAAATGCCCGAAAGCTTGGCAGGGCACTCGGCAGGCAGTAGACCATGCGGACTTCATTACTGGCTTTCTTTGGCATCGCGGTAAACTGTCGCCTGGCGCGTTTCGATGATTGACATCTTACTCATAGGCTTGCTCTGAAAGACATAACAGAAGAAGCTCTCTTTTATTTTCACTCTTTTGCATATTTGATTAGTTCATTACCCTCTGGGCTTGGCTTAGTGCATAGTTCATGATAGAGCATGTTGGGACACGTAGTCCCTCTTCGAGCAAATTATTTTCCTTCAGTAGGTTTCTGTTATCATTTCTTTTTTCTTTCCATAGTAGGATCCGCAATGTTGCAGGAGAGTCACTTAGTTTCAAAAGTGCCTGCGCTGTTTGGCTACAGGAACAGTTCCTGCCGCAGCCCATCTTGTGTTTCAACGAGGTGGTGCTCCTCCCTACGGCAGGGCCGCCGTATCAATAGATTCTAAACAAATGCCCGATAGCTTGGCAGGGCACTCGGCAGGCAGTAGACCATGCGGACTTCATTACTGGCTCTCTTTGGCATCGCGGTAAACTGTCGCCTGACGCGTTTCGATGATTGACATCTTACTCATAGGCTTGCTCTGAAAGACATAACAGAAGAAGCTCTCTTTTATTTTCACTCTTTTGCATACTTGATTAGTTCATTACCCTCAGTGGGCTTGGCTTAGGGCATAGTTCATGAAAGAGCATGTTGGGACATGTAGTCCCTCTTCGAGCAAATTATTTTCCTTTAGTAGGTTTCTGTTATCATTTCGTTTAAAAGCTTTTTTCTTTCCTTAGTAGGATCCACAATGTTGCAGGAGAGTCACTTAGTTTCAAAACTGCCTGCGCTGTTCGGCTTCAGGAACCGTTCCTGCCGCAGCCCCTCTTGTGTTTCAACGAGGTGGTGCTCCTCCCTACGGCAGGGCCGCCGTATCAATAGATTCTAAACAAATGCCCGAAAGGTTGGCAGGGCACTCGGCAGGCAGTAGACCATGCGGACTTCATTACTGGCTCTCTTTGGCATCGCGGTAAACTGTCGCCTGACGCGTTTCGATGATTGATATCTTACTCATAGGCTTGCTCTGAAAGACATAAGAGAAGAAGCTCTCTTTTATTTTCACTCTTTTGCATACTTGATTAGTTCATTACCCTCACTGGGCTTGGCTTAGTGCATAGTTCATGATAGAGCATGTTGGGACACGTAGTCCCTCTTCGAGCAAATTATTTTCCTTCCTGGCATGAAATAAAGAATGGCAAGAGAGAGGCGAGCTGCAGCGAGGCAAAGAGACCGGATGGTTGGGAGCGCCGTTGAGTGCCCCTTCAATGCTTCAGGGCATTTTGGTGATGAATATATATATATACATCCCTGCCAGGGGTGCTCTCATTCTGAACTGCAATTGCATTTCTGCACCTGCAAGAGCTAAGAAAATGGCAGCAGTTCTCTCCGAGCAGCCTCACGTTCGAGAATTTTAGAGATTGGCTCTGGGCTTGTGGTGAGAGAATACCAGCCGAGCAGACGACTTCAAACAGAACAAGCGGATGTGTAACCAAAAGGCACTAGCAAAATGAAAGTAGTCGAGAAGTGAAAACCAAAAACAAGGAGGAGGGGCCATCACATGCTGTACAACAAACAAAACCTTCTCTGAGTGAAATCACCAGGGACGGAACTAAGCAGGCAAAGGAGGGGCATTTACACAAATGCACCAATGACAAGCTAGCATTTATGAAAGCCACAGATAGTAACCAATGGCAATCAGTGTGTTTGCCAAAAGCCCACAAAAGAGATACAACAGGTCGAGGCTCGACCTAAAAATTGTCTGCCGGAACTTAGTTAACCTATTTTGTTCAGTCTCTTCCACTTTCTCAAACGACATGGAACTCAAGTGCCTAGAGGTGATTCAGGTCTCTGTGCGGCACTATACAAAGACATTTTTATTACTTTTTTGCGTTGGCTTAGATTTTCCATGTTTATTTTATGTTGCAGATGTGAAGTATGCCACAGTGAACGCTGGTGGAAACAGATTGAGCTTTCTTAAAAGATTCATTGACATTTGTTGGGGGGCCGTTACAAAAAATGTGTGAGAGTTAAAACGTGATGCCATTTGAAATCGTATGCACTTTTACAATTTGTCAACAAAATATTCCGTTTTGATAAAGCGTTTGGGTAAAACTACTTTATAATCGTACCATATTACACAAAGAAAAAATGTCTAAGGGACACATCCTGTATTCCTCATAACCCATACCCTAATCTAGCCAGAAACAAGTAGAAGGCTGACATCGTGACATACACTCAGTTTTGCACATGGCCGATGGAAGTGTACACACAGACAGTCTCTTGCTACACATGGAGAAATAAAATTAAAGGAAACGTTGGCCATCAGATACGAGGCAGCTATTGATGGGTTGTAATTCCCACAGACAGAAATAAAAAGCGTGGCCTTAGAGCACATGAACAGATTAATCAGGAAAGAGACAGGCTTTAAAGGAATCTAAAGTGCACAAGGGGAAATGATGCATGCTGAAAAAGAGTGTTATTATAAGCATGTTGGCAGGACGGCTCTATGGGTTGAAAGCTCACAGCTGAGTGAGATATGCACTGATCTACGGTTCTCAAGATTGACTGACAGCAAAGCTGACTCAGCATGCAACTCATTTCGAGGTACATCAATGTACTAACATGAATTGGGTAATGATCACACCAGCAATGTATAGTGCTTAGAAATAGTAAAAGTGTGGTATGTAGAGATATGTACAAAAAAACAAGTTAGTTATATAGCAAAGATATATTCAACACCCAACAGCCTTCGTACCAAGGCAGATAAGACAACTCCGAACTTTGCATCCATCTCAAGATATGAGCCATTTAGCAGATACAAGTGTTTTACTATGCCTGTAAATTTCTACTTATAAAAACTGCCTGCGCTGTTCGGCTTCAGGAACAGTTCCTGCTGCAGCCCCTCTTGTGTTTCAACGAGGTGGTGCTACTCCCTACTGCAGGGCCGCCGTATCAATAGATTCTAAACAAATGCCCGAAAGCTTGGCAGGGCACTAGGCAGGCAGTAGACCATGCGGACTTCATTACTGGCTTTCTTTGGCATCGCGGTAAACTGTCGCCTGACGCGTTTCGATGATTGACATCTTACTCATAGGCTTGCTCTGAAAGACATAACAGAAGAAGCTCTCTTTTATTTTCACTCTTTTGCATACTTGATTAGTTCATTACCCTCGGGGCTTGGCTTAGTGCATAGTTCATGATAGAGCATGTTGGGACACGTAGTCCCTCTTAGAGCAAATTATTTTCCTTCAGTAGGTTTCTGTTATCATTTCTTTTAAAAGCTTTTTTCTTTCCTTAGTAGGATCCGCGATGTTGCAGGAGAGTCACTTAGTTTCAAAACTGCCTGCGCTGTTCGGCTTCAGGAACAGTTCCTGCCGCAGCCCCTCTTGTGTTTCAACGAGGTGGTGCTCATCCCTACAGCAGGGCCGCCGTATCAATAGATTCTAAACAAATGCCCGATAGCTTGGCAGGGCACTCTGCAGGCAGTAGACCATGCGGACTTCATTACTGGCTCTCTTTGGCATCGCAGTAAACTGTCGCCTGACGCGTTTCGATGATTGACATCTTACTCATAGGCTTGCTCTGAAAGACATAACAGAAGAAGCTCTCTTTTATTTTCACTCTTTTGCATACTTGATTAGTTCATTACCCTCAGTGGGCTTGGCTTAGTGCATAGTTCATGATAGAGCATGTTGGGACACGTAGTCTCTCTTAGAGCAAATTATTTTCCTTCAGTAGGTTTCTGTTATCATTTAGTTTAAAAGCTTTTTTTCTTTCCTTAGTAGGATCCGCGATGTTGCAGGAGAGTCACTTAGTTTCAAAACTGCCTGCGCTGTTCGGCTTCAGGAACAGTTCCTGCCGCAGCCCCTCTTGTGTTTCAACGAGGTGGTGCTCATCCCTACAGCAGGGCCGCCGTATCAATAGATTCTAAACAAATGCCCGATAGCTTGGCAGGGCACTCTGCAGGCAGTAGACCATGCGGACTTCATTACTGGCTCTCTTTGGCATCGCAGTAAACTGTCGCCTGACGCGTTTCGATGATTGACATCTTACTCATAGGCTTGCTCTGAAAGACATAACAGAAGAAGCTCTCTTTTATTTTCACTCTTTTGCATACTTGATTAGTTCATTACCCTCAGTGGGCTTGGCTTAGTGCATAGTTCATGATAGAGCATGTTGGGACATGTAGTCCCTCTTCGAGCAAATTATTTTCCTACAGTAGGTTTCTGTTATCATTTCGTTTAAAAGCTTTTTTTCTTTCCTTAGTAGGATCCGCAATGTTGCAGGAGAGTCACTTAGTTTCAAAACTGCCTGCGCTGTTCGGCTTCAGGAATAGTTCCTGCCGCAGCCCCTCTTGTGTTTCAACGAGGTGGTGCTACTCCCTACTGCAGGGCCGCCATATCAATAGATTCTAAACAAATGCCCGAAAGCTTGGCAGGGCACTCGGCAGGCAGTAGACCATGCGGACTTCATTACTGGCTTTCTTTGGCATCGCGGTAAACTGTCGCCTGACGCGTTTCGATGATTGACATCTTATTCATAGGCTTGCTCTGAAAGACATAACAGAAGAAGCTCTCTTTTATTTTCACTCTTTTGCATACTTGATTAGTTCATTACCCTCTGGGCTTGGCTTAGTGCATAGTTCATGATAGAGCATGTTGGGACACGTAGTCCCTCTTAGAGCAAATTATTTTCCTTCAGTAGGTTTCTGTTATCATTTCGTTTAAAAGCTTTTTTCTTTCCTCAGTAGGATCCACGATGCTGCAGGAGAGTCACTTAGTTTCAAAACTGCCTGCACTGTTCGGCTTCAGGAACAGTTCCTGCTGCAGCCCTTCTTGTGTTTCAATGAGGTGGTGCTCCTTCCTACGGCAGGGCCGACGTATCAATAGATTCTAAACAAATGCCCGATAGCTTGGCACGGCACTCGGCAGGCAGTAGACCATTTGGACTTCATTACTGGCTCTCTTTGGCATCGCAGTAAACTGTCGCCTGACGCGTTTCGATGATTGACATCTTACTCATAGGCTTGCTCTGAAAGACATAACAGAAGAAGCTCTCTTTATTTTCACTCTTTTGCATACTTGATTAGTTCATTATCCTCAGTGGGCTTGGCTTAGTGCATAGTTCATGATAGAGCATGTTGGGACACGTAGTCCCTCTTCAAGCAAATTATTTTCCTTCAGTAGGTTTCTGTTATCATTTCGTTTACAAGCTTTTTTTCTTTCCTTAGTAGGATCCGTGATGTTGCAGGAGAGTCACTTAGTTTCAAAACTGCCTGCGCTGTTCGGCTTCAGGAACAGTTCCTGCCGCAGCCCCTCTTGTGTTTCAACGAGGTGGTGCTACTCCCTACTGCAGGGCCGCCGTATCAATAGATTCTAAACAAATGCCCGAAAGCTTGGCAGGGCACTCGGCAGGCAGTAGACCATGCGGACTTCATTACTGGCTTTCTTTGGCATCGCGGTAAACTGTCGCCTGGCGCGTTTCGATGATTGACATCTTACTCATAGGCTTGCTCTGAAAGACATAACAGAAGAAGCTCTCTTTTATTTTCACTCTTTTGCATATTTGATTAGTTCATTACCCTCTGGGCTTGGCTTAGTGCATAGTTCATGATAGAGCATGTTGGGACACGTAGTCCCTCTTAGAGCAAATTATTTTCCTTCAGTAGGTTTCTGTTATCATTTCTTTTTTTCTTTCCATAGTAGGATCCGCAATGTTGCAGGAGAGTCACTTAGTTTCAAAAGTGCCTGCGCTGTTTGGCTACAGGAACAGTTCCTGCCGCAGCCCATCTTGTGTTTCAACGAGGTGGTGCTCCTCCCTACGGCAGGGCCGCCGTATCAATAGATTCTAAACAAATGCCCGATAGCTTGGCAGGGCACTCGGCAGGCAGTAGACCATGCGGACTTCATTACTGGCTCTCTTTGGCATCGCGGTAAACTGTCGCCTGACGCGTTTCGATGATTGACATCTTACTCATAGGCTTGCTCTGAAAGACATAACAGAAGAAGCTCTCTTTTATTTTCACTCTTTTGCATACTTGATTAGTTCATTACCCTCAGTGGGCTTGGCTTAGGGCATAGTTCATGAAAGAGCATGTTGGGACATGTAGTCCCTCTTCGAGCAAATTATTTTCCTTTAGTAGGTTTCTGTTATCATTTCGTTTAAAAGCTTTTTTCTTTCCTTAGTAGGATCCACAATGTTGCAGGAGAGTCACTTAGTTTCAAAACTGCCTGCGCTGTTCGGCTTCAGGAACCGTTCCTGCCGCAGCCCCTCTTGTGTTTCAACGAGGTGGTGCTCCTCCCTACGGCAGGGCCGCCGTATCAATAGATTCTAAACAAATGCCCGAAAGGTTGGCAGGGCACTCGGCAGGCAGTAGACCATGCGGACTTCATTACTGGCTCTCTTTGGCATCGCGGTAAACTGTCGCCTGACGCGTTTCGATGATTGATATCTTACTCATAGGCTTGCTCTGAAAGACATAAGAGAAGAAGCTCTCTTTTATTTTCACTCTTTTGCATACTTGATTAGTTCATTACCCTCACTGGGCTTGGCTTAGTGCATAGTTCATGATAGAGCATGTTGGGACACGTAGTCCCTCTTCGAGCAAATTATTTTCCTTCCTGGCATGAAATAAAGAATGGCAAGAGAGAGGCGAGCTGCAGCGAGGCAAAGAGACCGGATGGTTGGGAGCGCCGTTGAGTGCCCCTTCAATGCTTCAGGGCATTTTGGTGATGAATATATATATATACATCCCTGCCAGGGGTGCTCTCATTCTGAACTGCAATTGCATTTCTGCACCTGCAAGAGCTAAGAAAATGGCAGCAGTTCTCTCCGAGCAGCCTCACGTTCGAGAATTTTAGAGATTGGCTCTGGGCTTGTGGTGAGAGAATACCAGCCGAGCAGACGACTTCAAACAGAACAAGCGGATGTGTAACCAAAAGGCACTAGCAAAATGAAAGTAGTCGAGAAGTGAAAACCAAAAACAAGGAGGAGGGGCCATCACATGCTGTACAACAAACAAAACCTTCTCTGAGTGAAATCACCAGGGACGGAACTAAGCAGGCAAAGGAGGGGCATTTACACAAATGCACCAATGACAAGCTAGCATTTATGAAAGCCACAGATAGTAACCAATGGCAATCAGTGTGTTTGCCAAAAGCCCACAAAAGAGATACAACAGGTCGAGGCTCGACCTAAAAATTGTCTGCCGGAACTTAGTTAACCTATTTTGTTCAGTCTCTTCCACTTTCTCAAACGACATGGAACTCAAGTGCCTAGAGGTGATTCAGGTCTCTGTGCGGCACTATACAAAGACATTTTTATTACTTTTTTGCGTTGGCTTAGATTTTCCATGTTTATTTTATGTTGCAGATGTGAAGTATGCCACAGTGAACGCTGGTGGAAACAGATTGAGCTTTCTTAAAAGATTCATTGACATTTGTTGGGGGCCGTTACAAAAAATGTGTGAGAGTTAAAACGTGATGCCATTTGAAATCGTATGCACTTTTACAATTTGTCAACAAAATATTCCGTTTTGATAAAGCGTTTGGGTAAAACTACTTTATAATCGTACCATATTACACAAAGAAAAAATGTCTAAGGGACACATCCTGTATTCCTCATAACCCATACCCTAATCTAGCCAGAAACAAGTAGAAGGCTGACATCGTGACATACACTCAGTTTTGCACATGGCCGATGGAAGTGTACACACAGACAGTCTCTTGCTACACATGGAGAAATAAAATTAAAGGAAACGTTGGCCATCAGATACGAGGCAGCTATTGATGGGTTGTAATTCCCACAGACAGAAATAAAAAGCGTGGCCTTAGAGCACATGAACAGATTAATCAGGAAAGAGACAGGCTTTAAAGGAATCTAAAGTGCACAAGGGGAAATGATGCATGCTGAAAAAAGAGTGTTATTATAAGCATGTTGGCAGGACGGCTCTATGGGTTGAAAGCTCACAGCTGAGTGAGATATGCACTGATCTACGGTTCTCAAGATTGACTGACAGCAAAGCTGACTCAGCATGCAACTCATTTCGAGGTACATCAATGTACTAACATGAATTGGGTAATGATCACACCAGCAATGTATAGTGCTTAGAAATAGTAAAAGTGTGGTATGTAGAGATATGTACAAAAAAACAAGTTAGTTATATAGCAAAGATATATTCAACACCCAACAGCCTTCGTACCAAGGCAGATAAGACAACTCCGAACTTTGCATCCATCTCAAGATATGAGCCATTTAGCAGATACAAGTGTTTTACTATGCCTGTAAATTTCTACTTATAAAAACTGCCTGCGCTGTTCGGCTTCAGGAACAGTTCCTGCTGCAGCCCCTCTTGTGTTTCAACGAGGTGGTGCTACTCCCTACTGCAGGGCCGCCGTATCAATAGATTCTAAACAAATGCCCGAAAGCTTGGCAGGGCACTAGGCAGGCAGTAGACCATGCGGACTTCATTACTGGCTTTCTTTGGCATCGCGGTAAACTGTCGCCTGACGCGTTTCGATGATTGACATCTTACTCATAGGCTTGCTCTGAAAGACATAACAGAAGAAGCTCTCTTTTATTTTCACTCTTTTGCATACTTGATTAGTTCATTACCCTCGGGGCTTGGCTTAGTGCATAGTTCATGATAGAGCATGTTGGGACACGTAGTCCCTCTTAGAGCAAATTATTTTCCTTCAGTAGGTTTCTGTTATCATTTCTTTTAAAAGCTTTTTTCTTTCCTTAGTAGGATCCGCGATGTTGCAGGAGAGTCACTTAGTTTCAAAACTGCCTGCGCTGTTCGGCTTCAGGAACAGTTCCTGCCGCAGCCCCTCTTGTGTTTCAACGAGGTGGTGCTCATCCCTACAGCAGGGCCGCCGTATCAATAGATTCTAAACAAATGCCCGATAGCTTGGCAGGGCACTCTGCAGGCAGTAGACCATGCGGACTTCATTACTGGCTCTCTTTGGCATCGCAGTAAACTGTCGCCTGACGCGTTTCGATGATTGACATCTTACTCATAGGCTTGCTCTGAAAGACATAACAGAAGAAGCTCTCTTTTATTTTCACTCTTTTGCATACTTGATTAGTTCATTACCCTCAGTGGGCTTGGCTTAGTGCATAGTTCATGATAGAGCATGTTGGGACACGTAGTCTCTCTTAGAGCAAATTATTTTCCTTCAGTAGGTTTCTGTTATCATTTCGTTTAAAAGCTTTTTTTCTTTCCTTAGTAGGATCCGCGATGTTGCAGGAGAGTCACTTAGTTTCAAAACTGCCTGCGCTGTTCGGCTTCAGGAACAGTTCCTGCCGCAGCCCCTCTTGTGTTTCAACGAGGTGGTGCTCCTCCCTACTGCAGGGCCGCCGTATCAATAGATTCTAAACAAATGCCCGAAAGCTTGGCAGGGCACTCGGCAGGCAGTAGACCATGCGGACTTCATTACTGGCTTTCTTTGGCATAGCGGTAAACTGTCGCCTGGCGCGTTTCGATGATTGACATCTTACTCATAGGCTTGCTCTGAAAGACATAACAGAAGAAGCTCTCTTTTATTTTCACTCTTTTGCATACTTGATTAGTTCATTACCCTCTGGGCTTGGCTTAGTGCATAGTTCATGATAGAGCATGTTGGGACACGTAGTCCCTCTTAGAGCAAATTATTTTCCTTCAGTAGGTTTCTGTTATCATTTCTTTTTTCTTTCCTTAGTAGGATCCGCGATGTTGCAGGAGAGTCACTTAGTTTCAAAAGTGCCTGCGCTGTTTGGCTTCAGGAACAGTTCCTGCCGCAGCCCCTCTTGTGTTTCAACGAGGTGGTGCTCCTCCCTACGGCAGGGCCGCCGTATCAATAGATTCTAAACAAATGCCCGATAGCTTGGCAGGGCACTCGGCAGGCAGTAGACCATGCGGACTTCATTACTGGCTCTCTTTGGCATCGCGGTAAACTGTCGCCTGACGCGTTTCGATGATTGACATCTTACTCATAGGCTTGCTCTGAAAGACATAACAGAAGAAGCTCTCTTTTATTTTCACTCTTTTGCATACTTGATTAGTTCATTACCCTCAGTGGGCTTGGCTTAGGGCATAGTTCATGAAAGAGCATGTTGGGACATGTAGTCCCTCTTCGAGCAAATTATTTTCCTTCAGTAGGTTTCTGTTATCATTTTGTTTAAAAGCTTTTTTCTTTCCTTAGTAGGATCCGCGATGTTGCAGGAGAGTCACTTAGTTTCAAAACTGCCTGCGCTGTTCGGCTTCAGGAACAGTTCCTGCTGCATCCCTCTTGTGTTTCAATGAGGTGGTGCTCCTCCCTACGGCAGGGCCGCCGTATCAATAGATTCTAAACAAATGCCCGAAAGCTTGGCAGGGCACTCGGCAGGCAGTAGACCATGCAGACTTCATTACTGGCTCTCTTTGGCATCGCGGTAAACTGTCGCCTGACGCGTTTCGATGATTGACATCTTACTCATAGGCTTGCTCTGAAAGACATAAGAGAAGAAGCTCTCTTTTATTTTCACTCTTTTGCATACTTGATTAGTTCATTACCGTCAGTGGGCTTGGCTTAGTGCATAGTTCATGATAGAGCAGGTTGGGACACGTAGTCCCTGTTCGAGCTAATTATTTTCCTTTAGTAGGTTTCTGTTATCATTTCGTTTAAAAGCTTTTTTTCTTTCCTTAGTAGGATCCGCAATGTTGCAGGAGAGTCACTTAGTTTCAAAACTGAGTGCGCTGTTCGGCTTCAGGAACCGTTCCTGCCGCAGCCCCTCTTGTGTTTCAACGAGGTGGTGCTCCTCCCTACGGCAGGGCCGCCGTATCAATAGAGTCTAAACAAATGCCCGAAAGGTTGGCAGGGCACTCGGCAGGCAGTAGACCATGCGGACTTCATTACTGGCTCTCTTTGGCATCGCGTTAAACTGTCGCCTGACGCGTTTCGATGATTGACATCTTACTCATAGGCTTGCTCTGAAAGACATAAGAGAAGAAGCTCTCTGTTATTTTCACTCTTTTGCATACTTGATTAGTTCATTACCCTCACTGGGCTTGGCTTAGTGCATAGTTCATGATAGAGCATGTTGGGACACGTAGTCCCTCTTCGAGCAAATTATTTTCCTTCCTGGCATGAAATAAAGAATGGCAAGAGAGAGGCGAGCTGCAGCGAGGCAAAGAGACCGGATGGTTGGGAGCGCCGTTGAGTGCCCCTTCAATGCTTCAGGGCATTTTGGTGATGAATATATATATATACATCCCTGCCAGGGGTGCTCTCATTCTGAACTGCAATTGCATTTCTGCACTTGCAAGAGCTAAGAAAATGGCAGCAGTTCTCTCCGAGCAGCCTCACGTTCGAGAATTTTAGAGATTGGCTCTGGGCTTGTGGTGAGAGAATACCAGCCGAGCAGACGACTTCAAATAGAACAAGCGGATGTGTAACCAAAAGGCACTAGCAAAATGAAAGTAGTCGAGAAGTGAAAACCAAAAACAAGGAGGAGGGGCCATCACATGCTGTACAACAAACAAAACCTTCTCTGAGTGAAATCACCAGGGACGGAACTAAGCAGGCAAAGGAGGGGCATTTACACAAATGCACCAATGACAAGCTAGCATTTATGAAAGTCACAGATAGTAACCAATGGCAATCAGTGTGTTTGCCAAAAGCCCACAAAAGAGATACAACAGGTCGAGGCTCGACCTAAAAATTGTCTGCCGGAACTTAGTTAACCTATTTTGTTCAGTCTCTTCCACTTTCTCAAACGACATGGAACTCCAGTGCCTAGAGGTGATTCAGGTCTCTGTGCGGCACTATACAAAGACATTTTTATTACTTTTTTGCGTTGGCTTAGATTTTCCATGTTTATTTTATGTTGCAGATGTGAAGTATGCCACAGTGAACGCTGGTGGAAACAGATTGAGCTTTCTTAAAAGATTCATTGACATTTGTTATAGGGGCCGTTACAAAAAATGTGTGAGAGTTAAAACGGGATGCCATTTGAAATCGTATGCACTTTTACAATTTGTCAACAAAATATTCCGTTTTGATAAAGCGTTTGGGTAAAACTACTTTATAATCGTACCATATTACACAAAGAAAAAATGTCTAGGGGACACATCCTGTATTCCTGATAACCCATACCCTAGTCTAGCCAGAAACAAGTAGAAGGCTGACATCGTGACATACACTCAGTTTTGCACATGGCCGATGGAAGTGTACACACAGACAGTCTCTTGCTACACATGGAGAAATAAAATTAAAGGAAACGTTGGCCATCAGATACGAGGCAGCTATTGATGGGATGTAATTCCCACAGACAGAAATAAAAAGCGTGGCCTTAGAGCACATGAACAGATTAATCAGGAAAGAGACAGGCTTTAAAGGAATCTAAAGTGCACAAGGGGAAATGATGCATGCTGAAAAAAGAGTGTTATTATAAGCATGTTGGCAGGACGGCTCTATGGGTTGAAAGCTCACAGCTGAGTGAGATATGCACTGATCTACGGTTCTCAAGATTGACTGACAGCAAAGCTGACTCAGCATGCAACTCATTTCGAGGTACATCAATGTACTAACATGAATTGGGTAATGATCACACCAGCAATTTATAGTGCTTAGAAATAGTAAAAGTGTGGTATGTAGAGATATGTACAAAAAAACAAGTTAGTTATATAGCAAAGATATATTCAACACCCAACAGCCTTCGTACCAATGCAGATAAGACAACTCCGAACTTTGCATCCATCTCAAGATATGAGCCATTTAGCAGATACAAGTGTTTTACTATGCCTGTAAATTTCTACTTATAAAAACGACTACAAGCGTCACAGTGCACGTAGACATAATGTTGCTTTTTCCTACATGCCATATAACAGAAGACATTCTTTTTGCTATGCCGACAGGACTATGAGCACAGTAAAAGTACCACAGTAAAAGTACCACAATTAAAGATTCCACAGTAAAAGTGCCACAGTAAAAGTGCCACAGTAAAAGTGCCACAGTTACTGCCTCGAGCAGATTAAAGTCCTCTTGCTACGGTGCTTTTTTTTAAAACACTTCACCATGAGCTAATCCCATGCAAGAACAGTGGAACACCCTTGTATGTTATATTACTGACGTTTCTATTGCTCGCATTCTGCGATTTATATGGTCTAGGTTTTCACTATTTGTATAAAAAGCAATAATTGATATCATCCCACTGCATATCGTCTACCCCTTTTTACTGTTTCTATGCATTTTTATTTACTCTTTATGTAACTCGTGGTATTGCTATTGTACTAACTCTGTAAAGCGCTCTGATACCTTCGGGTCAAGTTCGTGCTATACAAAGCTCGATAAATAAATTATACACATAACGGTGCTTGATATAAACGTGAACTTACTTAGCATTTTACTTTTAAACTGTTGGACAACACTAAGCCATGCATATGTATAAAATAAATTTCTTTAGCAATGGTCACAAATCGACCTTACCTGGCAGACTGCTGTTTTCCAGCATGTCAGAGAATCGATACTCGTTGCCTTTTTAGGTCGAGCATTCGAGACCTCTTGTGTATACTTTAGTATATAGTATATGTGTATGTACTTTGTGGACTCTGGAGATCAGCCCTAGGACTTGTCTGCTTCCACTTAGGGACTTTTTTTCTGTTCAACTGCCTCTATTTAAATGTCTTGATAGAAAACGACCAGCAGAGGTCAGTTAAATACCAGAACTGCTTTCTGCTTGTTCAACTGCCTCTATTTAACTGTCTTGATAGAAAACAACCAGTAGAGGTCTGTAAAATACCAGAATTGCTTTCTGCTGAGGGACTTTCTTTTTCTTATTTTTCTGGCAACTGCCTCTATTTAACTTTCTTGATAGAAAACGACCAGCAGAGGTCTGTAAAATACCGGAATCACTTTAGCATTCTCTAGATTCCAGTCCATAGAAATTGTCTTCCACGAGCACTCGTAGACAATAATACTTTTTCAAATCTTGTATTTTCAGTGATTTGACCACCGAAGGCCCTGATTTTATATTAAAAACAGAATTTTGAACTATACCATTTCTCGCTGAAAGGCAATATTTCTCTCCATGTGTTCCCATACCTGGCGTGTCACGCAGTTTGGTGCTTACTTTCCCTCCATGTTAAAGAACAGTAGATGTTTCAGCACCCAGGCTAATGTGCTGCATAGCTAAATACATATAACGTCCCAAAGGCGAGACCGAATGCAGTGCAAATGCTTGTTTGTGTGGGGCAACCACTTTAGATTGTGCTGTGTGACCACTCTCATTTCTTGAAGAGTTACTTTCACGCATTGACAGGGATGATTGAATCTTCATAGGAAGTTTGGCTAGCAAGACATCGGCTCTCCGCTTCACTCTAAAGAAGGCCGATATGTTGTCAGACGGATGGAAGGTAAACATTCCAGATTTATGCTAGATTTGCTGTTACCGCGGCTTAATTTGAGCCAGTGGTTTTCGGTGTTCGGCACCTGCACTTAATCGTCAACACCAACGCTTAAAGTGCAAACTCTACACCAAGGAATTGAAGCGCTTTTCATGAGCACCAGTTAAGGACACATTCATTTTTATGGAGGCACAGGAAGATTAAGTGATTTGCCCAGAATCACAGGATGTTGAGCCTACACCGAGACTCGAACCTGGTTCCCCAGCTCCAAAGTCGACAGCTCTGGCCCTTACACCACATCCTCTCCCCACTTGTAGGGTTTCATGGTTAGCACTTATTTCTGTTATAGGCGGTGCCAATAGGAGCAATGGGCAGGTGCAAGCTGCCTATTGACGAGACCTCCGGCACTTATTTTTTCACAAATTAACCACTACCCCTAGGTCAGACAGGGTTGCATTTATTCTTTGTCTTGATGGAGCTCCCATCCCACCCAACTTGTGGCTCTACTCACCTTGTTTAGTGTAGGGGAATCACTGGTTGACTGACAGCAGGGGCCACAGGTCACAGTACTAGTAGCCCTAGCCTTTTTAGGGTGGGGCTACTGCCACTGATTTTCCTTTCCTGTGTCTTCTATGTCTAGCATAGGACCAGACAAAGAAAACATACAAAGGTTCCTACACGCATGGAGTAAACTCCACAGGACCATTTCGTATTGTTTTTATGAAACAAACTTCTACTTTGGGTGTTTGTTTCATAAAAAAGCAAAACATGAATGCTGAGGGGGCTAACAAACTTCTACTTTGGGAGTTTGTTTCATATAAAAGCAAAACATGAATGCTGAGGGGGCTAAACAAACACGACACCTGCTTGAGGTTCATGTGTATCTTCAGTGCAACCACTGGTGTGGCGAATGTACTGAAACCACAGAAACCCCTCCCAGTCAGGAGGGGATCTCTAAAGAGAGTGGACAGTATTCTTCCACAGGAGCAGATGTGGCGAATTAGCTTGCTACCTGCCAAACATTTAGTGAGGCCCTTTGATCTATCTTTTGAATTCGGATAGCACTCTTTCAGTAAGGAATATTATGGGCCAGATTTGCTCACATTTTGCATCATGGCTGCACCACTTTTGTGGCGCACCCATAGTGCAAAATGCTGGTAGATATTTACAAAGCCACACAAGGGGTGATTTTCCCCTCATTGCGTGGCTTTGTAAAAAAAAAAAAATTGCACGAGGCAGTGGCGTGCGTTGCATTGCATTACATTTCATTCTGGAATGCGTTACATTGGTGGAACATGGGCGCTCCCATACATCAACCCATGGATTTCATGCAAACCCAGATTTATAAAGGTTTGTAAACCTGTCATTGCTTGAAATCACTACACCTCCCAGAGGATGGCGTAATGAAGAGAAAACATTTTTTGTCCTCGTTATTTCTTCTTTCTTCTTGTGCTACTATCTGCAGCAGAAACAGAAAGAAGTAAATGCCTTGAGAGATTGTTTTTGTGCAGGAAGGTGCCCCTTCCTGCACAAAAACAATTCTCCTTGCATCATAAGCACCCCTGCACTGTTGCAAAAGTGCCTGCATTGGCGATAGGCTGCCTGAAGTGCGCCAGCACAAGGAAAGGATAGGAATGTACTTAAGATGTTAAATACGGCTCATTCCTGCCCTTTCCCTTTCATGCAGCACAGAGGATCAAGGTAGCTTGCTGCATTGCGCTATGTGAAGGTATGTTAAATATGCCCCTATGTTTGTCTCTCTGATTCAATTTCTCCATACAGATTCTCAGCCTCTTGTTTTAAGATCTACATTTTGCCTATATAAAATATCCACTTTAGTGCCAAAAGTAAACTGTTATATTTTCGTTTTTTAGGCTTGAACATAGAGCATTTAAGGCTGAGAGAAACAATCTTCTGAAAAAAGAGTATAGTACAATTTGTTTTATGGAACACAAGGAGGTAAAGGCAATAAGGATTTAAAACCTGCCCTTAATAATTGTCCTGGATCTGTAAACGTAAGAGAGCTAATTAGCAGGCACACATTCCAGCCCTCAAAGTATGTGGTTAGATGAATATTCAGTTGAGGCTTCTGGGTTTTTAAACGACCTCCTCAGCACTTCAGCACATCACACTCTTGTCATTGTCCTCAAGTTCACCACTAATAAAGATGCTAGCTTTCATTTTCTATCATTTGAAAATAACCCAATACATCTAGTACATTTCATATTTGATATCCTTCAAGGATTATATGAAACCACATTTCAACAAGAAGCACTGAGCAGCATTTCAACTATTATTGGTGTTCACTGCAAGTTAGGTGTTTTCTTTGTCACTACTGATGAAGGTCTTCAAAAAAGAACAATTTGTTATGCTGTAGCAGTAGTTATAAAAAGGCAACAGTCTGGGACCAACAAATCGTTACAGAAAACAGGACCTGTTCATACATTTTACTGAAATATGTTTGCTTTTTCTTGAATATGAAACTATGGGGCTGATTTAGAGTTTGTGGAAAGAGTACTCCGCCAAGCTGAAGGAAACTTATTTAGAGATGGGCAGATCTTCATTATATCGACATGAACCTCTCGATGGAGCAAGGGCCATCGGAGGTTCAGCCATGAGTCCACCCACCCGATTTAGAATGGGCGAACACAGGGCCAGTTTTCACTGTCCCTCACTGCCAGGTTAGGGACATGGTGAGGGCAACACTGATTTTTTGTATTTTCCTATCCAAAATCCCACTTTGTTTTTTTGTTTCGGAATATAAAAAAAACTTTGAAAGTTTGACTTCCAGCTCCGTAACATTGACAGAGATGTCTATCAAACTAACAATTCATTGACAGGAACCTCTGTAATGGCGTTTCTTGCCAATGCTGGAGATGTCCTCTGGGCTATCAGATATCTCACAATTTAGCAGACAGGGACCCTGTTAGGGCGACAGAGTACTCTACTGCATCGCCCTGATAGAGTAACATCTAAAACAGGTCCTAAATCCTCTCTATATGAGTCTGAGTCAGATGTGAGATTGTATTTATTATTAGCTTTGGTACAAGCTGTTTGACAAATTGTTTAACAACATAATAGGCAAATAAACTGCAATATAGCATCTTAGCAATTCATCAATTTTACAGCCTCAAAGAGTGTTTTCCCACGACTTCATGGGGATACAAATATTCCAAGAAATAACAGCAACAGGGTCTATCATGAGTTTCATGAACTTCATCCCATCTTTCTTCCTTCTAATATTAAAAAGTACTTCTGAGAACAAGCAGTTTAAAATTATCTAAGAACTGGAGAGCTGCATTAGCAGAGCGTGAGACTGTTCAATGTTGACATAATGCAGAGTACTTATCTACTCTATCAGCTGTACTAGTGTGCCCAATTTGGCATCGTGAAAATGCTGTTGGTTTATCCATCCAGGATCCTGTGTATGAAATATATTTACATAGATATCGACACATTCTCTTTTTCTGACTCCTTATTTTCCAATTCTTTTTGTCATTGTTACAGGACATACAGCGTTCAGCCAGGCAACAATAGTACTGTATCACAGTAGCAATTGGGAGATTTTTCTTTTCTTTTGTTTTTTAAGGGAATCGTTAGGGCACTGTATAAACTAGTTTGGTGCCATATCGAGTGCAGAGTTGTCAGGGAGCCTTTCCCAGTCTCAGAGAACCGTTCAGACTGAGCTTGGCTCAACAGCGAGGGCACCTCGGCAAGCTGCGCTATCAAGCATCTCACTTTAGGTGGATTTTCTTGAAATCTGCGAGATAGTTTCACCCATGTTATGATTGGCTGTTACCCGGAGAGCTTTGTGTGCCCCTAAATAGGGGTTAATGTATATTATGCCATTATTTCAAACATTTTTACACTTAATGAATTGTCTGTTTTACCATATGGTTATGCACAAGAACTTTGTTGGCAATCAAGGCACCACATCTTTTGATCAGGATTCGTTCCATGCTATGCTAGACAGCATTTTTTACCCTGTGAAGTGGATTGTTATATTAATTGGTTTTGCCCAAGCACTTTGATGGTGACTTAGGTAGGCCAATTTTAGTTGACTTAAAAACACTTGCATTGTTATGGCAGTTTCTCTCATTAGGATACCTTTCACCTTCCTTCTCTGTTATGGACATTATTCTTTCTTTGTTTGCTAGGAGACGCTGTCACCCTAGTAAGGCATTCGATCCTAATACTACTACCTACATTTTGCTGTTCGCTATCTCTTTTTACCCTTTTTTAACTTGTGTGACACCCCTCCTTTTGTAACGAGATTTGAAATACTGTTATCATGCATAGGTTTTTTCATATGTAATTGTAAAGGTTTTAATTCACCAAACAATAAAGATATCCTATCATGGTGTCACAGGACATACTACAACTTAGTCTAGGAAGTGCCTAGAAAAATCTGGTCCACAAGTATGTATTCTGTTTCAGTTTCCTTTACAAATATACACAAAAGTGCAACTATAACAGTAAACTGGTGAAGGATACCAACGTGCACCTCACAGGACATGACTGTTGACACAATGGGGCTTATGTACAAGGGGATTGCATTTACCGATGTGCCAGTGGTGCGATGCCCTGCTCAATATATACAAAGTAACGTTAAGCCACTTTTCGTGGCTTAACGCTATTCTGTAAAAATGGTACCCATTCACTCAAGTATCTGCGTGAAAGGGGCATGCAATGGGTGTTGCTGTGTGCATTCCACCACAACACCCATTGCTTTTTGACGCTGCCTCAAATTTACAAAAATCTGTAAATCTGAGGCAGTGCCAAAAACTAACATCATGCAAAAGCAGACATTAGATGGGCGCAACAAGGAGAAATACTTTTATTTCTCCTTTTTTTTTGCTTTTTCTGTGCGTGCTGCATTATGCAGCACACAGAAAGAGCAAAACTCCATTAATAATTGTTTTTGTGCAGGAAAGTGTACCTTCATGCACAAAAACAATCATTAAATAATGATTGCTACTTCTATGCGTGCTGCAGAATGCAGCATGCATAGAAGTAGCAAATCTCCATTATTGATTGTTTATGTGCAGGAAGGGACACCTTCCTGCACATAAACAATCTATGGCTCAAGGGTGTCTTTGTTAGCACTAGGCAGCTATTTTTAGCGTCAGCAATAGGGAAAATACAGGGGTACGCCGTATTCTTGTAAATTCGGTGCATCCCTGCATTTTGGAAATGGTGCGGCGCTGCAAAATGTGCAGCGCCATTTCCTTGTACATATGCCCCTATGACCTTAAATAAGGCAACTTCACATCACTTTGGACCTTAATTACATCAGAGGAAGTGACACAACTACTGATGAAAAGGAAAAAAACTAAGGTCAACCCATTACATTCCTGGTGCAAAGCTGTCATAGACCAGAAGTACAGCAATTGTGTACACAGGTGGTACAGCCATCATCTGACTAACTACACTCAATTTAGCCACGAGTATAATACCTTGTTATTATCCTGATGTTTTGTAAGTATTCATGCATGCCTCTGTAATAAATGTGTTAGACTGGCCATCCATGGTGTGGTCTTCCCCTCAAGCATTTTGCTTTCACCCGTCCTGTTTTCTGAATTTGTTTTGTTGACTTTAGTACTCTGTGCACTTTAACACTGTAAGCCCAGTGTTAGTTGTCAAGAACCTGGGAGTTTGGCTTAATGATAAACTTACCATGAGCCATCAGATTAACAATGTGGCCGCCACTTGTTTTGGCATCCCGAAATGGCTCAGGAAGATTCTTTACTGTCTACGTACTTCTGCCCAGAGAACCGTGATCCAGCCTGAGTCAGCTCTAGGCCGGACTATGGGAATGTCTTATATCTGGGGGTGGCAAAAACACTACTTAAAAGCCTCCAGATTGTTCAAAATGCTGATGCACACCTCTTGCTCCACCCTCCTAGATTCACCTCTACAGCCAGTATGCAATGGACCTTACACTGGTTACCTACTGAGCGCAGTGTGCAATTCAAGGCATTGTGTTATATGCACAAATGCCTATTAAACACCGACCTGTTTATCTTAGATCCTTGATGTCTCTCTATTCCCCCACGTGCTCGTTGGGCTCTAGTCATCTGAGACTGGCTGCAATTCCTAGAATTAGGAAAGCTCGTCAAGAGGTCGAGCATTCTTTTTTCTCTGACATAGACTCTGGAATGATCTACCTCCAAAACTGTTTCGTAAATCTTTAAAAACTTGACTGTTTTGAACTCTCATAGGGGCATATTATCAAGGGCCGGCGATAAATATCGCAAAGCGCGCTTAGCGCTTGCATATTTATCGCCGGCTATCTTTGGAATTTATCGCCCGGTTAGCGCGTTATTAACAACGCGCATCGCCGAGGCGATAAAAATGTCAGAGATAGCGTGGATATCGCCGTTTTCCATGGGAAAACGGCGATATCCTAGATGATAGGGCCTGTGGTCTTAGCCACAGAATCCACCCCCATGTAAAGTATGCCTTAGTCAGGAATTTAACAGACGTTAAATTCCTGCGTTAAAGCATACTTAACGCGATTAAAATAATCGCTTCCCGCATTGTAAATATCGCGAAGCTGCCTTCACGATATTTACCCATGTTGTTTCCACAGACACGCCTACTTTGCATCTCATTATCGATGCGAAGTCAGGCGTACTGGAAACGGGAGCAAAATCAGCAAAACACGCGATAGCGTGTCTTTGCTGATAAGGCGATATAATTATCGCCGCTTTCGGCCGAAAACGGCCGCAAAAGCGGCGATAATTGTTTATCGCCGCCTTGTTAATATGCCCCTTAATCTTCCTAACTCCGCATTCCTTTTAGCCAGCATGCTGGTTTGACCCTCTTTCCGTAATGAGCCTAGCGCTCGGAAACCTTTCTTCGGGAGCCACGCGCTTTTCAAAATATGCATTATAATAATTACCTGTGCTAAGGTGCTTAAACTGTTTCCATAAAAGCATGGCAAAATTATCCTACACCTGATTGCCACATTCATCTGCCAATACATGCAGAAGTGGATAAGCTTTTGAAGCACTTAATGACTCGCTGCCGTCCGTAGTGAGTAAGGAGCGGTATGATCTTCTCATCGGCCTTTGGATAACTGAGTAAAATTTCGAAAACTGGTGGGAAGCCTAAAATTAAATGAACAGTAATTAGGGTCTTGCTCTGAATAAATGGATCATCCTGCTAATAAAATGTCGAGAATTGTGTTGGGATAAAGTCTATTCGAACAGAGTCCTGCCTCCGAAGATTTCTATGACTTTTAATAAAGTAGATTGAATCAACCAGATGAGGTTTCTATATCATTGCTCAACTGTTACAGTACCCTAGTTACTGTATAACACTCATCAAGTTTCCAGAGGATAGTCCTGTGAAATAACATGTCTGGGACCAAAACGTCAACAGTCTAAAAGCTTTGTAGGTCATGGCTGGGTATTTGAAAGTGAAACAGGTCAATACATCACAACAGAAGGAGGGGTTTTTGCCTCCTGTTCAGATCTGGATGCCTTCAAGCAAACTTCCCTTGTTTGTTTCTAAGGTATTTTTGATGTATTTTATTTATGTTTTTTTTAAAAAAGAGATGTCAGATGAGGTTTTTTATTTTACAGAGTTTTATATAGCGCGAACTTGACCCGGATCGGGTATCAGAGCGCTTTACATAACACCAGTTGCATTACATGAGGACACATTCATTAGGTCTCGCCTAGCGTTGCAGCGCATGAGTTGCTCGCTCAGCGAGATTTATTGTCAACGAGGAGTTTCAGAAAAGGGCTTGAAGACCCGCCCCTCATTTCCATTGGCTGGCGTCACCGTTTATGCTAAACGGTGGCCTGCCATTGGAAATGAGGGTTTTTTGTTGACGCCCTTTCGCCTCCGATCCGGACTGGGTCGCCTGCTTTGCTGCTGTCGCAAAGCAATTTCTTATCTTTATGGGGCCATGTGTTTCTAATTAGAAACACATGGCCCCATAAAGACAAGAGATCGATGCTTGTTATGACATGGGCTGGGCGAGAGGCGAAGAGCTCGCTCCTTCTCCGAGACTCCCTAAAGAGACCTCTTGATAATAAATTTTTGTGATCACCACTGCACCTGAGCCCTGGTACATCACCTTTCACCCCGTCCCTGGAAACAGACACGGTTCCCATCTCCAAGCTCATAGCCCGGGCTCCGGCACTCTACTGGCTGCGCCTGAACAGGCCAGGAGAGTCCGTCCTGAGATTAGTGCTTGGTGTGTCCCCCGCTGGGAACATCCCTCACAACCCGTGGGCAAGTGATGCAGAAAGGTGTCTTCAAAAGGGTGGTCTGGAGCATCTATGGTCTGCGCCAGCCAACATCACCAGCCCCGCCGCCGCCATGGTAAAGGAAGCATTCTTGTACACCAAACTTAAGACACGCACTGGGGAAGCACGCACCGGTGCTCTCTCCTGCACCTATCTGCACACAAAGCACGTCCTGGGTGTGGAGCAGTGCCAGAGCTTTATTCGCCCTGATGCGCCGCACTTGTACCCTGCCTATAGAACGCATGCTGCTCAATTCTCTGAAGGCGGCACCGCCTCTGAACTCTGCGACTGCACAGTGGGGCCAAGGAGTCGTGAACGCACTTTAGGTTCTTTTCCACCAAAACCAAGCACTTGCGCACAAAGCGGTCATCCCACTGTTTAAACAATTTTTAATGACATCTTGCAGAGACGCACTAGCACTTTGTGCAAGATCAGATCTACCAACTATTTACAAGTCCGAGTCAAGCTACACTATGGGAGCATGGTTCATTGTAAGATCTCTCCTTCTTTGTAATGGGGCTCTCTTGAGTGTGTGGTGGAGGCGTCGTGTGTCTGTAAGTGTGTGCAATGGTGTGTGTGTGCAATGGTGTGTTTGTGTGCGTGCAATAGTGTGTGTGTGTGCATGCAATGGTGTGTGTGAGTGCGTGAAATGGTGTGTGTGTGTGTGTGTGTTGGACTCGGTGTGTCCCGTGAGAGTGCGTGTGTACATGTGATGAATCATGCATGTGTAAAAGAGCACCAAAGGCTGCGTGAAATCATTGTATGTGATGGAGCGCTCGTGTGTGTGTGTGTGCTGGAGGCGTTGTGTGTCTGTAAGACTGTGTGCTTTGATGGAGCAGTCGGTGGGGTGGCCGCCTCGGCCTACGCCCCCTGCGGTTCGAAGAGGTCTCCGGCTGGGGGCTGCAGCCCTCTCTGCAGATCTCTACCACTCCCCCTCACTCTGACCCGATCTCGGCTCACCCTCTTCACCACGGTCTGAGAGTGATGTAGTCCATGTTGGTGCGAAGCCCAGTCGAGTCCTCATTCCACATTAACTCTGCGACTGCATAGTGGGGCCAAGGAGTCGTGAACGCACTTTAGGTTCTTTTCCACCAAAACCAAGCACTTGCGCACAAAGCGGTCATCCCACTGTTTAAACAATTTTTAATGACATCTTGCAGAGACGCACTAGCACTTTGTGCAAGATCAGATCTACCAACTGTTTACAAGTCCGAGTCAAGCTACACTATGGGAGCATGGTTCATTGTAAGATCTCTCCTTCTTTGTAATGGGGCTCTCTTGAGTGTGTGGTGGAGGCGTCGTGTGTCTGTAAGTGTGTGCGATGGTGTGTGTGTGCAATGGTGTGTTTGTGTGCGTGCAATAGTGTGTGTGTGTGCATGCAATGGTGTGTGTGAGTGCGTGAAATGGTGTGTGTGTGTGTGTGTGTGTTGGACTCGGTGTGTCCCATGAGAGTGCGTGTGTACATGTGATGAATCATGCATGTGTAAAAGAGCACCAAAGGCTGCGTGAAATCATTGTATGTGATGGAGCGCTCGTGTGTGTGTGTGCTGGAGGCGTTGTGTGTCTGTAAGACTGTGTGCTTTGATGGAGCAGTCGGTGGGGTGGCCACCTCGGCCTACGCCCCCTGCGGTTCGAAGAGGTCTCCGGCTGGGGGCTGCAGCCCTCTCTGCAGATCTCTACCACTCCCCCTCACTCTGACCCGATCTCGGCTCACCCTCTTCACCACGGTCTGAGAGTGATGTAGTCCATGTTGGTGCGGAGCCCAGTCGAGTCCTCATTCCACATTAACTCTGCGACTGCATAGTGGGGCCAAGGAGTCGTGAACGCACTTTAGGTTCTTTTCCACCAAAACCAAGCACTTGCGCACAAAGCGGTCATCCCACTGTTTAAACAATTTTTAATGACATCTTGCAGAGACGCACTAGCACTTTGTGCAAGATCAGATCTACCAACTGTTTACAAGTACGAGTCAAGCTACACTATGGGAGCATGGTTCATTGTAAGATCTCTCCTTCGCGTAGTCAATTATTTGCAGCCCCACTTAACGCACCAGCACTTTGTGCCAAGTAACTGCAGCCCCACTTAACGCACCAGCACTTTGTGCCAAGTAACTGCAGCCCCACTTATCGCACCAGCACTTTGTACCAGAACAGACTTTCTAACCATCTACAAGCCTGTGTCCTGCACATCAAGGGAGCACGGTGCTTCCCATGTGGAGCACAGAACCCCTTTACCATGGTCACTAGTTAACCATAGCCCCACCCACCAGGGCGCTAATGGACTCTTATTTGACGCATTTTATACAACCGATTTGTTTACGACTGCTTTGACGTCACTTTTTATGATTTCGTGGCATAAACACACCGGTGCCAGCAAGCGCAATGGACCTGAACGTTAACTATGTATTATAAGCAGTTTTATTGTGAGCGCAAGAAGTTCCCTCCCAAAGGAGCCTTCCACGTACACGAGACACCCCAGAGCCAAGGACACGAGACACCCCAGAGCCAAGGACACGAGACACCCCAGAGCCAAGTACATGAGACACCCCAGACACATGGACATGACGAGACAACATGAGACACCCAAGAGCCACAGACATGATGAGACACCCCAGAGCCACGGACATGACGAGACACCCCAGAGCCACGGACATGACGAGACACCCCAGAGCCACGGACATGACGAGACACCCCAGAGCCACGGACATGAGACACCCCAGAGCCATGGACAAGAGACACCCCAGAGCCAAAGGACAGGAGACACCCCAGAGCCAAAGGACAGGAGACACCCCAGAGCCAAAGGACAGGAGACACCCCAGAGCCAAGGACATGAGACACCCCAGAGCCAAGGACATGCCGAGACACCCCAAAGCCATGGACATGACACCCCAGAGCCATGGACATGACACCCCAGAGCCCCCAACTTTGCACAAAACCCAGCACTTTACGGAGCGGTTTACACGAACCTCTTCATGGATGATAAATGTTTGAAGCTTCAGGACCGGAGGTGTCTTAACACGTTACAATATGGCTTTAACGGACAAGGAGCTATCGGCTGTCATTTTACTTTTCCAAGGACGTAATCACGCTCTCTGACATACATGTATGGAGGTGGGATCCGTGTGAACGTTTCATTTTATATTTGTTATTCTTCTATCAGATATATATATATATATATATATTGACTGCAAACACTCCTAAAACAAGACCGGAACCCGTGGGAGGTGGTGCACGCACCGGGGGAGTACCCGATAATCCAAATAACCAAGTTTGTTTCGCAACACGAAATAAGTGCACTTTCAGGACACAATCCAAATGAAGTTCAGGTAGTTTATTCCACTCTAACGCAACGCGTTTCGGCAGTTACGCCAGTAGATAGTTATAGTTAGGACCTATTTTCCATAGGAAATCCGCAACATTCTATTTCAAATAACTTTGGCACCGGTTGACGAATCGTCGCGAAATTTTCAAAACTCGTGGGGCGCTCCGGTCCGCTCCTATCCTGAAAGTCTCGGGGTGATTCGTCAAGTGGGGGCCGAGAAAAAAGGGGGGTCCCAAAATGTGTTTTCCCCATGCAATTTTCCATAGGAACCTTTCATCGCAGCTACAGCCCGAACTGCTGAACGGAATTACACCAAATTTGGCAAAAAGGTAGCCCTTGGTTCAGAGTCGTGCCTTGTGGTTAAATGGTGTAAATCCGTTCAGTAGTTCCTGAGAAATTTGAAAAAGAAAACACATATATATCTGGGCGGAGCCTAACCACACATGTCATCGTGAGATCTGATTGGCTGTCAGCACTTCATCCTGGAATTTCTGGCAGCCATCTTGGGACCAATATAAATGATAGTACCCCATTGAAATGCATTGTAGTGAATCGAAGATTTTGAGGGTTACCAAAAGGAGAACTATAAAGGGTGATAACAGACTTTAGTTACATTAGAATTCATTTGTTGATGGTACCATACTAATTTCAGGAATTGTGGTGTGTTCTAAGGTGAATTTACCCTGTGAAAAACCTTCTGCTGGGATATCATGAATCATGTTTGAGAGAAAACTATTTTCACATGCTTGTCCCATACAGTTTTGGAAGGTGCTCCAGAAGCTAAAATGAGAGCATATTTTCTGTAAATTCACATTATCTTTCTCAGTCATGTGAGAATGAAATCTGACATTCTCAGTAAAACATGTACATCCAACAAGGGCAGAGACTGTCAGTTGATTCCTTTGTGTTCTACTGCAGCTTCCCAGAGTGTTCTAAAGTAACAACTAGAGTGCTAACAGCCTTACTTATGACAAAAGTATGGCACAACTGAAGCCATCTTGATTGGAATAAACTGGTAACACTTAAAACATTTAATTTAAAAAGGAACAAAATGATGGGGTTCATTTTGTCATAGAAATTATGGTTAGTGCTGTAGAAAGAAAAATTAGGACATGTTTCAAGTGTGATCTCAAATATCTTCCTGTTATATTTCAACAGGAGCAGCCTGTCAGTTGATGCCTTTGTGTTCTACTGCAGCTTCCCAGAGTGTTCTAAAGAACAACTAGAGCGCTAACAGTCTTACTTATGACAAAATTATGGCACACCTGAAGCCATCTTGATTGGAATAAACTGGTAACTCTTAAAACATTTAATTTAAAAAGGAACAAAATGAGGGGGTTCATTTTGTCATAGAAATTATGGTTAGTGCTGTAGAAAGAAAAATTAGGACATGTTTTAAGTGAGATCTCAAATATCTTCCTGTTATATTTCAACAGGAGCAGCCTGTCAGTTGATGCCTTTGTGTTCTACTGCAGCTTCCCAGAGTGTTCTAAAGAACAACTAGAGCGCTAACAGTCTTACTTATGACAAAAGTATGGCACACCTGAAGCCATCTTGATTGGAATAAACTGGTAACACTTAAAACATTTAATTTAAAAAGGAACAAAATGAGGGGGTTCATTTTGCCATAGAAATTATGGTTAGTGCTGCAGAAAGAAAATTTAGGGCATGTTTTAAGTGAGATCTCAAATCCTCTTCTATTTCATTAGAAAATTCTGACATGCAGACTGAAACAATCACTTTCAATACCAGAAGTAGATTTCCAGTTAACTCCCTGGTGAGCAGTAGCTTTACTACAGTGATCTAATGAACAACTAGAGTGCTAACATTCTGAATTTATGGCAAATGTGGGACACATCTGAATGCCTTATTGATGGAATCAAAGTAAAAAACTGAAAGCATTTCCTACTGAGGAGACTGCAGTAAATGACGAAATTAGGAAACTTCATAACAAATAAGTCTCCCAAGATGGCCACCAGAGAAAAAAGAGCCCAAATGTAGCACAAATATCACCCAGATGTAGCCCACATATAGCCCAATGACAGAAGTGTGCAAAACACTTTTTATTTTTAGTTTTTCTGCAGTTTTATATAGTGCAAACTGGTCAGGTATTGGAGCGTTACATCTTACTTGGACCCCTTATTGCGTATTTTGCATGAAGTACATGAGATTGATCTTGCGAAACATTGAACTTTACGATTCTGTTAACCTGAAGTTGCTCTGAACCGGGCTTTGTAACACCCGTTTTTACCTACTGGTTTTAATTAATTCTCACTGTATTGTATTAGGAAAGAGGATTTTCTGTTTTTATGTACACTTTATGATCTATGTTTCTAAATCAGATCAAATAAAGTTTAATGAATTCTATGGCAGGACGGAGGCGAGGATTATGCATATCTTTCCTCACTTTATTTGCATAGCAGTTCAAAGAAAACGTAACACAACAATCATTAAACAAAAGACTACACAACCCATGAACCATTAGGGGGTAGTCTCCAAGGCAACTATAGTCCAATCATATCACAGTCCATCGTATATAATATTGTGACGTCCCTTCCGCTTCCTCTTTCTTCACTGCTCGTCAGTTAAGTGCATTCCTTACATTCTTGGCTTAATCTGACGTTGTTGTCAGGGAACGAGCGGAGCAGCGCCTGCCACATTGTACCCTGAACTACAATACCCATGATGCCCTCATCATGGAAGGGGATAAATTACGGTGGACGCACGGGACGGCGTGCGTAATTCGAGTTGGTCCTTTCACTGTTTCTCGGCTAGGGGAACGATGGTCATGGCGGATCACGCTGGCGGTGAACTGCGGCTGTAGTGCTCATCGTATGGCTAGGATTGCAGTAGAAGCTGGGCAGAAGCGTGAGTATCGTTGGTGGAGGGTTCCCCGAGGCCAGCCTTGGTTTCAGTGGCATTGCTGGAGTATTTATACGTAGCGGAATACAGCGGTGAGTCAACCGCGTATTGCCGTGTACGTCGACGTTTAGCCTTATATTGCAAAAACGGAACTCAGTTATCAAGTAGCGGGATACAGCGGTGAGTAAACCGCGTATCGCCGTGTACGTTAGCGTTTAGCTTATTCTCATCGGAGACGGAACTCACATTGTCACATAGCGGGATATAGCGGTGAGTAAACCGCGTATTTCCGTGTATGTAGGTTTTTGAACTTGATTCGGAAAGACAGTGCTCAACTCATTCTCCCAGGGGGAACACTGCAGTGAAGTAACTGCGTTTGGTCATGCAGGATGTAATTGAACTACGACTGGAGCCTTAGTATCCTACTCATGTTGCACAGCGGAATACAGCGGTGAAGCAACTGCGTATTACCGTATATGGGCAAGGATATAGTTTGCTTTTGTGGTCTTTGGAATTCCGGTGGATTACAAAACTTATGGGGACAATGGAGTGTGGGGATCATATTTTAGTAACTATCACAAGAGGCCTATCTTATTTGCGATTGTCTTGAAGTACCTCGGTATGTATGAAGAATGCAAAGCGCATGATATGCTCTGATGGTTTGAGTTGTCCCAATGCACTAACGTTTGTTGGTTCTTGTTTCAGGTCGGATGTTTGGTCTGTGTGACGTCTGGTGATTCCTTAAGGAACCTAAACACTGCTACATCCATTGCCAGGTATAGGAACTATCTAGCGAGACATATTGAGAGTAGATGTTCTATTACCCTGTCTATAGCTCTGTTCTTTTGTTGTTACAGGTTCTATTCCCCTGCTGAACCTTCCCTCTCCTTTCCCTCGCCTGATCGCTCGAACACCCTGTGTAATTGGGGTGTTGGTGATATCAGGAGGTGGACCCTTTCTTGCTGCAACTGGATCCCGCGGAGCGTAACCTGACAGAATTACGCACCCAAGTATTTTGCTCTGCCCGGTCCAGGCGCTGAAGGAAATGGCAACCATGGATGATGTCCTTCAAGCGTTGGTTATGGTCCAACAAGAACTGGCATCATCTAAAGCAGAAACTGCCGCCTTGAGAGACAAGGTAGATAAACTGTCTCGGAATCCTTTTGACGCTTCCCCTCTAGCTTCCCAAATACAAGTCACAGTGCCACCTCCTATCCCGTTGGCCAGTCCTGAAAGATATGCTGGGGACCCAATGAAAATTCAGGTATTCCTGACACAGATAATGCTGCATTTCTCATGTAAACCAGCCTCCTTCCCCAATAATCATTCTAGGGTGGCTTTTGCTATTTCTTATCTGGTGGGGGACGCAGCCAATTGGGCTGTTCCTTTAGTTAGGAACAACGATGCTGTATTGTCTGACTGGTCGGCATTTAGGGCAGAGTTCGAGAGGGTGTTTGACCGAAGAACCACTACATTCAGTGCTGATAGGGAACTACTAGATCTCAAGCAAGGGAGGAATGACTTAGTGACTTACTTGACTACTTTCAACAGATTAGTGGCAGAAACAGCATGGCCAGAGGAGAAAAGGATGTCTCTGTTTTATCAGGGTTTAAGGGAAGAAATGAAAGACATACTGGCTCAGATAGATCCCCAACCCTCTACTTGTACAGAAATGATAAATCTCACATTACGATTGGATGGTAGAATGTCAGAAAGAGGGGGTGAGAGGAGAAAATGGGACAGAGGTTATTTCCGTTCTGACAAAACAACACGCAGAACCACGACCAACACAGAAGCAGTAACAGAACCCATGGAAATCGGAGCTATAAGAGCCCCATTGTCGAGAGAAGAAAAAGAAAGCAGAAGAGTGCAGGGATTATGCATGTACTGCGGGAAAAAGGACACTACGTTAGGGACTGTCCTTCTAAACCTAAGTCCTCAGGCACATGGTTGCGGAATAAGAAGGTGGCAGTGTCTACCTCGATTCCTACATCACAGGTAGGGGAGTTAAGCGGTGATGGTGAGGAAGGCAAAGGTTGGAAACTCCCCTCGTTAGCTACCTCGGACTTGCAAGACACCGAGTCCCACATAGTGCTCCCAATGAGTCTCGAGAGTAACCAACAGTTCCATCACGTTTTAGTCATGATAGATTCTGGGGCCACCGGTAACTTTATAGACAGTGGGTTGGTAACGAGTCTTAAATTGCGTAGGGTACCCAGGGAGACCCCTGAGGAGGTCTTGGCCGTGGACGGTAAACCGTTAACATCTGGTTTGATCGTTGAGCAAACGGAGATAGTCGTGTTGACTACAACTATGGCTACTGGAAGACATAGGGAGGAATTAACCTTGAATATAATTGAGGCGCCTCAGTACGAAGTTATTTTGGGAATGCCTTGGTTGTGCCATCATAATCCCACCATAGTTTGGAGAACCAAAACGATACAGTTCCTTTCAGAGGAATGCCAAAATCATTTAGTTACAGTCATGCTCACGCAGGCAGCTGCCTTGTTGCATCCTTTTCTTGTGCCTACGGCAGCTGAGAAGGAGACAGTGTTACCCATGGAATACTCACAGTTCAGGGATATCTTTAATGAAACCAAGGCGGAACAGTTACCCCCTCACAGGGAGTATGATTGCCGAATAGACTTGGTAGAGGGGGCCACGATCCCTGCATGCAGAGTGTACGCTTTGTCTGTGCCAGAGACTAAACACTTACGAGAATACCTGGATCACTACTTGGAGATCGGTTTCATAAGACCTTCGCGGTCGCCGGCTGCCTCACCACTCTTTTTCATAGCTAAGGCCAATGGCGACTTGAGAGCATGTGTGGATTACCGTGTGTTGAATAAGAATACGGTGAGGAACAGATATCCTTTACCTCTCATTTCAGTACTGCTTGATCAGGTGAGAGAGGCTAAGATCTACACTAGGTTGGATTTGAGGGGTGCGTATCATTTGGTGCGTGTCCGGGATGGGGATGAGTGGAAAATGGCTTTTAAGACTCGTTATGGGTTGTTTGAATACAATGTTATGCCGTTCGGCCTCTGCAACGCCCCCGCTGCTTTTCAGTATTTCCTCAACGACGTCTTAAAGGAGTACATAGACCTTTTTGTTGTGGTGTATATTGATGACATCCTCATCTATTCCAACGACATCGAGAGGCATGTGAGTCAAGTCGTCTTGGTGCTGGCCAAGCTGCGAGCCCATAGTTTGTTCTGTAAATTGAGCAAGTGTGAGTTTGGGGTGAGAGAAGTGGAGTTTCTCGGAGTAATGCTTTGTCCGGAAGGGTTACACATGGCAGAGAGAAAGGTGCGGGCAGTGCAGGAATGGCCAACACCTAAAAATGTGAGGGATGTGCAATGCTTCCTGGGTTTTGCGAATTATTATCGCAGGTTTATCCTCCATTTTTCCCGGGTAGCCGTCCCGATATCACGGTTGCTCCGGAAGGGTGTTACTTTCCATTGGTCTAGTGAGGCTGAGGAGGCTTTTGTGTTTCTGAAGAGGGCTTTCACCACGGCTCCGGTGCTCTCGCATCCACGGTTGGAACATCCTTTTGTGGTGGAGGCAGATGCCTCAGATGAAGCCATCGGTGCCATATTATCACAAAGACACCAGAGCACGGGGCAGCTTCATCCGGTGGCTTACTTGTCCAAAAAATTGAACCCTGCGGAAAAGAACTACACGATCGCCGAGAAAGAACTGCTGGCGATAAAAAAGGCGTTCCAGGAATGGAGGCAATATCTGTGGGGGGCCTGTTATCCGATCACAGTGTACACGGACCATAGGAATCTGCAGTATATGAAGTCTGCTCGACATCTTTCTCAGCGACAAATGAGATGGATGTTATTCTTCGCTGAGTACGACTTTGTTGTTACTTTTAGGCCAGGGGTAGAGAACCGCAAGGCTGACTCTATGTCTAGGCAGGAAACGATGGAGGTTTCCACCCACAACCAAGTCACGAAGGCTATAATTGAACCGTCCAAGGTGTTATGTGCTATCCGTGTGGAGAACTTCTTGGAACAAATAAGAACACATAAAACAGAACCAGTGTGGGAAGCATGGGCAAAGGAGGAGGCTGAGCGCAAAGTGAAACAGGGGCTACCATTCTACAAAAATAAACTGTATCTCCCCACTCCAGAGCTGCAGAAGAAGGCTTTCATGTGGTGTCATGTGTCTCCGTTGGCTGGACATCCAGGATTAGGTAAGACCATTCAGCTGACACGACGTCATTTCTGGTGGAGCACCTTACGCAAGGATATCTCATCTTGGGTGGCTTGTTGTGAAGAATGCGCTAGAGCAAAAACTGAAAACACCAAGAAAAGGGGAAACTTATGCCAATGCCCACACCACAACGCCCGTGGCAAAGTATCAGTCTGGATTTTGTCACAGGGTTACCCCTAGAGAAAGGGAGTTCAGCCATTTTGGTAGTGGTTGATGGCCTTACGAAAATGGGACATTTCATCCCTTGTGCGAATCTCCCTACGGCCGGCCAGACAGCACAGTTATTGCTGAGTAGTATCATCAGACTACATGGGGTACCTGAGGTGATTGTGTCCGATAGGGGGCCTCAGTTCATAGCTAGATTCTGGAAGACCTGGTGCAAGGCTTTGCACATAAACTCTACACTGTCTACGAGTTTCCACCCACAGACTGATGGACAGACAGAACGACTAAACCAGACTCTGAAGAAATACCTTCGGTGCTATGCGAAGGAGGTCCAAGACTCATGGGTGGAGTTGTTATGGTTGGCGGAGCTAGCCTACAACAATACCTGGCATAGCTCTGTCGGTATTTCACCTTTTTGTGCGAATTTTGGGTATGATGCCAGGATACTGCCTATTAGCATTCCTGAAGAAGTTGCTAATCAGCCCACAGTGTTGACTCAAGTACGGAAGTTACATGCTGTACACCGAACGGTCAGAGAACATCTGGTAAAAGCCAAGCAGACTTATAAGAGGTGGGAAGACTGTCACAGGATTGATGGCCCACGGTATCAAGTGGGGGACCGTGTGTGGCTGTCCACCAAGAATATACGATTCAAGCTACGTAGTATCTTTCATCCTAGGTACATCGGCCCTTACACCATCATCAGACAGGTCAATCCCGTAACATACAAGCTAAAACTGCCTGGTACACTTCGGATCCACCCTGTTTTCCACTGTAATCTCCTGAAACCTGCCCTGTGGGCGCGCAGGCGCGCTCTGCCGCCGGTGTTGTGTGGTGGTGGGCTAGAATATGAAGTCAAGAGTATTCGGGATTCCAAACTGAGGAGAGGTGTGCTTTAGTATTTGGTCTCCTGGAAGGGGTATGCTGCGGAGGACGACTCTTGGGAACCGTGGCATCATGTTCATGCCCCTGTGGCTGTTTGCTCATTTCATAGGAGGTTTCCATCTAAGCCTGGGCCTAGGAGGCGCTAGGCGGGAGGGCCTGCTGTCAGGGAACGAGCGGAGCAGCGCCTGCCACATCGTACCCTGAACTACAATACCCATGATGCCCTCATCATGGAAGGGGATAAATTACGGTGGACGCACGGGACGGCGTGCGTAATTCGAGTTGGTCCTTTCACTGTTTCTCGGCCGGGGGAAAGATGGTCATGGCGGATCACGCTGGCGGCGAACTGCGGCTGTAGTGCTCATCGTATGGCTAGGATTGCAGTAGAAGCTGGGCAGAAGCGTGAGTATCGTTGGTGGAGGGTTCCCCGAGGCCAGCCTTGGTTTCAGTGGCATTGCTGGAGTATTTATACGTAGCGGAATACAGCGGTGAGTCAACCGCGTATTGCCGTGTACGTCGACGTTTAGCCTTATATTGCAAAAACGGAACTCAGTTATCAAGTAGCGGGATACAGCGGTGAGTAAACCGCGTATCGCCGTGTACGTTAGCGTTTAGCTTATTCTCATCGGAGACGGAACTCACATTGTCACATAGCGGGATATAGCGGTGAGTAAACCGCGTATTTCCGTGTATGTAGGTTTTGAACTTGATTCGGAAAGACAGTGCTCAACTCATTCTCCCAGGGGGAACACTGCAGTGAAGTAACTGCGTTTGGTCATGCAGGATGTAATTGAACTACGACTGGAGCCTTAGTATCCTACTCATGTTGCACAGCGGAATACAGCGGTGAAGCAACTGCGTATTACCGTATATGGGCAAGGATATAGTTTGCTTTTGGGGTCTTTGGAATTCCGGTGGATTACAAAACTTATGGGGACAATGGAGTGTGGGGATCATATTTTAGTAACTATCACAAGAGGCCTATCTTATTTGCGATTGTCTTGAAGTACCTCGGTATGTATGAAGAATGCAAAGCGCATGATATGCTCTGATGGTTTGAGTTGTCCCAATGCACTAACGTTTGTTGGTTCTTGTTTCAGGTCGGATGTTTGGTCTGTGTGACGTCTGGTGATTCCTTAAGGAACCTAAACACTGCTACATCCATTGCCAGGTATAGGAACTATCTAGCGAGACATATTGAGAGTAGATGTTCTATTACCCTGTCTATAGCTCTGTTCTTTTGTTGTTACAGGTTCTATTCCCCTGCTGAACCTTCCCTCTCCTTTCCCTCGCCTGATCGCTCGAACACCCTGTGTAATTGGGGTGTTGGTGATATCAGGAGGTGGACCCTTTCTTGCTGCAACTGGATCCCGCGGAGCGTAACCTGACAGTTGTTGCTGTTTGTATAGCGGTTTCTTGTGCACGTTATTAGCATTATTGCCTTGGTATTGTTTCATATTCCCTGCGCAGCAGGCTCTTGCCCGAGCGCGTTCTCCCCCTCGCAGTTTCTCCCGCTGTGTGCTCTGCACGCGGTCAGATCCTGTCAGGCGCGTCTGGTCCGAGCGAGGCAGCTCCGTCGAGCGCTCCCGCTGGTCTTTACGCGCGTTTGGGAATCCGGTCACTCCTTTAGTGTCCGCATGATTCCCGACCAACCCTCGCCTAATTTTGACACCGCTACGCGGTGATTTCCCCACATGACCACGTTAGTGACCAGCGCCACCTGGTGGTGGTAATTGGTATTGCGCCTCAGTCTATTCTTATAACAGCTTCGGGGAAAGCCCAGCTGTTGGAGCACCGGCGAGGGGGCTGTCTTAAGGATTTTAAGGGCATTTGTTCTGTGCTCACACCCTCTGCTATCATGTCTTCTCCAGAAGACCATTTTTACTCCTCCTACCAGGAAGTGGAGGAGGAATGGCCCCCCAACTTCTCCCTCCAGCAGTGGACCAAGCCCTCTCTCTGGCTATTTCTAGGGCGCTGGCTCCTCTTAGGGATCAGGTTGATAAGCTGGCGAAAAGCATCCCTGGGGTGTTCAGTGACCCAGATCTGGTGGTGGCGGGTCCAAGTAGCTCCCAGATGGGGAATAAAAGGGCCGTTAAGCATAACGCGGGGCACTTGGAAGGATTTGATAAACTTACGGAGACCTTCCTTAAGAGTGCGCGAACGCTAAAACATGCACCCTGCTGGGAGGAGGAGGGGCCCGGAGAAAATTGCGACACTGTCACCACTATTGTAGACCCCAACGGCGGGCTTCCCTTAGAGGGAGAGGGTGTATCGGAGGACGATTTCTCGTCCGATGAGGATAAGGACTTGGGGCGTCCCTGGCGTCCAGAGTCCCACTCCTCTCAGTCCCCGGTTGGGGACGGGGTCCACTCGGACATGTTCGAGCCTACCCAAATTTACCATCCTAGGTCGGCAGAGTGGACACCTGACGCCAAAGTGGCAGAGTATGTGGTGGGGAAAATCCATCAACCCCTTGAAAGGGAGGTCAGGAATAGGATGAGGGAGAATGCCCCAGGCCCTCACTGAAGGGGAAGGTGGCACACACTCCTGAAATTGATGAGAAACTATGTACCTTTTTCTCCAAGTATATGAGGGATCCCAAGAAAGGAATTGATAGGTCTTGGACGTGGTAGGGCCCTTGACCCAAATTATTCAATTGACGGAGCGTTCCAAAGAGTCAGGATCCCCTTTGTCCACGGATATTGTGGCTGGTTGGGCGCACTACCCTAAACCCTAAAACACTACGCCCTCCACTACCCAAACACCACTGCACTACCCTAAACCCTAAAACACTACCCCCAGCACGACACCCTACACTACCCAAACGTAACTGCACTACCCTAAACCCTAAAACACTACAACCAGCACGACTCCCTACACTACCCAAACACCACTGCACTACCCTAAACCCTAAAACACTACCCCCAGCACGACTCCCTACACTACCCAAACACCACTGCACTACACTAAACCCTAAATATACCCCCAGCATGACCTCCCACACTACACAAACACCACTGCACTACCCTAAACCCTAAAACACTACCCCAGCACTACCCCCTACACTACCCAAACACCACTGCACTAACATAAACCCTAAAACACTACCCCCAGCACAACCCCCTTCACTACACAAACACCACTGCACTACCCTAAACCCTAAAACACTACCCCCAGCACGACTCCCTACACTACCCAAACACCACTGCACTACCCTAAACCCTAAATCTACCCCCAGCATGACCCCCTACACTACCCAAACACCACTGCACTACCCTAAACCCTAAAACACTACCCCAGCACGACCCCTACACTACCCAGACACCACTGCACTACCCTAAACCCTAAAACACTACCCCCAGCATGACCCCCTACACTACTGCACTACCCTAAACCCTAAAACACTACCCCCAGCACGACCACCTACACTACCCAAACACCACTGCACTACCCTAAACCCTAAAACACTACCCCCAGCACGACCCCATACACCACCCAAACACCACTGCACTACCCTAAACCCTAGAAAAGAAACCCCCACCCCATGCCCAATCCCCCTTACCTCTCACTCCTCATGGTTCCTCTCTCCTCGTGGTTCCTCCTTCACGTCATCTCTGAGGGGCGGTGCACGTCGTTGTGAGGAAACGGAAGAGCCTCTGTTTCCTTACAACGACATGGATCGTCTACATGTTTTTAGAATGCATGGTCATTTACCATACATACCTTTACAACAAAATTCGTTGTAAAGGCATGCGTGGTAAATGACCATGCGTTCTAAAAAATGCGTAGTAATGACTGTGTGATGTACAACGCATGCGTGGTAATGAATGCGTTGTAATGGTATCGCAAAGTAAAAAGTTGTTGTAACGGCTGTTTACCGATCGAAGCTGGCCCCTGTTCTTCAGTGAGACGTTTATTTGATTAATTAGGAGGAAGGAATGTGGTTTTTTTACCGAAAAGTGCATTCCCGGCTGTTGTATTGTGTAAGTGTCCGCGTGGCCTGGTTTCACTTCCGGTGAGAGAGTGGAAGAGTCTGTTTGGATCTAAAGGAGTTCTGTTGTTGGACGGGGCCGGCGCAACATGTCATCATTAAACATAGCTAATGGAAAGCGTCCTCCCTGAAGTGTGGAGCAGTGCCATGAGAGGTCAATGAGTGTGCGTCCCACCGCAGTATGACCGTACCGCGTGACCCATGTGCCGCCTCCAGGGTACGGGAGGCAGAAGCGGCATCGCAGGTCCTCTTGAAGACCGTTGTAGCACTAATTCTACATTTTGGTACTAGGGCATTTTAACTTCGTTGTTCCTGCCAGATACAAAGAGAAGATCCTGTGTTATTCAGTGCCCTCATTACCTTTTTTGTGGGTTGTGGTGCTTGTCACTTCGCTGCCCCGCCGGTGCACACGACTGGGCACCCCACCTCGTGTGCCATCTGCAGGGCCTCTGCCCTCGGATCACTGGTTTCGGTTTCTGGAGTGGCAACATAAACAGTTGCTCCCAAAGGACTAGCCTGAACACTTAGGTGAATATCCCCTGCACCAGCATTCCACGGAAATTCTTTCCTAGCTCTCCCACGTCAACGAGCATGGCTCCGCTCGCGACACCGTATGACGTCATCGGAGCCATAAGAGGACCTCGTCGGCGTGCTGACGTCAGTTCCACCCATTTTTTCCGTGCCACCGAGGCAAACAGGGGACCGAGACATTTTCACATATATACATAGTATAATAAATATATATATATTCACTGAAAAAACTATAGGTTTCAGGCACGTTATAGTTAGAAATTAACATTTAAAAAACCTTAGAAATTCACTGAAAAAACCATAGGTTTCAGGCACGTTATAGTTAGAAATTAGCATTTAAAAAACCTTAGAAATTCACTGAAAAAACCATAGGTTTCAGGGGCGTTATAGTTAGTTGGACATTTCACTCGTACAAAACCATAGAAATTCCCCGTTATAGTTAGTTCAGCTAACTATAACTCGCGCGCCTCGCAATGCACTGCTGATGACGTCACATATTACATCACTCATGACATGGTCAGTGACATCACTCATGATATCACTGATGACATCTCAAATGACATCACTGATGACATCACTGATGACATCATCCAGTGAATGTGTGTTTTTCTGAAAATTAAATATGTTTTATATATGTATATCTCAAGGTCGATGGAAGAATTAATGGGTATATAAGTGTCTAAATGGATGATTTTTTTTGTAAAATTGATTGTATAACTGACTAAGTGTATCTTAGTGAATACATGGGTTAGTGAGTAATGTTTAAATATGAAAATATCTGTATCTGTCTCTCACTTTGTGTATAAGTGGCTGAATGGGTTGGTGAGTAGCTACATGAGTGTCTATATGGGTTATTAGTTGGTTTTTTGAGTATCAGTATGAGTGTCTGAGTGTCTGTATGGTTCGGTGGGGGTATTACTTAGTGCATAGATGCATGAATGAGTGACTCACTGTTTGTATGTGTTGAAGACAGCATGTGTGCAGGACTGTATAGGTGGATGAGTATGTGTATGGGTGTGTTAGTGAGTGAATGACTGTCTCAATAGTGTCTTTATGAGTAACTACATATGTTTTAAACTAGTATATGTGAGTATTGGTGTATATAAGTGAGTATATGTGAGAGTGAGAGATTGGAAGAGTTCCTGTACAAATAAGTAGGTGTTTCTATAAGTGATTGTTTAAGAGAGTAAGTATGTGTAAGTTTCTGTAGAAGTAAGTGTGGTAGTGTGTGTATAACTGTATATGCAAGTAAATGGATGTTTGATACTTTGTTTGCATGTGTGACTATGTGTGTGAGTAACTCTATGGATGTGTGGCGGTGTGTAACAGGATGTATAGGTGTATGAGTACATATGATGAGTGAGTACATGTATGAGTGACTGTATAGGGACTGTTGGTGAATGAGTGGATGTGTGTGTAGATCTTGGAATTACTGAATAGGTGTGTTGTAACTGGTATTGGTATGTCCATTGTTTTGAAAATGTTAGTTTGTATTTTTGAGTGTGTGTATCAAAGGTTATATTAGGGTGAGAGGAGGTCTGCCACTCTATCACAAGGATGATGTCATCAGTGATGTCATCAGTGATGTCATTTGAGATGTCATCAATGATGTCATTAGTGATGTCACTGACCATGTCATGAGTGATGTAATATGTGACGTCATCAGCAGTGCATTGCGGGCGCGCGAGTTATAGTTAGCTGAACTAACTATAACGGGGGAATTTCTATGGTTTTGTACGAGTGAAATGTCCAACTAACTATAACGCCCCTGAAACCAATGGTTTTTTCAGTGAATATATATATATATATATATATATATATATATATATATATATATATATATATACCAAGTACAGAGTTACCCCATGTGGGGAGGCCAACGATGAGGGTAATTTTCTTCCAATGGGGGCTTCCACTCGAAACTGCCTGTCACCAAACATCCAAATACGCGGCTCCACGCGTTTCAGGTTTCCCCTTGTTCATGAGCCTCACAGCAAAAGACACGACATCCTTAACTTGAAACACCTGCTTTTAATGAATAATCCCTGCCCCAATGGGCGTATCTTACCGCATCACTCAGCGTATGCATCGTAGTGCATTGTGGTATTAGCAGTCCAGTCAATGCAAATAATTCCCAGGTGGGTGGTGTCAATGTTCTCTAGTGTGCATTAAAATCCACAGTGGGTTGGTGAAAGGTAAAGGCAACATCAAGTGGATATCTGTAACCCCTCCATTTCGAAACCCTCAGCTCCACTCTGGCGCTCGGTAATCCGATTCCTGGATCCGCAATGCATGCGGCGGGCCTTCCTCGCGACCGGGATGGGCCGCCAAAAATACCAAGTACAGAGTTACCCCATGTGAGGAGGCCAACAATGAGGGTAATTTTCTTCCAATGGGGGCTTCCACTCGAAACTGCCTGTCACCAAACATCCAAATACGCGGCTCCACGCGTTTCAGGTTTCCCCTTGTTCACGAGCCTCACAGCAAAAGACACGACATCCTTAACTTGAAACACCTGCTTTTAATGAATAATCCCTGCCCCAATGGGCGTATCTTACCGCATCACTCAGCGTATGCATCGTAGTGCATTGTGGTATTAGCAGTCCAGTCAATGCAAATAATTCCCAGGTGGGTGGTGTCAATGTTCTCTAGTGTGCATTAAAATCCACAGTGGGTTGGTGAAAGGTAAAGGCAACATCAAGTGGATATCTGTAACCCCTCCATCTCGAAACCCTCAGCTCCACTCTGGCGCTCGGTAATCCGATTCCTGGATCCGCAATGCATGCGGCGGGCCTTCCTCGCGACCGGGATGGGCCGCCAAAAATATCAAGTACAGAGTTACCCCATGTGAGGAGGCCAACGATGAGGGTAATTTTCTTCCAATGGGGGCTTCCACTCGAAACTGCCTGTCACCAAACATCCAAATACGCGGCTCTACGCGTTTCAGGTTTCCCCTTGTTCACGAGCCTCACAGCAAAAGACACGACATCCTTAACTGGAAACACCTGCTTTTAATGAATAATCCCTGCCCCAATGGGCGTATCTTACCGGATCACTCAGCGTATGCATCGTAGTGCATTGTGGTATTAGCCATCCCGGTCGCGAGGAAGGCCCGCCGCATGCATTGCGGATCCAGGAATCGGATTACCGAGCGCCAGAGTGGAGCTGAGGGTTTCAAAATGGAGGGGTTACAGATATCCACTTGATGTTGCCTTTACCTTTCACCAACCCACTGTGGATTTTAATGCACACTAGAGAACATTGACACCGCCCACCTGGGAATTATTTGCATTGACTGGACTGCTAATACCACAATGCACTACGATGCATATGCTGAGTGATGCGGTAAGATACGCCCATTGGGGCAGGGATTATTCATTAAAAGCAGGTGCTTCCAGTTAAGGATGTTGTGTCTTTTGCTGTGAGGCTCGTGAACAAGGGGAAACCTGAAACGCGTAGAGCCGCGTATTTGGATGTTTGGTGACAGGCAGTTTCGAGTGGAAGCCCCCATTGGAAGAAAATTACCCTCATCGTTGGCCTCCTCACATGGGGTAACTCTGTACTTGGTATATATATATATATTTATATATATATATATATATATATATACAGATATATATATATATATATAGAGAGAGAGAGAGAGAGTGAGAGAGAGAGAGAGAGCTAGTGCTTGCAGGTGGCATGTGCTCGGAGCGGTGTATCATGTGAGAGTGCGCATGTGTGTACATGTGATGATGTGTGTATGTGTAAAAGAGCGCCAAAGGCTGCGTGAGTTAATTGTATGTAATGCGGCTCTCTTGTGTGTGTGCTGGAGGCGTCGTGTGTCTGTAAGTGTGTGCAATGGTGTGTGTGTGCAATGGTGTGTGTCTGTGCGTGAAGTGGTGTGTGTGCATGCAATAGTGTGTGTGTGCGTGCAATAGTGTGTGCGTGCGTGCAATGGTGTGTGTGTGTGCGTGAAATGGTGTGTGTGTGTGTGTGTTGGACTCGGTGTGTCCCGTGAGAGTGCGTGTGTACATGTAATGAATCATGCATGTGTAAAATAGCGCTAAAGGCTGCGTGAAATCATTGTATGTGATGGAGCGCTCGTGTGTGTGTGTGCTGGAGGCGTTGTGTGTCTGTAAGACTCTGTGCTTTGATGGAGCAGTCGGTGGAGTGGCCGCCTCGGCCTCCACCCCCTGCGGTTCGTAGAGGTCTCTGGCTGGGGGCTGCAGCCCTCTCTGCAGATCTCTACCCCTCCCCCTCACTCTGACCCGATCTCGGCTCACCCTCTTCTTCACGGTCTGAGAGTGATGCAGTTCGTGTTGGTGCGGAGCCCAGTCGAGTCCTCATTCCACATTATTAGGTCAAGCCTAAACATGTAGGCGATCTGTTGTTTTACTTTGTGGAGTGATGGAGTATTGGCTCGGGCACGAGCAGCGCCGCGCACGCTGCTTGCTGCCTGTATCTCCTTGTTTATTTCTGCCTGGATGCACTTTCGGTTCGCTGACACCAATCAACAGATGCACAGTGCCTGCCCCCGCCCCATGGAGCATGTGGTCAAGCTACTGTCTGAGGATCCGGCGTCACATGCTTTAAACAAGCATTTGCAATGCAATAGGTCTCGCATTTACGCGAGTTTGAAGTATTGACATTGCAAATAACAATGCCTTTTATTTTTGTTTTTGTTTTTAAAACATAAATAAACGGCATTGTCATTTACAATGCCAATAGCTTAAACTCGCGTAAATGCGAGACCTATTGCATTGCAAATGCTTGTTTTTATTAGGCACGGGGAGATTAAGGGCCCGATGTAGGTGGCGAAATACCGGTCGGTAACGCCGAAATTCGGAGAATTTCAGCGTTACCCACCGGTATTTGGCTGAGTGCAATGTAGGTGAGTTCATACCTACATGCAAAATAAGGAATCGCAAAATAGCGATTCCTTATTTTGCTCTTGCATTTAAGGAATCGGAAATACCGATTCCTTAAATGCAATGTACGTAGCACTAAAAATAGTGCACTTGAGCCTTAAGGAATCGCTAATTACCACCAACTTCAAGTTGGTGGTAAGTAGCGATTTCCTTTAAAAAAGCACTTATTTGCTTTTTCAAATGTGCCATGTGGCACACATCCATGCCCTTAGGGCATGTATGTGCGCCACATGTGCACAGATGCACATTTCAGGGGTGCAACAGGGTGTCCTTTGGACACCCTGGCACCCTTGAAATACCTCCCGCTATTAGCAATTCGGTAATACCGAATCGCTAATAGTGAATATCTTCCCATTCATTCCTATGGGCCTCCTAGCCCATAGGAATGAATGGCTAGGTATTCCTTAATAACGAATCTCAATTACCGATTCGTTATTAAGGAATGTTAAGGAATCGCTAATATTTTAGTGATTCCTACCTACATTCCATTTAGCGAGTCCTTAGTAGCGATTCGGTAAAAATCGCTATTAAGGACTCGCTAAATTGAAGTTACCTACATCTGGCCCTAAGTGATTTGCCCAGAATCACAGGATGTTCAGCGTCATTGCCGAGACTTGAACCCAGTTCCCCAGATTCGAGGTCGACCGCCTTAGCCGTTAAGCCAACTGTGACTTTGTTCTTTGGGCACGAAAAGGATTATTTGTGATATGTGTATACCAACCTTTCTATGTATATAAAATAAAAAGTGTGTTTTGAATAGTTATTTTCGGTTCTGATTTTGGTATTTGATCTGATTTGACACTCCCCATGAAAGATCTGTAATTGTTTAAGTAATTATTATGGATGGATGAAGAACAGCTGCCTACAGCTCAACACAGGCAAAACCGAAGTGCTCATCATGGGCCCACACCCTGACGCCTGGAACGACATCTGAGGGCCCCCCTCCCTCGGGGCTCCCCCCTCCCGCGGACCACGCACGCAACCTCTGAATCATCCTGGACTCCGAACTCAAAATGGACCGCCAGGTCAACGCTATCACCTCCTCCTGCTAACACACCCTCCGCCTACTATGAAAGACCTTCAGCTGGATCCCCCACGAACACAGGAAAACCGTCACACACGCCCTCATCAGTACCAGACTGGACTACGGCAACGCACTTTACGCCGGGATCAACAAGAACCTCACCCGCAAACTCCAGAATGTCCAGAATGCCCCCGCCAGACTAGTCCTCATCTTACTGCGCCACTGCCACATCTGTCAAAACCTACGGACCCTACACTGGCTCCCCGTCGAGAAGAGAATCACCTTCAAGCTTCTCACCCATGCACACAAGGCCATCCACAACACCGGACCCGCCAACCTAAACCACAGCCTCACGTTCCACGCCCCCCAACGTTCTCTCTGCTCGGACCAGCTCTTCCTCGCGACGGTACCTCAGACCAAGAAAACCAGAGCAGGAGGACGCTCCTTCTCCCTCCTCGCGGCCAAGGCATGGAACTCCCTTCCTCTCCACCTCCGACAGACCACATCGCTCCCTAAGTTCATAAAGGACCTCAAGACCTGGTTCTTCGATGGAACTCAGTGACCCTCCAGATTGCTGTGGACCCCCTCTCCACCTTCCCCCCCACCCCCAGCGTATTGAGACCCGTTCCGGGTGAGCAGTCTGCGCTTTACAAGCCCATTGATTGATTGATTATGTAAGGTCCAATTTGGCGATTTCTTGTGCTAACTATTTGTGCCTTCTGCCAGAATCCTGGGTTGCATGACAGTGAATAGCTCTGCAGTTGGGCTGTGTGTATTCTCCCCCACACAGTGACACAAAAGGGTATTATGTGTGGGCAGGATGGCTCGTTGTGGTATTGTACCCAGCCCCGCTTACATTTGAAATGGCTTGCCTCCAGCACACACAAAGGAACCTGACACTAGTCTTTTGTTACCACAGAGTTCTTGGAGCCTTGACAAAGGATGTGAGGACCTTTTTAGAACCAGATGTGAGGGTAGAATAGGGAATCGCCCAACTTCAAATCTGGCACCAGGTATAAATATTGAACCCCCAGAAGAACTCTTCATTACACTCCTGGGCCTGTGGAAGACATATGAAGGACTGCCTGAACCTCCAGAGAACGGCCCTGCTGCTATCAGAGGTCTGTCCTTCTGACTGAAGGCACAAAAAGGGTTATTTGTGATATATAAATGCCAGCTTTTCTATGTATACAAAATAAATGTATTTTTAATAGCTTTTTTTTCCAATCTGATTTTGATATTTGATCCGATTTGTCTCTCTCCATAAAAGAACTGTGATTGTTTAACTCATTTGTGGGTAAGGTCCAAGGGGCACTTCTCTCATTTGTTACTTTTTGAAAGGTGGAATTTTCTTGTCCTAACCATTTGCGCCTTCTGCAGGGTTCTGGGTCATGTGACTGTGAATTGCTCTGCTGTTGGGCTTTGTGTATTTCCCCCACATAGTGAGACAAAAGGGGATAAGGTGTTTACAGGGTGGGCCATCCTGCCAGGATGGTTGGGGACGGTACTGTACCCAGCCCCACATATATTTCAAAGTGGTTGTCTCCAGCACACACAAAGGAACCTGATACTAGTCCTTTATCACCCCAAAGTACTTAGAGCCCTGAAAGAGGAATAAAAACACTTTCCAAAACCAAATGTGTGAGTAGTGTAGGGAATCCCCACACTTCAAAGGCTGGTACCAGATAAAATATTAAACCCTCAGAACAACTCTTCAGTAAACTCCTGGACCTGTGGAGGACTTCAGAAGGACTGCCTGGACCCCCAGAAGACATCTCTGCTGCTACCAGAGGAATGCCCTACTGCTTGATGGTCTGACTTGTTGCTTGAAGGAGATCTGGACCAGCTACTTCAACCCAGGACCACTAGAAGTAACTCCAAGGCCCAGTTTGCTGACTGCATGTGTGAGCTAAAAGGACATACCAAGCTCCAGAGACCTTGAACCCCACACCTAGTCTCTGCTGGAGAGAGTCCTAACCCCCCATATTGTGCCCCGCAGTTCCTGGACATTTGAAAGCGTTGTTAAAGGGCCTGCTCCTGCCTAACCCTAAAACTTTGGACACCAAAAAGTGGCCTTACACCCGAAAACTGGGACCTATCTGACAGCTGTTCCACTCAAGATGTATCGCCGGTCCCCCTGTCATCGCGGTAGCTCCCATTATAATATTCTCCACAGCAGGAAATCCTGTTCAGCGGGACCCACCGGCGAAGGTGTCAGGCCTTGTGAAGCCCTCGCTGGCTGCAGCCTGCAGCTTTGTCTTGCTGGAGATTTTCAACTTTAAAAAAAGTGACAAAGTCTGAAGGTAAACATTTTCACTACAACTCAGGTCAGAGGCTCCCAGACGGTGACACCCAGATGTCTACTGCCTTGCCCCTGAACTCTACCTTCTCAGGAACTTTTCTCCAAATTTCTTCTAAGTTCAAAGGTAAGCCGGCAGTGGACCCAATCTACCTCATGTAACTGACCTACGCTCCTTTGAGGTTGGCCTTAACTTTTGACTTTACCCCAGTCTCACTCTACTAGATACCTGCGGTTGGCATTTTGATCTTTTAGGCACTATTTTAAACTACAAAAATTAAAGATTCATAGTTCTGGTCCCACTGATTGGATTTAATTTGTTTTGGTGTCATTTTATTCATTTAAGTTTAATCTACTTTTCTAAATTGGTTTGGGGTTTTCTTCTGTTGTATTTTCACTTTACTACTCTTTGTGTGCTGCAAAAATACTTTACACATTGCCTCTAAGTTAAGCCTGGCTGCTTTTGTGCCAAACTACCAGAGGGTAAAGCACATGTTATTTTAGCGACTTTGTTGTTCACCCTGACAAGGATTGTGATTGTTGCTTGAATAGGGTTTTCACCCCCTCAATCAATAACCCAACTTCTCACAAAATGTGTCAAACATATTATTTGTTTAATGTAAAGCAGGGGCAGGATCACACTACCTACTGGATAGAGCACCCCCTGCCGCACATTTAAGGTTATTTCAAGTCACAGATGAGTTTTGTGACGTTATAAAGAAAAGTTCATTTATAAGTTCATGGAACTCTAAGCTGACTTGCAATATCCTTAAAATATACAACAGGGGGCAATTTTATTCCTTATAATAATTGATCACATCTTCCCACTTCCTACAAATCACTTAAATCCTTAGTTTCTTGTTCTTTCGCATGAAAGAGGTAGTACCGTTGCAGACATGAAGAGTATAAGCGGAATTTAGCATGAAATTAAACACATCAACAAGTCTGATGCAAAAATAATCAATTTAATGTAAGTCAGATTCCAAATATTCTGGGACTTATAATGTGTAGAAACAGTCATAGAGATTCGATTTTTTCTGTAATAACTATTAGTGTGGAGAAACCAACATTTTGCCATAAATATTCCTTTTCTGCTCACACTGTTTGCTTTAGGAAAAAAGATCACAATAATTAACAGTCAGTTTTCCTTTTCCTTGAGTTGTTTACACTGCTGCTGCAGTTATTGCCCCTGACCTGCCTTTCACTTTGGCTGCTAGCTCTGGCAAGAGCCAATATGGCATCACAACTTAACTATAAAAACGTTTAAGAAATGGGATCATTATTTGGAGTAAATGACTGCACATTTCAAGTAATAATCACAACCCTTGTCAAGGTGAGCCCTAAAAGTTACTGAATTAACCTGTGATCAACCCTCTGGGAGCTATGGCAGAGAACAGAAAGGTTTAACTTAGGGCAGTGTGTAAAGTATGTATGCAGTACCAAAACATTAATAGAGTCACAATGCAAAACGATAAAAATCCCAAAATGAATTAGAAAAATAGAGTAACATTTAATGAACAAAATAGCACCACAATGTATATTTCTAAAGCCCCCAGAACCTTGTGAGAGGCACTTAGAGACTCGCAGGGTTTCAGGCAGAGGACAACAGCAGGGTGCTGTTGCCACTGCTCTTGCAGCTTATCTCCCTGCAACCACACAGGAGATCAGCCAACTGACCCTAGGAGTCCACTTCTATGCCCTGGGTTTAAGAGGGGGCAATTCCAGTCCTTCAGGGCTCATCTTAGGTCACATACAGCAGGCCTGTCCTCTTTTGATCTTCCTTAGGTCCAGGAAGTGTTCTGAAGTGGGTGCCTGGAGTTGCCAGATTTATGCCTGTCATGAACTAGTGGGAGGGAATGACTCCTGGGAACTTCCTAACCAATGGGGCAAGTTCGAGAGGGCAACCTAACCCACGTTGGGCATTTCCTAGATGGCAAAAATCTTTTGGCCACATTAAACCTGGGCTCTGATGACTCGGAGTCTGTGTGGGGTCTGCACTATGGTAATCCTAGTGTCTTCCAACATCTAACACTAAAACCCAGTTTGAGGCAGCTACTGTACCCACAAGAAACCTAGAAAATTATGTCTGTTAGGATAAAGGGACAGCCCTTCAGCAACCAGACAGGGGATCCATAAGAATTGTCCTGGAATCCTGTTCTCTCTCCTTTCAAGCATGCCCCGAGTTGTATATGTGAACCCAGCAGACCACTTCAGGAGGATTTGACAATCAAGCACATCTTGACATTGCAGTGTCAAAAATGATGCCTACAGCCTCACCCTTCATATTCTGTGAAGTTCAGAGGAGACATCTCTGCCCTATCAGGTCAGCCTATTGGCTCCTGGGAGCAATTTCACTCCTATTCACACATATTCAAGGCTAATTACTGTCAGGGAGAAGCTGGAGAGCCAATGCAAATTAGCCTTCAAGAACTTCAGGCAGCTAAGTGGTAACTTTATAAAAACTATTTTTCCTTACCATTTATTAAAAGTCCAACCTCACCATTGAATTCAATTTTTAAAACCTATTAAAAATAGTTGTTTAATTATTTTTCTTGCTGGTTTTATTCCCAAGGTATTTTAATTTGTACTCTGGTTTTCTACATAGGAAAGCTATGCTTGTGCTGTCCAGGCTATATGACAGCCCTCTCTCCTCTTCAGGACATCCAAACATCATCTTGCTCCAGTTAGACCTGCCATACATGCTGCAGCCTGTCTTGTCTCAGGGAGCACAGTATTAACTCCATATACCCTGTTCTCATCACTCTGCAATGTCTACTTATTGGCCCCAGGATCCATATTATAAATAGTGCCTCAGGGGTGCAACAGGCATGTGCACCAGTTGTTTGTGGCCCCAGGGAACTTTGTTATTACAGAAGAGGTCCACAGATTTTTGCACACCTCCTTCCACAGTCAGTCCGCCCAAACAGGGTGCTCCATGAGAACCTGCGATTCCGTGGTCTGCAGAGATTAAGAGTATTCTGCCAATTCCGCCTCCCAACCTTGAAACTAAGATTTGCAGACAAAGAGAAGACACTGCATCACTAACGTCATTTCACCAATTGTCTAATGGTTGCCTTCATCCTAAACTATGTGAAGAGGTCATACATTTATCTGCACTCAACCACCCACCTGTAGTCCTTTCAGGTTCCACATTCAACTGTTCTCAACCATCTACCTATAGTCCTTTCGGGTTCCACTGCCTCACTAAAGGTGTGTGTACTGCTTTCTTTATGTGTTTCCTTACCTTCACTAAACATGATGTTGCTAGCTATGGTCTCTGTCTGCATTTGGTCTCGGGGCTTGGGACAAGAGTGGCAGTATCACAACCTTCTGAGAGCTTGGTTGTGGTTGTGTTAGTCATTCTGCAATCCATGGCCTGGAGCTATTAGGATCATGGGTAAGCGAAAAAACCTAGCATCTTCCCTTCTCCACACCTCCCCCACACCTAGTTCTACCTTCTGAGAGGTTTCCGAAGTTTTGACACTGTTCGCTCTTCCAACTGGTACTCAGAGAAAACTACTCAGCACTGCAATTCCACTTCCTTATCATTCCACGTTCTCAAGCAATGAAGACAGTTGTGCAATCATTGAACATGTAACATCTCCCTTCTGGTAAAGATGACAACATTAGCAAGACAGCATATTCTTCCCACTGCAGGTGCAGCCATGAGAATTTGTCAGCAAAAACATCGTATCTCACTCCCTTGTCCCATCACCAGCTGAGCTCTGCAAAACACCATTTTAGTTGTTAGCCACAGAAGCATATACATGTGTTAGTGCTACAGCAATGTGCTTATGTGGTTATTACAAGAAGGAGACAGTTTAGTTTAATCATTTTCGCCTATGCATTGACACACAGAGGTCTCAGGGACAGACCTGCCTGCAACTGCACTGCACCCACCTGTGGGTGGTGGATCTCTTCCCCCTTTGAACTGAGAATGGATCTCCGGCTGCAAATCAAAGACAGACCAGATGCTTTAAACAGCTGGCTCACCTTTCACTAATGCACTGTATAGCATGCAAGCGACTATTTGCCACTGCTCTATGAAACCGAACATTGACTGTAATAAGGTGCATTGTCCCAGTCTGCACCTGGTGCACCTAGGTAAGGATATGTGGCGGTGCAGAGTGTCATAATGCAGCCTATATGCTGTACGGCCCCAGGTGCATTTGCAGAATCCAGCACACTGGACATATCCACAGATGAGCCCCACTGCCTCTTACAAAACCTTAACATCTCCGGTGTCTTCAAAGATTATGAATTTTTGAGACACTTCTCTTGGAGAAGGCAGGTTTGAAGAAGTATTGCACTCAATGGTAGGAACATGCTCGGGCTGTACCCTTCCTGCACATAAACAATCACTAATGGTGATCTCCACACAAAGAAACAGCAAAAACGAGGAGAAATCAATCTTTTCTCCTCGTTGCGCCAGTTTTAGACCAGGTTTTCCCTAGTCTTATTTTTGGCACTGCCCCATACCTTGTAAATATGGGGCAGCGTCAAAATGTAATGGGTGTTGTGGTGGAACACCCACTGCAACACTTATTGCCCGCACCTTTCACGCTAAGTGCTGCCTGAATAGGGGCATTATTTACAAGGTGGCGTTAAGCCACTTTAAGTGGCTTAGTGCCACCTTGTAAATAAGGCGAAGGGATTATCGCCACCAGAACGTAAAAAAAGTGACGTTCTGGTGGTGATAACCCCTTGTAAACATACCCCTTAATGGTCTAGAAAAATAAAAAATATAATAGCAGAAGAGTCATTTCAATAGGTGTTCATGGAATGCAATGAATTCCTTAATCTCACAAAAAATTTGGCTATCGAGTTCTCATCAATGAACAAGTATTGCATATTTCAAAATACATTTTAAAACATTAAGGGGCCCATTACGATACCCGGCGTAAATAATTCCGCCAGGCATGGAAGCGGCAAAAATCCGCCCGCACACACCGCCTGAACACCGACCACGCCATTACGATTACACAAACCGAATACCGCCATCGGCGGAAAAAGCACACAAAATACCGCCCGCCAACGTCCGAGTCGGAGTTAAACCGCCCGCCACGGACGGAAACACGCACGACAACACAAAACCGCCCGCCCTCACGGCCGACACACCGCACGTGAAATTACGATCGCACCGACATGAGCGCGGAAAACCACAAATATACCGCCCGCCAGCGCAAACAACGCCGATGAGAACCGACACGGCAGAAGCCATGGCGCCAACGTACCTGCACAGAAACCATCCGCACACAAAACCAATAGCACACAACATGGCCAACAAGTCCACACAGCAAGGCACGCACAAATACACAAGCACAGTACACATCCCGAAAACACCCCCCGGACAAACAAAAAATACAAAGGCCAGAACCCCAGACACAACACACCTGAAAACAACAGACCATGAGGACACACCCACATAGGTGAGTACAAAAGCAGCACTCCCACAGACCACAACCCCTTGCTACATTGCAAACCAGAGAGGAGAGGAGAGGACACAGTGACACAGCAAGGACAGCAGCACACCACAGAAACGCACACATCACAACCACCACCACCACCACCACCAAACACCACCACCACCACCACCACCACCACCACCACCACCACCACCAAACACCGGCACCACAAACCCCCTGCACATTACACAACACACACCGCAGCAGCACCACAAACACCATGGCACCACAAAGGATGCCCAAGTTCACGCCCATGGAGCTGACGGTCATGGTCGACGAGATCATCAAGGTGTACCCACAAATCTATGGGAACATGGTCCAGCACACACCACTAGCCACCAGAAACAGAATGTGGAACCGGATCGTAGACCAGGTCAATGCAGTCGGGACCCTGCCCAGGAACAGAGTCGAGATTAACAAACGTTGGAATGACGTCAAGAGCCTGGTCAAGAAGAAGGAGGGCAAAAACAGAGAGCTGGCTGCCGTCACTGGCGGAGGGAATCCCGCGCTCTTTAAGACCTTCAAAGCGTGGGAGGAGAAGGTGCGAGTCGTAATCCATCCGGAGATCCTCGCCGGATTAGCAGGGGAGTGGAGGCTGGTAAGTACAAACTAATGTATACCAGCACACCGCTATGTACTCACATGCACTACCACCATGCCACAGCTCCCAGGGACAAACACCCCCATGTCCAGCACACAATACACAACACATCACACACACATGCAACAGACACTACCACACACAGCCCAAACCGAACAACTGTAAGATGCGTGGGGACATGTGTACACTAAGCCAGCCACGTAACCACCAACAGGTCCCCAAATATGCCAGAAGCGCCACAACGAGCACCCACCACACCCATGTGTCCGCCACAGCTGCACTAACCGACAAGTAACAGGTAAGTGGCAGGAACACAAAGTGCAGTGGGTGGGACGGTGGACAGCCCAAGTACAACACACACCAGGCCCCAGTCCCACAGCACAGCAAGGAGGAGCATCCCCCACACCCCACAGCCACGTGTCAGCCACCGCAGTGCACAACGACAGCCGAAAGGCAGACATCACGGTCCACAGCAATCGGTGTCAGTGGGTGTCCAGCCACCCCCACGACCCACAACACCCCCCCACCCCCACAGACCTGCAACATGGAGCACCCCCCGCTTAGAGCCATGTGGCATCCAGTACAGTGCACGCACGAACAACTTGCAGGTGGGAAACTGGACAGGGCTGGATAACTGGAGGCATGAGGACCATAACACGACCAACACATGGGACATGTCACGTAGCAGACGAACACGCAGCACCGCCCACCGTCACGAACAAGTGAACAATGTGCACACGGACATGAACAACAGACTCACACCCCACATGACCCATCACAGACATAGCAACACCCAAGGAGCCACGTCTGCATGCACAAGCCACACTGAATATAGTCCCACACGGCAGCCACTGTGCAACTCATCACACACAACCGAAACACCATTGAAGTCCTGTCCATGTAGCCCCTACTGCCTGTCAACCACACACCCCACAACTACGCCTATGTAAGACAAACAACACTAGACGCAACAGAGCGGAACAACATAAATGCACACGAACACCACTGAACCCATCAAACACACAGACACACCATGCACAAACAACATACCATCCATCCCATCCGTCAGCCCCAGTCTCATGAAAGGCATGTCATCCGCACAGCTGCCACACATACAGCAGTCACGCTAAGATACATGCCCATGACCAACCATGTGCCAGAAGTCAATGAAGTGCACGACACACTGTGAGCAACAACACACAACATGGGCCACACCCCCCGAGCACTGCAGTGATGCACATGGCACAGGGCAGCACGCACACCAAGGAGATGGGACAACTGCAATACGTTGGGTGGCACACAACCATCACTCACTCATAACGATGCGTCCAATGCCATGTCCAGTAATCACAACAGACAGCAAATATGCAGGCCATGTTAAGCATGCACACACCTCAAACCATGCACTGTCATGCTGCCACAACACATGTCACGTTCGGCACCCATGGCTCACAGCATGTACCCCAAAAGCATATTCCCTCCCAAATGCGAATCTGGGGCATAGCCCCCATGTTGCCATATGCGTTCCTAAGCGTTCCATTTGAACCCCAAAAGCATATCCCCTCCCAAATGCGAATCTGGGGCATAGCCCCCATGTTGCCATATGCGTTCCTAAGCGTTCCATTTGAACCCCAAAAGCATATCCCCTCCCAAATGCGAATCTGGGGCATAGCCCCCATGTTGCCATATGCGTTCCTAAGCGTTCCATTTGAACCCCAAAAGCATATCCCCTCCCAAATGCGAATCTGGGGCATGGCCCCCATGTTGCCATATGCGTTCCTAAGCGTTCCATTTGAACCCCAAAAGCATATCCCCTCCCAAATGCGAATCTGGGGCATGGCCCCCATGTTGCCATATGCGTTCCTAAGCGTTCCATTTGAACCCCAAAAGCATATCCCCTCCCAAATGCGAATCTGGGGCATAGCCCCCATGTTGCCATATGCGTTCCTAAGCGTTCCATTTGAACCCCAAAAGCATATCCCCTCCCAAATGCGAATCTGGGGCATAGCCCCCATGTTGCCATATGCGTTCCTAAGCGTTCCATTTGAACCCCAAAAGCATATCCCCTCCCAAATGCGAATCTGGGGCATAGCCCCCATGTTGCCATATGCGTTCCTAAGCGTTCCATTTGAACCCCAAAAGCAAAGTACAAACCAGACCCAGGATGGGCCAGGAGCCCGCATACACCAGAGTCACAATAAGTAGGGGCACAGCAACACACCCATCGGCATGGCCAATCCGTCCCATGCCACATGTGCACAGCACACAGTCCCATTGCCAAGCACACACAACTACAGATGCTACAGCCACACACACGCCTCCGGGAAACCCATGTACGAGATTGCACGAACTGTCAATGTCAGACGACAAATACATACTTCGCCAGGTGCAACACAATAACAAATCTCATTCTCTCCACAGGTGACGAACTGCTGGATGCTGGGGATGGAGCCAGCAGCCAGCACAGCCAGCCTACAAGCCCCCAACGAGGACACACGGATCTGGAGGATCTGTCCTCCTCTTCGGACACGGACAACCAAGCAGGCCCATCTGGTGTGGCAGGGCCCAGCCGCTCCCCAGGACCCCTCCTACCCACCAACCCATCATCCAGGGCTGCTGAACATTCCCAGCCCCCTGCTGCCACTGTCGTTGCGGCCACACCCACGGTCATTGTGGCCACTACCACTGCCGCAACCGCCACCATCGCCGCACCGACCACCACCGCCGCCACCACCGCCACGTCTTCGCTGGCACCAGCCCCAGCGCAGGTGGTGGCCCGGACGACTGGATCCACCCTGGGAGCCACAGCGAGGACCGTGGTGAGCAATGTGGCTAGTGGGCAGGCCGGTGGCAGCAGGACTGGTAGGAGGAGCAGGGTCAGGGAAACGCCAGCCTCCCCTGGGAGCCATGCCCTGCCTCACATGGCCAGAGTCCTTGGGGCCTATGAAGAGGCCCAAGGACAATGGGTCCGGTCTGCTTCAGACACGCGTGAGGTGCTGGGGGTGCTGAGGTCCATGGACGCCCGTATGGGCCAAATCGTGGACCTCATGGGACAGCTGGTGGTGGCGGTGAGGTCACAGCCAGGGACAGCAGCTCCCCTCCGCCACCACCTGCCGGGGCGCAGGGTGGAGCAGCAGTGTCCAGTTCCCCTGCGTCCACAGCCAGTGATCACACCTCAACCACCAGCATGTCGCAAGCAGGCACCCCCCTCGCAAACGTGGAAGGGGCCGTCCGAAGAGGAAACAGATCTCCCGGGAGGACTTCGCACGCTCCAGCCGCAAGTGAGGCAGCCAGCCAGCCTTCCGCCAGCCTTCCTTGACCAGCCACTGCATTGACTTGGACTACGATCCCACTCCACACAGCCATCTGGATGGCATGTGTGTGTTGGACTATGGACATAGAACCAGTGGGTACACCCTGAGCATCACGCAGCCATGACCGACAGCTCATTGTCACTGCACGCACCACTTTTGTCATCACCTTACACACAATCACATGTCACAGTTAGTAATAAATGCACCTTTTTCACTAACTGCTGTTTGTGCCCTGTGTTTTAATTGTACGGAATACAACGGCCACCTTGGGCGGAAAGGCACCTGATGCGTGGCATGGCAATGGAACCGGAGGAGCCTGTAGGGACCTAGGGGTGGGAGACAGAACAGGAGCACATTCAATGAGTGTGTCACACACCCATCACACAGTACATGTCAACAACTACAAGCAATGTACACACATCGCACAGAGCAATAGGGCACAATGCCACAGCCACCAACAGTGGCATACTACCCTGGCCATGGAGCGTTGACACACAGCACGCAGTGAACAAACGGCCACCCTGACACAGCACACACACACCTGCACAGATACAGCCACATCAGCCGTCGTACATGGACACTCACCGTCAAGTGAAGTAGCGGGCGATGAGCTGCTGCCGCACATTACCAGCTTCCTCCTCTCCGCTGTCCTCCTCACTCGAGCTGTCCTGGTCTGCGGGCTGGGGCCCTGGTTGATCTCCGTCATCCACGATGAGGGGGATCTGCTTCCGAATGGCCAGATTGTGCAGCATGCAGCACGCCACCACTATCTGGCACACCTTCTGTGGGGAGTACGCCAACGCACCCCCGGTGCGGTCCAGGCACCTGAACCTGGACTTGAGGAGGCCAAAGGTACGCTCGACCACACGTCTGGTCCTCCCATGTGCCTCATTGTAGCGATCGTCTGCTGGGGTGCGAGGATTCCTCAATGGACTGAGCAGCCATGCCCCATTCGGATATGCAGAGTCACCTGGGTGTGAGGGACACAGAGAACCGTTGCAATTCCAACTGGACAGGGGACAGCATCGCACAACCAGCACGCTACACCACTCCACATACTCACCGACAATACAGGCACGATCCTGTTGCATATTGGACATCAGTCGTGGCAAGATGCTGTTGCGCATTATGTGTGCGTCATGGGCCGAGCCTGGGAACTTTGCACACACGTGGGTGATCACCATGTCCGCAAGGCACACCACTTGCACATTCAGGGAGTGCGTGTGCTTCCTGTTGCGGTACAGGTGCTCAGTGGCCTGTGGTGGAACAAGGCCGACATGTGTGCAGTCAATGGCTCCAACGACGTGTGGGATTCTGCCAAGGGCATAGAATGCACCCTTCACTGCCGCCAATTCACGAGCCCTGGGGAAGCGGATGTACCTGTTTCGGTACAGCATCATGGCTGCCAGTACATCCCTCAGCACCTTGCTGAACATGGGCTGGGACATCCCTCCTCCAATGCCCACTGTGTGCTGGAATGACCCAGTGGCAAAGAAATGCATGGCGGCCATCACCTTAGCCGTGGGGGTGACAGCAGTCGGATACACCCTGCGGGGACGGAGATGGGGTTCTAACATGGCACACAGTCGATGCAGGGTTGGCCTGTCCAGCCGAAACTTCCTAATAACCTCTGTATCGTCCATGTCCGCCAGCAATTGGTATGGGCGGTCAATGTTCGGTCTCCGCCTAGGGACAATGGCAGAGGACACATGTCAATGCAACACGACACATAGCAATTTCGCATACACATCACTGACATGACTGAGCAAGCACATGAGCCACAGCCCAGCTGTCAAGCTGGGACGGCACGGCCACAATACACTTACACAGGTCTCCCAACAATGGCAATGGCTAGTGATACAAACCACTGCCATGTGCATGCACATGGGGATCTAGGCCCCAATGACTTGCGGGGCGTGCTGATGGGGACTGACTGCATATCCGTCAAGCGGCAACGCCACGGCAACATGAATGTCTGCTGAGCATGGAACTGCTTCCGCGGCTGGATGAGTATGGCACACGACGACGACGATGTGGGCACAGGCTGAGCGGCCAAAACAAGTGGGACCTGTGGCACGAGGGGATATGAGACAGTAGTAGGTGTCAGCACTGCACCCTATGTACAGCACTGTACGGATCACACCTCCCGAAACATTGACAGGTGTCCACATTGACAGCCCCATGCCAAGACGGCTGTGTGCTTGCAGTCACACGTCACAGGTGAGAGGTTACATTGCACGTGCCAGGTGGCAGTCGTACATAGTGGGAGCTGGCATGTGTGTGCATGTGTCTCCTGTTCAGGATCCACCAGATGGGCGCTGACTCTGTACTGACCATTGGACACAGCATGTTCCGTGGAAGGCTTGTGTGTGTGGGATGGTGGCACTGGATGTGCCTCCGTTGGGTGGGGGGCCATGCACAGGGCGGGTACGTCGATGATTGCGCATTGTTGGTCACGGTGGGTGCACCCACTAAGATGTGTTGCCCTGTGTTCAATTCCTATGTCCGCATGATGATGGACTGTAGATGTGGGCAGACTACACATTGGTCGATGTGCTGTCTATATGCATGTGCCTTCACACCAGGCACAGCTGCCCCTGCACATGTGACCCCTGCTGGACTCGCTGCTGGGTCTGTGGAGCTGATGCACCTTCTGCGCGTGGGGCGGGCAGCTCTCCTCACTTCCCTCATTGCGCATGTCATGACTTTGCCGCAGGTGACATGGATCATGGAGGGCCCACATGTACGCGTGGGTAGGCTACACATGATTGTACACTGGTCGCCACCCCCAGTCAGTGTTTCGAATGGGAAGGTTGTCGTGCTGGTGGTATGTTCGATGTGGCGGATGGGCGGGCCTAGGTGCGGGCTTACATTCCGGACATGGGGGTAGTTGTATTGGCGACTAGTTGCAGTACACACGGGACACGTCTCTTCCTTTCCACATCTGGGTCATCCCTTGTACTAACTGACAGTGATACAGTCATCTTCGCCCCAGCCCTCATGTCCTCCCCTCGCTCCCCCAATATGCATGCTCACCTGCGAGGCTAGCGCTTGCACAGGCAGCCCCAAGCTCGCAATAGAGAGGGCAAGGAGTGTATGTGTGGGTCCAGTCGCACGAGTGGGCTGTCTCAGGGTATGATGTGTTGCGGGACGCCGTCCACCTGCGTGGTGCCCCAAATGGAGACCCGGCCTGCATGGACTATGCATCACAGTCTTCGCCTTCCGGATCCGCCACCTGCGACACCCAGTGGCTGTGGCTGCCCTTGCGGCCAGGCCACGTCCGTCTGTGACTGATGGCCCACACATTCACTCTTTGGCCTCTCTGGGGAGGGCTCGGGGGTGGTGGCGCACGCGCTTGCACTTAGTCGCAATGGCATGTGGCGTGGTTGGTATGATGGGCAATGGATGGGATGGTGCGAGCCACCTCCCGTGACGTCAGTGCTGCTCGTGCTGTGGTGCGTCCCCCTACACTTCCATTTGACTTGTGCCATGCTAGACGTTGAGGTTCTATTGCCTGCGTGATATGACCAGGAGGAGCGCGAGGAGACCTCTCACACACCATGCTCCACTGCCATCCCGTGCCCTGTATCGCCTGTGCGGATTGACTATGTTGGGGTTACACCTGGTCGACTGGGGCTGTGTGTGCCTTGTCAAGGGGCATGGCGGGCGCACAACAGGATCCAGCTTGTCCACAGAGGGTGGGCTGAGGTGCGCCTGGTACCGCTTTGTACGTGTGCCCGGCTGCTGTGCACACACGTGTTCACTCCCCCCCGACAGGTGTCCTCTCACAATGCCCAGGGAAGCGGTGGTGTACTGTTCATGAGCCCTCCCAACACGGCGTGCTCCAACTTGGCATGTGCGCATCTACCCGTCACACCCACCCACCTGAGCACTGCGTCCATACGACTTCACACGACACATGTGTGTCTTCCACAGTAGTGCTACTCATTTGCGTTGACATCCAATACCAGTGGACTACATGGTCATGTCACGACTGCCGTGTACTTCACATACTCTCATCCTCTCTCATTCGTACTTGTGAAATGAGTCAGCGGAGACAGTTTTGGTTTCAAACATTATATTGAGTCTTCTGTCCTCTGTGATGCAGTATAGTGGACACTACTGGCAGCGGAATACATGTTGAGGATATACTGAGCATGATTGCAAATGGGATAGGGTGTGGGGTTACATGTGATTGGCTGTTGCATGTGGGATGTGGGCTTCAGAGTGACATCTGCTTGGCCAAGGCTGTGCTAATGTACATTTACGTATAGCTGCGGAGCTGCGGACTTTGACACAGACGGTATACATGTAGCCTACCAGACCGCTTGGCATCATGGGCACAGTCCATCTCAGTTCCATGTGACAGGTTTGCTGCGGTTGTTCCTCATGCACGCGTGCATGTGAGGTGACATCAGGGCATGTGCTTGCGTGCATGCAGCGGCGTGCCACTTGTTGTTGCACTGTGGTGGTTACTGGACATGTCACAGTCACTGGGGTCGTGTTGTTGTTGTATGCACTTGTCGTCCATGCAAAGGTCCTGGTATGGGATTCCCGGGGCGGGGGTGGGAGGGGTGCAGCACCCACAGACTCCAGGCGACCTATTCATGTCCACTGAGCGGTGTGTGTGTCCATGTGCGCTGGATCCATGTCGTGTCCTGGTTGTTCGTGCAGTTCCGTCCATGTGGGTGCGATACACAGACCCCATGCCACTGCCTCCCACGATGCATGCGGTGTTCCTGGATGTGAAGGGGAACAGTGTGCATGTCCCGGTCATATCCGATGTCATGGCGATGTCGTTGATGGTGTGGTTACAGTTGCCGGTCGTTTGGTATGGCTGTTGTGGTGGTGACTGGCCAGTCCGTGCGGAAGCTAAGCATGGGTGCGGGGTTGGACATCATAGGTCACTCGGGGAACCTGCGTTGTGGTCCGACGTATTTACAGGTTGTCAGGTATGCGATGCCGCCCAGCAGGGCTTCCATGTCATTGGTGGTGTACATGTTTGCCAGCCAATGAAGCGGATGGTGGCTGTCAAGGTGTTGTTCGTAAGTTGTCCCTTGGAGGACCATGATGGGGCATGCTGGGTGACATTCGATGTAGCTGTTCTCGATGATCCGTCGTGTGGAGGCACAGTGGTCCCATTTCAGTGCGGGTGCGATGTTGGCCACATACGCCATGCCCCCATAGGCAGAGCAGGCCCTGTCGTGTGCGTCCAGAGGGAGGAGTAGTGGTAGCAGGTCCGCCTTCAGACATGCCGGGTTGGAGAGGCATATCTCGACGGGATGCTGGTAGGGACACCTCCGACAGTAGAAGACGGGCATGACGCAGCTGAACAATGTGATGCGGTAAGTCAGTCGGTAACTTACGTTCAGCAGGGACAGGAGATCGCATCCCAATGTATGTAACAGGTTGGTTTTGTACAGCTTGAGCTGTTCGGCGTAGTTGGGTAGGTGTGTTGCGGTTGCCATTTCGCAGCGGTGCGTTGTGGTGGCGTGCTCCGGCTGTGTGTGCAGTCTGCAATGTGCACGCTCTGAGGTTGCTGTGAGCTCTGTGTAGTCGTAGGGAGACAGGACTTGTGTTCTGTTGGCTTGTTTGGAGGACACGGGCCCTCTTCCCACATGCTTCTCAGACAGTTCAAGGTCAGTGCTGTGTGACTCCTTCCAATTAACTTGCATGTGGCCGACATGGGGGAGTGTTTTCTTCTTTCTTCCCCGTCCGTTGTGTGCTTCTGTGATATGCGCTATCTGCCCTGTGGTCGGTCTCCTCGGCATGCCTGTGTTGGTCTATTCTTGGACAATGGCTGTATTCACCGGCTTCTGTCGTAGGGCTGTGGTTTCGGAGTTGGAATGGAAGGTCATTCAGTGCTGTCTGCTCTCCCTTGTGTGGGCGGCAGGCTGCCTTTCCGCTCTGCGTTGGGCCTTGTGTGTGGATGTTATTCTTGGGCCACCTGTTGTCGGTCCCCGGGCTCTTTGGTGTTCCGTTTTATATGTCTTGTTCATATGTGCAGGGTGGTATGGGTGTTTCTGTGTGGTACTGGCGTTCCTCTTCCCGAAGGGGCCCTGCTTCTCCTAGTTGGTGTTGCCGCCGCTGTGTGCTACGCCATGTTTGTTACACTGGGGTGTGTCCTGCTGTTGCGTGTCTTCACTGACATGTGTGCGTCGGTTGTGTGGCGTTGGGTGTTGTCCGTGAATTGGGCGTTGAGGACATGTCTGTGGCCGGCCTGTCACGTGTCATGTGCGTTCGGGTTGGGGCTGATGTGTGTGCTGCTTGGTTGTGTCCCTGTGTCTGTGTGCGACGCATGCATGGCGCTGCGGTTGGCCTCTGCGTTGTGCGCATGTGTGGCGGCGTCATCGGCGCTTTGGGGCCGTGACGCGGTGGTTGGTTACTAGTCCCAGGTGGTGTGTACACATGTGTTCCGCGATGTTACGATTTGGCCTGTGTGTCATATGTGGATGCAATGGTGGATGTGTTGTGTACATGCGCTGGTGGGGGGTTGTCCGCTTTTTCCGCCCTTGCACTGTGTGCGCTGTTTGCGTGCACTTGTTGTGTGTGTGCCTACCTGCGTCTCCGCGGTACGTTGCGTCCTTGGTGGTGCATCAGCAGAAGCATGGGGAGTGCCTGCAGTGCTGGATTCATGCTCGGGGAGCCGCTTCTTCGTTGTCCGTGCTCGGCATCCGTGTTACCGCTTCGGTTTGTCGTACGGTATCTCTTGGCCGTGGGAGCCGTTTGTTTGCGGCATCGTAATTTATGCGCCGGGCGGGACGTGTTTCGTCGGACGGTGTGTGTCAGTTGGGCTGCGCCGCTACATGTACGGGCGCACTTTGATGGCGGACGGTGTTGCTGGCTTGCCGGCGGTGTTTGGCCTACTTTTCGCATCGTAATTGGGCGGGCGTGTGGACTGCTGCGTGCCGGCAGTAACTGGTGGTTTTTGCATCCGCCAGCACGGCGGTTGTGCTTCCGCCCGACATCGTAATGAGCCCCTAAGTCACTTATCTATGTAAAGGCAATTTTGAAATTATGAGATGTTCAATTTAATTAACGGTTTAAAAAGTTGGTAATTTTTATTATTATTAGATGCTGTAGAACTTTCGTAATTTGTTAGGAAATACTCTTCCTTTGTGTATATGGACCCAACTCTGGGGCATATTTACAAGGGGATTGCGCCATCTCTTTTTGTAGTTCTCCCTTTTATTTTGTTCACTGGATTGCCTGGTATTTTAACTTTGGGCAATAGGAGACTGGTAAAACACTTTAATTTCTTTTATATATTTTATTTGAGGAAGAAGAAATTCCATAAAAGAAAAGAATTATACATTTTTAATTGTTACATAAATACACATAGATAATTCATCACGTAATCATACATCAAAAATATCACAAGTTTAAAATCATTGATCCCATAGTCATACATCGTTAAGATCATCACTGGAAAAAATTCTCCATTAAAAATACATCCAAAATAGAGTATTACACCTAACCTACACAACCAATAAATCCACCAATGCTCCCCATCTGTTATTAAAAAAATAAAACACATAAACAATGAGAATAGACAATGAGGAGAGCACATACACATGAACAATTCTCCATCTGCCTTAAGATCCCATACAATGGAGCCAAGAAGCCCTTATTTAATCCTGTCACCAAAATAAATATTAAAGTGCTTAGCCAATTAGTTACCGGCAACGAGATGGCCATACTCCTCCGCCTAGCTCCCATCCCTTTTGTATTGATATAAACTATCATCTAGATTATAAATCAACAATAGTCTGGACAGCCCTTGAAGAAAAGAAGGAGGTTCCTGTTTTAAACAACCTGTTGCAATGCAGATAGGAGCAAAGAATTTGGGATATAGTTTGCGTATATCATTCATAAATTGAAATTGAAGGTCTACCCCAAATAGCATCAACTGAGGTGTAATTCAGATCGGAGTATTTAGAATCATGCTCAAACACTCTGATATTGTATTCCTGGGTGGAGCTAACTTTATAAAAGTATGGAACATATAGACTATATCAGCTTCACTGTCCCCTCATCGAGGGTAGTTTGAGTCAAATAATTTTCCCAGAGACACAATTTCTGAGGGGTATAGACCAGATTAAACAATGTCCGGTGATGTTGGCTTCTTAACCTAGCACATAACAAAATCTCCTGCCCTAACTTCAAAGATAACTGAAAGAAGATATTATTGGGAATGGTGTCCAACCTTGTACCCCATTTCTCAAGTTGGGTATTTATATCATCTAAATCGAGATCAATAAGCAAACTGTAGAGAATCCTGATTTTGACACCACCTCCCCCAGGCTTTATATTCTGTACTATAGCTAAAGAAATCCATTGGTAGCAGATATTTAAAAAATACTTTGCTTGGGAGGCATATATTTCTGCTGCAGATCTACAAAGGAGCAGAGTCAACAAACCTATCCCCCATTTAAAATATGCCTTCTTTCCCCCAGACCATACCATAGTTATCATGAAAAACTGAGGGAAACAGGGGAGAATGCCAACAGGGTGTATAAAAGTTTTACCGGGCCATACCTATTCTACCCCTAAGGATAGCCCTAGTTTATGAGCCACCTCAATTATCTTGAACTTGACATTTTTGTAGTAGCTAGGTTTCTGAATCCTCAAAAAGGAGCCTCTGGTTTGTATTCCCAAGGTTAGTTCATAAATGTTAGGAAGACTTTCTGCTTCTAAATGCATACTGCCAGCGCAGTCAACACCTCCATGGCCCTCATTGTGATGGCGGTCGGACGAGCATCTGACCGCAATCGTATCGGGATGGAGACCACCCAACATGTAGTCGGCGGCTCCACTCACCTTATTACGATCCGACCATCATGAAAGCGGTTGGAATCATGCCTTTTTCAATTGCAGCTTGTACTGGCGGCCCACAAAAGAGCTGCAGCATAAGCCACAATTGAAAAAGGCATGTTTTTAAACTTCCATTCACTGTGTGCCAAGCACCATGTGGTGCATGGATGTTTGAGGGGGCAACACATGTGCCCCTGAGGCCCCATAGTGGAGTCCTATGGGGGATGGGGGCCCTGCTAGGGGCCCCCAAAGTCCCTTTCCGTCTGGCTTTACATGGCTGTTGGACCACCATGTAAAGGCAGAGGGAAAAGTGACATCCTAATCCCTATGGCGGTGCCTCCGCAGGCACCGCCCTCATTGTAGGAAATATTATTCCGCCACCGCTCTAAGGGCTCCTTGATCCTGTCGGAGGTGGCGGACTTTCTCCCCACCCGATGCGCTCTGACCTCCAGTATCCTAATAAGGCGGTCAGACCGCAGCCTCAGATGTTGGACAGACTACCACCGACGGCCTGTCAGTGGCGATCCCCCTGACATCATAATAAGACCCTATATGTTGTAGCATGAATGCCCAGTAATAATGCTTTAAATTAGCTACAGCCCAGCCCCCTCTGCCTAGTGGTGAAACCAGATATTTCAAAGCTCCTCTCACCCTCTTCTATTGCCAAATAAATTCCATCCAACTTCTTCAACCATTCCTGTCTGATTGTCAAAATAGATAAAGAACCTTTGAAAGCAACAGCATTTTAATAACATTACACCGCACAATTAATATTAAGTGCATTTTTTTATGCGCACCAGATCTTTCTTGATTTTAATGCAATGTGGGTTTGTGGTTCAGTGGGACGATATTATCCATCTTGGGTGCTATATTATTTCCCAGGTACACAGCAGTATCAGTCTTTCAAGGACCTTGAAAACAAATATTGTTATTACATAAAATTTGATTCTTGCCCCTATTCAGGAAATACTTGTATGTTTGTGCAAAACTGTCAGCTTCCTCTTCCACTGCCCGAGTCACCCTGTCTGGATCCGTGGTAGCAATGGCGATATTGTCAGAATATGCTAGCATCTTTGAAACAAATCCATTAGTTATCACATAAATTATGGACCTATTATTCATAAGTTTTTTGCAGGAGGGGATCAATGTAAAGCACAGACAGAAGAGGGGAAAAAGGGCACACTTGCTTTCTCCCCCTATTGATATTAATAGCCTTGGACTCAGTGCCCATTAACTGTAAAGTTGCTGCTGGATTACAATACATAATCCGTATGGCAGACCAAAAGGCAGACTTACCCCAAACCTCTGGAGAACATCCCAAAGATACAGCCAGGTGAATTGGTCAGAAGCCTTCTCAGCAATGAGCAGAATCATTGCCATAGGAGTCCTCCTAGTCTCTGCTAAATGAGATAGTGTCCTTACCTGTCTTATATGATCTGTCATGCTATGACCTGGGACAAACTCATGCTGCCAGGTAGAGATCAATTTGGCAATAACCCTGCTTAACCAAGATGTCAACACTTTGGTTTAGCTCTTAGCATTCCTGTTGATTAGTCTAATCAAACTGTAAGATCCAGGATTCAATTGAAGTTTCTCCTTTTTTAAGACCAGAATATTAGTCGTCGCCCATGATTCAGGAGCAAAATATCCCCGGTGAGCCTCCAGAAAAGTGGCAACCATATATTCTGAGACCACCGAGAAAAAGGTGTGATACAATTCTATGGGAATTTTATTTGGTCCCAATTCTGGCCAGTTCTGCCACCAAGTAATCAATAGCTGATGCGTCATCAAAGTTAGAATTATCTACTTAACAGATTGTAAATTTAAATCCTGCAATTTGACATTCTGCTAGAGCCCATTGTTCAACATTATGAATGAATGAATGAATGAATCAATGAGGTATTTATAAAGGGTATAGGCCAGATTGAACAATGTCCGGTGATGTTAGCTTCTTAACCTAGCACATAACAAAATCTCCTGCCCTAACTTCAAAGATAACTGAAAGAAGATATTATTGGGAATGGTGTCCAACCTTGTACCCCATTTCTCAAGTTGGGTATTTATATCATCTAAATCGAGATCAATAAGCAAACTGTAGAGAATCCTGATTTTGACACCACCTCCCCCAGGCTTTATATTCTGTACTATAGCTAAAGAAATCCATTGGTAGCAGATATTTAAAAAATACTTTGCTTGGGAAGCATATATTTCTGCTGCAGATCTACAAAGGAGCAGAGTCAAAAAACCTATCCCCCATTTAAAATATGCCTTCTTTCCCCCAGACCATACCATAGTTATCATGAAAAACTGAGGGAAACAGGGGAGAATGCCAACAGGGTGTATAAAAGTTGTACCGGGCCATACCTATTCTACCCCTAAGGATAGCCCTAGTTTATGAGCCACCTCAATTATCTTGAACTTGACATTTTTGTAGAAGCTAGGTTTCTGAATCCACAAAAAGGAGCCTCTGGTTTGTTTTCCCAAGGTTAGTTCATAAATATTAGGAAGACTTTCTGCTTCTAAATGCATACTGCCAGCGCAGTCAACACCTCTATGGCCCTCATTGTGATGGCGGTCGGACGAGCGTCTGACCGCAATCGTATCGGGATGGAGACCACCCAACATGTAGTCGGCGGCTCCACTCACCTTATTACGATCCGACCATCATGAAAGCGGTTGGAATCATGCCTTTTTCAATTGCGGCTTGTACTGGCGGCCCACAAAAGAGCCGCAGCATAAGCCACAATTGAAAAAGGCATGTTTTTAAACTTCCATTCACTGTGTGCCAAGCACCATGTGGTGCATGGATGTTTGAGAGGGCAACACATGTGCCCCTGAGGCCCCATAGTGGAGTCCTATGGGGGATGGAGGCCCTGCTAGGGGCCCCCAAAGTCCCTTTCCATCTGGCTTTACATGGCTGTTGGACCACCATGTAAAGGCAGAGGGAAAAGTGACATCCTAATCCCTATGGCGGTGCCTCCGCAGGCACCGCCCTCATTGTAGGAAATATTATTCCGCCACCGCTCTGAAGGGCTCCTTGATCCTGTCGGAGGTGGCGGACTTTCTCCCCACCCGATGCGCTCTGACCTCCAGTATCCTAATAAGGCGGTCAGACCGCAGCCTCAGATGTTGGACAGACTACCACCGATGGCCTGTCAGTGGCGATCCCCCTGACATCATAATAAGACCCTATATGTTGTAGCATGAATGCCCAGTAATAATGCTTTAAATTAGCTACAGCCCAGCCCCCTCTGCCTAGTGGTGAAACCAGATATTTCAAAGCTCCTCTCACCCTCTTCTATTGCCAAATAAATTCCATCCAACTTCTTCAACCATTCCTGTCTGATTGTCAAAATAGATAAAGAACCTTTGAAAGCAACAGCATTTTAATAACATTACACCGCACAATTAATATTAAGTGCATTTTTTTTATGCGCACCAGATCTTTCTTGATTTTAATGCAATGTGGGATTGTGGTTCAGTGGGACGATATTATCCATCTTGGGTGCTATATTATTTCCCAGGTACACAGCAGTATCAGTCTTTCAAGGACCTTGAAAACAAATATTGTTATTACATAAAATTTGATTCTTGCCCCTATTCAGGAAATACTTGTATGTTTGTGCAAAACTGTCAGCTTCCTCTTTTACTGCCTGAGTCACCCTGTCTGGATCCGTGGTAGCAATGGCGATATTGTCAAAATATGCTAGCATCTTTGAAACAAATCCATTAGTTATCACATAAATTATGGACCTATTATTCATAAGTTTTTTGCAGGTGGGGATCAATGTAAAGCACAAACAGAAGAGGGGAAAAAGGGCACACTTGCTTTCTCCCCCTATTGATATTAATAACCTTGGACTCAGTGCCCATTAACTGTAAAGTTGCTGCTGGATTACAATACATAATCCGTATGGCAGACCAAAAGGCAGACTTACCCCAAACCTCTGGAGAACATCCCAAAGATACAGCCAGGTGAATTGGTCAGAAGCCTTCTCAGCAATGAGCAGAATCATTGCCATAGGAGTCCTCCTAGTCTCTGCTAAATGAGATAGTGTCCTTACCTGTCTTATATGATCTGTCATGCTATGACCTGGGACAAACTCATGCTGCCAGGTAGAGATCAATTTGGCAATAACCCTGCTTAACCAAGATGTCAACACTTTGGTTTAGCTCTTAGCATTCCTGTTGATTAGTCTAATCAAACTGTAAGATCCAGGATTCAAATGAAGTTTCTCCTTTTTTAAGACCAGAATATTAGTCGTCGCCCATGATTCAGGAGCAAAATATCCCCGGTGAGCCTCCAGAAAAGTGGCAACCATATATTCTGAGACCACCGAGAAAAAGGTGTGATACAATTCTATGGGAATTTTATTTGGTCCCAATTCTGGCCAGTTCTGCCACCAAGTAATCAATAGCTGATGCGTCATCAAAGTTAGAATTATCTACTTAACAGATTGTAAATTTAAATCCTGCAATTTGACATTCTGCTAGAGCCCATTGTTCAACATTATTAATGAATGAATGAATGAGGTATTTATAAAGCGCTGAATGAGGTATTTATAAAGCGCTAACTGCCACTCCGAAATCCTGGCGCTGGTTGGAGGTGAGAGAAAGCCCAGGAGATCCTAAATGAGTGAGAGACAGAACTCATCTGAGGATCTGAATATCCAAGTTTTCAGTGCCTTCCTAAATTGTGTTTCTGTTTTTAGCAATCTCAGATGACGTGGCAACAGGTTCCAGGCTTTGCTTCCCAAGACGGCCACTGTTTTTCCTCCCTTGGTTTTACATCTAAAACTGGGGATTTGAGGAGGTTAGCTGACGAGGACCTAAGGGTCCTGGTTGTGATGTAGGGGGTGAACCTCGCTGAGAGGTACTTTGGTCCTAGTTTAAGTGAGGCTCTAAAGGTGATTAAGAGAATCTTAAAAAGTATTCTCTTATGCAGCGGAAGCCAATGAAGGGTTTTTAAGGCTGCAGATGCTGAGGACCTTCGTGGTAGTTTTAGTACCAAACGAGCCGCAGCGTGTTGGACCACTTGGAGTCTTTTTAATGTTTGTTTATTGGCTCCTGCCAGGAGGCTGTTGCAGTAGTCCAGGCCGGAGAGGATCAGGGCAACCGCCGCTGATTTCCTTGCGGTGAGTGGAATTAGATCAAAGAATTTTTTCAAGGACTTAATGAGGCTAAAGCAGGTCCCTGCTACTGTCATTGCGTGTGATTGGAAGGTGAGAGCGGTATCAAACTGCACTCCTAGGTTTTTAGCTACCTTCACCATATTAGGCGGAGGTGTCGCACCCTCCGGCCACCAATCTCAAGGCTGAAATGAGACATCTTTTCCTATTGGTAGGATCTCGGTTTTATCGGTGTTGCACCTGAGGTGGTTGTTCTTCATCCACTGGATGACCTCGGTTAGGCATCGTTTGAAGTTAAGTTCGGAGTCCGTGGAGTCGTTGTCCAAAGATAAAATCATTTGGGTGTCGTCTGCGTAGGACGTAACTTCGATCCCAAATGATGCTATCAGGGAGATGAGTGGGGTCATGTAAATGTTAAAGAATCACTGACAAAATATCGAAGGTCAAAAAATCGACCTACAAAAATATCGCAACAAAAATATCGATGTCAAGAATATCGACATCCTATCTACAACATGGTAAGTACAAAAATATCGAAAAAAAATATCGATGTCAAAAATATCGTAATCAAAAATATCTTTTTTTTTTTTTTTTTTATAATATGTAAAATAAACTAAATAATACTTATAATTTAAATAAACATAGTTAAAATTATTTGGTAATATTTAAAATTAATAAGTAACATATATAATTAAATAAAACATTAATTAAACATATACATATAATATATAATATACTTACTTAATAATAAGTTTGAATAATTATTTTAATAAATTATAAATTATTAAAAAATATTATAAATTATAAATACATCTATACACATAAAACAATAACATAAAGAAAAATTAAATAATTATGTATAACAAATTAAAAAGTTAAATTTACTTTTAATATTTTTAAAATTAATTATATACTATATTAACTAAAATAATGCAAAAAATATTAAGTAGCGTAGGTAATAAAATTACTATTACAACTCCCAAAAAAACAACAGTACAAAAAATGTTGGATAGCGTAGGTGTAAAAATTACTATTCCCACTCCAGAGAGTGCAACAGTAGGGAAAGTGTTGGATAGCGTAGGGGTAAAAATTACTATTCCCACTCCAGAGAGTGCAACAGTAGGGAAAGTGTTGGATAGCGTAGGGGTACAAATTACTATTCCCACTCCAGGGAGTGCAACAGTAGGGAAAGTGTTGGATAGCGTAGGGGTAAAAATTACTATTCCCACTCCAGAGAGTGCAACAGTAGGGAAAGTGTTGGATAGCGTAGGGGTAAAAATTACTATTCCCACTCCAGAGAGTGCAACAGTAGGGAAAGTGTTGGATAGCGTAGGGGTAAAAATTACTATTCCCACTCCAGAGAGTGCAACAGTAGGGAAAGTGTTGGATAGCGTAGGGGTAAAAATTACTATTCCCACTCCAGAGAGTGCAACAGTAGGGAAAGTGTTGGATAGCGTAGGGGTAAAAATTACTATTCCCACTCCAGAGAGTGCAACAGTAGGGAAAGTGTTGGATAGCGTAGGGGTAAAAATTACTATTCCCACTCCAGGGAGTGCAACAGTAGGGAAAGTGTTGGATAGCGTAGGGGTAAAAATTACTATTCCCACTCCAGAGAGTGCAACAGTAGGGAAAGTGTTGGATAGCGTAGGGGTAAAAATTACTATTCCCACTCCAGAGAGTGCAACAGTAGGGAAAGTGTTGGATAGCGTAGGGGTAAAAATTACTATTCCCACTCCAGAGAGTGCAACAGTAGGGAAAGTGTTGGATAGCGTAGGGGTAAAAATTACTATTCCCACTCCAGGGAGTGCAACAGTAGGGAAAGTGTTGGATAGCGTAGGGGTAAAAATTACTATTCCCACTCCAGAGAGTGCAACAGTAGGGAAAGTGTTGGATAGCGTAGGGGTAAAAATTACTATTCCCACTCCAGAGAGTGCAACAGTAGGGAAAGTGTTGGATAGCGTAGAAGTGACAAATAACATACTTAGAAATAAACAAATTTTTTAAAATAATTAATGAATTATTAAATAACTCTAAACTATTTACCAATACCAATAATAATTTATTAAAAACATATTTACCAATAGAAAATTTATTAACAATACATTAATAATAAATACCAATAAATAATAATTAATGAATATTAATTAAATTTATCAATAGATAATATTTAATAATATTTAATTACCAATTAATGATAAAACAACAATAAATTAATTATCAATACCCAAAAATAAATTTAATAATTACTTAATTAGATTTCAATTACTTCCAAAAGTATTACCCTATAAACGCACAACACACTGCAATGATAAAATACACTTAACATAATGATCAATTAATCAATTAATAAAAATTAATAACTAATTAATAATAATTAATTACCAATTAATAATTGATTACCAATTATCAATTAATTAACACTAATATAATTATCAATACCAATTAATTAAAATAAATTATAAATTAATTGCATTTAAATTACATATTGATTAATTAATCAATTACTAAAAATTAATCACCAATTAATTAAAATTAATTACCAATTATTAATTCATTAACAATTATATAATTATCAATAACAATTAATTAAAATAAATTATAACTTAATTAAATTTAAATTACATGATAATCAATTAATCAAAATTATAACCAATTAATAAAAATTAATTACCAATTATTAATTAATTAACAATAATATATTTATCAATACCAATTAATTAAAATAAATTATAACTTAATTACAATTAAATTACTTCCCACCCTATTCCCCTATAAACCCACAACCCGCTACAGAACTTAAACGCAAAAAATATTTAAAATTAATTTATAATTCCTAAAAATTAATAATTAATTTAGTATAATTAAATTACTTCCCACCCTATTCCCCTATAAACCCACAACCCGCTACAGTACAAAAAAATAAAATTACTTAAAAAAATAAATTTATTAACATATAAAAATTGTATACATATATTTTTAAACAATTAGAACACTTAACAAAAACACATATAACACATACATATTAAAAACATAACAAAATACATAACAATAATACAAATATCGATATTAGTAACATCGATATTAGTAACATCGATATATTTGATTTCGATATTACTAACTTCGATATTACTTACATCGATATTAAAAAATTCGATATTACTTACCTTAGGGTCGATATTCTGTCCATCGATATTCTGTCCCTTCGATATTCTTTCCCTTCGATATTTAAACTTCGATATTTTTGTATATCGATATAATTTTTCCGATATTTTGACTGCCCACCATGTTAAACAACAACAGGCTTAGGGATGAACCCTGTGGCACTCCTGTTGTGATGGTGCGTTCGACAGAGAGAAATGTTCCAAGTGACACAGCTTGTCTACGACTTGTGAGGAAGGATTTTATCCATTCCAGTGCGGTGTTGGAAATACCGCTGGATTTGAGTCTTGCGAGGAGAATCCTGTGTGAATCTCGTGTGGCTGAACGCCACTTGTCCCTCTAAGAAGTTGGACGCCGACCGCTGGGGGTCGCGTAACTAGTTAGCATGGAGGAGTCTCGTTCGTTATCGGAATTAACCAGACAAATCGCTCCACCAACTAAGAACGGCCATGCATTATCTGGAGCACACTTATTCATAGCACATATGCCCTCAATATCCTCAATCCTTCGGCCACCCAAGCACATTTGGTCCTATCATTCAGACCTTGGACATTATCTGATGCAATACATAACATAGCCATGTACTAGGTGATAGACCACTAAGAAGCTGTGACTGGGGAGAAAGGCCCAAAAAATCCAAACCACTAAATCTAACAGTTATGCTAAATTGCTACCAAATAGAACTCCTTTCTTGAAAGTATATCTTCACTCCTCATTTTTCAGTACTTTTTAGACCACCCACTCTCCCCTAGCACTCCCTCACCAGGGCCCCTTAGTCCCCCGGATCTCCCATCCCACAAACCCCCTCACCCCTCCCAAAGCCCACCTCCTTGTGAAGTCAATTAGACCCTCCGTGAGTGGTCTGTGTGATGGAGCATGCACCCCCCCACCTGCACGTGTGCAACTGTCAAATCTCTGGAAATAATCAGTCAAACAATAATTCACCTTACTTTATCCAGCAATCTGAACCTGTACCTACTACTGGCAGCCCATAGCATTCCCACCAATACAGTGCCATTGTTTAAAGATTCCATGGTGTATAGAGTCAAGTTAGACTGCCCAGATATTCTTTTGCCTTGATCTCTGAGTTAAATATAAGTGACCTCTCATTAAATACTATCTTTAATCATGCAGGAATAAGCAGAAATGCTTGTGCACCTTTGTGCTGAAATTGTTTGATCATTTGACAAAGTCTCCATTGTCGCTCAACCGCTAAATGACAGAAATTTGGTTGCACAAAGATTACGTGGCCGTCAGTGCTATGTTTCACATCTAGGTGTACCTTTTCAAACACCACTTTCCTAAGCAGAAAGTGACCAAAGAAAATAAGGATGACCCTAGGTTTAGAGCTGGAAGAAGCATCCCCCAGGTTTATTTGTTTCTGAGAAAAGGGGTGTTCCCATTCCTGTGATATCTGAAAAGAAGTCTTGTAAGATATCTTGGCGATAAATCCTCTCACCTTGTCACCCTCCACCCCTTCCTTGATCCCGGTTACCCTTAAGTTGTTCCAGCGATGCCGGTTCTCAAAGTCCTCCATCTTCCATTGGCTGTTGACTAGTTGAGATTCATGGGTCATAGTCTGGTCTGTCACTGGATCAATTTAGGTTTCCATTCCAGCAGTTTGATGCTCTTGCCATTATCTTGGAGGAAGTTTTATGAGATTTTTCTGCATAGATACACACCCTAAATTAACATGTGCTCATCCTTTGGTAGCTTGGAACAGAGCAGTCAGGCTTAACTTGAACCAATGTGTAAAGTATTTGTGTAACACTCAAATTGCAGGAACTCAATGAAAACCCCACAAAAAGACTTCACACAGGTGTAGAAAAATAGAATATATTTATTTGAGTAAAACAAGACCAATTTGCCAAAAATCCAACCAGTAGAAGTTGAAATATGAATTTTTAAAGTTAAATATGAAAACAGTGTTAGAAGTCATTAGTGGGCAAAAGGTTACTTGAGGTTACGACGGAACGCTGCAAATCCAAAGTTCAGGCCAACTGCGATCGACAGCAGGCCGGTTACAGGACCCAGGCATGTCCCACAAACAAAGTACCTTGGATGAAGCTTTTGTTGATGTTGAAGACGCGAGGAGTTGAGGAAGTGCAGCATCGTTGTCGATCCATGGATGGAGGTGAGTGTCAGTGCCGATCCGTGCTGTCGATGAAAGCTTCGATATTGTACCGTTGTTCCATGCAGGCGCTGCTTTGATGTTGAGCCGCACTGTCGTCTTTGAGCAGCTTTGGTGGTCAAATGGCTGTCGTCAAACAGCTGTGCGTTGGTGTCGAAGTGAGATGCAACAGCGCCGGTCGGCGCAAAGTCACTGCTCTGTCGACATCAAGGGATAAAACAGCTGCAAAATCCACTAATGAGGCCAAGTACTGGAGGGGGCACCTCAGGCAAGGGTAGGACTCACAGAGGGCAGAGTCCAGCAGCACCAGGAGAGTTGCAGAAGTCTTATGTGTCCCTGAGACTTCAGAAGAATAGGAGGTAAGTTAGCAAGCCCTTGTTGTCACTCTGGGTTCAAGTGAGATGGGTCCAGTCCTTGTCCTCAGCAGGTAAGAGATCGGAAGGCAGCAAGGCAGCTCAGCAAAGTAGAGAAGTGGTTCCTCGGAACAGTCAGTCACAGCAAAGTGGCAATCCTTTCAGCACAGCAGTCTTTACTCCAGCAGAGTTCTTCCCAGGTCCAGTGGTGTTCTGATTTGATAGAGCCAGAGCCCTGGTAATTGTACCCAAAAGTGCCTTTGATGTAGGGGGTGACTTCAAAAGAGTTCTCTGATGTGCCCAATTATGCTTTTCAAACCAGCCCTGGCTCCAGACAGCCAGTAGGGGGTAAATCAGCCCTTTGTGTGATGGCAGGACACAACCTATTCAGATGTAAGTGTGAGCCACCTCTCCCCCTTCCTGCCCATGAAGACTTTCAGTATGCAGATGAATGCAGTTGTATCCCCTGTCACACCCAGCCCTTCCTGTGTTGTGGCTGTCTAGAGGGAATGCTCAAAGTGTAGTTGTCACCCAGCCCAGACATGCATTGGAGACAGGCTGCAGGCACACAGAGCAAAGTTAACCGGTTAACTGCTTAGAACGTTGCGCGCCAGTGCGGAACGTTCTATTAAGCGGGCGGGGCCGCGTCGGCCAACGGACGTGCGCAGCACTACCGAGGTAGTGCTCGCGACGGCCGTTGGCCGACAGAAGCACTTAACGGGTTAAGAGCAGAGAAATGTCCACTTTCAAAAAGTGACATTTCTAAAATGGTAATGTCAAATCCAACTTTACCACTAAAGAGGATTTATCACCACCAGTCCAAAGATATTGAACATAAAGTAGCTACTCCTTTCCAATCAGGAATTACAGCTTAAAACGTACTTTAAGGAATCCCCAATGCTAGCCTATGAAAGGAGTAGCCTCACAGCAGTGAAAAACAAATTTAGCTGTTTGTCACTACCAGGACATATAAAGCCTAAAAGTACCTATCCTGCCTTTTAGTTACACAGCACCCTGCCCTTAGGGTCACTTAGGGACTGCCTTAGGGGTGATTTATGTGTAATAAAAGGGGAGTTTAAGGCTTGGCATGTGGTTTTAAATGCCAAATCAAAGTGGCAGTAAACTGCACACACAGGCCCTTCATTGGTAGGCCTGAGACAGGTTTGAAAGGCTACTTGTGTGGGTGGCACAACCAGTGCTGCAGGCCCACTCGTAGCATTTAGATTACAGGCCCTGGATACAGGGGGTACCACTTTACATGGGACTTACAGGCAAACTAAATATGCCAATCAGGTATACACCAATGTCAACATGTTTAGGGGAGAAGCACATGCACTTTAGCACTGGTTAGCAGTGGTAAAGTGATCAGAGTCTTAAGGCCATCAAAGAGGTACAGCTAATATGGGAAGCAAAAGGCAAAAAGTTGGAGGAAAGACCACCCTAAGGATGACAGGTCCAAAAGCCTGCATCTGACTAAGCTCCTGTGCCCAGAACCAGAGGAAGAAGCAGCCAATACACCAGACATTGCTCTGGACACTCCCGAAGTTCCCAGCCGCTTCAAACTCACTGCACTACTTCTGCAATGAAATCCCTGCTGCCTCTCCCGGGCCACGCCTGAGGGTGAATTTGCAGTTAAAGCTGCACTGAAAGCCATTCCTGCCACTCCTGTGACTTCTCACATCTGCATCGCCTTAGCCTTAAGAGACTTCAGTTTCAGCACCATACCTCCCACTGCGGATTTATGGCAGACCGAATGCAAGAAAAGCCACCACTGCCAAGACTCCTTTAATGTAAGCAGCCGTGCGGAGGCAGGCTTTAGGACAGACTTCAAAGCCACGCGACACAGTCGAATCAACACCAATAGCCAGCCCCAGCTCAGTTGCCTACCCTCGATGCTTCTGTGGATACTAAGCACCACGGGGTGCCCTGCAAAGTCGCATACGGTCGAACACACGGTAGCCACCATCTTGCTTCTTCACTTCCCTGCTAAAACACTTTCCAGTGCATATGATTTTGCCTCTAAAAAATGTAAAGCAATTGACTAACCCTAATTCTCTTATGTGACTTTACAGTAAGTGCACAGTAAAAACGTGTGAAAACCACACACTTCTGAGGCTGGTGTCATGAAAAAATCTGTATGAAATTGATAACAATAAGATGGACGTTTTCTATAAAATGTTAAAACATTTTGTGGTTTATTGTGGTAAGTGGATTTCACTAATGGAGTACCTAGCTATTGGGGTCTTAGTTGACATAATTATGTGAATTTTGGAGTTTAATATTGAGTGAAAAATAAAAAGCATTATAAAGTGTACCCTACTGAAGCTGGAGTGATTTTATTTGGCTCCTGATAAAGGCAGATTTTTTGAAGCATTTAGATTAATACTAAGGTCCATTGCATAAATGGTAATCCAGGGTACCTGTTTGTTTTATTTTCTGTTTGTTCCCTTTTTCAGCCAGTATATGAGTCAGTCATATATTGCACATGGACTGCAGTGTGGCTTTGCACAACACATAAGGGGTATCTTAAAATATGGCAGCAGGACTGCTTCTAGCATCATGTCATACAATTATTCAAAGAAGACATCCTGTAGTCCCTGGGGAGATAAGAGGCTGGCATTTCTCTGCAGTAAAACAATTGAAAAAGGTTTAATTAATGCACAGGCTGAATGATTTCTAGGAAAGTTTGGGCCATATTATCAAGAACGGCGATAACATTATCGCCGCTTTAGCGGCAGGAAACTGCAGCTAAAGCGGCGATAAGGGGCTTGATAATATGCCCTATGGAATTCCAATAGAAGCCCAGGTTCTGGTGTGAAGGACATCAAACCTGGGTTTCTATTGGAATTCCATAGGGCATATTATCAAGCCCCTTATCGCCGTTCTTGATAATATGGCCCTTTGTCTTCTCTGCCTGAGCCACGTTACCGCCATAATCTGGCCTTGATAGGCTCTCTCCTCCTACAATGACATTTCTCCAACTCTAAACCTGACCTAAATTAGGTATAAAACAACCTTAACAGTTCCAGAGAACAAAGTATCATCTGCAGCAGGTGCCCTGTTGAAGGATTGCTAGCAGGAAGACAAAACGAATCTACGGTACAGCAACCAGCATTTATCTAGCTAATGTCAAGACTAGAAGAGTAAATTCCATCAAAGAGCCTCACAAAAGCACAGGCAGGAGCACTGCAATTCACAAAAAGTTGTGTAAGGACAGATGTTGTGGTGCTCCCACTGTCTCCAATTCAGAACACTTATGTTATTGAAGATAATCAAGAAGAAAGAAGAGAGAAAGCCTACCTCCTGTCTGCTGCTGCCGCCTCGGAGAATATTGAGGTCTTTCATTGTGACGTCCTTTGACAATTATAAGTGGTTCTCAAGGTGTCAGAAAACATGGCTCCTGTGGGTCCTCGGGGAAAAATGGCAACCTGAAGAAGGGACCACCCTGCTCATTCAGCCTGGACTTTGATTGTGTCTCTAATGTGGGTAGAAAAGCCTCCAATTTAGATCTCTGATATAAGCCTTAACTCTTGCCATGTGCTGTCAAAATATGGACTAATATACTTCGTCAAATGTGTCCCTTCACTGTTCCTGCTGTATGTGCACTCACTGCACTGGGCACTGCATCGACTGCGCTGCTTAGCACACTTTGTTGTAATGTATAACACACTGTTATCTGAATGCATTGGCTTAATCTATTAATTTGGCTGTGTGTCCTCATTAAAATTTAATTTGTTGCACAATTGTGACCAACATACATGTGCGTTTGTTGCTCGGAAATGAATTTACCTTAAGAAAGCATATGAAGAAAGTCTCTCATTGTACAGAAGTTTTGGCCAACCATTTATACAGTTCGTAAGGTACAATGAATCATTCTGGAATTCTTGGCCTAGTCATAAACAAGTACAACCATCTGATAAGCAGACACAGGTAGCTCTCAACACCGAGGAGAGAGCAAGTGTGGGCCAGTGTGTAGGTGCCCAGATGTCTGATGTGGTGAGCGCGTGATCACTACGTGTGGTGTGTATGCTGTGTCCTTATTGGCTGAGAGTTCTTAACTGTATGTGGCATCTATCGTTATAGCATTTTGGGAACCCATGCCTTTGGACAAACGTGTATTTTTGGGGGGCCAATTTCCTCAGACTCTTTGTGGTGCAACTTCCTGTCTGTGGGATTGATCAAGGTATTCCCTGGGTGCGCATTTGTCTATGGGCTAAGTGTAACCCCACCTGTGACCTGTCAATCGGTAGGCTCGGTTTTGGGTCCCAGGGCCCGTCTGACCACGTATCTCTGACTCAGGGTTTAAGGGCGGTCACCTTGAGTGAATCCAACAGCAATGATATGAGTTCATGCAAATGTGTACAATTAATATTGCAGTCATTGATATCATTTTTATCGACATCCTCAGTACTGTGTGTACAGTTGTCATAGCGTACATAGATATTATCTTTACTGATATTGACATTGTTATGTGTGCATAGATTATGGCATACATTGACATTGTTTCTACTGGTATCAACATTGTTATGTGAGCACATTTTGGGGCATATGTATCAAAAAAGAGTTTTGCGATTCCAAAATTGCGATTTTTAGCGAATCGCAATTTGAGAATCGCAAAACGCGATTCCAATAAATGTTCGCAATAATTTTGCGATTCCTTAACTTAAAATTTGCAGAATTTATTTGCGAACTCCATAATAGCGATTCCTTATTTGCGAATTTGGTAATAAGAAATTGCACATTTAGCGAATCTGCTATTCAGGTGCAGCTTGATGACATCACACCCAGGAAGTGTGACTGCCCATGCTGTTCCTGATTGCCTGAGGCTGTGTGAGAGGCTGGGAGGAGAAGCAAACCACTGTGGACTGCAACACCACCAAAACAAAATGGATCCACAGGAGAAGGATAAGGAGGAGGCTGGGAGGAAAAGGAAGCACAAATTCAGTGAGAGGGAATAGGAGGTACTCATTAAAGAGATGGTCCATAGCCATGAGTTGCTGTTTGGGAAAAAATCCCTTCATGTCCCTGAATCACAGAAAAGGAAAATATGGCTGGACATACAGGCAAAGGTGAATGCCATCGGTGTAACCCAGCGTTCCATTGCTGACCTACGCAAGCGCTGGTATGACATGCGCTCCAGGTCCAAGAACAAGGTGGCAACCAGGCTTGCGGAGGCGAAGAAGACTGGCGGGGGTACATCCACTGAGACTGAATCCACGCCCCTTGAGGAGTTGGTGGAGTCCACCCTACAGCCTGAAAGCATCAGCGGGGTGGCTGACATCGACAGCTCCGACACCCCCAACACCAGACAAGGTAAGATGCATGCTAAAGCAGCCCTGACACATTACCAACTTAATCACACACTCAGGAATGCCACAACTACAAAGTAACAATGCAACTCCATTCCACATTTTCCAGCCCACCCAGCAATGCATCATGGGAGATGTAGTCACACACATAATACAGTGGAGCAATGAGACACAGCAATGTATAAGCAGTTGAAGCAAATTAGTAAACAAAAAAATGCTAGACAGTACTTAGCTAACCTAAATGCAGAAAACTTTATTCAGTGAACAATGGGAAGCAGAACACAAAATAAAAAGTGCTTTTTCATTTACAGTTGAACCTGAAACACAGGCTGACAATACTGAAGCCGAGGAGGCAGCACACACAGAGGACCAGGCAGGGCAAGAGGACACAGAGCAGACGACACTGCCAACACCAGTCCCACGGAGACACTGTCAGATTGTGCCTCCACTCCCACTGTTGGAGGGAGAACCAGAGTCCATAGGGGATGAGGCACAGCCAGAGCAGGAACAGCCAGTCGCGGTCCGTGTAGGAGTGCCGGCCGGGCGGTAACGTGGGGCGGGGGAGGGGCAGGGTGGGGGTAGCAAAGTACGGATTACGGACCAATGCAGGTAAGTAAACATTTAAATCAATGAAACGAATTTCGTTGCGCGCACTGCATCGCATTTGGCGATGCAGCGCTCACAACTAAATTCGTTTTATTGATTTAAGTGTTTACTTACCTGTATTGGTCCGTAATCCGTACTTTGCTACCCCCCACCCTGCCCCTCCCCCGCCCCACGTCACCGCCCGGCCGGCACTCCTACACGGACCGCGACTGGGAACAGCGTGCACAACAGGTCCACGATCAGCCCCCTGTCCACCGTAGGGAAGAAACTTGCAGGAGACGCAGGCCAAGGGCACACACCTTATACAGGATCCTACATTTTTTTCCGGCCTGGAAGGCACCATGGTGAAGGTACAGCGCCTGCAAACAAGGAGCATGAAGTCAATACACAGGCAGCTGGTGTCTGTGAACCATAACCTTACTGACATGAAGGAGGGCATCAGAGAGCTCAATGTGAAAATTGATGAGGGACATAAGGCCTGTGCGGACAGCATCAGGGAAATGACGGGAGCAATAAAAGAACTCTGTGCCACCATGAAAAGAGACCAGGCATCCAGACGCAGGGGGAAACAACGTCTGTACACCCGCCTGGACACATATAGCAAGGCGGTCAACTGCTTGTCAAATGCCACTTCCGTGCTGTCACGCCGCACAGTGACCATGCAGGTCGAAATGGCACACTGCAGCCAGGATGTGGCCAAAGGGTTGGTGCAGGTGACAAATGCAGTAGACCAGCTGCAGACAGCTGCCATAGGTGGCACAGGTCTCCTGGGCTCAAGGGACAGTGAGGAGCTCTCCAGCCAAAGCAGCATCACCCCACCAATTGCTGAACCCAGACGGCGTAGTGTGAGGCAGGGAACACCATCGGATGCCTCGAGGGAGAGCAGTCAGCACCCTGAGCGTACAACAGCAGGACGTGCACGCAAGAAATGAACTGTCACCACAGCAGAATACAAATGGGTGAAGTAACCCATGGCATATGGACTTTTGTTTACCCGACATCCATGCACTGTGGACATGACATGTGCAACAGATTGTGCCACACATAAATTGTGTTTGTAGGCTGTGTGACTGATATTTACCTGATGCTAAAGGAACAATAAAACACAGTCATTCTCAAATCATCATTTGCATTGTGTCATCATTACTCACCTAGTAATAGTTGTGTGTTATCTCATCACCTCTCTGTCGTCCCGCAGCTGCCCCTACACCACCTGCTGGTCTGCAACGTGGGCCTGGTACCTCATCCTCATCTGATTCTATCGGTCAGTTCCACCGGTATGCCTTTTCTAGTCGCAATGTTGTGCAGCAAGGCACAAGTAGCCACAATCTTGCAGCAGGTCTCGGGCTGTATTGTAGTGCTCCTCCACTTTTATGCAGGCATCGGAACCTGCTCTTCAGAATACCAAATGTCCGCTCAATTACCTAGCGCGTTGACTTGTGTGCGCGATTGTATCTTCGCTCTCTTGGATTAGCTGGATTGAGGTATGGTGTAAAGATGAATTCGTGGACTGCATATGCACTGTCACCTGCAGGATGAAAGGCATATGGTTAATCACTGTCCTCTCACTTCAGCCCTTAACTGTATGTAAGAGTGCTTGACATGCATTTACCTAGCAGGTAGCCCTCGCCAAATTCGCCCCCAGTGAGACGTATGTATATCCCACTGTGTCTAAAAATGAAGGAATCGTGTGTACCTCCAGGGTATTTTGCCTCTATATCAGTTATGATATATTTGGCATTGCAGATGACCTGTATGTTGAGGGAATGGTATGATTTGCGGTTTCTGAATACGTACTCATTGTTTGATGGGGGTGTGAGGGCTACATGGGTACCATCTATGCAACCAATGACATGGGGAAATTGTGCAATCTGGTAGAAGTCCAGTTTGGTTTGCTGCAATGCCTGTTGTGTGGCGGGAAATGTGATGTGATGATGTAGCCTCTACAACATTGCATCCAGGAATGCATGGAAGAAGCGCAACAGGCAACTCTGGGAGACCCCTCCTGCTGTCGCTATCACCCCCTGGAAGCTCCCGGATGCCAGTAAGTGCAGTGAACAGAGGACCTGCACATGTGGGGGAATGGTTTGGGTCCTGCGGGTTGGGTGTTCAAGCATAGGTTTTAGCTCAGCAATCAAGTCCAGTATGGTAGCTGAGTCCAGCCTATACTTCTCATGTATCTCTTCCTCTGTCTGCTGGAACAGAGTGATGCGCACTCTGATGACCCGTTCCTGTCGGCTCCTTCTCTGTGCTGCTGCTTGAATCTGCATCCTCCTGGCTATCACATACAGCGCTGCCATTGTGGAAAGGCCTGTAGCATTGTGGGCCTGTTTAAATAGGTTGCACCTGGTTACCACATGCTCAGAGTTGGTGGTAATAATCAGGTACAAAATTGCGAATTTCGTAAATTCGCAATTTGCGATTTTTTGATACATAGATTTGCGAATTCGCAATTTGCAACAGCGCTTTTTGCGCTTATCGCAAATAGCGTGTCGTTATTTGCGAAGTCACAAAAATAATTCGCAGAAAGTGGACCTCGCAAAATAAGTATTCGCAATTTTTGCGAATACCTATTTTGCACTGCGAAACTCTGTCATACATAGGGGGGAGCAATTTGCGATCGCAAACACTGTTTTTTAGCTATTCGCAGTGTTTGCGACCTCAAAAAGCTTGATACATATGCCCCCTAATGGCATACATTGACATTGCATTTATTGGTATTGCCGTGGTCGGGCCTGCATATATTATGGTGTGTAATGACATTGTATTCACGGATCTTAACACTTTCTTTGACCAAATCAGTATTTGGGGAAATTAGGGATACAGTTGTTTCTTACATTCATTTTTGCCTTTTCATTTTTGCCCTGCTCAGAAGTTATAAATAATAGAGGAAAATCACTGCACATTATTCTTTCTAGAAAACAATGTTGGAAATTCCACAGATAACAATGTTGGCCAGGATGCTATATTTAGAAAATATGGGGCCAGATGCATCAATACACCATTTTGCGATTCCCTAATTGCGAATCATTGTGATTCCCAATTAGGAAATTGCAAAACGGCGTGCATGAAAGTGTGTTGAACACTTTCTGAGATTCCTAGGGGATCGCAAATGACCTACCTCATGAATATTAATGAGGTAGGTCGCAATTTGCGACTCCCTAGGAATCGCAAAAATCAAAGGGATGGTGGCCTGCTGGGGTCAGCAGACCACCATGTCCGTGATTGTTCTTAAATAAAGCAATATTTTTTTAGGTCTCGGGCCTAGCGTTGCAGTGCGCAGCCCTGCTCGCGCAGCCCGAGACCTCTTGTATGGGCTTTTGAAAGCAGACCACACGCTCGTGCGTGTGGTTTTGCTTTCGCCGGCTGCCATTGGTTTTGGCGTGTTTTTTAAAAAAAAGTAATGCACGCAATTGGGCAAAGGCGGGCGCATGTCCCACCTTTGCTCCGCCCATTCCCATCGGTGGCTAGCACGCGCAGCAGCGCGCGTTCGCCTCGCTGCCGTGCTCTCTTTCCCCGTGCTCTCTTTCCCTCCGCTCCTCTGTGGTGCACGCGCACCACTGGTTTCGATTCCCGCCCCCGCTCCTCTGTGGTGCGCGCGCACCACTGGTTTATTTTATTTCTCATATGGTGCCAGGGTCCTCATCCGAGCTGTGGTGCGGGCCGCTTCTTATCTACGCTACGGGCCTGTGTTGAGGCGCTTGCCACTTCGATGCGCTGTCAGTGACACAGCTGTTCTGAGGTTAACACTTCAGAAGGACTGCAAGGTGCGTCAACCCGCCGAGATGTGAGACAATATACTCTGCCGCAGGCACAGGAATCCATCAGGCTACCTAATACACTCCTAGAACTGGAGAAAGTTGGCTTCTGAAACCCAAAAGGCGTAATGGGGGAGCAGTGTTTTTCTTTTTCGGAAGGGGGTCGTGGCGATTAGTGACCCTTGTGTTGCAGAGACATGGTGTCACCTACAGGGCAGGCAACTCGGGCGCCTTTACGGTGAGGAGCCTTCACAAAGCAGGAACGGTGAAGGGATATGTGCCCCCTGTCTGAGGTGCCTGCATCGGGGGTGATGTGGAACGGACGCCCCTGAAAGGGAGGGGGCTCCCCCAACTCAATGTCTCCGTCTTTACGACGGGGGTATTGATAAAGCTGTAACCCGCGCCCAGAGAACGAGGGGTGTAACCGCTGCTTTGGGAAGTGTTAGCGCTTCTTCCGTGGGTGATGTGTTTTGGAACCTGGGCGCGTGATCCGTCTCTTCGGACGAACCCCACATGTGAAAAGAGGCGCAGACATAAACATGCCAAAACAAAATGAGACAAAATCTTAACTTTACGACTTTCGGTAGTCACAAAAGGCATTTAGTAGTAGTAAAGTTAGGAGTCCTAACTTTACTACTACTACTAAATGCCTTCTGTAAATACCAAAAGTAGTAAGTTTAGGATTTTATCTCAGATTAGTTCTGTGAATCGGCCCCCTTGTTGGTAAATAGTGCAAAATGAGAAGTTTGTGCTGTTTGCCAACAAAATTCTCGGCAGGTTATACCTTCAGAAAACTTATCGGCCATTAGCACAGGAACCAATTTCCAAATGTAAGGTGTGAAATCAACACATGTTCAAGGACCACTCAACTTGGAAGTTTGTATCTGAAATGGAATTAATGTCAAGGCTGTAATTAAGGCCGAAGTTCACTGATTTTTACAATAATAATGCTCACCTGTAATAGATAGCTCATTACACTATCTCCTGCTGCTTCAACGTGTAGTAAATGGCAGGTGTTAATATTTCCTAGTTTTAACCTGCCAGGATGACCAAATGTGTGTCGGGGTTCAAACTCCTGGGGTCTGTATCATGATCAGAGGACTGGTTCAGTGCAGAGCAGAGCGATTGTTTCTTATGTCTAAAGTTCAGACATATAACTCAGAATCTCTGTGTTATACTGCTGTCTCTGGATGGGGTGGATCAGATGGGGCTTATGCCCCTGCTCCATTTGTACTGCCCACCTTGTGCCCCACCAGCACACTACCTTAGCTACTGATTGTGCCAGGAGGCAACAAAGAAAAAAAAAACAAACACTGCACCTTTCCCTCTCATTAATCTGTCCAACTACCTTTCATTGCAAAGCAGTGTTGTTTGCTTAAAATGTTTAAGTTTGTCTATGTGTGTGTGTGCGTAGATTGCCGCTCTCTTTTTCTGACCTATTTTGGCTAAAGTTCATGCGTTAACTCAGAAAAATGCCACATTATTTCTATGAACTTTACGCTCTTCAAACGTAGAAAAGCAAGCTCTGGGCTCTGTACACAGCCGGTGCAGCTCTTCAGCCCTGGCCTACAAAGCAGTGTCGAAGGGTCAGCTCACACAGTGCATGTTCAATTCGTCTTACAACACCTACAGAACTGTCACAGAAATAAATTGCGATGAAAAATGCCAAAAGGAATGTTTTCTTTTTATTACATGGCATTCCTCAAGACTGCCCGCGTTCCCTCCCCTGTTTACCTCCCTATTTTGTGCGGTGCGTCGAAGATCATTAAAATGAAGGGCAGAAATGTGCCGACTCTCCTCAGGCTTGACACGAAGGGCTGCCACAAGCTGTTTTCTACTGTTGGGGCCCTTCCTGTCAGACAGATTTATTTTATTTATTTATTTTAGTGATTTTATATAGCACAAACTTGCTCTCGATGCATCAGAGCGCTTTACTATAGAGCCGAAACATATCAATAACAAATGGATGATACAAAGATAAACCCTGGGAGGAGTGACCAGGTGCCCCCCATAAATAGCGGTGGGGTGCCCTTAGTCGCTCCAAGGGCAGGAGCCAAAAAGCGGGAGTCTCTCATCGGTTTCACAGGAAGGGGAAAGGGTCACCGGTGACGTCATCGAGGGGTGCCCGGAGGCCTATAAGGCATCACAAGAGGAGAGACCGGCCTCTTTTTCTCTCCACCATGCACCAGCGTGCATACCGCAGCAAATACCCAACCACCCCTGGAGGACGGAGGAATTGACGGAATTTTTATTTAGCAGAAAACGGGTGGCTACCCAAAATTTGGACTGATATACTGAACTTACCCCTTGGAGGGGTGTTTTTGTGTGTGCACCAGGCAGGCAGAAGGGGGGACTGACCTGCTGGTGGTCCTGGACCTTTCTGCCCTACCCCGGGGTGCCCAGAGTTGATCTTTTGGGGGTTTTGCCTGGTGACATATACCCCGGCAGGGACGGAGCGCTATGCGGTGCCCCGGTGTATGTGGAACTGAGGATATTGCCCATCCCTCTGAGTGATGGAGGGGAAGTTGCCACAAAGTTATGCCCCGGATGCCCTAGGTTGAGGGCGTGGGCGGTGAATATGGAAAAGGGGCCTGCTGGCACTTTTGCATTCCGAAGTGTTGCCAATTGTTTTATTGCTTGCACAATCCTTGAGATGTTTTGCTTATCGTATGTATTGTATTCTCAGAACAATAATGCCATGGACTGATCTTACAAGTGCATTCTGAAGTGTTGCACTGTAATGGGTGGAGACAACTGTTTTATTGCTTGTGCGACCCTTGAGCTGTTTTGCTAATACTTATGTCCTGTATTCTCATAACAATGTCTGGCCGATCTTACTGTATTCTGATAACAATGATGTACTATGGTTATCATCCCTCACTGATGCAATGTGACTATGTGAATAAAAGGCTATGCCCTTGCTTAAACCACATTAATTGCATTTGGCTAGCTCCTTGGGAGTTGTTTCAGTGGGGGGCGGGGAGTTGCACGTTGTGAGCGCACTATGAGCAGTTCTGTTTTGCATTTGCACCAGTGCTTTAAATGGGCCGGTACTCACCGGTACTGAGTACCGGCACTTCTTAGATTTATCCCTCTGAGTACCGGCACTTCTCTTCTGCCGTGGAGAGTACCGGTACTCATGAAAAGGTAAGCTTATTGGCTGTGAGTGCTGGTGAGCCGGAGTGGAAGGTGTCTCTGGCAGCCAAGGCGCCACTTCTGTATCCCCGATCTGAGCCCCAGCTGAGCTATTCAGCTGGGCTCATTTGAATAATTGCCGGGTGCTCACCATCATGCTGTGTTTGACAGAGCAGGGTCCGTTCAGGCCCTGTGCTGTCAATCACAGTCACACTATCCTGTGCATTTGTGCAAACACAGGAATCATGGCAGTCCCCTGGCAGTGGCAATCAGGCTACGGCCAGTCCGGCCCTGGTGGCAATTAAAAAAGTAATGGTAGGTGAAGAGTATAACATGGCTTTCATCATACCCAAGTCTTTTGTGTGCCTGCTTATGTTTGTGTGTTTGCCTGCATTCGTATGCCTGTTTTTTGTAAGAAATAAGTGAGAGAAAGAGAGAGAGAGAGTCAAAACACTCTCAGGAGGTATTTTAAAGAAAATGGGTGGCACTTTGTGTGTACATGTCTGCTCTGCGACAAAGATTCATAAATAGCATAGTAGGGAGGGTTGGTGGGTGGGTGAGTGAGTGGATAGATGAGTGAACAAGGGTGGATGAATAGATGGATGGATGGATGAATAGATGGATGAGTGAAAGCATGGATGGCTGGGTGAGAGGGGGTGGATTATTGGATAAAAGGGCGGATGATGGGTGGATAAGTGAAACATTGGATGGATGAATGAAAGGGAGGGAGGATGGATGAAGGGGTGGATGATGGATGAGTGGAAGGAGGGATTGAGTGAAAGGGTGGATGGAATAAAGGAGTGAAAGGGTTGATGGATAGATGAGCGAAAGGATTAATGAATGAGCGAAAGGGTGGATAAAGAGATGGATGAGTGAAAGGATGAATGGATAGGTTTGGATATGAAGGGTGGACAGACGGAATGGTGAAAACTGAATGATGGATGAAAGACTGAATAGACGACAGAATGTAAAGGTTAAATGGCGGACATCAGCAGGTAAATGGTAGGATTAAAGAATGAATGGATAGATCTATGGAAGAGGCAAGACCTATCTTCTGGGGAGGGTCATGATGATTTGCTTCATTTACATTGTGCCATAAGAGCTTTGGTTCGAAGTGGGGGTATTTTCAGAGGGTGAGTGAGTGGATGGATGAGTGAGCAAGGGTGAATGTATAGATGGATGGATGAGTGAAAGCATGGATTGCTGGGTGAAAGAGGGTGGATGATTGGATAAAAGGGCGGATGATGGCTGGATAAGTGAAAGATTGGATGGATGAATGAAAGGGAGGGAGGATGGATGAAAGGGTGGATGATGGATGAGTGAAAGGAGGGATTGAGTGAAAGGGTCGATGGAATGAAAGGGTGGATGGAATAAAGGAGTGAAAGGGTTGATGGATAGATGAGCGAAAGGATTGATGAATGAGCAAAAGGGTGGATAAAGAGATGGATGAGTGAAAGGATGAATGGATAGTTTTTTTTTAGTTGGATGGATGGATAGGTTTGGATATGAAGGGTGGACAGACGGAATGGTGAAAAACTGAATGGTGGATGAAAGACTGAATAGATGACAGAATGTAAAGGTTAAATGGTGGACATCAGCAGGTAAATGGTAGGATGAAAGGGTGAATGGATAGATCTATGGAAGAGACAAGACCTATCTTCTGGGGAGGGTCATGATGATTTGCTTCATTTACATTGTGCCATAAGAGCTTTGGTTCGAAGTGGGGGTATTTTCAGAGGCTGAGTGAGTGGATGGATGAGTGAGCAAGGGTGGATGTATAGATGGATGGATGAGTGAAAGCATGGATTGCTGGGTGAAAGAGGGTGGATGATTGGCTAAAAGGGCGGATGATGAGTGGATAAGTGAAAGATTGGATGGATGAATGAAAGGGAGGGAGGATGGATGAAAGGATGGATGATGGATGAGTGAAAGGAGGGATTGAGTGAAAGGGTGGATGGAATGAAAGGGTGGATGGAATAAAGGAGTGAAAGGGTTGATGGATAGATGAGCGAAAGGATTGATGAATGAGCAAAAGGGTGGATAAAGAGATGGATGAGTGAAAGGATGAATGGATAGGTTTTGAGTTGGATGGATGGATAGGTTTGGATATGAAGGGTGGACAGACGGAATGGTGAAAAACTGAATGATGGATGAAAGACTGAATAGACGACAGAATGTAAAGGTTAAATGGTGGACATCAGCAGGTAAATGGTAGGATGAAAGGATGAATGGATAGATCTATGAAAGAGACAAGAGATATCTTCTGGGGAGGGTCATGATGATTTGCTTCATTTGCTTTGTGCCATAAGAGCTTTGGTTCGAAGTGGGGGTATTTTCAGTTTCTTCCTACTCACGTGCTGAAAAATATATAGTATTGTGCCAAACAACAGCAATTAACAGTATGGCATTCAGAAGGTGCAACTATTGCAAAAAAATGGAAATGTTAACATATTATAGCATTTCTCTTTCATTTTGTGTAATGAGTTAACTTGCTTTGTTTATATAAACACATTTCTCATGCGTTTTGGTATGTGCTGCAACTAATATATAAGTCGTTAAGTATCATCAGGTCTTGCCTTTAGCCCCCCCCCAAGCCCCGCCCCCTCACTACACATCTAGCTCATTTTAATGAGTACCTGCACTTATTTTTTCCCATTTAAAGCACTGATTTGCACAGTTGTAAGAAAAGTCTGCTTCAGTATGTAAATAAAAAGCCCATATGCTCCTAATGCAGAAAACGTGTTTCATGAAGTCGGAATTCGGGGTCCTGCGGGAAAGGTCAAAGTCGCCAGAGGAGGCGACGCCATCCCCTTTCTCACGATATGGTTCATTTCTTTTCATCTTATTCCTAATAGACAGCCTGGCCACTGGGCTTAAACGTTTTAAAATCGAGGCCCGTCTAAGATTTATGCCATGTGAGACAGGAAAGGAAAGCCCATTGTGAAGCAATCCGATGTAAAAAAGTCCCCAAGAAGCCATTTCATAAGTAAAGCTTTAAATAACCTGGAAGACGTCTTGCGAATAAAACCACAGACCCGCCTTGAGCGAGCCGCAGACAAACCCGTAAATGCGCTCAACGTGTCGAATTCGATTCCTGACATTGACCGACCACTCACAAAAAATGTGTAAAAATTCATACAACGGGATTACCCAAAACATGCTCTAAAACCAAAAAAAAAATAAAAAAAATAAAGAAATCTTCAGTATGATTTTGTGTAACCATTAGCAATATCTGGCTCTGGTGTGCATGGTGCGTAGGCAGCAAACAGTAAACTACATAGAAAAAGCGCCAGCTGCAAAAACAGAGAAGTCAATTTGTGCATTGTGCAAGATGAGGTTCTAGAGAGAAGGCGGGGGGAAGCGGTGAAGGGGTGGGGGGCAAAGAGCACTTTGCACGCACCCAAAAAAAGGTCACGAGGTGCACCCACCAGACAGAGAGATCGAACATTGTGTAATTGTCTCTGTACAGTCACAAGGATGAAAAGACAGAAGATGGAATCATTGTGGGACATGAATAGCGGATGCACAGGAGGAAAGAATACACATTTACTTATATCAATAACCAAAATACAAGAGCTAATTCGTAGTCAAATACAACTACGGAAAAAAATATGCTATGTTTGCCATAATCGTGAAAGGCAGGATCCAATGTATGGCATTAAAGCACGCAGGTATGAGCATGGAGGCGTGCTCGAAGCCTACGAGGGGACAACGGCCAAAAGGAACACGTCTGGAGACATATGGGGCGAATCATACATAAATCATTTTCTCTGAGTGTTGCGTCTTTCCCCAGTCCAAAGTGTGAGTTAAACGTTTGTGCAAAAGGTGCTTGGCTCCCGCTGCATTGTGGTGTTCCATGGATTTACTGACTCATTCATCCTCTCTCACCAAGGTGTTCGATGTTGTGTCTATGGAAGTTCTAGAAACTCTGAAGTGATTTGTTAGGTCTTAATGATATTTATTTCAGGTGTTCAATTCAGTGTAAATGTAAGGTATTTTCTACTTGCACGTTTGCCGACTGCATCAGGGATGTGCACCAGCGGGTAAAGCTGGAAGACGTGTGTTTGTCCCTAGTGGCATGTGCACTTTCCCTTCTTGGATTTGCACAACCTCCACTTCAAGGAGACAGCCTGATTGAGATCTGACTTTTATAGGCACTGGAGGAAATGAACAGCTTGCATAACACTTGGTATTACAAGAATGCACACTTGCACATGGGAAGTTGCTCAAGGGCTCTTGAAGGAGGGATACAGAGGGAGAGAAAGTTGTTTTACTAGCAAATCTGCTTGGGGGTTTAGGTGGGGGAGGGTTGGTCTTGCAATTACTAAATGGAATCGTAATGATTTGTAAACATCCCTTCATTCGTCAGTGGTTACCCGCATGGAATACCACTGCTCAGGACTTTTTCCACACAAGTTACTACGGTGTAATGGAAGTTTATTGAAAATCACTGACATGGAATCGTAATAACTGGTAAACATCCTTACATTCATCAGTGCTCTCCCTCTCGTAGCTTGGCACAAAAGCAGTCAGGCTTAACGTGCAGGCAATGTGTAACGTATTTATGCTGCACATAAACAGTAATAAAGTGAAAACATACCACAAAAAAAATGGGAAACCAATTTATGAAACGGAGGCCCAGATTCTGAACACTGTCACGCAACGCAGCACAGCCTCCTAGGGGGCTGCGCTGCATTGCGTGCCTCCTATGAGGCTGCTCTGCGTTGTGTGACAGAGAGAGAGCTGGAGAGTGCCATATTCACAAAGAAATGGCACTCTCCTCCAATCTCCCTAGCGACGGCTCTGATTTCAGCAGCCGTGTGCCAGGCACATACTTTAGCGCCATAGAGTTAGGGTATGTGCCTGAGTCTAGCATAGGATTTGTACAGGAAGGATAGGTACCCTTTCTTTACAAAATACTATGCCTAGACATGTCCAAAAGCATTTCCTACTTTGTATGTGTGTTGCACAGTGCAGCATGCATGAAAAGTCATAAAAGCACGGAGAAATGTAAACATTTCTCTGATTAACACCTGTTTTTCAGCGGCGTTAATTTTTGGCACTAAACCCTTTCCACTAATGTTAGTAAATAGGGTTTAGCGTTAAAAGGCATGGGTGGTTGCATGGGAACGCCCATGTTCCACCCATGTAACACCCCCCTAACGCAAAGTAATGCAAAGCAGCGTTTCGCGCTGCTTTGGGTTACTTTACTATACAAACCAACGCAAATATTTATTTGCGTTGGTTTGGGAATCCCAAAACAGGTTTACCGTCGGGTTAGCGTTAAAAAAGTATTGCTAACCTGACGTTAAACCTTCAAGAATCTGGGCCTTAGAGTAAATTTTAATAAATAAAATGAGAGCAGAACAACAAAAATTCAATCAGTAGCACCAGAGAAATTTTAGGGATGTATAGCACTTAAAAGCACAAAGCGCCACTCGCAGTCATTTGGTTGTGCTAGACCATGGGAAAGCCACTAGTTCATGCAGACCGTGATGGAGTGAGTACAGGAACCAGGTTAGTATCACTGAAAAAGTTACCTTCTCAAAGTACGGTGGAGGAGGCCGCAAGGAGTGTCGCCGATGGTCGTCTCTGTAGCGGGAAGATCTGGTTGGGTGACGTTGACTGTCGTTGCTGAAGCTTTACATTGGCAGTCACCACGAGTTGTTGTTGTGGTAGTGCAAAGTGCAGATCTTGTGTTGTTGGTCGTTGCTGGTGGTTGCTGTAGTGCGAAGAGTGGTGTTTGGACAAAATATCGATTTAAAAATATCGGCAGACAGAAATATTGGAAATTAAATATCATGACCCACAAATATTGTGATGCACAAATGTCTTTGACAAGAATATTGGTTTTTGAGGTGAGTAATATCATTGTAAATAATATGTATTTATTTTTATTTAGCAGTATTTATAAAGCGCGGACAATCATCCCTTAGGGAATATTACAGCGCTATTGATGCCACATATTGAATTACTAATTCACTAGGGGAGAGTCCAAAGAAATAAGCAATTAATCAGGAAAAAGCCAAGTTTTGAGCTTCTTTCTCAAGCTAAGGTAATCAACTGTATGGCGAAGGTCCATGGGCTCCCGCAAGATGAGTGAAAGATCAGCCTGCGGCTCTAACTTTTTTGATCTGTATGGATTTGGCCAAGGCTAGGTTGATGGATCTCAGGTTTCTTGAGGGGGTATAGAACTCCATTTTGGTATGAAGAATCACAGGGCCAGTGTTATATAAAGTCCTGTGCGCATTTCCAAGAAGTATACATTACTCCTTTTTTCGGATGGGAAGCCAATAAAGGGTTTTTTGGCAGGTCGAGGCGGAACTGTATCTGTCTTTTATGATTTATGCATGGTGGGGAGCAGGATAGAAAAGCTAATGCTTGAATTGTCTGACCACATTAGTGGGGCAATGTCAATGTTAATTACGACCTCAATGTTTGAGAATAATAAATCCAATGTATGATCAGCTGTGTGTGTAAGGCCTGAAATTCTTTGGTTAAACTGAAGAATGCGCATGTCATTTTCAAGCTGTTTACAAATGAGGTCCTCTAAATTCTCAAAGTGTACATTGAAATCGTCTGTCACTATATAGGGCCTGATTACGAGTTTGGCGGTGAGGGAGCGGGACTGCCCTGCTCTCGCACCGCCAAACCCGTGGTTGAACTGCCCACCAGATTAAGAGTTCTCTCCTGGTCTGGCGGGCGGTTCTTTGGCGTTCCCACAGCGGTGCTTATGAAATAGGGACCGCAAAATCAGTACCTGCACGGCATAAACTGCTGCAATCAATGCCGTGCAGGTACTGGGGTGCATGCCCACAGGGTGGTGCAACATGTGCCCCCCATGCATCTCCAGGCCCAGAGGCAACAGGGGACGTTTCCTCTCCGCGATGGTCTTTATGGAGGTGGAACCTCATGACCGCCGCACCTCCGCCATTCCTGGCGGTTGCGGCAGGCCCAGGGCAGCCTGACCGCTCTAGTTGTAATAGAGTAGATGGAAGACTGCTGCCGCCGCAACCCCGTGAGTCTGGTGGTCCATGTACTCCCAGTCTCGTAATTAGCCCCATAGTGTTTGTACTCTACAACAAGTGGCGAGAGCCATGCAAGTAAATTAGCGACCTCTTGAGAGTTGTAGCCTGGGGGTCTCGATACAATCGTACCCCCCAGCAATATCTGCTCATTAAGACACAGTTAAAATGACTGTGTGCTGGATTCAATAGAGCCTGTGTACATATCTTCAAAGATAGTGGCTAAGCCACCACCTTGTCGCCCTGTTCTATCAAATTTCATTATCTTGTAGCCTAAGGGCAGTGAGATGGCAATATCCAGAAGAAAGTGCTCAGAGAACCACATTTCAGTAATAAAAATCACATTGGGGTAGAATCTATAATAAGGTCCCAAATCTCGAGACAGTGTTTAGATAGTGATCTTGCATTTAAATGCAAACATTTTAAAATATGTGCAGCTGGAGAATAAGATAAGTTCAGTGGGCTAAATAGAGGTCCTTCAATTGGCCACCCATCCCATTTGCAATTTAGACAAGAGAATAGACCTTCAATCTGCCCTGGAGTACCTATCATACAAGCCCCCAGGTGTTGGAGGCCAGCAGCACACCCTCTCCGTGGGTCCGCTGTGCTGCGCTGCCATGCAGTGCCCTCATTTTAATTTCTGCCCCTCTTCAGAGGCTAGATCGCTGACCCCAAGATGGCAGTTCCCAGCCTGAGCACCGGCATTTCAGCCGTGTATTTAGTGATTGACCAAATATGTGGCCAGAGATGAGCCAAAATATCAATGTTTTTAATAATATTTTCACTAATATAGTGATTAAAATATAGTTTTTTAAATTATTTTAATGTGTTTTGGATGATATATTAATTTTATATGTTACTATTGTTTAATGTGGCTAATTGCTTTTAAAATATAGCTTGTAAATTTAAGTGATGTAGAATTTTTTATTAATTTTTAATATAAATGTATAGTGTTGCAGCAGGTTGTTGGGTTTGTAGTGGGAAGTTAGGATGGGAAGATAATTAGGAAATAATTAATTAAGAATTATTTAATACATTTTTTTGATTATATGATTGATATTTTTTAGATAATTTGTATAATACTGATTTATTTTCATTACATGTTATTTTCGGGCTGTTAGATTTGTAGGGGTATAGGGTGGGAAGTTAATTAAGGAATAAATGACTAAAAATTTACTATTAATTGTTAATTATTGAAATAATGTATTTTTAATAATGTAATTTATGGGATACTTATTTATTTTACTTATATTTCAGTTGCGGGCTGCTAGGTTTGTAGGGGTGAAGGATGGGAAGTTAATTAGACAGTAATTTACTATTTATTGATTGTTAATTAATTATTGAACTGAATTTTAATTATGAAAAATATGGAATACAGATTTATTTTACATATATTTTAGTTGTGGGATGGTAGCTTTGTAGGGGAATTGGGTGGGACGTTAATTAAGTAGTAATGTATTAAGTATTATTACTTCTTGTTAAATAATTATTTGATTTTACTTTTAATATGCAAATTGTGAAGTACTTATTTAATTTCATTTTATTTGCAGGATGCTAGGTTTGTAGGGGTCTAGGGTGGGAAATTAATTAAGTGATGATTATTTTAGAATTAATATTAATTGCTCATTAGGTATTTATTTAAATATTTAAGTCATGAAATTGTTATTGTTTTAGTTATATTTTAGGTGCAGGCTGCTAGATTTGTAGGGGTATAGGGTGGGAAGTCAATTAATTAATAATTGAATAACAATTATTTAGTAATTGAAAATTATTTATTTTCTTGCATAGTGATTCTGTAAATTGATTATTTTTTAGATTTTTAACACATATATTTATTTATCTATATTGCATGTTAATTATATTTTTTTATTGAGTTTAATATTTTTTCTACATTCATGGGGTTACTCATATATGTAATGCATTTAAAGGGAAGTGTTTTTCTTACTCTTTCTTAGACTGCAGTGGTAAAATTAACCTCTGCGCAGTTAACTCTTTCCCTACTATTGCGCTGTTAGGATTGGCAATAGTAAATGTCACCCCTCCGAAATCCAACACTTTCCCTAGTGTTGCATAAACTGGAGTGGTAATAGTAAATGTTACCCATCCACAGTCTAACACTTTCCCTACTGCTGAGCTGTTTGGAGTGGAAATAGTAAACCTCACCTCTCCGAAATCCAACACTTTCCCTAGTGTTGCATAAACTGGAGTGGTAATAGTAAATGTTACCCATCCACAGTCTAACACTTTCCCTACTGCTGAGCTGTTTGGAGTGGAAATAGTAAACCTCACCTCTCCGAAATCCAACACTTTCCCTACTGTTGCAGATACTGGAGTGGGAATAGTAGAATAGTATATTTTACCCCTCTGAAATTCAATGCCTTCTCTTCTATTTCCCTGTTTGAAGAGAGAGTAGTAAATTTCACCCCTCGGAAGTCTAACACTTTCCTTATTGTTGCACAGATTGGAGTGGAAATAGTAAATTTCACCCCACCGAAATCCAACACTTTCCCTAATGTTACTACACGCTTGGTGGTTGTTCTAGTGGGGTAATGGCGCTCTTAGGCAGTGCGCGGATATCATTGGGTGAAATTAAATATGAGTGTGGTGCAAAAGGGTAGGGAGAACCACCGCTCTCCCTAAACTGTGGTAAGCCGCAAACAAAAAAGCTCAAAAGTCCCCTGCACACGCTCGTAGTAAACAAACTTAGTACAATTATAAAAGAAAAGAGGAAGAAACACTCTTTATCCACTGCTTTGTGTGGTTCCAGGATTTATTGTCCTTGTTGTGCGTTCCTTTGTTCAAAGCTTTAGCCTAGCCAACACGTGTTTCGTCGCTACCACGCAGAACACAGCGACTTCTTCAGGGCTACATTTCTATGATTGTGATCCTTATTGTCGGTTGTAATTCCGTCCCGAAGGTATATAAATGGTCTCATCAATGCCGGAGACTAAAGTTACACAATGCATTGTCTCATTTGAGCAGCCCATCAGGGGGCGTGCTATCATGTGTATTTAGGAGAGGGAGTGACCTGGACTGTGCACGCTTCTCTTTCGCCACGTGCCTCTGAGGAAGAAGATGATTTCTTTGAAACGCGTCAGGCAGCAGTGGCCTGTGAGCTGGAAAGGGGATTGACATGCGGACGACATCCGTACCTAATTAAAGGCTTTCAAGCAAGTGTTGGTGTGCAGAGTGCTTCTTGCCGATCGGGCACAACTTTGAGCATCATATTTGGCGGCCGCCCTGCCGCCGAGAGTGCACCACCCCGTTATGTTAAGGGGCCACAGGGGTTGGTATTCACCATTCCCTACTATGTGGGACGCCAAACACAGGATTGAGGATACGCCCGCATGCCAAGGCTCATCTACGGGATTTAATTTCACCAACAGGACATTGTGTGCACTCTGATGGGACGCATTTCCTTCAGGGACTCCAACTCCCATAACACAATGCATCGTCTCATTTGAGCAGCCCATCAGGGGGCGTGCTATCACGTGTATTTAGGAGAGGGAGTGACCTGGACTGTGCACGCTTCTCTTTCGCCACGAGCCTCTGAGGAAGAAGATGATTTCTTTGAAACGCGTCAGGCAGCAGTGGCGTGTGAGCTGGAAAGGGGATTGACATGCGGACGACATCCGTACCTAATTAAAGGCTTTCAAGCAAGTGTTGGTGTGCAGAGTGCTTCTTGCCGATCGGGCACAACTTTGAGCATCATATTTGGCTGCCACCCTGCCGCCAAGAGTGCACCACCCCGTTATGTTAGGGGGCCACAGGGGTTGGTATTCACCATTCCCTACTATGTGGGACGCCAAACACAGGATTGAGGATACGCCCGCATGCCAAGGCTCATCTACGGGCTTTAATTTCACCAACAGGACATTGTGTGCACTCTGATGGGACGCATTTCCTTCAGGGACTCCAACTCCCATAACACAATGCATCGTCTCATTTGAGCAGCCCATCAGGGGGCGTGCTATCACGTGTATTTAGGAGAGGGAGTGACCTGGACTGTGCACGCTTCTCTTTCGCCATGAGCCTCTGAGGAAGAAGATGATTTCTATGAAACGCACCAGGCAGCAGTGGCGTGTGAGCTGGAAAGGGGATTGACATGCGGATGACATCTGTACCTAATTAAAGGCTTTCAAGCAAGTGTTGGTGTGCAGAGTGGTTCTTGCCGATCGGGCACAACTTTGAGCATCATATATATATATATACATATAAGGAAGTTCCTGTACAATGGAACTTCCATCATTTGTTAAAGATACCAGTCACTTCCTTCAGATTATTGAAAAATTAAACCAAACCTACACATTTGATGATGATACTCTTCTGGCTACATTTGATGTTGCATCATTATACACCAATATACCACATGAGGATGGGCTTATGGCATTATCTGAAGCTCTTAATAAAAGAACTGTGAAAAAGCCATCAACAAATGTGCTTACCAACTTTGCAAGAGTTATCCTTAAATCCAACAATTTTACATTCAATGGTAAACACTATCTGCAGATACAAGGGACTTCCATGGGCACTCGGATGGCTCCATCCTATGCAAATATCTTCATGGGCAAACTAGAGAACTATATACTTGCTACTTCTAGCATTAAACCACTGGTATGGCTAAGATACATTGATGACATATTTATAATATGGAATGCAGGAAGTAGAACATTGGAACAATTTACAGCTTATATCAACAATATCCATCCTACCATCAAATTTATCAGCAGCAATACTAAACAGAAGCATCATCTCCCTTTTCTGGATGTGCTACTCACCATTCATGAACAAAAAATTACAACTGATCTGTACCACAAGCCTACAGATGCTCATTTGTATCTAAACTGGACTTCATGTCACCCACACCACACTAAACTGAGCATCATCTACAGCCAAGCACTCAGAATAAGACGCATCTGCAGCAATGAGGAAACCTGTAAAGACCATCTACAGGAGCTTGCTACATTATTTAAAAGGCGAGGCTATCCTCTGCATATCATACAGCAACAAATTGACAAGTCTTTGCAGTTGCCCAGAGAAGCACTTATTTGGAATACCAAAGGCAGAAACAAAAGTGACAGAACTCCATTTGTGGTTGACTATCATCCATCAGCTCCCAACTACAGAAATATAATGCAAAAAACATTTCCCTTACTTTCTACTTGTTAAAAATTGCAAAAGGTTTTTCCGAAACCGCCAGTCATTGCTTACCGCAGAGCTCCAAATTTACGATCTCTTATTGTGAGAGCTGAACTCAAGCAAGTTGTAACAAATGCAGGGGTTCATTGCTGTGACTCTAAAAGGTGCATCACGTGTGAATACCTTTTACAAACATCATTAGTAACTAGTTCTGTTACGAGAAGGACCTATGGAATAAGACAGCATCTTACATGTCGCTCAACATGCATTATTTATGTGATTCAGTGCCAACGGCAAAGCTGTAAAAAACAATATGTAGGCCAAACAGTGAATGACCTCCGTACAAGATTCAGAAACCACAAATCGGCAATAATTAATAAGAAAATTGACCAGCCTGTAGCCAATCATTTTAACCTTGTGGATCATTTACTATCAGATTTGAAGATTTTCCCCGTGGAACATGTCTCAAAGGAAGAACTACTGGACTCCAGAGAAAACGTCTGGATGTACCGTTTAAAATCACTGCATCCAGATGGACTGAACATTATTGACAATACAACCTGATTACTGCATATCTCAAGAGCTCTCAGGACTGCATTGATTCCACATTCCAAATGGAATCTTCACTCATGATGCTTTTTGAAAATTCAGCTGTGTCATCTGTGCAGCCACTGAGCAAACCATCTTGTACTACCTGAGGAAGGCGGAAGCTGAAACGTTGTAGTGGAAATATATTTTTGTTCTTTGGTGAATCTATCTGTTTGAGTCACTTCTTTCTTGGATATTTTATTTCTTTGTGACTCATTGTATCCTTTGGGATCCAGATTTTTGCCCTGGCTGGCTGTTGTTTTCTTGTGATCCTTCATCTTCAAGTATATATATATATATATATATATCGACAACAAAAACCCAACACGGTCCAAGATACACGAACCAGAGTCTCCACGGCACAGAGGAAATCCACAACCAGGTACTTAGAAGTATTTTATGTATATATATATATATATGCAAAAATATCCTCCTCCTTCGAAAAAGACAAGGGGACATGGCAGGGCTTCAAGGAATCATTTGTTCGAATTCTCTGGCATGACGCGTTTCGGCAATAGCCTCTTCAGATGCCTCCGGTGTTACAAATTTCAAAGTTTCCTTTTATTTATTAAGCCCCTCCTTCTAAAGTAGCGTGGGGCACACCTGCACCATATATATATATGTTAAACAAATTGCCCAAAAGCAGCGTTTTTCAATTCCCAAACGAGCTGCAGCGAGGCTTCAAAACCGGATGGTGAAAGCACCGTGGAGTGCCCTCTCGCTGCTTTTGGGCAATTTGTTTAACATGGAATATCACGGCTGCTCACGCCGTGGAGAGTAGCACCGCTTCGACAACATGGAAGGCTGTGGGATGGAACAATTCCGAACCCGTACAGCACGGCGCTTTACTGCTAAAGAGCTCAGTTTTCTAAATTCCCTTTCCTACTAAAGGCATTATAATGGACTGTAAATAAGGCAATATCACACTCAACCTACCAGAGGATATTAATTTTAATTGCACCTCCAAGGAACTACATCTCCCAGCACACCGTTGTGCGAACGAACTGTGCCACGCCCACTGAGGGGCTTGTACTAAATAAAGGTTGGCTAAAATGGAGGTGACTGATCAGTGTTTTGTTGTTAGCCCATGATGAAGCGGCGTATTGGCCTCGAAACGCGTCGGCAGAGGCAGACTGTGAATTTTGGGAATTGAAAAACGAGCTGCAGCGAGGCTTCAAAACCGGATGGTGAAAGCACTGTGGAGTGCCCTCTCGCTGCTTTTGGTCAATTTGTTTAACATATATATATTTATTATTTTTATTTATTTTATTACTGTGTTTTATAGAGCGCGAACTTGACCCGTTAGGGTATCAGAGCGCTTTACAGACAACAAAGCATTGTACAAAAGGTATAGAATCACCTGGTAAAAGAAAGAAAAAAAAAACAGATAGTAGGGGCAGGATATAGGATACATAGAAAGACACGTATTTACAAATTACATATACAGTTACTGAAAATGAGATACGTATTTACAGATTACATTTACCATTGCTCAAGACAAGAACCCAGGTTCCTAGGTCGGGTGATTAGGAAATCCGAGGGGAGGCAATAGGCAGACGTGGATCCGTGTCTTAGTGGTGGTTGAGGGCAAGTTTAAATGAGGAATTTGCTCATAAGGAAGGTCTTGGCGTGCTTTTTGAAGTGGGCCAGAGAAGGGATTTTTCTGATGTTAGGTGGGAGAGAGTTCCATATTCTTGGAGCGGCTCCAGAGAAAGCCCGATTGCACGTTTTCTTTTTCCTAAAGCGTGCAGGTTGGAGCAAGAGGTTTCTGGCAGCCCGGGAGTTTCTGGATCCTCCGGAAATCACAAGTTTCCGTGCAAGATATGCAGGGGAATTTGAGTATAAAGCCTTGTGTGTGATGCATGCTAGCTTAAGCTGTATTCTTGCCTCAAAGGGAAGCCAGTTCAAAGCTTTCAGGTGTGGGGAGATGTGGTCGAATTTCCTTGTGCCGGTAAGTAGTCTGGCTGCTGCATTGAGGCAGGCTTTTAAAGGTGCCAGGGAGATCTTGGGTAAACCTCAGAGGGTAGAGCAGCCATATTCCAGTCTAGAGATGACGAGTGCTTGGACAGCCATTTTCAAGTCAGGGGCATCAAGGAATGGTTTCAGTTTCCTAAGGTAGCTCAGGTGGAATCTGGCTGCTTTGGCCATCGAGTTGATATGGTCCCGCATGTTCAGATTGCTGTCAAGGGTAATTCCCAGGGATTTGGCCGAGTCCACGATGGTCGGTGGGCAATTTAAGGCAGTGATAGCATTAATCCATGTTTGGATCTCGTGGTTGGTATTAGGAGGGGAAATTAGGAGAAATTCAGTTTTCTTAGTGTTGAGTTTGAGATGATTGGAGGCGAGCCATTGGACAGTGAGTTTCAGGGCTTCGTTCAGGGAGAGAATCTCTTCGCGAGATGAGGTTTTGATGTAGATCTGAGTGTCATCAGCATACATATGGAAGGAGATATTTGCAGTGCGTAGCACTTCGGCAAGCGGTTCTAGGTAAAGGTTGAAGAGGGTGGGGGACAAGGTTGAACCTTGAGGGACTCCAACCGTGACCGGGGAGGGTGCAGATAGGTTGCCGTTGATTAGGAATCGCTGTGATCGGTTGTGGAGGAAGGACCTAAACCATTCTAGGACAGTGCCATCCAATCCCATCCTGAGTTTGAGGCGTTCAAGTAGTTTTTCATGGTTGACCGTGTCGAAGGCCGAAGATAGATCTAGGAGGATTAGGAGACATGTTTTGCCTTGGTCAAGGGCTTGGAGGGCATCATCAACAATGTGGAGCATGGTGGTTTCAGTGCTGTGCCCAGGTCTAAATCCGGATTGGAAGTCATCGAGTAGGTGGAAGTTGTTGATGTGTTGACTTAGCTGCTGTTGCACACACTTCTCCAGCACTTTGGCTAGGAGGGGATGTTGGAGATGGGTCTGAAGTTGTCAGGGAAGCTGGATCCAGCGAGGGCTTTTTCAAAATGGGGAGGACTTGGCCGGCTTTTAGAGAGTCAGGCATCGATCCCTGCAGGAGAGAGGCGTTAATTATTGCAGTCCAGCTAGGAATAATGGATTGGGCGACGGCAGCTAGACAGTTGGAAGGGAGCGGGTCATTAAAATGGTTATTAGGTTTTAAGGAAGAGAGGATTTTGGAGACGGAGTCTTCGTCATAGACTTTGAAGTCGGTCCAGTGAGCTAGATTTTTAGGTGGAGCCTGTGGGGGCGTCACGGCCGGAGGAGGCAGGTCAGAGAGGGGTTGAGAGTATGTGGCAGAGCTGAGTTCGATTCCTAGGGATTTGATTTTGTCAGCGAAGAAAGAGGAGAATTCCTCGGAGGATATAAGAGACTTGGGGGTTTCTTTCGATGTTTTGGCCAGTTTATTAGATTGGTGTTTGACCAGTTCGAAGAGCTTGCGGGGTCTGTTTTTGGCCTTCTCTAATTCAGTTCTGAAAAATTCTTTTTTGAATTGAGGATGTTCCTGTTATAGACATTTCTGGCCTGGCGGAGAAGTTTTAGATGTGCGGCTGAGGGGTGCTGCCTCCAGGTTCTTTCAGATTGCCGGAGGGATCTCCTCTCATTGTTGAGGGATCCTGTGAACCAGGGGTTTCTGTCTTTGATTTGGGCTCTTTTCAGTTTTAGTGGAGCTAGATCATCCAGGATGTTCGATATAGTCGCAGAGTAGTGATCGTTGAGGCCACTGACCGTTGCGATATGCAAGGGGGAGAGTCAGATTTGCAGCGAGTCTCAAGTTCCCTGAGGTCCAGGTTCTTGGTGTCTCTGATCCAGCGTTTAGGAATCGCTGGTTGCCGTGCTCTTGTCTTGTGAGTGCCAGGTAGGAGGAAGGTGATGGCGTGGTGGTCAGACCAGTCACATGGGTCTATAGAGGTAAGCTTGACTATTGATTCTTTAGAGATGATCCAGTCAAGAGTGGCCCCTTTCGAGTGAGTTGGGAGTGAGCAGGCTTGGGTCAGGGCTTGATCGGCCAGGAGGTCTTTGATGGCGTTGACATGCGGATCCTTGGGATCATTCCAGTGCAAGTTAAAATCACCAAGGAAGATATCTTTGGTGTTGGTGGAGATCTTGGCTGTGATGATTTCCAAGAGGTGGTCGGTGAAAGAATCGTTCATGCCTGGGGGTGGTAAAAGATGTGCAGGTTACATAGTGGGGTGGAGTTGCTGCGAATAGCGAGGGCGAGGTATTCGCAGGATTCGGTGGAGTCTCCCAGAAGTTCCGTGACAAGAAGGTTAGAGCGGTAGATGCAGACTATGCCTCCTCCTTTCTTGTTAGATTGCCTGTCCAGCCTTGCAATGTTGTAGTTGGGAGGGACTAGGAGGTCCAGGCATGGAGATGAGGATTCGTTGAGCCATGATTCTGTTAGGATTGCTAAATCGAAATTTTTGTACAGGATAAGGTCTGCAATATCGGTAGCGTGCTTAGCTGCCGATCGGCAGTTGATTAAGAGACCAGACAGAGAAGATTTGGAGGGATTTTCGGGAGACTGGGCGGACAGGTGGATAGGCGCTAGATTACTTTTGACCACATTTCTGTTGCGGAGGGTTGCTGGTCTGTTGGGGTTGATAGTGATCGTGCGGATGGCATGTTCGGCATTCACGTCAAGAGGATGAGGGGTAGCTGGGGTAGAATTGTAGTCCCGGAGGATGGCAAGGATTTCCAATTCAGTGAGGTCTAGCGGACTAGGAATGGCAAGGGTAGAGTTGTAGGAGGAGACGAGAGCAACAGTTTCCTCCTCAGAGAGGTGGCATGGTTGCTTGCGGGGCGTAGATGTCTCAGAGATAGCGGACGAGGCTGTTTAGTGAACTCTGTGATAGGTGGGGTGATGGAGTTTGGCAGTGGTATGAGGTTGGCGAGGGAGAGTTCAGCGAGGTGAAGGAGGTTCATTAGGCCCAGAATGGAGATATGAATGGTCTGGGTTAGTTTGGCAGCTCTGGAGTGCAGGGATTCGAGGTCCATAGAGGATGGAGGTGCTAAAGGACAGGGGGGCAGTGGTTCAGGAGCAGTTCTATCAGCGTGAGTAGGTGAAAGGGTGGATGGCCTAGCTCGACCTGTATCATAGGTCCTTGGAGGCGTACCAGTCTCACAGTCCGGGTGAAGGTGGCGAGCTAGCGGGGGGGCAATGGTCTCGGGGCATTTCTGCTGGCAAGGCCGGAAGATGTGATAGAGGGGCTAGGATGATTTGTATTGGAGTCTCTTAGCGGGTTGGTTTGAGGGCTGGAAGAGCTAGCTCGACTTGCATCGTAGGTCTTTGGAGGCGTAACAGTGACACAGTCGACTTGGGAAGTTAGAGGGGAGGAGACCAAGGGTCTAGGGACGATACTGTTAGTAAGGCCGGGAGACGTGTTAGGATGGTCAGAGTTGGAAAGCCTTAGAGGGTTTTGTGAGTGGTTAGACATGCTAGATGAGCTGATCGAAGGCTCGCCGGGGCGGGAGTTAGTTGCCCTGCTCGTGTCGTGCACATGGTTTCTGAGGAGGGTAAAAAGGTCCGCAAATTTATTCAGGTTTTTGGTTGAGGCTTGGATCAGGACGATGCCGTTTTTGTAGAGAGTGATGGTGAGGTCAGCTCGCAGGGTTAGGGAAGGTGCTATTGATAGCTTAGTGCCGTATGGAATGTTCTTAGCTGTGTGTACATTGAGGAGGTGAGAAAAGGTTTTGCGCCAGGAGGAGGTTCTTCTAGAGTAGAAAATGAGGTCATTCATGACAGTGCCATTGTCTGCGCTGTACCGTAGGTCAGAGATCAGTGTCTCAGGGTGACTTTTCAGGGTGGAGTGCTTGAAGGTTTTTGCGGCGGTTTTGGAGAGGTTGGGGGTAAACCAGAGAATAAGAATTATCCCCAGTAGCGGACAGGCCAGGGCTTGCCATAATGGCTCGGGTATTCAAGGAGCGATAAGGGACAGTTACGCAGCAAAGTGGAATGCCCAACGTGCGGGAAACAGAATTGTAATGTGACAATACCACCACAGGGGAGCGCACCACTTGGTTAGGGCCTGGATAGCAGCTCTCGAAAAATAGCTAGCGATGTTGAGGGTAATCAGATTGTCTTAGAGCTCCGCCATTTTAAAGTCAGGCAATGAAAGTTGATCATAATGTCTTCATACCGTCGCCATTTTAAGGTCAGGCAGTGATCAGTCTGTTAGTCATAAGGCTACAGTGAGGGACATCGACAGAATAACACAATCTCTAGTGCTAAACAGTGTAGCCTCCCAAGAGCGGTAGTTGATCGTCTTATTTGATGAGTGCCCCACAAGCAATTAGGGAAGAACAATGCTCTCCATTATATCGAGGTGCCGCCATTTTAGGTCAGGCATGCCCCTGCTCATATTAATATTTAATAGGGCAGCACGGCACAAAATCATCAGGCGCCGGTGCTATCTCACTTACAGAGGCGGAGGGGCAGGGCTCTTCGTTCAGCTCAATTGAAACAGTTTGTGTGCCGAAGCTCTCAGGAAGCGCTGAGGGAGGCGGGAGCCTCCGCTGATCGACGCTGGTTCCCAGGGAGGTCGTCGTTGTGGAGTTGGAAGCCGGGGGTCTCTTAGGATCAAACTTCAGCAGGATGCGACCGTCAGCAGGGTTCCAGGCAAGACAGGGAGGCGGCGGCGATTTGAGGCGCCCCGGAGCGGCTGCCGGGCTCAGGTCAATTACGTCTGCACGGGGATCACCAGCTGCTGGCAGGAACTCCTCGGCACTTCAGTTGGGCAACGCGAGGAGTGCTGAGCAATTGCGCCAGCCCGGAGGGTCGAGCTCAGCACCAGCCTCTGTGGACGCCAGCATGGAGGGTCGAAATCGGCACCGGACAAACCAGAGGCAAGGCAGGCTGATGAACGGCCGAGTCAGCAGCTAGCTAGCAGGTTCAGGATTGGGTCTTCCTGTGCGGGAATCGTCGGCTGCCGGCAGGAACTCCTCTGCACCTCACCTGGTTATCGCGAAGAGTCTTGAAAATGGTACCAGCCTGGAGGGTTGAGCTCGGCACCAGTCCAGCCAGTCTCTGCAAGGCCGGCTGCGTGCGGATAGATGGGTCAGCAGCAACAGGAAAGACAAGGTACGTTGCGGCTCAGATCAGCCCCAAAGCGGCATACCGATCCGGGAGCACTGGGTCCGTCGTGAGTGCCCAGTTTATCCTTCAAGGGTGTGCATCAGTAGAGTTGTTCAGTCCGATCCAGGTGTAGGCGGGTGGCGGGCCGGTGGGAACGGATTATGCGGGGATATCTACCAAGAGGTAATCCCCAAACCGGGAGCTCCTGCGGGAGGCTCCTACTCGGCGGCCATCTTCGGCAGCACATATATATATATATATGATGCAAGGTATAGCTCTTACACAAGGGAAGGTGAAAGATATGAGCAAAGGGTTATATAGAGTGCAAGGCCATAAGGGACAACAATGCCATAGCAGAATCTGAGTAGCAAAATCTGAACCTACATTGGTATAGAGCAAATTCAAAGTACCCTTAACTATGATGTGGCCTGGGTCCCACAGTGATACTCATAACGCCTCCGAGGGAATGCCACCCTAGTGTGACACCCTGAAGGTACCGAGCATGGCATGTGTGCAAGGTCTAAAATACATGAAAAATAACTCCCCAGTGGGCAAAGGGTTATGTGCACTGCTATCCTCTAAGAGAGTATACCTTTACACTAGAAAAAGGCTCCCTTCCGAGGGTGATGCCTCAAATAGAAATAGGAATATTGTGTGTAAAGAAATGTGAACAAGTCTGTTTGGAAAGGCAAAAGCAAATGAGAATTGAAATGTGAAAATACCCAAGAGATCCAAAATGTCAGGAATCTTGACAACATGAGAGATACAATCTCAATGGCACCAAAGAAAGAGGAGGGGAGAAGGAGGTAGGGGGAAGATAACGGGGAATGGGAGAGTGTTAGCAATGGGGGTCTCTTGTTGGCAGAGGTAGGTACCTTTGTCCAAATAGGGACCTTTCTTCCTAGTCAGGATAAGGGAGTTACACTCCTAAAATAACCCCTGATCACCCCCTTAGTAGCTTGGCACGAGCAGTCAGGCTTATCTTAGAGGCAGTGTGTAAAGCATTTGTACATAACCAACAGTAATACAGTGTAAGCACTACAAAAGGACACCACTCCAGTTTAGAAAAATATTGAATATTTTTAAATACTTAAGACAAAACCAAAACAATAAAAATCCACCATACAGTACTTAGAAATCTTGAGTTATCAAAATAACCTTGAAAAACAGTTCCTTGAAGTCGATAGCTCCCTCTGGGGCTATCACAGCGTCATGAACAAACAAATCCAAACAGTTCTGGCTGACCGCGGCGTCGCGGGCCAGCTACGGTGTCGGGCAGACCTGCAAAACAGTATCTTTAGAAATGCAGGGCGTCGGCGACCTCTCGTTGAGCTTCCGAAAGCACGGCATCCGCAGGCGTCGGTTCCGGAGGTTGGTGCAGCAGTCGTTGGGCCCTTACAGTCACACGCGTTGCAGATCGAACTCCTCTCGGTTGAAGTCAGGAGCGCTGGCGTCGGCAAGTGTCGGGTGCTGCAGTGTGAAGTGCAGTGATGCCCTCAGGTCGCGGTGTGAGCAGCGGCTCGGTGGCGGCATCAGATGGCGTCGTCGGTGAGACCAGGGTCGTGGTGCAAAGTGATGCGGTGCTCGTCGCGGTGCTGGCAGGTCACGGTGCAAGCAGCGTCGTCGTCATTGCTGAAGCGCTGTCGTCGGCTGACGAACTGGAGTCGATGGCGCCGGCATCGGTAGGCCAAGGCTGCGGTGCGGGATGAGGGCGGTGCATCGTGTAACTTTACGAGCGGTGCCCCCGAACCACGGTGCAAGCAGCGGCGTCGATTTCGGCAGCAGCGGCGTCGTCGGGGATACCAAGGCGGCGGCGTGAAGCGAGGCGATGCTGAGTGTGGTGCCCAGAGGTCGCGGTGCGAACAGCGGCTTGTGGCAGCGTCAGCAGGCGGTGTCAGTGAGACCAGAGTCACAGTGCGGCATTGCGGCGGTGCCCTCTGCGGTGCCTTCAGGACTGGGAGTCGGCAGCGGTGTCGTAGACTGCGTCAGGTTGCTTTTTCTTCTGTTGCAGCACAAAACACACAGTCCCCAGTGTTGAGGGCAGAAGAACCTGAAGTCTTTGCTGTTCCTGAGACTTCTTGAACAGGGGGCAAGCTCTACCTCAAGCCCTTGGAGAAACTCACAAAAATAGATTGCAGAAAGTCCAGTCCAGTCCTTTCACTGCCCAAGACAGAAGCAGCCACTGCAGGCCAACACAGCAAAGCACTCAGCAAAGTGGTTGTTCCTCCTCACAGCTTCTCCAGCTCTTCTTCTTGGCAGTCTTCTTGGTCCAAAAGAGTTCTAAAATTCAGGGGTTTGGGCCCCACTTTTTATAGCCCAAAATCCTTTGTCCCCTCAGGCAGAGAGTGTCTGTGCCCAGTCAGAACCAGTTCTGCCCTCTCTGGTGTGGCTTCCTGGCAGGAGGTGGAGACAGCATTGTCAGAGGCAGACCAGGCCCATTCAGGTGAAAGGAAATCTCCTCCCCCTCCTCTAAATGCAGCCCAGGTCTATTCAGCCCTTTCCTGACCCACCTAGACTATCTGGAGCCACGGCTCCTCTCCAGCCCCTGTCATCCAAAACCCAGACAGTCAATCCACAAACCCAGCAGAGGCCTACTGGATGGCTGAGCAAGAAAATACCTACTTTCTAAAAGTGTTATTTTCAAACACAGAATGCAAAAATCACCTTTTCTAAAAGATGCATCTTTAGATTCTGAGTTCAGGCATACTACACTCCAGACTGTGCAGAACTGTGCAGCTAGACTCCTCCTACAGACCCCTCATAGAGAATCTGCACGAGCATCTATTGCCGCACTTCACTGGCTTCCAGTGGCGGAGAGGATCCAGTTCAAGTCCCTATGTATTACTCATAAGATTCTCGCCTCCAAGGGTCCCCCTATTCTGCAGTCCATTGTTACTCCGCACTGTCCTAGCAGAGACTTGCGTTCGGGAAATAAACGTTTGGCCGCAGTCCCTAGAATATATAGGTCTAGGAGTGGTGGTAGACAATTCTCCTATATAGCCTCCAAGAGTTGGAATGCCCTTCCAAATCACATCCGCTTGGAGAACGACTATATGTCCTTTCGTAGACAACTGAAAACATTTTTGTTCCCGGTTGTTTAAACCTGGTTCACCTGAGATGGCTCTATTCCTAGCGCTGGGAGGCCTTCTGGTAGCCATGCGCTCTATAAATGCCAATTCATTCATTCATTCATTCACTAAACTTTATTTTTCTACCTAGTTCCCAGGGCCAGTTATGTTTAGAAGATGTTATAAACAAACTCCCCATTCTGTCCTATGGGAACAGGTAGCCTTGCAATAGTGTAAAACGAAATTGGCAGTAATTCACTATCAGGACATGCCACACACAACAGGGCATGTCCTACCTTTCACATACACTGCACCCTGTCCACAGGGGTACCTTGGGCCTACCTTAGGGGTGACTGACATGTAAGAAAAGGGAAGGTTAGGGCCTGGCAAGTGGGTACACTTGCCAAGTCGATATGGCAGTCCCACACTGCACACAGGGTCTGCAATGGCAGGCCAGAGTTACATTTACAGGCATTTTGTGTGGGTGGCACAATCCAGTGCTGCAGCCCACTAGCAGCATTTGATTTGCAGGCCCTGGCACACTCAGTGCACTTTACTAGGGACTGACAAGTAATCATATATGCCAATCATGGAAACACCAATCCATAACACAATTTACAACAGGAGCACTTGCACTTTAACACTGAACAGCAGTGAGAAAGTGCGCAGAGACACTAGGCCAGCAAAAACAGACTCAAAACCGGGAGGTCAGAAAGCAAAAAACTAAGGGGAAACACACCAAAAGATGCCAAGTCTAACAGAGAGGGAGAGAGGAGATGGGGATGGAAATAATTGGAAAGGAGATTAGGAGGTGCGAAGCAGAACAGTTTGAATCATACAGTTAATATATAACAATCTGAAGTTTGCCTCAGTGTGAACGATGTAGGATGCTCACAGTCATGGTAATGTCCAAGGCCTAAACAGGACAAATCTCGTAGGGCAACAAACACAAGAAAATCTGTATGCATAAATGTGGGCCTAAACAGGGCAAATCACATAGGTCAGTATAAACTGAAAAATCTGTATACATGAATGCACTGACTAATCAATGTATCTACATGTGGAGGTCAATCTCCAAGTAAATGTAAGTAAAAATCCATGGACTATACTCATGTACTCATGTCCCGTAAGCACAGAGTGGCTCCTATGTGTGACAGGGAACACATGCAAAGGATAAAAAAGGAGATTAACTATGATGTGTGTCCTTTCCTTGTATGTTCTTCTGAAGAAAAGGGTAGGGAGCTCTCGCTGATGGTAACTCTTGTCATTCTTTCAAGAATTTATCCACAGCAAGGAGAAGGATGTAGTAGAGAAAATCCTGAAAGAATTGGAAACCAGAATAAAAAAATTGGAAGATGGCATTACAAAATGTAAACAGAGGAAATACATCAGAGACTGTAATGATTATGAGAAGGGTAGAATATACACCTCCAGTAGGAAGCATGACAATGCCTAAGATAACAACAAAGCTGCCAGAGGCCTTTCGGTAACCTATGAAATGACAATCTATGAAAAGGGATCTGAAACAGAAGAAACCAATGCCTCTAATGCAGGTGAAACCAGTGCGTCGGAGGGAGAAGAAAAAACTAGATCCACAGAGGGACAGCAGCAATCAGGGAGGATACAGGGGCAGAGGGAGGGGAGCAAGAGGATGAGGAACCGAAGGAAGAGGAAGAAAAGGACTATACATGGGAAAATCAGAGAGTGAGAGAAATGTCCAAAGCCCGGTGGGAAAAACTTCTCCCCCCCCACATCATAGCTAAGGGTACTTTGAGATTGCTCCATAACCATGTGGGTTCCGTTTTTGATACTCAGATTATGCTATTGGCATTGTTGTCACTTTTGGCCTTGCATGCCTCATAACGCTCCGCCCTCTGGTGCATGATTGTGTATTTATTCCCACTTTTAGGCCCACTTGGACATGATTGAGATGACCTTGACAGGGACCACCTTGACAGGGAGGGAAGTGTATTAAGATAAGACCTAGAATAAATAATGATAATGTATGTACCATAACCTCTGGGATTGAATTTGTTAGCTGCTATGTTTTAAAGCTACATGTGTATATTCCATAACATCTATGTCTTACGAATGGATTATCCTTTATCTCTCTCCCTTCTAAGATGGCGCCCACCCTCACTTGTTGTATTTTGTCTGTTCACTATGTCTAGTGACTATAACCAGGCCACGCTTGCAACCTAGGGTCATGTGACCAAGGCCCGGCTGGGCCGAAATGCGTTTGGTGTGGTGAATAAACCCCTATATTTCACTTTTGTTTAATGCAGTTTTATATAGCGTGAACTCGACCCGAAGGTATTGGAGTGCTTTACATGAACACCAGTTACATTACACAAGGACGCATTCCTTTTTGGTAGGCACAAGTAGATTCTGTGATTGCCTAAAATCACAGGATGTTGAGCCAATGCCAAGACTGAAACCTGGATCCCCAGTTCCAAAGTCGGCAGCTCTGGCCCTTACGCCACATCCTCTCCCCCAACCTTCTCCCTTGTGAGCGCTATAACTTTCTTTGCATCATTCAGTTTGTGGGCTCTCTGCTCTTCCAGCCACTGTTCTCCTCCCCCAAGAGGTCCAAGATCTTCAGAGAGCTCTTTGGACTTTATATATAATTAATTAGCACAGTTTGGGTTTTGAAAAGGACTGGAAGAGGGAGTAGTTCCTCTATATTTAAAAATCACTGCATACTAAACTTTAATCTGAGTTGATTTTTAAACAGAGAGGGACAGCTCCCTCTTCTGTTCTTTTTTAAAAACCACTGACTGCACTGCTGTGTGTATCCCTTGATGCCCTTAAATACTCTAAGTATTTCAGGCTTATATACACTCTGAGTGTGGAAGGGCGCCAAGGGGTATGCACAGCAGTGCATATCCCTCGTCACCCTTACATACACTCCTGTAATCACTGCAGAGTATGTGAGGGGCCAAGGGGTATACACTACAGTGCATACCCCTCAGCACCTTTACATACTCTACAACAATTACTGCAGAGTATGTAAGGGCACCAAGGGTATGCACAGCAGTGCCAAATACCAAATGCACTTACAGTGCATACCCCTCTGACCCTCACATACTCTGCAGAAATAACTGCAGAGTATGTAAGGGCGCTGAGGGGTGTGCACTGTAAGTGCATTTGGTATTTGGCAGTGCTATTTCTTAGCACAAAATGCATCCTCGCATCCATTTGTTGATGCGAGGGGCATTTTGCAGTAAGAAAAAAGCACCAAATGCCCACTCCGCCCCACTGCAGAATTCCATGGAATCTCGCGCTTTTAATGTAATACAGCAGAATTCCGCTGAATGAAATTTCGCCCACCCTTAAAATATAGATGTGGGTATGTGTATATATATATATATAAATAAATATATATATATATATATATATATATATCTATATATATATATATATATATATATATATATATATATTACCTACTGGCAGTCGCCAGTAGGTAGTTATAGTTAGGACCTAGTTTCCATAGGAAAAGCGTTTTTTGATTTGGCAATATCTTTTGCGCCGTTTGACGAATCTTCCTGAAATTTTCAAAACTAATGGGGCGCTCCGGTCAGCTCCTGTCCTGAAAGTTTCGGGGTGGTTCGTCAAGCGGGGACCGAGAAAAAGGGGGTCCCAAAACACCGTTTTCGCCATGTTAATTTCGATAGGAACTTTTGTCGCGGCTACAGCCCGAACTGCTGAACGGAATTACACCAAATTTGGTCCAGAGTGCACTCGTTGCTTTACATGGTGTAAATCCGTTCTGTAGTTTTTGAGAAATTTAAAAATAAAAAATATCGATATCTGGTGACCGCGGTGGATCCGTGAACCCTCCCGATCACGAGCTTCATTTTGATTGGCTGCCAACACTCCAAACCAAGAAGTGTTGGCAGCCATCTTGTGACTCGGTAAAACCGAATCACAAGAAAAAAGGGTTAAAATGGTAAAAAAAAAAGGGGGCAGGGTAGAAACACCCTGACCCCCAGGGCCAAAAAAAGCATTTTTTTAAAAAAAATTCAGCCGGAATCGTGCCAGGTTTGCGAATCCAGCAGAAAATGAAAACAAGCATTGGCATAGCCAATAGGTCTCGCTTTTGGAACCTTATAAGTATTTAGTTATGCACCACAATATCCTTGGTGCAACAACATCAACTGTTGCATGGTTAAACACTTATAAGGTCCCAAAGGCGAGACCTATTGGCTATGCGTGGTGGTGGCGTTTATAATTGTTGTAAACTTACGATTGTATTTTTACATATGGTTTTAACAGGTAGTGCATGCCCAGTGCACTGCGGCTTAATATCCTGTAGTTGGTTTGGGCAAGAATAATAAAATGTATTTTCACCTCGTTTATCTACCCTCAACTTGCTTGTCATGGGCAGCACAATAGAAGTGCGCAGTGTGCCTTTAATCTCCTTTTATCTTCTTATGGGCTTCCCTTGTGTTTAAAAATCCTCAACCCGCAATCTGGTATTCTCTGAACATCTAGAGGTAATAAAGTGTTCATCCTGTTTAATACTCGTTTCACATGGGTGATTGGCTGACTGTAAAGTAAAATTTCCTGACCATGGCGGGGTCAGCTCAGGAATCCGGAGACCAGCAGCAGCTGACTAAAAAGGAGTGTTCGTGCATAATTTGGAAAAAAAGCAGTCATTAAACGCCCCAATTAATGTTCTTTCTCCTTGAAGCAGCCAGCATAGAAGTACTCTGGGAAACTAAAGAAAGCAGGTAATTAACAACCCGGTGCTAAAGCAGCACAGAATGTAGTACATTCGCCCCTAATGCATCTGGACTAGCTTGCCTCCTTAGTCAGATGCACACAGCGTCTTAGCGCTATCCTGGACCCTTGACTTGCTTAGTATGTGTTAGATTTAACATGCAATATTTGTTTATTGCGTGTGATCTATAGTTAACAAAACGCGTACGCTAATGGTGAAATAAAATGGACAAAAAGTAATTATTCAATCTACCATTTGCAAATTAAATGTCAGTAGTTAAGGTTTTGTTTCCTGATGCAGACAAAAAGCTCTTCCCAATGTCCATCAAATGGGCATATTTACACTATGTGAGCAAGACAATCACATCTTTTACATATCAAAACACAGCAATCAAATGAGGGCGACCACTAACCTAAAGTGTCTGGTAAAACACAGCACCCAATGTGAAAACCCTTCAATAAATTTTGATTAATTTGATTTGCAATTTTTTTGCTAAAATCTTCAAATTATGCTGCAGAGGATTATGAGGCGAGAGAGGCAAATTCATATCACGAAGAACTAGTGCTATGGGAGGGTTGATGAAACAATGTAGATAGAATAAGAAAAAAAGTGGTGTTCAAAAAAGAAATTGATCTGCTAAAAGTCTATGACTCACGGAGGTTAACAGAACAATAGAAAAGAAAAGCCAGGTATTAAGGAGATCTCTTCCGGCTTCAATAATTAGGGAATGGTCTGAGCCTGTGGTTTTAGTAGGGTCTGGATGGTAACATGCTTGACGCACACTCTGCTTCTTGCTGCAACTGCCTGTACTTCATAAACTCTGGTTTCAAGTTTGTATTTCTGTATGCTTGATGTGACTTCAAGAGTCAGCATCTGGTGCCACACAAGCCTCCAATGTAGGAGGTATGGACGGCGACCAGTGTCACCAGTTGCAGCAGACCAAGATCCCTTGAACAAAGTTGCAACCTGCCGCCCATCAAAGTTGCAACCTCCTGCCCATATTTCCTTCCCCCCCAACTTCTACTCATGATACAAATAACTCACCAACGCGGAACCCCGAGCCAGTGAGAGTGTCAGTGGAGTGCCCATTCTCGCCAATCAGTGTCATATTGCTGCCAGGCCGGCAAGTGTCTCGGCATTGCCCCTTCTGGCATGTCCGCTTGCAGATGAGGGGAGCAAAGACCACCTTGAAGCGCTCCCGAGCCACGGTGCCAGGCGAGGCGATGGCACACCACTCGCCCAGCGCCAAGGCCGCCAACCAGAGCAGCCCTTGCATCATCGTCCCATCCTAGTTGTAAACAAGCGCGCGCCTCGCGCTGAAGGTAAAAAAAAAGAAGCAAAAGCGTGCCTCGCGCGGCAGCAGGGGGGAGGGGGGCCTGCCGATTGCCTTGCGGGAGCCAGCGGCTATAATTGATACCATATGGCGCTGCCGCTCGCTCCCGCAAGGCAATCGCCACACGTGCACGCGCTGCCATTGAAGGCAATGGAACGCGTGCACGTTTTTGGGGAAAAAAGGGAACCGATGGCTAAAGGTCTCCTCCTAAGCAGCGCATGCGCGCTGCGTAGGCGAGACCTAAAAACCGAAGTGCGGTCTCCTGTGCTTTGTTTTTTTTAAGACCCCGGGTGGGCCAGGTTCTGGGGCAATGTTTTATTGTGGTGCGGGGGCCAGCGGGGGCCCCCGCAGCCCCGGGGTACGCCACCTCCCCAGGGCATTTCTGATAATGCGCGGGGGCACGCGGCCCCCCCGCAGCCCAGAGGACCGCCATTTCGCCAGGGCTTTCTTATTAAAATGCGTGGGGGGGGCTCCTACCCCCCCCACGCTGCCCCGGGGACCGCCACCTCCCTGGGGCTTGAAATTAAATAGGGTGGGGTGGCCTCACGGCCCACCCAAGCCCCAGGGACTGCCACCTCCCCGGGGCTACTATCTAAAACTGTGTGGGGGCTCGAGCCCCCCCACACTGCCCCGGGGATCACCACCTCCCTGGGGCACTAATTATTTAACCTCTTCCGTGCTCATGATGGCCCCCGGCCGTCATGAGTCACGGTGGGCGTGTGCTCACGACGCGCGGGGGCCATCCGAGCCACGCCCGCGATCGGAATGTCCAGCACCTGGGTGTAATTCTGGCCGCAGCGATGCGGTTAAATACGGGGGTCCGTTACGGGGGTCCGTTGCGGACCCCCGGCCCCGGGGACCACCACCTCGCGGGAGCTATATACAAGTTGGGAGGGGGGCTGCGCGGCCCCCCTCCTGCAGCCCTCCTTCGCCCTGGGGACCGCCACCCCCCAGGGCCGGCTCCAGCAATGTCCCAGGGTGCCCACCCCCGGGACATTGCAGTTTGCAATGGCAGGGCGGGAGCACTGCTCCCGCCCTGTCATTGCAAAATCAGCTTCGCTTCATGGAAGCGAGAGCAGGAAATCTGCTCTCGCTTCCATGAAGCAAAGCAGCATTGCTTTTGGACAAGGGGAGCTGCATGTCAGCAGCTCCCCTTGTCCAAAAGCAATGCTGGCTACCACAGGATGCGGGGAGCCAGCTTGGACCGTGGGGGCATTGGGGCTCCCCCTGCAGTCCCAAACGTGTGGCCAGGCCCCAAGGGATGGGGTCCCGGGCCATAATTGGCCTCAGGAGGGGGGCCACGTGGCTCCCCTCCAAATTAAAAATAAATAAATAAAGGCTGGCCAGGCTCCGGGTGATGGGGTCCCCGGGGCCAAGAGAGGCCCAGGGAAGGGGGAACGTGGCCCCCCATTCCTAGAAATTATTTTCTTTAAAAAAAAAACAAGGACAGGCCCTGGGGGATGTGTCCTGAGGACCTCAGGACTAAAGTGGACTTCATCCCCCGAGCAGCAGTGCGCCAGGAGGCGCATTTGCAGAGTGGTGTAAAAAGGGGGCGTGTCCTTAGACCACTCTCAGCAATCCAGCTGTGTGGGCTTACTGGAGATACCTAGTGGGCTAGTTGGCCCCCAGGGACCCTCAGGATTCAAGGGGACTGAATCCCCCAACCCAGAACGCGCCAGGAGGTGCGTTTGCAGAGTGGTGGAGAAAGGGGGGTGGCATGTGTTAGCTATCCCACTATCTGGGGCATACTGGAGGTATCAGGCAGGGTAGTTGGCCCATAAGGACCCCTTGCAGTGAAGGGGACTTTAATCCCCATCCAAGAGCGCGCCAGGAAGTGCTTTTGCAGAGTGGTGGGGAAAGGGGGTGTGGCCTGGTATGAGAACTTAGCAATCCTGCTGTGTGGGACTTACTGGAGGTAATAGGAGGGGTAGTTGGCCCCTAAAGTTGACTTTGGGGGCTAACTACCCCTCCTGTTACCTCCAGTAAATCCTACTCAGTGGGATTGCTAAGAGGTCTTCGGAGGCCATGCTCACCTTTCTCCACCACTCTGCAAACGTGCCTCCTGGCACAGTACTGGTTGGGGGATGAAGTCCACTTTACTCCTGAGGGACTTTGGCAGCCAAGTAGCCCTCCTGGTACCTCCTGTAAGTCCTACGCAGTGGAATTCCTGAGCACTGGTCGGAGGCCCAGACCCCTTTCTGCACCACTCTGCAAACGCGACTATTATGTTATAGTTAGAAATTAACATTTGAAAAAAACGTAGGTTTCAGGGACGTTATAGTTAGAAATTAGTATTTAAAAAATCTCAGAAATTCACTGAAAAAAACATAGGTTTCAGGGACGTTATAGTTAGAAATTAGCATTTAAAAAACCTTAGAAATTCACTGAAAAAACCACAGGTTTAAGGGACGTTATAGTTAGTTGGACATTTCACTCGTATAAAACCAATGAAATTCGGCCGTTAGTAGAGCTAACTATAACTCGCGCCCCAGCAATGCACTGCTGATGACATCACATATTACATCACTCATGACATGGTAAGTGACATCACTGATGACATCACTGATGACATCTCAAATGACCACTGATGACATCACTGATGACATCATCAATTTAATATCTGATGCACTTCCTCACACCCTAATATAACATTTCATACACCTACTCGAAAATACAGACTAACATTCTAAAAACCATAGACACACCAATACCAGTTAGTACATACCCACTCACTGATTCCTTAGTCTACACACACATCCACTCACCCATACAGTCACTCATACATGCAGTCACTGATCAATACAGCCACTGATATATGCAATCATACACCTATACAGATACTCACACACCGCCACTTACCCATAGAGTTACTCACACACCTAGTCAGTCACCCAAAGAATCAATCACACTGCCATTTACTCATTATACAGTTATACACACACCACCTCACTTCGGGATTTCGACTGCAGGCGTCGGCTGGAGGCTTGAGGCAGGTCAGGGGTTGCCGGATCTCGGTTCAGGATCGCCGGGGTGACCTACTGTATATATAACCAATATACAGATACTAAAGATACTAACACATACTCTCTTATGAATATAGCATGTCAAAACGCATGCTATTACATCACATGCTTTTACAATGCGGTTGTTACAATGACCGCATTGTTAGACGTGATACCTTTACATCGCAAGTCATTAGAACGACTTGCTGTAGGGGGCGCGCTGGACTTAGGAATAGTATTATGTACTATTCCTACTCCAGTTTGCGCAACAGTAGGGAAGGTGTTGGAATTAATTTCCAATACCTTAGCACCCCCTACAGCAAGTCGCTCTAATGACTTGCGATGTAAAGGTATCGCGTACTAACAACGCGGTCGTTGTAACGACCGCGTTGTAATAAGACTGCGATGTAATGACAGCATTGTAAACGCTGTTTCCCCTCTCTTATACAATCACTGACACAAGCACACATTCATCCATACAGACACTCTCACAATCACTCGCTCTCAACAAATAAGCACTTATATACTCCAACACTCACATATACTACCTTTCACATATGTAGGTACTCATACATGTACCATTGAGAGAGACATCCATTCACTCACCAACACAGCCATACACACACTCACCCACCCATACAGCGCCTCACAGACGCACTCATGAACCCATACACCCAGTGAATCACCCACTCACACATCCATGCAGGGAGTCACACACCCCCCACCCACCCACACAGACACTCAGGCACCCATACAGGTACTCAGACAACCAATCATTAACCCATATAGACACTCATGTAGCTTCTCACCAACCTATGCAGCCACAAACAAACCAAATGGCAGACTGATACAGACAATCACACAGATTAGTCACTCACCCATGCATTCACTAAGACACGTTTAATCACTCACTTAAACAGTCAGTCACGCACCCACAAAGTCATCCATACAGACACTCATTCACCCATTCTTTTTGTTCAATACACCTTGGCGTATATATAGATAACATTCTTAAACTTTTCAGAAACACTCAGTCACTGGATGATATCATCAGTGATGTCATCAGTGATGTCATTTGAGATGTCATCAGTGATGTCACTGACCATGTCATGAGTGATGTAATATGTGACGTCCTCAGCAGTTCATTGTGGGGGTGCGAGTTATAGTTAGCGCTACTAACTATAAAGGCCAAATTTCTCTGGTTTTATATGAGTGAAATGTCCAACTAACTATAACGTCCCTGAAACCTATGGTTTTTTCAGTGACATATATATATATATATCGAAATAACAAAGCAATCTCCTCAAATATCATCCGATGATGAGAGAGAGACACGGACTCCAGAATGAGTGGCAATTTTCAGGTCTTTATTGGTAAAGCCAAAATACGACGCGTTTCGGACAACGCAGTGTCCTTGTTCACATACAGAAATGCCGTTTCACTCATTGTTTTAAAATGCTGTGAGTCACCCCATGTGTCATGTGATGTGTAAACATAGATAAAATACTATGGAAATTCGTCAAAACGTAGTCTGTCTATCAAAAGGTAATGCTGGTGCCCTTATTTATAGTTTCTGTCTCAAAATAAATGTATTGAAACTGTCCAATTATGGATTTGAGTGGAACCTCTTGGTATACAATGTATCAAAAGTGAAAATTGCGTCACCTGATATTAATAAACATTGCGTACGTAGGAAATCGAGGCTGCAACCATACATAATATATATATATATATATATATATATATATATATATATATATATATATATATATATTATCTACTGGCGGTCGCCAGTAGATAGTAATAGTTAGGACCTATTTTCCATAGGAAATCCACAACATTCTATTTGAAATAACTCTTGCGTCGGTTGACGAATCTTCGTGAAATTTTCAAACTTTATGGCCTGCTCCGGTCCGCTCCTACCCTGAAAGTTTCGGGGTGATTCGTCAAGCGGGGACCGAGAAAAAAGGGGGGTCCCAAAACGTGTTTTCCCCATTCATTTTCCCATAGGAAACTTTAGCCACGGCTACAGCCCGAACTGCTGAACGGAATTACACAAAATTTGGCAAAGAGGTAGTTCTTGGTTCAGAAAGAACCCTTTTGTTAAAGGGTGTAAATCCGTTCAGTAGTTGCGGAGAAATTAAAAAATAAGAGTCAAAAAATCAATTTCCCATAGGAAACTTTATGCAAGGCTACAGCCCGAACTGCTGAACGGAATTACACCAAATTTGGCAAAGAGGTAGTTCTTGGTTCAGAAAGAACCCTTTTTGTTAAATGGTGTAAATCCGTTCAGTAGTTGCTGAGAAAATCAAAATTAAAAACACATATATATCTGGGCGGAGCCTAACCACACATGTCATCGTGAGATCTGATTGGCTGTCAGCACTTCATCCTGGAATTGCTGGCAGCCATCTTGGGACCAATATAAATGATAGTACCCCATTGAAATGCATTGTAGTGAATCGAAGATTTTGAGGGTTACCAAAAGGAGAACTATAAAGGGTGATAACAGACTTTAGTTACATTAGAATTCATTTGTTGATGGTACCATACTAATTTCAGGAATTGTGGTGTGTTCTAAGGTGATTTTACCCTGTGAAAAACCTTCTGCTGGGATATCATGAATCATGTTTGAGAGAAAACTATTTTCACATGCTTGTCCCATACAGTTTTGGAAGGTGCTCCAGAAGCTAAAATGAGAGCATATTTTCTGTAAATTCACATTATCTTTCTCAGTCATGTGAGAATGAAGTCTGACATTCTCAGTAAAACATGTACATCCAACAATGGCAGAGACTGTCAGTTGATTCCTTTGTGTTCTACTGCAGCTTCCCAGAGTGTTCTAAAGAGCAACTAGAGTGCTAACAGCCTTACTTATGACAAAAGTATGGCACACCTGAAGCCATCTTGATTGGAATAAACTGGTAACACTTAAAACATTGAATTTAAAAAGGAACAAAATGATGGGGTTCATTTTGTCATAGAAATTATGGTTAGTGCTGTAGAAAGAAAAATTAGGACATGTTTCAAGTGTGATCTCAAATATCTTCCTGTTATATTTCAACAGGAGCAACCTGTCAGTTGATGCGTTTGTGTTCTACTGCAGCTTCCCAGAGTGTTCTAAAGAACAACTAGAGCGCTAACAGTCTTACTTATGACAAAAGTATGGCACACCTGAAGCCATCTTGATTGGAATAAACTGGTAACACTTAAAACATTTAATTCAAAAAGGAACAAAATGAGGGGTTCATTTTGCCATAGAAATTATGGTTAGTGCTGTAGAAAGAAAAATTAGGACATGTTTTAAGTGAGATCTCAAATCCTCTTCTATTTCATTAGAAAATTCTGACATGCAGACTGAAACAATCACTTTCAATACCAGCAGTAGACTTCCAGTTAACTCCTTGGTGATCTAATGAACAACTAGAGTGCTAACATTCTGAATTTATGGCATATGTGTGACACATCTGAATGCCTTCTTGATGGAATCAAAGTAAAAAACTGAAAGCATTTCCTACTGAGGAGACTGTAGTAAATGAGGAAATTAGGAAACTTCATAACAAATAAGTCTCCCAAGATGGCCACCAGAGAAAAAAGAGCCCAAATGTACCACAAATATCACCCAGAGGTAGCCCACGTATAGCTCAATGACAGAAGTGTGCAAAACACTTTTTATTTTTTGTTTTTTGCAGTTTTATATAGTGCAGACTGGTCAGGTATTGGAGTGCTTTACATGAGCATTGGTTACATCACACAAGGACAAATTCATGTTGGTTGACCCCTACACTACCCAAACACCACTGTACTACCCTAAACCCTAAACCCTAAAACACTACCCCCAGCACGACCCCCTTCACTACCCAAACACAACTGCACTACCCTTAACTCAAAAACACTACCCCCAGCACGACCCCCTACACTACCCAAACACCACTGCACTACCCTAAACCCTAAATCTACCCCCTACACTACACAAATACCACTGCACTACCCTAATCCCTAAAACACTAGAACCCAGCACGACCCCCTACAGTACACAAACACCACTGCACTACCCTAAACCCTAAAACACTACCCCCTACACTACACAAACACCATTGCACTACCCTAAACCCTAAAACACTACCCCCAGCATGACCCCCTACACTACACAAACACCACTGCACTACCCTAAACCCTAAAACACTACCCCAGCACGACCCCCTACACTACCCAAACACCACTGCACTACCCTAAACCCTAAAACACTACCCCCAGCACAACTCCCTACACTACACAAACACCACTGGACTACCCTAAACCCTAAAACACTACCCCCAGCACGACTCCCTACACTACCTAAACACCACTGCACTACACTAAACCCTAAATCTACCCCCAGCATGACCTCCCACACTACACAAACACCACTGCACTACCCTAAACCCTAAAACACTACCCCCAGCACAACCCCCTACACTACCCAAACACCACTGCACTACCCTAAACCCTAAAACACTAACCCCAGCATGACCCCCTACACTACCCAAACACCACTGCACTACCCTATACCCTAAAACACGACCCGTACACTACACAAACACAACTGCACTACCCTAAACCCTAAAACACTACCCACAGCATGACCCCTACACTACACAAACACCACTGCACTACCCTAAACCCTAAAAAACTACCCCCTACACTACACAAACACCACTGCCCTACCCTAAACCCTAAAACACAACCCCCAGCATGACCCCCTACACTACACAAACACCACTGCACTACCCTAAACCCCCTACACTATACAAACACCACTGCATTACTCTAAACCCTAAAACACTACCCCCAGCATGACCCCCTCACAACACAAACACCACTGCACTACCCTAAACCCTAAATTGACCCCCAGCACGACTCCCTACACTACCCAAACACCACTGCAATACCCTAAACCCTAAAACACTGCCCCCAGCATGAACCCCTACACTACCCAAACACCACTACACTACCCTAAACCTTAAAACACTACCCCCAGCACTACCCCCTACACTATACAAACACCACTGCACTACCCTAAACCCTAAAACACTACCCCAGCACTACCCCCTACACTACCCAAACACCACTGCACTAACATAAACCCTAAAACACTACCCCCAGCACAACCCCCTACACTACACAAACACCACTGCACTACCCTAAACCCTAAAACACTACCCCCAGCACGACTCCCTACACTACCCAAACACCACTGCACTACCCTAAACCCTAAATCTACCCCCAGCTCGACCCCCTACACTACCCAAACACCACTACACTACCCTAAACCATAAAACACTACCCCCAGCATGACCCCCTACACTACACAAACACCACTGCACTACCCTAAACCCTAAAACACTACCACCAGCATGACCCCCTACACTACTCAAACCCCACTGCACTACCCTAAACCCTAAAACACTAACCCAGCACGACCCCCTACACTACCCATAAACCACTGCACTACCCTAAAGCCTAAAACACTACCCTAGCACGACCCCCTACACTACTGCACTACCCTAAACCCTAAAACACTACGCCCAGCATGACCCCCTACACTACCCAAACACCACTGCACTACCCTAAACCCTAAAACACCACCCCCAGCACGACCCCCTACACCACCCAAACACCACTGCACTACCCTAAACCCTAGAAAAGAAACCCCCACCCCATGCCCAATCCCCTTACCTCTCACTCCTCGTGGTTCCTCTCTCCTCGTGGTTCCTGCTTCACGTCGTCTCTGAGGGGTGGTGCACGTCGTTGTGAGGAAATGGAACAGCCTCTGTTTCCTTACAACGACATGGATCGTCTACATGTTTTTAGAACGCATGGTCATTTACCATACATACCTTTACAACAAAATTCGTTGTAAAGGCATGCGTGGTAAATGACCATGCGTTCTAAAAATGCGTAGTAATGACTTCATGATGTACAACGCATGCGTGGTAATGCATGCGTTGTAATGGTATCGCAAAGTAAAAAGTCGTTGTAACGGCTGTTTACCGATCGAAGCTGGCCCCTGTTCTTCAGTGAGACGTTTATTTGATTAATTAGGAGGAAGGAATGTGTTTTTTTACCGAAAAGTGCATTCCCGGCTGTTGTATTGTGAAAGTGTCCGCGTGGCCTGGTTTCACTTCCGGTGAGAGAGTGGAAGAGTCTGTTTGGATCTAAAGGAGTTCTGTTGTTGGACGGGGCCGGCGCGACATGTCATCAGAAAACATATCTAATGGAAAGCGTCCTCCCTGAAGTGTGGAGCAGTGCCATGAGAGGTCAACGAGTGTGCGTCCCACCGCAGTATGACCATACCGCGTGACCCATGTGCCACCTCCAGGGTACGGGAGGCAGAAGCGGCATCGCAGGTCCTCTTGAAGACCGTTGTAGCACTAATTCTACATTTTGGTACTAGGGCATTTTAACTTCGTTGTTCCTGCCAGATACAAAGAGAAGATATGTGTTATTCAGTGCCCTCGTTACCTTTTTTGTGGGTTGTGGTGCTTGTCACTTCGCTGCCCCGCCGGTGAACACGACTGGGCACCCCACCTCGTGTGCCATCTGCAGGGCCTCTGCCCTCGGATCACTGGTTGCTGGAGTGGCAACATAAACAGTTGCTCCCAAAGTACTAGCCTGAACACTTAGGTGAATATCCCCTGCACCAGCATTCCACGGAAATTCTTTCCTAGCTCTCCCACGTCAATGAGGACGTCATAATAGCAAGGCTCTGCATGCGACACCGTATGACGTCATCGGAGCCATAAGAGAACCTCGTCGGCGTGCTGACGTCAGTTCCACCCTTTTTTTCCGTGCCACCGAGGCAAACAGGGGACCGAGACATTTTCACATGTATACATAGTATAATAAATATATATATATTCACTGAAAAAACCATAGGTTTCAGGTACGTTATAGTTAGAAATTAGCATTTAAAAAACCTTAGAAATTCACTGAAAAAACCATAGGTTTCAGGCACGTTATAGTTAGAAATTAGCATTTAAAAAACCTTAGAAATTCACTGAAAAAACCATAGGTTTCAGGGGCGTTATAGTTAGTTGGACATTTCACTCGTACAAAACCATAGAAATTCCCCTGTTATAGTTAGTTCAGCTAACTATAACTTGCGCGCCCGCAATGCACTGCTGATGACGTCACATATTACATCACTCATGACATGGTCAGTGACATCACTCATGACATCACTGATGACATCTCAAATGACATCACTGATGACATCATCCAGTGAATGTGTGTTTTTCTGAAAATTAAATATGTTTTATATATGTATATCTCAAGGTTGATGGAAGAATAAATGGGTATATAAGTGTCTAAATGGATGATTTTTTTGTAAAATTGATTGTATAACTGACTAAGTGTATCTTAGTGAATACATGGGTTAGTGAGTAATGTTTAAATATGAAAATATCTGTATCAGTCTCTCACTTTGTGTATAAGTGGCTGTATGGGTTGGTGAGTAGCTACATGAGTGTCTATATGGGTTATTAGTTGGTTTTTGAGTATCAGTATGAGTGTCTGAGTGTCTGTATGGTTCGGTGGGGGTATTACTCAGTGCATAGATGCATGAATGAGTGACTCACTGTTTGTATGTGTTGAAGACAGCATGTGTGCAGGACTGTATAGGTGGATGAGTATGTGTATGGGTGTGTTAGTGAGTGAATGACTGTCTCAATAGTGTCTTTATGAGTAACTACATATGTTTTAAACTAGTATATGTGAGTATTGGTGTATATAAGTGAGTATATGTGAGAGTGAGAGTTTGGAAGAGTTCCTGTACAAATAAGTAGGTGTTTCTATAAGTGATTGTTTAAGAGAGTAAGTATGTGTAAGTTTCTGTAGAAGTAAGTGTGGTAGTGTGTGTATAACTGTATATGCAAGTAAATGGATGTTTGATACTTTGTTTGCATGTGTGACTATGTGTGTGAGTAACTCTATGGATGAGTGGCGGTGTGTAACAGGATGTATAGGTGTATGAGTACATATGATGAGTGAGTACATGTATGAGTGACTGTATAGGGACTGTTGGTGAATGAGTGGATGTGTGTGTAGAGCTTGGAATTACTGAATAGGTGTGTTGTAACTGGTATTGGTATGTCCATTGTTTTGAAAATGTTAGTTTGTATTTTTGAGTGTGTGTATCAAAGGTTATATTAGGGTGAGAGGAGGTCTGCCACTCTATCACAAGGATGATGTCATCAGTGATGTCATCAGTGATGTCATTTGAGATGTCATCAGTGATGTCATGAGTGATGTCACTGACCATGTCATGAGTGATGTAATATGTGACGTCATCAGCAGTGCATTGCGGGCGCGCGAGTTATAGTTAGCTGAACTAACTATAACGGGGGAATTTCTATGGTTTTGTACGAGTGAAATGTCCAACTAACTATAACGCCCCTGAAACCTATGGTTTTTTCAGTGAATATATATATATATATATATATATATATACATATTACCTACTGGCGTTTTTTCTTTTGCCAAAATCTTTGGCACCGTTTGACGAATCTTCGCGAAATTTTCAAAACTAATGGTCCACTCACTTTAGCTGCTGTCTTGAAAGTTTTCAGGTGCTCCGTCAACTGGGGGGCCGAGAAAAAGGGGGTCCCAAAACACTTTTTCTCCATGTTAATTTCTATAGGAAACTGTTGACGCAGCTACAGCCCGAACTGCTGAACGGAATTACACCAAAGTTGGCAGAAAGTTTTTAGTTAAATGGTGTAAATCCATTCAGTAGTTTCTGAGAAATGTATATATGGCCGCAGAGGATTCGCAAACCCTCCCGATCTCGAACCTGCGATCTGATTGGCTGCCAACACTTCAAACTAGGAAGCAGAATTGCTTTTGGGCAGAGGGAGCTGCATGTTAGCAGCTCCCTCTGCCCAAAAGAAATGCCGGCTCCCGCAGGGGGCAGGGAGCCGGCAGGGACAGCGGGGGCCTTGAGGCTCCCCTCAAGGTCCCCAACAATGTGGCCGTGCCCCGGGGGATGGGGTCCCTGAGGCAAAATCGGCCCGGGAAGAGGGGCCCCCTACCCATTTTCTTTAAAAAAGTTACGTCCTGACTCCAGGGAATGGGGTCCCCGGGGCCGAAATTGGCCTTAGGCGAGGGGCCGCACAGCCCCCCTACTTTAAATGTATTTATTGTTTTAAATAGAAATGGCCATTCCCCAGGGGATGGGGTCCCGGGGCTGAAATCGGCCTGGGGAGGGTGGGCTTCACGGCCCCCTCCTCTTTCCCCCAAAAAAAGATAGGCCTAGCCCCGGGTGATGGGGTCCCTGGGGCTGAAATTGGCCTCGGGAGGGGTGCCATGCAGCCCCTCTTCTTTTTTATTTAAAAAAAAATTAATTTGAGATGTCATCAGTGATGTCACAGACCATGTCATGAGTGATGTAATATGTGACATCATCAGCAGTGCATTGCGGGGCGCGAGTTATAGTTAGCTCAGCTAACTATAACGGGTGGATTTCACAGGTTTTGTACAAGTGAAATGTCAGCCTAACTACAACGTTCCTGTAACCTGTGTTTTTTTCAGTGAAAAAATACATATAACATATATATAACACATATATATATGTTTATATATGTTTATATTTATTTATAGTATTAAATGTTAGTGGAAAATATTTAATTGCCATTAAATTAAATTTATATATTAAAATATTTAACCTCTATTTATAAAGCTACATTTTTGACCATTTTTGGATGATATTAGTGTCAACGTTTAATGTAAAGTAAGACCAACCCCTCAGCTGTCGGGTTGACCATAGGCAATCCACCCCTCTCCATGCATGACCTTTGGATGTGTAGCGTGCATTTAGAGCACAGCCTAGCCTGAGGCCTTGCACTCCACCTAACCCATCGCAGTTGGCCAGCTGTGCATGGTATAGGGTTGGCCTCATCACCTGGCCTGCAGCCATGATCTCTCCCCAACCCTGTTATTGGACTTCCCTCATGGGCAACCAATCTCCCACAGACTTGCACCTCACATTTTACATTTTTTGTCTTTCTTAAAAAACAGTTCAGAGTCCAGCTGGAGTACCATGGACCCATGGCTGAAAAAATATATTTCTTTTTGTTTTAGCCACAGGAATGCGTTCTGGGCCCCGACACAAGGGCCAGGGAGTCAGGGCACCCCTTCTCTGCCTCCTTATGCCTTAGTATTTTCTTAATTTCAGAACGCGGAGACAAAGTCTCCATGTCCTGTAATAGGAGCAGCAACATTTCTCTTCCCATTGTGGCCAGCCAATCAGATCGCTCGGAACAGAGACATGTCCCTCGGGGCATGATGGCCACTGGGAAAAGAGGTTCCTGGACCAATCAGCTCTCTCATTTTTGAATTTGCTGTACCAGTGGGTTACAGCGGGGGAGCGAGTTATAGTTACCTTAGGACACCAATCATAGTTACTTGAGATAACAGGTGAATTTTAGTAGTTTTGTATGTTTACAATGGCAAGTTTTAACTGACATTTTCACCTAACTAAAATGTCACTTTAACCTCTGTTTTCTCAGGCTAGATAGATAGATAGATAGATAGATAGATAGATAGATAGATTACACAGTGGCAGTAGCTTTATCTGTCAAGCGGGGACTAAGAAAATGAAAGGCATCCCAAAACATTGCATTCCCTTGCTAATTCCCATCAGAATATTTGAGAAGTGATACAGAATAATTGTCTGAAAGGAATTACACCAAATTTGGGGAAAAGTTAGAACTTTACTCAGAAAGCTTCCTTTTTGTTATTAGATGTTAATCCTTTCAGCCATTTTTGAGAAATTCACTTTGGAAAGGGTGCTTGGGTTGGTCATGAAGGGGTTAAAATATTAGGTATACCTCGACTGTGTCCCGATATGCTCTGATTTGCCACTTTCAAGGGGACTAGTCAATCCTGATAGGCTAGGAATAGCCTGAGCAATATGTTGTGGTAGCCATTACAAGACTCATGGACATGTTCCCTGCATCCTGAAAATGAATTAAAACAATAATATCAGGGGGCAAGGTCAGCATACCCAGACCACAATGGTCATGTGGAGGGGTCCCAAAACGATTCTCCCTTGATTGGCTGTCTGCAACATGGACAACCTGTTGTGGCAACCATTACATGACTCAGAGACATGGTTCCCATTGAAATGCATTGTAGTTAATGCTGAGTTTTGAGGGTCACAAATAGGAGCACATACAAAGGGTGATAACAGATTTTAGTGACAATGTAAATCATATTGGTATCACCAATCAATCATCTATTGGCTGTAATACTAATTTTAGGAATTGTGGTGTTCTCTAGGGTGATTTTACCCTGTGAAATGCTGGTGGAATTTGATGAACCATGTTTGAAAGAAAACTTCTTTTCCTCATGATTTTTCATAGAGGATATAGAAGTTGCTCCAGAGGCTAAAATGAGAGCACATTCTCTCCAAATTAATACTAGCTTCCTCAGCCATGTGAGAACAAAGTCATATATTCTGAGTAAACCATGAGATTCAAACTACACCTGTAAGTTGATTTCCCAATGTTTTACTGCAGTTTCCCACATGCAGAGACAAACACCAGCAGCAATCATTCAGTGAACTCCCTAGTAATCAGATGTGGCTACACCACTAATTAACAACTAGAGCCCTACATTTTTATTTTCAAGAAACAGGTGAGGTACTCCTGGATGCCATATTGTTGGAATAGGAGCTGTTGAATTTAAAGTCTTTCCTGAATAGCAGGATGAAGTAAATGAATATTGAGATGTTAATGAAGGCAGAGGGCTAAAATGTGAGGGGTGGTCCGGGTTTTTCATAATTTGAGGCCTAACGTATTTTTAAGGTGAATAAAAATAGTTAAAGAAAGAGACGCCTGCAAAAGAACAGCTTCGTTTCCCACTGGTTTACTCAGTCTACTCATCTTTTCATTCACTTAACAGCTCCCTAATTTTGAAATAGTGACATCTTGTAGACAAATGTATAACATATTAACTGAATAAACAGAAGTTAAAGTGATGCTATAGTGAGGTATGCTAATAAGATCTTATCTTACATTTTTTTTAAAACTATAAAGTCACTGAAAAGAAACAGAGGTTAAAGTGATGTAGTTAGGTGTTGAAATATTTATTTATTTTATTTATTTAGAATTTGTAGAGCGCCTGGTTATTCCCAAGGAGTGTCCCCGCACTAAGCATTAGCCTCATATCATGGTCAGATAGAGTCAGAAACAGTTAGGCCCTGTGCTCCTACTAACTCTGCCTAAAGAGCCAAGTCTTAAGGTTTTTCCGGAAACTTGCCTCTGAAGGTTCGAGTCTCAGGTTGAGTGGCATTGAGTGCCACAGCTTGGCCACACGGAGATGAAAGGAGCTACCCCCCAGTCGCGTTTGATGCACTTTAGGAATCACTGCCAGAGCTGCCACCCCAGATCTAAGATCTCTGGAAGGGGTGTAAGCTTTAATCAAGGGAAAAGGGTAACTAGGACCCCCTCCCATTCAGTATCCTGTGCGTAAAACAGACAGCTTTGAAGGAGACTCTGTGCTTAATGGGGAGCCAGTGTAGTTCAGCCAGACCGGGACTAGTGGTAATCCATTTCCGAATTCTTAGTAGCATCCGGGCTGCTGCATTTTGTACTCTTTGAAGCATTTTCAGTCTGCCTTTGGAGACCCCTAAGTAGAGCACATTGCAGTAATCAAGACGGGACACCAACAGAGCCTGGGTCACCGTTTTTTGTGCTGAGTCCGGTACTAGCCCTAGAATCTTCTTCAACAGCCTCAGCACTCCGAAACAGGTGCCCACCGTGGCCCTGATCTGACTTTCAAATGATAGCTGTGCATCAAATAGGATGCCCAGATTTTTCACTTTGGGTTTAGGGATTGGGATGGAGCCCAGTTCACCAGGCGACCATGCGGAGGAGCAAATCGAGATCTGTTTCCCAACCACCAACACCTCTGTTTTGTCTGTATTTAACTTCAGACAGCTAGCCTGCATCCATGTCACCAGGTCAGCTAGAAAAGATTTAAAATTCGCTGCAGCACTGCTGTCGTGTGCTAATGTGATGATTAGCTGAGTGTCATCAGCATATGACACCATTCTCACGGCATGGCCCTCGATTACATCCGTCAAAGGGTGGAGATACAAGTTAAAAAGAGTAGGACTCCTTGCTGATCCCTGTGGCACTTCCCTGCTGCAAGGGGATAATGTCAGAGGTATATGGCTTCTGAATTACCTGGAAAGAGCGCTTGTGAAGGAAAAGCTCTTCCCCTTATGCCCTGTGTCCACAGTCGTCCCAGCAGCACAGCATGCGAGACTGTGTCGAACGCTGCACTGAGATCCAACATGATAAGAGCACCAGTTTTCCCTTTGTCGCCCACTCTGCTTAGCATCTCTGAGGCTAGAAGCAAAAGCAGATTCTGTGCTATACTGTGGCCTAAAACCAGATTGAGTCTCATGGAGGAGACTGTTCTCTGTAATAAACTCCATCGGTTTGAAAATTAACATGTTTTTCATCCAATTTCTACAGGAATGGAAGCAAGGAAATTGGGTGAAAGTTTTCCAGTTTAGAAGAGTCTAGAGATGTTTTTTTGAGGAGAGGAATCATCATTGCATGCTTTCACTCAGCTGGAAGTGAACCGGCTTCAAACAACAGATTAAGCACGGTACATAATCTAGGAGCAAGGGCAGTCAGCCCGCGTTCCAAGATAGCCGGGGGAGCAGGGTCTAACGGAGAACCCGATTTGATTTTGGCGGCCAGGTAGCATAGGTTTTCCACTGAGATGCTCTTAATCATAAAGGAGCCATTTGGGAAAGGGTCAGAAGTCCTATTTGGTGGAGAGAAGCAAAAGTTCTAAACAATTGCTGGGAAGGAAGCATATAGGGATGAGATTTTATCAGAGAAAAAGTGGGCAATCTCATTACAGCTACTCATACTAGGTAACCCTGGGCAAAGCACTACGCTACGCTCGCGTAGTTTGCGAAGTTTGCGCTACTTCGCACAACGCGAATTGCACGTAGCACAGTGCAAACACGCGTAGCGTAGCGTAGCGTAGTGCAGCGGTCATTTTTTGCTTGCTCGCGGTCCTCAACGTCAAGTTGGCGACCGCGAGCAAGCAAAATGACATCCCGGCAAGATTCTCAACGCGGGGAGGTCAGGTTTCTCATTGCGAGTGGTCGCGTATGCTCGCGACCGCTCGCGATGAGAAACTACCAGTCCGCGTTGAGAAAGCTGCCGCTCGAGTAAAAATCTACTCGAGCGGCAGTAAAAGACAGCTCGCACTGTGCAAGATGCCGTTTTCAATGATTGCACAGTGCGGACAAGCATCCGGCACTGTGCAATCATTGCTAGCTCGCGTAGTGCGAACTGCACTTTGCGTAGCTTCGCGTAGCGCTACTTCGCGAACTACGCCCAGGCTTAATACTAGGCGCTCTGGCAGCTGACACTGCGTCCAGGAACGTAAGAGATTTAACAATTCTGAAAATCTCACAAGGAGCATTTTTAGCCTTGTCTATCTTCCCTGGGTGAAGGCACCAAAAGTATCTGGATGGTGAGGGACCTTCCTGGGACACAGAATTCAAAGTTCTTCAGCTCAGTGCTTTCCTGGCAAAAGTCTTCACTAAAATCTCATCTGGCAGCTATCCGACACTGTGAAGCCTTTTTTGGCCACAGTCAGCTGCAATACTCGGCTGAGAATTTTTGACTTTCATTTCAGAAACTAAGGGGAATATGTACAAGGAAGTGGCGGAGCGTGTCGTTAGCCTCCTTGGCTTAATGACACGCTCCTCCACTTCTGAAATGCAAGGCTACACCATATATACAAGAATGTGGTGCAGCCTTGCGTTTCCCCCTGTGATGGCGCTACGTTTAGCAACTTAGCGCCAACGCAGGCACTCTTGCACCAGAGTGCAAGAGTGTCTGCGTGCAGGGGAGGATCGTTTATGTGTAGGAAGTTGTCCCTTCCAGCACATAAACAATTCTAAAATGCCATTCTGTCACTTTCATGTGTGCTGCTTCATGCAGCACACATGAAAGTGACAAAATGGCTTTTTTTTAAAAGGTTTGTTTATGTACAGGAAGGAACACCTTTCTGTACATAAACAAACCATGGGATTTTGCTTTTTCCATGTGTGCTGCACAAGGCAGCACACATGGAAAAAGCAAAAACTAGGCGAAATAATGCATTTCTCCTCGTTTCACCAACTTAAGACCAGGGTTTTTCTGGTCTTAATTTTGGCGCGGCCTCCTATGTACGCCACCCTTGTACATAGGGGGCAGCGTCAAATACAATGGGTGTTGCGGTGGAACGCCCACCACAACACCCACTGCACGCTCCTTTCATGCTAACCATAGCGTGAAAGGGGGCCTTATGTACAAGGCAGTGTTAAGCCACGTTAAGTGGCTTAACGCTGCCTTGTACATAAGGCGCAGCCCCTATCGCCACCACAACGTCGGTAAAAGTGACGTTCTGGTGGTGATAGGGGCTTGTACATATGCCCCAAAGTCTGCAGGTAAAACTTCTGAATGGGTTGAACAAGGTACCTGTATATGACCCAAGCTCCAGCGTGGTCAGCCTTAGTTTGCGCCTAGGTACTGATCAAACACAACCCGATGACAGCAGTTGGCGCTTCACACTTTTTGATGCGATTTTTATATTTATACTTTAAAAATTCATAACTCCAGTTTATCTAATTGGATTTTTGTCATTTTGGTGTCATTGTATCCATTAGAATTTACACTCCGAAAGTGTTTATCACTTTCTGTTTATGTAGTCCAGATTTCTGGATATGAGATGTCTTTTCTAGGTGGGCATTCTGCACAGTGTTTCGTTGAAATTGGCGCATACCTCGTCCATATAATCCAACAAAAAGACCTGGCATCAGGCACTATAACTACTTAGTGTACACAAATATGTAGGGTTACTTAAAGGGCGATATGTTTATCTGTTCCCAAGCTAAGGAGTTCTTTTCATGAACTACGACCTAATCCCCCGTGCTTTACAGATTAATAATTTTATAAAAAGAAGAGATCCCCCAGTGGGGAAAAGAGAGAAACCAGTCAAAAGTCAATTCACTCAGACAGCGCCTATCAAAAATGTAATTCATACATGTCATGAAGACAGACAAGTGCGCAAAAGTGTAAGGAAATGAGAAAGTATCTCACGTGTGCACCACCAGAGGAGCTACTGGCAGGTTCTCACCAGCTTGCCCACGTATTTATCATCATCAATAACTTTCTCATGAAAATAAAATATGTGTCCAGTGCAAGAAAGGTGAAAGAGAATTAAAAAAGAAAACATAAGACCCCAAGAGGCATGAGACACAAGAAGCCTCAAATAAAAATGGGTACAACTCACATACGTACTTCTGACTTTTTATTCCACAGCGTGAGTTGGCCCAATGTTAAAAACACAGCATGTTGTTAACCACTTTGAGCATGGCCAACATGTTTCATTGCCTTTTCAAAGGTAACGGCAAATTCATCAGGGCATCTGAGGTCAGCAATCACCTCCCTGGACCTTTATATATCAAAAACGAGTGACTGACAGACATACAAAAAAGAGAATACAACGACTGGTAACTCAAGAGAAACACCACCCATTTCTTACTGTTAATTCAGTACAGGTAATCATGCAGATGGGGACTGCTTTAAGTTAGCAGCCACACATCCAGAGGTATCGGTAAATATTTACCTAGTGAGAACCATGGGCCCACATACCAGCTCTCACTCAGTTGTAGGGATGTATATTGTTTACACTTTTTTCCCTTTTCAGAAACACCTCTATTGCTCACACCTTCATCTGTGGAAACAGACACAACACAACAATTTTACGCATAACTATTTCCTATCTAGATTATAATTATGCGACTCTGAATCATACAATCCTCCCTGGCCATTATTCCATATTCAGGCTCTGTCACAGCGTGAAAATCGCACTTAAGTAAAATGTATAATCCCGGAACATATTTGCTTGCCCCTAAGATTCGACAAATTACATCTGGCCCACTAGCCCCGGAACGGAGAGCAAAACACCTCCTTTCCCCTTCTTTTTCATTTCTAAATATTAACACCATCTGACCCGTATCACTTTCTCTTATTTCCGTACTCCTTCCGCTACTCGACATAAAAACGAAAACATCACTACTTAGTGAATTCGTCCGCGGTTCAACTTACTCACTTACAAGTACCCTCGGGCACGCTCACTGCTCGTATCTATTCCAAAGTGCTCAGGGATTGATTCGTTACCAACAAATCAACCAGCATACTCTCACCGTTTGAAGTGCAACTGAACGCGGTCAATCGTCCCAGCATTTCGCCTGGTTAACCACTCACTCCATTTAAAACAAAGCGCGACCCATCTCGTTTCGCAACACGTCACTACGGCGGTCACATGATCCCCGAGAAAGACTCTAAACAGAACATCAAACAACACATTACCAAAAGCGCGGCCATCTTAGAATGTTAAATTGGTTGCATAAATAAATATAATCGAATTCAGACAATTATTTTATAAAAACAGAGAGTTCCAAGTAAGGGCCCGATTATCGTTTTTATTATTTCCTGTATTGTTGCTCTCTTTTCAAAAACCAAGGGGAGGAACAGCAAAGATTATATTAACTGTCCACCTTTAATGTTATCAAATTGAAAAAACTGCGCATATCATTAGCGCTGCTAATCATGAAGATCTACCATAATCCTCTCTCCAACCCGTCCACAACAATTTCAGCACTCCCACTGAATATTGTAAAGCTGGAGATCAAATACCAATTCGTCAAAGAGTGCCAGCTCATTGCTGCCACACACAAGATGCTTGTAGACTATAAAACTCAGCCCAAAAGAATGCCACTCGCACCTCATAGACACGGCCAACCAGAACTGGTAACCATACACAAGGCATATAAAAATTATGATCAAGCTATATGCCTAGTATCTTCATTGAGCCCAAAACTATGTACACACATTAGAAAGGGGTTGGAGCTGTAACAGAAGCAACTTTATAGGAGACAAAGGAGCCCCATTCTACATGTTTCCAATCACTGTTTACTGATCTTATTCCACTCAATCTGGTCATTAAGGCCAATTTGGTCCGCCTTCTCAGAATAAATCCAACGTGCCTCCTTCATGGCAAGTATTCTCTCCACATTGTTACAGTCACCCACTACCTTCTCTAAAACCACCCACTTCATTGCTCGGAGGTTATGTTGTGTTTCTCGGTAATGTTGGACCAATCTAGTCGTTAGTTTGCCAGTTTTAATGGTACTGAGATGCTCTTGCACCCTAACTTTAATTTTTCTGGTTGTGAGGCCGATGTAATATAGCCCACATTGACATGTCAATCTATAGATAACATTCGAAGAGTTACAATTACTGAACCTATTAAGGTACCACGTTCTCCCGTTATGCAGCTGCACACTCATAGTCTTCTCTGTTAACTCACAAACTGAGCACCCCCCACATGGGTAGTGCCCAGATGGAATAGATGATTTTACCATTCGCTGCACAGGCCTCGTATGGACGAGTCTGTCCTTCAAATTCATGGCACGCTTGAAGGCGAACCTCGGCTGTGGCATTTGAAATTCATTGGTGGACAACAAAGACCAGTGCTTTCTTATCGCCTGGCGGATTTTAGTGGACAAGGGATCATAAGTCAGTACAACTGGCAAGCAGTCATTAGATTCTTTCATATTCCTTTCAAGCAAAGCCTCACGCGGAGTGTTATGTGCCCTCTTACGGGCTCTATTGACAATCCTTCTAGGATATGCACGTTGCACCAGTCTTTCAGTAAGGTTTTCAGATTGCTGCAGATAATCACTAGTGGAGGAGCAGTTCCTCCGATATCGAAGAAACTGCCCCACCGGTAGGTTATCCCTCAAAGCCCTAGGATGAAATGATTGATAGTGCAGTAATGAGTTTTTATCTGTCGGTTTCTGATGCACACTTGAAGTGAGCTTGCTGTTATTCACTCCAATATCCAGATCAAGATATGTCGCCTTCTCATTACTTATGTTTTATGTAAATCTTAGGCAGTCATCGCGACCATTCAGCCACTCCAAAAATTTAAGGAGATAGCTCTCTGGACCTGACCATATACATAGAACATCATCAATATACCTCTTCCAGAGGCAAATATGACTCTGGAAGGGGTTCGATGAATGGTATAGATGATGTTCTTCAAACTGGCCTACATAAATGCAGGCCAGACTGGGCGCAAAAGTTGCGCCCATCGATGTACCCGATGTCTGCAAAAAAAGCTCATGTTTGTAGCAGAAGTAATTACGAGTCAGGGCAATCTCAATACACTGCATCACAAAGGATTGTGGGGTGTCATAGAACCACTCCAGGGCCCCAAGAGCGCGAGCTGCTGCCACCAGCGTCACCTCTCGGGGTATGCTAGTATACAGAGATTCTATATCGATCGTCACTAAAAACTGATGTGACGAGTCAAAATCCATATCTTCAATAATGTTCAAGATATCTGTAGTGTCCTGGACAAAGGACGGTTGTTTCAATACTACCTCTCTTAAAAAGAAATCAGCAAACTGTGAAAGAGGCTCTAACACAGAGGAAATCCCCGAAACTATCGGGCGTCCAGGTGGTGGACGTTGAACCTTATGGATTTTAGGTAGAATGTAAATTGCCGGTGTTCTGGGCTTTACATTGATTAAAAAATCTGCCTCTTTGCTAGTAATCCATTTCTTTTCTTTTGCTTGTCCAACCATGGCCGTGATCACACCAAGAAGTTCCTCCACAGGGTCTCTAGGCAACGGTTGGTAGTTTTTCTTATCCTGCAATAGCCTCCTAACTTCAGTTTCATAGTCCACGGTGTTCATTAGGACTATCGCCCCACCTTTATCAGCTGACTTGATTGTCAGTGCCGCATTCTCTTGTAAGGACTTAACCGCTTGCCAGTCACACTGACTCATATTGCTGAAAGAATGATACGTCCAATCAGTAACTGTAACATAGCAGTTCTGGTACTCTGTGAGGCTTGTTACGATTCCCATGTTTCTAATGATGCAATGTCAGTACGTTTTAGGTGGATTGAAAATATTTGCTTCTTGCTTGCCGATTTTTGGGCAAATGCAACCATTTATGTGTTTAAACGAAACCTGGTGTTGAAGTGTTACGAGCACGATCCTTCCTTTTACTAGAACACTCACTCAGTGCTAGCCATTACCGTGAGAACAGTCGGAAGGTCTGACATCTGTGGATTTATAGCCACTGAGACAGTGATTAATTACATGTAATCTAATTCATCTTTTAGGGTTGTCATGCAGTAACCTTCAGCCTGCTTTGCTGTGACCGGGGTGGTTTCAGGTGACCTTTCCTGCTGTTGTTGTTGTGTTTCTAAATCCAACATTCTGAATCTGAAGCACTAGTGCCTTACTGTACTTCCCAAAATGCCAGCGTTAACAAATAAAAGTTTTAATGTGCTGCAGCCTTAGCTGACATTTGCATTTCATTTCATGGGCTACAAACTAGGAATAAACAGAGGACACTTTTAGGACAGCTTTAAACGGTTTAAACATTTCAAATCGCATTATTATCACCACTGTATTGATTAATTTAGATGGTAGCAAAGTGCAAGGCCTTCATTAGGCTATTAAGAAAGGGATCACAACCCCCGTTTCCAAGGTAGTGGTGGTTTGCTGTGTACTTTTAATATTCGGGTGTTATTTTTCTTTTTTTAGGTTACTATTTTTCTCTTACATAAAAAATGTTTGATTAGGCAATCAATCAATCAGGGAATTGTAAGCGCGCTACTCACCCGTGAGGGTCTCAAGGCGCTGAGGGGGGGGGGGTCCGCAGATCTGTTTAGCCGAAGAGCCAGGTCTTGAGGGTCTTCCTGAAGGTGTTCAGGGAGGGGGCGCATCTGATGTCTGCCGGTAGCTCGTTCCAGGTCTTGGCTGCAATGTGAGAGAAGGATCTTCCGCCTGCTCTGGCTCTGTGGATGCGCGGGGTTTCGGCCAGTGCGAGGTTGGAAGATCGGAGGTTTCTTTTGGGTACGTGGAAGTTGATTCTGTCGTTGAGGTATTTGGGTCTGTTGTTGTGTAGGCATTTGTAGGCGTGAGTGAGGATTTTGAAAGTGACTCTTTTCTCCACGGGGAGCCAGTGGAGACTTTGTAGGTGTTGGCTGATGTGTTCGTGTCGGGGGATGCCGAGGACGAGTCTGGCGGCGGTGTTCTGTATTGTCTGGAGTTTGCGGAGTAGGGACTTGTTGATGCTGGCGTAGAGTGCGTTTCCATAGTCCAGTCTGCTGGTGATGAGTGCGTGGGTGACTGTCTTCCTTGACTCAGGGGGGATCCACTTGAAGGTCTTGCGGAGGATGCGGAGGGTTTTGAAGCAGCTGGAGGTGACGGCGTTGACCTGTCTGTTCATGGTGAGTGATGAGTCGAGTACGATGCCGAGGTTCTTGGCGTGGTCTGAGGGGGTAGGTGGGCTTCCGAGGGCAGTCGGCCACCAGGTGCTGTCCCATGCAGAAGGGGCGGTACCGAAGACGAGGACTTCTGTCTTCTTGGCGTTGAGCTTCAGGCAGCTGTTGGTCATCCAGACTGCGACGTCTTGCATTCCTTTCTGGAAGTTGAGTTTGGCAGTGGTGGGGTCTTTGGTGAGGGAGAGGATGAGCTGGGTGTCGTTGGCGTAGGATACGATGTTGCAAGCAAAAAAAGGCAAGCAAACAATATCAGTTCATGTACATGCAGAGAAGATCCAAATGGGTGAAATAATAAATGGGGGGAGGACGTCAAATATCTAATGCGCAAGGAGCCAAACTGCACCACTCTGGTAGAATGATTGACTCGTATGGTGAAATCATAAATGTCTCACGGGTCCGCCCTACACCATTTCTCATCTGTAGTGTAAATGTGCGAAATATCGTAGTCCAATTGGTAAAAAAATACTTGACGTATCTAGAAGGTGAGTACGGTTGACATTTTTAAAGGTGCATTTTGGGCAGTGCACTCAGTGCTATTTTTACGTTTTCACAAGTTTTATGTGAACACAAACCGGCAGATCCCTTTTAGCCAATGGCACGCTCTGGTATGGACCAGCTTATCCCTTTGGCAAGCTCTGTTATGGATGAACCTGAGTGGAGGGAATAGACAAGTTCATGCTTTTACTTGGAGATAATGCATAATTGGCATGTAATAATAATAATAAATAAAGAGTATTTATAAAGTGCACGGCTACCTCGGGCGAGGTGTCCCGACGCTAGCGCGGCAGACAACAGAGAAGTAAAACCTGAGCAGCTATTCCCTTTGCTTAAAGAGCCAGGTTTTCACGCCTTTCTGAAATCCTGCTCTGAGTTCAGCATGCGTAAGCAGGGAGGCAAGTAATTTCACAGTGTAGTGTAGTTCCTATTTCCCTAATAGGCTCTGCGCATTGGAATAATATACCCTATGGGCTTGACATAGGACTGAGGTCGGTATGTCCCTATCGAGTATATTAAACTTAATTACTTTTGTGCCAGCTAGCTCAGAGGCCACTAGAAACTCCATGAGAACAAGAAGGGAGTAGTTTCTGGCAACCGCATAAACATGACTACTTTGTTTCCCTTTAGAATCGGAACACGTCTCAGAATTGTGGAAACAATAGATAACAATTTCACTCAGTCAATCGTGCGTGCTTAGTTTCCACAGAGTTACACAGAAAGAAAAGACGGGTGTTTCAATAAAGAGGTTTTATTGAACAGTCTTGTTTCTCGTGTAAGAGATATGTGCTGTTATGATCACAAGACAGTATGCAAGATAAATAATGTACAGCATAAGCAGTAGAAATAAATAATACTGCGCTAGCATTATCTTTTAGCATATATTCACGTACATAAATAACATGAGCTAAAAATGCGAGTACTCATACGATGCATCTCTAAGCTAGTTCTACCCCAATGTACCTAACCTAGTCTAGGTGTAGGGAAAGGTAAGAAGTAGGTGGAGTATTCTCTAGTATGGTATACTAAGAGTATGTTAAGTCTAGTATGCCAAGAGTTCCTCTAGGTTCTAGTCAGCTCCATACCTTGAGAATGAGAGAGGTGGGAATCTCCTGCCGGATCTGGAACTCTAACACCCCGCGAAGGGAGTCAGAACACTGGAAGCTGGATTCTTCTGCGAGCAGGAATGACAGCGTCTTCTCAGTGCGTCAGGCCGGGATACGGGCTCCTCTGAAGTCGAGGTCTCCTCTAACTTGCTTGGGCAAGTGAAGGTATATTTATACCTGGTAGGTGCCTTGGAATGTTAGCATTGACGTGAAGTCGGACAGAGGAAGACATCAGGAATGAACCCCTAAGGTATAACGGTTCATACATAATAGATGAGTTCTTGGAGAAATCAATAATCCCGTGCTAGGGGAACTCCCGAGAGCTTAAGGGTCTGGTTTCTAAGAACTCGTTGTGACGTTAGGGTGGACGGATGTCGGTGACCATGCCTGTATTTGGAGTGCACGGCTAATGCCTAAATAAGGACTGGGATTCTATGCCTATATAAGGGCAATGCGAATTGTGCCTATATAAGGACATGTTTCAGGAAAACCTATATACGGACACCTAAAGAGGAATACAACACCCACTCCACTTTCGAATGAACGATAATACTAAATACTAAACATTAAATGCTAAACATTAAATTGAGTACCACATGTTGCTAAAAACATTTCTAAAAGCATATTAAAAGAAGTATAAAATAAACTGTTGAATGCAATAGGTACTGTACATTTAAAGCATCGTTTTCATTCTAAGCATATAATTGAAATAAATGCAACATGAATGAATAAACAGAAATATATGCATATGATGAAATGGTTGACAAGTTTTCAAAAATCAAAGCCATTGCATATCATGGTATTAAATGAAATGTTAGACAAGTAAGGTGACAATGTGTCCCTGGAAGAGTTCAAAGAAGTCCGTTTTATAAGACTAGTTATACTGTAAGCAGATTGTTTTGCCATGTATTTTCAAAAATTAAAAAGAAAAAGTTCAATTCTGGGAAAAGTTCCAAGTTTGGAAAATATGAAGGCCAAATTTCATTGCGTCCCTGGTACACTGTGAGCCGAATCAAAGTCAGTGTATGGGTCTGGTGTAAACATGAAATCATCTATTTCTGTAGCCAAAATATCGTCTACCGAAGTTGGTGACATTTGGAACACCTCGTTCAGAAGGTTAATTGCACAGAGATGAGAAACATCGCCCTCAGCAGAAGATGCTGCAGTAATGTTCGCGTCCGTTGTTACCTGTGTGCCTGTTGATCCATCTCGTACCTCAGCAGCTGCCGGAAGCGTCTGTGAGATCTCAATGAATGCCGTCATCAGGATTGGTAGCCTCTGGAGACAACACAGAGCATGGGCCGTTATCGGGTCCAGCAGAGTATCGATATCCGTTGGCATGACTGATGGGAGTGTTAGACAGGTGTCTAGCATGCATTCTTCACCGCAAAGCAGGCAGCATAGAACAGGTAAGATGCAATCTTGCCAGATTGGTCTGAATGACAGGAACCACGTTGTATTAAGTTTCCGTAGACGAGGCATGCCCAAAAGCTGTACTATTCGCTCACTGCACTTTCGTTCAAGGAGAGCTTTCTCCACATCGCTCGGAGTGATGTTGGCGAAAAGGCTTGCCATAGCGTAGTAGTAGGAACAGAAATAGGATTCCTGCAACAAGTGCTAGAATTAACGGCACACCACCAAACACGGAATTTGCGAAGTTTGGGTTGATTCCGAGGACTGCTTGGAAAGGTGCTAATAGTCCGGAACAGATGGTCTTAAATACATGTACAATTCCGCTCGTATCAGACATGTTAAAGATACGTACCATCATTTCTACGAAATGTATAGGGCAGTTTGTACAAATTAAAGCCTGTATCTCAGCGGAAGTCCTTGCAATTTGTAAATCATAGATTTCTTTGGCCGAGGTCAGAGGCACTGTTTGTTGTATAAGCATGGCTTTCATTCTGCTTAAAGTATCAAATCGTATAAAAGAAACTTTCAATGAAGGCCATAAAGGCGACTCCCTGGCTGTGTCTATTGGGGGGAACAATACTTGCATACAGCAAGTGACCCTGGAGTCCACCGTTACTAGATATGGGATGCCTGGCAACATGCCACAGCAACTCTGATCATTCAACATGAGGTAACTCCCGTTAGAAAGTTGGCCAAACGTTGGATTAATCACAGTAGCTGGTGTACCCTGCTGGTGGCAGGACAAATTTGCCACAGAACCATTACAAGCCCCGTGTAAAGAGATGTCCTGACAAATGAGTGAACCACTTAATGCATGTTCACAGTGTGTACCGCTTAGAAACACTTCACGATCCCCACTCCAACATCTGTATGTGTAAGGTAAATTCCAGGATGTCTTAATGTACTCTTTACCCAACCTTTCATATTTGCCTGCTTGCATTTGTTTGAGGCAATACTGAAACTGAAAAGTAGTGACAGGCAGAGTGATTTTGCCATGGATAAGCCATTCTGTAGCTGGTTTTTCTGCTACCGTAAATGGTAATTTTTCCAGTTTTTCAATGCTCAGCACTGTATACTTTGCTCCCCTTTGTGCCAGTTCGATCTGTTTATCAGTTAGATTGTATTCTGCAAACAGAGCCGACGTGTTGATAAAACGCCAGGGCACATAGCCCGCACGCAAAGATTGCAGCGTCCAGCCTAATAACATAATAGAACGTAACTGTGATTGGCCTTGTTGTAACATGCAAAAATAGCAGAGGATACAATGTTGTCCAATGAATAAATTCTGGATGACAAAGTTGTTAACCCATTGTCGACCACAGAGAGAGTTTTCTCTAAGTTAATACGATCAAGTTCACGTATTCGTTCTGCGGCCTCTGCCTGTGAAACCTCCCATACTTCATTATAAGCAGCATAAATGCCGGCATATATGAAAAGTTTTTGACGCGGTTTTTTTGGTCCTAGCAAGAATTCCCTAAGGTCTGCGTCTTCTTTAAGTAAAGATAAGTGTTGTTTCACATCCTCAAGTGTAGATTTTTGTAGCCAGTCGAGGCACAATTTTCCTACACTGTATGTTGTTACTACCCCCGGATGTTGTCTTTGAACATATCGTGGGTCTGGCCTATGGATAGTAAAGCCCTGTCTTCTATTCAGGAATCTTTCTTGACAGATGTTTGTGTCTGTAGGCCAGAGTAACCAGTTTTCCCAATCAGGATCTATTCTGTTGGTTTGTAATATTGTGTCTACTGTGACCGCTCCCTGTGTAGTGTTTTTACTTGCAGGTGTTGGCACAGAAGGTGTGTTCATGTCTTTGATCTTGGCTAAACCAAGGCAAGACGTTTGTTGCACAGTGTCATTCAAAAACATTATTTGCTGAGGGATGATACATGCTCTAAACAAAGCTTCTATCCCCTGTACTTGCCAATCTTTAGAACCCCAGACAGATTTCGTGTCGATTGTGTCTTTCCACAAGTCAAATCCATGTCTACTCAGTTGGGTAATAAATGCTGCAGAATAAATCTGTTTTGTATTTGTTAACATAATTTTCTGTCCGGTGTTGTTTACATTTTTATAGTAAAATGTTTCTGGATCAGATGTATTGTATCCTGAAAAATATGGAAACTTTTTGGCAAACGTTTTTGAACTACCTTTTGGTGGTGTAGAACAATGTTCCCATTGATTAAACATAAACACATTTCTAGGTGTTGCAGATTTATGCAAGAAATGATAACCATAGTGGTTATAGCAATAAAGCTGTTCATAGTCTGATGAACCCTCTAAGTATTCATTGTTAGAGAATGCAGCAGACCTTTCTAGATCAGACATCATATCATTTACAGTTTCAAAGTCCCAATCATCAGAATAATCAGAATAGGTACTGGATGAAATAAAATCACTTAGTGAAATCTTAAATAAATGTGGAATGTTCAAAAGTTCCGTAGGGCCGAAGATATCGAAATCTGTTTTGTCCCACACTATACCATCCTGTATAGGAGCGGCTGTGATGTTCACTGCTGACAAGTCTCTTGCTTCACGATGGGATTATTTGTGTGGTTTTAAAAGTAAGTTCACATTTTTACTTTCAATGTCGAAATGGATGTATCTGCCATTTATAAGCACGCTCATAGTCATAACCAAAGCTAGCCAAAGCAGAAAGAAAAATATTCCAGAAATAATCCACAGTTCAATCCATGGTGAAACCAGATAAGTCTTTCTCAGAAAATGAAAAAAGTCTTGTACTTGCTGTTTAAAAGTTTTTGATGATGGCGTCATTTCAGGCTCACTCGGATCCTCAGAAAACGTATCAAAGTTAATGAAATAGCCAGAAGCAGTTCTGTCAATTGTTGGAATTGCATCAGGATTTATCGAAATCGCTGGAACCAGTTGATCACTTGTTACATTGGTGTAGACAGGTGTATTTGGACGAACTGTTACTTGAGTTTCAAGAGTTATGAGTTCCATAGCATTGTTGCTCAGTCCTTCATCTGTTACTGCTGAATTCTCGATGGTTATCATTTTTTCAGTCTGAACCTCTTGGATAGTAGCGAGAGGAGTGCGTCTGCTACTAGGTCGGAGTCCACGAGGCCTACTATTTAGTATTGGCCACATACTGTGGTTTGATGAGGTCGATTGACACAAATCTTTTCTCCTTTTTTCCAGCAAGGGGCGGCAGAAGTACTGTTCTTGTTCCGTGTATGGGTAGGACAGGAACTGGTTGTCTGTAAGAAGGTCCAAATTCCTTCTTGTCCGCAATCTTCTCTCTGACTAGATCCCCAACTTTTGGAATCCAGACAGGCCTTGCTGGGACTGCCGGTTTTTCCCCAGTGGTGGTTGGCTGCAGGAACACGTTGCTTTGTTTCGATCTTAGTTCATTTAGATCCTGTAAAACAGCCAAACGATCTTTGATATCAAAGGGATTATTTTCCACCACTGTGCCTTTACATTCGAGATCAGGAACCCACATTCTTGTCCCAAATAGGACCTCATATGGAGTGACCCCCCCTAGAGAACTTCTTGGCAAATTATTTAATGAGCGTTGGACCCCATAAAGATGTTTGACCCACCCATCACCCGAACCTAATACCCTAGCTGTTATAGACTGCTTTATGTCCCGGTTTTTCCTTTCCACAACAGAATTTCCCTCAGGATGAAATGGAGAGGAGTACCGCAATGCAACGCCCAGACTGGCCATGGCTTCTTTGTAAGCCCGAGAGCTAAACGCAGGGCCCTGGTCAGAATATAGTGTGCCTATTGCGTATGTGCCGATAAAGACTCGCAAATCTTTTATAACAGTTCAAGCGTCAGCCGAGCGCTGAGGCCATATCCATAGGAACCTTGACTTAGTATTTGTGGGATTGCATTTGTCCAAAAGGACGCCTGCGCGTAGATAGTCTAATGCTGTCTAACAATGGTGTCTGTACTGGTCAGGCTACTTCGTAGCATGGTGTCTGGTGGCGTTCTGCATCACGCTGTACCTTACAGTCTATGCAGTCATTGATGAAGATGTGAATCTGTGTATTCATTCCAGGCCACCAGTACATCTCTTTTAATGTTAATATTGTTTCAGAGATCCCTTGATGTGACAGACCCTCCCCCAGATGTGCTTCATAAATCAAAGCTGCTCTACGTTCCATGTTTGGAATTACCCTATCCCCCACTCCAGGGATTCGAGCAAAAGGAACGTTGTTTGCATCAATTACATAAGAGTACTTGAGTGGAAATTTCTTTGGTAACGCTGCACCACTGCCTTTGCTTGAAGCATTGACAGCCAACAATATCTCACTTTCTATTCTCGTTTTTGAACGAGTGATCGCAGCTACGGAAGCCGTCTGAACAGCCCCCTCTGCGGCTTCGTCAGCCAATGAATTCCCTGCAACGTGAACGCCATCATGTTGATGACTCAGCGTGTGTATCACGTGAGCCTTTGGTAGTTCGTTTTTTAACTGAACTACTTGTTCCCAAAGCGTTTTATGCTTTATTGTGCCACCTTTTGCATCTTTGAACCCATTTTCAAGCCAATTTTGTATATATTCATTATACGACTGCACACAGTAGGAAGAATCGCACACTATTAGTGTGGGGAATTCGCGATCTGTACTTTCAAGTGCCAGTTTGAATGCTTGTAGTTCAGCTCGCTGAGCTGTACAATCTCCTAGAGATTGAGTTTTAGTGACCATTGGTCTGAAGTTACCATCGCGCATGCGACCTTTAACGATTGCGCACGCTGCACTGTAAGCTTGCTTACTCCCTGTAGCGGGTTGTGCGGATCCGTCAGTGTAAATTATAAATTCGTACTGATCTAGAGGCAGAATTTCAGTGGGCAGAGGACATTCATGTTCATATTGCAGGAACGCTTGTGTTTTTAAATCAGGATCAAAAACATATTCAACATCTGTTGCAGCAAGAGAATTAACCCATTATATCCATCTAGGATGTAATGCTTTAGCATTTGGAATGCTCGCTTTAGTTACCGCCTCTAAGGCCGGTACTGGAGTTATGACAATAATGCGTTTCCCTTGGGCTAGAGCTCTTTCTTTTGCTACAGCGGTTTGAACTGCTGTCAGTATTTTTTCAGTTGAAGTGAAGCGCATTTCTGCTTGTGTATACAAATGTGATTTGTATGCTATTGGTACTTTTTCACCCTCATTAAATGTTAAGTAGGTGAATCCGCATTGACCCGAAATTATTCGGATCACTAAATTGCGTTTACTTTCGCGTGTTTGTAAGTGATTTGTTGCTAACATGTTAGCTTGAAGTGAACGCAAGATTTCTGTGTGTTCATGTGTCCAATGTTTGATTGAAAAATCAGGTTTGATTAATGCGTAGAGAGGTTTAACCCTTTCTGCGTAATTTAGAATGTAAGTTCTTCCAAAATTTAGGAAACCCAGGATGGATTGTAAATTTTTCAGCGTTTTTGGAGGTTGGAGCAGCGCACACCTTTCTAAAAAGTTGGCTGCCAAGCTCTTGCCTTCACTTGAAAGCTCATATCCTAGAAAAAGGACATTGAGATGGGCAATTCTGGATTTTTTAAATTTGAACTTATAGCCCTCAGAGGCGAAGCCCAATATAATGGTGCTTACCCTGTTCAAGTGCCTATCCAGGTCATCGTCTGTCAGATAGATGTCATCGACATATGAAAATGCCTCATTATCATAAATTTGTAGTAACTCTGTTACCCTCGCTGAGAATAAACCCGGGCTGTTCTTGAACCCTTGTGGGAGTCGACAAAATTGACGCTGGGTCCCCATTATTGAGAAAGCTGTTAAGTACCTGCTTTCAGGTGCTATGTTTTGACAAAAGAAACCATTTGAGATATCCAATGTGGTTTTATATTTTTTACGCACAATGTTATTCATTAATGCTGTACTATGTGCATTTTGCACTGCAAATGTTTTAGAACAAGTGTTTAAGTGTCTGTAATCCAAAACTAGACAATATGTATTGTCTGGTTTGGAGACAGGAAACAAAGCATTGTTCATTGAGGAGGTGCATGTTTCAATCACCCCTTGGTATTCAAGTTGATCTAAGATCTCCCTGACCTGTTTTTTAGCTTCTTGCTTTATTGGGTACTGCCTTTGTGCAGTAGGTTCATTTTTTAGATGTATTTTATTGTGAGGTGAGTCCTCATCCCATCCTACATGATTTTTATATAATGCTGGGGCCTGGGCAACTGCCCATTTCCTGGCATAAGTATATTTTAGGTGGAATATGGTTGGAGAAGGCAGGCATAATGATGTCCTCACCATGTGGGCACTCCCTGACAAATTGTGGTGGCCAGTCTTTTTCTGCTAGAAGTATGTCATAACCCCTTGAAAGTTTCTCCCAAAAGAGTGTTTTCACCTTTCTTGGTATGTCTCCCTCCATTCAGAGTGTTATTTCATATAACTTTTGTGGAGTACTAACCCTGGTGTCTACAGTCTCAACTGTGATGTACTCATTCAAGTCCACTGTCTCCAGAAGTTCCTTCAGGTTCTGGCGAGCTATTGTGACTTCTGCCGCACTGTCCAGCATTGTCTGAGCCCATTCTCCGTTCTTGAGTTGTGTTCTCAGTATCCTCGGCATGTCTGATCTTCAGACCTGCTACTTTCTTTTTTGAGAATTGAGGTTTTGATTTATTTTTCTGAACGTGTTTGTCGTCTTTCGATTTCACGCGTTCTTCTCTATGTTCTGACCGTCCTCTTCTTTCCGATGTCTGTGACGATATCTGAAAGGTACGAGAGGAACGTGTATCAGTATCTTGATACCTGTCAGGCTTTTTAAATTATCCCTATTCCTGAGGTTATACCTCCTTTCAGAGGGCTCCTTTTGAGGAGACCTACCTCGGGATTGAGAACGTTTCTCGTTTGAATTTTGTTTATTAGTTTCCCACTTCTTTTTAGAAGATGTAGGAGTTTTTTTAATAGAGTCCTTCTCAGGACTTTCAGATAGTTTTGGCTTCAATGGTCTTCTACCCAAACTATCTCTGCCTAATTCTGCATAAGATTGTTCTATTATTCTGGGTAGTTCAGTTTGATGTTCTGTTACGTCAAATTCCCTTAATCGTTGGCGGATCGCCACTGCTGCTGCCTCTCCTTTAATATTAGATAATATTATTGTTGAGACCTGGTCGAAGTTTTTCAGTAATTTCATACCTAAAATTCAGAGCAGGCTCTGCCCCGTATTCGTTTTGAATTTGTTGCAGGACATCTGGTATTACTGCAATTGACGAAACACCATGTGTTTTAGTATAGATGGCAGCAAAGACTGAGCCCCAAGTGGTGCAGTCTTCCAGTTGTGGTGTGATCCCCATTGGTAAACAGATTGTTAGGATTCTGTGTTTCTCATAAGGGCTAGTATTCGGAAATACTGCTTTGATTTGAGTAATTTTTTGAGCTATCCAGAATGGAATTTGCTCACGTTTTGTGGGCATTTTACCCATGACTGCGTATAAAGTCTGTGGTGTAATTTTTAGTGTATTCCCCTGTTGAGGGGTTTGATTTGGAATGGTCAATGGTGGTTGGACTGTGAAAGTCCGCATGACATATTGGACTAATTGTCTGTAAATTTTTATTAACTCTGTAAGTTGAGTAAGTAATTCCTCGTCTGACATTATATCGAGGTCAGGATGAGGAGTGTAGCCGGCTAGAATCGGCCAGGTTGCTCCTGGTCTACCTAGTGGACCGAGCCTGGTAATGTTTCTGTGATGTTTTAGGGCGCCTTTAAACCAGAGCTGATGCTCCTGGTATGTTAGTGGAATTTCAATATCCTTGAAAGGAATATATTCCTCTGGTGGTTCATCTTCTTTGTAGAAGTGAAACAGTTTTGTTACTGGATTTGATTCAGGGAATACTATCCATGAATAGAATACCTCTGTCTGAAATGATTTGTGTGCCTCTATCACGAAAACTGCTCTACCGCCTCTTGGTTGTAGGCAGTGTTTTATAAGTTTTAGAGTGATGGCTCTTCTTAAGTTTGGATGGATGTCTATAACACCCTCCTCGGTTTCATTTAAACCTGTAAAGTTAAAAGCTGCTACGACTGGGTCAGCCGCAGCTACACCGTCCCCGGTGTTATTGTCCCCGCGTGTGGACATTTTGTTTTTTGAAAAATGTAGAACAAGTTTCAAGGAAACAAAAGATAAGGTGCAGAATATTTTGGAACACTGTATCCTTCAACGTTGAACAAACCAAACAACTAATATATAGTTTTTTTTTGTCCTATTTAGTTTTGGCGGATATTTAACTTTAACCCTACCCACTCCAGACGTCTTATGGAGTATGTGAGTAGGGGTCTCTGGGAAAAGCACGACTGAGTTACTCAGTATCTAGCGTTAAATTACTGCCTTACCAAATGGTTGGGCGCCATGTAGTGTTGTTCCTATTTCCCTAATAGGCTCTGTGCATTGGAATAATATACCCTATAGGCTTGACATAGGACTGAGGTCGGTATGTCCCTATTGAGTATATTAAACTTAATTACTTTTGTGCCAGCTAGCTCAGAGGCCACTAGAAACTCCTTGAGAACAAGAAGGGAGTAGTTTCTGGCAACCGCATAAACATGACTACTTTGTTTCCCTTTAGAATCGGAACACGTCTCAGAATCGTGCATGCTTAGTTTCCACAGAGTTACACAGAAAGAAAAGACGGGCGTTTCAATAAAGAGGTTTTATTGAACAGTCTTGTTTCTCGTGTAAGAGATATGTGCTGTTATGATCACAAGACAGTATGCAAGATAAATAATGTACAGCGTAAGCAGTAGAAATAAATAATACTGCGCTAGCATTATCTTTTAGCATATATTCACGTACATAAATAACATGAGCTAAAAATGCGAGTACTCATACGATGCGTCTCTAAGCTAGTTCTACCCCAATGTACCTAACCTAGTCTAGGTGTAGGGAAAGGTAAGAAGTAGGTGGAGTATTCTCTAGTATGGTATACTAAGAGTATGTTAAGTCTAGTATGCCAAGAGTCCCTCTAGGTTCTAGTCAGCTCCATACCTTGAGAATGAGACAGGTGGGAATCTCCTGCCGGATCTGGAACTCTAACACCCCGCGAAGGGAGTCAGAACACTGGAAGCTGGATTCTTCTGCGAGCAGGAATGACAGCGTCTTCTCAGTGCGTCAGGCCGGGATACGGGCTCCTCTGAAGTCGAGGTCTCCTCTAACTTGCTTGGGCAAGGGAAGGTATATTTATACCTGGTAGGTGTCTTGGAATGTTAGCATTGACGTGAAGTCGGACAGAGGAAGACATCAGGAATGAACCCCTAAGGTATAACGGTTCATACATAATAGATGAGTTCTTGGAGAAATCAATAATCCTGTGCTAGGGGAACTCCCGAGAGCTTAAGGGTCTGGTTTCTAAGAACTCGTTGTGACGTTAGGGTGGACGGATGTCGGTGACCATGCCTGTATTTGGAGTGCACGGCTAATGCCTAAACAAGGACTGGGATTCTATGCCTATATAAGGGAAATGCAAATTGTGCCTATATAAGGACATGTTTCAGGAAAACCTATATACGGACACCTAAAGCGGAATACAACAACAGCTTAGCAGTCCCCACTGAGAAGGACCTACCCCCCCTGCCTAGCTTTGGAGAAGCAGAGGACAGCAAGGTAGCTTCGGAGGTTGGATCTTAAGGTTAGCTTTTGGCGAGGGGGGCGTGGCCGGATGCCGATGGAGACGGGAGCCTGAGCTCCCGTCGGTGATCCCCCATCCAGCACCATCCTGCCCGATATAGAGGGCCCCAGATGCGGGATCTCTCCTCCTCAGCCCCCGCAACACTGGGGAATCAGACGGAGCCAGGGAGCACGCCGCCAACTGCCGGGATCCGACAGAATCCCGCACTTAATAACGGGACCGCGAGGCAGGGCAAAATGGCGGCCGCGGTCTGACTGACGGAGAGGATCGGAGCCGCAGCTGCCACAACCACGGGTAGCAAAGAGGGCGCCGATTGCGAGCCAATAGAGGGCTGGACAGTAACTGCCCTTGATACCTGTGAGGTGGGGGACCAAGGTGGAGAGTGGCGTGAGCGTGGACCGCACGGAGGCGGCTGCGACGGCATTGCAGTGGGACTGCGGCGGCCCGGTGGCATGACACGGAGGGCACCTTGCGGCTGAAGGACCGGACCCCTGGGCAAGTAAGACGAGCGCAGCGGGCTGCGTGTGGCTGGGACTCGCTCCTGGGCGGCTCGTCAAGAGCGGACCCCCCTGGCGCTACGGAGCTGACTGCCGGCAGTGGGCAAGAAGTGGGCCGTTGCGCAGGAATGTACCACGCTTGTGGCGACATTGGTGGGGCCCTGGGGAGCCCGGAATAATAAAGACCTGGAGAGGAAGAAGGCGTGGGCAGCTGCAGCGCACAAGCGACAGTGGGACCAGCAAAGAGCCTACCATCGGACGAAGCAGGGGCCCAGCGCAGGCAGCGGGAGAACAGACTGTGGGACGGGCAGGCAGGTACCAGCGGCATAAATCGATGTAGGCCTGAGGACCTGGGAGGGCACGTTGGAGGAACCACTGCCTGAGCAATGAGTGGACCCCCACTGGGACTACGGGCCCTGCTGTGAGGACGAGGAGAGCCTGGCCCAGATACGGACATCCCCACGTTGCAGAGTGAAACCGGGCGGAGGGCTGGTGTGAGGACCGCCCACCGATGGTGCCTGGGCAAACGAGGGCAGCCAAAGGGCATAGTTCGGCTTAATGACTACTCCCCCTACGGCCCGCTGCTGAGAGAGGAGAAAGGGGGCCCGACAGACGGAGCGAAGGCCTGTGGGACACCATCCCGGCCCACGCGCAACAGACGCCGAGAGGATCGTGACCTGCGCTCGGGAGGGGGCCACCAGCGGACAAGCGATCGAAGCAGCATAGTAGGCAAGAGCACTACTGTGAGTGGAAGCCATTGGGGATCCACGAGCGGAACGGCTGTGTATGCGGGCGACAGTACTCAAGGGTCCAGATACAGCGCATAGGATAACTGCGCGGGAAGAAGACCCGCCTGTTCACAGGACGCCGAAGACGCTGCTGCCATAGACAGTAGGAGTGGCAATACCTAGCTGCCCGTGCTGAAATCCGAGCAGGTCAGACGCACTTTGCGGACCAGTCTGAGGCGGACAGGTGGCAGAAAGGCCCAAACGGCGGAGGAACGGCTGTAAGTGCTATCGAGCACCAGTGGAACCAGCGAAGACCCACGTTCCGGAAGCTGGCACGATCAAGGGGGGATCCCTGAGCTGTGAACCATTACCGCCACGGGGAAAGTTTATTAGAGGAGGGACACAGAGCAGCAACATGAGTCGACAGGAGAGGACTCGGGGGATGCACACCCGAGGACTGGAGCACACATGGATAAGAAGGAGACCCAGGAAGACCCATCCCTCTATGATATCCTGAAAGCGATAGAACTGTCGAGAACAGCAGTGGAAACGAAAATAGATGTGCTACGAGAAGACCTGGGCCTGCTCAGGGCGGATCACAGGAAGCTGGCGGACCGGGTCACAGCGACGGAGGAAGAGATCCAAGATCTGAAACCTCAGGTGCCTGCGTCTGCCCCGAGATTTGCTGAGATAGAGAAGAGGATCCAAGTGCTAGAACTCAGAGCGGAGGACGCTGAAAATAGGGCATGACGCAATAACCGGCGAATAGTAGGCCTGCCAGAGAAAATTGAATGGACTGACATGGTGGCCTACTTGGAACACTGGCTCCGAACAGAGGTGGCGGAAGAGGGCCTGTCACCATACTTTGCCCTGGAGCGGGCACACAGAGTCCTGGCTAGGGCACTCCCGCCAGGCCGACCCCGAGGCCAGTAGTAGCCCGACTACTCTTCTACAAAGACAGGGACCATGTGCTGAGTCAGGCCCGAATCAAAGGTCAACTCCGAATTGACAACAGTACTGTACGAATATTCCCGGACTTCTCAAGGGAAGTGCAAAAGCAAAGAACGTCCTACACTGCAGTCAAGCGGAAGTTGAGACAATTGGGGATACAATACTCCATGATATTTCCGGCCAAGCTCCGGCTGATCTCTGCGGGAGAAACCAAATTCTTCAACGCTCCACAAGAGGTCTGGGACTGGGTTGATGCGCATGTACCACAGAAGAGACCAGAAGAAAGGCGGGAGCAGCCGAATCGGGATAAGACAAGCGCTACAGGAGGAGGTGGAAAACCCAGGAACATACCCACGGTCGACGAGTCCTGGCGAGACAGAGAGAATGCGGTGGCGGCAGTGGCCTCCATAAGCAGTCAGGGGGCAAAGAGCTTATCTTCCCTGTCGGGGGTGGACCCGAGAGACTCAGACTCGGACACTAGTACCAGTACAATAGCTGAAAACAGCCAGATTCTCCCTGAAATCACTCCCAGGCTGGCGGATGATATTGCCTGAAGGTTATCGGGACACGCAAGTAAACCAGGGGAAATGGTGGAAGGGAGCCAATAGTTCACCGGGGGGGTGCTAGAATGAAGAGGATGGGGCCCGACGCTGGGCATTGGTTGAGAAATGGAGTATGCGCTGGGTGGGGGGGATCCGGCGGGGGGGCACGGCTCTCCTCTGGGTGGACACTGGCATCGCTACTGCCCGAACTTTGGACACTTGTTGTATTAGCACCGGAGTTCTTCGTTTGGATGGGGGAGAGTTTCTCACTTGTCCTGGGGAAGGGGAGTTGGGGTGTTGACACTGAGTTAAGTTTTGTAACGGGGGCGCTGCTGCTAGCCGAAGTGGGTAAAGACATATGGCCACAAAGCTTACAGACTCCTGGGGTAAGAAGGGTAGGCCTTCCCTATGAGGGACGGGGGAGGGAAATGACGAGTAACAGTAATGGCAAAAAACTCGGAATATAACCTTATCTCCTTGTTAGTGGTATGCACTCCATGCATAAGAGATATAAAATATTCTCTCAGTTAAATAGGAGAGGGATCCACATAGCGATGCTACAGGAGACGCATACACTGGCCCCAGAGGGCGCTGCGCTGCACCGGAGATGGAGGGGGCAAGCTTATTACACGTTGTACTCGGCGTTTGCAAGGGGGGTGCTTATATGGATAAGGGCAGGGGTCCCCTTTCAGCACATTGGGCACAAGATAGACCCGGAAGGTCGATACGTCATAGTGGCAGGGAGGCTGGACAGACAAGACATCACACTGATTAATATATATGGACCAAATGTAGACCAGGGTGGATTCCTGGAGTGGATGTCTGGAGTATTGGCACCCTACATGATGGGCACAGTCATCATGGGAGGCGACTTCAATTGTATTGCGGATCCAGAAATGGATCGCTCACACCCACCGCTCGCCGGTCTGCAGGGTAGCCTGCACTTTTAGAGACTGGCAGACTCAGTGGGGGATCGTGGATGTATGTCCGACGCACTCATCCCCTAGATAGAGAATACTCACACCTCTCACACGTACATGATCTATACGTCAGACTGGACACATTTCTATGTTCCCCTGATATACATGCAATGCTCCGAGGGGCGGAATATCTGACTCGTACCATCTCGGATCACAATCCACTACTGGCTAAGATACAATGGGGAACACAGCAGCAACCCATTCCTACCTGGCACCTCAAACCTGAGGCCCTAGAGGACCAGGTGTTCTTACAGGAGGTTAGGAGTCATGTTACCACATACTTTGCTAACAATGCCTACTCTACTGACTCGAGAGGAACGGAATGGGAGGCATTTAAGGCTGTCATCAGAGGGCGCTGCATGGCAACCTCCATCGGGATCCGAGGGACATTGATTACGGTCGTGGAGAGGGCGGACAGAGCGCTTAGGGAATTAGAACTGAGAAGGCCTGAGCATCCTGAGCTGCGACAGGAGCTGTTAGAAGCGAAAGAAGAAGTAGCAGTACAAGAAGAGCGCCTGCGGTGCTTTGACTTCAAGGCATACACGGACAGGACTCATGCGGAGGGGGATAAGGCAGGGAGACTGCTAGCTTGGCTTGTTAACCCGACCAGAAGAGGGAATACCATTATGGAAATTGCGGACCAGACAGGGCGATTGCTATATAGGCAGGACGAAATAAACGCCCGATTTCGAGGCTATTACGAGCAATTATACAAGAGTAGCGGCCTTAGGGTGGCAGGAGATATGGAGGAGTACCTGGCGGAACTACCACTCTATACACTACCGAGAGAAGATGCGGACCTACTGGGGACCGGGATCTCAGAGCTTGAAGTGAGGGTGGCCATCAAGAACTTAGCTAGGGGAAAGACCCCGGGCACGGATGGGCTCCCCAAGGAGTTTTATGCTGCATATGTGGAGGAGGAAGCCCCTAGATTAGTCGAACTATAGGCAGAAGTTTGGGAAAGGGGTATCCTGCCACAGACCACTCGAGAGGCAGTGGTGATCCCATTACTCAAGCCAGATAAATCCCCGCTAGAATGCACGGCATATAGACCCCTCTCAATGCTAAACCTCGACTTCAAAATCCTGAGCAGAATACTGGCGACAAGGCTGCTCCCATACATGACCGCTCTGGTCCACCGAGATCAGGTGGGTTTTATTCCAAGCAGGAACACGACTCTGAATATACGGCGACTCCTGGCTGTAATGGAGTTGAGTAAAGGTGAGGACCCAGATGGGGCGATATTCGCCATAGATATAGAGAAGGCATTCGATAGCCTGGAATTGGGGTTCCTGTATGCTGCATTGGCGAAAATGGGGATTGGACAGGGCTTTATAAAATGGGTGCGGATCCTATACGAGAACCCGGTGGCTAGGGTCCGCACAGGTCGCGCAATCTAGGCGCAGTATGGGGTGGGGAGGGGCACGCGTCAAGGGTGCCCCCTCTCCCCACTATTGTTTGCCCTGGCCATGGAGCCACTGGCATGCAGGGCGAGATCTGGGAGAGAGTACAGAGGCCTGCAGGTGGGGGGCCTAACGCACCACATAGCGCTATACGCTGACGATTTACTGCTCTTTTTAAAAGATAAAGCGGAGGACCTGGGTGGGGCTAAACTAATGATGGACGAGGGTCAACTGGCAGAAATCTCGATTGTTCCCGGTGACAGAGGGCACTCCACCCCCGGCGGAGATGGGAGAACTGCAATGGGAGCCCCAATGCTTTCGGTACCTGGGGGTGAAGGTCTTTCATTCCATGCGAGATGTACAAGAGGGAAATGTGGGAGGAGCACTTAGATCATTGAAAGGCAGTATGGCTTTCTGGGGGGACTCCCACTGTCAGTAGCAGGACGGATCACCTTGTTAAAAATGGTTGCTCTTCCTCGGTTACTATATTTCTTCACCACACTCCCAGTGTCGATACCGGGAGCATGGTTCCAGGACTTAGACTCGTGTATCTCGGCCTTTATATGGGGCGCGAGTAGAAGGAGGATAGCCTTAGCCACATTAAAAAGATCGCAACCGGAGTGAGGTTTGGCAGTTCCGGACATGGAAGCATACTATCTAGCAGGACAGCTGCAGAGATTCACACAATGGGTGGCGGGAAGCCTGGCACCGGAGCGAGGGAGGCTCCCTTTTGCCCCAGACAGAGCGGCGGTACTCGGCACCCTGATGGGGACTCTTAAACTAAGGCAGACGCATACACATGAGCACAGGGTGATCCGGCGGTGCTGGAATAGATGTCTGCAAAAAACGAAGGCGAGACGCCCGTACTCACCAGAGTTGTCGATTGCTCTGCTAGAGGTAATCCCACATGAAGGACAGTGGGGAAGAACAGAGGAGTGGACACAGGCAGAGGTGACGAAGATTGGGGACTTCTACAGAGATGGGGAGTTACTCACCTTCGAGGACTTCAGCGCAGATTGGGATATTCCGCAGGGGCATTTCCTGCTCTATGGAGCAGTCACAGGAACAATGAGAAGGCGTTGGGGGGCAGGGATGACCGAACCACCAACACATGCTACCTATGAGTTTATAGGGCTGGCTGGGGGAACCATAAAAGCGGTTACATGTTTGTACAGAGCCATTAGGCGCGACTCTACACACCCGCTCGAGGGACTATGGACAAAATGGGTAGAAGATCTGGGCAGACCGTTAGAGGACAAATAATGGGAAAACATATTACAACGAGCTACTAAAGTTTCTTGCAACGCGAGATTTAGCCTGATTAGTTTTTACATATTACATAGGGCATACCTTACTCCAGGCAAAATTAAAAGGTTCTTCCACAGAGATGATGCGGAATGCCCACGATGCAGAGACAAGGGGGCAAATTTGATACACATGTTGTGGAGCTGCCCGTCTTTGGGGACCTACTGGAAGGAAGTGACAGGAGAAGTGGCGAGGATTATAGAGCGGGAGGTACCATGCACACCAGAACATGTTTTATTAAACATGTTTCCTCACACAGCCAAAACTAAAGTTACTGCTAAATTTCAGGACCTTACGTTTATATTAGCTAAAAGGGAGATAACCAGTAAATGGAAGGCTCCAAATGGCCCTAGCCTCCAGAGATGGAAACAAGAGCTGGAGAAATGGGCACGCAGCGAAGGCAGAGTTCTGCTCAGGAATGCGAGTAGGGGTATAGGTAGGATCGAGAGAGCTCGAGCTTGGGAGCTAATATTGGAAGACATGCAGCATCCTGACCCAGAAGTGGAATCCATCACCTCAGAGGACGTACCTGGACAAGGAAGCCCTGGGAGGCTGGGGCAAGGAGAGGGTATGGAGCCAGAGCCAGAGGGACGGAGTCCCTAATAAGAAGGTCCCCCCGGGACCAACGGGAGAGGGCCCCCATGCTACAGAGGGGCGAGGCACGCGACCACAGGGCAATCTAGAAACCTGTGATACGCTATCAAAGGCAGCAGCAGCACAGGAGAGGGAGGGGGGAGTTGGGATCAAGTTGGGAGGGGGGCAAAGTTTAAGCAGAAGTGAATTAGACAACGGCGTTATGACTAATGGATGTCTGTAACAGACGGAACTATGTACTATTTACACGTCCAAAATATGAGACATGCGAGTGGGCGAAAAGGGATGGACCATATCAATGTATTGAGAATAATTGTTGATGCATTGATGTTTGCAAGAAAATAATAAAATATGTTTAAAAAAAAAAAAAAAGTTAGCTTTTGGCAGTAAGGGCAAATTCTCTTCCTCAGGTAGCCGGGGCCCCTACCCTGATAGGCATGGAATGCAATGGTCAGGGCCTTGTTTTCAATCCTCCTGGCTACTGGGAGCCAATGAAGTTGTTTTAGGTGTGGGGAGATGTGCTGGTGCAGCGGGACCTAGCGGATTAACCTAGCTGCAGCGTTCTGCACCATTTGCAGCCTTTTGTTCAAGAACCCTGGTAGGCCCAGATATAGGCCGTTGGCAAAGTTGAGGTGGGAGGTCACCAGGGCATGAACCGTGGTCCTCTGGCTTTCTTTCAGCAGGAAGCCCCGAAATTTCCTGATGGTTCTCATCCTTCCGAAACAGGCTGCCGAAACTTGCCGAACTTGAGCCGAAAGGGCCAAGTCCTTGTCTCACCTGACTCCAAGGTTTTTGACCGAGTCCTTAGGTACAGGTGGGGGATCAAGTTCCCCGGGCCACCATAGGCCTGAAGGAGGTGGGGAAGCATGATTAAAAAATAAGATATCTGTCTTATCGGTATTCAGTTTTAAGCAGTTTCTGTTCATCTAGCCTGCTATGTCTTTTAAACAGTCTTTGAAAGAATCAAAAGCTGCAGCAGAGTGATCTTTGAAGGAGAACACCAGCTGGGTGTCATCCGTGTATGAGATCACCTTGGCCCCTCTCCTAGCAATGGAAGCTCACAGTGGAGCCATGTACATATTAAAAAGGAGCAGGCTTAAGGCTGAGCCCAGGGGCACTCCGCATCTGAGCAGTTTCAGTGAGGAGATGTACGGACGAAGAAGGACATGCTGGCCACGGCCATTGAAATAGGAGGAAATCCACTCAACTGCCGTCCCCTGTACACCTATCTGCTTAAGTCTCTCCAGCATGATCACGTGCAAAACCGTGTCGAACGCCGCCGAAAGGTCTAATAACACAAGTATGACAGATGAGCCGCCGTCCACAGATAGACGGATGGAGTCTTCTACTTCCAGCAGTGCTGTTTCTGTGTTGTACCCTGTGCGGAAGCCAGATTGAGAGTCATGTAACAGCTCATTGGCTTCTACATAGTTGGCTAGTTGTAAATGGGCCAACTTCTCTAGCACCTTGGCCGGTGCTGACAGCAGGGAGATAGCCCTGAAGTTGCTGAGTACTTCCGGGTTGGCGCTGGCTTTCTTCAGAAGGGGTAGTAGATAAGCATGTTTCCACACAGCAGGGAAGATTCCAGACCTAAGTGAGGAGTTCCAGATATGATTTAGGACCTGGTTGAGCCTCTCTGCCAGCAGCCTGAACTGTCGAGCCAGACAGGGATCCCGAGGGGACCCTGATTTGCATTTCCGCAGTTCCGCTAGAGACACCTCTGCGGGAATCGGGAGAAAGGATGTGAAAAAAGGCTGGTTATTGGGGGGGCGTGGTTGTCTCCTGTTGCTCTGGGTTCTGGAGCCGGGGGAAAAGAGGAGTAGAGCTGCATTATCTTTTCTTTGAAGAAATCCGAGAGGCTGGTGCACAGGTCCTGAGAAGGTCGGAAGCCGTGCTCTAATGCTGCAGGATTAGTGAAGGATTTCACTATCCTAAAAACTTCCCTTGAGGTGTTTTTAGCGCTGGCAATACGGTCAGCCAGAAATTCCCTTCTCTTGGAGTTAAGTAATTCATGATAATCTCTCAAGGCTTTTTCATAAGTGTTTTTGGCGTCCAGTGAGTATGATTATCTCCATTTGCGTTCCAGTCTTTTACACTTGCTTTTTTCCCGTCTGACTTCCTCTGAGAACCACGGGGCAGATGGGGTAGATCTGGGTAGGCTAACAGATTTCAGAGGGGCAAGTTTGTCAAGCACTGCCATCAGCCACGTGTTAAAAGATGTGGCGTTGTGGTCGGGATTATCCAAAAGGTGAGGCTTTGAGCCATCCAGTACAGGACCTAGGGTCTCAAGGGTGTCCCTACCCCAGTTCCTTTTGACTTCAATAGATCTAGTAGTGGCCATCGGTGTGGTCTTCAGGCAGAACCGGAATGGGACCAGACAGTGATCCGACCAGATAATATGCAGCGGCTTATCAACCCTCAGCTCCTGCATGTTCGTGCAAATAAGGTCAAGTATGTGGCCAGCCTTATGGGTGGGGGTTGAGACCAGCTGAACTAGGTTGAAGCCCGCAAGAGCTGTTATGAAATTTGCACTGTGGGTGCATTGGGGGTCGGCAACATGTAGGTTGAGGGCCCTTAGGACAGTAAAATTAGCATAGCGTGTGGATATCTGAGCGATGCAATCTGCCAGTATCGGCGTGACACTGTGGGGGCAATCCGGAGGCCTATAAAACAGTCGCCCCAAGAAGGAGAAGGAGGGGGATAGTTTAATACAGAAGGAGAGACCTTCAATGTTGCTTATTTGTTCCAGATTGGAGGTGGCAATCTCCCAGGAATCCTTATAAATAATTGCCACCCTGCTCCCTGACTATCGCCACCCCTATTGGCACAGACTATGCGAAAGCCAGGAGGTATTGCCAGGGTTATCGCAGGGTTAGTGTCCTCCTTTAGCCAAGTCTTAGTGAGGAACATGATATCCCATTTGTTATCCTCGAGGGACTGGTAAACCTCAAGTGTGTGTTTGGGTAGAGATCTACAATTGACTAGGCAGGCTTTTACATCGTTGGGACTGGAAATCTGGGGAAGGCTATGTCCTGCCTAAGAGACCTGAGGGGCAAACCTGGAGTTAAGTGAAAAATGACAGGCCGGGCAGCAGTACACCTTGTCCCCCCCCTCCACATCGGCTAGAGGAAAATCAATGCATTTTTACGATCTAAACGTCAGCAGCTCATTGCGCCCCCATCTTACCACTCTGCCGCCATCCATTAGGGCAGCATGGCTGGTGCTGGTCGCGGTCCAGACGCAGACGGGCTTGCCTTTGGCGCACTCGCTGCACGTGTCCACTGCGTGTCCGCGTCATCGTGATGATTTTATAGCAGCCAGGAGGGAGAAATGGTGTGGTAACTTTGCCAAAATTGCGTCGAAAAATGTCCCGCAGGAGCGATGAAAAATGGCGCTCAAACGGTAATGTCCAGCACCGCGGGGAAACAGAGTGGTGAGGACTGAGGTAGGCAGAATAAAAGAGAATAAAAACCCCTTAAAACGGCACCTCCTACAATCCACACATTAAAATCTGTGCACCCTGCAACACGCAGCAGTGCACAGCACTAAGTATAAAACAGAACAGGGCAGATTAAAATACATAAGCCACTGGCCTGACACGGGCCACAGCATGGGCTTCTAACTCCGAAATCCGCTGTAACAAGCGGTCAGAGACTTCATTTATATTTGTTTTATAGTTGTCAGCGCACACACACACACAAGGAATCCATATTATTTTTAAACAGTGGCGGCTTGCAGAGGGAGTGCTGTGGGGCGGGGGAGGGGCTGGGTTTGGGGATAGTGGAGTCGGACATACGACGGGCAGGAGTAAAGTAAGTAAATAAATAAATAAAACTATTTACCTTGCGCTCGCTGCATCGCCAACTCGGCTTGGAGCCATGCTGGTCTGCTGCCTGGAATATCACCGGATTCCCCATCTTTTTCATGGAGATGTCTGTGAACAGCTCATTTATAACATTTGAATAGTTTGTTTTGGGAAAAATAAATCTTGTGATTGTTATATCCAGTGGTATATATATTGTAAGAATTCTCTTCCACACTTATGTAAAAGCCTAAAGCTCATCTGTTCATTTTCTTAGTGTCAGCTATTCAAATGAATGAATTAACTAGAAGCATAATATTAAAATACATGTAAAATGTAATGCATATTGTTGTACAAAAATGCATTAACTATTGAAAATGAATATTGACTTATAAAGCCTAAATCCTTCATGAGCAAACAAGAAAAAGCACAATATAGGGGGTTCCTAATCTGCATATGAGTCTAAATATATGACACCACTTTGACATTCTATTCAGTATATAGGGCAAGTGTAAGAGCATGCTGTAGTCTTCCAGTTTCAGGTTTGAACCGGAACAAGGTCAAATGCTACACTCCCATTGCCCACATGATGGTTATTCTCTACAAGAGATTAGGGGGCATATTCACAAGGACTTATCTCCGAGTTATTGCCACCTTAACGCATCAAAAGTGGAGATAGATTTAACGCCCCTTCACAAGCGTGTGCAAACTGCAGACATCGCCAGTATTCCCGCGATAACTGCCCCAAAATTTATCTCCACGGGTGACACCACCAACTAACCCTAATGAAATGCAGAGTAGGCGTTCCCGTGCAAAAACACACGAAAACACCACTACCCCACTTTCACAACGAACTGCCAGATCTGCGATGCAAGTCAAAACCACGCTATAAGCCGCGGTAGCAGCAGGTATTTAACACCTGCCTCTTGCTGGTGTAAAGCAGGACGACTACCAGCAGTAGGCAACGGAGCCCCGCACACAGCCACACCTGAAGAACAACCGACGCCATGGAGCTACTCATCATGCAGCTCGGAGGCCCAACAGGGCCACAACACCCACTGCCACCACCCCCAGGACCGCCACCACCCCCAGGACCTACCGAAAACGCACCAGTCTCACAGACCTAACGCCCGAGGAAGTCATTGCCCACTACAGGTTCAAAAGGACAACCATCCTCCGCATCATGACCCACATCGGCCACAGGCTGACGGTCCCAACACAGCGGACCACCAACATCCCTCCGCAGACAAAGCTGCTGGCTGTGCTGCACCTGTTGGCCTCTGGTACCTTCCAACCAACAGCTGCCAGAGTCGGAGGTGTCTCACAGCCAGCCCTATCAAAGTTCCTCACACCTGTCCTGGATGCCATCATCAGCTTCATACCCCAGTACCTTCACTTCCCCCACACTGCGCAGGAACAGCTGGAGACCAAGCAAGGCTTCTACGCCATTGCTAGATTCCCACACGTGTTGGGGGCCATTGACTGCACACATGTCCCACTTGTGCCCCCTGCGGACACTGCACACATCTACCGCAACAGAAAGCACACGCATTCCATCAATGTGCAGGCAATAGTGGACCACCGGGGAATGTTCACCAATGTCGTCGCAAACTACCCAGGCAGTGTGCACGATTCCTACATTTTCCGACAGTCCATCATCAACCAGCACTTCCAGGATGGCACATATGGAACTGGACTGCTCGTTGGTAAGTACCAAATCTACACACCACACACCTCAAAGCCACCATCACACAACGCACAACTGTGGGAATGCACACGTGACCAAACCACATACAACATGACAATCAACATGCCCACCTACCAGACACGACAACACAACTCCATTGGGATCCTGGGCTTCCAATGTACACAAGCCAGCTACATCATGGCACCACAGCCACACAACAGCTGAACGTGTGGAGAGGCGGAAAGCAGGCATGTGCGAAGGATGCAAGTGACCCATGAATGGGAATGTACACAATGACAAGTGTGGCGTGAATGTGCTGGACAGACCTGGGTATGCAAACCACAAATATGTCCATGCAGACATTAACTGCTAGTGTCTGGAGAGTAGTGAGCAGTGGACGCAACCATGTCACCCCAGGCTGTGGGTCAGATCACGGAAATGTCGCTCCCTGCGTCCCCCCCTGTGTGCGTGAGCGTAGTGGGTTGGCCCGGCTTACGCCAGGCCTGCGCAGGAGTGTGGACAAAAACCCAGTGGCGCAGAGCATGGTGCTCTCCCGGAATGGCCAACGTCACTGCCAGGGCGGTGCCTCTCAGCCAGCCACGAGGCCGACGCCGTGAGCAGCGGGGCCTGCGAGCCTGTGCGCCTGCTGCACCCCATGCCGCTCATACCCAGACCCGGCTTGCCCGCCCCAGCGCTCCAAGGCCGCCCTGCTCACCTGCTGACACCGTCATGTGTCAAAGATGGCCCACCACGTGCCGGTGCTAGCTCCAAGACCCATGTCCGCGACCTTGGCAGCCTCCTCAGACCATCGCTGACACAGGCCCCCAGGAGTCCTCATTCGTTGACATACTCCACCGCTGCAGCCGGCCTACACTGCAGCCCAGTATGTCCCACATCTAGAACTGAGTCTTCATTAATCAATGGCAGAGTCCATACCAGTGAACGCAGGGTGAGGAGTGAGTGAAAGATGCGTTTCAGTCCGGTGGAAACACGGATCACCGTTAAGTTAAGGAGGAGGTCAACCAGTAGCAAGGACTGACCTGGTGCCACTAACCCTGTGCGCCGTGAGTTACCGTCAGCCTCCAGCCGAACATTGTTGGTGTCTGAGCCTGTGGCCTGGGGGTTGTCATCAGCAACGGGCATGTACGGAGTTGGTGTTTGGCATGAGTCTGTGGCATTCATATCCGCCATGTTACCGGACACAGCTGATATGTGCCCTCTGCATCATGCCCTGGGGGTACACCTCCCACTCTCCCCCGAGACACTCCGCGAAAATCACCTTTGATACATACGAGACCCTGCTCTGCCCTCATGACCCTACCCCAGTCTCCCGCAAGTCAGCGTCCCGTGGTGGTAGGCCCGTGTCGGCCGCTGTGCATCCTGGGCCACTAACCCTGTGCAACTCAAGTCATGCTCCCTTGCTGTTCGAACATTGCATCCCTGAGTGCCTGATGACTGTTGAAGTTGTTGCCAGCACCAGCTACTCCCTGAGGGCTGGCTTACACTTACCCCACACACAGCCAGCACAGGCGTCACTGGACTAGTGGGCCTGCCAACACATCATGCCGAACCAAGTATTGACTCTTTTCTCTCTGCACTGTCACAGGTGATCAAGGATATGCACTCTGCCCTTGGATGATGACACCCCTCCGAGACCCGAACACACCCGCCCAGAGGCAGTACAATGCGGCCCACATATGCACCAGGGGCATCGTGGAACGCACATTTGGCGTGATGAAGTCACGTTTCAGGTGCCTGGACGGCACAGGTGGAAAGCTCCTGTACAGCCCAGACATCGTGTGCAAGATGATCGTTGCATGTTGTGTGTTGCACAACATCTGTGTACGCAACAATGCCCCATGGATCAAAGTTCCAGAAGTACCGGGCGATGATGAGGACGATGGGGCAGGTGGCCCACATCCCACTGCAGCTGTGGCAGGAATGGCCCGTAGGAACACCCTCATTGCCAATTTCTTCTCATGAGCACGTAACATTGTGGCCGTCCCTGGAAATCATGGGACAGTACAAAATGTCCACAAGCACAGCATGTCTGAATAAAAATTATTTGCAGGTTACAGGTTGTACTTGTACATTGTCATGTCACAGTTTCCTGCTGTGCCACATGTGATTGGCCATGTTGTGCACATATGCGGCACCAGTTGTGTCCTGTGTTCTGTTGTGGAGGTGTTGCTGTTTGTACCAGGATGTTGTCAATGTCGAGGTGCACTTATTCTTATGTGCGTATGCTGCATGGTGGGTGAGTCGCTCCTGCGGCTCTGATTTGGCTGCCACTTATCCCTTTCATGCGGTGTGCCTTTCAGTTCTGTGCTTCCACAGTGCTGAGATGTTGCAGACTTGGGTAACTTGTGCTCTTTGTCGAGTTGTGACTCTTGGGCATGGTTTGTCCACCGATGTGTCGTTGACGTCAGGGGTTGTTTGGGCAGGTGGTTGTGTCCGAGTGTGACCTGCTCCTTTCCGGTTGTGGTCCGCACTCAGCCACCTCAGTGTCGTGCCGTGTACATTGTCATGATGATTGGACTGCAGCCATGCTACTCGTCATGTGGTGTCTCTTGCATTGTCAGTGTGGCTGACGTATATGCATGTTTGCTGTGTTTCGCACGTGTGCATGTGTTGGTTGTGTGATTGTTGATGTGTTGGGTGGGTGCCCCTTTGGGCACATGGTGTACGATGGGACTACTTGGTGTTTGTGTGTGTGCTGAAGTGTTCCCGTGGGATCAGGGACATGATCCTGAGTCAATGTGGGTGTGCAGTGTGCTCTGCTTAATTGTGCATGTGTGCCATTGTGCCCATCTCCCCCCGTCCCCCACTCCCTGGTCGGTATGCACCCTGTTGATGTAGTGTCGGGTCATGTTGGGCAGTGTCCGGATCCCCAACTCCTGTCACCGTCTCCCGACTGGTGACTGTGGCCACCATCTTCTCCATGTCATTCAGCTCCTGGTGTTCTGCTGGCCCCCCTCCTCCGAAGTGCGTTGCTGCTTTCGTGTTGGCAGCGAGTTTCTGCTTGGTTTTGCCATTCACATCAGTCCAGCGCCTCTTGTCCTCTTCCATTGTCCTCCTCAGCGCTGCGACGGCATTCACATGGTCCGAGATGGTGTGCCATCTTTGCCTCTTTGTTGCCAATGACATGTTGGAGGTGACGTACAGTTGGTGGTGGTGTTCTATCTCATCCGTGGCGATAATCGTGTTTTCCTGCAGACTGTACCCCGTCTTCCTCTTCTCATTGCCCTTCCACGACCCCTGGATTCCTGGGTGTTCCTCCATGGGGATTGTGGGGTTCATGTTGTCCTCTGCAGTCGGTCAGGGTGCATCTGTGGTACTCCGCAGTTGATTTCCTTTTTAGTGGCATTTTCCGTATGCTGTTCTTGTGCTTTTTCCCGCATTACGCGTGGGTATTGCTGGCCTCTCGCTGGTTATCACTGTTTTCTTATCGCGTTTGGGCCCATCGCGTCTGGGGTTTGTGTTTTTATCGCCGTCGCGGTGGTTATATCGCGGACTTTGGCCGCGGTTTCGTGAGGCTATCGCATGGTACCGCCGTGTTGTGAATTCCACATTAACACGGGGTTATTTTCCTGCGATGGACTGCGATGTGTAAAGTTGCGTTAACATTTTTTGGGGGTGTTTAGCGCACGTTCTTGTGAATATCCCCCTAGGAGCATTAGAGGTTCCATTATGATAATATTTCTTATTGCTAGTGAAGTATAGGAAAATTCCTAATATTTCAATAGTGAATTTGTGCAAATAATAGACAAGCAGGATGCTCCATTCACTTATACTAGGTAGCCCTACCTACTATTCACCAAAATATTGATACACAGATGAGGGGTAAATTGTTGACGTGTGTCTCACAATTAATTATTTCCTTCTTCTTGAGATACAGACAAACACACCACCAACATGTGTTTCACAATTCAAGATTGCATTTTCAGGGCCACAAATAGTTTTTAAGAGGTTGCAAGTGGTCTTTTAGAGATCATTGTCAATCAAATGAAGTATCATTATGTGCGCCTTATGTTTAGTCAAAGTCTCTACTTGTTGCATTAACTCATTCTACAGAATTTCATTCTTCCAATATTTAAATTAACTTACTCAGAAATCATAATCATTAACTCAAAAACATATTAACGAACATGAATTCCACCTCCTCGGGCGTGGCTAACCAGCTGAACATGGCGGACGTGAGCTGATAGAGCTCCGTCCACAAACCCTTGTTTATCCTGCCTAGAAACGGTATCCCCAGCCATCCGGTTGCAGCGGGGAGCAGGCGAACGCTCACACTGCGGTAGCCCACGTCCAAAGCCAAACAGACACGGAGGAAGCAGGAGAAGCCCGCCTGACGGATCCTCCAAAGCCGATAACAGTGCGCTCACATGCAACGAGGCGCCACCAGCCGCAAGCGCAGCCTATGGGGACAGGATTACACTGACCGAACAGTGGAGGTACGGCGAGGGATTACCCCCCTTTCCCCCCACCACACTGAGGTAGCGGTCTTGGGGTCATCAGGGGGGGCTCGTTTCCTCCCCCTCCGAAGCGGCAGCGCAGTCATCGTGGGAGGTAACGGTCGGAGACTGTACTTGCGCGCTCTGGGAATTTACACGCGTGAGGGCCTGGAAGACCACAACAAAACCCATAGCAGCCAACACCATCCCTGCGCCACCAGAGCTACCAGAGCCTTGCAGAGGGACCGTGACATCCGTCCAACAACGGAGCCGCCGGTCTGGGTAAGCGGGACATAGCGAAGAGGGTGGACGGCCTTACCCATCCCCGCCTTCTGTCTGCCATTTTCCCCCTTGCTGAGAATTATTAAAAATGAGCAGCCGTATGGAGGCGCCGAGGGAGAGAGCAACACGCGTGCCCAGGCCGTAGTAGCGCTGCTACAAGAGCTCTGAGAAAAGCCGGAACAACACAGACTGGCTCAACGAAAGGCCCGGGGGGCAGATCGGGCCCAGGCCGTACACGCTCAGCACCTGGGGCTGGCGAAGAAGACGACACTGGGGAATGGTGTGCCTCCCCCGTCTTCACGACATCACAACACCATCAGTGATACTCACTAGTGGGCCAAGCTTCAGGTATGGAGCACAGACTTTCCCTCACATTAATTTATAAGTGAACACGCTGGGGCAGGGGGGAAAAAGAAGAAACAAAGGCTCGGGCCTGCGACTACGCTTGGGTGATGCGCACAATCCCCCCTGCCTAGTCCGGGGCCTATGCGGCCTGCAGGGATGAGCAAGAAGTAAGGGCTCCACGCAGTGCAGCACTGCCCCAACAATATCTGCTTAACAGCGCTAGAAACAACGGCACTAGAAAGAGCCAGAACAACACAGACTGGCCCTGCAACAGGCTCGGGGATCGGATCGGGCCCAGGCCGTGGATGCACCAGATCTGGTGTGATTGGGGAGGACACTGTGGAGCGGTGTGTGCTCCCCCCGACTCTGCAACTTAGTAACATAAAGGGGCTCCCTCCAGAGACAGACAATAGTGGGCCAGGCCGCAAATACAGGGCGCAGATCTTCCCTCATATTGCTCAATAAGCGACCACGCTGAGGCAATGTAAAAAAATGCAACGCCGGACCGGACCCAGATTGCGACCACGCGAAGACGAGGCGCGTGAACCCCCCGCTTCATCCAAGATATACCCCGCCTGCTGGGGTGAGGGAGGAGTACAGGCGCCAAACGGCAAGACACTACCCCTAAAACGCCCGCTCAACAGTGCTAGACTAACCTAGAATTGCCCTGCTACATGCGCGAAGGCTGGGTTGGGCCTAGAAGACGCCGTGTGGGGGAGGAACTAAGGGATTCCCCTCCAGATACCCTGAAATAGACATACCGGCTGAGGAGAAAGCAAACTAGTAGACGCGCTGCTGTGAAAAGAGGAGGGCAGCACAGACCTGCCCTGCCCCCACATGAGTGCAGCGGACTGGGCACAGGGCATAGTGACGAGACAGGTGGCGGAGACGGCCCCCTCACCCAGAAATACGAAGAGGGCAACCGCAAGGCACGAGGCAGACCCCCACAGACTCTGTAGTGGGAGTGCAGGCAGGCCCACCGTATAGAGCCTTACGACATTCAACCACTCAAAGACACAACAACCAAGAGGCAAGAGCAACAAATGAGTAACGCCCGCCCAGGCATTTACCAACTCACAGACGGAGCCCGATACACTAGAGAAGCCACGACACGGGCGACTGGTCCTGTTCACACGGAGCCAAATCGAATGCCGACAGCACAACAGCTAGTAATGGGCCGCCTACGCACCAACACCCAACAGTTCAATGCACGCATTGGCGCCCCAGAAAAGGTGGCTGCAGAAGGGGGCATGACCTCGGAGACACCACACACAGCACTCGCTGCCAAACTCGACTCAGTACTAGCAGCGGTCGAGAAGATCGGATCCGCTCTTGACCAGACTCGCTCATCGCTGGAGTCCAAAATTGACAAGGTGGCCTCGGACTTCACCCTTCTATGAGCTGACCATCACAAGTTAGGGGTTAAAGTGCGACAGCAAGAACAAGCGCTCACAGAACTAAAGCCCGGCACGCAAAGTCACACTGCAGCCCTACAGGACCTAATTGATCGAGTACATGAACTGGAAGACAGGGTGGAGGACGGGGAGGGACGCTCACGCAGTAACAATATCCGCGTAGTGGGAATACCGGAGGGTGAAGGACAAAAACCGGAAGAATTTACCGAGCGCTGGATCAGAGACCTGATGCCTGCCGACATCCTATCTCCCCAATTTGTAATTCAAAGAGCGCACCGGGTCCCTGCACAGAAGCCCCCACCGGGAGCCCGGCCACGTCCCTTCCTGTTCAAAGCCCTCAACTACAGGGACAGATACTTGATATTGCGTGAAACCCGCAAGATGCCAGATATAAAAATAGGAAGTAGTCAGATCATGTTTTTCCCAGATTACACTGCGCAAGTTCAACGTCGCAGGAGCGCATACACAGCAGTGAAGCGGCAGCTGCGAGAGCTCAACCTAAACTACTCTCTGATATTCCCTGCAAGACTGCGGGTAGATGCAAAAGGAATGGTACGATTCTTCGACTCGCCCGCCGAAGTTTGGGACTGGTTGGAGGAGTCAGGAACATGGACAGGGCCCAGACCCTCCGTGGAGGCAGAACTATGAAAACCCAGCAGAAGACGACGGAATCGCGGTGGGCGCGGCAGACTCCGGTCAAATACCACTGTAACCACCACTGCCCCCAACCTGGAACAGAGGAGACTGGAGAGACAAGAGGCGATCCACGTTGCTGCCGCACTAGGGACAACGCCGCAAAACCCTGAGCACCAGCTGAGTCCATCCAGGTCCTCTGACGCTGGCTCCTCCACACCCTCCAGACTAGGTGATCCAGAAGAGTATCAACTATCAGATGTCACACCACAGATGGCGGATGACATTATATGACTTGGACAGGCTATCGCACAGTGCCGGGAACAAGCACACGCAAGTATCTGCCTCACTCACCGGCGCATAGGTATTCTATCTACTCCTATTTGCAACGCAGATCCACTGGAATTGCGCTGCTTCAAGAAACACACATGTCCCAGGTGGAGCTGGGGCACCTGCGCAGTAGGTGGAGAGGCCAAGTGCACGGCACAAGCTACTCGGCCCATGCGCGAGGCGTCCTCATTTGGGTAAAGGCTGGGATTCCCTTCACAAGTGAAAGGGTGTTAGTCGATCCTGAAGGAAGATACACGCTAGTCAGTGGAAGACTTTATGGCCAGCCGATACTCCTCGGTTCCATCTATGCCCCGAATGTAGGCCAGACGGCCTTCTTGGAGAATCTCACGAAGACATTAGCCGGGTGGAGCGGAATTCCCTGGCTCCTTGGGGGGGATTTCAATTCCGTACTTAGCATAGATCTGGATAGATCGTTCCTGCCCCTGTCCAAGACCACAGCGGCGTCCAACGCACAGTCCCTCACAGACTGGATGGCACACTGGGCACTCATAGACATATGGCGCGCCATCAACCCAAACGCCCGGGTCTACTCATACCACTCAGCGGTGCATAGGCTATATGTACCTCTTGATAGAATAGTGGGATCCCCAGCGCTCCTCCCCCTGGTACACCAGACAGAATATTTAGGCCGGAACACTCTGACCAAAACCCGCAAATATTACAACTTACCTGGGACTTTGGGCGCCCCCCCTGCCCCCACATGGAGACTCCAAACTGCAGCGCTAGAGGACCCAGCATTCCGTTCCTCACTGGGCACGGCCCTACTCACATATTTCGAGATTAATGAAAACACAGCAGAGGATGCATTGGTGGAATGGGAGGCCTTCAAGGTCACAACAAGAGGACATTGCATGGGTATGACCTGGAACATACGTAGGCAACTATCCTCCAACCTAAGCAAAATAGAAAAGCAGCTGCTGCGATCTGAGGTGGAGGGGGAAGGTGAGGGCAGGGACAAGCAACGCCTAGAAACACTGCACACACAGCATGCAGAGCTACTAGAGCGCCTTCGTTGTCACAATTACATGGAGCACACAGCCCGCACCCATGCCACCGCTTACAGGACAGGTTGACTTCTAGCCTGGCTAATTCACCAAGAGCACACCTGCAAACCCATTGAAGCTCTGCAAACCAGTACAGGAACACTAATACAGGCACAGCGAGACATCCATGAAGCTCTGACACAGCATTACAGTCAATTGTATCAATCCCAATGCAGTTGCGAATCACATGCCCTGACAGCCTTTTTAGATCGCATACAAGTGCCCGAGGTAGAGCTGACGCACAGCGAGATGGTAGACGAGCAGATCTCACTCGAGGAAATTGAGGAAGCGATATCATCCCTGGCCACGGGGAAGATCCCTGGACCAGACGGGCTCCCGGCAGAGTACTACAAGGCGTATCGGGTGACAATAGGCCCAAAACTGCATGCCCTCTATGCAGCTGCTGCAGACGCGGGACGACTTCCCCCCTCACTATGCGAGGCCACCTGATTTCACTGCCCAAACCCGATAGGGACCCAACTGACATGGGCTCCTACAGGCCCCTCGCCCTACTCAACACCGACTATAAGTTGCTAGCAAAGGTATTGGCTGACAGGTTGGCGCAGGCGGTTCCCGCACTGGTACACGCAGACCAAAATGGTTTAGTGCCTGCTCGCAGCACTCACTTAACCTGCACCGCTTCTTCAGAATAGCCACATACTCTACGTACACATGACCGAGGGCAGGCTGCCTCGTGCTTGATTTCGAGAAAGCTATTGATTCCCTCGAGTGGAATTACATGTTTCCCACTCTTGAGAAGTACAAGCTAGGCCTCGCCTTCTTGCAATTAGTCCGCCTGCTTTACACAAACCCAGTGGTAAGGGTAAAGACGGGCCCATACATCTCAGAGGCGATTCCAGTGCGACGGGGGACGAGACAAGGCTGCCCATTGTCCCCCCTTCTCTTCGCGCTTGCAATGGAGCCACTAGCGGAGTCGATAAGGACTCAAACGCAAGAGGGCATACTGTTAGGCGATGGCATACATAAGGTATCGCTATACGCGGATGACTTATTAATTTACCTTCAGGACATCAACAATGTACCAGACAGCTTGGCCCAAATCTTACGGGAATTTGCGGCCATATCCGTGCTAAAGGTAAATATCGGCAAATCAAAGCTCTACGCCTTTAGCGCAGGAGTCCCTGACCCAGGCCTCATACTCAATGGTGTGAGGGTAAAGTGGAATGCAGATACATTCCGCTACCTTGGAATCCAGATATACCGCCAGCCTACAGATCTCTTTGACGGTAACCTATGTAGGACGCTAACGGCCTTCAAATCCCAGATGCAATTCTGGAGCACACTTTCCCTCGCAGTGATAGGCAGAGTGGCGTTGGTGAAAATGGTGGCCCTACCGAGATTCTTGTACTATTTTTCCAACCTACCCGTTCACATACCGGCCTCCTTTTTTGCTACACTAGAGAAGATGGTCAGGGACTTCATATGGGGCCCCAGTCGACACAGAGTGGTGATTAAAAAATTGTATCTGCCCACTGACCAAGGGGGTCTGGCTGCGCCATGTCTCGAGCACTACTTCCTGGCAGCACAACTCCAGTGGGTGGCCAGGTGGATGGCAGACAGCCAATGTGAAGATACTGCGACCACGCTCCCACCGCTAACACTGTCCCAGATCCTTCAGCTCTTCCACCCCGGTTCACGAACACGGCCTCCAGAGTCTCTGTGGCTGAACATAGCATACAGATGCTACAAAAGGAGCCTCTACATAACCCGAAACACAACACCCTATGCCCCCGCTCTCCCCCTAGTGGGCACTCCTAAAGGACAGGGAACACTTACCGCTACAGAATTACAACAGTGGCACGCAGCGGGGGTACAGACTCTGGGAGACCTCTACAGTGAAGGCGCTTTGCTTCCCTATGTGACACTGATAGTAGAGGACAGACTCACTGCGGGCAATTTCTCCTGCACAGGTCTTTGTTAGCTACACTCACGGTGCGATGGGGAGACCTAGCCACTGAACTGCCCATACAACTTACTATACAATACTTGCACGTAATGGGACAAGGCAGACACCTGACGCGGTGGTTCGCAGCCTCGCTGCGCCAACACGCTGCGATCAATTTAGACCCCCTCAGACATAAATGGGAGCGCGACTTAGGCAGGCAATTCTCAGACAAAAAATGGGGGCAAGTGCTGGCCAGCCCGGTTCAGATCCCCAGGAACATGAGATTCAGGCAAATCCAATATTACATTACACACAGAGCGTACTACATGCCAGCCAAAATCAACAGATATTTTCATCGTATCGATTCTGCTTGTCCTAGATGTTCCGCTCTAGATGCAGACTTGATACACATGTTGTGGAGCTGCACCAGCCTTAGTACATACTGGAGAGAAGTAGCAGAAGTGCTGCATAACTGCACCGAGAGAGAGATACCCTTTGACTGGCCGGTGTACTTGCTGCACAGATTCCGCCGGACGCGTAACACCAAGGTGACATCCAGATTCTTGGACCTGGGTATAATAGCTGCCAAACGGCTAATCACGAAAAGATGGAAGGCGCCTGACCCCCGCACTTACAGACTTGGAGGCATTCCACACTCGCATGGGCTAGAGCAGAAGGCATAGCAATTTGCTGAGAAGAAACCATAGGCGTTAGGAAAATACCAATAGCTACACATTGGGAAGCGATCCTCCTAACACTACAACAACATGCAGGCCCGCCAATTCAGCTCACACCAGCACCTGGCCCGGATGGGTAACATCACGCACGTGAGTCGAACCCCTGAGACACCCAAAGACACCAATTCCGCAGCTGACATTGGCACACCGACGCCCCGATACATACATTTATGGGGGCCTATGGTTAAAGTAATGGGCAGAGGCGCAGCAGACAACATACCCACACATGCACACAGACAGGTGGGGACACTCCAACTCAGCTCCAAGTTCTATGTCCTTCCCCCCTGGTTGTTGAATGCGCTGTTTATCATGGTCATCCATACAGTTCCAGACTCTCAATGTTACTTTCTGCAGGCAATGATTGTAGACATCCTAATAGGATTGGACTCTAAACGATGATACCGACCTAGTACAATGTAATTGGAACTGTCACACCTACATGTCCATCGAATAAATAATTGCAATCTTCTTATCGTCAAAACGAAGAAAAAAAAGAAAAGAAAAATGAATTCCACCTCCTAGTGCACAATAATGACTTAATCAATGACACTGTTACCTTCCACATTTCACTATCTCCTCCTTCCGCCACAGTCATTTTCAGTACCTGATTGTAGTACTAGCTGTCTGTATTCAGCAGATCTCACAGCCATGCAGCTAATACTGATTCAAGTGCTCATCAAATATCCAGTATCCATAACAGGGTAGAGGATGTGGCCTAATGGCTAGGGCAGTCGATCTTGAAGCTGGGGAACCTGATTTGAGTCTTGGCAGGGACGCTCAACATCCTGTGATTCTGGGCAAATCACTTAATCTCCCTGTGCCTTACAAAAATGAATGTGTCCGTCTGTAATGCAACTGGTGCTCATGTAAAGCGCTCGGATACCTTCAGGTCTAGTTTGTGCTATATAAAACTCCCAAAAAAAAACCACTCACCTCATATGTTGATTACATTCCCAATCCCCTGACACGGTGAACACCAATAACATGCTATTATTCACTGATTCATTGTCTCACATTACATTCTGCAAAAAAAGACTTGCAACTGTATTTTAGAAAATATCAACGTGAATCTGACTAGCTCCATAATCAATAATAATCATTAGACAACAAACTCTCTCATAACAATCAAACTAATGTACATCCTAACTATATTTAACTGCTGGATTCCAGAAAAAAGTGAACACCAATGCTCTGCTTTTATTCACAAATTCACTGGCTCATATTACATTCTACAAAAAGACAAGAGCCAGGTGAACCTGTTTTGAGTGGGAAGAAGTTGATTGCTTCCAAATAAAAGTGTTTGCCTTCCACAGAGCTATGATAAATTTGTTCATTTATCAGCTGCCTGGGTTTGACCGTTCAGGGGCACACACATGACTGCTGTAATGCTACTAAAGTGTCTTCGATAACTAGAAACTTTATGTTGTTTTTCTCTGGCAGCAGCACGGATAGGAGGAGGGCAATCATTAACCTACATGGTTTCTTAGGTCTGACTTGACAGTGTAACTGTCACCTGTCCTTTTACCATACACCTGTATTATTCTGCAGTTCTTTGCTTCCATACAAATATATATCCATTCCCATGCTAATTACTAGTAATGCTTTACATTACCATTCAACATTCTATAAAAGCCAGATGTATTGGCATTGCCAATGCTTGTTATATAGTGCTATTCAAAATAGCCACTGCATCATATATGCAGAATTCTGCTGTTGAACTCATTAACTATTTAACTACTCTACTCAGAGACTGGCCACTGTCTGTAAGTGAGACTGACCATTCCCTTATGCATACTCACATCACTCCTAAATGTTAAAATGTTCTTTATAACTCTTCCGGCGTACTCCATCATATTAGATAAAACTCCAATCCTTAAAAAAAAAATGCTAACTTGTGTAATATAACTGGTGCTCATGTCAAACACTCCAATACGTTTGAGTTTAGTTTGCACTATATACAACTGCAAAAACAAAAACCCATTCATTAGATCCACCCTGATTTAGCTATTCATAAAATACATAGCTCCACTGCTTCATTTCCATTAAAACCATTAGTAACATTACCTAAGAAAAGATTGTTCCTCCTTCACATCTTAATTAAAAAGAAAAAAAAAGAAAATTCAATCATTAAATAACCTCGGAATCCTGAACCCAAGTAAAACGTTTTATCAGAGTTCACTCTTTAACCAGTCTTGCTATTTCAACAACTCCTCATATGTGTGAAATCTGACTTACTCTGCATCTGTTCCTATTCATGCTCATCTGGTACTCCTCAATATGTTTACTTCCAAACACCGTGTTATAGATAGAGTTTGTAAAAATATGCCACCCTACTGGGCAAATATGTTACTTATTTAAAAAGAAAAGAGAAATAAACATGCCTTTAAATAAAGAATACCCTATTGTAAGAACACTTAGATGAAATTCCAATCTCATTATTGAACAAATCTCCATCTTACACATATCTCACCTGCGCCATTTGGTATCATTGCTGTATAAAAATCCAATTTCATACATGAAAACATTAACCTTCATATGTACACTAAACAAGATACATCTGCACTCAGAAAAACAGTTATCATGAGGTTAGAACTCCATTTCTAAATCAAGTTCTTTGCTCAACCACAAATGCTATCCTGAAAATGCACAGGGCCCATTCTGAGGTGCCTTGTTATCAGTTATCTGCATCACCAATCTTACTTAACTGCAGAATTCTTGGTAACCAGTCACATATTAATGCATAACCATTCGTTCCCATTTGAGTAATAATACCATACCAATTTTCTACAGTAGACATACGTTCAATGTTTAATCTGTATTTAAACCTATTAATACTGATATTAATTTATTTATCCAAGAAGTTGCCAAACTACACAACCTACGTTCTAGGTGGACAAACTGTACATATGCTGCAACTGTGCGCATACTGGTTTGCTGATACGCTACTGGACTTGAAAGTGTGTGACTCGTTTATGAAGGGCTCATTGGCGTCGGAAATGACTAAATTCTACAATTGTTCTTACTTTTCGCTATATGTGAATGCGACCCTCTTTGTCTGGAAAACACTAGCATTCTTAATGGAACAAACTTTGACTTAATAGGGCACACGTTTATGTAGTATTTATTTTGCCCTGAAGACGTCCCAATGCTTTTGGACGAAACGCGTTGGCTGTGTTTGTTGCTTTACATGATTTGCGGAATCTGAAAATAAAGAAAATAAAGACTGATTGTCATCTACGAGAGCAAGCAGTTTTTGATGTTTTGTCTTGTATGATAAAATACTGAGACTAGTTTTGATGAGACAACTTGTTTTTTCTCTTTTCGGTATTAAGAATGCCATAAAGTATTGAATTGGGCCTTATCTCTCATTAAATGTTGGTTTAGGAGTGCTTCTCCTATCAGTAGTTTTTCTCTTTCATGTTTTTTTTAATTTTTTTATGACGATTGGCCCAGGGAGTGAGCACACAAGTAACTTTGGGAATTATACAGAGTGCGGTATTGTATACCACAACCGTTCTTGTTCTGCTAGCAAATAATTTCAGAATTGTGTCTGAAAATCTGACTTTACCATTAAAGAGGGTTTTTAAATTACAATTCCTAAGACACCAAACATGAAATTTCGACCTGCTCTGAAACAAAAATTATTACTTATTAAATGTAATAAGGTAACCCATTGCTATCCTATAGGAGAGGTAGGCCTCACAGAAGTGAATTTGTGAGTTATTCACTGCGAGGACATGCAAAACTTAAAAGTACATGTCCAACTTTTTAAATACACTGCACCCTGCACTACATGCTGTTTAAGGCCTACCCCAGGGTTGATGTATATGTATTGAAAATGGAGTTTTAGGTCTGGCAAGTTGTTTATTTTGCTAGGTGAATTTGGCAGTTTAAAGCTGCACACAGGCTTTAATGGCAGGCCTGACACATTTTAAGGGGCTACTTGAGTGTGTGGCACAATAAGTGCTGCAGGCCTACTTGTAGCAATTAATTTACTGGCCCTGGGTATATGGTATACCACTTTACTAGGGACTTATAAGTAAATTAAATATGACAATCAGGTGTAAGCCAATTGCACCATGTGTTGGGGAGTAAGCATGAGCACTTTAGCACTGGTTAGCACTGATAAAGTGCACAGAGTTTAAGGCCAACAAAAACGAATTCAGCGAAACAGGAGGGAAGAAGGCAAAAAATTGTGTGGGAAGACTACCCCAAGGCTGACAGGTCTAGCACCAAGCATATCCTTCAAAGTCACATTACATTTTATTATGTGTGATTTAATGTTCACATATGTTGAAAGATCCTGATATCCTCTAACAGGTTAAAGGTGCTTAATAACCTCAAATACCTTTGAATTTTCAACAATATATTTCATTATCAATCATACATTTCCTTCCTTAATATTATCCCTCTTGGGTTTCAACTTGATCCCTATTGTGTTTAGAGGTGCACCATTCCCTTGCATATTGTGTGACTGTTATAATCTCTGTCTCAAAATCTTTCCATTATTTTATGAGTTTTTTTCTTATACTCTTCCTCTTTAATACATAAGTGGTTTGCTCGAAATGTTTCACCATATGGTATTTTGGTAACTTGATTCTTCATGGGTTGAGATGTTTTCACATTAAGTATACTGTTAGTTATTGTTGTCTTCCTGTGGGGCTTACTACATAGACTGTTATGTTGCAAACATTCTTTCAATCCACACAACTCATGATTACAATCTATACAAGTATGCAACACTTTCACATCCATATTAGCCACAATATAGTCATATTCCCATGGTATGTACGAGATTCTGTTAAGGAAATCTGCCATATTTCTAATATATGGTCATAAAGTTAACAACAATAGTTTCAGAAATATATGAATGAATTCTGATAAATGGTTTGTTGAGACCCAGTGCTTAGATTTATCGGTCTCCCTGGTGGTGGGATTACATTTTTCTGAGCCTTTTGGAGAACATACATCACTGGTATAATTGGATGATCAAGATTAATGTATTTAAATTCATCCTCAGATATTTATATTCATCCTCTGAAGTCATATCATCCTTAAAATATGTCTCAGGATTTGCAGTCACATCAAACCTGTGCTTATGATATTTTGATTTTTTAGAATAATATTGCATAAACGTTTGTGGCTCTGAAAAAGTGATATTTAATTTTGAAACACGTCAGTCTTGTGTGCATCTTCAGTTTTAGAAGAAATAAATAGCAGAGAAACTGTGAGACACACTTTAGCAATCTCCCCCTCATCTGTGTATGAATAATAAGAAACTCCTTGGCAGAGACACAATTGTAAGTGGTTATCCTGATTCGTACTGCAAATTCTTGAAAAAGTAGGATAGAGCAATAATATATTTTTGCTGCAAGTTCAAACAAGTGAGGAGAGTATCTTCCCTTCACTGATATGTCACAGACCCTATCATATCTCCTAGAATTCAGTGATAATCAAAGTACGGCCCGGGGGCCGCATGCGGCCTTCCTGACCCTTAAATGCGGCCCTCTGCTCAACAGGAGCACTGGACTGCTGTTTACTCGACTCAGCACTAATATTAAAAATATATTAAATAAGCTGGCAAGCATTTAGTTAAAGGTTGATTGAAATTAAACAAAGGAAGTAACTAATGTGTCCTGTACCACATAATTTTAGGAACACTTTCAGACATCTTATAGCAAAAGTGTAAACATATGATAAAGTCTCTTCATAATTTATAAATTCAATAATGCAGAACCGTTTCACCTTAATACCTCAGATTATATCAGTGCATTGCATTGAAAAGTATTTTTTTAAAACATTCATGCTTTCTCCTGCCCTGACAACAATGCCAATAGTGAACTGAGAGGCAAGTCAGTTGTTATGTGCACCCTTTGGAAGGCCTGGGTTGCTATTATACATGAACAACATTATAGTTTATTAAACACTATGAGAAGGTTTCATACAGCGCACTTCCTGAAGTCATGTATTTCGAAGTCCTCTCATACGTACGTGATAATGAAGAAAAAGGAGGGAAAGTGAAATAAAACAATTGTCTAGGATCACACAATTTGGTGAAGTGGGGAAAGCCAGGATTGAGCCCAGGTTTTCTGGTTTCATTTACATGCTCTGCTTCCCCTACAAGCACCCTCTGCCCCCCCCCCCACCAACACGCCACCCTGTTGCCATTATGTGGACCTTTTTCACACTAGAGACCAAACTTTGTGGCCTCTTGGAAAATGTTTGTGAGTACCCATGTCCTAGATGAACATGATATTGCTAGAGAATGTTGGATTAATTCATATGTGGCTTATGTTGGGGATGTTTAGCACTCCACAAATATCCCTCTAAAGGAGGATAAAAACCACTTGAGTTTTAGCATAACTTGATTGAAGTGCTTTGGGTTATGAAAGTTTAAAAATAACTTAAATTATATTTTATTGACTAGTAGGTCAATATGCTGTATTTGCTACATTGAAAGGACATCATGGATCCTAATGAAAACAAGGAAAATTAGCCCCCCAATTGTGTAGTAAAACAGAGGACCATAATTAAAGTAGAGTAGACACCTCTGGGCCCTGATTCCACTGCACCTGCTTCACTAATTATAGTTACATTACTGATGCCAATTTAAAGTGGTGGTTATGACTCTTGATAGTAAAACTGTATGTTCTGAGAGCTGAGTTCATTGACAGTTTTGTGGTTCTCTACAGTTCCAGCAGTACACCACAATGATCTTCCACCCATACTTTCTGTCCCCACATAACTCTGGATCTGGCCGGCTCCATTGACCTGAGATATTGTGTCCGCCACACTCAGTTGAAGCAGCAGGTCTCAGAAATGTCTTAAAGCACTGGCCTCTGTAGCACACAGCCCCCTCCTAGCATGGGGTCCTTCACTGCTGTCAGCCCTAGTAGTGCTACTAACTTGAGCTCACTGCAATCTCCTAAAAGCTGGAGTTGCACTGCTGGGATTCTTCAGGTCATCAGCTCCCACTCTTGGTTGCCATACAGAGCTCTCTCATCCACTCACCTTCGCTGTTAGACCATGATTGGGGAGAAGTCGTCAGCCTGTGCTCCCTACTGGGAGGTACTTGGTCTTGCTGCAGCAATGCAACACTAGAACATATAGTGGGGTCCCCCATGCCCGAAGTGACTGCGCTGGCCATGATCACGTGCCAATCTGCTGGACAGGTCTACTCAAAAGGCCTGTGTGTCAAAATAGAGAGAGCAAGCCCTGCTTTTTTTTCTTTTAGGAGATGCATGGACCTATGGAGGTTCCAGGTTTCTGCTCATTAGCTACTTTGTCAGCGGTGTTACATTCTATTCTACCCACTGTAGTTCTGGGTATTTGTTCTTCTGGTTCACAGCATCAGGGGCCTGTATGCTGTGGCCTTGGCAAAGGATTGCTCAATCATTTTATCCTATGGTTGAGCTCCCTTGCTGTGGCCTGCTCATAATGTAATAGAGGGTGAATGACTTAGTGCTGCTCAGACTTCTTGGATCATAGTGCGTCAGCTGCACTGTACTTTTGGTCTTGATCGAACTAGATTTGTGTCCTGTTAATTAGGGAGTTTCAATTACCACTTCTCCACCAATGCTGCCAGTGGATTTGAGGGAGGCTCAACATTATATGTTCTCTTGACCTTGTTGTGGCCATATTTTAAGAGCTGAGGTTCTTGAAACTGCCCGACTCTTCTGCTGCTAGCTGTCTGGTTGACAACCCACTGTTGCTCTGGGCTTGGACTGTGCTCAACCCAATATGTGACACTGTGGCGATGCTCACCTTTGCCATAATAATGCTCGTCACCACACCGTCCAATTCACTTTGCAGATTGGTTACTGCATAAAGGATGCCATGAACTTCATTGCTATGAGTAACACGATCTTTGCCCATATGATGGATGACATCTCAGCACAAATTGTTAACCTCTCCAGCAAAATAAGAAAGATTGTCTGCAGGGTTATTGAAAGTGAGAAATAGGTAAGTGATGCCATTGATATAATCAACATGAATCAAACTCCATGAACGACCTGTCTGAAATGTGTGAATCTTAGTATGCAGTGTCAAAATATCTGGTTCATGGTAAATCAATGATTTCATGATGCACACCCTTCTCTATAATAGACTGTGTGCTCATGCTTCTTCTGGCTCTTGTAAGACTATGCCTCACCACAGATAATCCTGTTTCAGTCCATAGACTAGCATGACAGTAAAATGTCCTTAGAATTTTGAAGACACAAACATATACTTTTACTACCCATTTCACATAGCCTTTCATTCTTTCTCTACTTCCACCAACCATTCAGATAGATCATTGCACTTCTCTTTAGGTGAAGCTTGAACTCAGAAAACATAACACTTAATTCGCTTAGCTGTTTCTTGATATTTTTAGCGTCCAGATTGGTATTCCCGCTTTCATCCCAGGACTCTGTCTCTGCAACTGGCTGATCCCGGAGGATCCCCCTCTGCATTATATAACATGTAGGGCTGATATCCCCATATATTATTTGCTTTCAGGATTAATGACATTTTAAAAACAGAATAAAAGAGGAGGACCTATTAGATGTTCTGAACTTTCCAATTCCAGCAGAACTCATTAGTCGCAGTGCTGCACCCATTTTGCACCTCTCCAAATTTTGAAACCTGGGGCCCAGACAACACTTGTAAATTCAAGGATGTGACAAATACATCATCATAATGGGCATCCAAAATGTAGAATGTAAATAAGAAATTCACATGCACCATGTTGGTTCTTGCACAAGAGAAATCATCTTTAAGCCTACTGTTGATACTGACACATACAATCCGCTCCATACCAGTTCATCACAGTTCTTCATTTCCCAGAAAAATGCGAACTATGAAAAATATTTCTTCCATTCTTCCTGAAAAAAATCTGGGTAAATAAATGATGCTTCTGTTACCTAACTAATGGGTTGATTGAAAAACGTAACCAACATTCCATTGTGGAGGCACTGACTTCCCAGGTAAGTAGATGAATCAAATCCCCCTGTTTTCATTGCCAAATCCTGCATAAACTGAGGAGTCTACATGAAAAAATGGCAGTGGCAAATACAGCACTACAAGTTGGCATCATGGATAAGACCAAGGCTAGACTGAATCCTATAGATGACATTTGCGATATCAAAGAAGTGATCACACCCACCAAGTTGGACATATTGAATGTAAAGATGGCAAATTTTACTTTCCACATGATGGCGAATGTCCCGCCGAGGGAAAATATTGCCACCTCCACGTAATACTGGATCATTTCCACACATTACTCCCAATAGATTGCCCAGGTGATGGTATGAAAAATGTCCAGCGCACGAGAGAAGCCCAGGTACCGCTGAACCAGGAAACTAGAGGTTGAAGAAAGTCCATCCTGCCTCTCCCTGTCAATAATGCACAGCAAGCTCTCCAGAATATATGTGCTCTCAGTCAAAAACAGCGCCCTACAGTGTTACTACTTATAAGTAGCATTCTTCATTACGCCTGGAGAAACTGTCAATGTAACAATAGCAGAACAAATCAGGATACTGCCAAAATACCCTCAACTCTGCCTCCAAATACACGCATCTGTGCATAAACCTCAAGCATTCTGCAAGGGTTAATTTTATTTAACCCTGGTGCTGGTGCTGGTATCGTTATCACTGAAGCCGGCACTGAAGCCGGCAAATGGGACTAGATGTCTATTAAGTCTAAGCTCTGCCATCAAACTCTTTCTCTCCCATGTCAAAAGCTGAGTACTGTCCCAAATATCATGGGAAACAGGGAAACACACAGAAGCTATTCTCAAAGGCATTTAAAAGTTTTAGAAAGTTAAGAAGACATTACATAAATATTGATAAATTAATAAAGCATGCACGCTACAACATTACAATGAAATTCCACTTAACATAAAAGAGTAAGTCAAAGAGGAAATACACAATGCCAGGACCCTGCACTTGCACTTTACTGAACATTCGTGCTGCTCTAATTCAGAAGTAACCTGCTGCTTCTCCTTTGTAGAGTAAGTGGTAACCATGGTCTGCAGACTCTATGTATTTGTACTTTACTTAAACTTTTGCAGCTCTAAACGTGGAACAATTATTGGAAATCTCCATGCAGCTGATCAAGGGTAATCTTAGATCGTTTCTTTTCATAGCCGATATCTGCAAAATTAGTTGTTTTAATGCACTTGCACTTTATTGAAACTTGTGCTGCTGTAACCTAGGAATAAGTTGCTGCTTTCATCTATAGCTAACCAATGTGGTAACAATTATTGGAAATCTCCATGTAGCTGATCAAGGGTAATCTTAGCTTGTTTCTTTTATAACCGATCACCTGTAAAACTAGTTGTTTTAATGCACCTGCACGTTATTGAAACTTTGAATGACATGCTGCTTTCATCTATAATTGAGCAATGTGATAAACTATGCCTGCCGCATCACCGCATTTGCATTTTATCTATCCTCTGTGCTGCCTTAAACGGAATAATCACCTGATATTCTTATGTGGCTGACCAATGTGGTAACTCTAGCCCGCTTTCTTCCCGTAGTCGTATATACTGTTTTAAAAAAATGCAAGACCTCGATTTTTAAGCCCGTAAGAAACTGAATTTGTGTAGTTTTATAAGAGAAACAACTAGCCGATCCCCCTATGTAGTCGACCAAAGTGGTAACCGCAGTATGCGTTTTTTATTATCCAAAATATGTCATTGTTTTAAAATGCTCCCTTTTTACCTGTTTAACTTGGAAGAATGTGGCCATGTTTAATTGTACCTGCTGTTTTATATTGTGAAGGTTGTACATAACCATAAACAGTAAAGTATTATTATTATTATCAATGCCAAACCCTTTTGGTGGCCAAGAAGCAAATAGGGCTTATTACGTATTGTCCAGTCCAGAGATAATTTTGTTAAAATCAGATGTACTTTAATCCACAGCAACATGTAATACTACAGACAGCTCTAAAACAGATGCTATGTGGTTCTAAACACAGAAATATGTAGGCATTAATACGGCACTGATTCAAGCGCCTTATAATGTGGTGCTAGCAGCTTTCCTGGTTCTGTGACCCTTAAACCAGTCTGTGCAAGCCTCTCGTTTAAAGTTCTTTGGGGAAATTCGGTCCAATGATTTTAAATAACCTGCTGGAGTTCATAGTCATCTTTCAAGTTAATAAGACTTAAGTTACCTGGTGGATCGGGTGTGGAGAGATGGTATCGGGAACAAGGCAATTGGTTCTCCATGGAGCTCCAAATCATCGAGGCCAGTGGCCTCTCTTCCTCTGACTCATAATATTGACAGTAGAGCGTGGTGGCTATGGGTGAGATCAGCGCAGCTTCTGCAGCAACTCAATAACTCTTGCTGACAAGAAGCCTCCCACTTGGGCAGTTTTGGGCCTTCGATTGCAAAGCTGAATATTGTGGCAGAGTCAGCACCATGTCTTCATGCTCTGGAAGACAACAGCCACATGGTAGGGCCACATGCTATTTCTTACTGGGGTTGTACAGTCATTCAGTTTACTTGGCTTGTTGTAGAAATGTGCTTGGAGGCCAGGAGCCCTTCTCCTGACTCGGGTGGCACCAATTATACTTCCTAGTTCTATTTTCATCTTCTGGATTGCCCCACACTTCAGGCACAGTGGCTGACCTTCTTGTCCTCCTCAGGCAGTCCCTTCCTTCTGCGCTCCTTCTCCTTTCAGTAGGCCAGGACACAAAGCCCTCAGCCCAACACTGTTCAACATCTACATGGCACCCCTCGCCCACGTCGCCCGACAGCACAACCTCAACATCATCTCCTACGCCGACGACACCCAGCTGATCCTCTCCCTCACCAAAGACCCTCACACCGCCAAAGCCCACCTCCACGAAGGAATGAAGGCCGTCGCCGAATGGATGAGGACCAGCCGCCTGAAGCTGAACTCGGACAAGACGGAGGTCCTCATCCTTGGTTCCAACCCTTCAGCCTGGGACGACTCCTGGTGGCCAACATCACTGGGAACAGCCCCGCCACCCACCGACCACGTACGCAACCTAGGGGTCATCCTCGACCCCACCCTCTCCATGACTAAGCAGGTCAACGCCGTTTCCTCATCCTGCTTCAACATCCTCCGAATGCTCCGCAGGATCTTCAAGTGGATCCCCACCGAAACAAGAAAAACAGTCACCCAGGCCCTCGTCACCAGCAGGCTGGACTACGGAAACGCCCTCTACGCAGGAACGATGGCTAAGCTCCTGAGACGGCTGCAACGCATCCAGAACGCCTCTGCACGTCTTATCCTCGACATCCCCCGACGCAGCCACATCACACCCCACCTGAGACCTGCACTGGCTCCCTGTCAACAAGAGGATAACCTTCAAGCTCCTCACCCACGCACACAAAGCACTCCACAACTCCGGACCAGCCTACCTCAACAGACGACTCAGCTTCTACACCCCCACCCGCCAGCTCCGCTCGACCAGCCTCGCCCTCGCCACAGTCCCCCGCATCCGGAAAACGACCGCCGGCGGCAGATCCTTCTCCCACCTCGCCGCCAAGACCTGGAACACCCTCCCCACCAACCTCCGACAGACCCAAGACCTACTGGCCTTCAGAAGACTCCTCAAGACCTGGCTCTTCGATCAGTAGCAGCACCACCCCCCTCTTCCCCCAGTGCCTTGAGACCCTCGCGGGTATGTAGTGCGCTTTATAAGTGACATCATTGATTGATTGATTGATTGAAACAAATCTACAGCTCTCCATTAAGATGTACTGTCTTTAGGTGACATCTTCTTACCTTTGGAAGATACGTGTCCCTGATCTCAGCATTCCTTCAAGTGCAATGCAACACATTTCCTCCCTTGGTCAGTGAAGAACGTGGAACTCTAATCAAATTTGATAGATATATGCCACTTTTGTTCACATTTTCTAGTCAGGGAATGTTGGTCCCGCCATCAATGCACAGGACCCAGCTAGGAGTGGATCCTTTTTCCTTGTTCCTGCTGTGGAGCAGACATTGTCTGTCAAAGGTGATGGCTCTCAAAGCATGTAGTGATGATGCTGGCTCCAACAAAAGCACCCAAAACATGAGCACAATGAAGTGTGAAGACTCTGCACCTGGTGATCATCAACCTTCTGAAGTAGCACTCCGTGGAGAGATAAAGGCAGCAGGCCCTATCTAAAAGATTCACTCTCCTTAACAATAGAAGCTGGTGGGGCATGGCCTGCACAGCAATGGCATAGGCTTGACTGTGGCGATGCTCCAGCAAGGCAATCCTTGCTGCAGTCCATCTGCCTGCCTGCAACCCTCAACGACCCCTACAGGTCAATTAAGTGTGCCTTGGCACCCAGAAGAACTGCTGCACTGTCTTGTTGTCCGGGTGCCACACACAGCAGGCTGCCTGGTGCAGCCAGCTGAACAGGGAGAATTCTACATGGCGGCCGGAGCTGTGAGACTTGCTGTGCTGAGAGATGGATACAGCGGAAGTTGCAGGTGAGTACCAAGATGACAGCTAAGCCTTCTCTCCACCTTACAATCTGGTTCCTGCTGTTCATGTTTATGTGCTTGTTACTTCATCCTGGCAGTAGTCTTTTTCAAAATTAAGTGACCAACGTTTTAACTTCAACCTGTTGTTGAACCGGATCAGTAACTGCTGTGGCAAAATTTTAAATATCAGCAATCTCAAATAAAATTCTAGGATGATCACTTGTATACAGACAAAAGGGGTTACCTTGTTAGTACTATGGGCACTACTATTAAACACAAATTCTTCATAAGGTATCAGGGAAAGCCAGTTATCAATAGTAGCATTACATAATCACCTGAAGTATTCTTCCAGTGTCTGGATGGTTCTTTCTGTGACACCATTGGTTTGTGGATTGAATCCAGTAGTTAAAGCTTTTGATATCTTCAGAGCTGAACAGAGAGATTTCCAAAATGTAGATATAAATTGTGGACTTCGATCAGAAATAACGATCTTGGGGTTACCATGTCATCTGAAGATTTCCATGATAAAGATTTGAGCCATTTCTTCATTGCTATTGTTAAAAAGGTAAAAACTAGGGGTGGGCGGTGAACTCAGCTCCGCTGGCGGAGCTTGCAAAGTTTTTTCACTTTGCGCTCCAAACTTGGAGCGCGGAGTTTGGCAAAAAAACTCCACCTTCCACAGTGCATTCGCGGAGTTTACAGGCACAGGCTGCCAGCCCACCCCTAGTGTGGATACAGGCAGACACCCCCCACGCCCGTAGAGCCCCCCGCACCCTGAAGACACAGGCAAGTGACCTTCTCTGGAGTTCAAATGGCTTTATTTTATTACACCACGTCTCCGCCCACTGGACATGGATGAGAAAGGATTTGCAAACTGGACAAGGATTGAATTTGGAAATATGGGAAGCGCTCCAGTAAAACAAGCCAAGACTGCTGTCTGTCAGCCAGTGATAAGCAGATGCAAGGTTTGGACATCACCCATTGGCAAATTGAGGGACACCTGATGAATCACAGTAATCATTAGCCAGAATTGTCCTCATTTCAGACCACCGCGGTGTAGGGCGGACTTCGAAGGTCCACGCCATTCCATATTACAAAGGCATCTCATCCATAGATGCGACACTTGTATCACCCGATCAGACAGCGGACCCACTAATAGGTTGCAACATCTGACTCCTTGGCATGGATTTGCGCGTCCTTATCCTACTCAAAGATGCTTCTGTCTATAACGTGGCTTACTCAGACATGCCACTACTCATTGCCAGATTGAGTCCCTGTCCATCCCCCCTCCTCTCACTGGGCGTCCAGCTGGGCCCTATGTGAGTGTAATACCCCCTTTTTTGTTTGTCACTTTATTGGAGTGCCCTCCACCAATGCTGGGTAATGTTTACTGTGATGCATCAGTTGTCCCTCATTTTAGGTCCTGATGAGACCCCCTATTGTTTGTAGGGTCGAAACTTTGTTGGCTCACATTTTAAATGAACCATTTCCAGCCTCTCTAAAATAATACAGAGGCTGTTATAGGAGATTGTTTATTAAAAAATGGTTATTTTCATGTATTAAGAAACATTGTTGTATATCACAATTGATCACTAATGTTGTGTGGGTACTATTTTTCACCTGAGACAGAGAGCACAGTTTATATGTTTTTCCATTACAGAAGCTATTTTGTGCAAACAGTATTTGGTCTCCTGAATACGTTTTTCTTTCGACATCCTATTTCCAGTGTTAATTGCCATTGTGCTTGTTGACTATTAACTATTCATATATTGTCCACAAGAACCATTGTTTCCCTATATATATTGGATGCCCTGGTTCCTTGTGAGTAGGGTTGCCTTTGTTTCTTTGACACAACTTTCTAAAAATGGCATTTTCAGAATTGTAACTTTAAATTCGACTGTACGATTAAAGAGATAATGAGTAGGGGAAGTATTTCTCTATCCTATCCCAAACTGAAGTTATACCTTATTAAGTGTAATAAGGTAACCCAGAGTTAGTCTAAGGGAGAGTTGGCCTTGCTACAGTGAAAAACAACATTAAGAGTTTTCACTGTCCTCTCAGGACATGTTAAACTTATGTAGACATGTCTTACTCTTTAAATAGCTCTTTAGGTATCATGAATTCTGCCCTAATGAGCCTTTACAGCCTATCTAAGAGGTGACTATAAGTATAAAAAAGAAGGTTTAGGCTTAGGTTTAGATATTTCTCCTCATTATGCCTCGCCTGGAAAGGCATAGCATTTTGATCCATTCCCAAGTCCACCACTCATGGTAATTCTGGAAATGAGCCAAAATCCATGGGTGATATGTGGGAACACCCACGCTCCACCCATGGAATGCCTCCCTGGGGATGAGTAACCCAAGGCAGCGACTCGTGCTGGCTTGCGTTACTCCAGATTTACCAAGCACTGCAGTGCCATGCAAGGTGAACATCCCTGTCTTGGTACATCTAGTCTATGTTTTGCATCGCCCATGCGTAACCTTCCATGGCACAAGGGTGACGCAAAACTTTGTTAAATATGGCCCTTAGATCGTATTACCAAAACACACACAGACTGTAATACCAAAGACTTAAAAGCTGTTCACTCCAAACAGACTTGGCTGGCTAAACAACGTGTAACAGCCTGTTAGTGATCTGGCCCACATAGAACACAGGGAAGTTCATAATCAAAAGACTGTTGAGGCAAAAGGTTTGTTTTCCTTTCTTGGACAACCTGGTGGAGGCACAGTCAGGACATTTCACGTCTGCCAAAAGCTGGGCAGTGACTTCCACAGGATGTGTGTAAATTGTTAAAATGTATTTGGGTCCACAGCTGAATGGACAACTTCTCCTAGTTGCCATGGTTGAATACACATGTTATTTCAGCTATTACATAATATATCATGTGGGATGCTTTTCACATATGAAAAGACAATGATTTACAGTGGGCAAGAATTCTGTGGATTTGTGGAGTACATGGGTTTTCATGATTGGGAAACAACTTCCCTGTGACTTCAAAGTAAAGTTATTGCAGAAAGCTTTTTAGTCAATGTAAAAAAAAAAACGAGAGGTTGCTAAACATACTCAAAACTAAGTTTTAAAAGTAAAGTGTCAGACCCTTCATATACTGTCGTGTAGTTCCTATAAACCTATATAGGATCTGCACGTTTAGACAACATACACTGTAGGATTGGTGTCCAGACTGATTTTAGACGCCCCCACCGGGTAGGTTAGCCTGTATACCAGCTAGCTCACAGTGCCACTAGAAACCCCTCTTACCAAGGAGAGAATAGTTCTTGGCAACTATCGAACATGACAACCCTGATCCCTCAGGATCGTGGAAACAGTGCAATACTTTTCGCTCAGTCACTCGTGCTCACTTTTGTCTCAAAGAGATACACAGAATAAACAGCTGAGACGTTTTTCAATAAGCATTTATTGAACTAGCGTCATTCTAGTGTAAAATAGGTGTGCTGAAACAACCATTAGACAGAAACAGATATAAATGATTAGAAGCACTAACAGAGTAAAAGGATGGTAGATTTCTACCATCGTGCTAAAACAATGAATACAGGCAAGTATATAAAATACATGACAGTAATAAATGCGTACTCCTACGATGTGACCCTAACTAGATGTACCTAAGTGTACCTAGCATGTATCTAGGTGTAAAGCCAAGAATCCCTCTAGGATAAATTCAACCCCATTACAGAAGTGAGAGACTGTGGGACCCCGTCTTGGTCTTGAGATGGACACCCCGCAAGGGATGTCAAACCAGTGCGAGCTGGAGTGTCTGCATGCAGGAACCTCAGCGTCTTGCGTCAGTGTGTCAGCATGGAACTCCTTTTCTCCTCTGACTACCTCAGCAAGATATGGTGTTTATATACCCAAAGTGGTACCCTCAGGGGTTCTACCTTGCTGTGTCATGTCGGACTTAGGATGATGGAAGGAATGACCCTTATACGTAGTTATTATGCAGTAGATGGTAGTCCTGCTGAGTTTCCAAGAATCCTCATGCATAATGGATGAGGCTAGTTTTCAGGGAAAACCCTACGTCCTGTAAGCAGTATCGTAACTAGGTAAAAGGTCAGTCCCAAGAACTGTTATGTAGTGTAATGGTAGGGGAGAATTTGGGTGAAAGGTTATGTGACTACCTGAGTACTAGTACCAGAAAGTATAATCCATATTGCGCTCTCCACACCTCTTCTAAAGTCTTGGTGGAGGTGTGACGAGTAAGAAGAGTAGTTTTGGGAGCAGATCTTTTTTAGTGCTGCAAGCGATAGCGTTGAATCAGCTGCCTTCCACTGAAATATATTGCTGGCCTCAGTATATTCTGTAAGAAACTGAAAACCTATCTTGCCACCTAATGGGGTTTGTTGTCTCAATAATTCTACGTATGTTTTTCCGTCCTCTCTTTCCTTTCTTCTCAATTTTCTACTAACTCTCCCTTAGCACTAAAATACCTGTTTTTAGATGAAAGTCCATGCTATATTAGTGTTTTCTTGATTGATCGATTCATTCATTCATTAATCTTAGTTCAAGAAATCCAAAAGTATATGGATCAAAATAGACGATGTCTGTCATCATGGTTAACCAAGAGGCAATCTACTCACTAGGATGATTCCCGTTGTTATTCCCACCCTTACACCTCAACAGTTATCAGTTGTTCCTTGGGGCTGGCAAATCAAGAGGAGCGGTTGATCAAATAAATCGCCAACAGGGGTGGATGGAATCATCCTCTTTCCAAAAGAGCATTCGCCTGAATATTCTAGCTCTGCCCGCTTGCCTCCTGAACTGGCCACTCCCTGATGCAAATGAAACATCAGTCCCCCTAAGTGGGTTATCACTCTTATGGACTGATCAGTCCTTTTCAACTGGAGAACTATACTGTTTGGTCGAGAAACAAAGTTGTCACACATACTGATACTTCCCAGAAGTTGACGTCATGATTCCAAGAAGAAGCAAGCAATAGAGGTTCCTGCTGAAAATTTGGCAGACACGGAGTCTGTTGTCTGTATAGATGTCAGTGAAAATCAAATAAATAAATGTTTACCTCAGGTGGTCTGGCTTCTGAGTGTTCCACCAAGTATACCGTTTAGTAAACTTAAATTCAAAGCAGGAGTCTGGGAGCATTGCCTTAAATTGAAACAATGGCTTCCATATACTTTTTGCCACACAAGTTATTTTGACAAGTCCGTCAGGTCTTAGTGACGCAAATTGGATGCCTTTATAACGGTATAACACACAGCCTTGTAATATAAGAGCTTGAAGATTAATATTCAGTCCTAAGTGCACCAAGATCCCATTAGCTGCAGCCATGCTGAGCTTAATTTCAGATGCATACTTCCTGACAGTGGGGCATATTTAAAATGCTTCTCGGACTGTAAATCGAGTATTTACGATCTGGGCATCTGGGGTCATCACTCAGCACTTCAGGCCATAAACGCCACATATTTCCCGTTAGCATGGTTATTGCCTCTACTCTTTTCCCCTTCTTCTGAGGTCCTTTGCTTGCAATACGTCCTGAGGCAAAAAAGGACAAGAATAATAGTGCAAATGGTAAGGCTTTTTAAAGCTGCATGCTACTGACAAATGGTTCTCTTCTGTAATTGGCGAGATAGTACAGAAATTGCAGCCACTCACAAATTGAATTGATACTATTTATTTATTTATTTACGTGTTCTTATATAGCGCAAACTTTACCCGAAGGTGACAGAGCGCTTTACAATAGAACCAGGTACATTACATAAGGACTTCAGAGTACATAAATTACATAAAAGATATGAAACAGATAAACTCTAAACTAATATAAGAATGGTAGTAGGCACATATGTCCACTACAGAGACTAGTGGTTAGAATTACAAATATACAAGTTGCAAATTCACTCAAGATTACATTTTAAGGAAAGTTGATGTGATTAGGGTTGGACAAATATATATTACATATTTACAGAGCATGATATTCTCGCCATTGCTGGGGTTCTTGCGTTGCTTGTTCAGCCAGGCCATCAGGGTTCAGGTGCACTCACGGGCAGTGTTCTTGTGCCTGGAGGGGTACCGAAGCTGGTGCTGGCCGTAGGGGTAGAAGGCCGGGTGGTGGTGGATGAAGGCGGCGTGCGGTAGTCTGCAGGTGAGTCTTGCGCTGCACGGGGGAATCAAGCCAGGTTGTAGACATCTTGCCTGATTAATGGCACCTCTATTTCAATCAACAAAGTAAACGTTTATTGGTGTAGTGTTAAAAAAGTAGGAATATCTTGCTGAGTATCTTGGACCAGATAATCTGTCTGTTCATTAACTTCAGTTGTATTTAATACGTAGATGTACTAACCGTTGCACTGCGTTTGCTTCATGCAAATGACTTAAATCTGTGCAATGAACTGCTTTGGGATTTCCAGTGCGAATCCTGACTTGTTTTTTGTGTTACTTTGCCCTACTTTGCATCAAGGTGCTGATCCATGGATCGCCCATAGGCAGTCTCATGTAACCAATAAACAAGCATTGGCATAGCCAATAGGTCTCACCTTTGGGACCTTATAAGTGTTTAGGTATGCAACAGTTGATGTTGTTGCACCAAGGATATTGTGCTGGTTAACTAAACACTTATAAGGTCCCAAAGGCGAGACCTATTGGCTATGCCAATGCTTGTTTCTTTGGGGGTACATTGTTTTCCATTTCCAGCGCTGCCCCACTTGGCCCTTTTGTTCACACTTGAAGCACTGCAGTCCGACTTCTGCCTACCCGGGGCTCTTTTTGAGACTCTGTAGTGCCTTCAGCCAGATGCTCACCTGACACTGGCACTTCCTGGCAACTCATGGGCTTCTGCCGGCCACTCATGTGCCCCAAACTCACACTGGCGCCCTCTCAGACACACAGGCCTCTGCACTATCCTCTCTGCAGCTGCAGTGCTGCTTTAGATTCCGCCAGCATACGAATTCAACTCCCTCATTGATGCTGGAGTTTTATCTTCCCGCGCCAGCCAGCTCTCACGCTCCTTTTTTGCCAGAAGCAGTTGGCGCCGGCGGCAGGTTTCCGGCTTACAAAGTTTCAGGACACACAGTTTTGGGTGTCAGTCCCCATGCGGCTGAGCAATGTTTTCCGGGGCAGTTCTGCTACCTCTTCCGGTGCAGCGGGGGTTGTTTTCTTCAGCATTGGATGGCCGTGCTGCTCGTTACAACCAATCGCAGGAGTTTAACGGGAGGTGCAGTCAGACAGACACTCCCAACGCGGCGCCCTGGCCTGTCCATCACAACAAACCTAGCTTTCCTAATTATATCTCTGATTGGCGATGGTTAGAGTTGGAAGCGAAGAAAAAGAGGAAAACTGTTGTTCTTGGGGCGGTAAGTAAAGTGCACGCTCGGGTTTCTCCCCCAGATTGTGAGGTTAACATCAGTGTTTCCTCGAAACAAACTCCTAGAAATTAAAGCAACATGATTTCGCGGTGTCGCTTTGGGCACTTAATTGTCTTAATATTTCAAAGTTGAAGCGTGCACTTTAGTTGAGGCTGTGCACGTAAGTTCCACAATGCTGCTTGCGAGTGAAAGTATTTGGTAAGGTTGTGATACATTTGAATGTTAAAACAATTCGCGCCACTTTGTATGAGCCTGTGATAGCAGCGGCTACCCTTCACCGCCCATTGCGCAGCTGCTCAAAGTTGCATTGTTGCTTCCATGTTTATTTGTGACTGGCTCAATACATTTGATCAACATCCATCCCTCATTCAAGCGAATTGTTTCTTCAGCAGAGATAATAGCGCTTTAGAAGGATAACAAAAGAATGAAATGTTGCTAAATCACCTGCGTAATAAGTTCTCCTCATTCGCTATGTGCTGTGATCATACGCAGGTCCAATGTTCTGTGCAGCACCGTACACTATTCCTGCTGTTTTTACATAGCCAAAGGCACTCTGCTTTCAGGGATATGTATTTTTTGTGTGGCAACATTTAAGTAACATCATGTGATGGGCAGATCACTTAATCTTCCCGTGCCTTCAAAAACAAGCACTGAAACACAAGTGCGGCCGCGGCCGCGAAAGTGAAACAGTACTCCGGGACCCGGGTTAAAGAAGTGGGAGGGGTGGGGGGAGCGCGATTCCCTTGCGGGAGCGAGCGGCGCCAGGAGCGAGGAGCGATAATTGCTACCATATGGCGCCAGCTGCTCGCTCCCGCAAGAGAATCGCCAAACGTGCACGCGTTGCCATTGAAGGCAATGGAACGCGTGCACGTTTTTGGCTGAAAAGCCGAATCTATTGCAAAAGGTCTTTTTGCCTACGCAGCGCATGCGCGCTGCGTAGGCGAGACCTAAAAATGTAGACAGGACTTGGCACCGGAAATGATCGCCTCCACGAGGCCGGCATAAAGTTTGAGAAAGGTTTTCCAGCATTACTTGTGTGCTGCACGCTACAGTCCACATCGAAGGAAAAGTGTTAAGCTGTGTCAAAGCATACTACCAAGACCTATACCTGGTAATCATACCGGGCAACTGAGGAAGAAGGGAGCCCTTGACTGCACTTTTGTTGCTGTGCTGCAGTGTATGTAAACTTAGCAAATCTGCCCCATAATATCTTAGGACCATTCAAGAAAGATGAATTGTGTGTTTTTCAGTCCTGCCGTTTTCCAATTATCGCTTGGAACTGTTAATGGCATAAAACAAATTAGGAATTTGTCACTGAGTGCAGAGGTACAGTATAGCGAACCATTGCCTCTCAGAAATCTAGACCAATTTGTGGCAGTTGTTGCAGGTGATGGGCACCGGCAGTCATTTGGGGATCAGCAGATCTTGAGAGAGCAAGAACGAGAGAAAGATGGAAGCAGAGAAAGATAAGAAAACAGTGACAAAAAAAGAAAGCATGGGTACAAAATAACATGTATGAGTGGGGTAATGAGGCAGGAGAGTTGTTAGAAACAAGTATTGGTAGTGCCAATAGGTCTCGCCTTTGAGCACTATTGGCTTTGTCAGTGTTTGTTTTAGCCATGTTTAGGAGTGGAGAGGTGTGGTGCAGCGGCCAGGGCAGCTGACTTCGGAGCAACAGGGTTCACGGTTCGATCCCCGGCTCCGGCGGCAGCTCAGCTCAGCACCATGTGACTCTGGGCAATAGCTCACTTAATTTCCACTACGGCCCCCAGCGCCTTGAGACCCGTAAGGGTGAGTAGTTCGCGCTTTACAAATACGGATTTACAAATACGGATTTAGATTTAGGCATGCTGCACAGCAGCAAAGCTGCTGTGCAACACAGTAGAAACTTTTAAAAAACGATCTGATGCATCAGAACTCTGCACTGCTGTACAACATGGCTGAAATGGTTTTAAGGACAGCTATAGGTGTTGGCAATTTTTTTTAGCCATGTTGCTCAAGAACATAGCTGCTGTGCAACATCACACTTCTACAAGTATGACCATTCAGACTATTTCAGCTACGAATGGCTTGGGAGGCAGGTGATAGTCATTTTTAATGTAAATTGAATTAATAATTAACTGTTGTTGTGGTCATTTCTAAATTAGCCAGAGAGCAGCACCTTGTGGCAGACTGTCACAAGCGACGGTGTTGACAATTACGTGCTGGTGCTGAGCACTGGAAACCATCGGCTCCAATTAAGCACTGGTTTCCTTGTATTAAATGATGACATTGAATTTCGAGAAGACTTTAACATTTTTTTAACATAGTGGAGGCAGATGTAAGACCGTTTTTTGCGGTCGCAAACAGGAATTTGGCCAATTTGGTACCGCAAAATTGGTCTACCCCATGAACAAACCATATTTTCGACTCGCTAACCTATTGGCGACTCACAAAGTATGGTTTGCAACTCAGTATTAGGAAGGGGCGTGCCAAGGGTGTCCCTTCCTAATAGCGAGTCTAGCACCAATGTATGTTTGTTTTGCGACCGCATTTGCAGTCGCAAAACAATCGCAGTTTACCACCTACTTCAAGTAGGTGGTAAACCATTTGCAAACGGGAAGGGGTCCACAGGGGACCCCTTCCCCTTTGTGAATGGGTGCGAAAATATTTTTTAACACTGCCTGCCCTTAAAAAATGAAACTGAAAAGTTTCCTTTTTCTTTTTAAATGCATCCCGATTTCCTTTAAGGAAAACGGGCTGCATTAAAAAAAAAACTGCTTTATTGAAAAAGCAGTCACAAACATGGTGGTCTGCAGACCCCAGCAGGCCACCATCCCTGTGAGTGCTAGCCATTCCCAATGAGGCATGCAATTTGCGACCCCTTTGGGAATCACAAACAGTGTCTGATACACTGTTGTACATTCAGTTTAGCGAGTCGCAAATAGCGAGTCGCAATTCTGCGCAATTTGCGACTCGCTGAACTGAATGGTCGTACATCTGGCCTAGTGTTTAGTGCTTGGTTTACATTCCAAATATTTGCAAAGCTTGGCTCATGCCCAGGGTATTAGATCCATGTCAGACCCTCGGCTCGGCTCTCCTTCTTAATTAATTGGCTTAACGATCTATAACAATTAATAAACAGGGGCGGCTCCTCCGTAATTGCAGAGGAGCGTCGCCCCACTGCAAGCATTTGATAAATAAAGCGATAATAAAATATTGTTATCATCATTTTATTTATCTCTGTCTGCGGCTGCTTACGTGGGAGTAGGAGGGGCAGGGAGGAGTAGTGTGCACTTATAAGTGTGCGTGTCAGTTTGGCCGGCCGTCTTAGTCCGGCCAAACTGACATGCGCAATTATGTTTCTCCATCTCCAACCCAGCTGTGTTCCACAGCAGGGTTGGAGCAACGCCACAGGCTCCCAGACACTGTCTGATCGGCAAACAAGGCTATGAGAGCAGCATCTGGATTGGGTGAGGAGCCTGTGCTTTCAGGCCCATCCACTTCCAGAGGAGGAGAGGAGCAACAAAGCAGCTGAGCGGAGCGACAGGTAAGTGAAATTTTATTTCCCAACCCCTCCTCTCCCCCCCTATGCCACCTTACCAGTTTCAATTGGCGGCAGCCGCCACTGTTAAATGAATTTATGCAAGATGCTCTTCATGCAAATAAACATGTTACTAGCAGAACGGAAGGTGCTTTCTGATGACAGAAAACAGGATCTTGAAAAGGGGCAGGACCGAAGGAGGACAAAAACATACAGCACAACCACAATACACGGGGATGCCAGTACTGTTCAGTCGTGGCCTTTGGGTCCTTCCTGAGCAGCTTTAGAGGAAAACAAACTCTCTGCAATCGAAGTTGAAAATAGGCAAGTAGTGTAGGGGCGTAACACAGGCCCCTGCAGCCCCCGCGGTGCGGGGGGGGCCCCAAGCTCCAGGGGGCTACCTCAGCACAGCACTTTGGCCGGAGAACTCCTGATAGAGTCCAGAGGGGGCCCCTTTACGTACCTTGCAGGGGGGCCCCCTCAATTTTCGTTACGCCACTGCAAGTAGTGTAGGGGTGAAGGAGGGAAGAGGGTTGGGACAGTGCAACTAGAAACTCTTCACACACCGATTTGTGCAGGAGCCTGGATGCATCATGGATATGAAAGGATGCTGCAGGCCGTAGAAAGTTTGCAGACTGCTATTCGAGACAGAGCATTGGCCGCTACAAGTCCAGCACGGCCAAAGAACAGTAAAAGACGTTTCTCAGTAACATATTTCTGGCTTGTGAAAGTGATCCTGTGAACACTAGGGTCACCATTTGTCTGAGTTTAATCTAATCAATTTAGGTTTTTAGCATGATTCGTTTAGGTCACAGGGAATACCTTTCCTATCTATAAAGTGCACATCTCTGAAGAAAGGGTAACATTTCTAGACTGCCTCATGCACATAGCGTACAGCAGCTCACCTATATAAAGTCTGAGAGAAAATGGGCTGAGCAGTGACAGCTGCGGACGTCACCCCCCTCCACTCTTCATGTTACAAAACACCAGAGAGGAGGGAAAGAGGAGAAATAAGCATTTGCAAAGTCAACAGATCGCGGCTTAAAGACCTGTAGACTTTGGAAATGCTAACAATGCATATGCGTCATAACTGCCACTCTTTTACCTACCGATTGAGATGGATCAGTAGTTTTTTTTTTTTTTTTTTTAAACAAAAGTTTAAATGCAAAGCGGGTCGGGGAGTGTTTGAAGAAACTCAAAGGATGGGGAGAAGCACAATGACCAAAAGAATATGTAGAGCTGCTAAAATGAGATGCATTGGCGCAAGAGAGCAAGACTGGCAGGGGTAGGGGGCTGTCAAAAGCACAAAGCAAAACAGCAACGTGATGTGTCCAGAGAGCGACACAGAGGGGCAGATTTACAAGCCCCCTGCGCCACCAGTACGTCACTTTTCGTGACGTACTGGTGGCGCAGGGGGCTCCTCGATATTTACAAGGAGAGGAAAAGCCACCATGCGTGACTTTTCCTCTCCTTGTAAATACCGTCCCTTCACACGCAGCACTTTGCGGTGAAGGGGCGTTCCATGGGTGTTGCTGTGGGTGTTCCCACGCAACACCCATGGAGCTAAGACACATCTCCAGAATTACGAGAAATCGTAACTCTGGAGATGCGTCCTGAGCTACGCCACCCTAGAGGTGGCGTAGCGAGGCGCACCGAGGAGAAATGTTTTAATTTCTCCTCGTTTTTACCTCTTTCAATTCGTGCTGCATTCTGCAGCACGCATTGAAAGAGGAAAAAGCCTGTACTGATTGTTTTTGTGCAGAAAGGTGCCCCTTCCTGCACAGAAACAATCTCCCATGGCGCAGGCATCCTTGCACCATGGTGCAAGGGTGCCTGCGCCGGCGCTGGCAGCTGTTTGTGCGCCAGCGCAGGGAGACACAGGAATGCGACATATTCTTGTAAATATGTCGCATTCCTGTGCTCTGAAAGTGCCGCAGCGTGGCGCAGCCGAAGGGCTTGCAGCGCCACGCTGCGGCACTTTCTTGTAGATCTGCCCCGCAGTGCGCAGAAAGTGACACGGAGTGGAGGGCAGGTGGGGGCGTGTGGGGGAATTGAAGGGGCATGCTTGGAGACATAACACATGCACTCTTGTGGAGTGCTTAATCAAAGAGAAAACAAGCATTTGCAATGCAATAGGTCACGCATTTAGGCGAATTTGAGCTATTGGCATTGTAAATGACAATTCCTTTTATTTATGTTTGGTTTTTAAAACATAAATAAAAGGCATTGTCATTTACAATGCCAATAGCTTAAACTCTTGCAAATACGAGACCTACTGCATTCTAAATGCTTGTTCGTAAAAGCACCCTATGCCGCCCTTTCACCATAATGGTGCCATTCCCCTTTCTTTAGATGCGGCTCGTCTAAAGCAAGGTGCGGCCGCCATTAAAGTAAAAGCGTGGTATGGGGGAGAGGATGTAGGATGTAGCCTTTCGGCTAGAGCCGTCGACCTCGAAGCTGGGAAACCGGGTTCAAGTCTCAGCAGGGACGCTCAACAATCTGTGATTCTGGGCAAATCACTTAATCTCCCTGCGCCTAACAAAAAATGAATGTGTCCATCTGTAACAAAACCGGTGCTCAAGTAAAGCGCTCTGATACCTGATATCTTTGGGTCGAGTTTGCGCTATATAAAACTCTTTAAAAAAAAATATCTAAAAAATGTGCGCTTTTCCGAGCACATAAATTGGTCAGAAGCATGTTAAGTGAATGTTTACAATTCTACATTCAAAAAAGACGTTTGATACTATATGGAAATAGCTGCATGGTGCATGGTTACCTGATCTGCCCCTGGTAAACAAGGACTTCCTGCTTTTAAGTTATAGTTTAGTTGTTTGACTTGTCCAGCAATATCTGAAGACTGAAGTCGAATGTCGCATAATTTCCTGCTACTTGTTGTCCTGTTTTATAGTTTGATTTACAGACTTGAGTTAAAAGTTTCTTTGCTCCTGAGGTTTGCGGCGGGGCTTTGAAGTGGAAAATTGATTTGTTTAATCTGAAACACAGTGTACTGTTCTGCAGCTTGGTAAAACACACAGCAACAAAACGCCAATCAAATATAATAACATTTTCAATGTTTCCTGGGTCTGTCACTTGTAAAATGTAACACTGCAAGCTATGGGGACTCTTCAACTGACTTCCACACGCAGGGGAAAGTTTAATGAACTCATAGGGCAATTCAGTCCCTTATTGTTAATTTACAATCATCCAAATTACAGATCAACTGCACTTGTGAAATACTGTTGTGATATTCCAAACATGGAGCAATGGGGATAATCTATTGACCTAAGGTGGAGCAAATATTGAAACTAGCAAAATGGGAGATAAAAACACCAGAATATAGCATACATCTAGCACAAACGTGGAAAATGTCAACAAAATGACTCACAATCAACATTTTTTAGTTTCATCAATGTCTACAAAATTACTCAGCTCTAAAGATGAGTCCTGGTTCTTCATTTATCGTCTGCTTCTTTCTGGATCAAAGGTCGCCTCTCGTATGGACCATCATACGAGAGGCGACCTTTGATCCTAACAACAGTGAAAGCAAGATACCTACTAAATAAATCCCTCAAGCTGGGATCTCGAATCTTACTCGGGCAGGAGCACCCACTAAATAACAAAATCTGTCCAATAACGTCACATAGAACCAACACTGAAGTAGTCCATCTATGGATCCCCAGAACATCATTGGTCATTACATTGATCTTGGTGTCCACTCTGTGGCCACTAGTGGACATCCAGAAAGAAGCAGACGATAAATTAAGCATATCTATCGGCAAGCACATTCATCCTATCTTTCGGACAGGTTCTTCCGGATGGTTTAGAACTACAAGAAAACGTCTACCTTATCTTAATACCCATATCTACATTCAATATATATAAATAGAGAAAGTTGAGACGGTTTCCCTGATGAAGGCACCACAGCCGAAACGCACGTAGTTCCATCTACCGCCAGCCTTCGAATTGTTCAAAGTTTATCGACTCCTTTTCCACATTTGAATGTTTAACATATCATGAAGCCCTTTTATCGTCTCTGTGTAGTTTCTGTATTTTCTATGTTTGTATACATGTTTTTCATGGATATGTGACCATGTTGCAGTCTGTTTTATGTATTAATTAACATTTAATAAGAAAGTGTACAAAACAACAAAAATATATAATCTGAATAAAGACCAAAGCATTTTAGAACTTTCGAATAAAGAGGTTTTGATAACCCTATATAATACAACAACCTGGTCATATGTGTAGATTTGTTCTAATGCACTTTGTTTGATGTACCATTACTGCTGTGTAGCCTGATATTTATAACTGATAAACACTAAATAACTTGTATCTAGCACTGTTTTTTCCCCCCCCAATGATGACCATTTAACCTCTCTCGTCTCATGTATCACTCGGTAAATATGCACACTGAGTGTGGAGCTACTCAAAGCCTACTCATGCACCGGTGTTTGCAAAATAACAGTGCTCAGTAAAAAATAAAGGTCCCAAAGGCAGGAAAAATGTTTGGCAGGGGAAACTTCCTTTAGGACGAAGCCGGAATCACGCTGTGCCTTCACAGTGCTGGCAATAGAACGGAGGTGTCTTTAGCATGCATTCGTTCAGCACGCAAGTCGTTACAATGACTTGCTTCCGGGGGGCGCAGTGGTGGAATGGTGTTGAATTTAAAGTCAAACACCTTCCCTACTGTTGTGCAGACTGGAGTTGGAATAGTAAATGAAACTATTCCAAAATTCAGCGCCCCTCTAAGGCAAGTTGTTATAATGACTTGCGTGCAGAAGGTATGCGTGCTAAAGTTGCGTTTGTACTAATGACGGCGTTCATAAGGCAAGCGTGCTAAACGCATGTGGAATGCCGTCATACATTCATTTGCCAAGGTTCTCCTTAAGTTACTCATTGCTGGTGTTAGTAGAATGCACATGTTCACATCTTTGTACTGTCAAAAATCAGATGAGTACCACTAAATTTAAAAATGATTTCATATTCCTTAAATTTTTTATGTAAGTTTGTGTTCATTAGTTATTCATGGATTAATCCTTTTCTCTGCAGACTCATGATTATCCTGCTGTCCTTTCGGTGAAGATCGTGCCCTGAGGCAGAAAATGCAAGGGTAATGTTTTATTATTTAATTCTGCTAAAGGACATATTCCAAAACCTCCCGCCCTACCTTTGTTATACCTCTGCTTTGTGGCTAGGATTATATTTATTTCTACTCAGAAATATTCTGCTCAAATTAAGCCTTGTCACCTAAAACCTATCATTCCACCCCCGAAACGTCCACCAAATTAAACACTTTCTTCTATCTTATCCTTGAAAGTATTTTCCACAAATTCTAGTTTTTTGTGGCTTTCCTACTGTCTGTTTATGCTGAAATCACAAAGTATTTACCTTCTCCTCTTCAGTCTATTGAGGATGCTTGTATTTCTAGACTTTTCATTCTACCATATACTTCACGCATCTCACTTGTCTAGACCAATGATGTTGGTTTCTCATCCTTCTTCAATTCCAATGTCAGTGTCTCTCAATTGCAGCTTCTTATTTCATTGATTCTCGTATATCTCTCTATCTCATTTAGAGCTCTTGTTTTCGATCAGATCTTCTTTATATATTTATCTAGCTTAAAAACGCACCCAAATAACCTCCTACAATGAAGAACCTGTGATGTTTCTGTTTTGTAAGTTTTCTGATTAAAGCACAATAAGGAATGAAAATGAAATTTTTAGTAATTTTAATAACAGTTTATTTTCATATGAACACATTTGGCATGAACTACTTACTGTGTTTTTGGAGATCCTAAATATAAAGTTCAGAAGGTGCTTTAGAAGTCGAAGATCCTGATTCAGCAAGTGTTTACCTGTACTGGCAAGATTTTGTAACAAAACTAATGACAGAAGCTAGTTTACAAAAGTTGAGAACTAAAATAACACAAAATGCATACGCACACATTACCACGATGGGCTATTAAGAAGGCCTTTTAAATATGGGAGCTTGCAAACCTGACGCGCTTGAAAATAAGTTGTTTTGTGCAGTAACAGATGCTTAGCAACAGAGGGGCAGATTTACAAGCCCCTTGCGCCACTTTTGCGTCACTTTTCCCATGTTAAAAATGATGCAAAAGTGGCGCAAAGGGCTTGTAAATAAGCCCCAGAGTGCTTAACTTTTGACAAATGTTTAACATTACTAAACAGAACGTTAATAGTATGGCGATACAAAAGGGGATGATGGACGGAACGTTTGAGCCAATCAAACACTCACCCCCAGTCAACTGATCTGGGTTTAATCCATCATCATTCTTTAGCTCACTCCACCACCCCAGTTCAGACATGGCCATATGCAAATCAGTCTGACCCTGTGCCTCATGGGAACAGTCCAGCCCGAACTGCCAAGCCATGTCTTCCCTGGACCGGGAAACAAGCATCCTAGGACCGGTTTCTGGCATTCCAGCCGTCATCAGCCAGGCTTGCTTGAATCCAGTGGCAAAGTGAGCAAGGGACCCACGTCTGGGTATACCCCCGCCAACTTAGGGCGAACAAAGCGATACAAAAGGGGATGATGGACGGAACGCTTGAGCCAATCAAACACTCACCCCCAGTCAACTGATCTGGGTTTAATCCATCATCATTCTTTAGCTCACTCCACCACCCCAGTTCAGACATGGCCATATGCAAATCAGTCTGACCCTGTGCCTCATGGGAACAGTCCAGCCCGAACTGCCAAGCCATGTCTTCCTGGACCGGAAACAAGCATCCTAGGACCGGTTTCTGGCATTCCAGCCGTCATCAGCCAGGCTTGCTTGAATCCAGTGGCAAAGTGAGCAAGGGACCCACGTATGGGGCACATGTTTGCAAATCTGAATAGGGAGAGTTGGATTAAAAATGTACAATAGAGGGCAGAAAAATAAACTGTACCAAAGTTGTACACTGCAGACCAATGTTACATGGCGCTTTGAAGGAGTCATTTTCGAATACTGCATCAAACATGGGTTTCGCTTGTACACCATCCAAACGGGGCCCATGACTGGAAGGAGGAACACTCCTGAGGGTGGGATAGGGAGTGGATACGTTTGGTTCTGAGAAAAGGGCCAGAAAATCTTAGCATGATGTCTGACGTACACATTAAAAGATAGGTAGTATTGCAGCCAAGCTCCATCTGGAGTAAGTTGGACACACCTATGTTGCGCGTGAGTACACCGAAGCTCGCGGCCGAAACAGCATTTACTTTTGAAAGATCACGCAAGCGTTGTGGCCATTTGGGGTCAGGTCGAAATAAGGATGTTGCTGCTCTTCAATGTGCCATCCTTTGAAATGTGCTTCGTGGCGCTGGTAGTAGTGCGCAAGACGAGGAGGAAGAAATGGCGAGGTACCTCGTTTTCTGCGCTAGTGGTTGCTAACTGGAAGGCTCTTCTCTGGTACCTCTGTGCAACTAAGGATGCGATCTCTTTTAAGCGTAGCCTTGGAGTAGACTCGCGCTTTATACATTTCTTGATTCGATTCTATCACATCCATGAGGCCTAGTCTACCAAAGTAGGTTCACAATTCCCTCCAGACCGGGACCTGCTCAGTCATTTACACATCTGTAATCAGCACGTTTCCTGTGCACCCCTAAATCAGGGCCTGATAGGCCAAAATAGCCAGTTTGTAATAGATTATATTTTGTAGGAATCTGTTTACAATTCAAGACTGAATTCCAAACCACCTTCAGCAGTGCTTTGATGGTCAGTCCTACTAATATTGCTGCAGAACAAGCCAAGCGTCCTTTACTGACACCTCACTGCCTCAATCCAACAAGAAACAAAGATAAACCTCTCCAATAGCCATGCCATGAAGCTTTAATTGCAACACTCTCTCTTTGTACCTCAATCATTGCCAGTCCTACCCATAATCCATTCATCAAGGCTGGCATGAATCCTGCCTCTGCCTCTCTTAGTCTGAAAGCAGCTTACTATTTCCAAGTTACTGCTCCATTCATGGTGCAAAACACAGAAGAGTATAGAATGTTAAAATTCTTACAAATTATACATAATTGCTGTTTACTTAAAAAGATAGATAACTGGGACAAAAAACTAAAAAGAACTGCTATTACTAAAAAACCTTTGGTGTAGAAATGTTGCACCTTGGGGTTTTCCCTCTAAAGTGTCAGTCACAGCTTCAATTTGAAAGCAGGAGCGGTAAAAAAAAGTTCTAGTGAGATATGAAATCTTCCAGCTGGCTCCCCACTACACTGAACACAGCTACTCATAAAACAAATTAAGTAAACTATAACCACATTTACCTTCTAGTTCCAAAATATCAAATAAAAACAGAACGTTTTATTCACCTAAAAAATGGACTCCCTAGGCAATAAATTTTGTTGTGCACGAGCTTCTGCAGTATTGTCTTGCTTTTCAAGAAATTAATGCATTTTACTTATCTGAATGCACACTCAAACATCTTTAATGAACCAAACCATATATTCTGATGCGTGCGTTATAACATTTTGACTATATTTTTATGTTCAGGCTGCATTCTGTACGAAGTCAAATGCACAGGCAGGACGGATTAGTCAACCACATGGTGAAGATCAAGGAACCTCTAAATTAACGAGTATTGGACAGCAAAGGTTAAACCATATACTGTAGTGTAGCTCCTATTTCCCTAATAGGCTCTGCGCATTGGAATAATATCCCCTATAGGTTTGACATAGGACTAAGGTCAGTATGTCCCTATCGAGTATATTAAACTTAATTACTTGTGCCAGCTAGCTCAGAGGCCACTAGAAACTCCTTGACGACAAGAAGGGAGTAGTTTCTGGCAGCCGCAAAACATGACAACTTTGTTTCCCTTTAGAATCAGAATGTGTCCCAGAGTCGTGGAAACAATAGATAACTATTTCACTCAGCTCACTCGTGCATACTTAGTTTTCCTCAAAGTTACACAGAAAGAAATAGACGGGCGTTTCAATAAAAGATTTATTGAACAGTCTTGTTTCTCGTGTAAGTAAAATGTGCTGTTACGATCACAAGACAGTATGCGAGATAAATAATGTACAGCGTAAGCAGTAGAAATAAATAATACTGCGATAGCATTATCTTTTAGCAGATATTCATTCACATAAATAACACAGACTAAAAATGCGAGTACTCATACGATGAGTTTCTAAGCTAGTTCTACCTCAATGTGCCTAACCTAACCTAGGTGTAGGGAGAGGTATGAAGTAGGTGAAGTATTCCTTACTATGGTATACTAAGAGTATGTTAAGTCTAGTATGCCTAGTATGCCAAGAGTCCCTCTAGGTTCTAGTCAGCTCCAGAGGTGGGAATCTCTTTGCCAGACTCGAACTCCAACACCCCGCGAGGGAAGTCAGATCACTGGAAGCTGGACTCTCTGCGTGCAGGGATGACAGTGTCTTCTCAGTGCGTCAGGCCGGGAAACGGGCTCCTCTGAAGTCGAGGCCTCCTCTAGTTTACAAGGGCTAGGGAAGGTATATTTATACCTGACAGGTACCTCACAATGCTAGCATTGACGTGAATCGGTCAGCGGAAGACGTCATGAATGAACCCCTAAGGTATAATGGTTCATGCATAATAGATGAGTCCTTGAAGAAATCAATAGTCCTGTGCTAGGGTAACTCCCGAAGCCTAAGGGTCTGTTCTTCAAGAACTCGTTGTGACGTTAGGGTGGACGGATGTCGGAGACCATGCCTGTATTTGGAGTGCACGGTTTAATGCCTAAATAAGGACTGGGATGTTATGCCTATATAAGGGCAGGGCGAATTGTGCCTATATAAGGACATGATACAGGAAAGCCCGTGTATGGACACCCTAAGAGGAATACAACACCCACTCCACTTTCGTGTGTACGATAATACTAAAATGCTAAACATTTAAAATGCTAAACATTAAATGGAGTACCGCATATTGCTAAAATATTTCTTAAAACCGTTTAAAAAGGCATTTAAAAAAAAAAAACCATTAGAATGCAAAAAGTACTGTACATTTTAAGCATTTCTTTTCATTTCAGGCATATATTTAAAATAAAATGCAATTTGAATGAAATAAGCAGTAATATTTACATGTGACAAAAAAATGATCGATAAGTTTGTTCAAAATCAAAAGTCATTTCATGTCATGGAAAATAATGAACTTTTTTAGACTAACACGATGAAAAAGTGTCTGAGGAAGTACCGCGAAGTCTGTACTATAAGGCTAGTTCTACTTGAAGCAGATTGAAGTGCCATTTTAGTTTGAAAAAATGGGAAAAAGTTCAATTTTTGGAAGAGTTCCAAGTTTTTGAAGTATGAAGGCCAAATTGTTACTGCATCTCTGGAACACTGTGGGCTGAATCAGAGTCAGTTTACGGGTCTGGTGTAAACATGAGATCATCTATTTCTGTAGACAAAACATCGTCCACTGAAGTTGGTGTCAGTTGGAACACCTCGTGTAGTAGATTAATTGCACAGAGATGCGAAGCATCGCTTTCAGCATAGGTTGCCGCAGCAATGTTCGCGTCCGTTGTTACCTCTGTGCCTGTAGATCTTTCTCGCACCTCAGCAGCAGCCGGAAGCGTCTGTGAGATCTCAATGAATGCTGACATCAGGATAGGCAGCCTCTGGGGGCAACACAGAGCATGGGCCGTTATCGGGACCAGCAGAGTATCGACATCCGTTGGCGTAGCTGATGGAAATGTTAGACAGGTGTCCAACACGCATTCTTCACCGCATAGCAGGCATCGTAGAACAGGTAAGATGCAATCTTGCCAGATTGGTCTGAATGACAGGAACCACGTGGTATTAAGTTCCCATAGACGAGTCATGCCCAAAAGCTGTACTATTCGCTCACGGCACTTTCGTTCAAGGAGAGCTTTCTCCATTTCGCTCGGAGTGATGTCTGCGAATAGGCTGGCCATAGCGTAATAGCAGGAAGAGAAATAGAATTCCGGCAACAAGTGCTAGAATTAATGGTATGCCACCAAACACCGAATGTGCAAAGTTTGGGATGATTCCGAGTATTGCCTGGAAAGGTGCTAACAGACCGGTACAGATGCTCTTAAATATATGTACAATTCCACTTGTATCAGACATGTTGAAGATACGTGTTATCATTTCTACAAAATGTATAGGGCAGTTTGTACGTATTAAAGTCTGTATCTCAGCCGAAGTCCTTGCTACTTGTAGATCATAGGTTTCTTTGGCCGAGGTCAAAGGCACTGTTTGCTGTAAAAGCATGGCTTTCATTCTGCTTAAAGTATCAAATCTTATAAAAGAGACGTTCAGCGAAGGCCATAGAGGCGACTCCCTGACTGGGTCTATTGGGGGAAACAATACTTGCATACAGCAAGTGACCCTGGAGTTGACCGTTACTAGATATGGGATGCCTGGCAACATGCCGCAGCAACTCTGATCATTCAACATGAGGTAACTCCCATTAGAAAGTTGTCCAAACGTTGGATTAATCACAGCAGCTGGTGTACCCTGCTGATGGCAAGACAAATTTGCCACAGAACCATTACAAGCCCCGTGTAAAGAAATGTCCTGACATATTAGTGAACCGCTCAGTGCATTTTTACAGTGTGTACCGCTCAGAAACACTTCACGATCCCCACTCCAACATCTATATGTATACGGTAAATCCCAAGATGTCTTAATGTATTCCTTACCCAACCTTTCATATTTGCCTGCTTGCATTTGTGTGAGGCAATACTGAAACTCAAAAGTAGTCACAAGTAATGTGATTTTGCCATGAATGAGCCATTCTGTAGCTGTTTTTCTGCCACTGTGAATGGTAACTTTTCCAGTTTTTCAATGCTCAGCACTGTATACTTTGCTCCTCTTTGTGCCAATTCGATCTGTTTATTAGTTAGATTGTATTCTGCAAACAGAGCCGATGTGTTGATGAAACGCCACGGCACATAGCCCGCTCGCAAAGATTGCAGCGTCCAGCTTAATAACACAATAGAACGTAATTGAGATTGGCCTTGTTGTAACATCGTGGTCAAAAACAACCCCCTTTGGATCTACTTGATACAATAGAGCAAAACCACACACCACATCCAAGATATCACCAGAACATGACACCACCACCATCAAAAGGCCAATTGTATATAAAGTTTAAAAATATTTTATTAAAATTTACAAGCAATAATCAGACGCAGAAAATCATCGTTATACAATATTAAAAATAGGTAAACATATACACAATTAAAAACACATAATTAATCATAGGAGAACACACAAGAAAATTACTTTCTATTCATCAAAAGACATATAATTTTGATCCAGATCATTTGTTCAACACATATAATTGTTGTGCGTTAGATTGTAAATAAGAACAAGTCACAAATGTCACCACAATCTAAAATATGTCTCTGTAAAATTTACGTCGACGCGCTTCGGTGGATGTCACTGTTCTTAAAAACCACCTTCCTCAGGACAAGAAATAAAAACTCCCACATGGATCTTTTGAATCTGTCAAAATATCAGAGTGCACATCCAATTTAAACTGCAGTGCACATTCCTTATGAAGCCCTAATGTGAGGATTAAATAATCTCTTCGTAGGGCATATCTCTATATAATGTGAGATTTAATCTTCCAATTTATCTATTCCGGCAATTCCACAGTAAAGATAAACTAGAGAAAGGCCACTCCTGCTTAAGATAGTATGCGGTTTTGGTTTATCCGGAACCTTGATCATTTAATGTTCCGTAATTTATTCAGAGAAACCTTTTCATACTCTTGTTTACAACAATCTTTGAGCAGAGTGGCGAGATCTCATCAATTCTGGCCAGTTGTGTTAAATCTTGAAAAGCCACGATGCTGCCATATACCGGGTAAAAAACCTCAGTTACCGATCGGTAACTGAGGTTTTTTACCCGGTATATGGCAGTTACCGATCGGTAACTGAGGTTTTTTACCCGGTATATGGCAGCATCGTGGCTTTTCAAGATTTAACACAATTGGCCAGAATTGATGAGATCTCGCCACTCTGCTCAAAGATTGTTGTAAACAAGAGTATGAAAAGGTTTCTCTGAATAAATTACGGAACATTAAATGATCAAGGTTCCGGATAAACCAAAACCGCATACTATCTTAAGCAGGGAGTGGCCTTTCTCTATTTTATCTTTACTATTGGAATTGCCGGGAATAGATAAATTGGAAGATTAAATCTCACATTATATAGAGATATGCCCTACGAAGAGATTATTTAATCCTCACATTAGGGCTTCATAAGGAATGTGCACTGCAGTTTAAATTGGATGTGCACTCTGATATTTTGACAGATTCAAAAGATCCATGTGGGAGTTTTTTATTTCTTGTCCTGAGGAAGGTGGTTTTTAAGAACAGTGACATCCACCGAAACGCGTCGACGCAAATTTTACAGAGACATATTTTAGATTGTGGTGACATTTGTGACTTGTTCTTATTTACAATCTAACGTACAACAATTATATGTGTTGAACAAAATGATCTGGATCAAAATTATATGTCTTTTTGATGAATAGAAAGTAATTTTCTTGTGTGTTCTCCCTATGATTAATTATGTGTTTTTAATTGTGTATATGTTTACCTATTTTTAATATTGTATAACGATGATTTTCATGCGCTCTGATTATTGCTTGTAAATTTGTAATAAAATATTTTTAAACTTTATATACAATTGGCCTTTTGATGGTGGTGGTGTCATGTTCTGGTGATATCTTGGATGTGGTGTGTGGTTTTGCTCTATTGTATCAAGTAGATCCAAAGGGGGTTGTTTTTGACCACGGTCTATTAGGTGCCCTACTCCTTTGGTGTTAAAGGGGCCCCTCTCATTTGTTGGTGACTTGTTGTAACATCGCCAAATCTTGTTCTAGTATGTCGATAGCAGAGGATACAATGCCATCCAATGAATATATTCTGGAGGACAAAGTTGTTAACCCATTGTCGACCACAGAGAGTGTTTTCTCTAAATTAATACGATCAAGTTCACGTATTCGTTCTACAACCTCCATCTGTGATACTTTCCATGCTTCATTATAGGCAGCATAAATGCCGGCATATATGAAACGTTTTTGACGCGGTTTTCTTGGTCCAAGCAAGAATTCCCTAAGGTCTGCGTCTTCTTTAAGTAAGGATAAGTGTTGTTTCACATCCTGTAGTGTAGATTTCTGAAGCCAATCGAGGCATAATTTACCTACACTGTATGTTGTTACTACCCCCGGATGTTGTCTTTGGACGTATCTTTGGTCTGGCCTATGAATAGTAAAGCCCTGAGTTTTATTCAGGAATCTTTCCTGACAGTTGTTCGTGTCTGTGGGCCAGATCAACCATTTTTTCCAATTAGGATTAGATCTGTTGAGTTGTAGTATATTGTCAACTGTCACCACTGCCTGTGTATTATTATCAGTGGCAGGTGTTGGTACAGAAGGTGTGTTCATCTCTTTGATCTTGGCTAGTCCAAGACAAGATGTTTGTTGGACAGTTTCATTCAAAAACATTATTTGTTCAGGGATGATGCAGGCTCTAAATAAAGCTTCTATCCCTTGCCAATCTTTAGTACCCCAGACAGGTTTTGTGTCTATTGTGTCTTTCCAAAAGTCGAAACCCTGTCTAGACAGTTGGGCATTAAATAATGCAGAATAAATCTGTTTTGTATTCGTTAACATAATTTTCAGTCCTGTCTTGTTTACATTTTTATAGTAAAACATTTCTGGATTAGATGTATTGTATCCTGAAAAATATGGAAACTTGTTAGCAAATGTTTTTGAACTACCGTGTGGTGGTGCAGGACAATGCTCCCATTGGTTAAACATAAACACATTTCTAGGATATGCAGATTTATGCAAATAATGATGACCATAATGGTTATAGCAATACAGCTCTTCATAGTCTGTTGAACCCTCTAAATATTCATTTTTAGAAAATGCAGCAGATATTTCTAAGTCAAACATTATGGGGTCGATTCCGATTCGGGCCGGAAAAGCACCGACCGACTCGGATCCGGAAATAATACCGACCGACACGCACCCGTGGCGCCCGACACGCCAAGTACGATGCAAGGCGTGAAAATCCGACCGACACGTACCGAAACCAAGTCGACCGACCGAGCCGCAAGGAAAACAGCAATCCGGCCGGAAAAACACGCGAATCCAACCGACCGACACGCACCCGGAACAAATCCGACCGAAACGTACACGCGAACTCCAAACCGCAAAGTACAATGCAAGGCGCGAAAACCACGAGCGAGTCGGACGGAGGCCAAGCTGTACGACTGACACGCATACAAAACCGAGCCGAAGCAACACAAAACACCGCGACCGACGCGTAAGCAGCATAGAAAACTGCACAAACACAGCGTGAACGAAACGGAGAACACAGTACGAGACAAATGCAGGGTCCGACTCTGTCACAAGAACGTTTCCAACATACACAAACAGCACAAAGGAAAAATCACCCAAAAAAGGCCAAACAAGCAATTACCAAGCCAATAAATACTGGGGGGTGGGGACAGAGAACAAAGACACACCCACAACTCCACCTATATAAAGGACACAAATCACAACCATGAGCCTTTGCAAATGCCATTCCACTGCCAGCACCCAAGAGAAAGCAACCACACACCCACAGCTCATCCCTCACACAAGCCACACACCATCAGCACACCAACAAATACCTACCTCACATACACCCAGCAAAACACACACTCACACACCCTCACCTGCACACCAACACACACATCACTCACCATCACCACCCATCACCATGCCCCCCAAGAAGAATCCCAAGTTCCTAGATAGTGAATTGGAAGTCATGGTAGACGAGATCCTCAGGGTAGAGCCACAGCTGTTTGGCACACTGTTCCAACAGACCCCCATTTCCCAGAAAACCAAGATGTGGGAGAGGATCATCAACAGGGTGAACGCACAATCACCATGTCAGCGCACAAAGAGCGACATCCAGAACAGGTGGTATGACGTGCGCAGGAGGGTACGGGACCTGCTCAAGAAAGACTACATCAACAGCCAATACACCGGCAGTGGCCCTCCTGCCAAGCCAATATACCTCAGTCCCTGGGAGGAGAAGGTGCAGGCCATCCTTCCGCCAGTGAGCGTATATGGACTAGAGGACATCCCAGAGCCTGGTGAGTACACAACAAATGTACACAATATACTGCCACAAAACACACACATCACTGTCAAGGGGAGAGTCAAACCATGCACTCATAGCAATTACACAGCAACCAGAACAGAATCATCCCAAAATGTGTATGTCAGTCAGATAAACACAACACATGCCATCAAAAAGTCACATCCAACTGTGCCAACACATGTACAAACACAACTACAACTACAGCTAGGCAGTGGCACAAATAGAACTAACAAACACATCCAGACATGTAGCCACCACAACAACACCAACACACAGTGAAGACCACTCAAAGGAAGGAATTCTGTGTATGCTGGCCAAGTCAGTGTAGCCAATAGCATCATGGGAGTCGCAGTCACACATATTGCCCCCCCCCACAACTGTCCCATCAACACCACCCTGAAGCATGCTCACATCACAGGGAGTGGAGAAGGACTCACAAGATGGCTGACACTGGCTACTGCTGTGGGGAGCACAAGGCCCTGCTGCCAACTGTGCACCAACAAACAGCAGGACACCACTGACTGACATCCTGAGAGACAACTTCCACTCCCTGCAATGCAAGCACGTTCCATGGTGGGATATCTGGCTAGCTGGGTGGGAAGGAGGACTTGCAGCACTGACCATAGTCACAAGAACCTCCCCTCACACACACCCCAACACAAACTCCACAGAACCCACCTGGTAGAATGCAATGCCCCCCATCCTAACACAAGATCCCACAAAGAACCACCACCCTGGGTTATGTTGTGTGAAGCACAGGGCCACTCTTGGGACTTTTAGCCAAACAACTGCCAGGACAACACTCCCAGCCATCCTGTCAGCACAGCCAGCCCACCCCACAGGGAAGCAGAGTCAAAAGGAAGGAAGCATGGGCATGCTGGGAAGGGGGAGGAGGCAATAGCATGATGGGAGTCGTAGTCACAGCTCTACATCCCCCACCACATGGCCCAGCAAGCTCACACTCACGCATGCACATCCCACAGAGAGTGGAAAGGCCCATCAAAGATGTCTGACACTGTTGCTGTGTCGTGGGGAGCACAAGGGCATGCTGGGTACTGCACACCAACCAACAGCAGGACACCACTGTCAGCCATCTTGCCATTGCTCTCACACCCACACACACTGAACTCCCCACAAAAGCAAGTAAGTATGGGAATGCTGGGAAGTGGGGTGGAGGCAATAGCATGATGGGAGTCGTAGTCACAGAAATAGCTCACCCCCACAACTGTCCCATCAACACCACCCTGAACCATGCTCACATCACAGGGAGTGGAGAAGGACTCACAAGATGGCTGACACTGGCTACTGCTGTGGGGAGCACAAGGCCATGCTGGCAACTGTGCACCAACAAACAGCACAACACCACTGACTGACATCCTGAGAGACAACTTCCACTCCCTGCAACGCAAGCACGTTCCATGGTGGGATAACTGACTGGCTGGGTGGGTGGGAAGGAGGGCCGGCTGTCAACCAAACACAACCAATGCAGACCATGTTCACACCCCAGAAAATACATAGAAATGCCCAAATAATGCAGGACAATGTGCCACACCAATATCAACCCCTGACTGTGACGACTTAGGACAATGCAATGTACAGGCCCGCACCCAGAGGCACAGTCACAACTGTCATGTGTGTCAACCATTGATGCCTGCAGAAACATAACATACATTGTTTGTGTCTCCCAAAAACAGGTGATGATGGGGACACAGCAGCAGACGCTGAGGAGTCCCAGTCCCAGGCTCAAGAGGATGCGGAGCTCACTGGCGTCGTACAGCCTCTGTCCTCCTCGGACGATGAAGACCAACCTGGCACATCCGGTGCAAGTCAACATGCAGCACCAGCAGGACCACCAGCTGCAGCACCAGCAGGACCACCAGCTGCACCCCCTGCACCCACCCCTCCAACGACTGTCACCACAAATACCATCCCTGCCGACATGGACAGAACAAGGAGCAACACCAGCACAGGGACCCTGGACCAACCTGGGGCCATGGACACCACCACCAACCCCCAAGGTGGACCAGGGTTATCTGTGCGTGCCACTGCACACACTGCACATGTCAGCAGGGGTGGTGGGAGGGGTGGGAGACAGAGGTCGCTGCTTGCAGACGTTGCTGGTGTGCATGATGACCCACAACTGGTACGCATAGCTGATGCGTACCAGTCCAGCACCGGAGACCTCAGCCAGGTAGTGGGGCTCCTCAGAGACATGAAACAGCAGCAGGCTGCCCATCATGCCCGCTTGGACTCCCACATGTCCCACGTGGAGTCACACATGTCCCGCGTGGACTCACACATGTCCCGCGTGGAGTCCAAGTGGGATGCACTGCATGAGATGACGGCGGTGCACAGGGACATTTTACAATGCCTCCGCCAGATGAACAGCAACCAGTCCACACCTCCCTGTGTGCCAACAACATCTGGTGCCGAACAAACTGCAACTGCCACAGGGAGGGAGGAGGACTCTGGCGGAGAGTCCCCTGCACCGCAGCAGCCTGTACTCTGAGGGCCCCCCCCAAGAAGAGGGGTCGTCCGAGGAGGGAAAAGTGAGAGGCCGATGGCCAAGCGCAACTCCCAGGAAGCCTGAACCTGTTCTGGATGTTCGCCTTGTGCACAGACTGTTCACCCTGTTGACGGCAACACTACTCCCACACATTGCATGGGGAGTACAAGTTGGACCAATGTGTCAGACAACTGTGGCCCCGATACTGGGGATCCTGTCTACCAGGACTTTCAATTCACCTAGGAACTTCGGATTGCAAGATTTATGTACAGCACTACCCATCCTATGCACTATTAACACAAATGTATCACAATAAACACACTAATACACCATACTTGCCTCTGTCGTGATTCCAACGTGGGTGCTGTTATGGGGATGATGAACTGCAAAATTACACTGTGTATGCGAACTGCAACAGCAAGGACAACACAGGCATGTGAGTAAAGGCAACGTGTCACATATGAGGGAGACACACCACCAGGCCTACACAACACATACACACCTAGGCCATCTGACTCATTGCCTACACTGATGTTGCCAGGGAAGACGGTGCAATGCACAGACACCACACCCATTCCCAGTTGTAGTCAAGTAGCCCACAGGTGCAGTAAGCAAATGGCAGTCAAATGTGTGACCACAGACAACGCACATCACAAAGTGAAGCACAGGTTTATTACACAGTTGCAACATGTCGTAACCACTACAGATGCAAGGTAATCCCACCTGGCAGCGGGCACACAGTCAACAACTGTAGACGGAAGGAAGTCCATGGGTGTGGCGCACATCACCTGTAGGGACACAACAGCTACCAGCCTGGATGTGCAATCACGTTGTCGGTGGACACAGTTGACCAAACGAATCTGAAAGTACCCTGTGAAGGACAGAAATGACACACAGTCAAAAGCAATGGAGTACAGGACAGAACAGCAAAACTCATGCACAATACATGTTACAAGATACCCACCCAGAACCAAGTTAGCATGTCAACACTGTTGGGGAGTACAGCCCACCTGTTAGCACACATCGCAACACACATCCAGTCAAGTAGCCCATGGACACACTCCAACAGCACCAGAGCACCACCCACACATCATGCCAACTCACATCATTGACATGACACCTCAGGATACTCACATTCAGCTAAAGAAGTTGGTGATGAGCTGTGTGCGGACATCACCATCATCATCATCATCGTCACTGGCATCGTGGTCCAGGCCAGGATCCTCCACAGGTGGCGGATGTTGGTCATTGTCATCCTGGATGAGAGGCAACTCCTTCCGCACTGCCAGGTTGTGGAGCATGCAGCAGACGATGATAATCTTGCACACTTTCGCAGGGGCATATGGGAGGGACCCTCCGGTCTTGTCCAGGCAGCGGAAGCGGCTCTTCAGGAGACCAAATGTCCGCTCAATCACTCTCCTGGTCCGACCATGTGCCTCATTGTAGCGCATCTGGGCTGGTGTCACAGGGTTCAGCAACCACGGCATGTTGGGGTATCCCGAGTCACCTACGGACAGACAAGTGCACATTAGCTGACTTGGAAAAGTGGGCGGAATACTACAGATCAGATCACACACAATGGCACAAAGTCAGTACACACCGACAAGCCAGGCATGCTGGTTCTGCATCTGTGCCATCATCCTGGGGATGCGACTACTCCTCATCACAAAGGCATTGTGTGCTGAACCAGGGAAACGGGCACACACGTGTGTGATGGTCATGTCTGCAAGACACACCACCAGTGCATTGACCGAGTGGTAGTGCTTGCGGTTCCTGTAGGCCTGCTCCTGGGCCTGTGGTGGTACCAAAGCCACATGTGTCCCATCAATGGAGCCAATGACATGCGGCATCCTCCCCAGGGCATAAAAGTCACTCTTCACGTCAGTGAGTCGTCGCAGTCTAGGGAAATAGATGTACCGGTTAAGGAATAGCAACATTGCCGCCAAAACATCGCGGAGCACACGGCTCAACATGGTCTGTGACATCCCACCAGCAGTCGCCACAGTATGTTGGAAGGTACCGGTGGCAAAGAAGTGTAGGGCTGCCATCACCTTCACCTTGGGGGTCAGGGCTGTAGGATACGGCCGGCCAGGCTGCAAATGTGGGGACAACTGCACTGCCAAATCCTCAATCAGCTGCCTGGTGAAGCGGTACCGCCGGATGCTGTCCCGTTCCACCATCGTTGCCAGGTCTGGGAATGGTCGATGGACAGCAGGAGCCCTGCAGTGCAGAGGAGAAGTAAGCAAGATTGTCAGTCACCCCACATATGCGGCATTGAACACACTCAAGATCCCAACATACATCATTATGAGGCACAACTACATGAAGTGTGCAGTTCCGGAAGGACATGTATGGTACATACATGGCCAACATCTGTCAACACGGTCCAACAGGTGGCATCAATAAATCCCAGGTTGGCCCATTGGATATCATGAGGCCGTGTCACAGTTCCCATCTCCTGCTGCCGTGTCACAATAACCCCCCACAGTGACATGTGAGGACAGATGTGCCCCAGGCACCACAGCTCAACGACAGGTACATTCCCAGGGACCCTGTATTGCCACATGGACACTGGCATTACATGGAGTATCATGTATACACCACAGCAAAACAACCATGACCCCCACAGGTAGTGGCCCCACTTGCCACGGCAGGACAGACATGGACGTCTGTGACACACACACGCACAACATCAAAGTCCATGCACACACAACCTGGATGTGGAGACTGTCTCCCATTGTGCACATGAAATCAGAGACATTGTAAACACTACATGCACAAAGACTGTGGAGGACCATCACTATTGTGCCACTGGGACACCCTGGCTCAAACATACCGTCCCACATGGGACTCACGGGGTATGTGACATGACATACACATACACCACCGTGAAATGTGACCATGGCACATGCACAGATATGAACAGTTGCACATCACAGTGGTCATGTACATGTAACACCCAGGATCCTGTCCCCATGAACACGTGCACAGCCTGGGGGTGGCTGCCCACAGGTGACACCCACAGGACAACATGTACACCAACATACACACAATAGGAAATGCAGCCTTACATGCCTTATGATAAAGTTTGGACAGGCTGTCGTGATGTAGGTGTGCCCCTCACTCCCTGGGAGCTATCTGTGGCTGGCATATGTCCATCTGAGACAGGCATGCTGACATATGCCAGTCACATGTACAGTGATGCGTTGTACTGCAATGGACCGATCGGTGCCCCCGGCCGGCCCATTGCAATCAATGTGTGCGGGTACGCGTTGTACCCCTGTACGCGTTGAACTGCAATGGACCGATCGGTGCCTCCGGCCGGCCCATTGCATTCAATGTGTGCGGGTACGCGTTGTACCCCTGTACGCGTTGTACTGCAATGGACCGATCGGTGCCTCCGGCCGGCCCATTGCATTCAATGTGTGCGGGTACGCGTTGTACCCCTGTACGCGTTGAACTGCAATGGACGGATCGGTGCCCCCGGCCGGCCCATTGCATTCAATGTGTGCGGGTACGCGTTATACCCCTGTACGCGTTGTACTGCAATGGACCGATCGGTGCCTCCGGCCGGCCCATTGCATTCAATGTGTGCGGGTACGCATTGTACCCCTGTACGCGTTGTACTGCAATGGACCGATCCGTGCCTCCGGCCGGCCCATTGCATTCAATGTGTGCGGGTACGCGTTGTACCCCTGTACGCGTTGAACTGCAATGGACCGATCGGTGCCCCCGGCCGGCCCATTGCATTCAATGTGTGCGGGTACGCGTTGTACCCCTGTACGCGGTTGTACTGCAATGGACCGATCGGTGCCTCCGGCCGGCCCATTGCATTCAATGTGTGCGGGCACGCGTTGTACCCCTGTACGCGTTGTACCGCAATGGACCGATCGGTGCGCACCCATTGACAATGGGCTTGCCTGGCAACGGACGCGTTCTCGAATTTCGAACGAGTCGGTTGCTGGAAAATCAGTTGGTCACCCACAACAATGTTGCAAAATCATGTATGTCATGAAGTTGAAGATTTGAAGGATGCTGTGGGCGTGTTTTGGTGCTGCTATTCCATGGATTGGCCAGATTCAGAAGATGCAAACGACTTGGACCTTCACTTTGGACACAAGGGACAGTATCTGCCTCTCCAGCACATATATATTGCTGGCTGTTCCCCTGAGAGCTCACTTGCCTGCACTACATGCTCCAGGACGACATCTGCCACTGCACTGCTGCTGTCTCTGCCCCTCTGGACCCTGCAATGGCACGTACTGTGGAGAGAGCCCCAGCCTTCAGCCTTGAAGAGAACCAGGCCCTGCTGGACAGCCTACTTCCACAGTACAGCAAGCTGTATGGGACACCAGGGGAGCAGGTGAGTGTTCTGTGCACTGCCTTTCTGAATGTGCATTTTGTCTGACTAGCAAGGCTGAAAGTCTGCACGCCACTGGCTAGCAGGCTCACTGAGTAGTTGTCACCCCCCATAGTGTGTAGTGACATGCACTGGACAGGTATGGTGCAGTGACAGTGCATTTGAACATGGTTTTACTTCCCATGCAATGATACCATGTAGTGACGTCTGACAAACTGTCCATGGGCAGCTTTGCACTGCCTGTGTACATCATGTGCCCCTGTGATTGAGACATGTATATACAACTGTGTCATGCACGGATATGTTGCAGTGTGGTAATGGCCTTTTCACTTTGTCATCCTGACAGGTTAATGCCCATCAGAAGCAGGAGATCTGGAAGGACATCGTCCGGGCCGTCCGGTCCGTGGGGTCTACAAGCGCCGGATCCGCAACTGCCAGAAGAGGTGGCAGGACCTTCGGGGCTGGACCCGGAGGATTGCACGGGTCCAGCTGAAGCTGTCGCCTCCTCGCAGGAGGGGCGGAACACGGACCCTGACCCCCACATGCTCCAGATCCTGGCGGTGGTGTTTCCAGACCTGGATGGGCAGCTGAAGGCCAGACAGCAGCAAGGAGGGGGTGAGTCAAAGACTGCACTGTGAACTCTGTATTACATGCTTTGTGCCCTCCTCTGGCCTGGTTCAACTGCCACAGTGCAGCAGTCATGTTGTCCAGGAGCCATGTCCCTCTATTGTGCACTGCCCACTGCTCATCTGATACCCAGGTGTGGCCCTTACATTCAGGGAATTGGGTCACTTGGGACTGTGTCCTTGCAGTTTGCTTCACTAAAGGTGGGGGACAGCATCTGTTTCCCTAACTCTGTTGTGGGCATCATGGGTGGGTCCATTGTTCACACAACGCCTGTGTTTGGACATGTGATCTGCGTGTTGCTTTGATATGCGGTCCACTTGCTGAGCTGAGCCACCACATGTGCCTGGGGTATGTGGCACACGCCCATGCAGCGGGTGGGAACAATGTTTGGGCCCCAGGAGTGTGCAGATTACGTGTGTCACACATACATAGCCAGCTATCCACTGTCAATCAATCAATCAATCACGGCATTTATAGAGCGCGCTACTCACCCGGGAGGGTCTCAAGGCGCTGGGGGAGGGGGTAAGTTACTGCTCGAACAGCCAGGTCTTGAGCTGCTTCCTGAAGGCGAGATGGTCCTGGGTTCGCCGAAGGTGAGTGGGGAGGAGTTCCAGGTCTTGGCCGCCAGGTAGGAGAAGGATCTTCCTCCGGCGGTGGTTCTGCGGATGCGTGGTACGGTGGCGAGGGCGTGGCTGGTTGATCGTAGCTGGCGTGTGGGCGTGTAGAAGGACATGCGGTCGTTGAGGTACTTTGGGCCCAGGTCGTGGAGGGCCTTGTGTGCGTGGGTGAGGAGTCTGAACGTGATTCTCTTGCTGACGGGGAGCCAGTGCAGGTCTTTCAGGTGTACGGTGATGTGGCTGTGTCGGGGGATGTCCAGGATGAGTCGTGCGGAGGCGTTCTGGATGCGCTGGAGTCTCTTTTGAAGTTTGTCCAGGGCACATCCCTCATTCATGTGGAGCAGGACAGTCATGCCTACTCCAGGCCATGCAATGCACTCTGTACTCCCACTCCCGTGTATCAGCTGACACATTGTGCACAGTGATTTGACCCCTCAGGTGTCTGCCTCTGTGTCAGTGTGCTGTGGATTAGTTGCCAGGACTGCTGGGGTGTTTCTTGGTAGGGGCTCAGCATGCCCCTGGAGATGTGACCATAGGAGACAATACTTGTGTGTCACATAGGTGTTTGATCAGCTGCCCGTGCAGACTGGGGTATGCGAATGTGAAGTTCAGGCAGCTGTTCCCCATTCACAGCAAATTGTGAGGGGCTCAGGTTCAGAGGGTAGTGTCACAGGTCTCCCATATGTCCAATAGGTATGACCTGGACAGATGAGGGTTAAGATGATGTGTTGTGTGGGGGATGTACATGTGCACTTGTGCAGCTCCAGGACTTGCATTCCCCATGACCTACTATTGTGACACAGTGCATAGTGTTGTTGTCTGGCTGCCAAGTCATACATCACTGAGACAGTGATGTATGACTTAGCAGTCATGCCTCTGCCATGGCATGTGTCAACTTATTGGTGGTCCTGCAGGGGAGTGACATGTGCTACATGCACACCATTGTGGCGATGGCTATCAGGACATGGGTGCATCATGGTGTCTGTCGCTGGTATGCATCACAGGCATTTCCTATTTGACTCTGGGCATCCCTTTCATCCGGAAACCTGTACTGACTCAGTGGCAAGAGCTGTGATGTGTGCATGTCCACATGCCACACTGTGTCCTCTGCACTGTCCAACTACTGTGTACTTGGTGCATGTGTCCACACTGGGGTGTTGCAATCCAACAGACACCAGACAGTTGGGTGCAAGGCCATGTGGGATGTGAGTGCCATGCTTGGCATCAGACTGACAATTGGCTTCTCCTGTTCAGTTAGGGCACTTTTAGCAATGTACAACTAATGATGCCAGGGCTTGCTCTGTAATGTGCTGTGCTCACAGTGGTGTGTGCGTTTGGTGCAGGTGACTGATGTCTGTCTGTTTCCCCATTGTTTGCAGATACATCCACGGCCACGGAAGGGGACAGCTCCACGGACCAGGAGGAGCCAGAGAGCCAGACTGGGTCAGCAGCCGAGGAGTGGTCGGAGGGACCCAGTGGCACGGAGGGCGAGGGGAGCCACACCGAGGAGTCCTCAGCACCATCCACCTCAGCTGAGGACCAGAGCAACTCGGAGGATGACTCCCTTGTGGAGGCGGGTGTCAGCAGCCACCACACCCCAGCTAGTGTTGCTGTCCCCGCCACCACCAGCACCACCACCGCCCTCCCATCGGCTCCCATTCCCCAGGTCCGTGGAGGCTCCCATGTTCGGGAGCGTGTCTCCTTTGGGCCAGGCACCGCACCCCCTGCCCCTGTGTCCCCTGCTGCCCTGAGTGAGGAGTCTGTGTACCTCCTTCGCCAGCTCCATGTAGGGCAGACAGCCATGCTGAGTGTCCTCCATGCGCACACCGCACTGTTGACTCAGCTGGTGTCGTTCATGGAGGGCATCTCATCGGGCATGTCTAACCTACAGAGGGGCAATAGGTCCATGGACTCCTCCCTGACGGCAGCAGTGTCCCTCCTCAGACAGTCCCTCACCCCTCCTGCCTCTGCTCCATCCACATTCCCCAGCACCTTACCCGTCCCAAGCACACACACACTGGCACAGGCACACACCAGCACACACACGTCCAGCACACAGACACACACGCCACAAACAAAACGCACACGCACGCACAGTCAGGGGACTGAAACCAGACTCACAGGGGATGGGGCCCTGGTACACACACACGCATCGACGGGCACTGCGCAGTCCTCAGTTGCCTCTCCCTCCAAAGCACCCTCCCTTGCCTCACCTGCAACCCCAAAGACCCAGCGCCTCTTCCTCAGTGACCTCGGCCTCTTCCCTCCGATCCAGCTGCTCCAGCATCCAGGGTGAAGAGGAAGCCCCCCACACGGAGCAGAGTGCCCTCGCCCCCAGACACCCTCCCCCAGGCGCAGACAGACTGAGGCCCCCACCCGCAAGTCCCCCCGGAGTGGTAAGAGCAAGACCCCACCGCCGCCCTGCAGCTCAAGCACCAGGTCTCCTTCCTCCATCCCTCAGGCCCCCACTCCACAGGTGCCCCCACCACACCCTGCCCCAGGTTCCCCCACCCACAGATATACCACCCCCAAGAGGCTCCGGCCTTCTCCCCTGCCACTTGCTCTCCCGGCACCACACCCCCGCTGCGCTTGTCTGTGCCACTGATGTGGTGAGGGTGTCCTCCCCTCTGTCCAGCCCACCTTGCCTGTTCCCCATTCTCCTCCCCTGGTGGTAGGCACTGCAGTGGAGTCCACTACCACCCTGTCTGACTTGGGCACTGCAGTGGCGGACCTGTCCACTCCATCTGCAGGGTCCACTGCAGTCGTGCCAGCACCCACAACATCTGAGCCATGCCCCCAGTTGTGCCGGCACACACCATGTCAGACACCTTCACTGCAGTTGTCAGTGGCTCTCCAGCACCCACCACCCCTTCCCTGCTTCCTCCTGGTGAGCCCTGATCCTGTCCCTGCGGTGCCTGGCCTACCCCCCGGTTGCCCCTCCTAGTGGATTGTCCCTGGTTTTGTGCAGACATGTGTAGGGTGGCATCTGCCACTGTCACCCACTTGTGACTTTGTTGATGGACTGGCCATTGGCCTTTGTTTATGTTCTACCGGACTTCTACTTTTAATGCCACATATGCTGAATAAAGCAACTTTCTGTTCTCTAGTGCTTTTGCTTCTGATGTACATGATGTTGATGATGCTAACCATGCCCTTGCTGCAGTGATGGTGATATTTGGTCTCATGATATTGAAGTGTTACTGTGCAGGAACCCATGTGGTCCAGGGGGAATGTGTCCTATCCTGTGGTGTATCCATGTCATCCATAGCAGCATCTGAGGGTGTCATGTGTTCAGTATTTGGCAATGGGATTTCCTACTTAGATTGCCTATTTCACATCTGTGGCTTCCACCCCTGCACATCTGTTGTGCCTGCCATTGTTCAATTCGCCTACTTCCCTGACCGTGTGGCCATCTCCAGTGGACATGCAGGTTTGGGCATCAATGGGGAAGGACTCATCTGTGTTGTCAGTGCAACATTGCTATACAAGTGTGTTGGATCTGTGCTGATGATTCCGTTGGCACTTCCATGACCAGGCTGATGTGACGGGAGCCCTCATTTGGTGCTAATTGTTGATTGTGTGACCAAGTGCTCAGCTGACATGATGGGGCCCTACTGAGGCAACATATGGCACAGCTTTCCTCACACAGGAGTGGAGCCCCCTCATGGCAGTGTGTACTCCTGTGACATTGCCTGCGCCCAAGGTGTGTGTTGTATGTGCATGTCTGTGTGTTCACTTCCGTTTAGCTGTGCATGCTGTGATCCCTAGTGTTGTACCTGTTTGTGATGCTAGCTGAGTTGAGCTATGTTCCCCCAAAGTCTTCTCCCTGGGTTCTCTGTGATGTGGGTGCATGGCACATTACTGGTCATCAGGGTGTCACCCATAGGTGTGCTTGCTGTCAGGGCTGAGTTTGTGTGCAGACGCAGATGGGTCACAGTCAGGTTTCCCTTGGCACTTGTTGTTTGCCCCTGTCATGTGATTTCCAGTTTGTGTTATCTTTCAGTGATTGTGACACGTTGTGTGTGTGACTGCTGGCACTCCTCAGGGTCCGGGCTGCAATGTTGGTTGTTGTCTATGTGTGTTCTTTGTGGGTGACCTTGGCTTCTTCATTGGTGTGTGACTGTGGCTGTGATCCCATTGGTTGGTGTGGTATTGCCGTCATGTCCATGTACAGTGTAGTGTGCAGTGTGTCAGACATTCAGGAGTCTTGTTGAGTGTCCATGTGTGATGTGTTTCTGCACCTTGGTTCCCACCCACCACCCTGGAATAGTCATGGGTGCATGTGCAATGTCACCAGTGCATGTGTGCTTCACTGCTGCACATTGTTGGAGGTCGAGGGGTGTGGTGTTGAGTGTGTGCAGATGAGAGTTGTTGTCCGACTAGGCCCCTGCCTCCATGTTGGCCTTGGCTTACTGGCCATGCTGTTTGATTTGTGCTTGTGTAGGTGTGATGGTAGTTAGTTGCTCAGTACACATGACTGTGGTTCACAGTGTGAACCACATTTAGCTTTGTCATCACAGTGGGATTGTAGTGCAGCCCAGGGTCACCACATTGTGGGGGCCCTGGGGGTGGTGCTGTGGTGTGTCTGTGTCTTGCTGTGTCAGTTGCTGTCCCTACGTGCCTGTGTGACATGTGTGATTTGTGCTCCCTCTCATCTGACAATGCCTGCTTGCCCACATAGGGGATTTGGATCCATGAGTTACCTTTGTGTGGCACTGAATGCACATCTGTATGATTGGTATTCAGGTCTCCTCATGTGTTGTGTGGTTGCCTGGGGACACTGGCACCCCCCCTCACCTGTTGTGTATGATGTGCAGTGTGGGTCTGCCTGTTTGTGTTTGTGCATCTGCACCACTGCATTGGCATATCTTGGGTGTGCCATTGGCTGTATGTAGTTTGGTGGGTTTCCCCTGCTGTCCCTGGGACTCCTAGGTCATCGGTCAGCACAATGATCATGGTTTGTGTGTCCCATTGCTGCCATGGTATGGTATCTGTTCACCTCACATCTGCAGTCTCCACAGGGTATCTGCATGTGTGTGCCCATTGGTGCAAATATGTGGGTCTGCATTCTGATGGTCACTTCTGTCATTGTGTCATTGATGATTGTTGACGGTGTCAGCCCCCATGGGTGTTGTTTGTCTGCACATGGCCAAAGGTATGTCTTATTTGCACTGCAGGATTTGGCTCCCCCAATTTATGTTGCAATGGGACACATACACTACTTTGCCACTGATGTGTTTGTTGTTCTGTGACCAGGAATCATCCATGCAGTTTGGCAGTTGCACCTCTTTCTTTGTCAACACTTCCCTTTTGGTCACTGTGATGATGGGGGTTTGGACCCCATTGCCACAATGTTCGAAATGTGCTTCAGCTATGGACCCCACACTTACATTTTGGTCACTGTGATGATGGGGGTTTGGACCCCATTGCCACAATGTTCGAAATGTGCTTCAGCTATGGACCCCACACTTACATTTTGGTCACTGTGATGATGGGGGTTTGGACCCCATTGCCACAATGTTCAAAATGTGCTTCAGCTATGGACCCCACACTTACCTTTTGGTCACTGTGATGATGGGGGTTTGGACCCCATTGCCACATTGTTCAAAGTGTGCTTCAGCTATGGACCCCACACTTACATTTTGGTCACTGTGATGATGGGGGTTTGGACCCCATTGCCACATTGTTCAAAGTGTGCTTCAGCTATGGACCCCACACTTACATTTTGGTCACTGTGATGATGGGGGTTTGGACCCCATTGCCACAATGTTCGAAATGTGCTTCAGCTATGGACCCCACACTTACATTTTGGTCACTGTGATGATGGGGGTTTGGACCACATTGCCACAATGTTCGAAATGTGCTTCAGCTATGGACCCCACACTTACATTTTGGTCACTGTGATGATGGGGGTTTGGACCCCATTGCCACAATGTTCAAAATGTGCTTCAGCTATGGACCCCACACTTACCTTTTGGTCACTGTGATGATGGGGGTTTGGACCCCATTGCCACATTGTTCAAAGTGTGCTTCAGCTATGGACCCCACACTTACATTTTGGTCACTGTGATGATGGGGGTTTGGACCCCATTGCCACATTGTTCAAAGTGTGCTTCAGCTATGGACCCCACACTTACATTTTGGTCACTGTGATGATGGGGGTTTGGACCCCATTGCCACAATGTTCGAAATGTGCTTCAGCTATGGACCCCACACTTACATTTTGGTCACTGTGATGATGGGGGTTTGGACCCCATTGCCACAATGTTCAAAATGTGCTTCAGCTATGGACCCCACACTTACCTTTGGTCACTGTGATGATGGGGGTTTGGACCCCATTGCCACATTGTTCAAAATGTGCTTCAGCTATGGACCCCACACTTACATTTTGGTCACTGTGATGATGGGGGTTTGGACCCCATTGCCACAATGGTCATGGCCTGCACATATATGTGTGGCACATGTGCTAGGGGGTCACATTGTATGTTCAAAGTCATGTTCGGTGTTGTAGGCATTTGACACAGTCTACACACGCTTGTCATGGTGTTGGGGGATGTCTTCTTCTTGCATTCCCTAGGTTGTGGTGTGCTGGTTGTGTCATGCATTGTCCATCCTATGAGTGGGGGTGGTAGTAGTGGTAGGCATCCAGCCCCCTGGGTGAGGGTGGTAGTAGTGGTAGGCATCCAGCCCCCCCTGGCTAAGGGTGGTAGTAGTGGTAGGCATCCAGCCCTCCCTGGGTGAGGGTGGAAGTAGTGGTAGGCATCCTGCCCCCCCTGGCTAAGGGTGGTAGTAGTGGTAGGCATCCTGCCCCCCCTGGCTAAGGGTGGTAGTAGTGGTAGGCATCCAGCCCCCCCTGGGTGAGGGTGGTAGTAGTGGTAGGCATCCTGCCCCCCCAGGCTAAGGGTGGTGGTAGGCATCCAGCCCCCTGGGTGAGGGTGGTAGTAGTGGTAGGCATCCTGCCCCCCTGGCTAAGGGTGGTAGTAGTGGTAGGCATCCTGCCCCCCTGGCTAAGGGTGGTGGTAGGCATCCAGCCCCCTGGGTGAGGGTGGTAGTAGTGGTAGGCATCCAGCCCCCCTGGCTAAGGGTGGTAGTAGTGGTAGGCATCCAGCCCCCCTGGGTGAGGGTGGTAGTAGTGGTAGGCATCCTGCCCCCCTGGCTAAGGGTGGTAGTAGTGGTAGGCATCCTGCCCCCCTGGGTAAGGGTGGTAGTAGTGGTAGGCATCCTGCCCACCCTGGGTGAGGGTGGTAGTAGTGGTAGGCATCCTGCCCCCTGGCTAAGGGTGGTAGTAGTGGTAGGCATCCTGACCCCCTGGGTAAGGGTGGTAGTAGTGGTAGGCATCCTGCCCCCCTGGGTGAGGGTGGTAGTAGTGGTAGGCATCCTGCCCCCCTGGCTAAGGGTGGTAGTAGTGGTAGGCATCCAGCCCCCCTGGGTGAGGGTGGTAGTAGTGGTAGGCATCCTGCCCCCCTGGGTAAGGGTGGTAGTAGTGGTAGGCATCCTGCCCCCCCTGGGTGAGGGTGGTAGTGGTGGTAGGCATCCAGCCCCCCCTGGCTAAGGGTGGTGGTAGGCATCCAGCCCCCCTGGGTGAGGGTGGTAGTAGTGGTAGGCATCCAGCCCCCTGGCTAAGGGTGGTAGTAGTGGTAGGCATCCAGCCCCCCTGGCTAAGGGTGGTAGTAGTGGTAGGCATCCTGCCCCCCTGGGTGAGGGTGGTAGTGGTGGTAGGCATCCAGCCCCCCTGGCTAAGGGTGGTAGTAGTGGTAGGCATCCAGCCCCCCTGGGTGAGGGTGGTAGTAGTGGTAGGCATCCTGCCCCCCTGGCTAAGGGTGGTAGTAGTGGTAGGCATCCTGCCCCCCTGGGTGAGGGTGGTAGTGGTGGTAGGCATCCAGCCCCCTGGCTAAGGGTGGTGGTAGGCATCCAGCCCCCCCTGGGTGAGGGTGGTAGTAGTGGTAGGCATCCAGCCCCCCCTGGGTAGGGGTGGTGGTGCGCAATCAGGCCCCTGTGTGCATATGTGGCATTGGTGATGGGTATCCCGCCCCTATGGTGCTGCTGTTGCTGGTGTAAGTATATTCTGCATCCCTCTGTGTGTGTGTGATGTGTCGTGTACGTGTTGTATGTGTTTTGTGGTTGGTGTCTGGCTTACCTTCTGCGCCGTACGCGTCCGTGCCTGTTCCGGTAGTAAATGTAGAATATTGGTATGATCGGGACGAAGGGATTCATGGTTGGTTTGTGTCGTTCGTCCTTCTCGTTGCTTCGCGTCGTCCTCGTCGCTTCGCCTCGTCCTCGTCGCTTCGCGTCGTCCTCGTCGCTGCCGTGTTCGTCTCGGAGCCGTGGATCGTGTTGTGGCGCGAATCGGAGCTTATGTGCGCCTCTCCCGGATGCTTTGACGTGCCGTGCGTAGCGACGGGTTCGGCGCGTACGGAAAGCGCATCGTACTCATTCGGCCGGACGGAGCTGCATTTTCCCTTCCGTGCGACTCGATTCAGCGTTTCCGGATTCGCCTCGGTCGGGGATCAGGACCTGGTTTGGGTGAGTACGGCTCGGCCGGATTCTTTGCTGTTGTGCGCATCGTACTTACTCGTTCGGTGTGCTGTACGGATCGGTCAGGAAACAGGCTTTCGCATGGCTTTTTTCCCGACCGAATGGTGTTGGGTGCGCCTCCGACCGAGATCGGAATCGGCCCCTATGTCATTAACAGTCTCAAAGTCCCAATCATCAGAATAGGTACTGGACGAAATTAGATCACTTAGTGAAATTTTAAACAAATGTGGAATGTTCAATTGTTCCGTCGGGCCGAAGATATCAAAATCTGTTTTGTCCCACACTATACCATCCTGTATAGGAACAGCTGTGATGTTCACTGATGACAAGTCTCTTGCTTCACGATGGGAAGATTTATGAGGTCTCAAAAGTACGTTCACGTCTTTTCCTTCAGTGTTCACATCGATGTATCTGCCACTTATAAGCACGCTCACAGTTGTAACCAAAGCTAGCCAGAGCAGGAAAACAAAAAGTCCAGATGTAATCCAGAGTTCAATCCATGGAGAAACCAAATAAGTCTTTTTCAGAAAGTGAAGAAAGTCTTGTACTTGCTGCTTGAATTTCAATGATGCTGGCGTCGTTTCAGGCTCACTCGGATCTTCTGAGAACGTATCAAAGTTAATGAAATAGCCAGAAGTAGTTCTGTCAATTGTTGAAATTGCATCAGGATTTGTAGAAATCGCTGGAACCAGTTGATCACTTGCTACATTGGTGTAGACAGGTGTAATTGGACGAACTGTTACTTGATTTTCAAGAGGGATGAGTTCCATAGCGTTGTTGCTTAGTCCTCCATCTGTTACAGCTGAATTCTCGATTGTTATCAGTCTTTCAGTCTGAACCTCTTGGATAGTAGCGAGAGGAGTGTGTTTGCTACTAGGTCGGAGTCCACGAGGCCTACTATTTAGTATTGGCCACATACTGTGGTTTGATGAGGTCGATGGACACAAATCTTTTCTCCTTTCTTCCAGCAAGGGGCGGCAGAAGTACTGTTCTTGTTCCTTGAACTGCTAGGACAGGTACTGGTTGTCTGTAAGAAAGTCCAAACTCCTTCTTGTCCGCAATTTTTTCTCTGACTAGATCCCCAACTTTTGGAATCCAGACAGGCCTTGCTGGGACCGCCGTTTTTTCCCCAGTGGTGGTTGGCTGTAGGGATACATTGCTTAGTTTAGTTCTTAACTCATTCAGTTCCTGTAAAACAGCCAAACGATCTTTGATATCAAATGTTTTATTTTCCACCACTGTGCCTACGTCATCGAGATCTGGTACCCACATTCTTGTCCCAAATAGGACCTCATATGGAGTGACCCCCTAGAGAACTTCTTGGCAGATTATTCAATGAGCGTTGGACCCCATTAAGATGTTTGACCCACCCATCACCCGAACCTAATACCCTAGCTGTTATAGACTGCTTTATGTCCCGGTTTTTCCTTTCCACAACCGAATTTCCTCAGGATGGAATGGAGAGGAGTACCGCAATGCAACGCCCAGACTGGCCATGGCTTCTTTGTAAGCCCGAGAGCTAAACGCAGGGCCCTGGTCAGAATGTAGCGTGCCTATTGCGTATGTGCCGATAAAGACTCGCAAATCTTTTATAACAGTTCGAGCGTCAGCCGAGCGCTGAGGGCATATCCATAGGAACCTAGAATCATGAATCCACTGCAACCATGATATATTTATAGTTACCGTCCCTTTGCAAGGGACCGCAGTGGTCCAGGTAAACACAAGCTAATGGTTTGTCTGAAATTAACAGGGGTGTCTGCGCAGGGCGTTTCACTGTGGAGACTTTCATCTGTTGGCATATATCACATTCTAAAACATAGGGGCATATTAGCAAGACCGGCGATAAAATTATCGCCGTTTTAGCGGCAGGAAACTGCCGCTAAAACGGCGATAATGGGCTTGCTAATATGCGCAATAGAATTCCATAGAAGCCCAGGTTAGATGTCCTGCACATCTAACCTGGGCTTCTAGCGGCAGTTTCCTGCCGCTAAAACGGCGATAATTTTATCGCCGGTCTTGCTAATATGCCCCATAGTTCTTTGTTTGTTTTCTAATGCCAGGCCACCAATATCTTTGCTTGAGTAAAGATACTGTTGCAGAAACACCTGCAAGGGCAGAAGCTATCCCTTCGTGTGCTGCTAGGATTAGTCCTAATCTACGTTCCTTGTTTGGGGTTACCCTATCCCCCACTCCAGGGATTCGAGCAAAAGGAACGTTGTTCGCATCAATTACATAAGAGTACTTGAGTGGAAACTTTTTTGGTAATGCTGCACTGCTGCCTTTGCTTAAAGCATTGACAGCCAACATTATCTCACCGTCTATTTTTGTTTTTGAACGAGTGATCGCAGCTACGGAAGCCGTCTGAACAGCCCCCTTTGCGGCTTCGTCAGCCAATGAATTCCCTGCAACGTGAACGCCATCACGTTGATGACTCAGTGTGTGGATCACGTGAGCCTTTGGTAGTTCGTTTTTCAACTGAACTACTTGTTCCCAAAGCATTTTGTGCTTTATTGTGCCACCTTTCGCATCTTTGAAACCATTTTCAAGCCAGTTTTGTATATAGTCATTATACGACTGAACACAGTAAAAGGAATCGCACACTATCAGTGTGGGGAATTCTCGATCTGTACTTTCAAGTGCCAGTTTGAATGCTTGTAGTTCAGCTCGCTGAGCTGTACAATCCCCTAGAGATTGTGTTTTTGTGACCATAGGTCTGAAGATGCCATCTCGCATGCGACCTTTAACGATTGCACACGCTGCACTGTAAGCTTGCTTACTCCCTGTTGCGGGTTGTGCGGATCCGTCAGTGTAAATTATGAATTCGTACTGATCGAGAGGCAGAATTTTAGTAGGCAGAGGACATTCTTATTCATATTGCAGGAATGCTTGTGTTTTTAAATCAGGATCAAAAACATATTCAACATCTGTTGCAGCAAGAGAATTAACCCATTATATCCATCTTGGATGTAATGCTTTAGCATTTGGAATGCTTGCTTTTGTGACCGCTTCTAAAGCCGGTACTGGGGTTACGACAATAATGCGTTTCCCTTGGGCTAAGGCTCTTTCTTTTACTACAGCGGTTTGAACTGCTGTTAGAATTTTTTCAGTTGAACTGAAGCGCATTTCCGCTTGTGTGTACAAATGAGATTTGTATGCGATTGGTATTTTCTCACCCTCATTGAAGGTTAAGTAGGTGAATCCACATTGACCCGAAATTATTCGGATCACCAAATTGCGTTGACTTACGCGTGTTTGTAAGTGATTTGTTGCTAACATGTTAGCCTGGAGTGAACGCAAGATTTCTGTGTGTTCGTTTGTCCAATTTTTGATTGAAAAATCAGGTTTGATTAATGCGTAGAGAGGTTTAACCCTTTCTGCGTAATTCAAAATGTATGTTCTTCCAAAGTTTAGGAAACCCAGGATGGATTGTAAGTTTTTTAGCGTTTTTGGAGGTTGGAGCAGCGCACACTTTTCTAAAAAGTTAGCTGCCAAGCTCTTGCCTTCACTTGAAAGCTCATATCCTAGAAATAGGACATTGAGATGGGCAATTCGGGACTTTTTAAAGTTGAACTTGTAGCCCTCAGAGGCGAAGCCCAGTATAATGGTGCTTACCCTGTTCAAGTGTTTGTCCAGGTCATCGTCTGTCAGATAGATGTCATCGACATAGGACAATGCCTCATTGTCATAAATTTGTAGTAACTCCGTTACACTCGCTGGAGAATAAACCTGGGCTGTTCTTGAACCCTTGTGGGAGTCGACAAAAGTGACGCTGGGCCCCCGTTATGGAGAATGCTGTTAAGTACCTGCTTTCAGGTGCTATGTTTTGACAAAAGAAACCATTTGAGATGTCTAATGTTGTTTTGTATTTTTTACGCACAATGTTATTCATTAATGCTGTGCTATGTGCATTTTGCACTGCAAAAGTTTTAGAACAAGTGTTTAGGTGTCTGTAATCCAAAACTAGATGATATGTATTGTCTGGTTTGGAGACAGGAAACAAAGGATTGTTCATTGAGGAGGTGCATGTTTCAATCACCCCTTGGTATTCAAGTTGATCTAAGATCTCCCTGACCTGTTTTTTAGCTTCTTGCTTTATTGGGTACTGCCTTTGTGCAGTTGGTTCATGTTTCAGATGTATTTTATGGTAAGGTGAATCTTCATCCCATCCTACATGATTTTTATATAATGCTGGGGCCTGGGCTACTGCCCATTTCCTGGCATATGTATATTTTAGATGAATTGGAATATGGTTGGAGAAGGCAGGCATAATAATGTCCTCGCCGTGTGGGCACTCCCTGACAAATTGTGGTGGCCAGTCTTTTTCTGCTAGAAGTATTTCATATATTTGGAAATACTGCTTCGATTTGAGTAATTTTTTGAGCTATCCAGAATGGAATTTGCTCACGTTTTGTGGGCATTTTACCCATGACTGCGTAGAGAGTCTGTGGTGTAATTTTTAGTGTATTCCCCTGTTGGGGAGTTGGATTTGGAAGTGTCAGTGGTTGTTGGACTGTGAAAGTCCGCATGACATATTGGACCAATTGTCTGTAGATTTTTATTAACTCTGTAAGTTGAATAAGTAATTCCTCATCTGACATTATATCAAGTTCAGGATGAGGTGTGTAGCCGGCTAGAATCGGCCATGTTGCTCCTGTTCTACCAAGTGGACCGAGCCTGGTAATGTTTCTGTGATGTTTTAGAGCGCCTTTAAACCAGAGCTGATGCTCCTGGTATGTTAGTGGAATTTCAATATCCTCGAAAGGAATGTATTCCTCTGGTGGATCATCTTCTTTGTAGAAGTGAAACATGTGTGTTACTGGATTTGATTCAGGAAATATTACCCATGAATAGAATACCTCTGTCTGAAAGGATTCGTGTGCCTCTATCACGAAAACTGCTCTACCGCCTCTTGGTGGTAGGCCATGTTTTATAAGTTTTAGAGTGATGGCTCTTCTTAAGTTTGGAGCGATGTCTATAACACCCTCCTCGGTTTCATTTAAACCTGTAATGTTAAAAACTGCTGCTTGGGCTGGATCAGCCGCAGCTTCACCGTTTCCGGTTTCAGTCATTTTGTTTTTTGAAAAATGTAGAACAAGTTTCAAGGAAACAAAGATAAGGTGCACAATATTTTGGAACACTGTATCCTTCAACGTTGAGCAAACCAAACAGCTAATATATAGGGTGTTTCCCTATGTAGCCGTTGTGGATACTTAACCCTGCCCACTCCAGATGTCTTTTGGAGTATATGGGTAGGGGTCTCTGAGAGAAAAAGCACGGCTGAGTTACTCAGTCTCTAGCGTTAAATTACCGCCTTACCAAACGTTGGGCGCCATGTAGTGTAGCTCCTATTTCCCTAATAGGCTCTGCGCATTGGAATAATATCCCCTATAGGTTTGACATAGGACTAAGGTCAGTATGTCCCTATCGAGTATATTAAACTTAATTACTTGTGCCAGCTAGCTCAGAGGCCACTAGAAACTCCTTGACGACAAGAAGGGAGTAGTTTCTGGCAGCCGCAAAACATGACAACTTTGTTTCCCTTTAGAATCAGAATGTGTCCCAGAGTCGTGGAAACAATAGATAACTATTTCACTCAGCTCACTCGTGCATACTTAGTTTTCCTCAAAGTTACACAGAAAGAAATAGACGGCGTTTCAATAAAAGATTTATTGAACAATCTTGTTTCTCGTGTAAGTAAAATGTGCTGTTACGATCACAAGACAGTATGCGCGATAAATAATGTACAGCGTAAGCAGTAGAAATAAATAATACTGCGATAGCATTATCTTTTAGCAGATATTCATTCACATAAATAACATGGACTAAAAAATGCGAGTACTCATACGATGCGTTTCTAAGCTAGTTCTACCCCAATGTGCCTAACCTAACCTAGGTGTAGGGAGAGGTATGAAGTAGGTGAAGTATTCCTTACTATGGTATACTAAGAGTATGTTAAGTCTAGTATGCATAGTATGCCAAGAGTCCCTCTAGGTTCTAGTCAGCTCCATACCTTTAGAATGAGAGAGGTGGGAATCTCTTTGCCAGACTCGAACTCCAACACCCCGCGAGGGAAGTCAGATCACTGGAAGCTGGACTCTCTGGGCCTGATTCACAGAACTAACTTGCGTCAAAAACGTAAAGTTAGTACTTTTTGGTATTCACAGAATACACTTACTCATTTTGGTATTCACAGAATGAACTTACTCATTTCGGTATTCACAGAAGTTAGTAGTCCTAATTTTAGGACTCCTAAATGCCTTCTGTGAATACCGAAAGTCTTAAAGTTAGGATTTTTCTCAGTTTAGGAGTAGTAAAGTTAGGACTCCTAACTTTAGGACTCCTAAATGCCTTCTGTGAATACCGAAAGTCTTAAAGTTAGGATTTTTCTCAGTTTAGGAGTAGTAAAGTTAGGAGTCCTAACTTTACTACTCCTAAACTGAGAAAAATCCTAACTTTAAGACTCTTCGGTATTCACAGAAGGCATTTAGGAGTCCTAAAGTTAGGACTACTAACTTCTGTGAATACCAAAATGAGTAAGTGTATTCTGTGAATACCAAAAAGTACTAACTTTACGTTTTTGACGTAAGTTAGTTCTGTGAATCAGGCCATCTGCGTGCAGGGATGACAGCGTCTTCTCAGTGCGTCAGGCCGGGAAACGGGCTCCTCTGAAGTCGAGGTCTCCTCTAGTTTACAAGGGCTAGGGAAGGTATATTTATACCTGAGAGGTACCTCACAATGTTAGCATTGACGTGAATCGGTCAGCGGAAGACGTCATGAATGAACCCCTAAGGTATAATGGTTCATGCATAATAGATGAGTCCTTGAAGAAATCAATAGTCCTGTGCTAGGGAAACTCCCGAAGCCTAAGGGTCTGTTCTTCAAGAACTCGTTGTGACGTTAGGGTGGACGGATGTCGGAGACCATGCCTGTATTTGGAGTGCACGGTTTAATGCCTAAATAAGGACTGGGATTTTATGCCTATATAAGGGCAGGGCGAATTGTGCCTATATAAGGACATGATACAGGAAAGCCCGTGTATGGACACCCTAAGAGGAATACAACAATACTGGCGAACTCGGGGGAGTACAGAAATTTCGCTTTGACGAAGCAGGGTGAAGATTGTCCTCTTTGCGCCCCTTCACTGAGGTAAAGAATTCCTATTTGCAGTCTGCACAACTGGGCTGTTTTTCAGGGGAAACAGCCTTTACAACCAGGTTTTTACCTGGGTGTGCCTTTACCACGCATTTTTTATCAGGCATATTTTTACCACGTGCATGCCTTTACAACGCATGCCTTTACCACGCCTTTCAGGTAAGCTGAGGGTGTGGGGGGTCTCCCCCCACAAATACATTGTTTTTATATATAAAAACAATGCGGGGAGCGCGCGCGGCAGCGCCTAAGATGGCCACCAGATAACGGAGCTCCGTGTCGCGTCGGAAACGCCGATACAATTATGCGGCTTCCGCGCCCTTAATTGCTTTGGAAGCAGGCAGGTAATCGCATCGGAGCATGCCCTGCATTGTTTGACATCGTTTTTTTGCCTTTTTTGAACCGTTTTCACTGCTTTTTGAGGTCCTGAGTTCTGAGCCTGCATTGCGGCCGCCATTTTGTGCTCGAGTTGTTTTGGTCTACTCAGAGGTGAACTGTTTGTGGCGCTCTTTCCCTATTTCCCATCTCTCTCCTCACTTTTTGGACATATCCTATTTCTCCTTGGCATTGAGAGATTAGGGAAGGTGATATATATATATATTTAAAAAAAAAATGTTTTATTGATTTTAAATGATAACATCGTCATTGAAGCAATATGCACCATAAGTACAATAATTGAACATAGCTTTCCACATCAACAGTAGTGAGTCTGAGTAATACAGGAAAAGGCCCACAACCTCTTTTTACCATTGTAACTTCTGTTCCCCACCTGATACGTTTACCAATCGTTTTCCAGCATTCCCACCCTTTAGGATATATACAATAAATTTGCGTCTTAATTGTGTCAAGGCGAATACTCTCGCTATCCCATTAGGTAACTGCCTGCAATTTACTTCAGTTACTCCCTGTGTTTGTAGCTGCCTCATTAGTACTCATTGCCGCCAAAATTGTGCACCTTTCATATGCCTTCAAGGCGGATCATCTAGAGTTGGAGCAGCTGCCTTCCACGCCATCTCATAGCTATGATATAAGTTCCAGAAGTTCTTTGGTCGACTTTGGGGAGGGGGGAGTAGTTCGCTGTACAACTCCGTTTGCGTATTGCAGTACAACAGATCGTTTTCCCAGTTAGCCATTTTGGGAATCGGACCCCTTGACCAATTGATCGCCACTCGGCGTTTTGCTAGTAGTAGCCCCATATCAACCAGTCATCTTAGCCCCTTAGGTAGTCGCTTCGAGTAGCCTAATAATGCCAGCATGGGATCTAAGGTCAACTCCATACCGATTATAGTGCTTATTTTCCTAAATATTTGTTCCCAGAATTCCGCAATCCCAGGGCATATCCAGGCTAATTGCATAAACACTGCCGGTGACATACCGCATCTATCACAGCTCGCTGTGTCCCTAAGGCCATAACGGTGCAACTGTTCAGGTGTATAATATACTCTGTTGAGAAATTTGAATTGAATTAATCTGTGCCTACCATTCAATGATATTCGCTTCGTATTATCACAACTGTATTTCCACTTATTATCATCTATTTGTACACCCAGGTAACCCTGCCACTCTAGCCTGGCTTTCGTATAGAAGTTTTTTCGGTATCCTATTGTGATGTCATATAATTAGGAAATTATCTTAGCCGGGGAGGCTGAGCGCAGCACATATGTAAGAGCAGCGACTTCCGGCGGCTCCAGTAATTCATCCCCTGTCTGTTCTCTCAGCGCATGTCGCACTCTGTAGTGGTGAAATCTAACCAGCGGTGTGCCTGCATACCCTTGCGCTTCAATCTCTGACCATTCACATGCTCTTCCATCTACAAACAAGCCTCCTATTTCCTGAATGCCTACCGATCTGAGGGTATTCACCACTACCGGTTCCTTACAGATCGAAAGCCAGCTGCACCATCCTATAGGGGTAATGGGTGAGTATAATATAGCTCCAGCTTGTTGTTTAAGCACGAAGTGCCACGCATGTATTGTAGCATTCACAGAGTCTAGCACTCCGGTCCTGCGTGTGGAAACCTGAAACAGCATAGCCGGGAGTGGCATAGGGGCCGCAACCATTTTCTCTATAAACATATGGGGTATTTCCGGCACGTCATGTATCCAGGAAATGGGCATGCGAGCATTGCGCCACTCTATAGTATTGGTCCAGATCTGGTGCACCCAAGCCACCCATCGAATAGGGCAATGTAAGAATGTCCCACTGAACTCTCGCTTGTTTCCCTGCCCAGGCTAATTTAATCAATAGCATTCTAACTTTCTTGAAAAAGTGTCTTGGGAGTACCATGGGGATGTTCACAAAAAGAAATAAGAACCTTGGCAGTACGACCATTTTCATAATAGACACACGCCCCATCAGTGACAAAGGCAGTCTTATCCAGTGCTCTATATCATCCTCAAGAGTGCTCGCTAATTTCCCATAATTCTCTGTGAATACTACGTCAGACTCCGTGTGTACCTTAACACCCAAGTACCGCTCCGGATCCGAAGTCCATTGCAGTGGGTACTCGAGTTCAACAGGAGCAGCCATCGGGGTCAGCGGAAATATCGTGGACTTGGACCAATTGACCTTCAGTCCGGACATTGCCCCATATCTTACCACTTCCCTCAGCACCGGTGACATATTGGTGTCCGGATCTCTTATATACAATAGTGTATCATCTGCGTAAGTCGATACAATCAGATTATATCCAGGAAATCTAATACCTCTATGATTATGGTATTCCCGGAGAGCGCAAGCAAGCGGTTCTGCCACCAGCGCATATAATAGCGGCGATAGAGGGCATCCCTGCCGCGTTCCCCTAGAGATTGCGAGAGGGGCAGTTACTACGTCCCCAATTTTTACTCTGGCAGAAGGTCTATTATATAGAACACCCACTAATTGCAAAAAGATTTCCCCGAGTCCCATTCTACTAAACACCTGACTCATAAAGGCCCACTCTACCGAATCAAATGCCTTCTCTATGTCTAAAAAGACGGCAACAGCTTTTGTCTCTGGTTTAGTATGCTGTATAACTCCGAATACCGATCTTAAATTATATGTCAAATTCCTCTCTGGCACGAAGTCTGCCTGTTCTGGTTTCACTAACAGCGGCACTGGAGGGGCCATACGGTTAGCTAGTATCTTAGCATACAATTTCGTATCTACATTAAGTAGTGAGAGTGGCCTGTATGATGCGCAGTCGTCAGGGGGCTTCCCTGGTTTTAAAATTGCAATAATCAATGCCTCTCTCATTGACTGGGGCATCTGACCCTCCTCGCCCATCTCTTCAAAGAGCATCTTCAACTGGGGGACAAGCTGCTCTGCAAACGTCTTGTAAAACGTAACTGTCAGTCCATCCTGTCGTGGGGCACTACCTGCTTTCATCCCTGAAAGCGCTGCCAGTATCTCGTCTTTGTCTAAGGGTCTCATATGGTACTCCCTGTGCACATCTTCTAGCCATGGGAGCTTTATATATTCTAAATATTGTAGTATGTCATCATTTTCAGACTGTGTTCTAGAGCTATAGAGCTGTGAGTAGTACTGGCGGAATCTATTCGCTACATCAGTCGGGTCTCTCAGTTTATCCCCCTCCTCTGTGGTTAGTTCCTTCACCCCTGTCGAGTCGCGTCTATTCTTTAAAAGTGACGCCAGAACCGTGCCCGGCCTCTCACTCGCTCCATAAGTACGCGCCGTGGCACATTTCCCAATATGTTTCACTTCCTCGTCTGCAACTTCGTGATATTTATTCAGGGTAGTTTTCAGTTCCTCACGTGTTTCTTCACTCTCGCCCTCTAAAATCTTTCGTTCAATCTCAATCAGGCGGCCCTCTAGAGTATGTAGGCGACCTCGAATGGCTCTGAGCACACCCGAGTGCTTAGCCATCGTCACCCCGCGTATATACACCTTAAAGGTTTCCCACACTACCGTGAACTTCTCCACTGAGCCAATATTTAATTTTAAAAAATCGTCTATGGCCTCTGCCAATTCAGCCTTAAATGCAGTATCTAACAGTGAATACGGCGGGAACCTCCATGTGAATGGTGCAATTCTCTTCTGGGGGCCTTCTATGGTCAGACTTATCGGGGAGTGATCCGAGTAAGAACGTGGATGCACTTCACAAGCACGGACCCAAGTATTGATTGCCCTAGAGGCAAACCAATAATCAATCCTGGTATGCAGGTCGTGGGGGGCTGAGTAATGTGTGAAACCCCCTCGTTCAGGAAACCGAAGCCACCATATATCTACCAGGTCTAGGCGCAATAGCGCTTCGTGTATGGCTCTAGCTGCTGCAGTGAGTCGACGCAACGGGCCACCTGAGCGATCCCGCTCTGGGTCCATTACGCAATTGATATCTCCACCCCAAAGCAATGGCAGTGTGCCGTATTTACTCAGCTTTTCCCACAAGTTCTGATAAAACTGTGGGTTATCGTAGTTTGGTCCATACACATTAACTATTACAATATCCAGTCCTCGACCCTTGCATCTAGTGATCACGTACCGACCTTCCTGGTCTGATTCCAGCTTTTCCAGCTGAATGCCTGACTTCTGCCCAACCCATGTCAGAATCCCCCTAGCGTGTGTGGTAAATCCTGCTGCATGGTAAGAGCCTTGTATCTTCCTATTCGTAAGCATACTACTGTGATTAGGCAAATGAGTTTCCTGTAGCAATGCTATATCAATATCATGCCTAGCTACGTATGACATCACTTTCCTTAATTTTCTGAAGTCGTTAAGACCTCGCACGTTCCACGTCAGTAGCTTTATAGTGTCCTTACAACTCTGTGTCATTCCTACTTGTATGTGGTGGTTTACCATTTAGTCACTTACATTGTCTAATTGGTGCTACATAGTCAGCGCATGCTGCACATTGCTTCTCAAGAATTACCCAATCCAATATCGTGTTACGATTCAAACAATCCCCCTCCCCCACACCCCACACCCCCCACCCACGCCATGCCCCCTACAATTTGGCATAGACGAGTTGCTAGTCCCAATCCCTCCTCCCAACAACCCCAACATTTTGAAAACAACTTGTTTGAGCGATTCATGCTCAACTTGTAAACCAAATTTGACTGCCCTTCTTGCAGTGGTCAACACGCGTGGGCAGATGTTGCCTGATCACCGGCACCTGATCAGCTAAGTGACCAGGTCCAAACACTGTAGTTGCTGCTAAGAAAATAAAAGCCATAAAAAAAAATGATAGCATCCGTTTTCTTCACTATTCGTATATGGTATTATAACATAATATTCATTGACTGCTTGGTACCCGACTGCGCTATTAACCAATACTAATTATAGTGTATCCTCAACTTCTACCAGCGTCTCTCTTATAGCTGAATAAGTCCTCATGGAGGCCGCCATGACCCCTACAAGCCAAATCAATTATCTACATATACCTTTTGAACCTATAACAAATCATGCACTGGGCATAGCTGAGTTTCTGTCCAGGTATCCTTGTTTTCACCTAATCCGGATCTTCTTGTTGCTCTTCCTGCCGCATCTCTGCATTCGTATTCCATTTTCCTGCTTTTACATGGTCCTTGAGAGCCTTTTGCAGTACTTTGGAGTCAGTAAAGATTTTGGATTTACCTTGCATATTAACTCGTAGTCTCGCTGGGTACAGCATGGCATATTCCAACTGGTGCTCCCTGAGCTGCTTCTTCAGCACGGCAAATTGTCCCCTCGCCTCTTGAACGCGCGCAGTAAAATCTGGGAAAAGGGATATCGTAGATCCTTCATATTGCAAGTCTCGTTTATCTCTTGCTGCTTTGAGCGCCGCGTCCCTATCTCTATAGTTCAGTAGTTTCGCTATAATGGGACGCGGAGGAGCACCCGGCGGGGGACGCTGACCCAGTGATCTGTGGGCACGCTCCACCACGAACATTTCTGAGAAGGTTTCTCTACCCAAGAGGGGCACCAGCAGTTTCTCTGTGAAGATCTCCATATTTCCCGTCGGGGTGGATTCCGGTAGTCCAATAATGCGGAGGTTACTCCTCCTAGACCTCGCCTCCAAGTCCTCTGCCTTATCTTGTAAAACATTTAGGAGCTTCGCCATTTGTTTTTGCGCTGTGTCTGTTTCCATTTGCGCTTCCTCGACCTCTGTCACTCTTCTCGCTGCCATATCCAATCGTTCGGCGTGTTTATCCAGTCTTTCAGTCACCCGGTCCATTCTGTACACCAATGAGTCGATCTTGCCATATATAGCCGAAAGGCTTTTTTGCAGCTCTGCGAACATCTGTCTGACATCTCCTTCCTCACAGTCTTCTCCTTCTTTTGATGGGTCTGCGTCTTGTTTGCTTTCTGCCTCTTTCCCTCGCGTTTTACGTTGCTCAAAATTTATCTTGGGTTGCGTCTTATCAACTTTCCCCATGTTCACTATCCTCTGCGCGGTCGAGTACCCAATGAAGTTGTCACTGCAGTGTGCGTATATTACGTTGTGTGTCTTTCTGGCACTTTCCACACTTTCACACCGGCACACCTTCTCACGTCTCCAACTTGGCTGTGCAATGGACCGTCAGTGATTCACCGCCCTAATCCATTAGGAAACCTGTGCAGCAACCATCTCCCAGTATCCTAGGTAGCCAGCGGCACGCAGCCAAAACTGTTTTCCACTACTGCTCCCAAGGGGTGCTCTGTGCACGCTCAGCCGGTATATTACGCAGGTTTGACAGGTGGCACTATCTTGCTTCTGCCGGGCGCAGCAGCCTTCAATGCCCCTCTATTGCTCTGTGCTTCGTGTGCCACATGACGCGTAAGAATGGTAGGAGGACTGCTCCATCAAGTCCCTATGGTGCAGAGCAGTGTGTACGCCTGGCAATGTGCACGCTTCGTCTCGCCCTGCAATGTCCCAATGGCATCCCACTACTTGAGCCTGCACAACTGTGCCACTAACCACCGTTTGGGAAAGCAGGTCACGTGTCGTTCAATGTATCCCAGCTCTGGCCCCGTCTGCTCTCAATGTAGCGCAGTGAACTTGCCTTGCATTAACACAGCGTGCAATATTTTGCACAGGCTCAGCTGTTGTGGCAGTCATCAAATGTTCAAACAGAGCGGGCCCTCAATCCACACTCCGTGCTCCGCATGGAAGCGCCGCTCCCCTCAGCCTCACACTGCCAGATGGCGTCACTACATTTATGGCTGTTAGGGACTGCTCGGCTGTGCGTGTCAGCTGCCGCCCCGCCGCTGCGTTAATGCTTGTTACCGGACAGAGATGTCGTGCTGATTCTCTTCGTCATCCGCTCGCTGCCGCTGCAGCCGCCCCACTACCTCGTTTCCGCTCCACGGCTCTCTGGGCCTCGCAATCGGACAGATACAGATCGACGCGGCTGCCAGCGGACACGAAGCTTGGTTCCGCACTGCTGGGACCCCCTCCGATGGACACAGCGAGGCACACACTCCGGCAATACGGAAGCCGCCAACACGCCGCCACGATCACCGTGTGGGTCCAGCTCCCTTCTTGGCCTCAGTCCGGATCCGACCCGCAGCACGGTATTCCTCGGTCTCAACGCAGCGCTGGAAGGCGAGAAGAGGCTCGGTGAGCTGCTGGCGCGCAGCACTTTCTCGTCCTGCTGATTTAGGCTGACTCAGGTACAATGGGTGCAGGATACTGTATGGTTTGTTAGATGGCTCATCGGAGCCCTCTTAGTATGCAGCCATTTTGAGCTCAGGCAAGCTCTGCCCCCATATATATTTATTGTTGGCTGCGTTCTTTTACCGTCGCGTTTTTCAACGTTTTCTATGGGCAGAAGTAAAAGCCTACTGCATTAAAATAAAAGCAGCACTGCTAAGTCTTCTAAGTCTGACTCCTCACGTACTGTTCTTTCCATGGACTGTTCGCTCTCTGCAGTGGGGATGGCTCAGTCTTCTACCTCTCGGTCAGTACCTCTGCCTTTGTCGACCTCCAAGACGCAGACAACACCTATGGCTAATAAGCACCTCAAGCAAGATCCACCTTCTCCTGTATCATTAGATACTATTTTGGAGGAGATACGTGCGCTGCGCCCATTCATTGAGGAGACTAATACTCGGTTACAAGTGTTGGATAATAAGTGGTTATCTATGGACTCTAGGCTTTCCTTGGTGGAACAACGTGTCAGTGATGTCCAGGACGCTGCTGTAAAAATAGCGACGTTGGAGAAAGATATTTCATTGCTTAAAAAATCAGCAGAAGACCTTGAAAACAGGAACAGACGGAACAATCTTCGTTTATATGGTCTTCCGGAGGGTCTTGAAGGGAATGATCCGGTCGCATTTTTCACCTCCTTTTTTCCAAAGCTTCTGGATCTTCCACCTTCGACTAACTTGAACATCCAGCGTGCTCACAGATTAGGCCCTCGTCTTTCTTCGGCGTCGGCTCCATCAAAACCTTGTGGAGTGATTCTTCTCTTCTTGAAGTTCACAGACCTCATCCAAGTGCTAAACGCAGCCAAGTCTAAAAAGCGTCTCATTTGGTCTGGTGCTAACTTGTTTATCTCTCAAGATGTTTCTACTGCAACGGCTAAACGGCGGAAGGACTTCCTCGAACTACGACCCGCACTACGGGTCCTAGGTGCACGATATGGGCTTTTTCATCCTTGTCTCTTTAAAGTGACATTTCAGAACAACACGTCCACATTTGATGATCCTGCAGACCTAAGGAAATTCATTCATTCGCATTCTACATCGTCGATGGAAATTTCTGGTCTTTCTTCTGTCACTTGACTGTTACGCAAATCCTGTTCTCTGTTTTACTAATGTTTGCTTCCCTTACAGGTTGCTCCTTGATACTGGTTTTCTCACTTGTTTCACATTTTTTCCTTTTTCAATTCCTTTGCAGGTTATTTGGAATTCTGTTGCCTGTTTCCCTATTTGTCGTGTTGGCGTCCCGACGTGATACCTTCTCCCTTGTTGGTTGTGCCGTCTTCATTTGTTGTCGCCACTCCTTATTGTTGTCTTCATTCCCCCCTTAAACGGTACGTATTACAGTCGTCAATTTGACATGTACTGTCCCTTCTGGCTATCTTTTCTCTCCCTTCTTTTCTTCCTCTTTTCTATCTTTCCTTTCTCTTTCCCCCAGTATATGTTCCAGTCTATTTTCATCTCATATTTATTTCTTTTCTCTATTCCTTTCCTCTTACTATTGATGGTCATATAGCTCTTTATGAATTGTTTTTGTATCTACCTTATTCTACATTCTGGCTTTGCCTATTGCTCTTCCTATACTCCTTCATTATTGTCAGTTCTATTGTTTTATATCTATGGTTATTTTCTTGCATTCAGAGTTGTTACATGGAATGTAAAAGGTTTTATTAATCCTATAAAAAGGCAGAAAATTCTTTCACATTTAGCCTCCTATAATACTGATCTAGTTTTATTACAAGAATCTCATTTGTCAGAAGCGGAGGCTCTTAAACTCAGACGCAATTGGGTTGGTTCTGTTCTTGTTTCTCCTACAACTACAAAGAAGAATGGTGTCATTATCTTATGTCACAAAAAATTGAAATGTTCCGTTGCTTCACAAGAAATAGACACAGATGGCAGATGGATTTTAGTTAAGCTAATCATCAATAATAATATTTCTTTAACTGTCTTTAATATTTATGGACCGACCCAACCAGGTTATACTTTCTGGCCTGCCATTACAAATAAATGTATGCAACACAAAGATCAATTTTTTATCCTTGGAGGCGTTTGTAACCAGGTTATGGATCCCTTTATTGACCGCAAATCGTTTAAAACCCATAAACAGTTTTATAGTACATTACACAGACACATCTCGTGGATGCTTGGAGATTATGTAACCCAGACCAAACAGAATTTGCTTTTTTCTCCCCTCCACATGGTTCCTTATCCCGACTGGATTAGATCTTCCTATCCAAGCCTTTAGCTCAAAATCTTATCTCATCTTCGATCGAACCCATTTTAATTTCAGATCATGCTCCGGTGATTGCTGATTTTGATTTGCTCCGCTCGCAGCCCAAATCTTCTAGATGGAGATTTAACAACTTTCTTTTACAAGATCCAGCTTTTTCCTCTTCCTTTGCTTCTTTTGCGGAAGAATTCTTTTCTTTGAATGACGGTCCATCTATATCCTCTGCATTGGTGTGGGATACCTTTAAAGCCTCTGCCCGAGGTTTCATCATTGATTTTGTAGCCAGGAAAAAGAAACATACCCTCACTCAGCATAAGACTCTATTAACCAATATCAAGCGCATAGAACATCAATTTTACACTTCATCATCAGATTCCACTTTGCAGGAGCTGGTTCGTGCTAAGCTAGAGTTTAACAAGATTTCTACTGACAATGCTTCATCTATTCTACTTCGTAGTAGTGCTCGATATTATGGAGGTCGCAATAAAGTCGGATCACTTTTAGCTAATTATCTCAAGTCTAGAAAGGAGAGGACGCTGATAGACTCTATTCAGTCAGCAGATGGGAAACATCTTTTCAAAGATCAAGAAATCCTCAATGAATTTACAACATTTTATAATAATTTGTATACTCCAGAAGCGCCTGCATCGAATTCTCTTACTGATTCTTATCTAAGCCACATTCCCCCTCTTTCATCCACTGATCTTGATTTTAATTCCCTAGATTCGGATATTTCACTCCAAGAGATTACTAGTTCTCTCAACTCACTAATGAAAAATAAATCCCCTGGTCCGGATGGTTTCTCAGTAGAATTTTACTTATATTTTTCAAATTTTCTACTTCCCAAACTGTTTAATCTCTTTCAATACTTCTGCATTACTGGCAAGGCGAGCGGTACTTTCTTAGATGCCTCTATTTGTCTTATTCACAAAGAAGGTAAAGACCCTAAACTCTGCAAAATTATCGCCCTATATCCTTGATAAATGTGGACTATACATTTTTTGCTAAATTATTGGCATTACATCTTGAATCACTATTGCCCCATTTGATTGGTCCAGAACAATGTGGTTTTGTTAAAGGCAGATTAACCTCTGATAACTCTTGGTTATTTTTCAATGTTTTGAATAAGGCATCTTACTCTATCTTATTCTCTGGCTGCGATATCTATTGATGCAGAAAAAGCTTTTGATGGAGTTGAATAGTCTTTTTTATTTAAGTCACTCCGTTGGCATGGTTTTGGTCCTAAATTCATCTCCCTGGTTTCTTTACTTTATACGGCACCTACTGCTTCCACTATAGTTAATGGTCTTGTTTCAAATCATTTTTCACTTCATTGAGGTGTCCGACAGAGTTGCCCCTTATCTCCTCTTCTTTTTATTCTTTCCATTGAACCCTTTCTGGCTCGCATCCGTTATAACACCTCTATTTCTGGATTTTTATATGGAGATCAACACTTGAAGCTCTCTGCTTACGCAGATGATATCTTACTCTTTATATCTAACCCAGAAATCTCTATCCCCCCGTTATTACAAGAATTTTCAGACTTTTCGGCGGTATCGGGATATAAAATCAACTCTGATAAAACAGAGATTCTTCCCATAACCAAATTTTGTTCTAAACATCATTTTGACCCAACTGGATTCCATTGGAATAGTTCTAAAATTAAGTACTTAGGGTTATGGTTCACCAATTCTATTTCGGATTCGATTAAAACAAATATGAAAGAGATTCTTGATCGGATCTCCAAACTACTCTCCTCCTGGAATCCCCCGTTTTTTAACCAAATAGGAGCTGAGTTCCAAGCATGAAAACGCCAGTGCCTCCTCCGTAAAAAACAATTATGAATGTCCAAACACATTAGGGTGAGTTAATCTCCCTTTTTCCATTTTTCATAAAATGCTTAGACAGCGAATGTCTATGAAGATTTAATATTGGAGTTCTAAACAAATTTCCTTTCTTCACATGCACTGACACACAGCGTGCTCCTCGGCTAAAATCGGCTAAAAATACAAAGCCTCAACCATGTGCATATCGCAGCTAGCAGGATATCAGTGAAACAGTTCATCTGTGGATGTTTTAAGGCAAGTGTCAATTTGATTTATTTGAAAGCACGCTTTCTCAAGGCACGCTTTTCGGATTATTGTGGCACACTCGTTTTTAAGACAAATTTCTTTTTTGGACCTGATCGATAGAGTGCACCTAAAGTATAGTCTTTCTTTCAATTACTCGTTTCAGAAAAGCAATTTGAACAGTGCAGTACATTCCGTCATTGAATGCAAAACAGCCTATGTACTTGCCCTTTTCCTCTGAAAGGCAAGCACAGACTCTAGAATCTAACAATTACAAGTAGGAAAATAGAAGTCAAAAATCTATACAAACGTCCTTGTAATATTCCTTTACGTTGTAGAGTCCGACCAAGTCCTGGTCCTGAGGAGAACCCTCAAAGGATGATAAGGTTCCGAAACGCGTCGACCGTAGACAGCTAGTCGTAACCATCACGATTTCACTGAATGACACAGTGTACAAACAAGGCATCTTACCTTTTGTAACTCTATTGTCGACTAGCTGGTCTAGCAGGTTGCAGTTATGTAAATTACATACAAGTCTGCACCGCTAGTGTTTTCGTTTGCAACTTAAGGATTGGTCATTTTTATTGTCAATTGTTTATTGTTATGTATTTGTTCATTGTCAACTATATTGCACTTTTTATTTGCTGAAGTGTTTAATGTTTACATGTATGTCGCTTCTCTAAGACATGAATTTAATGTCTTTTTATGTATGCTATAGAAACTAATGTTCAAAAGAAAAAGGTGAAATAAAAACACCAAATCCACTTTATGTGTTAAAAGGGGTTTGACTTAAATAGATTTATTTAAATAACAGATCCACACACTCTCTTGGTACTAGTTTAATTGGTGGCCTAGCTTGGACGTGAAAATAGGCCCAACCCCTCAATGATGAAAAATTATCATAGGTTGGACACTGCTTTTGCCTCCTGTTGTAATCCACAGAAAAATAGAAATCTATTTTGGTTACTCCTAACTATTTATTTAAATAAGATCTGTATTTCTCAGATTTCCAGTATCCGGTCGGAAAACTTTCAACCTCCATGAGTTTCTTTTATCTCTTTGCCTTTTTTCTTCTGTTTAATACCATTCATATTGTAAAATTTCTATGGAATATATGTTAATTGTATCCTCTTTTATTCTAATGAGTATTTATTGCTAGTTTATATTCAACTGCAGAGCGTATTTTATCTTCCTACTTTTCTTTCCTCCCTTTTCTTTTCCTATGTAAACCCTAAAATTGAAAACAGCTTTCTGATATGTTTTTTGGCATGTTTTTTATCACATATGTTTGTTATTCTCAAATATTGTTACATTTTGCCCTATATTGTATGATGAACATTACATTAATAAAGCTTCTTAAAGTAAAAAAAAAAAATGCAAGGTAATGGCATGCGTTGTAAAAGCATATTCGTGGTAAAAACATGCGTGGTAAAAAATGCGTGGAAAAGGTATACGCTGTATTTACCTGCGTTGTACCGTAGTACAACAGTTTTTCAGCTGCAGGATATCCCACACCTGAAAGGCGAAATACCCTGAAGCTGGATAATGGTAAAGATGACCAAGCGGTATGGTGAGGTTGGGCTAGGGTATGTGGCTGGGCTCATACTTGAGTACAGATGGATTGATCTCCAGAGATGGTGTGCAGGGTAGGGAATTTAGTGCTTGCCCAAAGGTTTGGGGCGGGAAGGGAAGAGGGGCCAGAAAATGTGCAAGAGATGATGGAAGGGGGGGCGTGGCTAACCGCCAAACATGGCGGTCGCAAGTTAGCAGAGCTCCAGGCCCGGACCATACGATCCTGTAAAATCACCGGTAGCTGGGGCCCATCGCAACAAGAAATGCATCCCACCAGGCCGCGGTGATAAAATATGCAGTTTGGCCGCTCCAACAGAATATATGACGTTACAACGCAAGCAATTACAACGCATGCTTTTACAACGCAGTCTTTACATCGCAAATACCATTACATCACATGATTTTACAACGCATGCTATTACAACGCATTTTTAAAAACTACAATTACAACGCATTCCATTACAACGCATACCATTACAACGCATACCATTACAACGCATAATACTTTTAGGGCAACAGTAGGGTAAGTGTTGGATAGTGTAGGGGTAAAAATTACTATTCCCACTCCAGTGAGTGCAACAGTAGGGTAAGTGTTGGATAGTGTAGGGGTAAAAATTACTATTCCCACTACAGTGAGTGCAACAGTAGGGTAAGTGTTGGATAGTGTAGGGGTAAACATTACTATTCCCACTCCAGTGAGTGCAACAGTAGGGAAAGTGTTGGATAGTGCAGGGGTAAAAATTACTATTCCCATGTACCCCAAAACTCATACCCACCCTAAAACTAAAAAAGTCTCCATTACTTACCTTAGAATGCGTTGTAATGGCATGCGTTGTAATGGTATGCATTGTAATGGCATGCGTTGTAGTGACATGTGTTGTAATGGCATGCATTGTAATGGCATTCAATGTAAAGGCAGTTGCGTTTTAACAGTTGCGTTGTAAAGGTAGGTCGTTGTAATAACTGCGTTGTAATGGGTGTATCCCCCCCAATGACAGCGAATGACTCACCGAGGCCCGGATCCAGTGAAGAGGCCTGCGTGGAGTGCGGCCTGCGGATTGCAGTGGAGGGGCCCCCATCGGCCTTTCCCAGCGGGGCACGAATGTGTGGCCGAGGGCGAGTGCTGCGTGCTTCCCTCTACCCCCCTCACTTCTCGTCTCTGCGGCTGGAGAGGAGGGACGCTGGTGCGGCCAGAGGCCCAGACGCAGGCCTGTGAGCGGACCGGGGCCTCAGAACCGGAGTGGGCGCAGGCTTCCAAACATCCTCCCGCCCCCCTAAGCTGTGACACGGGAAGGCCCCCTGACCTGTCTGGACCCTATGAAAGGCACTGGAGCAGAGGACGGTGAGTGGGTATGCTGTGCGGAGCGGCCGTGAGACCCGTGCGGCCTGGAATACATTTGTAGCCTGGGAGGAGGAGGGGCCCTGCGGTGTGCCGAGGCCTGCGGCATGCACAGAGTGGCCCACTGCAGCATAGCGCAACACTGATGGGTCCACTGGCAGCGACAGTGACCCTGTGGGGGTGGAAAATCGAGTGGAACGCCCCGGCGGGGGTTGCACAGAAATACCACCAGGAAATGCGTCCCGTGCGGCCCAACTTACATTTGTAGCCTGGGCGGAGGAGGGGCTGCGCAGTGTGCCGAGGACAGCACCGCGCGCACGAAGCAGCCCGTTGCAACATAGCACAACACTGACAGGGCCACTGGCAGCTGCGTTGACCTTTTCGGGGGTGAGGGACTGGGTGGAACGCCCCGGCGGGGGCTGCACAGTAATACAGCCAGGAAACGTGATCCATAGGGCGAAAGGGTCCCTCATCTCCCCCCGAACTGTTGAAGCCTGTGACAGAGAGCGAGGCCCATTAAACTCAGAAACCAGTGCAGTTCCCGAATATTAAGCCAAAGGAAATAGCAGCCAACCAGACACCATTAAATATGAGAGATTCAGAGCGCTGGGGAGGAAACACCTACTAAAGAGACTCGTAGCCGACCACACTGAAGCAGGTCGACAAGTAAGGTACACTAGCTAACAGCAAGGCACCAAAATAATGCAAGCCATAGAGACTGAAGCTCCGCACTAAGACAAGATATACAGGACAGTGCACTAATTGTGGAACCATACAATAAGCGGTGAAAGCCCTATCAGATCAACAATCCTCTCCTGCCTTAAGTCGATCCCCGGCTGGGGAGGGAGGGTGAAGTGTGTAGTCAACCGAAGATAGGAGAGTGGAAGAGAAAAGATACGCAGACCCAGGCTAACACTCTGACTCAACAGGAAGCTACACTTTGGGCAGGGGCTGAGTCGCTAAACAGCACAGAGGACAAGTACTTACGCCAAAACCTACTACCTCTTCAAAGTGTGGCCCGGGGCGGTGGGTTGTGAAACACTGAGAGGAGACACCAAGAACCTCAGGGTTACAACACAACAGTGCTGCGGAGGTTGCCAGGACCACAACTTGTCCTGCACTAACCCAAAATACATAACCAGAGGATACAGGCACACCCCGCAGCTGTGCGCACATACAACACGCCATGGGGCGTCCCAAAGGGAAGACACGGATACATCCACTACCAGCACGCAATAACCAAACGACACAGACCATCCCACCCAACCTCCCTCGTTGAGTTGCATTCCACCCACAAACATGGAGTCAACCCCAGACAAGCTTGACTTAATCCTGCAGGAGGTCAGAGAATCTTGTAAGGCCATAGAACAGCCAATAGGCTCGCTAACCACAGGACTCACTCTCTTAAAAGCAGACCATACCAAACTGGCAACTACGGTGTAGGCCAACGAATCAACCCTAGCAGAGATACAACCTCAGCACAAGGAGCACGCGGCACAAATAACGCAACTACAACAGCAAATTTCGGATCTACAAGACAGAGTTGAGGACGCTGAGGGAAGAACGAGGAGGAATAATGTCTGCATCATCGGTCTTCCGGAGCGCTGTGAGGGCCCCAACGCCACCAGATTTATTGAACAGTGGTTCCGTGAACACGTGGCCCCAGAGGGCTTGTCAGACTTCTTCTGTGTAGAAAGAGCTTAGAGGATCCCCCACTGGCAGACCGATCACAGGAGCTCCACCGCGGCCACTGATAGCCCGGATTCTTAATTTCCATGATTGGGACGTCCTACTACAAAAGGAAAGGGAAAGATCTCCGATACAATATGAGAACCAACGCATATCACTATACCCAGACTATACAATCCTAGTCCAACGACGAAGGTCCTCATACCAGCCAATCAAGAAGAAGCTCAGAGCCCTGGACCTTAAGCACGCATTACTATTCCCTGCCCGCCTGAAGGTCATGCAAGACCAAAAAACTCATTTTTTTTTTAAAGTCCAGAGGAAGCAGAGGAATGGCTGGGGGTCATGTACCTCCCCCCACAACATCCGGTGCCTCATTGCAAAGCATGCCGCAAAGCCCAAAGAGGACGGCGGGAATAAGACCATGTCGCACCACGAAAACCACTCACAAACCACAGATGAGGGGCAGAGAGGAAGCCCTGGCGGCAGCAAATACATTCCGAGACTGCAATCTTCATGCCGCATCTGAATCATCAGAAGAAAACACTATACATTGGGACTCAAAGAACAGTATTGCTTTGTTTCCCACAGTAACGCCTCAAACTGCAGATGATTTACTAGGCTAGTGGGGCGCCTGCTCGAAGGGCCTCGATCTACCTGATTGATATATGAAGCAACAGAAGTGGTAACCGCTGCATATGGCGCAAGTATCCTTACCCAGCTACAGGGGTAATGTATTAATACAAGTACATGGTCCGGACACTGTAGAGCCCATATATTGCCTAAACTAACATACAAGGCACAAGTGACACCCCCCCTTATTACGAAAGCAACATATAATTGGACAATTGTTAACACAGTTGTGTTCATGGTTTGGACCAGCACAGTTAAGATGATGGACCCAGTATTCAAGGTTAAAAGGGAGTTATGGGAATCTGGCTCACACTGTATAACGCGCTCTACACTACTGATCTCGGCACCTCTATTAGGCCTACGATATAAACACAACAACAAAAACACATGCAGGGCACATATAACATAGTAACCTGGAACGTGCGAGGGTTAGACTCGGTACATAAGCATCACAGGATACACGCACAATTAAATAGGCGGAAGACACACATAGTGCTCCTACAGGAGTCCCACCTTACCGATCCTGAGGTGGGGAAATTACGGAAAAAATGGAAGGGACAAGTATTTTCCACATCATACTCAGCCTTTGCCAGGGGGGCGACGATATGGATCAGGCATGGAGTCCCGTTCGTGGTAATAGAACACCTTATAGACCCCCAGCGAACACATATAATACTACATGGTACACTAGACGGTGCACATGTAGTGGTGGGCAGTCTATATGCCCCAAACTTCAAACAGGACAAATCCTTCACAAGTTTAAACACAATATTAGCAGAATGGGATGCGTACCCATGGATCCTGGGCGGAAACTGCAATGCAGTTATGGACACCCAAATGGATCGCTCACACCCCCCAATCCAAGGCGTGGGATCTACTAAACAAGCGCAGGCATTGCGCAGATGCGCAGATGGTTGGGCATTGGGAGACGTGTGGCGATTGAAGAACCCGACTAGCAAAGAATATTCATTCTTTTCCTCGACCCATCAACTTCACATGCGAATTGACAGAAAACTATGCTCTCTCCCCATCACCACACAAGTGACACACGCCACATGCTTAGGGAAGACGTTTTCAGATCACAACCCATTAGAGATTTCTCTTGCATGGGGCAGAATCCCCACTCCGGTACCTACCTGGAAACTCTGTCCCCAAATGTTGGAGGATGCAGTCTTCCGAAGTACTCTGTCCACCACCATTGCCAATTATTTTGCATAGAACATGAATACCACCTCTTCGAACCTCGTGGAATGGGATGCATTCAAAACGGCACAGTAATTAGCACCACAGTGGGAGCAAGACAGGAGATACATAATAGCCTTAAAACAGTAGAAAATAACATGAATGCACTAGAGCAAGAAGCAGCAAGAGACCCTACAAAAGCAGCATCACTGCAGGAGGCGTGCATACAACACGCTGAATTGCTAGAAAGTCTCAGAGTAATAGACCATAGATCATACACTCAGGAAAAGCATACAGAGGCTGACAAATCGGGTGCGTTCCTTGCCAGGATACTGAAGGATACATCACCACCCACAGCCATACATGAAATAACCACACTGGGCGGGGAAACTGTACACACCCAACAAGAAATCAACTAGGCTTTTTGCACATACTATGAAACCTTATACAGCGCACCCGTGCACACGACGAGCGTGCCCATAGATGCCTTTTTAGATGATCTGACCTATCCCCAACTTAGCAAAGCGGCCCAAGACGAGCTGACAGGTCCCATCACGAGAGCAGAAATCAAAGCGGCCATTAGAGAGCTACCGCGTAACAAGGTGCCAGGCCTTGATGGCCTGCCAATAGAATTTTTTGACACATTCTCTGAGGCCTTAGTCCCCCAGCTGGAGCAGTTATACAAAACAGCGCTAGAAGTAGGACATCTACCCCCCACCACCATGCAGGCGCTAGTGGTTTCACTCCCTAAGCCGGGACGAGATGCCACGGACATTACAGGATACTGTCCACTATCACTCCTTGCCACAGAATACAAGCTACTGAGCAAAATATTGGCGCGCCGGCTACTCCCATACCTGACTAAATTAATCCACACGGACCGATGTGGCTTTGTGCCAGCATGCAGCATGTCACTGAACATTAGGAAATTGTACGATGTTATGTAAGCCACCCCCGTAGACCATACAAATGCAGGATGTATTACACTAGACGTAAGACAAGCATTTGATACAATTAAATGGGACTATATGATCAAGGCTCTTGAGAAGTTTGGTATACCACCTGCACATATACAATGGATTCGGCTTCTATACACGGTCCCCACAGCTAGAGTCTGTACGGGAAGTCATATATCGCACGCATAACCTGTAGGCAGAGGCACACGGCAAGGATGCCTATTTTCTCCTCTAATATTTGTGCTTGCCTTGGAGCCGCTAGCTATTAAATTAAGAACAGAAGCAGGACAAATGGGAATTCAACTAAGCAACACCATGCATGTGCTATCAGCATATGCAGATGACTTAATAATATATGCCCACGATCTGAATGACACTCTGGAGCCGATACCAAGTATTTTCTCACAATTTGAATATGTATCCGGACTTGCCATAAACGAGACAAAGTCACACACTTTCTTCTTTCGTGATGGTGACCACCCAGATGCGATTCGATTTGGACAATATACCCTATCAGTAGCGTAGCACACGTTCAAGTATCTAGGTATCCAAATTTACAGATCCCAGCAAGACTTAATAGAAGGTAACCTGACCAAAGCGATCAGGGCGATATGTCCCAGACGACCTTCTGGATCTCACTGCCACTATCAGTGATAGGCCGTATAGCCATATCCAAGATGGTGGTTCTCCCACGCCTCCTATATTTCTTTACCAATCTACCGGTACTGGTCCCTACCTCACTCTTTAAAACACTTGACACAATCCTTTCAGACTTGATCTGGGGGACCGGTCGAAGAAGGGTGGGACTCAATAAACTGCAGCTAGAGACAAGCAGAGGAGGGCTGGGGGCACCAGACTTCCGTGCATACTGTCATGCGAGCCAACTCCAGTGGCTATCCTACTGAGTCGCTGGCCGCAACCTACAGGAACTAGGATACACTATACATGATATTAACAGAGGAACCTTACACACTCTACTTCTGCCTCGAAGCAAGATCCCTTAAGATGCACCAACGCTACTACGCATAGCACTTGCATATTGGAAAAATTCAATACAATACACGCACCAGCGCCTCCAATATGCAAATAATATCCCCCTTCTAGGACTCCCAATGCCCAACGGACAGATCACTAAACGCAGTATCCTTAACTGGTCTGAGGAAGGGGTTGATACTGTAGGGGCACTCTTCAATAACAGTATCCTGATGGATCATGAGAACTTCACACTGGAGAACAGGGTCCCGGGCAATTTATATATGACACATGCTGCTATACTTCGATATGTAAAGAGACACTGGGCTCCCTCCAGGGAAGAACCCCCAACACACGAATTAGTGCAGGCAATGTATTTAATGGGAGAAGGGCGCCACCTCATAAAATGGCTATATAAAGGAACCCGGGCACATGCTGAGATATCCCTTGCTGAACTGCGTAAGAAATGGTCCAGGGACATAGAGAAGGAATTCTCCGACAAGGAGTGGGCTGGCATCTTAGAATATCCCAAGAAAGTGTCACGAAATGCAAAATTTAAATTTATACAATACATGATTTTACATAGGGCCTACCTTACACCACACCGCCTTCAGCGTATTGAATTGAATTGAATTGAAATTGAATTGAAATAACATTTTTATAGCGCATGGCTACCCGGAAGCATCCCAGCGCTGGCAGTAGCAGCAGTAGTGAGTTTCATCAGTTAGGGAAAAGCGAGGTTTTCAGCAATTTACGAAAGACTAAGGGGCATATTAGCAAGACCCACGTTAGAATTATCGCCGTTTTAGCGGCAGGAAACTGCCGCTAAAACGGCGATAATGGGCTTGCTAATATGCGTTATAGAATTCCAATAGAAGCCCAGGTTAGATGTGCAGGACATCTAACCTGGGCTTCTATTGGAATTCCATAACGCATATTAGCAAGCCCATTACCACCGTTTTAGCGGCAGTTTCCTGCCGCTAAAACGGCGATAATTCTAACGTGGGTCTTGCTAATATGCCCCAAAGTGATTAGATTCTACACGTAATTGGGGGGGAAGAGAGTTCCAGAGTCTAGCCGCATTAAAAGAAAATTGCCGGCCCCCGCTTCTAGCTTTCCTGATCCTAGGGACGATGACAAGATTCATATTCTCAGAACGAAGGCTTCTGTTGGGCCGGTAAGACTGAATAGTGCTCTGAAGAATGGCGGGGCCTATTCCGGCTAGAGACTTATGGGTAATGCATAGAGCTTTGAAATTAACTCTCTCCCGAACTGGTAGCCAGTGAAGTGCTCTCAGGGCAGGTTTGGCTGAATGGTGTTTAGGAATGCCTAATAAGAGTCTTGCTGCCCAATTCTGTATTGTCTGTAGCTTGGAGAAGGTCGCAGCAGGGGCGCCCAAATAAAGGGCATTCGCATAATCCAGCCGGGACAAGATGAGAGCCTGGACCATAACCTTCCTTGCTTGGAAAGGGAGAAGGGGAAGTACCTTCCGAAGCGTATGTTCCCGAATACACAACACCACTGCCCCCGATGTAAAGTAGAAGAAGCTGACATTGTCCACATGTTATGGTCCTGCCCAATCCTTAGTGTATACTGGGAGGAAGTACGGCGCAACATAGAAACAGTGACAAGTCTCAAATTGGAGAAACAGCAGAAAGGTGCTTATTAGGGCTCCATCAGCGCCCCACGTCACAAAAAGTGCAGCTCCGTTTCCTAGACCTAGCTCTACTTATAGCTAAACAATCCATAACAATGAGATGGAAATCAATCAAACCTCCAACAGTGCACAATTGGCACAGTGAAGTGGTGAGCTGGGGTGGAGCAGAGCGCGCAGCCATCAGGCGGAAAGAGGCCCGGGGACTGCGAAAGAACCAGATCTCTATGGAATGGGATCTCATGTTAGAGGCTTTCAAAGCCCTAGAACTTGATCCCCTACCTATAGCCCCTGGAATATAGAAGGTGGATATAGACCTAACACCGAATAGTCGAGCCCAGCACAGGCACGGTTCGGATGTGCAACCACTTAGTAAACACAATAATGTCACATATGTAACATAAAGGTGACCGAGACACAATAACATAGTAGTGAATAAACCGAATAGAGCCAGAATAGGGGGGCAAAGGGAGGGACGATTGGGTTGTTGATAAAACACGTATGCAATAAACCTAGATATTAAATGTTTGTCTTAAACCAAAACTATGCAATATGAATACATGGCCTAAACTATACAAACCCAGTATTAATTACCAACTGTAAAATATTGTAATCAACAAACATATGATAATTTGCTTCTCAACACAATGGAGTATAAAATGTGTTCATGAATATGATGGTTTAAAAACAAAATCAATAAAGTGTGTTTTAAAAAGAAAAAGAGATGATGGAAGGGTATACGTGGGATAGTGGACGGAAGCTAGCAGCGTCCCTAGTGGCCCATCGTGGTAAACCACTCTTTAAATTTGGTAGATTATAATTGAGGCTCACGGTTTTCCGTTTTTACTGATTTTTACAGATAAATACAGACAGAAAACAATGTGTTTCCTGTCTATATTTATTTTTAAAAGTGGGAAAATATTGAAAATTGTGCTTTTTGTGAAAGACTCTCCATGCTGTCTTTCATGAATTCCAGGCAAAAGCTGAGCAAATAGACAGCACTGGAGTTTACAAAATAGGATCAGATTTTCTCATATACAGGCATATGTTAACATATATTTGTAGTGTAACACTAATATGTACCTGTGGCTGTAGTGTTTTGTTGTATAGTCTTAAGTGGCTGCTTAATGTGCTAAAATGCGACAGGCATCCATGTATGAGTGCACGTCTAAGAATTAAATAAATATGGAAATGTACCATTTTACGGGTCCATTTATAGTGAAAACACACAAAAAATATGGATAAATACCAATAAGATTTCCCAAAATTAAATATTGATAAATACAGACGGAAATGTTAAAAAAAGAAATACCATAACACTGGGAGCTCTAATTATAATGCAGATTTACCACAGTTGCCATCATTGCCTTCTCTGTATGCTGGTGCTTTAAAGTGACCAAATGGCAGCCCGTTGTAACCACATACGTAAACACAAAGGTAGACAGCACTAGTGATGGAATATTGCCCATTTATCATTGATAACACACCATAATGATCAGATTCAGTGTATAATATTCATTGTTTTGTGTAATCACTAAGCTGTAGGATGTTCTGAAATAGTTTCAAAATATTATTATCTAATGCTGCAATTGTGGCTGGACGGGAAACAACCTTTAGAACGCATGCATTACATCGCATGCCATTAGATCGCGGTTTTAACAACGAAAGTCGTTACAACGACTTGCACTGGAGGGCGCTATAGGACAAGGAGTAGTTTAAATTACTATCCAACACCTTCCCTACTGTACGTAGGCTGGAGTTGGAATAGTAAATTAAACTACTCCTAAGTCCAGCGCCCTCCAACGCAAGTCGTTGTAACGACTTGCGTTGTTAAAACCGCGATCTAATGGCATGCGATGTAATGCATGCGTGGTATCGTCATACATCCGGCTGGACGATATCCGGTGTTAGGACTACACCTGTATTGATTTCTGATTTTATTTTTTACTTTAAAATGCTTTTTAAAAAATGAGTAGTTAAGGAAACATTTAATATATGTTTAATGTTACAGATGGAGCATCAGGTTTAAAAACTCATAATTTACTGCATCTTGAAATTATTATTTTAGTATATTTGACTGTCTATAGGGCGCATAATTTAGCTTTATTCTTGATTTGACACACATGCTTAGCACATAAACTCGCAAGTATGGGTGGAACATTTGTAGGTGTATGCATATAATAAGGCTGTAATCAGGAAAGCATTTTCTACGGAACTGTAGTAGTCTGGACTCGCAGTGCTCAGGATGTTCTTGACATAGTCACACCTTAGATAATTTAACTTCAAGGGCAAGCACATTGCATACAGGTGAGTCATACCCCTCCGCAGCCCTTTTGTCACAAAGCCAAAAAACCTGTGGCAAGACTTAATTTCTTAATCACAGAAATAATTGTAACAATGTTAATATGAGTGCCAAATGGAAGCTTGCTTTTTGCTTTTGCTCATAGTCATCAAAATATTTGCAGTTTTAATGAGGGCCGCCTAAATCTAAGTGTGGGAGGTAAATGTATTTCCTGCTCCCCCAGAAGTCTTTAAGAAAAGAAGAAACACTAAGTTGCCGTCGATAAGTGGTTTCCAAGTTAGCTACTTACAGAAATGCATTATGTGGCCGTTATCCATTCGCTATGAAGCATCCAAGTTGATTATTAGTATGTAAATATTGCAACTTGTACCAGCAGGAATCATCTTACTGAAGTATAGTTACTGTACTAATTTTCTATCTACATGGCAGGACGAATTATGCGGCAAATGTATTTGCCATTATTTCTGGTGTAAGGGAATATACAATAAATAAATATATATTATTTTTTGGTGCACCTAGGCTCGCATCAACTTGATCCTCACTTCCTCCTCCAATATACTTCTCCAAAGAATTGACCAGCAAAATACTGTACCTTGGATATAACAACACATGTACTATTTGGTAACAAATGTTTTCTGTACAGTGATTAATACCTGGTCGCATTTAAGAGTTATCGATGTACATGTGTAAGGAATTTTGAACAGTGCAGAGATGTCATCTTACAGCCACTTGAGAGCACAAGGGACGTATACATATACAAAACACCAGAATAACACAGTTAGTGTTCCAGAAGTCATGCTTTTAGATTAACAAAGATAAAGAACTCAAAAACAGTGGTGCCATATTTATTTATAGAAGGGGTATAATAGTTAAAGGCCATTTCATTATTAGTAGGATTATGGATCAGAGGGTAGTGCCAGTTAGAGAGGCCAATCATACCATAACTCTACCCTTTTTTCGCAACATTTTGTTATTTATTTATTTTTATTTTTTATTTATTTGGGGTGCTGCTGGTTTGGGTACAAATGATAGTAATCCTAAAGAGAGATCTCATAACAAAGATAAAGCCATTTGGGGAATGTACAAAAAATGAACCATTGAGATGGTGATGCTGGTTTTAGCTGTCTAAACAGTCAGCTGAAGGTGGTGGTAACAAAGAGGTTAACCACAGCACTTTTCAAAATGAGTTTTTAGTAGCTTTCTGATTCTACTGGTCAGTTTCCAATCTCAGATGCCTTGGAAGGGAGTTTCTTAGGGATGCTCCCTATGTGTGAAGAGCTCTGTCTCCAAACCTCTTGTACTGGTACGCTTGAATCCATAGTAATCATGGTTGGCAGTCAGCCAAACGGGCTATAGCATCCGTGGCTTAGCCCTCACACTGGATGCTATTCGCAGACTAGATAAAGTGTGCCTGTGAATAGGATCTTGTGTGAACGCTGATCCTGGGGATTCTGTATCCCCCTTTGTTGACTGTGTGAAACTAAAGCATTTTGCTTCTCTAAACCCAACTTCTCTTGTACTGTTGGCATAGGTTTTGCATGAACGAGGGGGGGTGCATGCATACTGTTGTGATGAAGACCTCGTTTTCAAGCAGCAGTGACGACAAAACATCAACAATTTCACGTTTGGACTGAATCAAATGATTTTTGTAGCAATGGAATTAAAATTAAAGAGAAACTTACCCCTGTTAATCCTCTATGTACCATTTAAAATTTACAGATTAAGACTTGTTCTAGAGTTTCTATTATTCATGCACTTTCTCACAACTCGTGAGGATCCTGCTCTTTGTCTCACTTGGAGCACTTTATATGCACAATTCTATATAAATGCTATGCAAACTATTTAACTTTTGTGACTGTGATTCCCATGTCTTTGGATCAGTTTGGAATGCATTCAGAACTCCCCTCAGAGTGATAAAATTTACAAATGAATGACTCCGAAGGAACCATTGTTGTTACTGTACATGAAACCCTGGTTTATAGGAATACAGTGTTGCCCCATGATATGTTTTACCCGGTGTATTAGTGTTATAGGGATTCTGCACATACACAGAGCTATGCACAGGATCATAGGACCTCGGAATATAGTGGTGAGCCAACCATAATCCTTAGCACCTAAAACCCCAACCCGACTAGCTGTAGCGTCTCATTAGCACAAATGCTACCAATGATTAGACAACCCAGAACACTGTATCTCTCTCTCAGGACTCGCAGTAGCAAGAACACCCTTTCATCACACTCATACCTGTCCACAACGCGCGTAAGAAGAGACACGATATAGGTTAAAATGTTTATTTCAACAACGTGCTCTAAGATACAGTACACGTGCCAGTACTAGCAGCATAATGCATAAGGATAATATAATCAGCATAGTTACAACTCCATCGAATATAAACGGGGAAAGCATTTCATAAAGCAGTGGATATAGGGCTAAATGACCTTACCACCCTCCCCGTGCTAGTAGCTAGTTTATTATAAAAACAGAAGACCTCTGGGCTTTGACTAGCGAACCCCCATACCTCAATATCTAGATGAAAGGTTTACATCATCAGACAAGCACAGCTCTTCTCTCTGGAAAGGTTGTTCTCCAAGTGTCTCTAAACGTGGAAATCACAATATTAAAAGCACCCAAATTTCTCCATGGCAGCTGTACATAGTGTTATGTCTAATTGCGAGGGACTGGCCAGATCAGCAAGAACAAGGGACGTTCTTTTTCGACCTTGTACATGTTGTGCAGACGTAGCCCAAAGGGAACAGGAGAAAAGGTGAAAGACAGAAATGCAGACAGTTCTAAAATAGCCAGGCAGAAGCAGAGGCTGAACAAACAATGGCACTAAGTAACGTGCGCAAAAAAGGCATCATGGCAGCCAGACCTAAGTCAACGTAGCAAGGCAGACCAGGAGGCCACAAACCACAAGACACCCTCCCCTGGGCAGTCCATCGGCCAAGACACAGAACGAAGACAGAGTTCAACATGACTGAGCAGAACAGAGACTCCTGTTGTGGAGCAGTCCCCATGAAGGGCAACGAATGGGAGAAGAAAAAAAATTGTTAAAGGCAAAGAAAAAATTCCAGCTTGCAGGTCGCAAAGAGCGAAAGCCTTGTCAATCCAACAGAGTGTAAGTGCAGAAAAACGCCACACCTTCCAAGAGGACATCATTGGAATCGTCGAAAAACAGCGACGCCATCCAGTCCAATAAATCAAAGCTGCAGGCATGTTCCTCACAGGAGGGAGAAGCGAATAGCAATGCGGGACAACTTGCGTGGTACTCAATATAACTTTGTTGTAGGAGATTCTGAGCAGCCGCCCAGATATCCCATTGCGCCAAAATCCCCAGTGCAGCCGCACGCGCCATGTAGCCTGCAGCGGAACAGTCCCGTTCATGGGCCTCTAAGGGACCCGTCAACTGAACAAAATCCGGAACAGACAAAGACGTATTGGAGAGGCAATAATCCATAGTCCATGAGAAAGGACATCTCATGCAAGACATCACAGGTTGCACGCAAGTGAAATACGCAAAGCGAAAGGAAAGGGTATAGGACACACTCAGTGTCGCCAACGGCAGGATGCCGAAGCCAGCAAGGATGCGCTCACGTAGCATCTGGAGACGACCTGCGTCGAGAAGGGCCCAAGGAGGTGCAGCCATTGCGTAGTAAACAGACTAGCAGCAGTATACCAGCCGCTAAGGCGAGGATCAACGGAAAGCCACCAAAGACGCTGGAAAAAATGGAATGAATAAAAGCCGGTATTACACCAAAAATAGTCTGAAAAGAGGTCACAAGGCCAGAGCCCACAACTTTAAAAAAGTGCACCAGACCGTCAGTGCAGGATGCATTAAAGACACGGTGAATCAGTTCACCGAAATGTTGTGGGAGGTTAGTGTTCAAACGGGCCTGTATTTCACTGTGGGTACTCGCCACCTGAAGAATGAATGTTTCCCGGGCAGACGTGAGCATAACCTCTTGGTTCAATAATAGCGCCTTTATTCTGCTCAATTTATTGAAATCCGCCTTCAGAGTAGGAATGGAAGGCCAAACGGAACTATCTCTGATGTCGTGCGGGGGAGGAAAAAGCACATTTTTGCAGCAGACAACCCTGTGTGAAACTGTAACAATATAGGGAATGCCGGCCAGCTTGCCACAGCAGTCTTGGTTATTCAAAAGCAGATAGCTACTATTAGCAAGCACAGTGAAAGTAGGAGAAATAGCAGGAGCAGGAATACCCTTTAACACACAAGCAAGATTCGGAGCCGAAACGTTACAAGCCCCGTGCAATTTAATGTGTTTACAAACAAGGGAGTGACCCACAGTTGAATCGCAGGACTCCCCCGTGAGAAAAACTTCCTTCCCATCTCTAAGGCATTTATACATGAAAGGAAAGGACCACAGCTCATGCAGGAAGGCACTGCCCAAGGGCTGGAAACGACCCACAGGATAATGTTTCATGCACGAACTAAATTCAAACAATGAAAAAGGTAAAGCGATAACCCCATGCACCAGCCACCCTGCAGAATCCAATTCCGCCACAGAGAACGGTAAGGGCTCTATTTTCTCGATATGTAATAGAGTGTATGCTGCATCCTTCATGGACATGAACTGCTGTTTGTCAGTTAAATTAAAAGGCAGGAATAAGTCAGAGGTGTTCAAATAATGCCAAGGAACTTTACCCAACTTTAGGGTTTGCAAAGTCCATGCAAACTGCATAACTGAACGCAATTGATTCTGCCCATGATATAACACAGAAACAACAGAGGATACAATATTCTCTAACGTGTAAATGCGGGAAGACAGGGTATTAATACTATTGTCAACAACAGCAAGCACCTTTTCCAAATTTGCCTGATCTATTTCCCGTAGATGGGAAGCAGATTCAATTTGGGAAAGCTTCCAGAGTTCATTATAAGTTTCATAAATGAATCTCTTAGGTCGTGGGCCACGAGGCCCCAGAACAAAGTCGGACAGATCAATGTTGCCTGATAGGAGGGATAAATGCTGTTTAACAGAATCTAGGGAAGAGTGCTGCAACCACTGTTTACATAATTTACCTACAGAATATGTTGTTACAGTACGAGAGTCAGAAAACCTTGCATCTGGCCTATCCTGTTTGTAACCCGGAACTGAGTCATGAAAACGCAACTGGCAGCCATTAGAGGCGATGGGCCAAGCCAACCAGGGTGACTGAACAAGCGTAGAGACATTAAACGAATTGTTTTGAAACAGAGCTTGCAAATTTTGAAGGGACAGATTGAAATGCAAGCTCCCATTGGGAGTGGAAGATAATCCAGGAATGGTAGGTGCATTCAATTGTTTGGAAGTAGCCAAACCCCAACACGTAGTTTGATAGATGGTTTTGTTCAGAAATAAAATCTGGGCCGGGATAAGGCAAGCACGGTGCAAGGCTTCTGTGCCTTGTACCTGCCATGGTTTGGAGCCCCAGATTGATTTCAAGTCAACAGCGTCCTTCCAGTGTTCATAACCACCCACAGCTAAGGCGCTCAATTAGGAACCCTAGTATAGCAATTTGGTGTGAGTCAACATGATTTTCTGAGTGGATGGAGCGTTTAATTTAAAATAATAGGACCCAGAGTTCGATCTATCAAAGTCTGTGAAGTAAGTAAATTTATTTCTAAGAGTTTGGGAGCTTCCTGGTAAAGGGGTCGGACAATGCTCCCATTGGGTGTAGTTAAAAGGACCACGCAGTGCACTTGGTTTATGGACAAAGTGGTTGCCCCAATGCTGGTAACAATACAAATCGGCATAACTAGCAGAATTCATGTACAAATCCCCAGCATTAAAAGCAGCATAATATCTCAAATCAGTAAATAAAGCTTCAACCGCATGCACATCCCAATCATGAGAATGAATATTACTTTTTACGACATCACCCATTGAAACACGAAGGACATTTGGTACATTAATAATTTCGGTTGGTCCATGAATTTGGAAATTTACCGCATCCCAAACAATACCATCAGCGACCGGAAAAGCTGAAATGTTCACAAATGTGTGGTCCCGCTTCATGATGTGAGATGAAGAATGTGGAGCCAAAGTTCCAGCGACACAGTTCACTGCAGAGCGTTCTGGTAAATAGTGACCATGGATGAGCAGAAAAAAGACTGTGACAAAGCCAATAGACATGAACAAAAAAATCAGGAAAAGTACCAACCAAATGTATGTCCAAGGAGGAACTAAAAAATTGTCTCTGAACCAGGATACAAACAAACTGAATTTGGACGGGATAAGTGATGAGGTGGAATCTGAATCAAAGGAATAACGTGTTGGGCTCAGTGGCGTTGTAGGTGCATGAGCCACCGACTCGTTGGCTGGGTATGTATACTCAGTCTCCTCTTCGCAGGGGAAGGTCAGGAAGTCGATTAAGCGATCAGGTACCATCACCAGAATGCGTTTTCCCTGTGCCAGTGCGCGTTCCTTTAGAATCGCCATTTGCACTGCAGTCAGAACTTTCTCCACAGACGAAAAACGCATTTCCGCGGAAGTGTAAAGATGTGACTTGTATGCGATAGGTACTGTGTCCCCTTCGTTAAAGGTTAAGTACGTGAAACCCACTGCCCCTGGAATTATTCTAATCACCAGGTTTGTGCGGTTATCACGTGTCAACAAGAATTTAGACTCAAGAAGGTCCGTCTGCAAAGATTGCAGAATGGAGAAATGCTCCGGAAGCCAGCATGACTTCGAAAAGTTAGGTTGTATCAAGGCATACAGTGGCTTGATACGCTGGGCATATTCGGGAATGTAAGTACGCCCGAAGTTCAGAAAACCCAGTAGAGACTGAAGTTTCTTCAGAGTAGTAGGAGGGCACAAAAGTGCACATTTCTCTAGGAAATGGGGGGCCAAGCCCTTACCTTCATTGTTGAGCTCATAGCCCAAAAAGAAAACGGTAAATTCAGCAATGTGTGATTTGGCAAAGTTAAACTTGTAACCTAAAACCGCAAATTCTAGAATAATGCGGTCCACTCGGGAAAGATGCGGGAATAATTCGTCGTCTGTCAGATAAATATCATCGATGTACGAACATGCATCTGGGTCTATGCCGTCTAACAAAGAGACAACACGAGCAGCGAATACGCCTGGACTGTGCCTGTAGCCCATAGGTAAACGCCGGAATTTGAATAATTTACCACCGGAGGTAAAAGCGCTCCATTGGCTACTCTCCGGGGCTAAGTTGTGCGTGTAGAATCCATTGGATAGGTCAAGTGTAGTTTTATATTTTTTACGAACAAGACTGTCTACAAGCGCAGAACTATGTGTGTTTTGCACTGCAAAGGTCCGACAATGTGAGTTCAAATGTCGGTAATCCAAAACCAAGCGGTACGATCCATCGGGTTTAGAAACCGCAAAAAGGGGATTATTCATCGGTGACACGCATGTTTCAATTACTCCCTGATATTCTAACTGAGTCAGAATTTCGGAAACGGGACCTTTAGCTTCCCGTTTGATGGGATATTGGGGTTGTGGCTGTGGCAGCGACCGCAAAGGTATTTCATGGGGGGGAGAATCCTCATCCCAGCCCACGTGGTTGCGGTATAACGCTGGAGCCAGGGACACAGCCCACTCAGCTGCAAGAGCCTCTGCTTTGTCCTTTGGGACATGTCTAGAAAAGCTCGGAAGGATTACCTCCTCCCCTTTACGCGCAGCAAGTACGAATGGGGGCGGCCAATCCGCCTCTGCTAACAAAATGTCGTACGAAGAGGTCAGATTTTCCCCAAAAATCCCTTTTATAACACGCTGTATATCACCTTTGATTGTAATTACAACATTATATAGTCTGTCAGGGGGAGTCACTCTGGTGTCTGCTGTCTCGACAGTGATGAATGTTTCAGTTGCTGTCGCCTCCACATGAGGACGTAGCGCCTCCCGCACTATGGTAACTTCCGCGGCGCTGTCTAGGAGGGTCACTGCCCACGTCCAATTCAGGAGTCTCGTTCTCACCGTCTGTGGCATATCTCGCTGTTACAGCGGCAACTTTCTTCTTCTGAAACTGTGGGCGAGAATGTTGAAATTCTTCGGCTTTCCCTCTGACCTGTTGTCGAGGTTGGTCTCGTCCCTGGGGAGCCTCTCGACCCCTTCCTCTATCCTGGCGATCTCCTCCACTGGCCTGCGAAGTTGTCGGTGCCTGTGAAGAACGAGAAGAACGCGAATCAGGGACTTGAAACCTATGTGGAGATTTAATTCTCGCCCTATCGCGCAAATCATAAGTGCGTTCAGAAGAGACGGAAACCGGGGATGCACCTCGCGACCCCGGCTTCTTCTGTTGCTTACCCTGTTTTTTCAACCTCCAGCTCTTTTTAGTAAAAACTGGTTTCTCATCCTTCTCAGACTGAGTTTTAGGTTGTGGTTGTGATTGTGTTTGTGATTTAGCAAAAGGCTTAACTCCCAGGCTATTGCGTCCAATTGTTTTGTCAGCCTGAGCAATAATTTTTGGTAATTCGCGTGGCTTGTCCGGATCTGGGACCAAAGCATTAGCTACTTGAAAGTTCACTGCATCGCCCTTGACATTCGCAAGGATCAAATCAGCTACTACGTCGAACACTCCCACCAGTCTCATCCCTAATTCCACAGCCGCTTCAGGGCCATGTTCATCCTGCACTCGTTTGATTACAGAGGGGAGAACCGTCATGGAAGGAGTGCCGAAACACTTCGCATATACTGCCGTGAATACCCTGCCCCAGTTGTTGCATTCTGCCAACTCGGGGATTAAGTCTTTTGGCAAACTAATCGTCAATATCCTGTGTTTTTCCACGGGAGAGGTATTTGGAAAAACTGCCTCCAGCTGGTCAAACTTCTCTGCAAGCGAATAAGGAAAATCATCCTTATTTTGTGGGCGCTTGCCCATCACCGAATTCACCATGACAGGACTTATGGTTACACAACCTGCACCAGCTGTATGGGCCGCAACTCCAGGAGGGGCTCCCTGGATGTTGCCTGTAACATACTGTAATAAAGCTCGATGTACTCGTATCAAAGACGAATGCATATCACGCAGTTCAGCGACTGCCACCGTCATATAACGCGGATGTGGAGTATACCCGGCCAAAACAGGCCAAGTGACCCCGTCAATGGATAAGGGGCCTAAACGAACCGTGGTGACCGGTTGGGGGAGGGCGCCATCAAACCAAACACGGTGTTGCCAAGCCGTGAGCGGTACTTCTAGATTCCTATATGGTCTATAGTGATTAGGAACAACGGTGGCCTCCTATTCATGGAACAAATTATCGTTCGCATCCACCGCCGGAAAGGTGACCCAAGAGTAGAACACCTCAAAGTGGTAAACTGGATCTGCTTGTACCACAAAGATCAGATCGACACCCGCGTCAGGCACTCTATACACTGTTAAGTGAGCCCGGAGCGCTGCGCGGCTATGTGCCGCAATTTGAACAGCCATTTTAGGCTAAAAGTTCTCCGACAACCTAATGTAAGGCAGCACAATATAGGGTATTAGGTAAGAAACCTTTTAACAACTTCTAGCTTGAAAGAACCTATAAAAACGTCAATATAGGAGGTATCACCGTCACACACGCTTCCGGAAGCGTCTGCGAGGGGAGTTGTGGACAAGCACAAACACTACTCAAGCGTCTCGCAGATAAGCAGCCCCATGTTGGTTGCGCCATGTTATAGGGATTCTGCACATACACAGAGCTATGCACAGGATCATAGGACCTCGGAATATAGTGGTGAGCCAACCATAATCCTTAGCACCTAAAACCCCAACCCGACTAGCTGTAGCGTCTCATTAGCACCAATGCTACCAATGATTAGACAACCCAGAACACGGTATCTCTCTCTCAGGACTCGCAGTAGCAAGAACACCCTTTCATCACACTCATACCTGTCCACAACGCGCGTAAGAAGAGACACGATATAGGTTAAAATGTTTATTTCAACAACGTGCTCTAAGATACAGTACACGTGCCAGTACTAGCAGCATAATGCATAAGGATAATATAATCAGCATAGTTACAACTCCATCGAATATAAACGGGGAAAGCATTTCATAAAGCAGTGGATATAGGGCTAAATGACCTTACCACCCTCCCCGTGCTAGTAGCTAGTTTTTTATAAAAACAGAAGACCTCTGGGCTTTGACTAGCGAACCCCCATACCTCAATATCTAGATGAAAGGTTTACATCATCAGACAAGCACAGCTCTTCTCTCTGGAAAGGTTGTTCTCCAAGTGTCTCTAAACGTGGAAATCACAATATTAAAAGCACCCAAATTTCTCCATGGCAGCTGTACATAGTGTTATGTCTAATTGCGAGGGACTGGCCAGATCAGCAAGAAAAAGGGACGTTGTTTTTCGACCTTGCACATGTTGTGCAGACGTAGCCCAAAGGGAACAGGAGAAAAGGTGAAAGACAGAAATGCAGACAGTTCTAAAATAGCCAGGCAGAAGCAGAAGCTGAACAAACAATGGCACAAAGTAACGTGCGCAAAAAAGGCATCATGGCAGCCAGGCCTAAGTCAACGTAGCAAGGCAGACCAGGAGGCCAAAAACCACAAGACATTAGGAGTCGCAGGTCTACCGTGTACCATTGGTTAGGCTTCGGCAATTTCAGCTTTCGTGTTGAAAGGGGAGCAAACATATCCAGTTTGATAGATATCTTCTTCTACAGGTGGGCGGGGAAGTCCTCAATAGAAGCTGAAAGTGTCCAGGGTTGTTCAGAAGCAATTGGAAGAACTCCTCTGGTTGCCCAATATTTAGGTTCCTCTAGGATTGTTTGGAATTTGGGACTGAACTGCAACATTACTTACTGCTAAGTTTGTAGTCTAAGATGAAAATAATAAGGCCATCATCAGGCCAAGAGATTTTGATTACCACCCTGGCAGATGGTGCGTTTGGTGTGATATCTTCACAGTGGCCTTCACTGGCATACGAGGTTGCCGACGTTTACCAGGGCAAAGCCTGACGGCCCGATTGATGCAACAGCAACTATATCTTCACGGTCGCACCCTCTGGCATATGAGGTTGATGACTTTTCTCAACACACGAACATCTATATCTTCATGGTGGCCCCCTCTGGCATATGAAGTTGCCGACTATTCTCACCACACGAGGACAGCCCAATCGGTGCAACAGCAGAAACATCTACTCAGCTGCAGCCTTTGGCAGTTGGGGTTACCAACTTTTCTCAACACACTGGCAGAAGGCCCGATCAGTGCAACAGCAATTATCTCACACCTCGCAACAGAGAGCCACTCACCAGGATCCCCTACTGGATCTCGCCCCTTGCAGGCACTCTCCTCCCTATACGGTGCTTTGGTTTCAGAAAGCAGGCAGATGCTCGCACTCCAGGGCAGATGGTCTTGATTTCCCTGAGTGATGTTTCTTACCCCAGTTAGGAGACTGGCACATCTTAATTCTCAGTCCTGGTCACACAAGACAGAAGTCTTGCTGAGTTTCACCATGTCAAGGTATAGCCAGAGCTGACTGTTTGACAGTTGACAATTTAGGATACAGATGCTCCCATTTTTATAATCCATTTCCAGACACAAATCTAATTTAATGTCTCATGCATGGAAATTCATGCTGAGGGGGTGCCTACTTTGAAGTGCTCACTCCTTTGTACTATCCTTTACCCAGGAAGCAATCTGTCACAGCAGGAGTGACTCCAATCCAGATAGCCCCAGAACACAGGCAATTGCTTGTGGATCACACCTAAATGTCAGCCTCACTGATAGTGACTGAAAAGGTCAAAAAGTCGCCTAACCATACTCTATGATTCCCTTTTTAGCCCCATTCCTTCTCTAAGATGTTCCCATGCACCTCTGACTAGTGACCTTTCCAGGGTCAAAGAGACGGTTTTAAGTGCACAGGAGAGCCTGGCTCCCCCATTCTTCCAGTGTGTGTCCCACCCAACTTCAGGAAAGTAGCAATCCAAAAATCTGACTGGGGGGCTCACCACCTCCGCATTCCTTTCCAAGGCCCTGGGTTTCCAATATGGAAACCACAGGATTCCATGTATTGTACAACTCACCAACACACATACATCACAGCACACACATGCAAGCATGCATGCAAACACGCGTGTGCTGCACCCAGCTACATACTAGCATGATGTAGGCCATGGGTAAGTTAAGCCTAAAGCAGTGGAAATTTACATTAGTGGGCCAGTAGGCCCGACTCAAGTTACACAGGTAAAAAGGCCTGTTTACACTACTGATCATTATTAAAACCTGCCATGCTGCCACCACTGCGTTTGTGCTACTTAACTCTGGTAATGCAATAGCCCTATACCAATAAGAGTGTAGTACTTTGGGTGCCCCTCCCGGTCCAACAAGACCAAAATCTGTGAGACAGGCCTAGGCCATCGCTCACATGCATGATCTCTGTTCTCTCATGACTAAAAGTCAGTGCCATAGTTAGAGATATTGTTGCAGCAGGTGCACTCATGGCAGGGTTGCACATCTGTCAATATGCAAGGGACTTTTCTGTCCCTACACACACACACACACACACACACACACACATACACACACACACACACACACATATACATGCACATACTCACATCACATAGGCATTAGGAGTGCAAGCTTTCCGCCTGCACACCATATAGGTATCACAAGAATTAAGAGAGCAATCTTTCATCACTCACTGGAAAGGTTGTGGGTAGGCAGCAGCAGTGGCCAATTCCCACACTCAGAAAACAGTCCAAGCCTCCCTCCCACACACAGAACAGCTACTACATGGAGACCAGTAGTGTAACAGTACTGTGCACTCGGCAACTAGTCCAGACAGAGAATTTCAAGACACATTTTTCAAAACTATTACATGAAAAAAAACAACAGCCCTGTAGTCACTGTTGGCAAAACACTTACTTGTCACACCTCTCCTCAATGGCAGAGACCGACGGTGAAGATGTGGGTCGAGATTGGGGCAAAAGGCTGTATTGTTGGCACATGTAGCATCCTTGTTTGTATGGACACAAAGTGGGAATTTGTAGGAGAAAGAGACGAGAGTGAGAAGGGGAGCAATAGAACTCAGGCAAAGGGTGAGTTACAGGCCCATATAGGGAGTCACTGTGCTTGGCAACAGTATGAAAGATGAAGAGGGCTGCATCAGGTGGTACGCTACTCATGCAGGTGAGGCCGACGGGCCACAAAAGCTGCTGGAAGGCCTGGTCATTTTCCAATCAGACTAAACCTGCCATGTGGAGGAAGACACCATATCATATATATCGCTCAGATCTAATTGCAAGGCAGGATGTCTCCACTGGGCATGCACAAGCAGAGAATCAGCAAAGATGGAGTATCTCAGGATTTCCATTGTGGAGACAGTCCAATGACACACAGTCGAGTATTAAAGAGTTATATAAAAATTATAAAGTTTGTTTGTCTCCAACTAATCAAAGGTCACCACACTTTCACATTACTAGTATTTACACACTATATGAGCACACTATATACAGTGGCAGCTCCTCTGCTAAGGCGGAGGAGCGTCGCCCCACTGCTTTTTGCAGTGTAAAAAAAGGAAAAATAAAAGGATAATAACTATAGGTTATTATCATTTTAGTTTTCCCCATTGCGGCGTCTTTGTGGGGCGGGGCTGCTCTCAGAGCAGGGGGAGGAGTGGTTTGCACTCCCTATGTGAGCATGAGTGCTTGGCTGGCACTCTTGTGCCGCCCAAAACAGTCATGCGTACATAACCTGTTCTCCATGCAGGCTGCGTTACAACCTCCGTGGAGAACATGCCCACCCCTCCAGCCCCTGGCTGAGCACTGTGTACTAGCGCTCAGACCAACCACAATGCTGCATTGCAGCGTTGTGATTGGCTGCAGGGAGCCTGGGAGCCCTGGTGCTTCCTGCTTCCTGTCTCCCCCAAGAAGCTAGGAAGAAGACGTAGGAGAGGCAGCGGCCGGCCAGCCAGCCAGCTGGGAGGTAAGTGATTTTTTTTAACCCATCTTTCCCCCGCCCCTTTCCCCCACCCCGCCCCACTGCTGCTTCCAGGTAGCAGCCGCCACTGACTATATGTACTACAGACTTTATGTACGCTCCGACATATTTGGTTGTGTGCACCTTTGAGGCACAAACACTTGCTGAGGTCTCTCTAATTCTCTTACATTTGATTGCAAACGTATTCCATTTCCCTTGCAAGTGAATGGCCCGTGATGCAGTTCTTATGAACAGAGAATTTGTTAAGATGGCGATTTCATTGAGAGAAGTAAGGCAGGCAAGCTTATGGAGACAAAACAACGATCTAAATACAAGAGTGTTAGTACACTCTGTTTAATTCTATACGTAAAGGAGAATCAGAACTCTGCTTGTAAATGCAAATGCATCCTGAGTTCTTCAATATTTCTTACAATGCACTTCACCCTTGTGATACGAGTGCACCACTATTTCAAAATGCAAAAGTAAAAGAGTGTTTGGGGAAGACAGATGAAAGGTCCATACATAGTAAGAATTAGAATATCCCCTACTGTATGTCTGTTCACCCTTCACTGGCTACCAATAGTCAAGCTCTTCTTATTTGATGTGCTATGAATTTGTCATTACGTGATTTACAAAAGTGGCCCCATATTTATCCAACATTAATCATCTCTGCTAATGCCCCCCCTCCCAGATGCGCTTTACACTAATGACAATCTGCTCATAATTCTTCAGTTAAAAGGGCTCTTCTGGCTACTTCTTAGCTTCTCGACATTGGAATACTATTTCTCATTACATCTGCAAGCAGCTATTTCATATAAATTTCGGAAGCTTTGAAAACTGAGCTCTTCTGTACATAACGTGCATTTGTAAAGCGCACGTTCAGACATAGGCATCTTGACGCTGAATAACAGATGTTTATTGTTACCCAACAGTACTCATTTTATCGATCTGAGATAAATGAAAGGCTGAGGGGACGCACACAGGGATTCGAACCTGTGATTATGAGGTCAAACACAGGCCCCTGCAGTGGACTCATTAGTCCACTGAGCCACTAGACCCCGTCTCAACAAATGTACATTACTTTGTCCTCTACTTGCTAGTGCCACAGCCCAGTGGGAAACCAGAACACTCTACACATTCATTACATTTAATTTATTTTAATCACAGTTTACGAATATTGCTAGTCACACTAAGTTCTGTGACATTATAAAGGAACTCAGGTATGGGACTAATTTTTCATGAAGGTCTTGGAACTCGTTACTTGCAATATTGTTATTAATTAAGGTAGGGAATAATGGGCTAGATACAATAGGATTTGTTTTGCAAAAAGAGGTCATAAAATGAGTACAGAATTTTTGCAAATCGGATCAGATTTTGTGAACTAATGTATGTACTAACAGGTTGAATCAAACAGTAACGAATTGCAAGAGATTGGAGAAAGGCCTACCTAATTAATGTTCATTATGCAGGCTGCGATTTGTGACCGCCTGTGATTGGTAACAATTACAGGACTGTTGCCCTGTAAAGGACAGGCGACCACTATTCCATTGACTACATTCCAACAAGGAAAACTTTTTATTTAAACAAGCCCAAATCATTAGAGGAACAATGGCTGCTAAAAACCCCCCCAAAAAAAAAACAAGTTTTCCATTTTGGAAATGCCACCCCAATTCCCAGATGATGGAGGCACAAAAAGCTCCCAATTGGGAAAGAGCTACCACTCAAACTTGGGAGTTGGTAACTGATCAATTGTTTCCAGACTGATTTCCAATTGCAAACCATTGATACATAAATTACTGATTTGCAATTTAGAAGGAACTCCCCTTACACACCCTTCCCAGACTATGATTCAGTACACGCAAGAAAACCATTATGTGACTCTGAAAAACATTTATGAATCACAATATATGTGGTTGGGGATTTTGTTGTTCCAAACCCTTGGATTTTGCAAATCCCATCGTTTGAAAACCACAGAAATATTTGGCCCTTTGTCGGTAGGCTTTATTTGAAAAGAGATCAAGTCAAAGTTGATTAAAGTATCAAGTAATCGTTCATTAAATATTTTTTACTGATGAAGTGGAAATCTTATTTCATTTGTAGGGGTGCATTATAATCATGTGTAGGGCACACCTGCATATAATCTGGAAATTGTATTAACATGAAGTCTTAATTTGCGAAATGTATTAACATTATTATGTGAAGTATTTTAGGCCGTTGATAAGTACAATGGAGAATTAACCTAGAAAATGAATGTTACCAGCAGAAACGTTAACGTGAAGAACTCGTGTTGTGCAACTGACAAATATTCAGGTATTAAATGTGCTTATTAATTATGACATTTCAAATATAAGTTAATGCATTTGTTGAATTTGCATAAATGTTTATGTGAATTCATAAAGCTTACATGGTGCTTTCTTATATTAGCTGATAATGTAGGCCTGAAATGCAGACCCCCTCTCGCTTTAGAATTAATAGTTGAATTTCATGTGTGCTGTGGAGTCTGTTCTTTCACACATTCTGAATTGCAGGTGAAGAAGCGTTCTTTTAGGTAGAATAATGTCATTGTTTTACTAGCTAGGCTAGGAGGGAAGACGTGGTTCTCAGATTGGGCTTCATGCAAATTCCTTTGTATTTCTATACCCTTGTGTTGAGGTGTCTTTATGTCCAGTTGTTTTTGGCTTTGTAGTAAACTAACTAATCTTAAGTAATTGTCTTGGTTTATTATGTGTAAAAGAGAATTGTGGCTTATTGAGTTTTTCCTAACGGCTTATCTCCCCTTTACACTTCCATGCTGCAAAAAAGAACCATCGGAGTGCGACTCTAGAGCAGGTCTTGAACTTATGGGCATGGCCCTTTCTCTACTCACATGTTTGTGGCTTGTCACATGTTTCATTACCAAACAGCTAAACTGACGTGGTATATAAAGCTTTGTAAATGTTTATATGATTGTTGAGGCCATATATGGACAGCAATATATACATATGTGGTTTCTACAGGAACACAATCATACATAAGCTAAAACTCTAGAGTTTCATCAGAATCTAAAATGCAGCTGTGACCGAAAAATTCTTATGATTGTGCTACAATCAGCTCTCATACTATATCGAAAGCATGAAGGCTTCTGGTGGCTTTATTCAGATGCGATAAAGGTTGTATGTTGGCAGTGCACCCATTGTGAAAGGACAGGAAGTAAACCAACACGTGGGAAGGGAGGACTGAATGCCACGGGGAAGACAACAGTATTCAACAACTCCTGCAAGGGTAGCCTGTAAAAAGATTGCTCTGAAACAAACAAAAAACAATGCTCATCCTTAAATCGCAACCTGATTAACAGCTTAAGCTGTAAATAAATTTGCCAATGAAACAATGGCTGTAGATGCCTTAATAGTGGCTAATGCATAGATGTGAAGCTCTTGGTGTTTTACAGGCTGATCCCATTAAGGTAAATATAGAACAAACACAATTTTGGAGGGTATTCAAGGCTTAATACATTGCCGATCACATTAATATCTGTTGGAAATTGGGTTAATGGTTGAGGGTGGTGAAAGCTTACTCAAGCACAACTCTTGTCAGGGTGAAAAACAAGCAAACCCCAAATTAACCTGTGCTTCACCCTCTGGTAGCTTGATACAAAAGCAGTCAGGCTTAACTTATAGGCAATGTGTAAAGTATTCATGCAGCACTTCAAACAGTAATAAAGTGGAAACACAATACCAGAAAAATCCAACACCAATTGAGAAACTAGAGTAAAATGTAATACATTATTTCAGACCAAAACAACAAAAATCCAATCAGTAGAACCAGAGATATGCAATTTCAAAGATTTCAGGCAAGTATAGCGCGTAAAAGCACAAGGCGACCCTCGCGGCTATCTGGTCATGCTAGACCGAGTGAAAATCACAAGTTCAGGCTGACAGCGATTGAGAGTTGGCCAGATACAGGGACCTGGTTCGTCTCGCTGAAAAAGCTACCTTCCAAAGTCGAGCACAAACAGTTTCGGTCACTGTGTAGGAGGCCTTTAGGAGCAGGGAGAGTGTTGCAGATGGTCATCACTGTTGCATGAAGAGCACGGCGCGTGTCCCGGGCGGTCATTGCTGTAGCGCAAACATATTGTCGCGGACCGTTGTTGCTGGACATTTGCGTCAGCAGTCACCACGGGCTGTCGATGCTGTAGCACGAAGCGCAGATATCACGTTGCCGGTTGTCACTGGCAGTTGACGTAGTGCAAAGAGTAGGGTTAACCAGAGCTCCACATTGGCGGGTGGCACGGGCCGCAAGTTCTTGGCACAAACAGGCCTGTTTGTGCTATTGAAGACCCCAGGATTTCTCCTTTTCAATAAGAGGGAATTCAACTGATGCCACACTTAGGGGCCGATTCTGATGCGGGTTGGAAAAGCTTCCCGACCGAATCGGTTGGGAAATGGTGTCCGACCCACTCGGATCGGGAAAGTCCGACCGGCGGAGTAGGATGCATCCGGATGCTTCCAAATACGATTTGGTTGAACTCCCATTGACTTCAATGGGAACATTTGTTCCTAACCGCATCAGAATTGGGCCCTTGGTCGGGAAGACACGTTCCCGATCCGATTTGGAAGGAGCAAATGCCGTTAGGAGGCCTTCCTAACCGCATCAGAATCAGGCCCTCGGTCGGGAAGCTTTTCCAACCCGCATCAGAATCGGGCGCTAAGTGTCCAGGACCTCAGGGGCAACATTTGGGGATCAGGGACTCATTCCAGCAGAGGCCAGCAGGGCTCATGCGGGTCCAGCTGCAGGTCCAGGCAGCAGGTCAGCTGAGCAGATGCAGACAGGCCTCTGGAGCTTGTAATGTCCCAGTAGCTCAGAACAGGATGTAAGTCAGCTGACCCTTTGAGTCACCTCAGCATGAGATGAAGGGTGAATGTCCAGTCTTCCTTCTCAGCAAGCAGGGTAGCAGGCCTTCTGGCAGCAGAGCAGCACAGCATTTCATCTTCTTTAGTATCCATCGGTCCAGAGGTGTACTGGAGAGTTGAGTCTGAGGGTCCAATATTATACTTGGTGCCAACTTTGAAGTAAGAGAAGGTTCTGGAGGTTTCCACCCTCAGAGGTGTCTGGAATTTCCTGCCTCCCTGTCCTGTCCCCAGCTTGTCTAGGGACACAAAACTCTAGTGTCAAACCCTTTGCGAGTGGGTTTAGGCAGACGCTTTGTGATGTGCAAGTGTGATAGGTGAAAGGTCTGCCCCCTATCAAGTCAGAGATGGCCCATCCTGTCAACACCTATTGTCCCTTTGTCTTACTGCCTGGGAGCAATACACAAAGACCAACTTCTAGCTACACCTAGTCATGTGTTCCAGGGTATAGGCACTAAATTGTTAGGGCAAGAAAATTACAACTTTCGAAACGTGTCATTTTCAGAATTATGATTTAAAAACTGACTTTACCATTAAAGAGGGCTTTTAGTTATAATTCTTTAGACGCCAAACTCGAACTTCCTACCTGCTTCCAATGGAAAGTTATCACTTATTAAGTGCAATAAGGTAACCCAATTTTATCCTATAGGAAGGTAGGCTTTGCAGTAATGAAAAACAAATTTAAGAGTATTTTTATTTTATGTATTTAGAAAGTTTTCTATAACGCGTACATGACCACCGAGGGTATCCCATCCTATGCTCCAAGAGGTCAATTAGGTTATCACATTTTAACAGTATCAAATGCTGATGAAAGGTCGAGGAGGATCAGTAGGCAAGATTTGTTTTGATCAAGCAATCTTATCACATCATCTACAATGTGGGTGAGAGCGGATTCTGTGATATGACCCTGGCGGAAACCGGATTGAAATTGGTCCAGGAGTTGGAATTGATCAATTTGGTTACACAGTTGGACGTGCACACATTTCTCCAGGAGCTTTGCCAACGTGGGTATGTTAGAAATTGGGCGTGAGTTATGTAAGTCAGTGGGATCTGCAGATGGTTTCTTTAGAATAGGGGTAACTTGCCTAGATTTTAGGCAGTCCGGAATAGCACCTTGCAGAAGTGAAGCATTGACAATCTTAGTCCAAAGTGGGAGTATGGAGGTTCTGATTTCAGAGAAGAGGTTCGATGGCAGGGGGTCATTGAAATGATTAGATGGTTTCATAGTAGCCCTCGTTTTGTGTATAGTGCTTTCATCCAAGGTTTTGAATAAGCTCCAAGATGCCTATTTTTTGGGGGGGCAGAGCTGAGCAGGCAGGGTGACATCTGACCAGTGAGGAAGGAGGGTGTTAGGCGGACTGATCGACAGGTGCTCCAAGGCTGATCGTAGTTCAGCTTCGATCTTAGTAGTCTTATCCGAGAAGAAATCAGCAAATTCCTTGCAGTTTGGCTGTGGCCCTCGACCCAATGCGGAGAGGTTAGGTTGACTGTTTGCTTGAGACTTGATGAGTTTGAACAATTTTTGGGGACGGTTTTTAGCTTGCTCTGATTGGTTTCTGAAAAAGGTGGCTTTCGAGCATCTGCATTTGTTATAGATGCTTCTTAGGGATCTCAGATGGTTGAGATGTTCAAGGGATGGAGAGGATATATACATTCTTTCCGCAAGTCTTAAATTCCGTCTTTCAGTATTAAGACTATCATTGTACCACGGTTTGGAGACTTTGGACGACAATCTTTTTAGCTGTAGCGGAGCCATCAAGTCTAGAACACTTGTCATGGAGCGGTTATAGTGGGCCGTAAGGTCAGGGACATAAGACATGTTCACAGGAAGGGGCAGGATGTTATCGCAGAGAGCAGTCAGATCGTTCGAGTTGATGTTTCGTAGACATGTTTTCCAGTGTCTGGGGTTCTTAGGCTGGACTCTATTAGCTCTTACAGAATCCAGGATGAGGAAGGTGAAGCAATGGTGGTCTGTCCAATCACACGGGACAATAGATTCCAGTTGGATGGTATTGAGCTTACCAATGACAAGATCTAAGGTAGCTCCTTTAATATGCATGGGGCTGTCACAAATTTGGATTAGGTTGAGGTCTAGCAGGAAGGATTTAAGGCTATTGACTGCCCCATCATTCATATCATTCCAGTGAAGGTTGAAATCCCCCAGGAAGATCTGAGTGCCATGGAGATCAGCGTTAGCTGAGATAATGTCCATGATCTGTTCTATGAAGGGAAGGTTGTCGCTTGGCGGGTGGTAGACTGTGTGCAATTTGCGTAGGTGTTTATTGCTACCAGCCACCTCAATGCACAGGTATTCACAAGATGGCAGGAGATCGGATTTTAGTTGTTTGATTGTTAGATTGCTACGTTGTATACAAGCGATGCCTCCACCTTCTCTGCTTGATCTATCCAACCTAATGATATCGTAGTTGGGAGGCACTAGAATGTCCAGGATGGGAGCAGATGAGTCGTTTAGCCAGGTTTTAGTCAACATTACAAGGTCAAGGCCCTGACAATGGATGAGGTCAGCAATGTCAGCAGCATGTCTTACTGCCGATCTGCAGTTGAGAAGCACGCATTTAAGTTTTGAGATGGTGTCCAGTGTGGTAGATAGTGTGGTGGTGACTCTCGTGAGGTTGTTCACATTAAAGGCTCTGGCGTTTAACCTAGGTACCCTGAAAGGGTCCGTAGGGATTGCTTCAATTTGGTGCAACTTTGTTTTGGTGGGAGAAAGTGTTGGATCATATGAGAGTAGGAGAGAATGAATACCCCTGTCAGACAGTGAGGCTATACATCTAGAGGGCCGTGAAGGGTCATTAGGATGGGGTGTGGTTTCCCAATTATGGGGCGTGTAGGCCATGTAGGACGATGACCTACGAGTTGAGAGGGAAGCAGGGAGACTGGCACTGCCATTAGATGGGAGCATGTGGATAAGGTGATTAGACATTGTGAAGCAGCTTAATCTCGAATTAACTGACAGTTCCGATGTGATATGTAATAGGCTTCAAACCTCTGCCTTAAGTTGTTGGAGGCAAAGTGATATCTCATTTAGTCTGGCTTCCAATGAAGTGTGGGAATGGGAATGAGAGGCTAAGAGCAGGAGACTCTGCGGTGTGGGAGAACTAGTGGATGAGGGGATTGATAGGCCCGGCGGCGACCGTGTGTGGCTTAGGGGAAGAAGGGTTAGTCTAATATTGACCCAGAAGAATCTGTGGAAGCAGGCTAGGATTGAGGAGTGGGTTGGGGAAGGGGTCAAGGGAAGGACCGGGGTGATGTTGTGATCTATGGAGGTTGGGAAGTCAGAGCTAGCTATTCTAGAGGAGGGGTGAGCATGCAGACTAGTATGGTGGCTGTACTAAAGAGGCTCAGTCCCACCTGGAATTTAAGGAGAATTGTTATTATGTGTGGTGGTAACTAAATGGGAATTGATCGGAGCTAAGGGAGGGTCAGAAGAGGAGTCTAAGATGAGAGAGGATAGACTTTGAGGAGACTGGGGGACCTCAGGGGAACTGGTGGCTCCTTGGGAGGGGGCGGACTTAATGTTAGCCACTGTATTCATGATGATGGGGAAAAAATTGTCAAACACTGCTTTGTTGCGGTCTGAAACTTGGATAAGGATGGTTGCGTTTTTGTAAAGTGAGATGGTGGCTTCTGCTCTATAAACCAGGGAGGGTGCAACCATCACTCTAAGACCATGTGGAGTCTTCAGGGAAGTGGAGAACTGGAGCAGTGAGTAGATGGTCTTCCTCCATTGCGCATGTCGTTTAGCGTAGAAGATGAGATCATTTATAGTAGTACCTTTTTTGATGAAGAAGTAGGGATCTGAGATAAGGGTTTCCGGTGGGTTTTAAGTAATCTATGTTTAAAGTTTTTTGCCGCATTTTTTGATAAGTTAGGGGGATATATGATTCTGAAAGCATTATGGCCAGCCGGCTCGAGGTTGGGAGAAATGGAATTCGAGGGTTTTGGATCCATGTCAGCTCTAGACTCAACTAGTGACATAGGAAGAGTAACTAACTAGGGTAAAAGATCCAAATAGAAGTCGGAGAGGTGTCAAATGTGTTCAGTGTACCGGCTAGCGGAGCTCCTCAGGAGGGTGAGGTAGAGGTGGAGAGCATGGGTTCGAGGCGCAGGTAGCAATCAAGTCAGACCTGCCTCAGCAGGGTTCAAGGAGCCGGGAAGATGATATTTCACTATCAGGAGATGTAAGAGTTAAAATTACATGTCCAACTTTTTAAATACACTGCACCCTGCCCCATGGGCTATTTAGGGCCTGTCCTAAAGGTGGCTTATATGTATTTAAACGGAAGGCTTAGGCATGGCAAAAGGTTCATTTTGCCAGGTCGAAATTGCAGTTTAAACTGCACACCCGGCTTCAAAGACAGGCCTGAGACATATTCAAAAGGCTACTAAAGTAGGTGGCACAATCAGTGCTGCAGGCCCACTAGCAGCATTTAATTTACAGGGCCTAGAACATGTAGTACCATTTTACTAGGGACTTACAAGTAAATTAAATGTGCCAATTGGGTGTAAGCCAATTTTACCATATTTAAGAGAGCGAGCACAAGCACTTTAGCACTGTCTGAGTTGTGTGCAAGAATGTGTATGTGCAGTAAGGTCCCCCTTCATGCACATGTACAATCTTCAAATCAACTCAGACACCCTTGCACAATGGTGCATGTGTGCTGCCATCGGTGGTGGCATGCTCACTTCTGCCCATTATCAGTCTCGTTCACGGTGCATCATCATATTGTTGTCACAGAGATGCAGCCCTGTGCAGACAATTTGTATGTGCGTGGTTTTGAGGCAAATGGGCCATTTTGACATCCTCTCGCATCTCCAGGCAATGCGCCCCTTTGCTTGTTCATGAGATGCAGCCCTGTGTATACCAAATGAGAAACCATGTGTTGAGTCTGCATACCATAAACACATGCACTGTCACAACATAGTGATCATGCAGCCTTCTGTCTAAAAGGTGCATATCCCACAATGCACATATTCAGCACAGTTGAGTCATAATGTGATGTCATACTATGAGCAGGGGGGATACGCCTACAACAGTACAGTGCATGGAATATGCATATCAGGAATGTATCACCATAAATGTTACTACATGTCTTGTCTGTGTACCATACTCACAGAACTAAAATGTCCCTGTAAAGAAGTATGACAAGTTAAGTATGACACCAAGCAAGAATAGCAACTTAGCACCAAAGCATGTCAACTTGCTAAATGGCACCATCACCCCTTAGGTCAAAATGCACTCCTCTACTCTCAAGTGCACACATGTGCCATACAGAAAACAATATTCTACAGTAGTCCTGGTGTGAGTTGCCCATTACACCTTGATGTGCATGGAAACACGTATTCTGGGAAAGTCGACAGTGTCAGTGATCAAATACGCAGTCATGTCTGTAAACATCTGCACTCAAACCCCGGCATCCAATATTCTTTTACAGAACAGCATGTATCATCCCTGTGACCATCTGAGGGGCATATTCCCAAACGCACATCACCCTGCCAATCACACCTGATGTGATGTTTGGGGGGTTATAGGGCCTGAGCACCACTAATAAACCTTTGGAAATCCACAGCCCTAAAATCTAGGCCCACTTACACACTACACGTGATGTCAACGTTGAGGGTAATGGGTGTTGTTTCTGTCTGCTCACCCTGCAACACCCATAGCAAGTCACTCTGCACTATACTCACAACGGTCAAGCCAACAGGAGGGCAGTAAGCAGTGCATGCAAGGAAAAACATGACCGACGACATGCATACAAGAGAAATCACAAAAGCCAAAGCAATTTTAATGTACATATGTACTGCATTAGGCAGCACACATAAAAACAGCAATTAGTCCATCATTGCCAATGTGCCTGAAGGGGTCCCTCCTCACACATAAACATTCTCTCCCCGAACCCATGCGCATGTTCATTACCCAGCAAAGCTGCCTGTCTGTGTGCCACATTGACAAGTCAAGTGACAGTGCATGGTGAAATGCATGCCTGCACCATAAACATGTAAACATGGTGCAGGCACCAGTCACTGAGGTGGATGAGTGTGGAGTTCATCCTCAAAGGAGCAGGTCTCACTCTGTCACTTTCTCGTGTTCAGACAACCCCTGATGTAAGAAAGACATCTGCTGTCCAACAATGCACAAGTGTCCCAACTGTGACCAAGACCCATATTTCCTCAAGCTTGCAACATCTCACCTTTGGAAATGCACATAAGTGAAAGGATCACTGGGTGAAAGGGATAAGGGGCAGTAAAACCAAAGCTGTACCATACCTGCAGATCAACATGCATCTATTAAGATTTCATTACTCCCTTTGACTTAACAAAATGAACAAGTATCTACAACGTGTGTATCATGGCAAATCAAGCATACCTCCCTGCCCATATCATGTGGCACATCACATCAACCCAGATCACAACAGTGGGATAGCCCTAATCATGGCACAACAACAATCATGTTGCATTGCCAACAGAAAGGTGTGGCACCATGCAATCCACCCCTCCAAAAATGAACAATCAACAAAAATATCAGGGTGTACTGAGATGGGATGACTCTCCCACAATGCAGTTTACAGACACATAAATCTGAGCTAATCAACATTGACCACAATGTGGTAAAACCTGCACCAGTGTCACTACTGAACAGAGGACACAACTGGTGTTGCATGTGTATAAAAATTGGCCACTCACATTTGGCCTACTTGTAAACTGTAAGATGATAATGTACAATATACATATAATGTCACATCTGTGATGTTGTACAATGAATCACTATCCTGCATGTAATAGGAATCTCCTCCTAAACATTCTGAATGGACATTGCCATGCAGTCTGCTTGTAAACGTATCCAATGCATGATCATACTTGAGACACACATGCAACTGCATCTCCCCTTCACATTGCAGAGGGAGAAATATCACCTCCTGTACAGCAGCCTGTTCCACTCTTCACTGATGAAGATGAAGACCTCTCAACCATCGACCAGGACACCCTCCAAGAGCTGCTCCACTCCATTGGCACCCCATCGCCGGAAGCAGGGCCATCCAGCAGCGTCGTGGAAGCTCCACCCCCTCCAGAAAACACCCAGCAGCAAGCACCTACCACCACATCTGTCTCCCAGGACCTTGAGGACCCACTTCTGACATTTCAACGTCGTGCGGTAGAGGTCTAGCAGGAGATGACTGGTCAGGTGCGGGTGGGGTTTGACAGCCTGGCGACCAAATTAGATGGGGTACGTGGGTGCCTCAGTCCCATTCGGGGCCACCTAGAGTCCATCACAGGCACCTACAGTCCACTCCATGCTCTCCAGCATACTATGGCTGACATCGCTGGAGTACTGACTCAGAGACAAGAACAACTGTCCAGTCATGGTGGCTCCAGCGATGTCACCAAGGAGTTGCGTCACATGAGAATGATCATGGAGAACATGGAGCGGATGCAAGCCTCACACTTGGCTGCCACAGCTGCACACCACAGAGATGTTGCTGGAATCTTCCAAGACCTGCAGCTTCTCAGCACAGCAGTGCTGCCTCAAGGTTTGGCACAGATAAATGCTGCTGCACCTTCAACATCCACATCTCATCCCCCTGATGTGTCAGTGCCTCACAGTGCCCCAGCCAATGTTCCATCACGCACACGGGAGGCACATGACACATCAGAGGATGAAGATGTGGACAATTCAACATTCTTGCAAAGAAGAAAGCGGTAGCATTTATCTATGTCAAATGGACTGTTTCTGCTGGGATCTGTGCTTAGCATCATGCCCCGGAACATCAGCTTCCACAGTCCCCTGATTCACTCTGCGACACTCACCTTGGACATCGATATGGACTGCCATAATTTGTGAGGTACCCAATGACACTGCAATCAGCCTGCTGACTGAACTCTGCCTCTTCCTCAACATGTCTCTGGATGTGTTACCCCCAAAGGACTCTGTCAGGCCCTCCACTGGGCATCTATACAATGTGGGGGTTGTTTGACCAAGTACTGGGCCAGTCTTCTACCAATGTGAATGCAAATGCAAATAAAACAAGTTAAGTCACACAGATGTGTGTTGCGTATGACCATTCAAATATAGAAGTCTTAAAAAATGTTGTGCCAGTGAATCCATCAAAACTTACACAGAGGGACATATGATAAATGGTCATGTTGAGTCTGTGTCCCAGATAGGCAATGAGATGACCGGGTATGTGTGAACTAGCCGTGCCCTCATTGCTCAAATACAACATTCTTGCAAGATTCAAACATTGCCCTACGTACATGATGGGAATAGGCATGTGCGGAAATATGTTCAAGTCAGTCTCATGCCACAAGTAGTGTCTTCATTTAGCATGGCAAACAAGTCTCACTTGGTAGATCTACTCACCCCCCACAGGGTGGACAAAGCTTGATGTGATGGGGGTCATGGCATGTCACATTTCAAGATAGAGCACACACCATATTCACATAGATGATGAATTGTAATGGCACATATCTACCACCCGCTATTGGAACCACAATGTCTGTTTCAGTGAAGTTGGGTTGGCAATAGGGACTTATCCTAAAGTGCAAGTCCTCAGTCAGCCACTTACTGTGGCTTAACAATGCCTTGAAAATAAGGAAGCCTCTCATGCTGTGCTCACTGTGAAAGGGGAGGGCAATGTGTCTAGTGGTGTGTAGTGCACTGCAATTAGCATATAGTCAGATACTGTACCACCATTTCAAGGGTGGCATCATTATGAGGCAATGCCAAAAGTAGCAGTTGGGAAAAGTGGGTATAACACTGGCACTACAGGGAGCAATGCTTCATTTCCCCTCCTGTTTGCTGTTGAACTGTGTTCTGCCTTGTGCCGTGCACATTTGATCCGCAAAATGACAACATTCTGTATGTGCAGGAAGGTGAGCCTCCGGGAAGCTGTGTTTGAGATGCGCAGGACAAGCATGGTTTCAAGCAAGTAAACCGGAGTCTGTTGCTTGAAGCTCACTGGAGAGCAAATATTTTGGCAATATTGAAGTCTGTTGAGGCGGAATCCACTAGAGGACATTATTTAAAAAGTGTGCAAATCTTGGGAACACGGCGCATACATCCATTATCATGATGGATAAGAGTTGCAATGTCAATGTTTGCTTAAGCCCATGTTTCTACATTGTGTTGTAAATGGGCAACAAAGTGGTGTACAACTCTGTGAGTCACACATAAGATGTTAAACCTTACAAAAGAGTGTCCCTAGCCTAGGGCATAACTCTTACTTGTCATCCTGTAATCCATGCAACTTTCCTGAGCACAAATCAACTGGATCCTGACACTATCCGTCCAGCTAAATTACATGTCATGACCAGACGTACACATTCCAATGATTGTTCTGTGATTGAATAAGTTGTATACAAGGTAAAAAGTACCACTCCACCAATTCACTTCTGACATAAGTGCAACCACAATTCAAACCAGTAACCATTTATTAGTATTTCACAAAATTACCTAACCTAATCTAACACTAAGCACTACAACTAACCTAATCTTAACTAACTGGTACTAACTGAATTCTACTCTAGACTATCTACTTTAACTAATACTAAACACACAACAACATATCTGAGGCAACAACCCCCCTCCCACCCATAAAGCACATCAGCAAACAGGACAAGTACATCTTAGCTAAACATGAACTAACTACACATTTATCCAAAACAAATAATATATATATATATATATATATATTCAAAAGAAGGTGTCCCCCTGCGAGAACGCACTTGACAAGCAGGCGAATACTGTAATTTTGACAGCACTCTTTATTTAAAAAGTGTGCAAAACTACGAGTCCCAGAATGCTGCTAAGGAAACTCCCACCCGAGGGCGTATCAGCTGAGACCTTTAAAAGACAAGTGACTCGTTGCCCGCTTTTTTCTCCGCCCACTGACATCGCATTGAGCCCGTGACCAAGGCGCAGGAGCGCCGAAACGCGTAGGGCTGGTAAATGGGACAAACAACATGATGTCCGGTTATTGTGAATAAAGAGTGCTGTCAAAATTACAGTATTCGCCTGCTTGTCAAGTGCGTTCTCACAGGGGGACACCTTCTTTTGAATATTTAATTCGGCCGGTCCCGGCCGAGAGAACTGCACTCCTGCTAAAGGAAATGGCGGGCTGCCTCACACAGACCGGCTGTGTTTGAGATGCGCAGGACAAGCATGGTTTCAAGCAAGTAAACCGGAGTCTGTTGCTTGAAGCTCACTGGAGAGCAAATATTTTGGCAATATTGAAGTCTGTTGAGGCGGAATCCACTAGAGGACATTATTTAAAAAGTGTGCAAAACTACGAGTCCCAGAATGCTGCTAAGGAAACTCCCACCCGAGGGCGTATCAGCTGAGACCTTTAAAAGACAAGTGACTCGTTGCCCGCTTTTTTCTCCGCCCACTGACATCGCATTGAGCCCGTGACCAAGGCGCAGGAGCGCTGAAACGCGTAGGGCTGTTAAATGGGACAGACAACATGATGTCCGGTTATTGTGAATAAAGAGTGCTGTCAAAATTACAGTATTCGCCTGCTTGTCAAGTGCGTTCTCGCAGGGGGACACCTTCTTTTGAATATATATATATATATATATATATATATATATATATATATATATATATATATATATATATATATATATATATTAGAAACCAATTCTGAACTCCATATAGATCAGACACCGACACAGGGGTAGCGTTGCCATTTCATCCTTCGTTTATTACAAAATTGTCACCATGACGCGTTTCGGCATTCCTGCCTTGTTCACATTGACAGTCGTCTACAAACAGCATACTTCTTTTAAACAGAGTATTTAGGTCACATGACCCAGTTGTTGAATAGCCATAGAAGACAGACTCACTATGCTGCTTGGGATTCAAGGTAAGTACCTTTTTCCTTTACAAATATGTCAGTCTTTAAATAAACATAACCACAATTTCATCATAGTCTATCATCAAGTCAATTACTTTGAAAAATTCATGTCAATCATTTTGAAAAATTTCGAAAAATTTCGGACCCTAGACTGTCCTTATAATACTCAATTCTATTTACATATTGGACCATGTTAATTAAAAACAGGGTACTTTACAATGCTCCACTTGTTTAATAAATCTCACAAGTAGCGCCTACTTAGCTAGGGTCCTTTCAAAATGACATATTAAATTTTAAAACCTCAGTAAAAAGATCATGATGTTAAAAAATAAATATATATAAACACATTTTGTAAAGGAATTTAAAAATTCATTATAGCAGCATCAAAAGGCGAGTAAAGTGCAAGTGCTCTATTTCTCATATAGATTACTTCATTATCGTGCTGCTTAGAGAGATTTTCTTCTTTTTCTCATTTCAATTTTCTCTAAATCCACCAGGCATCTGTCGATATAAACCAGTTACATCCTATTAAAATGCATATAAAACCTCTTTCTTAGTGCAAATTCAATACAATATTAAAAAGATGGATAATCCTTGTCCAAATAAAGTGCAAGTGCTTTACAGTACTGAACTACATACCTATCCTCCCTACTTATATAAAATACACTATAAAGAATTAGGAATGCTTTTATTCCCGGTGGATTGTGCACGATAATCAGTTATTAAAATGTTATCATCTTTTGAGTCTTAAAACTTATAATTCATTCTTTAGGCATCATGTGATTAATTTGTTGTTCCTTTCTCTGTTCATCATTAAAATTATTACTTAAAACAATTTAACTGTAATGGATAATTCATTTAAATCAAATGTACATGCAGATCCTCTTCAGCATTTAATCCATACGGATTTTTTGAATTGAATAACATTATGTATTTTGAGTCAAGTTGGCGGAGTTTGCCTTCTCTGTTTCCCCTCTTCTCAACTTTTGTACTTGATCTATAGCAAAATACGATAGGTCATTAATGTTTCCTTTATGCATCTCATTAATGTGGCGAGCGACCACATAATTTTTGTCATTGTTCTTTACCGCTCTCAAGTGCTGTAAAATACGAATATGTACCATATGGATTGTACTGCCAATGTATATTTTGGGACATGTACATTGGATGATGTAAACCACAAAGTCACTTTTACAATTCAATGAACACCTTATCTTCCATGGATTACTCATCAATGGAGATATGACTTGTCGTTCATTTTTACCATATCTACATGCTTTGTATTTAAAACACTTGTGGAAGCCAGGGCTAGCCTTAAGCCATCCTCCCCCTCTTTCTATTTCTGGGTTGGTCTTAAATAAGTCATTTCTCATGGACTTTGCTTTCTTAAAAGTAACCATAGGTCTACGTGATATCATTCCATGTAGGATAGGGTCTTGTTTCACCAGATGCCAATGCCTACACAGGCTATCTCTCACTTTCGCCTGGTAGGCATTGTATCCAGTGATCATCCTAATCTGACTTTCAGCAATCCTTTTCTTTTCTTTTGCCTTTTCCACATCAGGTTTAAGTAGAAATTCCCTTTCTATGTGTTCCACTTTGATTTTAGCCTGCTTCAATGTATCATGCTTGTACCCTCTTTGCAAAAACCTCTCTGTGAGGGCTTCTTGTGCGTCATGTAAGGCAGTTGGTTCACTACAGTTTCTCTTCATTCTCAAGTTTTCTGCATATGGGATGCTCAATTTTAAGCCTGTTGGATGGAAACTTTGAGCATGAAGAATTGTGTTCCCAGAAGTAGGTTTCCTGTATGTTCGTGTATGAATCATGCCTTGTTTCACATAGACTTCAAGATCCAAATATGTAACACTAGACTCGCTTATGTGTTCCGTGAATTTTAAATTTAGATCATTATCATTAATGTCCTGTATGAACATCTCAGCCAATTCTTTTGATCCATCCCATAAGATGAAGAGATCATCTATGAAACTAATCCATGTGACTACATGGTCGTTCCATATTCTGATGTGTTTGGTTTTGAGCACCTGCTCCTCCCACCAGCCCATATGCAAATTCGCATTGCTGGGGGCGAAGCAGGTGCCCATCGCCGTACCCTGTAACTGCCTGTACGTATCTCCTCCAAACATGAAATGATTATTAGTCAGGCATAGTCTACACATTTCAACTAACATGTTTGTATGTTGGTAAAAATTAATTGATCTGGTACTAAGAAAATGACGTATTGCTCGTAAACCATCTTCATGCGCTATGCTAGTATATAAGCTTACAAAGTCTAGAGTAATCAAAAGATACGTTTCCTTCCAGCCCATAGTATTAAGCTTAATCAGGAAATCTCTTGTATCCTGAATATAAGCAGGTAATGCTTGCACATATGTTTGTAGGAATGAATCTAGGTATCTTGAGGTTGGCTCAAATAAACTGCCAATGGCTGAAATAATCGGCCTTCCCGGAGGTTTTTCTTTATTTTTGTGGAATTTTGGAATCAAATAAAGAGTGGGTAACACTGGATTATCTACTTTCAAAAAGGAATATTAATTTTGTGTAAGTAGTCCTAGTCCTCGCCATCTGGCTAAATCTTTGAAATATTTCTGTTGTACCTCACACAAATTGCTTTGTGGAATCTTTAAATAGCATTTTTTATCTTTCAATTGAGAGATAGCCTCGATGTATATATATATATATATATATCGAAACCAACCCTGCTTCACTTGGAAGAGAGCACGCACACGAAGAATGCTAGGTTTTCAAAGGCATTTTATTCCATAGGGCCTCCTCCGACCCGGCAACAGAGAGAGACGCGTTTCGGCTGTCACAGCAGCCTTCCTCAATCTGGTGAGCGCCATTTTCTTAAAAACTTTTATACTCTGTTCAAATGCATAGACATAGAAAACATATTGCTTACAATTTAAAGACACACATAAATTGAGCACAAGCACGCAGGTGCATTGACATCAGATGCAATGAAAAGTAATGGTGGTCACAATGAGAACTTTGGCATGTAATCATTAAGGGTGGGCGGAATTTGCTTAGTCGCGTTAAGCAAAGTTCCGCGAAACGGTAAAAAATCTCCGCGAGCTACGCGGAATTCCGCGAGCACGCGGAATTGCTTGTTGCGCCCGTGCGCGATGCGTTTTTCGTGTTCGGGACCGCTGTTTACTTGCTCGCGGGGAAATGTCTCGTGAACTTGCCCATGCGGTCGCCAATGGGCGCGGCCATCTTGTTTTTCACTTGTCCCGCCCCGTTCGCTATGCTATTTCCTGTTCCGGGTCGCGTATTGCGTGCTCCCGCCCGTTCGCGATGAGTATTTCCTGTTCGGGAACGCATATTACGTGTTCGCGATGCTTTTTGCGTGCTCGGGGAGAAATATCGCGCAAATTTGCCCATGCGGTCGCAACGGGCGCGGCCATCTTGTTTTTCACTCTATTGCTATGGTTCTGGGCCTGCTTTTCTATCCTCCCTCTATCTTTGCAATCCTTTGTTTCTGTACACTTTTTTAAAATCTTTTTTATTTATTATCTATCTCTCTATTTTCCTGAGTCTATATTTTGAGTTTTTTTTCTACTTTTTGTGACTTTTTCTACTACTTTTTCACTCTTTTTCTATAACTTGCTTTTTTCATTTCTTTTACTTACTTTTCTAATTCCTCCCTTTTCTTTTCTACCCCCCACCCCCGAGTCCCAGAACCATGGCCAAGGGAGAGAGCAAGGGCAACAAGGGCAAGGGCAAGGCTACTACTACTCGTAGCCGCAGCCGCAACCGCCTTCCCTGCGGAAGGTGGCGCCTACAAGGGGTGCAGGCTAGGGACACCTTTACCGAGGCGGAGGTGGCCACACTTGTTTTTATTGTGCAGCGCCACCTCCCCTTAACCCTAGCAGCAGGCGGCAGGCCTGGGTCTGGGTACGGGCTCCGGGAGCATCGCCAGCGGTGGGGAACGGTGCGCCGGGCAGTGTTTCGCTGCTCTGGTGTCCGGCGCACCGATACCCAGCTGATGCACCGGTGGTCCGATATCCTGGACCGGGAGCAGGACCTGCTGGACGTGCTAGGAGTGGAGGTCCCGGGGCTTGGTGAGTAGCTATTTAATATTACTACTTTGTGTTCTTCTGCTCTGTGTTATATATTGCAAATATATTTTTTTTGCGAACAGCAAGAATGCTGCTGCTTGCATTGCAGGTAAATTACGTTTAAAAATCTTCTGTAATTGTTATGACACAGGTGCTCGGCGCTACTAATCTTACTTGTTTGCAACTTTGCTCTCGCTTGGCCTGATTATGTAAGAGTTTACTTTAGAGAACTTAAGTTAGGTAATGCTAGAGAGACTCTAGTCCTTCCTTTGTCCTCCTGCCACTAAGAAGAGATAGTGGTGGATTGATAGGTTTAGTTACTTATTAGTATTAGTTGGTAATTGTTTAGTGGTCTGTGTGACGCATCCTCTGTCACGTCACGTGCTGCTGAGTGCTGCCTACCCCAGTCCTTAGTAGAACCTTTTGTAGTTTGTTTAGTGAGTGGTAATAAGCTTATCACTAGCAGAACATCAGCAGCAACCAACCAACAATTTGGTGTATGCAAAAATGTATGCATGTGTTCTCCATCTATGCATTGTTGAGGACTAAAATAAATGGAAATGCAGACTTAGTGAACAATTGGCCCGTCTGGAATAGGTGGGCTAGGTCAGGTGGTACTTAGGCTTAGTTAGTATTCTGGAATCAGAATGGAACACTGGATTAGTGTTCATAAATAATAACTAGACGGTCCGCGAATCGCGCAATACTAGTCGACCAGATTAGATAGGTCAATTTTATTGCAATTGTTGTTTCCATAAATGTTTTTTGGAGCGTTTTTTAAAATATTTTATTTGTTTCACACCAATCATCCATGTTTGTCTCTTTCTTTCTTACATCTTTCATGATCAGCACCCAGGGGCAAGAAGACGGGGTCGTCGGAGTCGGCGGGAGCAGCTGATGGCCAGGACCGCTCCTCTACCGAGGGCTCTGCTGCTGGCCCCAGTAAGTCCTACTGTTGTTAATATTATTAATTAAACTTCCCTAACTTTTACTGCACCTTATTTTTTCCGAACGGTTTCCAAATTCTATTTTTTACAAAATCTTCTTTGATCTAGACTATCTGTTTCTAAATTCTTGTTATCCCTGCTGCCTCTGCTATGACTCTCTGTACTACTACTATTAGTCTTTCTGTAGCTAAGCTTGCCCAGTTGGCCACTCTTTATTTAAAAGGTTTTAAATAAAACTCAGATTCACCAATAGCTCTAGCCACTGAGTCCAGTCCTTTGGGTTGTCCTCTTCTAGTCTTCTTAATCTTGAGGCTTTTCGACAATTCCCACCAACAAAATGCCCAACCAGATATTTTACTATTTTTGATAGGATAGGACATACTACTACTGTTGTAGGGATTCTGCACATACAGAACTATGCACAAGAAAACAGGGCGTTGGTGATGGGAGGTTGGACCTTCCTCACACCTCAGAACCCACAATCCCCTGACCGAATAGCTATAGTGTCTCATTAGCTCCCCGAACCCCCCGAAGATACCCAATGATTAGACAACTCAGAACATGACACTCCCGACCTCTCAGAGTCGCGGAAGCAATGCACACCCTTTCGCTCACTCACTCGTGTAAGTCCACACCAAATACCACAGAGTCTATGTAAGTTCAAAAGGTTTATTTTCAACTAACAAGCTCTGTACGTTGTTCTATAATGCAGTATACGAGCCAGCACCACCAGCAAAATGAATAAGATTAAAACAATAAACATTGTTACAACTACAAGTCCATAGAAGACAAAAGGGGAAATCATGATAACTGAACAGTCGTGGAAGAACCACCCTCCCCTTGGTAGCAATATAGTTTATATAAAATTATAAATGAAGATCTCTGAGCGAATTCTGGGGGACCCCTCACCTTAGAACCTAGAAGTACTGGTTACATCATAAGCTCTGCAAAGCTCTGGTTCGTAGAAGGGAATCTTCCGCCTGTTATGAGAAAAATGGTGCGCGTTAGTATAATGCAAGAATTTCTCAGTCGTGCCAAAAAGTGTAGCATGTTATGGCTAAGCAATACGGACTGACCAGAACTCCATAACAAAGTGGCTTGTTTTTCGACCTTGTACGCAGCGCTCAGACAGTAGCAGTATGAGCTCATGTGGGCTTAAAGGCGTCTTACACAACAATCTGCGAGGTTACGTGCGCAAAAATAAAAGACAAGAAGCTAAAATGGTTGAATGGCTCAGGCTAACTTAGCAAAGACTAGAATGACCCTAGGGACCATATAACACTACTAGTGTCTACTCTACTCTAGTACCCGATTTGTACTAGTGATGTATGTTGTATATGTATCTAAAAAATGTGGAATGTTTTTTCTAGGCGTTCTACCGACCACCAGTGCCGGGGCCAGCGGCGATGGCGACGCAGCCATTTCGGAGGGAGCAGTAGATGTGGCAGCTGCAGGAGCTGCAGGGGGTGAGCCAGCAGCAGTGGTGGGCGGTGGTAAGTTATATTCCTTACTTATTGACATTAAACTCGCTGCAAGGGTGTACACTGTACTGTTGAGACTTAGTAAGTAAGAAGTTGTTGTGAACAACGGTTGAAGAAGTCACCCTTTACTTAGCAATAGCATTAGCAATAGCATTAGCGGCGGGAGTTGAGTAACTAATGGCCTCTTCTATCTGACTTCAACTCAGCTGTGAAAGTTTTATGGAGAAGACTAAAAGTCAGATCAAATGACCTTGATGGATGTGTTGAACGAAAAGGGAAAGAAGGGTGGAAGGAGGAAGGACGGGCGAGATGTAATATTTATGACTGGCAGAGAAGGATACGTGGGATGCATGCATAGGTGGCTGATAGGAATCAGATGCATGGGTGGTTGAAGGATGGGTGGAAGGTGAAAGAAAAGATGCCTGCCTAGGTGGGTGGGTGAAACTGTATGGGTGGATAGCAAGAATCCTCAGCGGTGTTTGGGTCAAACTCAAAGCCAAGGCAAGCAAGGAAGGAAGGACGCATGGGTGGTGGTTTAAAAAAAAAGAATAAATGTGTGTTGTTGGTGAAACAAACTAAGGTTTGTTGAGAGATTAAGAAGAATGATAGACGTTTACTTTGAATGGATGGATGCCTGGATGGTATTCATCATAGATAGCATAGGTGGAGACTGTCACTGGATGAAGAGTCTTAGTTTGAAGAGAATGTAAAAGAAACCGCGCCAGAGTAGCAAAGCCGAGGAGAATATAAGTTGTATTTTCAGAATACTCCCTTGACTCACAGTAGTTTGCAAGCACAGCATATATATTGTGTATGTATGTAGTTATCATCAAGCGCCTTCCTCCGACTCCGAGGACCACTCCCTACCTATGTTAATTTATTTTCGACAGTGTCATCCAGCCTGCCATGGGTGGCCTATTGGCTGGTTACACTATCAATCTAAACAAAGTACCTCATGTCGTCCCATATATAAGCAATGATCATTGGATCAGATATCATCTGCCTTTTTGTAGTAGTCAGGGCAGGGTGAAAGTGAAATTGAGCAGTTGCTCTCGATGTAACAGAGTATGGCCAGTGCCACCCGTAATAGAAAAATACGAGCTTTCCCACCTGCAGACAGTAGTAAATAAAACTAATGTGAGTCTGCGTCATGACTCGAGTATGTTTGTCTTGGGCGCAAGCTGACTGAGCAGGCATGCCGGCTACAACAAGGTTACTTAATTTCGCTAAACAAGAGAGAAGAAGAAGACTGGTGTACTGTGTACTCGAGTCCATAGTGCTAGTATAATGCCTGAAACTCCCACAAATGTTAGAGCCTGAGGAAGTGGGAGGATAGATATATACCACAAATGTTATGTACTGTGCTTGCTAGTGCTACTGTGCCACTATGTGTTGAATTAATTTTGTGTTACTGTTTTGCTAAGAGTATTGGTTACAATAGTCTTTTTTTCTTTCTTGATATAGCTCCTCCTTCCCAAGCAAAACTAACCAGGAAGGAGTTGGCAGCCATGGCCCGGCGCCGGAAGCTGGAGGCCATCTGCCAAGAATACCGGCGGCTGGTGGTTCTGGCGGGGGAGGAGGAGGAGGCGGCAACAGCTGCAGCCTCCTCCAATGCCCCGGGCCCCGGCCAGGCCCCTCCAGTGGTACGGCGCCGTGGTCAGGCAGCCGCCCGCCGCCGCACTTCAACATCCAGCACTGCTGCCCCCCCCTGTGGATGCAACTGCAGGGCATATGCGCGCCACATTCTCCTCCGAAATGCGCGTGTAGAGGAGCAGTTAGAGGAGGTGAAGAAGAAGATCAAGGTCCTGGAGAAGGACATCAGAAGAGCCCGCCGATAACTTATTAGGACCCTGTTGGATTGCCCCTTTTTTAATCCTTTTTTTGGTGGCTGGGAATTGGGTGTTGGGGTTTATTTATTATGGACATTTTGGACATTGGTTGGACTTTCTCGTTTTGGACATTGGTTGGGGTTAGGGAGAGGGGTGGGTCGGGAGTTGTGGGATTTTTTACATAGTTTATTTTTGTTAGGGTATTAAATTATATTTATACTTAAACATAGCATACGTTGTTAATGTTTTGGGGGGGTTACTGTTTTACGTCACATGGTTTCCTTGCTGCTGCAGGGCCGCAGCCAGTGTTTGATTTAAATAATCTGCCGATTTTGTAACACACAGATAGATGCGGTACCCCTCACTGAGTGACTTGTCCTACTAGTCAGTCTCTCCTCCTAGTCCATTATTATACCTCCCCCAAACTTCTTATCTTACCTGTGATTGATGTTTAAGTTAGGCACAGCGATGGCTGCATGGCGATGATGGTTTGGTTTCCCAAGAGAATGGAGATGCCATGGTTGTGGTGGTAGTAGTAGACACTGGCAGTAGCATTTGCAAAAAAAGAAAATGAGACAGTCAGTCGCCTCAGAGAGACTCTGGGAGGAGTAGTAGAACGAAGTAAATAAAAACATAATGGTGGCAGGGATAGCCTAGTACAACAAGTTACAAACTGTAGTTGTGTCGAGTCACTCGACACAAGCGTAACCTTTAGTGCTGTGTAGGAGGATGTTGATGAATCCAATCGATGCCGGAAATGAATTATGATGGATTAAGTTCCTTTGGGAAAAAAATTGACTTGCAAATATACTGAGCATGGGTGGGCAAGCAGAAGAAGATCCTCGCCCTGCCTTGAAATTGAATTAGTGTTGCTTTCACCACATCCGCCCCAGCAAGCGTGTGATCAATTATTGGTGTACAATTTATTTAGTCACACCTCAATATAAATCACACAGCCCGGGGGAAGAGGGTTAGGGTTTGATGAATGGTTGGGAAGGGGGGCTTGGGGAAATGTTTGACAAAGAAAAACACTACGCATGGACAAACAACAAAACACAATCTTGGCAGACGACCATATCCATAAATCTGTTAAGGGAGAAAAAGGAAATGCATGCATGATGATGATAACTTGATGGTTAATGATAAGTAGTACTTACTAACTACTACTAGACAATTAGACAGTACAGGGCAGCAGTATATTATGCAATTTGCCTTGCCTGTCTGCCCTCAGAGAGACCCAAATTACATACAGTTTCTGTTCTGTTGTACCGGGCTTACTTTTAAAGATAGCAAAGAAAATTAAAAAATAGCTGCAGGGATGAATTATAAGCAGAGAGCAAACATAATAACAACAACACACAGTCGTAATGATTGAAGATAAAAAATTAATCAAATTATTTAAAAGATGATGAATGTTGATACTGTTACTGTATGTTATCCTGGTCAAATTGGGGAGTTGCATCTCGGCATTCTTCTTGGTCCTCCCTTCCATGGACGCTCCGTCCATCAATCTTGGGTGCCGCCACTGCCTGCCTGGCGGATGCGGATTGGTAAGGTAAGTGTGAGTTGTTTTTCCCAGTATAGCACAGGGTAAGGGCCGGCCTGCAATTGTAGATGGAAAAACAAAAGGGATATTGAAAAATCAAGGAGAAAAAAATGCATAAATTACGGTGGAGTGCAACAAGAACACTTTCAGAGGCGGCATGGATACATCATGTCTACTCTGTTTCCAGCATTAACCTACAACAACAACAGGACAGAGCAGGCCCACGGCACCCGTGACCCATCCTCCATTTAGCTTACATTTTGACAGAGGCAGACAAAGCACATATACAGCAACATAGCATTTTCCAAATTAAGTGACTAAATCAATGCACCGCTGTCAGTCATACCACTACACTCGACTCCACCACTACACAGACATGTAGGTCTGCTGTGGTTGTTGTTGACTTGTTTACCTTTTATGCCACTCATGAAACGCCCTGACTTATTCCATCAATCATCTCCGATCCTACTGAGTGACTGCGAAGATATTATGTCACTGTGGTCATCATCATGGTGTTGTCCAACTCAGTGTGCAGTGTACAGAGTGAGTCCACATTCCATATTCAAAATGCAATGGATCGGCCAGCAGTAGAAGTACAATTTTGTTATTAAAAAACAAGAAGGGAAACATTGACTTGAGTTACTTTTAGTGTGTAGATTAAACAATAGTACACAATGAATTCACTTCATGCACAACAAACAACAACAACACAAATGACTCAGTCAGCGTCCAATGCATGCCATCATTCATTACCTGTTCCTTCTCATCTTAAGTTAAGGGGCCGTCTCTCTCGGCTCGGAAAGGAGGATAGCTATAGTAGTCATCATGTTCCACTTCTTTTGGAGGGGCTCAACGAGGCAACATTTTCTTTTTTCTTATATTCTTCTACATCCAATCAACATCTGGCTTGAGGGAAATGGATTTAGGGCAAGTCAGGAGGATGGAGGAGCAGGACTCGGAGGAGTGGACTTCAGTTAAATGCAGACAGCTGCAACTCCAATATGGCAATAAAAAGACTAGAAGACGGTGATGATGGATTTGTTGTGATTCGAAGTTTCGAACCAGAAAGACAGACACACACAAATAAAAGTAAATAAGGAAGGAAGAAAGTAAGAAGTTCAAGCCTAGTTGTCAGGGAAGTATAGCTCATCCTCAAACTCTGGGGGTTCAACCAGAAGTAGGTAATCATCTAACACACTACTGCCGTCACCTAAGTCGCTGTCCTCATCTTCCTGCGTTGATTCATGTATTGTGTAATTCGGTGGTATAAAGTGCTGATTCATTTTGATCATGGTTAACCTCTCCACGTTTTTGGGCGAGAGACTGGTCCTTTTCACTGTTACAATGGCACCAGCAGCACTGAAAACACGTTCAGAAGAGACACTTGCGACAGGGCAAGCCAGATAGTTTATTGCCAGCCTGCTGAGCACTGGCCATTGGCCCCTTTTCCCATACCAATACCGCAATGGGTTTTGATCAATGTAGACCTCTGTTGGGTCATCCAGATAGGCCTGGATCATCCGCTCAATGTTCAGGGGTGCTACACTTTGTTTGGCCTCTTTTGTCTTTGCATCAGCACTGGACCTAGCAAGCCCTTGCTGTAAATACCAATCCTGTGCCGATTTTACTGGGGCTGATGATCCGGTTCTTGCTGTTGTCGATAGTGTTGGTGACCGCTCTGAGCCACACGCCCTGCCCTCAGGCTCTGAAGTGGAACTTGATGCCGGATGCCCTGCTGCAGTACTTGTTGTGGGTTTGAGTAGCATGCCTTTAATTGCCAGCCGTTCATTTTCAAAGTCACTGGCTACCTCAGCTATCCAAGTTTTGTACCGGGCAACCTCCAGTTCTGAAAAAAGGAATTAATGTCTTACTGTTCAGTGCCGATTTGTACTGTGAATCCAGAATTGTGGCACAAATGTAATGTTTTTCTGACACAATCTTAGTTTGCACCCTTGTATTTTCAGCTAAGCGACGAGATAAGCTCTCCACCAACTCATATGCTTCATTTTTTTCCTCCACACCTATGTATGCTTCAGACACCTCCTTCAGCTGTTGCTCTAGCATGTGCAACAATGGGATAGCTTGGCCCATAGTACAGTCCTCCTTGCTGACTTCACGTGTGAAGACCTCGAAAGGAAGAAGCATCTCTGTCAAGCATTTAACTAGGCACCATTGGTCCATCTGAAGGGTCATGCCTTTCACAGTAGCATCCCCTCTTTGCATGACAAATTCATTGATTGGTCTGTACTGCTCAAACAGACGGTCAAGCATGTAATAAGTTGAGTTCCAACGTGTTGCCACCTCCTGGATGAGTGCTTTGACTGGCATTCTATAGTCACGTTGAATGATCCTCAGCTGCTTCCGGGCTTTAAAAGAATGGCTGAAATTTGTGCATATTCTTCGGCAGGTGGTCAGTAAGTTGCTGACTATGGCTTCTTTTTTCAGAAAGTCTTGAACAATAATGTTAATGCAGTGCGCCAAACACGGGACCCTGAAATAGCCACCATCCTCCATGGCCTTATGTACATTACTGCCATTATCCGCGGCAACAAAACCAATGTTAAGCCCTCTTGGGCGCAGCCATTCAAAGACTTTGCTGTTAAACTCTTCCAAAATGTTTGCAGCAGTATGAGATTTCTCCATGGCGAACATAGCTACAGTTGCATGTTTCCGAGTAGCATTAAAAATCTCAGCAGTGTCAACAGCACCTGCTTCATATATCTTTTCTCTAAACCCCCCAAAAGAGATCCAGTGTGCAGTGATGCACATGTAATCAGTGGCTTGGCAACTGGTCCACATGTTTGTTGTCAGGTGGATATTGTGAACAGCACTCTGCTGCAAAGCTTGTCCAAGCAATTCCAGCACATCGTGATATAGTGCTGGAACAGCAACTCTGGCGAAATAGGACCGGCTGGGAACCTTCCATTTAGGGCAGATGGCTGACACAAATTCAAGGAAACTCACCCCTTCCACAAAAGAAAAAGGGAGAAGGCCCAGCGCTAACATTTTAGCCAGCTTCGCATTGTACAAACCTGCCGTTGGGTGGTTGCATTCCTACTGCCCCTACGACCTAAGCATGCTGTCAATGGTAGGCTGGATTATTTTCCTTTGTGGTGCAGCTGTCTTCTTGAACCCAGTTAGGCTCAATGAAGCACTTTTTTTCATTGCAGTACTCGATTGCCTTGGTGTCTCAGTCTGACTCTGAGTCTGACTCTTCTTACGGTGCCACTGAGATGTTGCTGAGGATGTGGGCGGTACCACTACACTGCTGGGGACAGGGCTAGAAATGTCTCCCTCTTGTTCACCTTCCACCGCGATCATATCTTCTTCTTCTACTTCTTCATCCCCACCAACAGCAATGGGTGCAGTTTTACTTTTTTGTACGCGAAGTAGGTGAGCCTCCCACTGGATCATGTGGTGTTTTTGGAGATGACTTGTTTGGCCTCCGGTACCATAGTTTGTACCAAGCTTACCCCGCCTAACAGCATGTCGACAAATTGAGCATATAGCAATGTTCTCCTCCTTACTGCTAACCGAAAAGAAGTCCCAAACTGGGGAGCTGAACTTTCTGGCGCTGCTGGAGGTGCCACTTTGAAAGCCAGATGAACTGGAGGGTGGGCGTGGAATTTGACTCTGTGCACTTACAGTACCACTACCTACTGAGGTGGTGGTTGAGCCGGATGTAGGTCCCTGCCGGGCCTTAGCAAATGCAAATATGGAAGCTGGAGGTGGTGTTACCTGTCTTGATGGTATCCGTGCTACATCCCTCGCAGCGATTTTGGATAGGGTAATAATGTTGGTCTCCATCTCCTCTGGGCCGGGAGTGATGTTCATGATGACTGGCTCGTCATCATCATCCCCCTCTTCTACATCTTCCTCCATAACTCTAAGGCTTTCTAGAACCTTCCTTTTCACTAGCCTTGTCTTGTGGCATGCATCACTCTCAGACTGAGCTGGTGGCTTCCAAGTGGCAACTAGATCATCAGAAGCGGGGCTTGAAGAAGAAGTTAATGGACTAACCCTCCTTTTCCTTGCTGGGGATCTGGAAGACAATGGATCTTCTGAAAGAGTGGCTTGCTCCTCTTCGTCTGCAGGAAGCTCGATTTCCTGAACTGCCCCTACTTCAGGAGGAACAACTACTATTGTGGGCTATTGTTGCGGCTGTTGTTGCGGCTGTTGTTGTGGCTGTTGTTGCGGTTGTTGTTGCAGCTGTTGTTGCCCACTTATCTGCTGAGTTTCCGCCTGCGTTGATTGGGTACTACTTTGCAATAATGACAGTTCAACATCACTGCTCGTTAGTAGACTGGCTACCTCTGCGACACTCATGGGCTTGGGCCTAGGTTGGTGGTGTGGGCCCGCTGATGCGGAGGTGCTGCTCCCAGCTTGGTCCCCGGACACCGTTGATGCAGGCGTAATTTTTTGTTTCCCAAAAAACATATTGGCCGGCACACCAGTCTTGGTAAGTGGCAGTGCCACTTCCTTCTTCTGTTCCTTCTTCTCACTGGCAACTTTCTTGGTACTGGAGGACCTGGTACCTTTCTTTGGGGCCATCTTCTTTTTCCTTCCGATGTCAGCAGGACGCAGGTGCACAAGTTGCAGAGATGTCTGTGGTCACACGTGGACGTGACGTGGTGCACAGCAGGACTTCTGTCTGGCAGTACAACGGGTGATGATGACACCTCCTCCTCTGTCTTTTTGTGCACCTAAAAGCAAAGAACCCAGGAGAAGAACATCAGTGAAATGTTGCATTTGTTGTTGTGGTTCAATTACTACTAGTACAAACAAACAAATATAATATATAACTTAGTGTGTGGTGGTCACACTTGTTAGTGTTATATTATTAAATTTTATTAACTCAGTTTAAAATATAAAAAAAAAACATAACAGTGTAGCCATTTGTGAGACTTTGACAACAAGGGCTTTCATGGTATACTGTGTACACTCAGGAAGGATAGGAAAGAAGAAGAACAAAAACCAAAATACAAATGTAATGGAAGTGGAACCTGTTTAGCATTAAATTATTTGCTCATCATGTCATTCAGGGAGCTGCAGCTGGCAAAGGGGATGGATGGAAGCAGTAAGCCAAGAGGAACATAGGAAAGACATGCAGGCATATATGGCAAAAGCAGCACACTACTAAACTACCACCACAAAATGGCCACCAGCCACATGGACACTCACAGTCACAAGCAACAAGCAGGAGGCCTGGAAAACAATGAACTGAAACAGGCCTATAATAGCCAGGCAAAGGAGGCATGCTAAACAACACTGCTTTAATGCAAAAATGCAAAAACGAAAATCCACAGGGCTAAACAAGGTGTGCAAGTTACACAACAACCACACCACACACACACACACACAACAAACGCATTTATTTAACACACACCCAAAAACTGAAATACCCCAAAAAATACACATATTGCAATTCAATCCAATGCCATCCATGCCTTAAATGATGTTTAAAATAAATTCAACACACACCAAAGGAACAGTTGTTTCATCATGCACCCATGACTAGCTCTGGGCCTAATGGCTACTCACAATAAAAAAAAATTAAAATGATGAAAAGTACCAAAATTGTAGTTGCAGCAACTGCAATGCCCCAATCAAACAAACAACACCAACTTACTTGTAAAATCTCAAATCAAAAAGTCCTCAAATCCAAAAGTCCTCAAATCCAAAAGTCCTCAAATCCAATGATATATGATGCAGCAGACACAAAGAGTGATCCTTCCAGCTCCAAATCCAAATGAAAAGTTAACAGGACATGGACAAAGCACTGGGAGGAGCCTGCTGGACAGGAACAGGAAGTTGGAGACTCTGGGGCACTTCCTTTCTCTCCCAAAAAAAAGTTTTTAAAAAAAGAAAGGACTCCTTGCACCAAAAAGTACAGCCAAATGTCAATCTGAGGAGTTTTTTTCATCCAAATCATCATTTTCAAGAAGGTTTTATGCTGCTCCAGATATTATTCTTCTCCAGATTGCAAATTTTGCATGTTCGGCATCGCGAGCTTCACCAAACTTCCGCCGGATGTCCGATGGCACGTCCGAATGACGTGTTCGTGATCGCACACTCTTGCGGTGTCCGATGGCACATCCAAAATGACGTGTTCGCGATCGCACACTCTCGCGGTGTCCGATGGCGCGTCCAAAATGACGTGTTCGCGATCGCATACTCTCGCGGTGTCCGATGGCGTGTCCGAATGACGTGTTCACGATCGCACACTCTCGTGGGATCGCGGGATCGCGCGGCCGGCTACCAAAATCTCGTGGCGCACGCGAACGGATAGGAAAACTCGTCGGCGAACGCAGGGATCCCGGTAAGTCATTACCGCGTGCGCGAAAACGCATTTTTAAAGTGCGAACAAGGAAAAAATTCTGCTACGCCGCGGATCGCGGAATTTTTGGCAATTCCGCGTTCTCTGCAGAACGCGGAATTGCCAAAATTCCGCAAATTCCACGAGCGGAGCGGAATTTACCACCCAGGCTTAGTAATCATGATGGTATAAATGCATAGTGCATGGTGTAGAGATAAGCACCTTTGACCCGCATAGTGCGTCATAGGACCCACCCCAATTTGCCTGCAATACGTGCTCATAACTAAAATGCTACCAATGTATCTTTGGCAATGATTCTAAACAGATGCTAAAAGAATCACATGTTGTATAACAAATAGCGCGAACATTATTGTTATAACACATTATAAAACAATCTAATATGCTGCACGTATGTAGTGCCATAGGGAGATAAGATTATATGTGGCTGTCCCTTAAATTAATTAGAAAACCCCCTTGGAGCATTATATCGGTGACTCTGATTCATGTCAGCGATGCGGGGCGTGTTTTACATGCCGGGTCATATAGCAACGTCAATCTTTCTTCAAAAGTCGCCACACCAAATGTGCTGAAGAGCTTAACTGCAGCCCTGCATTTAGTCCACACCAACTCACGGGACTACTTATCCCACAGTGCTCCGTTTCAGTCCCATCCAGACTGCAGCAAACACCAGCCAGTCTGCAAGTCTCAGGAACAAACATTATGTCCAAATGGACCATTTAACCCTTGCCTGCACATCCAAGCAGGCAAACGGCACGCATCGATGTTTGACTGACAAACGGCAATGTGCAACATCGCCACGCCACCAAGTTCCCAAATCCTGGCTCCCAAGCGGACTTAATAAAGCACATGGGTGTGAGTAGAACCGCTTCTACTCTTACCAATGTCAGACCATCTCCATCAAATGCACAAACACGCAGTCAATATAAAGTAATCTTTGTGCAGGGTCGGGGGAGGGCAATGTTCAAAAATCCATTTTGGCCAAGCAAACCTCACCATATCAGCGTCGGCTGCAATGGTGTCCAGTCACCAGAAACCGATCGGTCCAAAGTATGAGGCACTTCGAGCCAGGGGAAGGCTGAAGACCCCGCGCTGAATGCAAGAAGACCTCTGCGCGTCGAGATCTCCGCCCTCCATACTGCTGTCATCCATTCTTCCTCGTTCCGGCGGTATCCCTGGGGGCTAATCAGATTAGCATTACCATGCTCCTGCTCCTCCAGACTGCGGTCGCTGAGAAGCCCAAATATAACGACTGGTGGTGCGTGTACAGTGCCGACCACTCACACTGAAAACTATCGAAACCAACCCTGCTTCACTTGGAAGAGAGCACGCACACGAAGAATGCTAGGTTTTCAAAGGCATTTTATTCCATAGGGCCTCCTCCGACCCGGCAACACAGAGAGACGCGTTTCGGCTGTCACAGCAGCCTTCCTCAATATGGTGAGCACAATTTTCTTAAAAACTTTTATACTCTGTTCAAATGCATAGACATAGAAAACATACGGTGAGTAGTCGCGCTTAACAAACACCTGATTGAAAAAGATACACATAAATTGAGCACAAGCACGCAGGTGCATTGACATGAGATGCAATAAAAAGTAATGGTGGTCACAATGAGAACTTTGGCATGTAATCATGATGGTATAAATGCATAGGCCATGGTGTAGAGATAAGCACATTTGACCCGCATAGTGAGTGATAGGACCCACCCCAATTTGCCTGCAATACGTGCTCATAACTGAAATGCTACCAATGTATCTTTGGCAATGATTCTAAACAGATACTAAAAGAATCACATGTTGTATAACAAATAGCGTGAACATAATTGTTATAGCACATTATAAAACAATCTAATATACTGCGCGTATGTAGTGCCATAGGGAGAGAAGATTATATGTGGCTGTCCCTTAAATTAATTAGAAAACCCTTTGGAGCATTATATCGGTGACTCTGATTCATGTCAGTGATGCGGGCGTGTTTTACATGCCGGGTCATATAGCAACGTCAATCTTTCTTTAAAAGTCGCCACACCAAATGTGCTGAAGAGCTTAACTGCAGCCCCGCATTTAGTCCACACCAACTCACGGGACTACTTATCCCACAGTGCTCCGTTTCAGTCCCATCCAGACTGCAGCGAATACCAGCCAGTCTGCAAGTCTTGGGAACAAACATTACGTCCAAATGGACCATTTAACCCTTGCCTGCACATCCAAGCAGGCAAACGGCACGCATCGATGTTTGACTGACAAACGGCGATGTGTAACATCGCCACGCCACCAAGTTCCCAAATCCTATATATATATATATATTTTATTTTTTTATAAAACAACAAATACATCAACCCCCCACCCAAAGGAAAAGGAAACTTAGCCCCGAATACTATATCAAGAGAGTAAAAAATCTAAAACATTGTTAAAATATTACACTACCTATTCCTACACTACAATTACACTACCTAACGCTTAAAAACCTACACAATTACTAATTTTCAGGAGAAAAAAACATTGGGGGACTGGCGAAAAGGGGGAAGGGTCACAACTTGTCCATGTCAATATGGGAGACCCAGGGCAGCCTTGATGTCCTGGAGGTGGGTGCTCTGCTTCGACATTTCCCTTTCAATTCGGGCCAGTCGGACATTCATGTCCATCATGCACCGACGGTCCCTGTTTATGAACCCCACAGCATGTGTCGGTGCTGCAGATGGCTGTGGGGCAGTCCCTTGTCTGCGTGGCTGTGAGGGGGCACCTGCTTGAGTGCTAGATCCTGAAGCAGCATGTTGGCTGTGTGGTGTCTGTATTTGATGGGCAGATCTTTGGCCATGTCTGGACCCACGCCTGTCGTCAGATGGGCCAGGTATGGCCTGTGTGTCCCTCAGCAACCTTTGCAGTCCAACTTCTTGCAGAGACTTCCATCTCCCAGCTGCCCTGTCAGCTCTGTACCTCCTAGACATGGTACGATATCCCTTGGCCACCCGGCGTATGTGCAAATATCGCTCTTTCCGGACCTGAAATGCGTGTGCCTCCTCTGGCGACATGTTGTCTGTAAAATAATAGCAATGACAATATGTGAGTCCAGATGACTATATCAATGTTCTCCATTTAACTCTGAAACACAAGGTCAGTAAACCAGGAGAGCCTACACTCTAACGAAAGATTGTGAAGTTCAAAAGTGACATGGACAATGCAATGTTGAATTAAGGACCAGTTACAACATGATGGTGGCACTGACATTTCAGTGCATGGCATGTGACATGCAGTGTCACAACACAATGAAATTGTCAATGTCACATGATGGTGCTGTCACATACCCTGACTGAGGGGGATATGTGCAAGGAAGTGGAGGAGAGAGGCATTAGCCCTCCGGGTGTAGCGCCTCACTCCTCCACTTCTGAAACACAAGGCTGCACCATATGTACAATAATGTGGTGCAGCCCTGCATGTCCCCCTGCGATCGCGCTAAGTTTATCAACTCAGCCCTAACACAGGCACCCTTGCACAAGATTGCAAGGGTGTCTGTGTGCAGGGGACAATTGTTTATGTGTAGGAAGGTGTCCTTTCCTGCACATGAACAATCCTTGAAAAACCCTTCTGTCACTTTCATGCGTGCTGCATCATGCAGCACACATTGAAGCGACAAAATTGCATTTTTCCTTTTATTTGTACATGAACAGGAAGGGACACCTTCCTGTACAGAAACAAACAATGCAATTGGTCTTATTCAATGTGGAAAACACAACGTTAGGTGGCTGAACTCTGACTTGTACATGAGGCGCAGCCCCTCTCGCCACCACAACTTCACAATAGGTGAGGTTGTGGTGGCAAGAGGGGCTTGTACATTTGTCCCTGAGTCTATCAGGGGAATGAGCCCAAGGAGACAGCTTGACAACACCATTGCAGAGCCAAAACATGGCAATTAAATACATAGGGCCATCTTTGCTAGGTGGTTGGGGAGCGTATCATTGGTATCCTTGGCTTAACGCTACGCCCTGCAACTTCTGGAAAGCTGGTATGCAGCAGACCTACAATAGTACTGTGCAGACCTGTGTCTGACCCCGCATGGCCTGAAAAAAACTACCTCCTTGGGCATAATCTGGCCCACTTGCACAATGCTGCAAGTGTCTCTGCGTTGAGGTGGAAGATTAGAATGGGCCACAGAGTGGCCCTTCCTGCACATGACCATTCCTTACAATATGTACAGACAAATCAACGTGTGCTGCTTCATGCAGCACATGTTGAATTCACATGATGACATTCTCAGCACTGATTGTTCATGTGATGTAAGGCGCACCTTCATGCACTTGAACAATCAATGGTGCCCTGTTGTTTCCAGGTGTACCGCACAACGCAGAACACTTTCGAACAGCATGTTTGTGAACTAAATCAAGAAATCTCACCACTGTGCATATTCAGATACAATATGCCAAGGGTATCACACATTACGCACTCCAAACCATTCCAGCTGGCCTTGGAGAGACTGTCCAGACCACAAATTGTTTGTTTGTGCATGTATTCAGCTCCCAACCTTGGCACACAATATATGATGTGAAAAGGTGGTTCAGAGCCCTATTGTGCTTCATGCTCAGGCAGCCAGCAAAACGCAGCATTGTGACCCAGACTAAGGCAATCATGCTCCCACAATGCTGTACAATGTAACGTTGATGATTAAATGGTGTGCTCGTGATATGCACCAACATGGCAAAGATACGACACATCAGATGAAAGACAAGTCTTTATTGTCAGTAATCCTAGCTTGTGACCTAACTTTGCGTTACAGTGATGCCGACACATACAAAGGAGGTGTGACTCTGGATCCTGCAGCAATAAATTTGTAATCACTGACACAAGCTTACATATTGTGGATGTGACGGACTCTTTGTAGTGGTTTCAGTGAATGACACCTGGTGCAACAAAGATTTGAACATCATTGACAGTCATCTCAGCCAAGGATGTACACGCATTCCATGTCTGGTCATAGTCATCACCAACACCACTCACATGTCTCCTCTCCTGTCTGTATGCTGTGTAATCCACATGCATGTGCTGGAGTGACATAACCCATTGATATTTCTTGCATGCGTATCACTGACTGGGGATGTGCAAAGTTACATCCGGAAGACATATGCATTGCTCTATCTTCACTTAATGATTTGTTCACACTTTTTTGAAACTTCATCACACTGGAGGCAAGGTACATGTGATACACACCCATATTGCATACTACTACGTACAGGATTTAACCCAGACATTCATCACATCTCACAATTACAATATTTAATGGATGAACTCACCAGTGGCGTGTGGGTCCCTGAAGGCGTTGATGTCCCCCTGAGTGATCAGTGGTCGGCCAGCTGTGAGACATGAAAAGAAACGTGTGTTGGTATCAGACGGGAATTCACACATGTGTCCTATTCATCATCAGATTCATCAACATCAATGACTGTACTGTTGCAGTTTCTACCAACAACATCATGCTCTCCATGGTCTGTAGACAATATCATCGCTGCAGATCGCACATGGGTGTGCCACGACAATTGATGATGTATGATCACACTTTCTGTATGTGGCAGACTGACACTCTGGAGATGGCCAATTTTGTAAAAATCACTTTGTCCTATCTCATCATACATTACACAAAACCATCCATGGGATGTTGCAATTGTGATTGTGAGACAGTGTTGCAGTGATGTGATACTTCACATACATTGTGAAGTGTCAACATGTGATTAGACCCTTGCACAGTGGTGCCAGACATGTTTGCACATGAGGCAGTGTGTTATGTCATGTATCGGTTATTGTGCAGCTCACTTGGCCATCTCATTCCCATTCAGGGTACACACACATATCTGCTCATACACTATCTTCATAGGATGCACTGCGCAGCCCACCTTGACACAGCACTTCATTTTATGTGTTTCAGAGTGTACCCATTCCTGAACATTATCATACCTCATCATGAACACTGTCTCACTTGCACAATGGTACAAGGGTGATTGTGTGGAAGCTGGCATCTTCATCCTACATGACTGACTGACATCATCCTGTAGCACTTCTCACATAGGGGAATATGTACAAGCCCCTATTGCCACCACAACGTCACTTTTAACGACAATGTGGTGGCGATAGGGGCTTAGCCTTATTTACAAGGCAGCGTTAAGCCACTTAATGTTGCTTAACGCTCCCTTGTAAATAAGGCCCCCTTTCATGCTATTGTTAGAAATGGGATTTTTGGTAGGCTAGGGCGTGGGCCAAAGCCAGGCAAAAACCACCCCTCTAGTCAGGATGAGGGAGCTACACTTCTAAAATAACCCCTGCTCACCCCCTTGGTAGCTTGGCACGAGCAGCCAGGCTTATCTTAGAGGCAGTGTGTAAAGCATTTGCACATAACCAACAGTAATACAGTGTACGCACTACAAAAGGACACCACACCAGTTTAGAAAAATATCCAATATTTTTTTATAATTAAGACAAGACCAAAAAAACGATAAAAATCCACAATACTATACTTAAAAGTTCACAGTTCCAAAAATACGCTAATTAAAAAGAGTTCCTTGTGTGGATAGCTCCGTCCGGGCTACCACGGCGTCGTAAACAACAAATCCAACAGTTCTGGCTGGTCGCGGGGTCGCGGGCCAGCTACGGTGTCGGGAAGACCCGCAAAACAGTACCTGTGAGAAATGCAGGGCGTTGAGGCCCTTGAAGTCACTCGCGTTGCAGGTCGAGCTCCTCTCTGGTGGAATCAGGAGCGCTGGCGCCGGCAGGCGTCGGGTGCTGCGGTGCGAAGTGCAGCGTTGCGGCGTGCGGTGCCCCCAGGCCGCGGTGCGAGCAGCGGCTCGGTGGCAGCATCAGATGGCATCGTCGTGAGCCAGGGTCGCTGTGCGAGATGAAGGGGGTGCTCGCCACGGTGCTGGCAGGCCACAGTGCAAGCAGCGGCGTCATCGTTGGTGAAGCACTGTCGTTGGCTGACGAACTGGAGACGATGGCGCCGGCATCAGTAGGCCAAGGCTGCGGTGCAGGATGAGGGCGGTGCGTCGTGTGACTTACGAACGGTGCCCTCGAACCACGGTGCAAACACCGGCCTCGATTTCGGCGGGAAGTGGCGGAGTCAGGCAGGCCAAGGCGTCCTCGTGAAGCAAGGCGGTGCGGAATGCGGTGCCCACAGGCCAATGGTGCGAGCAGCGGCTCGGTGGCGGCGTCAACAGGCATCGTCGGTGAGACCAGGGTCGCGGTGCGGCATTGCGGCGGTGCCCTCTGCGGTGCTAAAGCTTCGGCGTGAAGCGAGGCGGTGCGCAGTGCGGTGCCAACAGGTCGTGGTGCAAGCAACGGCTCGGTGGCGGGGTCAACAGGCGTCGTCGGTGAGACCAGGGTTGCGGTGCGGCATTGCGGCAGTGCCAAAGCGAGGCGTGAAGCGAGGCGGTGCGGAGTGCGGTGCCCACAGGTCGCGGTGCAAGCAGCGGCTCGGTGGCGGCATCAACAGGCGTCGTCGGTGAGACCAGGGTTGCGGTGCGGCATTGCGGCGGTGCCCTCTGCGGTGCCAAAGCTTCGGCGTGAAGCGAGGCGGTGCCCACAGGTCGCGGTGCAAGCAGCGGCTCGGTGGCAGCATCAACAGGCGTCGTCGTCGGTGAGACCAGGGTTGCGGTGCGGCGTTGCGGCAGTGCCCTCTGCAGTACCTTCAGGACACGGAGTAGGCAGTGGCGTCGTAGACGTCGTCGAGTTGGTGTTCTTCAGGTGGCAGCACAAAACACACAGTCCCCAGTGCTGCGGGTCGAAGAACTTGAAGTCTTTGCTGTTCCTGAGACTTCGTGAACAGGGGGCAAGCTGTACCTCAAGCCCTTGGAGAGACTCACAAATTAGGTTGCAGAAAGTCCAGTCCAGGCCTTTCACTGCCCAAGACAGAAGCAGCCACTGCAGGTCAGCACAGCAAAGCACCCAGCAAAGCAGTCGTTCCTTTTCGCAGCTTCTCCGGCTCTTCTTCTTGGCAGTCTTCTTGTTCCAGATGAGTTCTGAAGTTCAGGGATCTGTGACCCAGTATTTGTATCTAATAATCCTTTGATCTTTCAGGCAGAGGGTGTCTGTGCCCGGACAAAACCAGTTCTGCCTTCTCTGGTGTGATTTCCTGGCAGGAGGTGGAGACGGCATTGTCAGAGGCAGACCAGGCCCTTTGAGGTGCAAGGAAATCTCCTCCCCATTGCCCCATTGCCCCATTGCAGCCCAGGTCTATTCAGCCCTTTCCTGACCTACCTAGACTATCTGGAGCCCTTCCGGCCCCCCAGCCTTCTGTCATCCAAAACCCAGACAGGCAATACACATTCCAGCAGAGGCACACGGGATGACTGAGCAAGAAAATACCCACTTTCTAAAAGTGGTATTTTCAAACGCAGAATGAAAAAATCACCTTCACTAAAAGATGCATCTTTAGATTCTGAGTTCAGGCATACTAAATTTTATTTTCTTACTGAATTCCCTGGGCCAGTTGTGTTTATAAGATGTTATAAACAAACCTCCGATTCTGTCCTATGAGGAACTGGTAGCCTTGCAATAGTGAAAAACGAAATTGGCTGTAATTCACTATTAGGACATGCCACACACACCAGGGCATGTCCTACCTTTCACATACATTGCACCCTGCCCACAGGGGTACCTTGGGCCTACCTGAGGGATGTCTGACATGTAAGAAAAGGGAAGGTTAGGGACCGGCCAGTGTGTGCACTGGCCAAGTCGACATGGCATTTACAAACTGCGCGCAGACTCTGCAATGGCAGGTCTGAGTTACCGTTTTCAGGGCTACTCACGGGGGTGGCACAACCAGTGCTGCAGGCCCCCGAGTAGCATTTGATTGACCGGCCCTGGCACATGCAGTGCACTTTACTAGGGGCTAACAAGTAAATCAAGCATCCAATTACGGAAACACCAATTCATAACACAATTTACACAGAGAGCATATGCACTTTAGCACTGATTAGCAGTGGTAAAGTGCCCAGAGTCCTAGAACCAACACAAACAGGTCAGGGAAAAATAGGAGGAAAAAGCAAAAAGTTTGGGGATAACCCTGCAAAAAGTGCCATTTCCAACAGCTATGCTTTGCGTGAAAGGGGTGGGCAGTGGGTGTTGCGATGGGCATTGCACCGCAACACCCATTGACTTTGATGCTGCCCCCTATGTACAAAGGCAGCATACATAGGAGGCAGCACCAAAATTAAGACCAAGGAAAACCTGATCTTAACTTGGCGAAACAAGGAGAAATGCATTATTTCTCCTCGTTTTTGCATTTTCCATGTGTGCTGCCTTATGCAGCACACATGGAATAAGCTAAATGCCTTGGATTATGTATGTACAGGAAGTTCCACCTTCCTGTACATAAACAATCTTTCCCCTGCATGCAGACTCGCTTGCACTATGGTGCAAGGGTGCCTGCGTTGGCACTACACTGCTTAGTGTAGCGCCAGCGCAGCGGGAAACGCAAGGCTGTACCATATCGTTGTAAATATGGTACAGCCTTGCGTATCTGAAGTGGCAAAGTTTGGCGTTAAGCCATGACGGCTAACGCCTCACTCCACCACCTTCTTGAACATATGCCTCATTGTGTTCCAGACTGCATTTTTGACTTTGTTACAGAAGTGGGGAGAGGAGTTGGCCTACCGGCTAGGGCGTCCGACCTCGAATCTGGGGAACTGGGTTCGAGTCTCGGCAATGAGGCTGAACATCCTGTGATTCTGGGCAAATCACTTAATCTCCCCGTGCCAAACAAAAACAAGCATTGGCATAGCCAATAGGTCTCGCCTTTGGGACCTTGTAAGTAAAAAAAAAAAAAAACTGAAGTAAAAGACTTCACCTTTACATTTACTTCGTATTTAGGATGCAGTAAATGTAAACGTGAAGTCTTACACTTCAGTTTTTTTTTACTTACAAGGTCCCAAAGGCGAGACCTATTGACTATGCCAATGCTTGTTATAATTGGTGACTTCTTTGAAGAGCGGTTTCTAGAGAATTCCCTTTGAAGTGCTTGAAGTTTCCCGACTCCCCTGCCCTAGCTCCAAGCTGGCTGCATGAACAACACAGCGGTGTCAAGTCATTTGTGTGAAGGCAGAGCACAGACTATTCAGGTGCAATTGGGGCTGTGCCCAGCTCCGACCCCATCCTGCCAGTTGATGGCCCCTCCAGGCACACCTAATTCTCTATTGTGTGGCTGTCTGGGAGGAATAAACAAAGTCCAACTGCCAACTACACCCAGTCATGTGACCCAAGATAGACTGCAGGCACCAAATAGTTACGGCAAGAAAATGCCAACTTCCAAAAAGGGGCATTCTTAAAACTGTAACTTAAAATGCGACTTCACCATTAAAGAGGATTTTTAATTACAATTTCTAAGGCACCAAACATGAAATGCTTATCTGTTCCCAATCAAATGTTAGGACTTATTATGTGCAATATGGCATCCTAATGTTCTCCAATGGGAGAGGTAGGCATCACAGTAGTGAAAAACGAGTTTAAGAGATTTTCACTACTAGGACTTGAAAAACTTAAAAGTACATGCCCAACCTTTTAATTACAATGCAATCTGCCCTATGGGCTACCTATGGCCTACCTTACGGGTGACTTGTATGCAATAAAAGGGGCATTAAAGGCTTGGCAAGGAGGTTATATTGTCAAGTTGAATTGTCAATTTAAAACTGCATTCTGGCTGCAGTGGCAGGCCTGGGGATATGTTTTAGGGGCTATTTAAGTTGGTGGCACAATAAGTGTGGCAGGCCCACCAGTAGCATTTAATTTGCAGGCCCTGGTATATGGTGTACAACTCTACAAGGGACTTATAAGTAAATTAAATAAGCTGATCAGGTGGAAGCCAATTTAACAATGTTTAAAGGGGAGAGCATAAGCACTTTAGCACTGGTTAGACGTGGTAAAATGCACAGAGACCTAAGGCCAACAAGACCAAATTCAGCAAAAATAGGAGGGGTGAAGACAAAAAGTTTGGGGGAAGACCACCCTCAGGCTGACAGGTCTAACATTTACTAAGACAAGTACAAGTCGATTTAACTTTCTATGTATTACAAGAGTGGGACCCTCCATTTTCTATGCAACATTTTTTAACCCATATATGGGAAGGGGGCTGCTTTGGAGCATATACTCTTAGGTGAGGTACTACAATTATTGTAATTGCATTTATATAGCGCTTAGTAGCCCTGACAAAGCATCAAAGCACTTTTTCAGCGAGTAGCACACTACTCCAGAACCCAAAAAGGATTAGTGGTGAATTAGTATAGGGAAATATGAAATTGATTTGAGCGGAGGACATGTTAGTCTGTTATCTGCATTGAAAAGGATAGCGGCAGGATAGAAGAGGGAAGGGTTTGCATTTATATAGCGCTTGCTACCCCTTATGAGGGGTTGAAGCACTTTTCAGCGGGTAGCACACTACTCCAGAACCCAAACAGTAGTTTTTTTAAGTACTAAATTGGATCTCTCACAGGGAAGTGCTATTTCATTAGTTGTTGAACCCAGTACTTTCTGAACCTAAACAGGGCACTGAGGATGACAAGCAGTAGAATACTGTTAAGGTAGGCACAGGAAGACGCAGTCTTCAAAACTGATCAAGGCTAATACAAACTTAACACTCCTTCACCCTGAAAATCACTGTCACTGGGTACGGATGCAGTGAGCTCAGGGGCAACCGGGTCAGCCGGGCCTGGTGGCTCAGTGAACTAATGCGTCCACTTCAGAGGCCTGTTTTCGACCTCATGGTCACAGGTTCAAATCCCGCCGGGTCCACTCAGCCTTTCATCCATCTGAGGTCAATAAAATGAGTACCATTGAGTTGGGTAACAATAAACATCTGTTATTCAGCGCCAATATACCTCCGGGTGAACGTGTGCTTTACAAATACACGTTATGTTATGTTAACAGTGCAAAGGAAAATGATATTGGAACTACCACTTTCATGCTTGTATGACCATCTCATTCCAAAGTCACTGCAAAGTCTAAAGTGTGTTAGATCTTAACATATTGCAACGGAAACAAAACTATTGCCCAGCCCATCTTGACCGTACTCTCATGATGAGGTACAATGTGCAAACAATCCGATCCACTACAACTTACTAGAGCTACGCAAGCAAGCACGATCCCTCAAGAGTACAACATCTGCTCCACAGTTTGAAACCAACTGCCCATAACTTATCAGTTGGCGTCACCATTCACCACAAGCAACTGCTATTCGAGTTGACTTTAAAAAAGTGCATAATTTCAGCATCTTAACCCACAAAGGGGACTGATCAGTGACCTACCACAACCAAAAGCATGCCTAAACCCTTTTGCTGAGTTTAATGAGACAAATTATTCTTGAGAAACAAAAAAAAACAACCACCGTGTTTTTCACCCAAGCATATCACGAAAAAGCAAATAGTTCACCTGATTAAAGTGAAAATGCGGTTCTATGCAACTCAATTTGCAGTGTTGCTTCATACGAGTCCTCCTGCATTACACCTGCACGGAGACTAAGAAACTACCAAAAAGCAATACCCTGGAATTGAGGCGTGGTCCCCTCAAAACCACAGAGGATCGTTTCATTTAGCCCATTAAAGGTTTCATTCAAAGCCTCAAAAGACCCACGGGGGGCTCCACTGTATACCTTCAGGTGATCACAGGACAGAGACAGCCTCATGCACGCTGACCGACTCACAACCCAGCGTAGGCTGTAAAAAATAAACGAGACGCAGCCAAAGAAAGTTTAAAGAGCCGCATGGAAAGAGGCAGTGCACGAAGTGAGCCGTGAAGACAACAGCTCTGCCGAACTCACCCACGAGCTGAACAAGGGAAAAGGAGAAGACAACCCCACCATTCTCAACCTCACTAACTGCTGCTTGACGATTTCGGAAGTTGAGACGAGCAACTCCACCCCCCCCCAATATAAAAGGACATGGTGGGCAGAGTTAGTAAGTCTACCCCAGGAGGCCGATTTACTCGGGCCCCGAACCAATCCTTACCCAGAAAAGCAAACATCTGCAACATCCCACAATTCAACCTAACAGAAAGAGAGCGCGAGGAAATGAAATTTCCGAAATGCACAAGCGAACCAGGGGCGCGGGCAAGAGGCTGGGGGGAATCAAATGAGGACACACAGGAAGAGCACACATGGGAATCCGGTCTCCTGCACTAGGCAAAGCGCAGGAACCCCATTCTAGCAGAGGAAGCCGGGGAAAAGGGGTTAAGGCTGCAAGTGTGGGTGCACTGGAAGGAAGTGGTTGTGTTTGGGGAGGGGGGGGAGAGTGATTACAGACCACCCACCCCAAAATGGTGCCCTTATTACAGCGGAATAATGTGAGCACATTTAACAGGGGCAGCGGGCGAGCGGCACAAACAAGAGCACCGGTAGGGTGGCGGGAGATTACTAGAGGGGTGCTGAGGGGAAGGGGTGTTCAGGAAGGTGACCCGATTTTTGCCAGAGGTAAAGGAGCACAGAGTGTTTTGAGTGGGTGGGGGGGTTGCTTGGTGCAAGGAGGGGATGGGAGGGGGCGAGAGAGAGAGGGGGGCTGGAGAACCAGCGTGGTGCTCCTGCACAGACCGTTTGTTGACGATCACTCATCGGGTCTGCAGCAACCCTGGGGTCGGTGACAGAGGCGCTCAGCCACCGGGGGTGTCCGGTGCTGTTGGCTGCTGAGGAGAGGGGGCTCTACCGCCGGCTGTTGACTGCCTCTCTTGCCCAAAGGTGGGGGTGCGCCCCCTGCTGCTGGAGGGCCCGGGGTCCGCGTACTCCGGTGATCCCCCACGAGGAGTCTGCGGAGAGCCACAAATTCCGTCTGGAAGTTCTAACAAAGAGGTGTAAATAATACATTACGCTACAAAATATTAATTTGTAGAAGCTTGACTTAAAAACATATGAATAACTTCTAGCATACTGGTATAATATCAGTAATCTCTGAAGAAACCAAAACATTGTATTTAGATTTTCTCTGTTTTAGATGAGTAATATCAGTCTCCGTGGAGACTATCAAAAATTGCAATGTCGACTATATTTCAAGTCGCCATAGCTGGGTATTGGGTAAAGTTTTCAATAAGCAATAAACACGCCTCGGTTAGACCTCATGGGCTATGATACCGCCACTGCGCAAAGCTAAAGATACAAATGTCATTCGAGGTACCCACGCGAGATGAAACTCAGGACACCTACAGCGAGCAAAGTCGCCACACACACCACCCAAAGACACGGACAACAATAATTCTGACTGCGAGCTGGAACACTCTGAACTGTACTCTATTACTTGTAAGCCTCATAAAAAGGGTGTATTGTGCGCAGAGGATTCTGGGGGCCCATATGCTAATTAGCATTTCCTGGTAATGTTGGTACAAAGGCCAAAGAAGAGAAAGATGGCCTATAGATTTACACAATTGGCCCTGGTCCTCGCACAATGAAGGGCGGCCATCACTTGGATGGGACAACGTTCCCCCACGATAGAGAGTTGGCGTCGAGATGTTTTTGAATGGGTGGTGGCTGAAGAGGTGCAAATGAAAATGAACAGGAGGGATGATAAGCTGACGGAGGACTAAAGTCTTTGGAGAGAACTCAGTAGTGCTGTTACTTTACCTGTAGTGACTTCAGACATGTCTGAAGCATATGCTACGTACGCAGGTATGGATTAGAGTGATGATGACTGAATGAGATTGAGCTGTATGGAGGACAATTTATGGAATTATAGTACAATAGAATAGCGGGGGGGCAACAAGTAAGGGAGCCACCTCGTGGTCGACACCTAGAAATATTGATCCCTGTAAAGAAAATTATGCTCTTTTAAGTTCCACTTGATAAACGCTATAACATCAAAGTATAATGTTGCCAACTGTTTTGTGAAAATGAAAAAAAAAAGTTTATAAAAAAAAACAAAAAACAATTGAGAGGCTACTAACAAATGACACCTTTGACTGGTAGAGAGGGCTATTGCAAACTCACTCATGGTATACTCATCAGTTCTTCCTTCTGACGTTGAGGAAATGAGTATCATTGGAGGGCGTTATGCAATGAGATGTCCTGCACGCTAAAAGCGACAAGCTCAAGGAATGCCAATAGTGTTTGTGCCGATTGTCTAAAAATATAGCACTACTGTAAAGGAGTGTGTGTGGGCATGCAAGAGTAGGGAAGCAATGGGCTGCACATGACTGAAAACTCTGAATTCTCACTGCAGGAAGAACCACTGGGAGGGAAACATACAGTGACCAAAAGGACAGCGTGAGCAGTAGAGGCCACAGATAAGTGAGACATTAAGGAAGCAGACCAAGGATAAACAAGGACAAAAGAAACTAGAAGGCCCATTAAAGAAGAAATACAATGTTTGGGAGGGAAGGTGGTTTTAGGATGTAAATGAGAAGAGGATTGTAATTGCTATTGATACTAGAGACTGCTAATTGGGTAACATTTTAACTCCATCACTTTTATCTCTAAAGTTAACAGGGTCATTGAGAGATTTTTCATCATCTGTATTTATTAAGGTAAATTCTCCACATGGTGACTGTTGGAAGTGGCTCATTCTGCAGTGTCATCCTCAGACTTTTTGCCTTTGCCCTCCATTTTTTTTTTAAACTACAGTTATTGGCATTTCCAAGAAATAGAAAATACAGTGCACTAAAGTACAGTATATGATAGTAATCCAAAATAAAAAAGCTCTCATAGTGGGCCAGAAGATCAGTGCATTATACATAATTCATCAACAATTTGTCAGTGCATAATGGAGAACAGATTGTATACAAACAACGCCATCTTTCGAATACACAGCCCATCCAAATAGAGTCTAGGGGAATTTGGGACCGACTCCAGAGAACTCCTCTCCCTACCACCCCCATGGGAGCAAACAGCCTGTCTCATATATTGCAAATTATGTAGTAAAGGCACAATCCAGTTCACCCCAACAGGGGCGAACAAAGGTGAATAACCAACGCAGCCGGTCCAAATAGTCGTCTCTATGGTAGCACCGTGCGCAGTCGCAATTAAACAAGGATGCTAGAGCTGGAGGGTCGAAAAGGGGTGGAGGGAGACAAAGGGCCTTAGATCTACAGGAGGTCAATAAGCAGGAATTCACTCCCTGGTTGACACCACACCCAAAGGCAAGGCATTTCACAGCACAAGCGAAAGACTGTAATGGGGGAAGGAGGTGCGGAATGGTCAGTTGAGGAGAGGAGAGAAAAAAATAAAGAAATAAATAAGCGGGAGGGCAGAGGGCAGGGGGGATGTTCTGTGCTGTCACCACTCACATTGTCACCGTAAACCACCACCCGATTAAGATTCCATATCCTGTGGTCCTGCGTCTTCACACTAGAGGATTTGCAGGGGTTGCGGCAGTTGCTGCTTCACTTTGAGCGGTTGTTGGATGGGATTCCTCTCGTCCAATAAAGTTACTTCTCGGGTATAGTTTTCAATAAGCAATAATCGCGCCTCGATTAGACCTCATGGGCTACGATACTGCCACTGCGCTAAGCTAAAGAAACAAATGTCATTCGATGTACCCACGCGAGATGAAACTCAGGACACCTACAGCGAGCAAAAGTCGCCTACACACACCACCCAAAGACACGGACAACAATAATTCTGACTGCGAGCTGGAACACTCTGAACTGTACTCTATGACTTGTAAGCCTCATAAAAAGGATGTATTGTGCGCAGAGGATTCTGGGGGCCCATATGCTAATTAGCATTTCCTGGTAATGTTGGTACAACGGACGTGTCCACTCCTTGAACTTGAATTCCTCCGGGGCAATTATAAGGACTCTGCAGGAGAGTGAGTGGGGTGGTTATGGCTCCCTCAGGGCAGGCGAGGGTTTGGGACCTTGGGGAGGCTTGCTCTAGTCTCGGCCAGAGAAGCCGGTATAATGGATCGGAAAGTAAGCGCCTTCAAGCTCCTCTCAAACTCGGGACATCAGCGCGCGCTCTGAAGTGAATGTAGGTATGTGACAAACCATCAAAGTGCAGCCCAGACTGTCCAAGGCTCACCGTGAGCGGAGTCCAGGTGTAGACCCTCTCTCCCTGATAAAATGAAGGTAGGGGTCTATGCTTCATGGGAGGGGAAAGACCAGCTGGAGGACCCACAGAGCGTTTCCCTTGCGGGAGCGAGCAGGGATACCATCCGTTTGCAAGATATTTGCAAACAAATGTCGCCAAAGCTCGCTCCCGCAAGGGAATCGCTAAACGTGCACGTGTTGCCATTGAAAGCAATGCAAAGCGTGCACGTTTTTGGGCAAAAAAGCAAATCGATTTCAAGAGGTCCCCTCCTATGCAGCGCATGCCCGCTGCGTAGGCAAGACCTAATGAATGTGTGTCCTAATGTAACGTAACTGGTGCTATGTAAAGCGCTCTGATACCTGATTCGGGTCAAGTTCCCGCTATATAAAACTCTGGAAAAAAAAAAAGTGCTCATTTATCAATTTTGAGGTTGTACTCACCACCTTGTAGGCCAATGAGGACTCCCAGGTGGTCCAACATGACACGCTCACGGCCCACGCAATCCTGCCATCAGTGCTTTCATTGTCGGACAGTTCTGTCCACACCGAAGATCCTCAGTGTGAGAAGTTGGCCTGGTATAAGCGGTCCACTAATTAAAGTGGGCACCTTGCACCAGTCCAAACGACCCTTATGATGTAGGAGGTCAAAGATAACCTTTAGAAAGCTATCCTAGTGGTAGCTGTGGAGAGCAGCCTTCAGGCTTAGGGCCCGATTCCGATCTCGTAAGGAAGGCCTACAAACGGGATTTGTAAAGACCAAATCCGATTCGGAGCCTATCGTTCCGCCCGAATCGTCCCCCGTTCCTAACAAGCAAGTACGATGCGAGTATCCTGTACTCGCCGTGCGAATCGTTTACGAACCCGAACCTGTCAGTCCGAGACGTTCGTAGCTGAATCGTACCACGCAATGGAGCCGTTTTCCGACCGAGCGAGTTCGTTGCACGAATCGGACAGCTGTATCGTCCCGGTCTCATCGAGACTAAATGGCTGTCGGAATCGGACTTCGGGGGGGCCATAGCAGGCCCCCTTTACCCGGAGCCCTCCGATTCGGTCACCGGGGGGTGCGCATGGGTCCCCCCGATCCAAGCATGCTCAGTGTGGCGGGCCACATGGGGTGCCCACCACAGGGTGTACGCTTTTCCCCACCCACCCCTTTTTTGCTATGGGAGCCTGTGTACGCGTCTGTACACGGGCTCCCATAGAGTTCAATGGGAGTCTGAACGAGTCAAGTCCGTAAGCATACGGCAGCATCGTACTCGCTCGTTCGGACTCCCGGAGCACGTCTCGCTCAGAAAGCCCTCCAGATCCGAGTCGTATGGAGGGCCTTCCTTACGAGATCGGAATCGGGCCCATAGTCTTGAAGGAATGTAAAGCAGCTTGTTTTACCAGAATATCACCTCTTGTATTAACTAAATGAAAGGAGAACCACACAGTAGTTATATAAAAATATGTATTTAATAATATAACACTCTCTAGCATCCTCTACCCGAGGATAGAACACAAAACACATAATACGAGATCAATAGAACAGTTGTAAGTGGCACAATACACAGTGGGCTCCAGGGGGACACCAAACCATATACTAAAATAGTGGTATAACAAACACGGCTTGGGTCAAGACAAGGTCTGGAGCATGTAGAATTGCTGGGACCCCAAGGAACCACCCAAGGTGAGTAGCTAGGGACCCCACGGAGGCCGGGGCAGTGTGCTAACACGACCGGGGGCGCCGTACAATTCTATGGGGAAGTCTCGGTTGCAATTTTACAGTTTAAGGACCCTTCTAGAAGGACTTCGAGGAAACCCTTTGGAACATAAGAGGTTGGAGAGCCACCCACCCATGGATACCGTAGTACCCGTGTTACCTATCCCAGAGGAGCCGGGTGCATAGGCCTAGAGTGGTATCGGAAACCGGCGTCGTTCTCAATGGAGGGCTGCGAAGAAGTACTGCTGCTGTGAAGGTGAAAAGGGTCCGGTGGAATTCAAGCCTGGATTCTGGAAGGAAGGAACCTGAAAGCAGAGGGGACAGAGTCTGGGTCACTTCAGAGTGGCCAGGGGCTTGGGAGACGAATGCCCACCGATGTCGGGTGCTTCAGGTGCGAAGAAGGGATGATTGACTCTGCAGCTACGAGGACCAGGAGATGTTGAGGATGACCAGGAGCCAGATCAAGCTGTCCCACAAAGGATGTCGAGTGCTGAGGGGTCGGTGTCCAGCTGGAGCACCAACAAGCCTTGGCAAAAGCAACCCACGCAGGAAGGTCAAGCAGGCTACGGTGTGGACCAGCAAGGTCCAGGGGACTCACCAAGCAATGGGGAGTCAGGGCACGTCTGGAGCAACCAGGAAAGCCCAACAGAATTCAATATGACCCTCAGGGGGACCCACAGGCCGAATGGCCAGGAGTCGGGAGGGGACCTCAAGCAAGATCACAAAGTACCAGCCCACGGAGCACTCGGTGTGAGGAGGCCAGAGTTCTTTGGTGCAAATACTGCTCAGGGTCAGGACTACACGAAGTCCAATGCACAAGATCAGGAATTGTCAACAAGCATATGCACTTGCAAATAGATGCGTGCACAGGGGTTCAGGTTATACAGTCCCCACAAGGGATACTGGCCTCAAACTTGCTGAGAGGGCAGATCAGCCTCAGGGACCTTCGTAACCCACCTCCTGTGTTGCTGAAATCTTCAGAGTCCACAGGAGCTCAGGAGCAGCAGACCGGTCAGTTGCATTGAGGTGCCTGCGAATGCAGGGGAGTCACTCCTTCACCCCAAGGGAGATTCTTCAGTTGTCCTTAGTGCACCATAGGTCCTGCACAGAGTCTGTATGGAGCAAGGGCACAGACAAAGCTTTGGATGGAGAGGGAGACGAAGTCGTGCCCAGTCGAAGTCCAGCAGAGTCCAGTGTGTTCAGACGGTCGAAGGTCAGTGGTTTCTTCTTGTAGAATCTTGTCCACGTAAAATCTAAAGTCTTACAGCCAGGTAAGCCCTTTTGTACCCACGGGAGAGGGTTGGACAGATTCGGGGGACCCTCCTAAGGGAGGGTTAGGACAGAGGGGTGGTTACACCCATGTCCTTTGTCCAGTTTCACACCAGAGCAAGAGCCAATGGCTCCCAGCACTGGTTTGAGCTGTACTATGCACAGGGACACCAAATGTGCCCCCAGTGCAGACTTTCAGGCACTCTCAGAGTGCACCCACCCAGCCCCAATACACTAAATCCTGTCTGGGAGGTGGTCGCACCTCCCCGTGACAGGATGCCTATTGTGCTGCCTTCCTCTGCTCGAGCTTGGCTCAGCAGCAGGAGGGCAGAAATGTGTCTCTGGTCGGCAGCATCCATTTTCTGCTGACCGGGTCGAGAAGGCTGGCACCAGATAGACCAGTGACCCCACAAAGCTTGCTTCAGAAGGGTGGAATCATACCTCCCACACCGGTTACCGGTGTGGGAGGTATGGTTCCAAGGTGTTTGATACCAAACACGATATGTTTCTATGTAGCCATTTTCGAGATAGCATTTACCGCGAGGTTATAATGCACCTCTACCTATATGTCCGGCTGAGTCACAGACAACCCGGGAGAATGGTCTTCGCAGGCTGCAGAGGGGCTCTGCTCATGCAGGGGCACCCTCTCACATAAAACCCACCACCCTGCCTTCAGGATTGTTAAGGCCTGCTATAGGGGTGACATAAGTTTTAAGTGTAGTGACCTATAGATATAGTGAACCTATATCTAAAGTAAGTGGTGCAAGCACCAGCTTACACAGGTTGCAGTAGCAGACCTGTAGTTCCATTTTGCATGGCCTCTCATGGGTGGCATAATACATGCTGCAGCCCATGGGGGGCCTCTGGGGTACCTATGCCCTGGATACATGGGTACCATATACTAGGGACTTATAAAGGTACCCCAGTATCCAATCTGGAGTGTACCAAAGTACATGCATAACAATTTTAGGAGAAAGCAGATAGACTGGGGTCCTGATTAGCGGGATCCCAGACAGACTAGTCGAAACAGTGCAACATCAAGCAAAAAGTGGGGGTAACCATAAGAAGCAGATCCTACTTTCCTACACTCAGCATCTGACTGCGTACATGCTCCCACCTCACCTTCCGCAAACGTACGGAATATCCCTGCAGGATCCTACCCCCACTCTCAACCATCAAGGGCAGGTAGAATTTAACTAGCCAGAGGAAGCCCCCCAATGCCCCCTCCGGCATCCTGCCCTCCCTACCCACAACCGCCATCTTTCAGAACACACCTAAACCCACTAGTGATAGAATAAAGCCCAAATATATACTCCAGAAACTATTAGTAATGTAAAATTATGCCTTGGACAGACAGCCTACAAGATTTGGTACAAGACGCAAAAAACACGTAAGGACAAGTACACAAGACTTCACAGAGACACTAGGGACAGTTCACAGGACACAACAACACTCTCTACTTCCAAAAACACCAGCACACAACTCCAAACACCTCCACCACTCTCCACATTCACTAACAGTGTGCTCAAAAGAGAAAGTGAAAGTGCAACGTACTCCTCCAGTATACAGGATGCATGCTGACATCACTTCCTGTGTGTTTGCGGCCCGTTTTTTGACTATGCAGTAAGATTCTGGGCACAAATTGGCTTTAGCTGTAATATTCCGTGATGTTACATGTATTTTGCGATTATTTTCCATAGCGGTTATGAAAAAATTATCGCTTTTGCTTTAAAGCGGCAAAATTTTGGACGCTAAGTGCAAGTTGTTCCTCAGATGAACAGGATTTCATGGAATTGCATGACTGATGACAAGATTTGTTTGTGTGATGTGATCTGTGTTGAGTATGTGACTTAACTCAATCTGAAATATCTAGATTACAGTTATACATAGCTGTCCACATGCACTTGGATCACACATTCATTCATGTATGATTATACATGCATGCATCAGTACTCGTCATTGTGTTTGACATAGTATGTGTGACAACATAAGTGACTGGCAATTTACTCATTCCTGTGCTGTCTGCTACTGTTTGACATGCTTGCAACAAACATGTAAATGACCATCAGGCATCCAGTACTTGCAAAACATATCTTGGATGCTTAAAACAATGTGTATGCTTGACCACAGATTCATACTTGGTATTATTCAGCCTAGATTAGCAGATGTGCACAATTTATACGCACAGCTGCAAAGTCAGTGATGTGCATGTATCAAGGTGGTTGTGGGACACGATGGTGATGTACATTATCTGATGATGTGAGCAAATAGTGTATATTTTTCATTATATTTGCGAGTTATGCTACATATGTGAGGTGCATTCTTACATCTCATACAGCACAGTTTGTTCCCGGCACAAAATCACATCAGTTTAGTGTGACAGCACTACAAAGCTTGAAGCTAAGTTGATACCAATATTATGGCTGGACAGCTGACACGACAAGCATTTTATGTGTGTCTACAGTTCGTCAGGTTTCAGACTCGGTACGCTCCATGAGCTTGTGGTAGCAACACTGATGTTGTTGGCAGGAATCTATGCACCATAATGCAGAATGTGTCAGCCGTTTGCAAATCATGGAGAGGACAACAAAGCACACAAAGCCATCTGTTCGAATGTTGTGGAGCCACTGTCCAATGTGGACAGGACATTGCTGGATGGCCACTACTGAGCAGCACTTTACATTGTGCACTACTTACAACAGCATGACGTTCACTGCCATTAAGCACATACAGTCAAGATGGAATTGAATCAACACTGTAAGATTTATATTTGACCCATAGTGTCAAACACAGGTACTGCAGTGTTTATGCAAAATGTCTTTGACAGCTAGGCCTGCGTCTTCCACAAGCCTGTGTGCACTAGCAGTGGACATTGATGCAGCATCAACAACAGTTAGCTGTTGGCAAACTCTGGCATGCCAGATGTAGACCCATTGCAGTCCGGAGATACAGGAATGGTGCACCGTGTATGGTTGAACAATCAAGTTGCACATGATCATATACATAGGTTACTCTATGTTGCATGGCACACACCAAGGAAACAATGGTTTGACAGGGGAGACATCATATTTTGTCCTGCCCCTTTTCACATCATCATGCATGTTGTTTTTGTGCCGAGCATTAGCTGGTGAAGGTGAGGCACCTGACCTTGGCATAGCTTTTATGTCGGGGTACCTGTGACTGTGCAACTTTGAGGGCATATTTGCATTCCTAGCACATGTGTTTTCCACTGGCAGACTCAGAGTGCCCAGCTGTACACATGCTTGTGTACTCCCGGTTGAGCAAGTATTGCGTTTGTAGATTCACTGATCATTACAGTGTGTTGTGTTTGGAGGGCTTGTGTCGTTGTCCATGGTTGTGAGATGGTTTTATATGGAGCAGATGAGGCACAGCAATGGCATTGTCAGCAGCAACATGTTCACACTGCTTGTACTACAATGACTTACATGGGATATGTCTCACATGTGATTAGCTTTCTTAAGTTGTCAACCAGGAGACAACTATGTGTGTCTGTTTTTCATCATCACATGTTATGAATCTCTTGTATGTATGGTGGATTTCCCTTGTTTCCGTCTGGAGATAGGTTTTGGGGTAGCATAAACATGACTGGAGTTGAGGTACTGGTTGCCCACACAGGGCTGCAACACATTCCATATGTCTGTTTTCTGGCCATCTTGACCAACATTGTATTCTACCGAGTATGTTGTGCATTCCTGGAGTGATACAACAAAACGTGACATTGCCACATTTTGTAAGTTGCATGTTTGTCTATGTGTTCAACTGTGACTGCAGGTGTGTGTGTATGTATATTTGTGTAGTTATGATAAATTGGTACATGACACACATCATGCAATTGACATTGGTAAACTTGTATTGACCATTGCCAGACATTTTGGACAATGTCAGGGTGCTACTATTTGTAAGCATGTCCATCTCACCCAAAACATTGTCCAATCCTGGTGTAATTGTTAGTATGTTGATGGCAAACTTTTGCTCTAATCATTGGTTTTCCTGTTGCACTTCACTCATGTGTATGTCTGTTCTCTGTTCACTGTGGGACCATCCCCATTCTTCGTTTGATGTATGTTATGTCCACTGCTATATGTGAGAGCTGTGTGGTTCAGTTATTTGTTTACCTTTCACTTGTCAGATACATGAACTTATGCACAGAATAAACATGCACACAAGATTTTTGTGTAGTGATAGTTTATTGCACATACTAGGATTATGTGTTTTTTTTTAAACAAATGAAAACATGTGATGTCATCTTTGTACATTGGGATTATGTGAAGAAATTTGTGATGATTAGATCCCTCCATGCTGTTCCAGCAGGAGAAGCTGTGGTGTGTGTAGCATCTGCCTCTTCTTCCTGGTCATCCTCTGGATTGTCCGGATCCTCCTGATCTTCAGCCCATGGCGTGTTTGTGCATACACATATGTTGTGCAGAATGCAGCATGCCTTGATGATTTTGCAGACAAGTTCTGGGCTGTACAGCAGTCTTCCGTCTGATATATCGAGGCACTGGAACCTGGACTACAGCACTCCAAATGTCCTTTCAATAATGGACCTGGCGCGTCCCAGGGCAACGTTGTACTCTCTCTGTGCTTGTGTGTGTGTCACTCTGAGGGGCGTCATCAGCCATGGTGAGAGTGCATATCCTTGATCACCTGAAACAGATAATGGAGAGATGTGTCCATTAGTATTTGTGCCTGCTGTGTTTGCAGAGTGTCTATTTTGGTGTGTGTGAATTGTGCTACTTTGGAAATTTCAATTTGTCATGTGTAGCTTCAGACAATTGACCAGCATCACTGCAAATTAAATTGCCTATACTAGATAGCCTACACATCACCATGCTGGCATTGTCTGGATCCTGTGTATTGCCTCCATGTTGTGACTGTCAGGATGTATGCTTAACTCGAAAAGAGATTACAGTTTCTTTACAGGCCTGTTGCACATACTGATCCTCTCATGTGCACATATTTAATGGGGTGCACCATTGGCACATGTGCCTGCTGAAACATCCCCCTTAAGTTTTTGACAATTACTATTTTGGAACATCATCTATATACTTCATTGTGAATGATTGTGCTGAGGGTAGCTGTGAGAGAGATTCCTTGTCTGCTAAACGTGGAAGTCATTGTGGGCTAATTACATCCACCTTGCCCCAAAGGTGGGTCAGTGTTTGAGTGACAGTGGCACTGCTACCTGGTGCAATGAACTCACTGGGACATGTGATGACAACGTACATATGCATTGATGTCCTTGTGCATGAATTGACTTTGACTCTGCATATATGCATGTTGGAGTCATACCCATCAATATTTCAGTCTGTGTCAGTTAACAATCGACACAAATTTTTTATTCAGATTTTGTGCATCATATTGCTACACCTCACCATGGTAGTCATATGCATGTTATACTAGGCTAAGGTAGAATAGCCCTTCACCTAAGCCGCAAGGGTAGAGAGGTATTCCCGGGTGTGGATACGTCCTCCCGAATCAAATACTATTCACCAAAGGTATCCCATCCAGTGTAATAAAAGCTCGGCACTGAACTCTCGTGGCGTCAACTGCTCAAATGCGGGGAAGGAAGCAATTCCTTTTTGTTAAATAACCCTCACACACTCTAGTAGTGTCATGCTTCATCATCGGGTTCACCCTGACTCCTAAAAGTCAGGGTGGGCTCAACCATATTTCAGGATGCACTTAAGAGAGATAGGCCAGGTGGTCTGAAGATTACAATCCTCTTCCGTCTCCAGGTATCCCTTTAATAATGGAGTCGCAGGGGATATGGAAAATAAAATAAACGGGTGTCATCAGGAGATGATGGTCCTATGACCCTAATGCCATGCCAACATGTTTTACCCCTATTGGGTGGCCCACATGGGTCCTGGGTTTTCTTCAGGGCGAAATGGGTTTCCCTCCCTGGGTCTTCAGTGGGGGTGTTTCCCTATCTTGTTCTCAATTGAGGGCGTAGACAGCTGCACTCTCAGGAAAAGATGGAAGGTATACTTATCTCCCATCCAGTTCTGTAGTGTTTTATGTGCGCCCTATTCAGGAGGATTTTATGTGTCTCAAGGGACTGCGGTTAGTGGGGGTATCCTTGTATTCAAACCTTCCTCAAAAGTCCTGCCCCTCCGTCACACCTACTTGGTTCCTGCCTCTCCCGGCATGTGCAAATGTGTGACGGAGGGGCAGGACTTTTGAGGAAATTTTGACTACAAGGCTACCCCCACTAACCGCATTCCCTTGAGACACATTTAATCCACCTGGATTGGTAGTCATATGCATGCACAACATGTAGTGAGATTGTGCTTTGCATTGTTTGCATGCTCTTCCGTTGCATGCTCCATTCTGCAACGACACAGAGTGATGTTTAATATACTTAGGAGAATATTTGTGTGCAGTTGGTGCTCCCCTCATGCAGCACTACTTGCAATCCCATGATGCAGGAACACATGATGCATGGTGCATGGCTGACTATGTTTTTGCATGTCAGCTAATTGTGCACCATCACATGTGAGTGCAGGGGATCTGTCATCTTCTTGTACATATGGCACATGTGTTTTTTTCAACATGTATGGAGCACAGCAGGAGCATATGTTCTGTGTCATGTGCTGCATATATTGTTTTGCAAAATTTTAAGTTGAGTTCTGCAAAATCTATATTCCATGTGTGCCATACTGGTTTGTGTGCGATTTTGTAGGCTACTCCCTTGTTGTGCTGTCTGACATATGTCTTGATTATTTGGCATTGGGTGCTTGTGTATAGTGGGTGGACCTGTTACAAGGTATGTCGTATTATATTTACTAAATGTGCATTATCACATATTTGAGCTACATGATTGGGGACTTAAGGTGTGTGGTGTGTTCAGGTAGTAGTTACCAACAAGCAGTCCATTTCCATATGTGCCATTCTCAAACCGCTGATTGATGATGGAGTGTCGAAAGATGTAGGAGTCATGCACACTCCATGGAAACTTTGCAACAACATTGATGTACAAGCCCCGGTGGTCCACGATTGCCTGCACGTTCATTGAGTGTGTGTGCTTCCTGTTCCTGTAGATATGTGTAGTGTCCGCAGGAGGTACAAGTAGAACATGGGTGCAGTCAATTGCCCCCAACACATGCAGAAAGCCAGCAATGGCATAGAAGCCATGCTTGTTGTCAAGTTGTTCTTGCGCAGTGTTGGGGAAGCGTAGGTGCTGTGGCATCAGGCTGATAATGGCATCCAAGACAGTTGGGAGGAACCTTGAGAAGGAGGACTGGGAGACTCCTCCAACTCTGGCAGTGGTTGGTTGGAAGGTACCAGAGGCCAACATGTGCAGCACTGCTAGTAGTTTTGTCTGCGGAGGGATGTTGGTGCTACGCTGTGATGGTGCCTGCAGCCTGGGGGCTATCTGGGTCAGTATGCGTAGGATGGAGGTCCTTTTCAGCCTGCAGTGGGCTATCACATCCTCTGGCATGAGGTCTATCAGGGTGATGCGTTGGCGGTAGACCCGCTCTCTTATTTGGCGCTGCCTCTGTGGTGGTCCTGGTGGCGGTGGTGGTTGTGGTCTTCTTGGGGCACCAAGCTGCAAGAGTAGTACCTCCATAGCATCAATAGGCAAGCAAATGAGGGTCTGGGGTAGTCTCCCTTATGTACTGTTTTTTTGCACCATTTTTTAGACCAGCTTTTTTCTGGTCTTAAAAACCAGCCGCTAACAGGCCTTAGCGGCTGTTTTTGGGAAGTATCGCAGGACCGGTAAATCATTGTAAATATCGCGAAGTTGGGTTAGCGGCTGTATTTGCACGGGAACGCCTACCTTGCATCTCATTTTCGTTAACTCCCGCTAACAGAAGTGCCGATCTTAAAAATTAACGTTTTCGCCAGAAAACTGACGCTAACTGAGGTTAGCGGCAACTTGTAAATATGGCGATAAAAAAAAAGCCGCCGTAATGTCAAAAAATTGACGCTACGGCAGCGTTCACTCCTTGTTCATATGCCCCATAGATCTTTTTTGGTAACGTTCAAACATTTTGCCAATTTGGTGTGATTCCGGCTGGGTGTCTTTTCTATATTGGAGAGTGAACTTTCCTATTTGAATTTTAAAGGAAATTCACACTTTTGGGACTTCTCCGTCTTTGAATCTTCACAAAACTTTTTACAAAAAAAGGTCAAGCCTACTCAGTGGCTTCCTGAAAGGTTTTGGGGTTATCCGTCAAGCGAGCCCTGAGAAAAAGGGGGGGGTCCTAAAACGTGTTTGTCCAATGCAATTTTCTACAGGAAAATTGAACAGCAATATAGCAAAAACTGCTGAACAGAATTGCACCGATTTTGGCAGAAAGCTAGATCGTTACCTAGAAATTGTGGTATTTTGAAGTGGTGTAAATCCATTCAGACGTTTTTGAGAAATTAAGGCTAAGGTATGGAGAGAATTAAGGGTCCAAATTTATAGATATCAGGGACCGTATTACGGAAGTGCCCCAGGGGCGCAACAAGTGTTAGCGCCTGCTTTGTGCACCCCGGGGCACTTTGGTATTACAGAAGGGGCAGCAGACGCTTGCGTGGCCCCTACTGTAATACAGATAGCGCTGGTGCACACATAGCACCAGCACTATCACCAGCGGGCTTCTCCTCATTTACATGGGGGTGTGGCCCCATGCAAATGAGGGAATCCCTTTGCGTCTGCACGAGTGCCGTATGATAGATGTGGGCACAGAGGCAAAGAGTTGTCAGGAGGCGCACTAACAGTGCGCCTCCTGACAACTCTTTGGCACAGTATCAGTGTGCCCCCTGAAGGCAGCACTCTGGAGGGTGAAAATGGGGTCCTATGCACCCCCAGACATCCCCTTGCAGGCAGGAGCAGTCACTCACATAACCCGCCTGTTAGAGGATATCTAATTTCCCTTAAAAGTGCAGGTGGGTTACCGCCTGCAGAGTCAAACACGGAGCGGCTGCTTCAAAGCTGCTCTGTTAATTCACTTGAATGCGCTGCCCCCAGGGCAGCGAAAGTTCGGACGGCCCTGGGAGCAGCACATTCAATGTAATAGGGCGCACCTTCCCTGTTTGAGCTCGGCACACCTGTTTTACATAGTACATAATGCGGCTCCTTGACAGTTGGGTTTGTAATAAGCTTGTGGGAAAAAAACAGAGACATACAATTGGTTGAGAGGGCTTTTTTTGCACATCGGTGGCTCTCTCTCTAAGGGGTGTTACTTTTATGCCCACAACTTGCTCTCGGGGAATGCGGTGACTACTAGTCAATGGGCTACCAGGTTCCCTTCCACCTGATGATGACTTCCTGCAATGTGTGGCATCTAGCTATCCCTGAGTGCAACATTCTGCCCACTCCCAATATGGCAGGACCCTCTCTCATGTGTGGAGCTTGGTAGCCCTAGAGGTGTAGCTACCTGGGGACTACACGCTATCGAGAAAACCACCTTGGCAACTGTTTTTCCCTCTCTATCCCCTACACCAACCTATCTACAAGAGCAAAAGAGCATTCCCTCTCGTGTGTGTCCACCATTTACCCTTCAAAGTCAACATCCCCTTTGAAGCATGTCTTTTGTGCTCACAGCCTGTGTGACTTCCTGCCAAGGGGAAGTAACACCTTTTTGAATGGAAAGCCTCTATCATTTCCTTTCCTGGGAGTTATTCACATGGATCTCAAGGAGGGAAGAAGGCTGCCTTGTGGCCAGAATCTGCAAATGACCACTGGAAAACTTGGTTAACAGTGTGGCAACTTTCTAAAGTTTCATTTTTACTAAAAAGTTACATTGAATTTGGCTTGGGCATCAAGTTGTGTTTAATGTAACAATTATTTTGATACCTTGAAGTGCCAATTTTAGTAGTCCCATTCAGAAGTTAGCAATACTGAGCTGTCAGCGTGTAAACCTGTATTTGTCAATGGGGCTACTAGTCTTTCCACAGTAAAAACCACAATATGGGGGTTTTACTGTCAGGACATATGAAAATACATGTCCCACCTTTTAATATAGAGCAGCCAGTCTTAGGGCTCGGTAGGCCTAACTTAGGGGTGACTTATATATATTAAAAAGAGAGGTCTGGATTTTGTCATCAGTATAAATGCCAAAGTCGAGTTAGCCGTTGTACATTGCTCTACAAATCTGCAGTGGCAGACTGGGAGACTTGCTTTAATTTGTCACGCTCATGGTGGCACAAAAAGTGCTGCAGCTATGAGGTTCAACTTAACTCATAGGCCCTGGGTACCATATACTAGGGACATATAAGTAAGTTTACTAATGCCATTGAGTATAAGCCAATCAAACAGACACTTTTAATAGTCAGAGCACTGGCACTGAGGTCTGGTTAGCTGGTCTCAGTGCACTCTCAGAGAAGCATCAGCCCAAAACTTTGGGGGTGATCATGGAAAAAGAGACATTTCCTTACACATACCATAGCAGGTGAATTGAAGGGCTTTTCAAGTGTGTATAGACTTAACCACATATAACCTTTAACTGTGTATTTCAATGAATGTAAGACTGGCATCGAGAGCACCTGTGCAGTTATGGTTAGTTATGATTTTCCATTGAAAAGCATTTTTTGTCTTCTTAATATCTTTGACACTGTTTGATGAATCTGCATGAAACTTTCCAAAAACGGACATCCAATTTCTGCCCAGGTCAAAAAATAGGCAGTCATACAAGTGACATTAACCATTTAACGCTCAAAGGAATCATTGCTCTATGCTATGGAAAAAATGGCTGGAAGTATTTACACCAACCTTAGTATGAAAGTAGGTCTTTACTCATCTATTTACTCAAGCAAGTGTCTTTGCTTGATTTGGAGTAAAGCTGTGCAGTGGGTTTGGAGAAATTAGCATTGGAAACCCCTTATTTGGCGGCCACAAATTGATCTGAGCTGTGGGGTTTTGTGCCCTATTAGCTTGTGGAAGGTTGCAAACGTGACTTGCAGACCATCATTAGACCCAAATTAAAAAAATTACTCAAATTCGATGGGTCTGGATGCTGTTGCCCATTTTGGGTCTGAGAACCCAAAGCAGTATTTGCAGACCCAAAACTCTCATATTGTTTGACAATAACTAGAAGAAAAATGTTTCAATTGCCATTTCAGGACTCGGGGACTGATTCTCTTTGTCCTGAAAAAAAATGAATAAGTCAAAAGAGGTAAGGGGAAAACGCCTAATTCTCTGGCTTAGTTGGGAGGGCCCCAAAGTACTCTCTTGAGAAAAAAAAAGTTGTATTTTGTGAGATTTACTGACACGGAGGCTGGATTTGTGTCCTCAGCAAAGCCCCCCTGTTTAAAAATCCATGAACTTATGGCAAGGGGCTAAAATTTGCTTTGAGGTTCACAAACCTAGTGCTCACGCCTAATAGCAGCTTTTCAGTTCTGTTCCCCTCTGTCTAACAAGGACTACCATGGTAGTGCAGGTCTTGCTGGGACTTATGGTTCATTTCTGCCCACTTTCTCCAGTCTTCTCCAGATCAGTCTTACTTCTGCCTTTCCTTTTACTTTTGTATTGCTGTAAACATGTAGGCATTACAATAATCAAGCTTCAATCCAAAGATGTCTAATAATTGCACTGTGCGGGATTGATCCGAGTTTGTATGATCGTTCTTAAAAGTGCACATAGTAAGACATAGTATTAAAGTCACTATTGAAACCTCGCGTCTGAAGTCATCCTGGTTGAAATAATGTGCTGACTTCTAAGATGCAATCCTGAAATTTTCCTCATGCAGGAGGTAGAAAACAAATCCCCCGAGTAGTCCCTCCTGTTAGGCCAACCACTTCCCTCATTACCCAGCTTGTCACACTGTTTAAGTCTTGGAAGCACTCTTACTCAAATGACCAGTCTCAGTCATGTCCAGAGTGCACTGCAGACTACAGCAAAGCTTTTCACAATTCCTGTGGCGCTCAGGGGTCGTGTGGGATGGTTTCGATGTGGAAGGGCCAGCATCGCCATACATCGGGGCTTGGAAGTGCATGCTATGGACCTGGACCTGCTGCTCATGGACCGTATGAGAGAGAGGCGGTAGGACAGCTTTCCTCTACCCTGTGTGTCAGCTGCATGCAGCATGCAGTTTGGGAGAACTCTGGGCTTGGGTGCATCTGGTGGCCATCGTGTACCCTAAGGATACTGAGCTCCAAACAATTCCCTTGTCTTGTGCATTTGCGCCCCCCCACCTCCCACACTTCTAGTTATGTATATTGGCTGGTAGATGAAGCATGTATTTCCTTCTTCCTCATTCTGTGGGGTAGTAGCCCTGTGGGGTAGTAGCCCTGTTTTTTTCAGGGGATAGTAATGTGCGGGAGAGGATGTGGCGTAACAGTTGGAGCTGCCGACTTTGGTACTGGGGAACCAGGTTCGATTCTCGGCATCAGCTCAACTTCCTGTGATTCTTTGCAAATCGCTTAATCTCCCCATGCCTACCAAAAAATGAATGCATCCTTGTGTATTGTAACTGGTGCTCATGTAAAACGCTCCAACACCTTCAGGTCGAGTTCAAGCTATATAAAAAAGCAAAAGAAAAAACAAACAATAAAAAAATCCATTTACCCCAACTTGTTATAGTGAATATGTCAAACAAGGCCTGTGACGCCTGTTTTTGCGCTTTAGTTAAATATTTGCTGGTTCTCATTCATGGCACTGTCTTCCATCTCGTTTGACTACTCTCAAGCTAACTTTTCTTTGCCTTGAGGTAAGTGCATCACGTATCAGAATAATCTATGAATGAAATGCAATCACCTCGAGCCTTGTTACATCTTTTATTAGGTACAGTGACGGTTGTTATACTAAATAGGGCAACTAGGAATCCAAAACCGTGGCTGCCATAGGCCAGGTCACTAACACTAGGCACCTCTGATAAATCCAGTGGAAATACACTGATGCAAAAAATGATTTTCTAAAATCTGCAGTTGCAGTAGGACTCCTAGATTTCGAACACTTTGTGCAAGGAATGACTTATGGAAAAAGCCTATCCAGACGTTTTCCACATTTATGGCTAATGAGCTGCCATTTTATGGCATCACTGCATCAGAATTGTGATATTAGCACATTACTCAATATTCTGTGGGCATAATTTTAGGCATCTCACCGTAGGTAACGAAAATACCTTTCTATTTGAAACTAGCATCTCTGACAAATAATCATGCCCGTAAACCTGTATCGCAAACAAGAAAAAAACATCATCTGAATATCACAGAACATATGTAATGAAAAAATGCACCGTTCTTATTTTGCACCTAGTTTTCTCTAACCTAATCTCTCTAAGTGTCCCACTCATTTCGCAAACATCTTCCTCTAAATGCAGCCTAGCAATCTTACATGCCATGTCTCTATTGCAAACAATTGCCTTGATTGAAACATGAGTTTGACCTGTCAGGTCGTTGTCTTTTTTGTTTTTAGTTGTTTAACACCTGCAATTTGTCATATTTCAGTGCGGGTCAGCAAGACCTGAAAAACGACTTTCTTTTGTAAACAGCCCTCACAGACACTTATGCTTGTGTGTAGTTTGGAAATAGATGCTATGAAGTCAGATGAGAAAAAGAAAACTACGGGGCATATTAGCAAGACCGGCGATAAAATTATCGCCGTTTTAGCGGCAGGAAACTGCCGCTAAAACGGCGATAATGGGCTTGCTAATATGTGTTATGGAATTCCAATAAGCCCAGGTTAGATGTGCAGGACATCTAACCTGGGCTTCTATTGAATTCCATAACGCATATTAGCAAGCCCATTATCGCCGTTTTAGCGGCAGTTTCCTGCCGCTAAAACGGCGATAATTTTATTGCCGGTCTTGCTAATATGCCCCTACGTTTTATCTAACAGACGTGCACATTAGGTGCTCTACCTTTCATATGTAATGTCCAGTATCATTCTTTTACTTTTTATAGCACCCTCCTACTTTGTATGAACATGTTCTATTTAAGATTTCCAGGATATGTTCTTAAATTTGCTCCTTTCTGTAGTTAGCGTGACCTCATTGTTAATTATAAAAATACCAGCGTTATTAAAAGAGCAGAGTGGGACCTGAAAATCTACCTAATAAGGGCACCTTTGTCAGAATCGAGTGGTGTTTGTTATTGCCAGTTTGTCGATAAACGTAGCTTACCAATACAGGAGATATGACCAGTGGCGGCTCACAGAGGGAGTGCTGCGGGGCGGCGAGGCGGGGGAGGGGCAGGATGGGGGGCGTAGTGGACTCCGACATACGGCGGAACGGAGTAAAGTAAGTATATAAATAAATGAAACAATTTACCTTGCGCGCGCCGCATCGCCAACTCGCCAACTCTTACTCCCAGAAGTCTCCCTAATGTACGAAGCACAGCACGCCACTCGTCCACCCAAACATGATTAATGGGACGAGGAATGTGGAATATTGTTGGTAAATGATCTAAGCATTACCATCCTCAATAACATTCTTTATCCCACTCCTCACTAATTATTGGAATACCAAAGCAGCAATCAAGGAAAAAATAAGACATATATGATCAAGTTCATGCTGCACATCAATTATTCGAAAAATGTGAAATTGTTGTATAGCAAGGCAGCTTAATCTAAGAGCCAAAATGTAATTCAGACCCTTGTGCCAAATTCAGTGTATGATGGCTGACAAAGGTAGACTGTCTTATCGAGTTTACAGCTACACAAATATCAATGATAGAAACCCGCCCCCTTCTGCCTATGAGGCGACAATATCTCTAGTCAAACAGGTCTGAACCACCTCTGGGACACGTGAACATTTTCCAAATAAGAAATTGCAATTGTCCACTTTACCCAATGACTTAAGGTGTACAGAGAACACTTGCTACCATCATTAGCCTGACTAAATAAACAAACAAGAGATCACTTTTGCTGAAATCTGCTTGCTGTTCCTGAAAGGTAACTTAGCAGCCCTGACAACATTTAGAGAGTGTATGAGATCTTGATCAATACTGGAAGGAAGATCTGGAAGCACTAATTTGTGAGACCTATGAAATTGACAATTCACAAGATTGACTTAGCTGGTATGCGCCCCCCCCCCCTCTTGTCACACATGTCCGTCCTCACAGTTGCGAGCTGCCCCTTCGCTTGCAGCGCACCTTTGTGTTCTTTCCGGCACCACCGGAACAATACAAACACACTGTTTCCCTGTACACTGATGTATGCCTGGGCTGTTCAATGTCTTCTGTTCCTTGCGAGTACATTACGTCCAGGGCGTGCGGTCCAATTCCCATTGTACATGGCGGAATGTCTGTATGCTTTGCTATTTCCTATGACAATGCAATCACATGCTGTACATCATGTCACGAAATGTGGTGTTGTTCTGTTGTTTGTACTTGAAAATTATAAATAAAAAGGAAAAAAAATGGAATTGATAATTTACATTTGGCATACATCCCCCTACGGCAGACCCAAGACCTGCTGACCTTCAGAAGACTCCTCAAGACCTGGCTTTTCGAGCAGTAGCAGCATTCCTCCCCCCCCCCCAGCGCCTTGAGACCCTCACGGGTAAGTAGTGCGCTTTACAAATGTTCTGATTGATTGATTGATTGATACATTGTGGACCTAATCATACCACAAAGTGATTCTAAAAAATTCTAATGTAAGGCAGAAAACACATTAAGTATGTCAACCTATATGCTTAACTGTGGCTCATGTCACTAAAAAAAGCCCCCTTGAAGGTCAAACATGCTCCAAAGGTTCCAATGGAGCTTTTCGTAAAGCTTCTAAAACCAAAAGACAGATTCCAGATTGGAAAGGCATTCCTAAATTTAGGCCTCAGAATTACAAAACCTTTAAATAGTATGGAAACAGTCCGTAAGAGAGCTCCATGGAGAACAAAAAGCCCTAATGACAGCTTTGAAATACACCATCCCTTTTCAAAACCATCCTGCAAAAATTGAAGGATGATTTCAGGAACACTTAGGAGAAACTCTATCAACATTGCACTTTGAGAATGGTGGGTGCCATTCCCACCTACTGGATTCTGTTCCTGAAGCTTGGGAAGTCTAATTGTTTTTCCCCTCACAGTGGTGGCCGAGGATGGCTCCTCCTCCTCCTGCCACTGTAAGCATTGCAAAAAATCTAGGGGTCAAATTTGACACCGATCTTTCTTTCTTACCACAAGCCTCGGATGTTGCAGGGATGTGTTTTAGCCTCATAAAAGAACATTTCTCTACTTCTTACCTTTAGGAGTAAGAAAAATTGTAGCTTTTGCCCTTATCTCTTCAAGATTGGATTACTGTAACAGCCTCTATGCTGGCAGTACCAAACGTCTCATTCATAAATTGCAGATGGTACAGAATGCAGCAGGTAGACTGGTTTTACAACTTCCCAGTAGGAGCTCTCCTCTGGCGCTCTCCAAAGTTTGCACTGGCTTCCAATCCATAAACGCAATCTGTTTAAACTACTCTTGCTTGTCTATAGAGCATATAAAAAAAACGGAATCAACCTTAGTGATCAGTTCTGCCACTATCTACCTCAGCGGAGCCTAAGATCATCCGCAGAGGACTTTCTGAGACCTTCTTCTTTCCAGCTAAAATCTTGTTGTGGAAAGTCTAAAGCATAACATTTTCTTCCTCATAGCATGCATTTTACTGAATCTGAAGTAAATTTTAAAATCAATTAAAAACTTGGTTATTTTCAGATTCTTTGTGCCATTCACTAATTTTGGGATACCTGCATACCTTTTTGGATCTGTAGCAGTTTTCCAGTACAGCGCCAGGATGCTCCTTGGGGTGACAGTTGCACTTTATAAATACTTTTCATTCATTCATAAAATTTGCAACAGAAAAAGAAATACCTAACCTTCTAATCCAATCTATTTCAACTTCCACAATGCCAGCCTTAACCACTGAAAAACTGAAAGGATCACAAGAGATTGAAGGACCCCCAGCACCATCTTTGTCAGTAGAGAAAACAGATGTGTGAGAATTAATGGAAAAACGAAAACTGAGACCCACATTGGAGAATCCAAATCACGGAAAAACAATTTTAAGGAAAGACAATTTTAAGGAACTTCAAATAAATTGAACATTAAAGGAAACATTTTAAAGTAAAGATAATTGTAAGGAAAATTTCAAAATTGCATAAAACTTGGGTGGAGTTAAGGACTAGTGAGGTGTTACTAGGTTAAGGGATGGGTAATGTTTAATCTAACAAGATAGCCGACAGGTGAGGAGCTCCGGCTGGGAGCTCCCGGCCAGGGATTGCCTTTATGGCTCAAATCCCCATATTTTCCACCCCCTCTTGGTCCCTTCTACTCACCTGGTGGTCGCTCGTCTTCAGCGGTCTCTGTATCTCCTTTTTCTCCCGTCTCTGGACGTCGGATGTTATCAGGATCTCTACTCGAATCCGGCGGAGCCCGAGCAACATGGCTGATGCCCGGTGAAGCTGCATCGACAGCTATAGGGGAGATTGGCTCCGGCACACCGCCATGGCCGTCACCTACCCAGCCGGACAGCAGACATGTCTCGACGTTCCTCCGCTGCTTGTCTCCCTCCTCCCCCTGTACTCCGGTGAATCATTGTTGATTCGGCTATCGAAGGAGCCAGTCTTGACGGTGTTTACCCCTCGCGGAGCTCCCTGGATGGCTGGTGAAGAGCGGGGACGAGGCTCACCCCTCCTGATCATCCCCCGGCCTTTCCGGGCACGACCGCAGTTTCTTCCCCTACTGCCTGCCCTCCAGCTTCGCCTCCGATTGGACATCTAGGACCCGTGAGTCCTCTCCAGGTATGGGGGTGCAGTGGTGGTGAATCTACTCGGTGCTGAGGTGCGATGCTCCCGGGCTTTTCCGTACCATTCTGAGCCTGGGAGGCGCGCCCCCCCCGGACTTCGCTGCTGCCTCCCTTTTCGCCAAGACTGCTCCCTAACTCCCAAGCTGGCTTCCCCGGACCTTCGTCTTGCGGATCGCCGACACCGATGCCCCCGTGGTCCAGAGCCTGTGCACGCATCTTACATTCTTCCGTCCGCCTTTGGTTTTGTGGCTGCATCCCCCCTCTGACTCTACTCAATGGAATCCTGCTCTCTGGGTTTTTCTTCTGGATTCTTGACTTTTGTGACTTTTGTGCATCCCGCCATTTTTGGAGATGGTCTCCGTCGATACCCACGACCCGGACCCGCCATCTTGTCTGACCTTTGTCCGTTCCTTCTTCCCTCCCGACTCCTCCTGATGACCCTTGAACATTTTTCTCTTTTTTACTGGACTGCCTTAACTCCATCCCCCCCTCAGGTTCCCTTCTCTCCTCTCACCTATTCTCAGACTCCTATTCTTGTCCCCCTTTACCTTCTCTGCCCCTTATGATTTGCCATTTACTTTGTAATTACTGTGCAACAAATGTTTAAATTATTGTACCTTGTAACTCGCTATGTTGTTCCTCATGTAAAGCGCTCTGATACCTCCGGGTCTAGCCAGCGCTATAAAAAACTCAAATAAATAAAATTAAAAAAAATTAAAAAAATGTTTAGGGGTTATGAGGGATTTTTATTGCCCAGGAATGGGTGGAGTTTAGGGGTCATGAAGGGTATTTAGGGCTCATAAATGAGTGGAGTTTAGGAGTGGCGAGATGTTTTTAGGGTTCATGATTAGGCAGAGTTCAGAGGTGGAGAGTGTTTTTAAGGTTCAATGATGGTTAGAAGTCATGGGTGGCAAAGAGGTCTTAGGGTTCAGGACTGGGTGGAGTTCAGAGTGGGAAGGGGTTTTTAAGGATACAGAGATAGGTTGAGTTTATTGTAGTAATGGGGTCTTAGAATTCAGGTATGGGTAGAGTTTAGGAGGGTGAAAGGTTTTTAGGGGTCATGAATTGGCGGTGTTTCTGGATGGTGAGGTTTTTGAGGGTTCATGGATGGGCGTAGTTTGGGGGTGGTAAGGGGCTGTAAGGGGTCAGTGATGGGTGGGGTTTAGGCAAAGAAAGGGTTTTTAGGATTCTATAATGGGTGAAGTTTAAAAGTAATGAGGGGTTTTAGGCGTTTAGGGTTCAGGGATGGGTGTAATTTAGGGGTCAGGGATGGGTGAACTTTAGGTGTAGTGAGGGTTTTTAGGTTTCTGGGATGAATGTAGTTTAGGGGTAGAAAGGGCTTTTAGGATTCAGGGATGGGTGTAGTTTAGGTGCGGTGAGGTGGGTTTAGGGGCAGGGATGGATGGTGTTTAGGGGTGGTGAGAGATCAGCAAATTAAAAGCCTCTGAAGCTATTGTTTTACAATGTAAAAAGTATAAATCTGAAATGAGGTCCCCTGAAGTAAAGCACTGAAATAAATACCTCCAACCAAAGCGTTTCTGAAAGTAAGACCTGCACCATTGCAATTACACCTTAAAGAGTAAGCACATAAAACCAATTTCAATCAAAACGAAATGGTAAATGCCCTTCATCTGAAAATTTCCATTAAACAGTTTAGGTGAATTGGGTTCTCAGTAATGGCATTCCATTAAATTGTTTTTCTATGAAATCACATACAGCCGAAAAACCTAATGCTTTCTGGGCCAAAACGGGCAAATCAATATTATTTTTGCATCCTCCTTTCAGATCTTGGCTACTAGATGAGAAATCAGAAGAATGGGAGGAAATGAATACAACAGGATATTTGGCCAACGGCATGTCAAATCATTCAGTCCCAGAGCCATACAATGTTGTAATCTTGAAATGAAAATGAGGCAGAAGGGCATTCTGGTGAACTGCAAACACGTCTATTTCTGGATTGCCTAACCTCTGACAAATCCCTTAAATGACCTGATACAAAAGCTTCACATTCTGAAATGAATGGAACACTTTGTTTTGGTAATCCACTAGGTGATTGTTTTCCCTCTAATATGAATTGATCTCAAGATAACAAGATGCCCTTCTGCCCAGCTGTCAATCCCCCAAGCCACCTGATTCTGAGATAGTGAACCTGGGCCAAATTGCCTTGTCCGATAAAACATTGTAATTAAATTGTCTGTCCTGATCACAACGTCACAACTTTGAAGATCTTCCTGAAAGCACTGAAGGGTTTTCTAAATTACCATTAGCTTCCTCGAGTTTGATGAGTGAAGATCTTGATAGACCGATCACAGACCTTGGGCTGTTCTCAAACCACATATACTCCCCATTCTCTCTTGATGGCATCTGCTGTCACTGTCTCTAATGAATGCTCTGATATGGAAACTCCAAATTAATTGGATTCAACTACAACTTCATCTGTAACCTTGACCCTATGAGACTGGGATCAGGGTGTTGTAATTGTTTGAGGCTGGGTCCCAAAACCATTGAAGGTGAAGTGCTAATGGCCCATATGTAATCAGGACCATGGGACTACAAACAGACAACCTGACTGCCTATAAAGAAAAAGCAATCTGAATGTTTTCTGAAGAATTATGGAACTCCATTATATGCAAACAAAAACTACCATATCACTTTGAATCTGTAAGAATTGTCTTGCTTTGCTAAAGCGTGTTCCTGCTGTAATAAGGTCAAGAGTCTCTGAACCAACTTAACTTTCCTGTAGACATACTAACCCCAATTCAGTTCAGAATCAAGTCTCAACGTTCATAAGTCTCTGCAATCGAAGATTTCTTGTAATACAGGAGAAACCTGAACCTGCTCAATGTTCACACTACTTACTGAATATTCCTGATCAGGGTCTCTTGAGACTATAAAACAATCAGATTGTCAAAATGAGTATAAACATGACTGGCTCTCCTGTGAAGAATTGCAATATTAGGGTCGAGAGCCGTGACGAACATTCTTCGTGAGGCCTTCAACCCAAACGGAACTGCCAAGGATCCTCACACAGAGCAAATCTCAGAAAATTCCGATGTTCCTGGTCAATAGGTACACAAAGGTAAGCATCTTGAAGATCTATTGATACTAAAATGTCTTTCTCCCTTATGAAAGGGATTACTTGCTGAAGGGTGGCCATTTTGAAATGGATAGATTGAGAAATACATTCATGTCTTTCCGATCTATTATGAGTTAATAATCTCCTGGGGATTTTGTTTTTACCTAGAAAATCAAAGAGTACCAGCCCTTCCTTCTTTCCCTCTGGAACTGGTCTTCTTGCCTTCTTTTCTACAAGGGATGCTACACTTAGTTGAAGAACTTATCTCTTGCTGGAACTCCTCAGAAAAGGAGTTGGGAAAAATGATTCCACGGAGGATGTACTTGAAATTATATGGTGTGACCTCAATATGCCACCTGGTTCACACCTGTCATTGACCTCTTAGTTACTCACAAAAGGGAAACTAGGCAAAAGGAAAATAGCGGAATCCTGAGAGGACACCACTTCACGATCCTACCAAAGTATCCAAAGACATTGGAATAGATGCCTCACTCACTGAATCGTGACATGCTTCATCAATGGCGCCTATCCACACCCTGGTAGGGTAATACCACCAGGGTGGACTCAACCAAAAGGAAGGGAGATCTTATATAAAATGTTTCTCTGGATAATGCATCCCATAGTGCACTATTTTAATGCAATTCCAACATAGCAGATTCTCTCTGCCCCGAAGGAAACTTGTGTGCCAGCCAGGGGTATGTTTATGGAAATGAGCAGTCCCCTCCTCCTCAGCAACACAAAACTGATTCTGGAACCAGAACACACTCCCACTGGGCTATTGTCAAACAGAGGGCCCTAACTATGGATGAGCAAGCATCAGCCCGGTCCCTTTCAAGTTATTGAAGCTCCTGATGTCTCCCCAGCTGCTTTTCCTGAGCTGTTATGTGTCACATACCTCATACCCAGGTTTTCTTGTGAAAAGGCCTAAGACATTGTTTCTGCTATGGGAACAGTTTTCACACCTCATTAAGGTAAAGCAATTGCAGGGGCATCTATCAACAGGCTAATGCTAAATAGCCTACTCTGGGCCCTGGCAGAAAAAGTATAACTTTTAAAAAGTAAAATATGACTTTACCATTTAAATGGATTTGTATTAATTGCAATAAACATTAAAAATTGTGTTTGAATTATTCCAGTAGCTTCTCCTAAACTGGAGATAGCAGGGTTATGATTTTATTCTGAACTCTAGTTTTTCTCACAGGATAGCTGCAGTGCTTTACTGTGAAGTTAGCTTTTAGGGAGCTAGTCACTTTAGGTACATGCCAATATTAAATTCTTGCATGCACCACTTTTAAATACTAGGCACCCTACATGTGAGTTACAAGGCGTAGATGGGGTGGCTTATTCAATATTTTAAAGTGGGGTTCTTTCCTGACAAAAAGGGTTTTTGATAAGGTTGCCTGCAGGTTTAAAATCTGTAGGAGTCAGGATATACAGGTAGGCCTGAAACCATGTTTCCTTTGTCAGCCTAGTAGATGGCACAACTTACGCTGAAGTCCACAAGTGACATTTAACTTTTCCATACCACTCATTTATTCCCTGAACCATATGCTATTGCCATTCTGGGAAGCAAAATATGCCAATTAGGAGTCAGTCAATTTCACCATATTTTAGGGGTCAGAGCTCATACACTAGGGACTGGACAGCAGTGCCCAAATGGGCAGAGTTTGAAACTAGCAGCATGGGTGAGAAAAAATGGGGGATGACCACGCAAAAAAAATAGGGGTCGGCAGAACTCGCAGAGTTTTACTTCGCTGAATTCCACAGCATTACATAAAATCCTTTTACACAGAGTTCCGCCAATGGACAGTAAATATGCATGTCATGCTCCTCGCAATAACCAGTAGCATGGGCAGTGTTGAAAAATCAGCGCAAATGGCACCATGCAAGAGCATGCGGCCATTCGAGTTGATTTTTCTGCCACACGAGTAGAAAATCTACTTGAGTAGTAACGAATCTACTCAAGAAACAGCCCTCTGACCAGGACAGCATGTGACTGCCCGCTCTAGAAAAGGATGCTAGTGGATGCCACATCTCGGTCCCATTTCTGGAGCCACGCTGGAAATAATTCCACCGAGCGACGATTTGCAGGATTTGGTCAGAACAAGAATAATGCAGAGTCGTCAAATTCCTGCAAATCCGTGTGTCACCTAACATTCTGCCAATGAAAAAAAAAAGGCCCTTCCTCTCTGGAGGTTATATGACAAATATATACAGACACATCCTTTTTCTCCTGAATGGCTTCTGAAAGACATTGAATAAAGTACTGCTGGGGCAGCCAAGTTCAGACTTGAATAAGCTCTCTTCAAAGCAGTTTCTCCCCTTTTATCCACTGGATCTAAAATGGCCACATTATATGGCAACAGTTTGGCTGACAGTCTAGTAAGATTTGAGAGAGAAGAGACGATATCAAGCTTTTGTTGAATCTCCCCCTCCCCTTTGGCTACAGCCTCCCATAAATCTGGGCACGATCCAGCCATAGTCCTACTGACCTCTGTGGGCCCCACCACCGCCAACAGCACATGCCCACTGATGCTGTCAAAGCACCACCTCTGATATCGCAACATCAACAGCCTGGCAGCCTCCAATTGTTCTGCTGTCAGAGAACACAGTAAAAATCTGTAAAAACGAAACTGCCAGGTGCTTGTAAAGCGTGCCTTAGCCCCATCAGCCAATATCCCTATGAACAAGTGGACCACCCTGCATCACTACAAAGGGTGGCTTGTTGTGTAGATCTGTTCCTAAAAATTCCTTAAAAAAATAAAAGTAGAATCCAAAATTAAAAAACAAACCTGAAGAGATCCCAGTGACCCAGCAGCATGGGAAAGAAAATCAATAGTTATGATTTGCAATAGTTAAGGATTTGCAATGTAACCAATGTATAAAATATTTTTCCATTTGTTCACCCCCTTTTTACTAGCAACAAGGCTATCTGTTGCACTTTTTCACTGCTAATGCAGAGGAGTCGAGCCCCTTTTCTTACCCCCTAAGACTGACATTTTTAGGGTGCTTGAAGAATAAAAGAGTTAGGTTCAGTTTCAATTCACAATTACAGTGCAACCCATTTGGTCACACAGTGAAGCTCAGATTCAAGAAGTAGGATTAAGTATGGATTTATTACAAATTCAAAGCCAGAGTAAAATAAATTAGTCTCAGAAACATAGTGTAGCAGTACAAAATTATCAAAGAAAAGCCAAAGCGACAAACAAAGGTTATCCTCAATAGCAAGTAACAGATAAGGACTTCAGCAGCAATCATTCAATGTATAAGAAAGACAGTCTGGTGATGTGATTAGAAGTTGCGGTCCTCCTGCCTATAAAGCATAAGGAATTCTAATTTCCCTAAACTAACCTATACTAAAGAATGCGTTAGGAAACCCTGATTAGATTCATTAAAATAGAAAGGTGTCAGCAAAGTGGAACTTCTGTAGAAGTTCTCCAAAGCAAGAGTATTGCATTGCATGAAGCCACGCAGCGAGAATACCGCATAGAGGTATATTCCTCTCCTAGTCTGAAAGGAATCTGAACAAAGCTAAAGAGTATTCCCTAGTTATACCCACAAAAAACCCATATAGAACAGTATCAAAGGTCCAATTAGTGACTACCTCCAAACAACACTTTTTGACAAACACACTTGGAATTCTTCTTCTTTCATCCACATATTCGAAGCGACCTTGGATGCCATGTCCTCATTCCATACAGACAGTATTCTCCCTTCTGCTCGTTTATTTTTATCACCCTCGACTCCCCTCACGCTTCCCTATCTTGTTCACACAATGGGCCTTTCTCCATTCATTAGATCATGAACCAGGCACCTACAGAGGAAAAGAAAAACACTGCGCCCAAAGAAAAACATTCATGTTGAAGGTTAAACATTGCGAAATCCAAATGCTTAAGGCCTTTGGTCAAGTTAGCAAAAGCTAAGATTTCAGTACACGTAACTGTATGAATACAGATTCATAGGTAGTTATGTTATAAATGTACACAGCATTCTGATGGATACATGTTCCATTATGCAGCAAATGCAAGAGATCTTTAAGCAAATATGTGAATACATGAAGATTAATCAATGTTATTAAAACATACATGTAAATATGTTTGAGAACTGCAATTCGTTGTTACTGTAAAAGAAGCATTAGTGTAGACACACATAAATGTTGAGGTTACATGGTAAATGCACATGCTATATGGCTTTAAGTGCATTTCACTTCATTAGTCACACCATACCACATGAGTACATAAGGCCCTTAATAAACATTTATGTGCCTAATCAATACTAATGAGGGTGGAGCCAAAATTACACTGCCCAAACACTATTTGGCCCATTTGTGGTGGATAGCGTAGGGTGGCCTGAAAATAGTGCCCAGCCCGGATACCTCTGTGAAGATTAAATGCGGTGCAGGCACAGCCTCCTTAAAGAAAACATCCACATGCATCAGAAATTCCTGATATGTGTGACCCTAACAGCATTCTCCATGGTGCACACAAACTCTGAAGGCCCTACAGTCACTCTCCCGGGATGCTAAACTTTTTGCAGTTTGTCACATCTGCCTGGTTGCTGACTTTTTGCTTTCCCTTCTCCTTTTCAGATTCTGGACTGGATTGAGGCTTCTGTCTTGATATCAGAGCTGCTTGATGCTAGCACAATTCGTTCTTGTAGGCAGGATACCACCAACGCAGAGCAGCAATGTGTGATAAGAAGCACCATCAAGAAAGGTTGCAGGAATGAAAAAACCCAAAAGGAGATATGCCAGAGAGATTCGCAGAATCTTTTTGAATCTAAGGAAAATCTAGAGGAAAAAAAAATAGAACAAAATCTAGAACAAGGGGTGAAGAACATGATGAAAAATGTTATTGCCTGTGTTGTGGCATACCTTCCCCTGCATTCAGCAGTCTTTTATCCTAAAGGAAAAGTAATTGACATCACAGGAATAACAGGAGTCATCTTAGATTGAGATGCAGCCATGGAAATCCACTACCCCCACCATCTTGGATAGGAAATTATGATATAGTCCTGTTTCTCCTATTTCTGGAGCATTGTAGTACAGAGAATGTAACATGGAGGATTCCAGAAGGCTAATGGCTTCCTGAAGTTAATAAGCATTCTGTTAGACTTGGCACCATTGGCGTGGGTCTCCCTTCCATTTTTTTGCTGTTGCCTCTTATGTTTTGCTGGTTTTAGATGCTTTTGGGCACTGTGCCACTGCTGTTCAGTGCCACAGTGCAAGTGCTCCCTACTGTAAAGTGATGTATGGATTAGTGACTCCATGATTGGATGATTGGTTTACTTGTCAGTCCCTAGTACAGTGCACGGAGTGTGCCCAGGGCTTGTAAATCCAATGCCGCTGGTGGGATTGCAGCACTGGTTGTGCCACCCACAGAAGCGGCTTGTAAATGTGTCTCAGGCCTGCCATTGCAGAGCCTGTGTGCAGTCTGTGACTGCCATGTCGACTTGGCCAGTGCACCCACTTGCCAGTCCCTAAACCTTCCCTTATCTTCATATCAGACACCCCTAAGGTAGGCCCAAGGGCAGGGTGCATTGTAAGTATAAGGTAGGACATGCCCTGGTGTGTGTGGCATGTCCTGATAGTGAATTACAGCCATTTTCGTTTTTCACTATTGCAAGGCTACCTGCTCCCCATAGGCCAGAATGGGCAGACTGACTATTACACTTTATAGTCAGAACTGACCCAGGGAACATGGTAGAAAAACGAATTTAGTATGCCTGAACTCAGAATGATAAAATACATCTTTTAGTGAAGTTGGTTTTAACATTCTGTGTTTGAAAATACCACTTTTAGAAAGTGGGTATTTTCTTGCCTAAACTTCCAAGCCTGCCTCTGCTAGGTTGTGTATTCCTTGTCTGGAGATTGAGTGACAGGGGCTGGGGGTGGCTACAGGAGACAGGGTGAGTCAGCACAGGGCTGAATAGGAAGGTCTGCATCCAGAGTGGAGGGAGGAGTTGCACCTGGGTCTGAATAGGGCTGTGCCTGCCTTCCACAATGCTGGCTCCACCTCCTGCCGGGCGTCTGATGGCTCTGCCCCTCACTCACAAAGGAAAGAAGGAGTCAGAAAAACAAAGTGCTCCAGGACTGACCAGAACTGGTTTTGGACTAGGCAGAGGCCTCTCTGCCTTCAGAGAACAAAGGAAAACTGTGTATAAAAAGGGGACCCAGACCCCTAGGAAATTAGATCACTTCTGGGAAATCAAGAAACCTGTTGCCAAGGAGAAGAACCGGAGAAGCTGAAGGAGGAGTACTGCCCCTGTGCTGTTTTGCTGATTGGGGTTGGCCTGCAGTGGTTGCTTTCTGCCAAGGACAGGAGAAAAGACTTTGCTGTGCTTTGTCATCTTGAAGAAGGGAATCTCCAAGGGCTTGAACTGAGCTTGCCTCCTGCCTGAAGTCACAGGGACACAAAGACTTCACCCCTTCTGTTTGCCTGCATCTGGAACTGCTGTTTTAGCTGCTAACAGAGGGAAATTGCAACACCGACGCCGGCGAGCGACGCCGTAACCTGCACCGAAGCCGTGGGCACCGCTCGTGAAGAGCAAGACGCACCGCCCCGACTTGCACCGTAGGCCCGACGCCTGCCGACGCCGTGCGACATCGACTCCGAAGCCGTCATCGAGGCCGCTGCCTGCACCGGAGCCGAGGACACCGCTCGTGACGCTCACGACGCACCGTCCCGACTCGCACCGCAGCCCCGACTTCCCGACGCCAGGGCTTCATCATCGCGGAGCCGATCCTCGACGTGGGTGACCCCGAATCCATCGACGCCGCACCATCGTAAGGAACCGACGCCTCGCCGCCATCCGTGACGTCACCTCCCCGACACAGTAAGGAACCGACGCCTCACCTCCCTACGCTGCAGTAAGGAACCGAGACATCACCTCCCCTGGGGTCGTAAGGAACCGACGCCGCCGGCGCCAACGAAGCATCACCTCCCCGACGCCGTGCACCGTCTTTGTTTTCATCGAATTCCAGGTACTGTTCTTTGGGGGTCTGCTCGACTCCGGGCCCGACGCCGCGCACCTCGCGGTCGGCGCCGTACTTTGGGATTTCCACCGGTCACGACGTCGTGATAACTCCAAGTGGAGTTATTTGTTGCTACAAGCTTTATTTGATTGACTATCCTATTTTTGACGATAACGTGAACTGTCTCTATCATTTTAAGTCTATTTTTGAGTACTGTATTGTGGATTTTTGCTATTGGGTCTTGTGATACGTCTATATAAAGAATACTTATTTTTTATACTACAACCTGTGTGGTGTCCATCTGTAGTGTTTTCACTGTATTACTGTATGTGTTCACAAATGCTTTACACACCGCCTCTGAGATAAGCCTGTCTGCTCGTGCCAAGCTACCAGGGGGTGAGCAGGGGTTATTTTAGGAGTGTTTCCCCCTTATCCTGACTAGAAGCAAGGGTCCCTATTTGGACAAAGGTGCAAACCATTGCCAACTAGAGACCCCCAGTTCTAACATTGGTGGTCAGCGGTGAGGATTTGGACTTGCATTTGTGATTCATATACAGTGATTGGTGTACACTACTAGTGAGTGCAGACCAATACGCGACCACATACCTTTTGATAGGACTTTTTTTCCTTGGAACCTTTATTTTTGTTGAGAACTGCCAATTTTCACCATGAGCAAAAAGGATCCATTGCACCTGCAGATATTGAATTTGAAGAAGATAGGGTTGATACCTACACTGTGCCAGAACTCAAAGCTGTTTGCAAAAAGTTTAAAATCTCTATGAGAGGCCTCACCAGAAAGGAGGAGTTTCACAAGGCACTGAGAGCCTGGTTGGAAGCACGGAATGCCAGTGGGCAGTCCGAGGAGCCTGTGGAGGAGGCAGAGAATTTAGATGGGCAGCTTGAGGGGCCATTGGGCTTAACTGGGAGGAGAGCGCCTTCCAGGGAGGGCAGCAGTGTTTCTCAAAGGGCCTGTCTCCAGAGGAGCTGGAGGACAGGGACAAAAGCAGGATGCATGAAATGGAGATGGCCAAACTGAAACAGGGAAGCCATGATAGCCTTGAGCATAAGAAATTGGAGTTAGAAAGTAAGAGGTTGGCTATGGAAGAAAAGAAGATGCTTTTAGAGCATGAGAGAGTGGTGAGGGAGCTAGAGCTAAAGGCTAGAAGCCTAGAAATCACTCCCTCTGGTGGCAGCACACCTCCAGTGCCTGTAGAAAGTAGAGTGTACATCCCCAAGGAGGTTATTAAGGATTTCATGAAGGGGGAGGACATTGGGCAATGGTTTAAAGCATATGAGATCGCCATGACATCACACCGGGTCCCTGAGAAGGATTGGGCAGCGGGGTTGTGGGGCCGCTTTGCAGGTGAGGGAAGGGAAACCTTGCTAGCCTTGCCCACAGTGGATCAGATGTCCTATGCCCACCTGAAGGAAGCTTTAGTGGCAAGGTATGGGTTAACTCCAGAGCTTTATAGACAGAAGTTTAGGAACTGCAAAAAGCTGGAGCCTAGTACCTGGGTGGAGTATGTGTCTTATTTTTGCAGAGCATTGGATGGATGGGTGAAGGGTAGCAAAGTAAATGACTTGCAGGAGTTCTATGATTTAATTGCATGGGAGCACTTGTCCAGTAGTTGTTTTCCAGAGCTACGCCAGCACCTTGTTGACAGTAAGCTGACTAATCCTAGGAAGCTTGCTGAGGAGGCGGACCGCTGGGTCAGTACCCGGGTCCACAAGGGTCTTGTGGGAGACTCCGCCAAAGGTGGGCAGGGTCCCCAGCAGAAGAGTGGGGGGACAAGGGTAAACAGAAGGAGTTCCAAAAAGGGCCCCAAAGTAAACCCCAAGGGAACCAAGGTAAGGGTTCCCAGCCTCCCACTGAGAAAAGACCATGGGTCCCAACAGATAAGTCTGTTCAGAAGGGGCCCAAAGCATGTTTTAGTTGTGGTCAGGTGGGTCACTTTGTAGGAAGTCCCAAGTGCCCCAATACTGTGACCACTGCACCCACTGGTGCACCACCCCGGCAGATGGCTAGTGTAGCCCTGGGGGAGGAGTTGGGTGCCCAAGGTGGGTGGGGTCCCGCAGAGATGTCCCTGGTCTCTTTAGGAGACAGTGAGGTGGTCCCTAGGACCCAGCTGCCTGATAACACTAAGAAATACAGGCAGTGGGTGACCATCAATGGCCATAGGGTGGAGGCTCTGAGAGACACCGGGGCCAGTGTGACAGCTGTCAGTTGTCGGCTGGTGTCTGAGGAGCAGGTGGTCCCCAACGTATTCTACCCTGTAGTTGCCGCTGACAACTCAGAGAGCCACTGCAAGGTGGCCCAGGTTCCCTTTGAGTGGGGGGGTCTCAGGTAGCCTTCAAGTAGCTGTGAGGCCAGCCATGCCTGTTGACTGTCTGCTAGGCAATGATTTGGAGAGCTCCCCTTGGGCGAAGGTGGAGCGGAGGTCTCATTTGGAGATGTTGGGTCTGCCAGAGTGGGCGTGTGTGACCACTCGGTCAATGGCAGCCGGTAAGGGTATTCAAGAGGACCTGGAGCCTGGAAGAAGGGCCCAGGTGCCTGCCTTAAAGAGAGGAGGCAGGGGCGCGGGAAACCGGCCCCGAAGTTCCCACGGTCCAGGAGGAGGCAGACCTTGAGGGGGATGCCCTGGAACCTACAGGGGAACAAGTGGCTGAACTGGGGGACCTGCCTGAGCTGACCCATTGGCAGCAGGAAGGAGGCCCCTCCAGGGAAGAGTTCTGCGAGGAGCAGAAGAAGTGCCCTTCTCTTGAGGGCTTGCGGCAACAGGCTGCAAGCCAGGCAGCAGGTGATCAGTCTGGATCACACTGGATCTACTGGGAGAATGGTCTCCTGTATAGTGAGCCTAAGGTTGCTGAGCCTGGGTCAGCCCGTGTGCTGGTGGTACCCCAGCGCTTCAGAGCCTTCCTACTGGGTCTGGCTCATGATGTGCCTTTAGCAGGACATTTGGGGCAAGACAAGACCTTTCAAAGGCTTGTCACCCACTTTCATTGGCCCCAAATGCGCAAGAGTTCAGATACTCATTGCAGGACCTGTCAGACTTGCCAGGCAAGTGGTAAGAGTGGGAGGAAGCACAAGGCTCCTCTCCAACCTTTCCCTGTTGTCAGCACCCCCTTTGAGAGGGTGGGTATTGACATTGTGGGGCCTCTGGATCCCAAGACAGCCATGGGCAACAGGTTCATCCTGGTCTTGGTGGACCATGCCACCCGGTACCCGGAAGCCATCCCTCTTCGGACAGTGACGGCCCCCGTGGTGGGACGTGCACTGATGGGGATTTTCTCCCGTGTGGGGTTCCCCAAGGAGGTGGTGTCTGACCGTGGTACTAACTTCATTTCCAAGTATATGAAGTCCCTGTGGCAGGAGTGTGGTGTAACCTATAAGTTCACCACTCCTTACCACCCCCAAGGTAATGGGCTGGTTGAGAGATTCAACCGGACCCTTAAAGGCATGATTATGGGTCTGGAAGAACCCATGAGGCGTAAGTGGGACGTCCTCTTGCCATGCCTGCTCTTTGCTTACAGAGAGGTGCCCCAGAAGTCCTTAGGGTTCAGTCCCTTTGAACTGCTGTACGGCCATCCTGTAAGAGGACCTCTGAGTCTGGTCAAGGAAGGCTGGGAGAAAGCTCCCAGGAAAACTCCCCAGGATGTATTTAGTTACATGCTGGCCTTCAGGAACCAGACTCGGCGTTTCAGACAACTCGCTGAGGCGAATCTGGAAGCCAGCCAGGAAGAGATGAAACGTTGGCATGATCAGAACGCCACTCTGATCGAGTTTCAGCCTGGACAAAAGGTTTGGGTCATGGCCCCAGTGGAGCCCTGTGCGCTCCAGGATAAGTGGACCGGACCATTTGAGGTGGTGGAGCGCAAGAGTGATGTCACCTACTTGGTGGACTTGCAGTCTCCCAGGAACCCCTTGCGGGTCCTGCATGTGAACCGCCTGAAGCCCCACTTTGAGAGGTCTGAAGTGGGCATGCTCTTAGCAACAGATGCTGGGATGGAAGAGGAGACTGAACCTCTTCCTGATCTCCTGTATGCAAAAGAGCAAGATGGGTCAGTGGATGGTGTGAACCTCTCTCCCACCCTGACCCCGGAGCAGCAGAATGACTGTCGCCAACTGTTGGGACAGTTTTCTGATCTGTTCTCCCTGACTCCCAGTATCACTGAATGGTGCATCCATGATGTGGACACTGGGGACAGTCCTCCTGTAAAGCACAAAACTTACAGAGTGACTGACAGGGTGAGAGCTTGCATCAAGGAGGAGGTCTCCAAGATGTTTGCCTTAGGGGTGATTGAGTCCTCTAACAGTCCTTGGGCCAGCCCAGTGGTCTTGGTCCCAAAGGCTGCCGCGCCTGGTGCCACACCTGAACTCCGGTTCTGTGTGGACTACCGAGGACTCAATTCAGTCACCAGGACTGACGCGCACCCCATCCCCAGAGCTGATGAGCTCATTGATCGGTTAGGGGCTGCCCAGTACCTCAGCACGTTTGATCTAACGTCTGGATACTGGCAGATCGCCTTAACTGATGGGGCCAAAGAGAGGTCAGCATTCTCCACACCAGATGGGCACTACCAATTCCGGGTGATGCCCTTTGGGATGAAGAATGCCCCTGCCACCTTTCAGAGGTTGGTCAACCAGGTGTTGGCTGGGCTGGAGGATTTCAGTGCCGCCTACCTGGATGACATTGCAGTGTTCAGCGCCACTTGGGAGGAACATCTGCACCACCTCTGGGAAGTGTTGAAGGCGCTGCGGAGGGCAGGCCTCACGATCAAGGCGAGTAAGTGCCAGATCGGGCAGGGTTCTGTGGTGTACTTGGGACACCAGGTAGGGAGCGGCCAGGTGGCGCCCCTACAGCCCAAGATAGATACCATCCTGGCTTGGGAACCCCCAAAACCCAAACAGAGGTGAGGGCCTTCTTAGGACTCACCGGGTATTACAGGAGGTTTGTCAAGGGGTATGGCAACATTGTTGCACCCTTGACTGAGCTGACTTCCAGGAAGCAGCCCAGGAAAGTGAACTGGACTGATGCCTGCCAAAAGGCTTTTGATGCCCTGAAATCTGCCATGTGCACGGCGCCCGTGCTTCAGGCGCCCAACTTCTCAAAGGAATTCATTGTGCAGACAGATGCTTCAGAGCATGGTGTTGGGGCTGTGCTTTCACAGATGAATGAGGAGGGCCTAGACCAACCTGTAGCCTTTATTAGTAGGAGGTTACTCCCACGGGAACAGAGGTGGAGTGCGATTGAACGTGAAGCATTTGCTGTGGTCTGGGCACTGAAGAAGTTGAGACCATACTTGTTTGGAACTCACTTCCGGGTTCAGACAGACCACAGGCCCCTCAGATGGTTAATGCAGATGAGGGGTGAGAATCCAAAACTGTTGAGGTGGTCCATTTCCCTACAGGGGATGGACTTTACGGTGGAACACCGCCCTGGTACAGAGCACGCCAATGCTGATGGTCTGTCCAGATTTTTCCGCCTTAGTGATGAGAACTCCCAGGAGGAAGGGTAGTTCTCCCCACATTTCAGCTGGAGGGGACACGTGTTAGACTTGGCACCATTGGCGTGGGTCTCCCTTCCATTTTTTTGCTGTTGCCTCTTATGTTTTGCTGGTTTTAGATGCTTTTGGGCACTGTGCCACTGCTGTTCAGTGCCACAGTGCAAGTGCTCCCTACTGTAAAGTGATGTATGGATTAGTGACTCCATGATTGGATGATTGGTTTACTTGTCAGTCCCTAGTACAGTGCACGGAGTGTGCCCAGGGCTTGTAAATCCAATGCCGCTGGTGGGATTGCAGCACTGGTTGTGCCACCCACAGAAGCGGCTTGTAAAATGTGTCTCAGGCCTGCCATTGCAGAGCCTGTGTGCAGTCTGTGACTGCCATGTCGACTTGGCCAGTGCACCCACTTGCCAGTCCCTAAACCTTCCCTTATCTTCATATCAGACACCCCTAAGGTAGGCCCAAGGGCAGGGTGCATTGTAAGTATAAGGTAGGACATGCCCTGGTGTGTGTGGCATGTCCTGATAGTGAATTACAGCCATTTTCGTTTTTCACTATTGCAAGGCTACCTGCTCCCCATAGGCCAGAATGGGCAGACTGACTATTACACTTTATAGTCAGAACTGACCCAGGGAACATGGTAGAAAAACGAATTTAGTATGCCTGAACTCAGAATGATAAAATACATCTTTTAGTGAAGTTGGTTTTAACATTCTGTGTTTGAAAATACCACTTTTAGAAAGTGGGTATTTTCTTGCCTAAACTTCCAAGCCTGCCTCTGCTAGGTTGTGTATTCCTTGTCTGGAGATTGAGTGACAGGGGCTGGGGGTGGCTACAGGAGACAGGGTGAGTCAGCACAGGGCTGAATAGGAAGGTCTGCATCCAGAGTGGAGGGAGGAGTTGCACCTGGGTCTGAATAGGGCTGTGCCTGCCTTCCACAATGCTGGCTCCACCTCCTGCCGGGCGTCTGATGGCTCTGCCCCTCACTCACAAAGGAAAGAAGGAGTCAGAAAAACAAAGTGCTCCAGGACTGACCAGAACTGGTTTTGGACTAGGCAGAGGCCTCTCTGCCTTCAGAGAACAAAGGAAAACTGTGTATAAAAAGGGGACCCAGACCCCTAGGAAATTAGATCACTTCTGGGAAATCAAGAAACCTGTTGCCAAGGAGAAGAACCGGAGAAGCTGAAGGAGGAGTACTGCCCCTGTGCTGTTTTGCTGATTGGGGTTGGCCTGCAGTGGTTGCTTTCTGCCAAGGACAGGAGAAAAGACTTTGCTGTGCTTTGTCATCTTGAAGAAGGGAATCTCCAAGGGCTTGAACTGAGCTTGCCTCCTGCCTGAAGTCACAGGGACACAAAGACTTCACCCCTTCTGTTTGCCTGCATCTGGAACTGCTGTTTTAGCTGCTAACAGAGGAAATTGCAACACCGACGCCGGCGAGCGACGCCGTAACCTGCACCGAAGCCGTGGGCACCGCTCGTGAAGAGCACGACGCACCGCCCCGACTTGCACCGTAGGCCCGACGCCTGCCGACGCCGTGCGACATCGACTCCGAAGCCGTCATCGAGGCCGCTGCCTGCACCGGAGCCGAGGACACCGCTCGTGACGCTCACGACGCACCGTCCCGACTCGCACCGCAGCCCCGACTTCCCCGACGCCAGGGCTTCATCATCGCGGAGCCGATCCTCGACGTGGGTGACCCCGAATCCATCGACGCCGCACCATCGTAAGGAACCGACGCCTCGCCGCCATCCGTGACGTCACCTCCCCGACACAGTAAGGAACCGACGCCTCACCTCCCCTACGCTGCAGTAAGGAACCGAGACATCACCTCCCCTGGGGTCGTAAGGAACCGACGCCGCCGGCGCCAACGAAGCATCACCTCCCCGACGCCGTGCACCGTCTTTGTTTTCATCGAATTCCAGGTACTGTTCTTTGGGGGTCTGCTCGACTCCGGGCCCGACGCCGCGCACCTCGCGGTCGGCGCCGTACTTTGGGATTTCCACCGGTCACGACGTCGTGATAACTCCAAGTGGAGTTATTTGTTGCTACAAGCTTTATTTGATTGACTATCCTATTTTTGACGATAACGTGAACTGTCTCTATCATTTTAAGTCTATTTTTGAGTACTGTATTGTGGATTTTTGCTATTGGGTCTTGTGATACGTCTATATAAAGAATACTTATTTTTTATACTACAACCTGTGTGGTGTCCATCTGTAGTGTTTTCACTGTATTACTGTATGTGTTCACAAATGCTTTACACACCGCCTCTGAGATAAGCCTGTCTGCTCGTGCCAAGCTACCAGGGGGTGAGCAGGGGTTATTTTAGGAGTGTTTCCCCCTTATCCTGACTAGAAGCAAGGGTCCCTATTTGGACAAAGGTGCAAACCATTGCCAACTAGAGACCCCCAGTTCTAACACATTCCCAAACACATTTTCCTCTTAAGCGGTCCCTTGCAGATGTTTACGCTTGTAGGGTAAAATTTTGTGCAGATTTGTGAACCAAGAACAATGTTATAGCGATCTCTGCATAATCGAGACACAACATTACTTTTAAAGATTTCCTAGTATGATGAAAGTTTCCAGTGCTGTTTGTGCTGTGTGTGTGAATGAGCGTTCACTGCTCTGCCTGTGCTGTACTTATGCTTTTTGTTTGTGTGTGTGTGAAGGAAGCTTGCATTGCTGCTATAATTGTGCTGTCTACTGTACTGGCAAAGCAAAACAATAAAACATTTCTTTCAATTTTCAATGCATGTATGCGGTAAATAATGCAATATGTGATGATTCAATGTATTTTGAGTCATAAAATAGTCCCTCATGTAGTGCACTGTAAGCAATCCATGGAGGGAAAATGATACACAAACAATCAATAGTATGATATGACATGGAACTAGTCCTTGAGCCACTCCAAATATATTTAAAAAGAAAAGGTAGCAATAGGTCACTCCGACAGGTATACTGTCAGGCCAGATTTAAAAAAATCTAGAACAGAATACCCATCAACACCAGAATGGTTGTTGAGGTAGTTGGGCCAAGATTGTGCAGGGCTTTATATGTGAGTGTGACGAGCTTGAAGAGTGCACGTTTGTGGGCAAGGAGCCAGTAGAGAACTTTGAGGTGCTGGGTGATGTGGGTGTATGAAGGGAGCCTGAGTGTGAGTCTGGCTGCTGAGGTTTGAATAGTCTGAAGTATTCTTGTCAGGTAAGTGTCAATTACAACTTAGAGTGTTTTACCATAGTCCACCAGGCTTGCGATGAGGGCCTGAGTGACGGTCCTCCGTGTGTTGACTGGAAGTCATTCATAAATTTTCTTGACCATTTTGAGGGTGTGGAAAGTTGAGGTGGACACTGCGTTCAGGTGACTGGTAATGACGAGATATCCATGGATCATTTCGCTGAGGTTATTTGCTAGGGTTGCTGGATAAGGGGTGGGTCATTGTTCTGCAAACCACCCTGTGGAGTTCCATAGTAATGTGTCTCTGCTGAAGAGTACAACTTCTGTTTTGTGTGTGTTGAGTTTGAAACAGTTGATTTTCATCCATCTTGTGACTTTGGACATTCAGGAGGTGATGTTGGTCTGGGTGCTTGGTGTTTTGTTGGAGAGGGAGAGGATGAGCTGGGTGTTGTCTTCATAGGAGATGACATTGATTCCGTGGGTGCAGATGATGCTGGTGTGTAGTGTCATATGCGGGGCTAAGTGATGATCCTTGGGGTACTCCACAGATGAGGTTAGTGGAAATCGAGGTGAAGGGGGTCAAGCTGATTGACTTGGTGCTATATGTTAAGAAGGTGCAGATTCAGTGGATTGTGGGCCTTTGTATGCCAGCTTCTAGGAGGCATTGGATGAGAATCAGGTGGGAGAAGGTGTTGAAGGCAGCAGATAGGTCCAGGAGGATGGGGGGGGTCTCCTCTGTCTATAATTAGTTGGATGTCATCAGTGGTGGCTAAAGGGCAGTCTCACTGCTCTTGGTGAGCTTGAATCTGGTTAGAGTGGTGTTGAGTAGGTGGTTGTCATTGAGGTGGTCAATTAGCTGTTTGTTGATGATGTTCTCTAAGATCTTTGCTGTGTATGGTAGCAGGGAGAGCAGTCAAAAGGTGGCTAGGATCTGCGGGTCTTCTGAAGATTTCCTCAGAAGGGGGAGTACTTTGACATGCTTCCAAGTGACTGGGGAGGTGATTGTGTTGATCGAGTTGTATAGTATCTGGGTTACGTCTGCAATGATGTGGCTCCTTGGCTAAGATGTGGTGCAGACAGAGGTCCGAGGGTGTTCTACAATGTATGGACTGCATGGTTGATCAGGTTTTTTCTGCACAGCTGATGAGGTTTCTTCTGAGATGATGGTGGGCCAATTAGTCAAGGTGGTTTTCTTTGGGATGGTCTGGAGAAGCAGGAGGACTAGCTCCAGGAGAGTTGAAGACCTTCACAATGGTGAAAATGTCCTTGGTGCCGTTGGTGCTGTTTTCAATACAATTGGTGAGAGTGGCTCTTTTGGTGGCTCCGATTCATTGATGGTACTGTCTGTGGGCTGACCTGTATATGCTCTTTTCTGTGTCAGCGTGAACCTGCCTCCATCTGCATTCAAGCTGCTTGCAGTGCATTTGGTGGCTCTGAGTTTTCCTGTATTTCAGCTTGCATGTGGCCTGGTCCTAGTAGTCTCAGAGTATAGCCAGGGTATCTATTCAGGAGGTGAGCCAAGTGTTGAAGCTGTTGATAGATCGAGCGCAATTGTTATGGTGTTGCAGGAGGTGGTTTTGGAGCTTTAAGGATCAGATTTCTTCTGAGATCTTGTTCCAGTCTTGTGTAGTTGATTTCACAGACTGGTCCCACAGCAGTACAAGGATAGAAGTGAAAAAGGGTGCGGTTGATCAAGGTGAGCGGAATTGGTTCATTCGCTGTGATTTCTTTGAAGATGGTGAACATATGGTGCAGTAGGTGTCGGACAGCATGGGTGTCCATTTGCTCCGAGAGTCTGAGGGTCGCCATGTATTCCAGGAGGTTGGTTGTATTGGGGTCAGTGTGGTCCTCCATGTAGTAGTTGAGGATGCTGAGGAGGATGAAAGCACTGGAGTGGAGTACCAGGGGACGTTAAATCCACAAATTGTGCTGGCGAAGTTGGTCACATGGTCTGGGACGTCAGTAAATGAGGGTATCGCTCAGAGTGTAGTTGTTGGTGATGTGCAGTTTGAAGGTCATGTGTTCCATGCTGTTTTTTGTATTCATGGTAGCAGTAGAGAAGTGGATGTGCTCATTAAAAGCAATGGCAATTCCTCCTCCAGGTCTGTTCGCCCTGTCCTGTCTTAAGACCTTGTTTCCTGGTGGCGATGTTGGGAGCTGATATTCCTATGAATATAGATATAGACCAACACTATGTAGGATCACTGTGGAGAAAATAAACAACAAGAAGCAGAACTAGGCAGTAGTAGGCATTAGAAGTCAGAATCTGTTGTACTGCAAGCTATGCAAAGCTTTCAGTGTGACGGTTTCTGTGCTTTGTTGCTCCCTTATTCTGCATTGCATAAAAGTATATCTAACAAAGCAGAGTGATTTATAAATATCACCTGAATCCAGAGATGAGAATACAGGACCATAATACACATTACTCTTTGTATTGTATTCTTTTATATTACCAATCCAATTATTGAATTTAGTACTCTTTAGAAAGGTTTGGGACGTTTTCAGTTCATTATTCAATGTTTGCCCGAGACTGCAGATATGTCTGTCAATGTTCCAAATAAGGTCTATTTTTATTGGCGATGGTATGCTAATATTTGAAATGTGTTTTTGCAACAATGTGTACTATTATAAGTTACATTTTAAATGCAAAGCACATTGAAAGGAAATTAAAAACATGCATCTTAAAATATGTTCTAAAATGTGTTTTTCTCTTACATTGAGAATATAGAGTAGGTTTAGCACGAAAGATATAAAGAAAGAAAAATAAGTGCAATATGGCATGGCACAGTGTAACTCCTTGCTGACATGGTTCTGCATTTACAATGTTTATTGGTAGATGATTGCATCAAGGAGGGGCCTGCAAGGTTGAGCTTGTCAAGTTGTCAAGTGTGTTGATCAATACTCTGAGAGCAGCACTGCCATTTGTCAAAGCATTTTTAGCTCAAGCCTACCAGACAGTGCAAGTTGTCAAGTTACAAAAGACCTGTTGAACTCTCATCATGAGCTTACAGTGGGCTGACAGCCAACCATTGCTTACCATTGCTTGGCTTTATTGTCACTCTCATTTCATTCAACAGATTGCCTACCAGACAACTCAAGCTTCAAAAGAACCATGGTGAGCTTATCAAAACCTTACAGGGGTTTACAGCTCATCCATCGCTTACCAATGGTTGACTTTAGTGTCACTCTCATTTGACTGATTCTCATTAGACAACTTTCCTTGTCCATCTTGTGTTTGATCCTCCCCTAGAGCATACCCTCTTGATAATCTCTCTGACTGGTTGGCTTCTATCCTTCCATTGCTCACTTTTAGGGAACTTTTTTCTTTTTGGTTAAACACTCCATAAGAGTGCATGTATTTTCCAGCTCTTTCTTCCTGTCCGTCTTGTGTGCCCCTCGAATGCTAACCCCTACCCTGCTTGTGTTTCTCTCTTGCACAATTCTTCCCCACTCCCCATATTGTTGTCACTTTCCTGTGCTTCTCACTCTATTATGTTCTTCTCCAACTCACGCTCTGAGTTCTTCTCTCAATGTATGTTTCTCTCAAAGTCCCTGTGTTGCTCTCTGCTACGTATACTTTTCCCCTCCTTGCCCCTACCCGCACCCCGATTCCCCCTCCATTCCCCCTCCGCCCACTCATGTGCTTTCACTCTAAAAAAGCGTAATTTTATTGTTTATTGATCCAAGGGAAGTCCACCATCTTGGATTGGAAAATGAAAATTTCATGCAAATGGCATCCAAATGATTTTGCTACAGCATGCATTTGTCACCATGCGTTCATGAGCCAGTGGAATGATGCGACCAGCAGCTGTGTTTGTATTGCAGAACAAGCCTGGCACTGTAGAGCATCTCCAGAAGGCATTGACGAAGCCAATAGTTCCCAAAAGCAAGACCTATTGTCCTTGCTAATGCTTGTTTCTTACCAGCACTAGAAGAAAAACAAAATACTCAATTTATCATCCATTTAACTTTTTTTTATTTGTTTTGGGAAGTAAAATGCACTAATAGGGAATTCAGCTCTGGCAATCGTTTAATAAGGCTTAGCCACGCGATACATACACAGAGGATGTGTTGTAACGAACCAAGGGGCATATTAGCAAGAAGAGGCGATAATCATCGCTAACCCTGCTTAGCGTGATTTTTTTTATCGCCGGCTATCGCTGGAATATATCGCCACGCTAACGCTGTATTAGAAACGATTAGCGCTATGGCGATGAATATTCCAGCGATAGCGGGGGAAATGGGCCAACATCGCTGAAAAACCAGCGATGTTGCATGGAGAAGGGAGAACACCTTGCTGATACGACCCTGTGGTCGTATCAGCATAATCCACCCCCATGTTAGGTATGGCTAACACCTGCTAATTGCAGGTGTTAAATAAATGGCGATGACCCCGGTTAGCGCGACTTTTCACGTCGCTAACTGGGGCCATGGCCACCTTGCTAATAGGCGATAGGCCTGTTAGCGAGTGTTTCCCAGGTTTGTTCGTCGGGAACGCCCACTTTGCATGTCATTAGCGATAAATATCGCTGACATGCAAAGCGGTAAAAAAACGGGCGCTAATGCCCGCAAACTGTCGCTAACTGCTGTTAGAGACAGTTTGCTGATAGGGCGATATAAATATCGCCGCTTTAGCGGCAAAAAGTGCCGCTAAAGCGGCGATAGTGCCCTTGCTAATATGCCCCCAAGTTCGAGTCTCAGCGTCAGCTCAACATCCTGTGACTCTGGGCAAATCACTTAATCTGCACCTGCCTACAAAAATGAATGTATCAATGAATGTGTCCTTATGTAAAATGCTTCAATACCTTCGGGTCGAGTTTGCGCTATATAAAACTGCAAAAAAGAATAACTAAATAAAATAGCTTTTAGATATACCTTTATACGAGGCAATGTTTATGTATGGTTTCTTAGCTTCTTTGTTCTCTAGCACTGTATATAGCTCTAAAGGTGAGTTGTACCCTGGATGTTGGGCATTACAGCTTGTCTCTTCTCACCTACCTCAATTTTCCTTAAGTTGTTTACTCAGCTCTGCAGTTCAAATGGCAGCAAGGGTCGGTAGACTTATAGAATGTGCTATCTTGGTTTAAATCAGCATCTGTTTCACAGCAGGTTGGCCTTCGCCCTCCATTTGGCAAAAGCGGTTTCAATTAGTCTCCCCCGTCCCCCCGCAACTCCTCCCCCACGTCTCCTCTTGTCTCCTTCATGCTTGTGTCTGTGCATCATGTCAATGCCTCATGTCAGCCGCCACCTAGACAGTAGGGGGCAGATTTACAAGCCCCTTGCGCCACTTTTGCGTCACTTTTCCCATGTTAAAAGTGACGCAAAAGTGGCGCAAGGGGCTTGTAAATCTGCCCCTAGGTATTCTCTTATGTGGAGATTTTGGACACTTTACTGTCTGAAAAGCAGAACATGAAAAGCGATATTAAGATAGGTAGTGCAAATGTCAAGAATTCCTTATGTTTGCTAAGAAACAGTGACCTTGGTAGACTGCTCGAAAAGTAAAACATGCAAGGGGATCTTAAGATATAATGGGACATACGAAAAATAACACGTAATCAATAAAACTAAACACTATGGGGCAGATTTACAAGCCCCTTGCGCCACTTTTGCGTCACTTTTCCCATGTTAAAAGTGACGCAAAAGTGGCGCAAGGGGCTTGTAAATCTGCCCCTATATTGTAATAGTGCCCCTTGGGAGACTTGAGCTATGAATCGTAGATTGCAAGATGAATAAAAAAAACTCTTCGGAACAATCATGGCTAAGCGTGAAATATAAAATAACTTAAAAACCGAAATTTCGAAAAAAAACGAATTTCGTTGTGCGCGCTGCATCACCAAATGCGATGCAGCGCGTGCAACGGAATTCGTTTTATTTATTTATATGTTTACTTACCTCTATTCGGCCGTATTCCGTAGTTTACTACCCCCCACCCTGCCCCTCCCCCACACCACGTCACCGCCCGGCAGCACTCCCACCACGGGCCGCTACTGACGTCACTGAAATATTGTGCCTCATTACAACCCATCAACCAGAGTTTGCTTCTTCACTGAGAATTGGCTCTAATCATCTGCTTCACCCTGTATTCCCATAGCCATTTCTGCGAACTACAACCTGACTAAACTGGCTAGGGAGACAAAAAAGGGGGCAGAGTTGCTATCACATTCCGCGACCCAGTTAAGAATGCTTTAGTAGACACCCTTCATGATGATTGGGTAGAGCTCTGCATTTTTAACTTGGAAACTGCCTGGTGACTCATGGAAGGGTCCCTTAGTATATCGTCCCCCCTCGGACCAAAAATAGACTTCAGCCACAAATTAACTGAATGTTTTGCCCCCCATGTACTTGCCTGCCAGTGGGAGATTTTAACTTCCACATGGAACTAGGTTCAGACCGAGAAACACAACTGCTACTCTCCTATTTGGAGATATTGGAACTAAATCAGAAAGTAATTGGCCCCACACATATTGCCAGGCATACTTTAGACCTTATTTTTATTAATGCCTCGGACCTTCAGGTGGACTCCCCCTTTCCGTAATTTGGACAGACCATTTCTCAATAAGCTTTCAGTTCCCTTTTAAAGGGAAATAGCTCGGTAGAAAGAAATAATATCTCAGACAAGGTCCTGGAAGAAAATCTCCAGTTCCTCATTCTCTACCATTTTTCGCACCCAATACGTCATTATGAATAGTGCTCACACAGATTTCCAAGAATCAATTTCTCAGGCCCTAGATATAGTTGTTCTCACCAAACTAACATCACGAAGCCTCATTCCCCCTTGTTCTCGCAGGAACTTGAACAGGAAAAAAATCAGACTACAGGAAATTAGAAAGTAGATGGCATGCTTCAAAATCCCTCCCTGACAAACTGCATACAAATCAGCATAAAGTAGCTATCATAAATAGCTCAGATTAGCTCGGAAGTCCCACATTGATAACAGAATCAACAGTGCGGGGAATTCAGCCAAAGAACTATTCAAAGTTTTAAATGAGTTCATGAGGCCCACTGCCTGTGCATCATCCATCCCAGCCTCTAAGGAATTATGCGATGTTCTTGCATAGTATTTCAAAGAGAAAATCGCTATTATCTATAAGAACCTCTCTCACTGCCCCCCACCAACTGAAACCTCTCCCACCATTCCCTGGATCACCAATTCTCTCAACCTTTTGGGGTATTTCAAACCCATCACTTTGGAACAAGCTTTGGAAACTATGAACAATATCGAATCAGACTCCCCCTTTGATCTGTCCCCTCCCCACATCACGGTGACACTTTCCACCACTTTACTTCCAGCCATCACTGCACTGCTTAACCTTTCTCTAAGTACTGCGACTGTACCATTAGCTTGGAAATCTGCACAATTCATGACAATTTTGAAAAAAAAACTAATGTGGATTCCCTGAAACCTGTAAACTACAGACCCATATCGCTTCTTCCCTACCCAAGCAAAAACTTGGAAATCATAGTAAATAAACAACTCTCTGGCTACTTGGAAATTAATGCCATCCTAGACCCTTCCCAATCAGGTTTTAGAGCCTCACATAGTACTGAAACCGCACTGATGGCGGTGCTGGACACCATCAGACTTTCTCTTGATGATGCTTTTCCTTCTATGTTGGTGCTACTTGACCTATCCACAGCATTCGACTCCATCTGTCATTCCATCATGGTCCAGAGATTTACAGAGATTGGTGTCAGCGAAAAGCTCTAGGGTGGCTCCAGAACTTCCTTAGCAATCGGACCCAGACAATACAATCCGGACATTAAAATCTCATGTCACTAGGCAAAGGGATACCACAGGGCTCCTCCCTGAACCCCATGCTCTTTAATATATATGTTGCCCCCACTAGCTCAAGTGGTAAGATCTTGTGGTCTGGCTGTCATCTCATACACAGATTGCACACAATTGATCATCTCCATGGGTCCAAACCACGAATCCACAAAACTCAAATTTGGAGAATATACGAGCAAAGTCGCCTCCTACATGTCCCAGAATTACTTACAACTGAAGAGCGACAAAACAGAGATTCTGCTGTTCGGCAAGGCCCACGTGTACTAGTCAACCGATTGGTGGCCATTCGAACTGGGCATTACCCCACATCCCAAATAGGTAGTAAAAAATCTTGGCATGCTAATTGACAAAAACCCTACCATGAGAGAGCAGGTTGGCTCCATTTGCGGCACCTGCTTTGGAATCAAGCACATGCTTAGAAAAGGTTTTCTGTGGTTATCTCTTCAAACTAGAGGAACTCTCATCAGGCTTTCGTGGTCAGCTGCATGGATTTTGGAAACACTCTTTTGGTTGCAGTAAATGAATCACTGCTATCAAAGCTTCAGGTGGTTCAGAACACTGTTGCTCGCCTAGTCTGCAAACATCCTCCTCGATCTGCCTCAGAGCCCACTCTAAAATCTCTTCATTAGCTTCCAAACAGGAAACGTTCCATCTTCAAATTCTTGTGCCTGGTGCACAAATCCTTATCTGGCATAGACCCTGTATGTCTTCAAAACAAACTTCACTTATATCTCCCTACCAGATATTTGAGATCGGAAGATCAGCTCCTGCTCTGTGCCTGCCGTATTCATGTAGCCGGATATGGCGGCCGATATTTTCCTTATCTTGGCCCACATCACTGGAATAGCCTATCTCTGCACATCTGTGCTTGTCCTGGCTTTACCCACTTCAAAAAGTTCCTCAAAACCTGGCTTTTTTAATATTCTAATCTTCCATTCCTTCACCTTTACCTGGTTGCGCACCAGCGTCGAGATACCCCTTCGGGGGTGATTCGCTGCGCTATATTAAGTGTACATAACATAATATGAGCATCCTGTAGCCAAAACTATCCTATTTTGGTTTTGACTTATTCAAGCCGTGGGTCATCAAAAGATTTTTGAGAGGTCGTCTCACCCTCAACTTATCGAAGCATGCTTCAAAATGTGACGACTTCTCATACCGGGTAGAAGCAATGCCTCTCCGGCGGACTCGACTGAGGGAAGCAAATCTAAACTCGGGGAGTTCTTATAAATCTATTCTCAGGACTTGGAGGAGGTAACCTATTACAAATACCTGGGGTTTTATATTGACAACAAATTAAACCATCATGAGCAGAAAAAGTATATGGCTCAGCGAGCTAGTGCATTAACCTTCGCGTACAGGACCCTGGCAAAAAAACTGGAAGGTACATCATATAGACCATTACTTTCCATAATAGTGGCAAAAACACTACCCACTATAACTTATGCTAGCATCACCTTATATGGTTAAGAGTCTGTCCATCTTAACAAATTGATAACGACCATGTACAAAAAGGTCTTTCAACTCCCCCAGACAGCGTCGCCTGCACAGATGTGGCTTGAATTTGTGCTCATGAACGAGACGATAGGCAGAATGTATACATCCATAAAGGTCTGATACTGAATAAAACAGAATTCAGCGAGCTGAGCACTGAATAAAGCTCTATGGATAGAACTTGAAAAGGACAAAACAAATCAGTCTATAATCAATTTCTTTACACTGCGTTAAGAACAACTTGCACCATGGACTTGTGGAATAAAAATGTGCCCTTCACATCATTTAAACAAGCAGTATATAAACCTGCTAAATTTAATTCCTTGATACTGGATAAAAGCATCTTTAGCCTCAGATCCCATGCATGGATGGTGATCAACAATTACAAGACTCTCAAACCAGCTGTCTATCTAGATCACACATTTTCGGTACACCTAAAAAAAACACCTGATGGCACTCCGGTTCGGCAAGCTTCCCTCAGCAGTGGACTATCCAACCTGGAAATACAAAGGGTCCATTGCGTGTCAACACTGCAGCAGTGAAAAAGAAGACCTTATTCACCTGATCTGCATATGTCCAAAACTGTACACAGCACAAGTCACTTTATGAAGAAAAGCCCTTATCGACAGAAGAATAAGGAAATGCAGAACAGTTTTAACGAAAGGGCTAGATCCATCAGACCCTCAAATGAATTGCAAGCTAATCAAGTTCCTCCAATTCCACAAACAGGCTTTGAAAATTGTGGTAAAGTAGGAGAATCGTGTACTGTGTTTTATCAAATGGAAATTTTTAAAAAGACCTGAGTGGCTAAAGTTTTTAAGCATTCATTTAGGAAACACATGATGATTTAATTTTTCTGAGTTGAAAAATATTATTTTTGTTATTTCTTTTTCTGATATTTTTCACTAAGCACAGTTAAAAGTGAAACAGGCGAGGATGCTTATTCATTACGTCTATCAAATAGGTTACCCACCTGATGTAACTATAAGATAAAAGATCCCAAGGTCTTTGTTGGGCTAAATTGTGCCTCTTTTGAACCAAACATTATTAATTTTGTTAAATCACATTAGACTAGGGACGTAACTTTGCTTAGTATTTTACTTGTAATTTTAGGACTTTATAATGCAGAATTAAGACCATTTTAACGCACATGTTCTAGGATCATACACTCAAATATGCATTGTCTGAATTATGTTTTATACTGTGAAATGTTTTATACTGCAATTTATTCTTTTTCCTTTTGTCTGTTTTATATTTGTTTGTTGATTGTGTGAAAATTGTTATGGTTTTAATTAACTAAACAATAAAATTACTACTACTACTACTACTATTCTCAGGACAATTTTCTGGGGTCCTGTTTTTCTTTAGGCAAGAGAGAAATATGTGTAAAATATACCTAGACATATACTCAAAGATTTTCTTTATTCAGCGAGTACCTCTGGTATGTTTAAAAACACTGAAAGTTGGTCATATGGTGACTCACTAGACCTTAAAGAATGCTACAGTTATAACAAATCCTATAATTACCAACATGTTCAGACAACTATATAAGCCTAACCAAATCTCAGGTCTTCTTCAGGGTAAATAAATTCCAAACTATGGTATACAATCAAACCATGCAAATAGGTAGAAAATATAACTTTAACGGTGCCTCTATTGAATCAGCAAACATTAGGCATACTAAACTACGGGCTTCATGCAAAGTGTGGGGGATGCCTCCTCCATAGTCACACGAATACACACCTAACATGCCCCTGTCCACTGCACAATACCGCAGTGGAGGGGGCCTGTTAGGTGCGAATACGATGCCATCCTTCTGACAAATGTGTGATTATCTGCCCTGGCAGAGGTCCCACGCATCCGCAGAAACAGAACCGGCGGGAGAGCTTTCTCCTACATCGCAGCCAAAACCTGGAACAAGCTCCCGGTCAACATCAGACGCTCCCCAACCCTCCACACATTCAGGAAGGACCTCAAGACCTGGCTCTTCGACTGACCCGGAGCTGCTTCCCCCCCCCAGCGCCTTGAGACCCTCACGGGTGAGTAGCGCGCTCTATAAACCACTGATTGATTGATTGATTGATTGATTATGGAGGAGGCGTCCCCCACACTTTGCCATGAAGCCCGTAGTTTAGTATGACTAGGGTTTGCTGATCCAATAGAGGGACTGGTAGGGCTTTATTTTACAAAGACATTGCAGATAGTCAGATACTTTCTCCGAAAAAATCAAATGAAGAGTAAGATGGTGGAAGGATATTTTTTTCTTCTATTCTTCTGATTTGGTCCCAACATACATCTTAATATTATTTGCTAAGTTTTTTGAGTTTCCACAACTGGATCCATGAACTGTTTTTGAACTTACTTGACCAGTTGCTGATAGTAAAATGAGTCAAATAATTGTTATTGGTAATTAGTTGCAAGACAAATGCTTGCAAAATTGCAGTCACTTCCTCTTATGAATGCCATCTTTGCTGATTAATGACAGTAAGGTAAACAATTGTTTATTGCAGGAAGGGTGTAGGTGAGTGCCAACCTGAAACCAACACTGACATTATGCACTGATAATCAGTACAAACCAAGAGCATATGCTTTTATGATCACCTTGCTTGCATTTTGGAATACTGCTCTGCAAAGACTCTCTTTCAGAAGTGATGGATACGCTCCTTAAAATGAGTAAATACGTTACTCAACCGTTACGTCCAGCGTGTTATATGTAATACATTTATTACAAATTAGACTTTATAAATTGAAGTGATAAGCATCAAAGGTAGCATACACGGACTCATAATAAAATAACACATACAAGAAAAAAGCTTTAGACAGTGCAACTGATGGGCAGAATTTTGAGGGGTAGGCATCTCGTGAGAAATAGACTGATAGTCAAAAATCGCTTTTAAGAAGTTGAAAGATTGGCAGTGATCATTTTCTGAAGTTGAACAGGCAAAACACCGAATGGGTTAATGGTTGGTGATGGCTTCACATTATTGTAGGGTTCTACAAGATAGTGGTTTTCTAGACACTCAGAAAGGAAGCCAATCTCAATTTCCCATTACACAATAGCTGTATCTTGTCCAGTGGACTGCAACGATCAGTTTGTTACCACTGACAGTAGTAAGTGTTCTGTTCTTAGGAGCAAGTGCTGTGCTTTACTGTACTTTGATCCACTTTGTGGCTTTTATTTTCATAGCCTACACAACCTTCAGCCATTTCAAATAAAAACATTTAGAAAATATTCTATTGGTGCACAGTTATTTGATGAAGCAGCAACAAAGACACCTTCATTCAAGTTTGTAATTTGGTTTTTCACGTGGCAGCACACCACTGGCAGTACCTCCTGCTGATAAACAGGTTCTCACCAAACATGTCTTCAGGATTTTGTCAAAACACAATATTTTTCAGCAATTAAAATTTGATGTTTTCTTCTTTCCTCTAGAACTCAGTGGAATAAACTAAACTGAGAGACATGTTCAGTTGTCATTTTCCTGATACTTTCATTTGCATCAGCCTTTTCTTCCTGATGACACCTTAGTTTGAATGGGCACTGGCATTAAGAATCTGGCATGGCTCTTTACTTCCGACTACCATATTAACAGTGTGGCAAAGAAGCTTCTCCAAACTGTGTAGGTTGATCGATGCCCTGTTTTCAAGGCAATCATCTGAACAAATGCAAAATGTCACATGTGACCTCTTGATATGTATTTTCTCAGACGCAAAAGTTACCTTGAGCCATTAAGTGATGGATATAATGTTTGTCCTCACATTCTAGTGTATCTCTAGGGCTCAGCTATCAGGAGGTTATTCATTTAATATTTGAATTGAGCATGCCCCATTTAAGCACAAGGGGTTATATAAATTGGTCACACCATTGAGCTTATGGACTCTGGTCAGTAAAACATCATATTCCCAGAAAATGAATGCCTAGTCTGGCAATTAGGTCTTCCAAGAAGAAACCCACACAAGTAGAGAGCAAGTGAATGTGTAAATGTTTTCAAATATTTTAATGGAGGCAATCTGAACTGAAAGCTTAACTCTAATTCATGGAGAAGTCCAGTCAGAATTACTAAATCATGACAGTGATACATTTGGACATTAATTTGCATTATTTTTTTGGTGCACTTTTAGTATTAGTGCATGCCCCTCCATTGTAGGGCAAGTCAATGCTAATTAAAAAGAAGTAGGCTTGAAATGCTTGTGCCACCAATTTCTAAACACTTGGTGATCTTCTTAGTAACACTTCATTTTATTGTTTTTAGCTTGTCAGTAAAAGCATTGCCACGAAGATGTATTTCTACCCAAATAAAGCAGTCATGAGAACACAATAAATTCTAGATGTGTTTGAACCATATTGAGCCTCATGTGTGAGACACAGACGGATCCTCTTGGCACAGTAATATCAAGACCATCATCTGGGTATAGCGTTCCATCCAAAGGAGAATCACTGAAACAGAAAATGGTGAGGAATAAACCAACTATTCTTATGCACTGGGAATTCTTCTGGGCAGCATTCCATTAATTTTCTATTTAGTGTGCCTGATTTAGAAGTAGTAGTAGTAGTAACCATATGGAAACTCATGCTCTCTCTGCTCTGAGAGAAGAGCAACCCCATATGTTATGGCTCTCACCGGAAAGGGTCATTATGAGTCCAGGAACACAACAGATTAGATAGGCCTCACTGAACATGCCATTTCATGTTTGGATCTTATTCAGAAATCCTCACACCATGCAAATGCCTCCTGCAACATTGTGGTTGACTTTATAGGACACCAGCTCTATAAAGAATGCTGGGAACGGGGATTAGGGCAGATCAGGACACCCTAAAGACCCACTTTAGGAATCCAACCTGTGCATGGATTTCAGAACTAAACAAGAGGGGTTCAATAATCCTGTTGTGTTCCAACTGATTTCTTTTAGCTCATACACTTTGCTTAACAAGGAACACACAGTCTTGGACAGTGGGGACAGAGAAGGAACATTGAACTAATATGAAAACAGTAAACAGAAGGGGCTAGTTGTAAAATGCAGATTTTCCCCTTAATGCAGGCCAGGACAAAGGTAAATTGCATGAATGACACTGAGGTGGATAAGCAGGCCGGACCCATTTTACTGGAAACCAAACTCTCCACATACACACAGATGTAGGCCCAAATAAACAAGCACAAAGAGTGATATTCATAATGAAGTACCCCTTTGAAAATGTAATACAAGGTTTGATGACAGCTCATCCCAAGGTGACATGACACAGTACCTATATTGCGTAAATGGTATGGATGCACTGATATAATCCTATTTGGTAATGCTGTGAACATCCAGGGAGTTGCAAAGACTTTGCTTCCCAAACTTTCCTAAGCTTATTTTAAAACATAAAAAGCCCTTTGAGGTTCACAATCCCAAAAATAGGATTTCAAAGGAAGAATCCTTTCAAACCTCCACTTATATTTTGATTTCAGCTGCTGCCATCGGTGATAGCAGTCAATTTCTGTAGGTAGAGGCACTGGGAGAAGAGTTATAAATGTTGTGGAGACAGAGGAGATGAGCTAACTAACTGGAGTAGGGCGGCAGGCACATTGAATGGGACTAGCAACACCCCAAAACATTTGGTGTTGCGGAGGTAACCCCTGGGGCAAACTAGTATCCTGGAAAATGGCGGGTCTAGGCCAATCCAATTTGAAATGGAATTTTGTAACACACCTTAAACCTTTGATTATATGTTTGCAGGATACTTGGGTTTGCACTGATTTTTCATATGAGAATTACTTTGTTTTTTCCTTGTGTAGCCAAACCATCCGTAAATGGCCAAGTGGAGAGGTGTGGTGCAGCGGCCAGGGCAGCTGACTTCGGAGCACAGGGGTCACGGTTCGATCCCTGGCTCCGGCGGCAGCTCAGCTCAGCATCCTGTGACTCTGGGCAATAGCTCACTTAATTTCCACAACGGCCCCCAGCGCCTTGAGACCCGTAAGGGTGAGTAGTTCGCGCTTTACAAATACGGATTTAGATTTAGATTTATGCTAGTGGAGGAATTGCTATTTTACTTAAAAATAACATCAATTGTAATCCAAAAGTATTTGTTCATCTCCAACCTTTGCCTTTACTTAAAACTGACCATGTTTAATGAGAGTGGAGGGTTATCATCTTTTTTGCTTGTAAATTTGTGTATTCCCCTTGGTAAGTCTCAAGATAATTTAGTTAACTCTATGATTTCATTTGTTCGCAACATCAGCCTTTTGGAGGAATTTCCTTTGGTTATAATTGTAGAGGACTTTAATGCTGAAGTATTAAATTCAGCTTGTATAACTCTCTGTAATATCAAAATGAATGAGGTATTGTGTATCCCAGATGCGATTTTACCAGAAAAAGTTACATCAGATAGGCAGGGCTTAAGTTTCCTGGAAAGTTTGAGAATGTATGTATGGGGTTTTGAAATGGCAGATTCCCTGAAGACTCTCCCGCTTCCTATACTTTTTGCTCCCCTTGTGGTGAATCCTTAATTGATTATATGGTACTGTCCCATCAAATGTTCAGTGCCTCCTCTCAGTTGGAGATCTTGAGGACTGATTTAAGTGATCATAGTATTCTTTCTTTGTCCATTGATTTAGAGCTAAAGGCTCTTGACTCCTGGAATTCTAAGAAGACACACTTTTTGGCCATGTAATTATATAAAGGCTTTGGGACAATGTCTTAAAATAGAAAACCTGGGCCGTCCTGATTTTTCATTACATGATCCCATCTCCTGGTATGAAAGGTAGTTGACCTCCTTCTGGGCTTTTGGGAGCAAAGTTAGAGGTAACAGATCTACATCACCTACTAAGATCTCTTGGGCTGCGAAAAAGATAAATCCTGAAATAAATTCCCTTGTTAGGAAGCATTTAAATTCTTTATGATCTCAAGACAGGGGGAAATCAATTGCCTTAAGTGTAAGAGAACAAGACTGAAGGTGGCAGAACGTAGAAAGGGGGAGGATAGGAAGTGGGTTAATCTGAGGGAAGCCACCCCTTCTAATATTTCACGTAAATATTGGGCTCTAATAGCACAATACTGTGACTCTAGAGTCACAGCCTAAGCAATCCCGATATCGGATGATGTGTGGATCCAGTATATTTCTCAATTACATGCTCGCAATTCAAGTAGTAGTGTTTTGCCAGTTCTAAGCGTTGAAGTAGATTCCATGGAATTGTATGGTCCACCTTTTGGTAAAGAGATTGAGGGATTCATCAAAGGTGCAAGAACTTCGGGCACCATGGGCCCTGATGAATTCCTGATAGCCCTTATTAATCAGGAAGCCTATTTATGGGCTATCTTTATATGTCCATTGTTTCAGTATTGCTATCTGACTGGTGATATTCCATCCTCCTGGAAGGGAAGTATTATTGTTCCCCTATATAAAAAAGGACCGGAGACTTCCCCTGCTAGCTATAGACAAATTGCTCTTCTGGATGCGGCAGGCAAATTATTTTCCATAAGCATTTTAGAACCCCAGGCGGAGACCTCCGCTCCGCCCGCGGAGTGTGCGGAGATTTGCCTACTCCGCGTTCCACGGAGAAGGCAAATCTCTGCACACTCCGCAGCGGAGTGGAGTTGGCCAGCCCCCGCCTCCACCCCCCCATTAACAAGTAATTCAACATTAATTAAAAATAAATTTAAAACCACTTACCTCTGTACTGCGGCGTCCCCGGGCTGCCCTCCTCCTCTTCCTCGCCGTCTCGGTAATCCTTGAGAAAACTGTGCATTCTTGCGAGAAATGCGCATGCGCGGGCGCGCGCGCATGCGCAGTTTTCACAAGGATTACCGAGACGGCGAGGAAGAGGAGGAGGGCAGCCCGGGGAACTTGTGAATAGGGGGGTGGGGGGGTGGAGGCGGGTGGCGTAGCGGAGTTCCACAGAGTTTGTTCGCAACTCCGTGGACGTCCGCGTAGCCCCGCTACGCCCACTACGCCCAGGGTTAGCATTTTACTTCATCTCCAAGAATGGGCATTTGGTATTAACCTCATACTTGTAGAGCAGGTGGGCTTTCGTAAGAATTGTGGTAACCTTGATAACATTACGGCCCTACAAGCTGTTAATGAAAAGTAACCGCAGTCCAGAGGCATGCCCATGTATTCTGCCGTTATTGATTTCTCCACCGCGTTTGACAGGGTTGACCGGGGGACGCGGTGGAGAAAATTGTAAGCGCTGGGAATTCCCACTCATCTTCTGAGGCTAATAATTGCCCTTCACTCCTCCGCCTGGACTCAGGTTTTGATGGGTGGGAACAAAGGCCTGTCAAGAAGAGTGGTGACACAGAATGGCTTACAGCAGAGGTGCCTGCTGGCACCACTTCTCTTTTCACTCTACACTCATGATTTGTCTTGCAGAGTTGGCCTGGTAAAAGGGGATCCTCTGAAACTTGGTCTAATGAACGTCGGCTGTCTTCTTTATGCTGACAATGTTACTTTGTTGGACCTAACCCCAATAGGCCTCCAAAGATGTCTTCATGCTTTAGAAAAAATAATAAATGCCTCTAAGAGCAAAGTTATGACCTTTAGAAAGAAGGGGGTTAGGGTTAGGCAGAACTTTAATTGGTCCTTGGGGAGTGCAAAGAGGAAACAGTACAATTTTATTCTTATCTGGGTAGGATCTTTTCTAGCAATTGCCTGAATAAAGATCATTTAAACCATTGTAAAAGTAAGGTATCGTCCCAGGCCTCCGCTATCTATAGATTGTATAAGTGTTGTGAAAAAAGGCATTTTGCACAAGTCTTATCAGTGTACATGATACAATTCCCGCCCACACTGAGCTTTGCCTGTTAAGTGATGGACATGTAGGGCTGGACCTTCTTTGAGACAGTAGAGGGGCGCATATGGCATCAAATTTTTCAATTTGAACTCTTTTGCTTCCCCGTCTGCTCTTCTACTTGAATTTGGGTTACCCTCTAAAGCTGTGCTCGTTATGGCAGCTGTTTTTAGGTAGGGGAACAGTTTGGTGAGTAGCGAAATGGGTTCCATTCGAGCTACATTAAAGTATGACATTTTCCACAGTATGAAAGAAAGAAGTGCACTTTATTCTTCTTATATAAAAGCATTGGAAATATTCAAGATTGTCCAGAGTGGGGATTTATCGTTCCCTAAACCTTTTTTAAAAAGTTTGATAAAAAAAACTCATTGTAGACAGTGAGTAGGAAAAGGGATATTTTTCTCAGTTTACAGCATGCGAGGAATGAGATCATAATAGAAAGCAGCATCTGTAAAAAATCCCCAACCCTATCTCCTTTGGAATCTCCCACATGGTGTATGGAGTTTCATCTTATTATTAAGGTTAAATTTGCTCTCTCTACGAGTTATCACAGGAATATGGGAAGGTACTTTGAAGGATGAGAGGTTCTGTGATCTTTGCCTTAACAATGTTCAAGACTTGAATCACATGATTTTTGTATGTCCATACCTTTATTCTGCATGTCACCACTTTTTGATGCCTATTTTTAAGAAACATAATATAACTTCAGCAGTTGAGGCTCACCAATGTTTTTTTGCTCCCCCAACTTAAATGGCTTGTGCAAAAATGTTCAGCTTTTTAAAAATGCTTTTTAAATGTGTTTTAATCTTCTATGTATATGTGCATTGGCTCTTCTCACTTTGTTCTGATTTGCACAGAATCTCATACTGTATTATGTTTTGTTAGCGCTCTATATGCTGTAACCTATGTTGGGTGTTTGCTACATATACCTGTATTATTGCACTTCACCATTGAAGTGGTCTGAACTGTACATTCCTTCTTGCAGTCATATGCCTTTAGAGCATTTTATCTGTCTCAATTAGACTGTTTTGCGCATTTACACTTTTAGGTTTTCAGAACTTTATCATAGAGTGTACTGTATTTTGTGTTTTGCATTGGTTCTGCGTATTTGCACATTGTAAGGTTCAGTACATTACTATGGAGTGTACTGCACTATACTTGTAATCCATTCGTATTTGGTTTCTTGACGGACATGTATATGTCATTTTGTACCCTAATATAGAATAGATGAAAGAGTACATTTTACTATAGTAGTCATATATTTTTTTTTTATGAATGTGCCCTTTCCAGGAATGTTTTTATTATGTTGTAATGATGTTTGTTTTAATGATGTATTTCTGTATTCTTTATGTGGATCTCAGTTGAGTGCCAAAACATAAATAATAAATAATTGAATTCAATTGATAGCAGACAGTGGTCCCATAGAGCGCTGCATTTTTCCTCTGAAGTCTCCTATTATGCCTTAGGGGCATATTAACAATGCGGCGATAAAAAATTATCGCCGCTTTTGCGGCCGTTTTCGGCCGAAAAGTGGCGATAATTATATCGCCTTATCAGCAAAGACACGCTATCGCGTGTTTTGCTGATTTTGCTCCCGTTTCCAGCACGCCTAACTTCGCATCGCTAATGAGATGCAAAGTAGGCGTGTCTGTGGAAACAACATGGGTAAATATCGCGAAGGCAACTTCGCGATATTTACAATGCGGGGAAGCGATTATTTTAATCGCGTTAAGTATGCCTTAACGCAGGAATTTAACGTCTGTTAAATTCCTCACTAAGGCATACTTAACATGGGAGGTGGATTCATGTGATACGACCACAGGGTCGTATCATCAAGTATATCGTCGTTTTACATGGAACATCGCTGGAAAACCAGCGATGTTCCATGGAAAAGGGCGCTATCGCTGGAATATACATCGCCATGGCGCTAAGCGTTGTTAATACAACGCTAGCCTGGCGAAATATTCCAGCGATAGAAAAAAATGCGGTATACAAGGTCAGCGATAATTATCGCTGCCTGTTGCAAATATGCCCCATAGTTCTTTAGTATGGCTTCCTCTGTCCCTTTAAGAGGCATGGGATACAATACTTGCACTTTCACAATATGAATAGCTGTGCTGTCCCTTGCAGGCCCTTATCGCTGCATTCATAGGCATTCACAAGGATTATTGGAGGAAAGATTGCCCCGAGAGTAGAATTTAGGGGAATCCTGTGTGCGCAGTAGCGCCGCAGCAGGTTAGTACTAGTATCATGGCGCCTCAGCAGCTGTGCCGGTACAGCGACTCTTCCAATCGGACATCTGTCTCTAAGCTTCTGTAATCTGGCCCACATTTGATGCACAATTTATGTATTTCACGAAATTTCACTTTCTTTTTATACAAAGACACGTCTTCCTATAACAAGTTCCGTTCTTTTGTATAACGCGCCTTTTTGGGTGTTGAATGTATGTTTTACTATTATAGGAATGCTTTGGAGAATAAAAACGTGTTTTATTATGTAACATTCTTTTTGTGTTTGGCGTTAATGATAAAAAGGCATGATGCATTGCTAGCTGGAAAAAGGCAAAGCTGTATTCCAAGAACATAGCAAATTTCTCCTTGATATTTTCACTCAACACTTTTTTCGTGTTTCTATTTTCAGTTCGGCTTTCTTTCTTGCTGGCTGAAACTGAACAGAACCCCACCCAAGAACTGCTTGCTTGTGTAACAAGATACCCTAGGCATGTGAGGAATCTAAATCTATGGAACAGCAGCAGGTTTCTTATGACCCTGTATTCTTTTAGAAGCTAGAATTAAACATGTTCTTTTTTGAGCTGAATGTTTCTATGATGTTCAAGTACTGTTACTAAAGGAGACACTTGCTCCAATAAAAATCTATGATTTATGAATATTTACTTGAAAAAACAGATTAAGGACTAAAGTATTTTCTTATCACAACTACAATGGTTAAAACTAAGTTAGACTTTGACAGCTCATGTAAACTATGTCTGTACTGTGTCTGGGGTCCCAGCACTTTTTGGAGCGAAAAGCATTAGTCCACACATATACAAGCTTTATTTCAGCTAACAAAAACGAGTTTTTCCTCCCAGCATAGATTTAAAAACAAGGAGTACCTCTAATACATAAAGAGCTGCAACAATCAATTCCAAATCTTGAATAATCATAAAAGCAATTTCCAATACAACCAAGGGCACTGTGTGTCTACAACGTCAAGCACACCACGAAATCACAAAAATTGGGTGGTGTATAAACTTCAGTTTGTAAATCTCATTTACGAGGGAAGAGAAAAATGTACCATCAACTCACACCAGGAAATAACTAGGTTTAAAATATAAAAGGCACATCCATAATGCAAGACATAGCACAATAATGTCAGTCCAGTGTGCCATAATGTGACAGATGAGGATTTTGACAGCACAACGGGAGGTAGAAGAGAAGGACGATTATTTGTAAAGTAAGGGGCCACCTTTCTGGCAGCTTGAGGAGATAAAAAAAGAAAGATACAACCTTAGAAAGTACGTCATACTCATAGGAGAACTTAGTCCATTGCTAGGGAGGAAGAGACAACAGGCAGGCTCTACCAATACAAGTATAGGTGCCCATGTTCATTGCCCTTTCTGCCAACAGCTGGCTAACGCTATAGGCCAGTAGTTGCTATTGCAGAGGGAGTTTCTCAAGTGCCTACTGAAAGGCAGTTTGGATTTTTATACACCTTCCCTTTGGGAAAAAAAATACATACAGTTCTTATTTATGCAATTAATTGCTCCACCCCCTATCTAAACCCTCACTATGCCAAGAAAATGCAGGACGTATACTTAGTTACTTTGTAAAAGAATTCGAGGCAGATTTATTAATTTATAGTATATAGGATTCTGCAATCTCTTTCTAAACGCCTGTCTCTAATTCCTTTATAATCGGTGACTTGTGAGTTGTGGCACACCCAGTTGCTGATTATAAAGAAATGATGTCAGAACTTAACTGTAATATGTTATTACAGTTGAGTTCTGACGTCCACAATGCCTGCTGCCACTGTTAATATGGAAAACAATACTGTGAATATGGAAAACGATACATTTATTTATAAAAACTAAATCATGTTCCTATTAACTAAATCATCCGTCCTGAACTCCACATCAACCCTGATTCACAAATACATAGGCAGGCAAGCTCTGAGACCCAGGTCCGGGGTTACTGATTTATAGGTCACAGGTGGGATGGCAGTAGCTAGCAGATAACCCTACGAACAGGAAACTCTAGATCAATCCCACAGATAGGCGCAGTGACATTACAATGGTCAAGGGAGAATGGTCCCAATAAAGCACACAAGGTTGGAGGGGGTACGCACACTCGTAAAACACTATAAAGTCAGATGTCACATGAGTTAGGAACACATAGCCAATCAGAACACAGCACACACAGTGATCACACGCTCCCCATACCGAACATCTGAACACGTTACCCACTGGCCACATTCTTCCATGCAAGGTCGAGGCCCACCTGTAGTAACCATTTAACCATTAATTTATGACTCTTGGCAGCAACCAACAATCTGCACCATGTATGGCTCACCGGAGAACTTTTATAACCTGATGAAAACTGTATTCAAGAAGGATCCCAACTGAATGGTCCTCAGGCCCTGCGCCTGTAACTGTACTCCCAGCAGCTATGTTTAATTAAACAAGCTGTTCCTGTTTTGCCAAACGCCTCTTGTGTCTTATTTTTTATGGTATTTTGATTTTGAGTAACACTAGCAGCCAAGAGGAAGGGCAGGTCATAGAGCATAATTAAAGTAGCGGTTTATAGAATGAAAACGAAATGTGGATATTCTTTCTTCTGCTCTGTTTTTCTAACTGTACAGTGATAACCAGAAAGGCGATATTTATGACAACATGTTTAGCTTTGCACTCCTTAGGTAGTTATAGATAAGTTAGAATCTTTCTGCATGTTTCTACACATTCTGTGGTACTGTGCCATTTAAAAAAAAATGACTTGCATTAAACTGCTTCGAATAACTTTTTTCAACAAATATCTAAAAGCTTTTTGATGTGTTTCATTTTGCTCTAGAGGTTAAATTTGTATTCTTCATGGTTGCAAATATGGTCTGCCTTTTATATGTAGGAGCTATGTACCAAGGATTTAAGTGGCTTGTGGGAAAGATGATGGTTTCACCATGTATTATAAGAGATAAAGTAGCTCTTGCCGTACTTGACAGGGACTTTGCAAGTCACCTTGTAGTTCCATAACCTTATAAAGGAACGCAACCTTCAGCTCCACATTATGCTAACTTACCAATTATATCTGCGTCCCAAATTTGTGATGATCCAAGCAAATGCATTTTTGGTCAATACCTGAGGCTCTTATAATGTTGAAGGCTGCTAAGAAGCGAGGGCACCTTCTCACTATGGTTCTTTTAAATTTCAGATGTTTTTTGGTGAAACAGCTATGATGCGTGTACCTGTCATACCAATGTGAATTGAACATTATCTCCTGTTATACGATGGAGCCCTATTTGTTTCTGTTACAGCTGTCATTACAGCCATTACACCACTGACATTAAAAGGAAATGGGGCTCAGTCCTTCAAGTTTTTTTTATCTGAGATCGACAAATATTTGTAGATAAACTGCCTTTTAATTACTTTCTCAAAAACCTCAATTCTAGCTATGGCAAAATGTTAAATGGCAAAGTGCTTTAGCTGGTCGATAAATTATACCAAAATGTACACAGTTTCTGAATTTGTATGTTTTAGATCACTGTTCAAAATATGAAAAGTATAGCCCAGTGCAAGCAGCAGGATGCTAAGGCATAGCTGCATGTGACCGATTAGGCTAAATTTTTTTAAAAGGTTGGTGTCTACATATAGGAACCGCAGAGAATGCGAACATCTCCTCCTCTTCTACTTTACTGTCAATATATTGGAGTTAAATAAGGTGAAGAGATGCTTATGTCAGACACTTTGGGGGCACTGTTGCGGTCAGTGGAGCTACCAGGGTGAGTCTACCACTCAGCCTCACCACGTTATGGCCCTGAGCAAGGATGCTGCACAATCCAAAGAAAGTCCTGTGTGCAGCGGCCTGTGAATGGCTGAGGAAGTTGTGAATCAACAGCAGCCATTATAGTGTCAAGAGGTGGGGTGGTGTCCATTTGTAATTGGGCCCTGTTACTCTCATCTTCAGTTAAGCCACCTGAAGGCTGAAAATGATGTGACACTCAACAGGGACTATGAATGAGTCCATGCACCTTGGACCCATTTTGCCTTTGAAAGCTCCCCCTTCCTATTCTGCCTTAGAAAGTAAATAGACAAATGCCAACATTTAACTTCTGTCGTATTGGTTGATCCAAAATGTGAATGATACTTCCAAAAAGCAATGGAAGAAGAGGGGTAAAGCAATTCACTTCTGCATGTTCATTGATTACTTTTTCCTTCTGTATGTTGATTCTGGCAGATAGAGAATACTGTCTTTATGTCAGACCACAAACAATAAGAGAAACGCATTTAATGTACTTCTGGATAAGTTTCTCCTTGAAACAGTACATTTTATACCATTTTAAACAAGATTACCATGTACCAATGTTTTAGGCTTGCCTACCCCATTTAGAGAAAGATATGTGCATTCAGTATTCTATAATGTCAGGACTAATAGAACTGTGGAGCTTAATCTGGCTTCCAAAATGTATTTATAGAATGAATGACAAGGATAAACAACAAATTCCTTTGGCTTTTATATGTACGAAGGGACTTGTACTTCTTTGTTGTTTACTGTGAGATTCATTCCAAATGAGCACATAGCACGTGGAAAGCCAGTGGTCTGCCAGATTTGCATAACAGCACTGAATTGTACGAACCTAATTCCAAAGACTACTTTATAGGTTACTAATTACTCCAAGGATTACATAACTTCTCTGAAAGGTAACAGACTGCCAGGGGATTCTTGAGTTTTGTGCTAGAAATTTCCTCTGCGTGAAAACTTCACATCTGAAAAAAACTAACTAAGGTCCGCATTTAGAGAATGGTGGCTGGTCTGTCGGGCCCACAAGGGCAGTGGGGGATGTGCACAGGTGCCCTGGTAGAAGACCTTTGCTATACTCAGAGATATCCTCCAGGCAGACAGAGATCCCTGTTCCTTGAGCAGAGCCATCATTACAGTGTCTCCGTTTAGAGGCACTGAAACTTTGCTGAGCGTGCATCATGTGCAATGCTCCTCCTCAGCAAATCTTTTTGTTCTTCAAAAACAAACTCCCATAGTGGGAGTTGGTTAATGAAAAACAAAAAAGAAATATCCCTGATACACTTGATACTAATTGCTCCACGGGTATGGGCCATGGCAAGCGGAGCACCAGACCGTGGAGCAACTGGTCCTACCTGTGCGGCAGTCAGGGCAGGGGCTCACAGGCGCAGGTGAAGCTGGTGGTCATTTATAAAGCATTGGTAGGAACCACCTTCACAGCGGTTCCTGTCAACGCCTTTCGCTGTTTGGTGCAGGGCACCATCAACATGACAAAGCCTTGCACCAAGCAGTTTTCTTTTTTATTTTCAAAAGAAAATCCCCAAACAGAATTTTCTTTTTGAAAATAAAAAAGATAATGCCCCCCTCGTCATGGGAGTCTTCTCTCATGGCGAGGGTGGCATTATTTCTTTTTTACTGTCCCTCAGTGTCTAGGATTGCCTGGCGATGACTGACTGAAAAAAAACGGCTATATGTCCACCCAACCAAATTGGGCAGATGACATATAGCCAATTCTCAGACAGCCCTTAGTCCGTTGGACCATCTGAGAAGTTTAGCCAAAGAGGTGACTGAGTCATCATCTAAATCGGGCGGGCGCACCATTGTGCTGATGGGGAGGGAACACTGTTGTGATGGAGTTCCATCTCCGCCAACATATAAATCAGGCCCTTAGTCTTTTTTGGTGCTCAAAATCCTCGAGCTGGAAAAGCCTCAAGCTATGTCAGAGGAGGGTGTATTGAAATTAGATACCTTTGACGCAAGGTACCTTTGAGGGGTCTGGTGGTCTTTAAATTAGTTCAAAATGTTTGAAGTCCCAAGTTTTCAAATTTTCTGGAGCAGTTTCTTTGTGTCATTTCTAAGGCTTCCAGTCATATGAAATGTAGGGGTTCCCTAGGAATGCATGGCTTGAATTCCTAATCTTCTGATGCAATAACTAAGTTTAGTGCACCGACATTGAATTAGGAAGTCTCATCCTAACACAAGCCCACTGTACAATACTGTGCAGGCCATGTTTCTAAGTTACTATCACTCCCTCTAGCAGACTTCAGGTACACAGTAGCAATCCAAACAACCTTTTGTTTATGAATAACACACTCAAAAATAGCACTAAGAAAGGGGGACATGTACTTTAAAATGCTCGTTTTAAAACCCTCAGTCTAGTGCATATTATATGAACAGTAACCACAGAGATGTCAAAAATAAAAGTAGTGAGACATGTAATGATCAGCGAAACCACGATAAACGTTTCTAACATTATTTCTAACCTTATTAGCAAGTTTCTGACATCCTAACACTGTAAAGGTATTTCTAAAGGCTATTTTAAAACTTAGCTAAAGCATTAAATAGCTATACCTGCCTTTGAAAATTAGAGTTTTTTAGGATAGATCTTACAGCATACATTTAAATAGCAGGCTGCAGCCAATCCTTATCAGAACTCAGCCGAATAAGAAAAATATGTGCTCTCAGGAAAAACACCTTTTGCATAGCTTCTAGAAACAACTCTCACTTGAGAATGGATGTCCTCACAATCTGGCTTGACATCTGGTGATAATTATGTCACAAAGACCACTCCTAATCAATGGTGAAATCACAGGGCTCATATACTGTTTGACCACTGATTTTATCTCATATTCACAAAATAAAAAAGGGTTTGGAGACAGTAAAGCTTTTCTAAAACGAAACTACGCAAAATACGTCAGGTTCAACCACCTGTTAACACTAAGCCTCCATCCTTGTAAACAACGAGTTTACACTGTAGGGGGCCATATTGGAATGGATGCGCCCATTAACATATGTTGGAGTAAATAATAGAAATTGTAGACCGAATGGGACAATATTGTTGCAAATGATATTCAGACAATATTTTGACTATGACATTGTGAAATACAACTTTGTGAGATTTCTGGCTTAATTTGACAGGCATTGTTGATTGTCCCTAACATTGTTCATATTATAAGATTCATGGTGTTGGAACCAGCACTTTCTGGTTGGCTGAAGGGATGCCCCCAGCCAGGAAGAACCTACAGCTCCCATCAAGGGCGGGTGATTATACTCGCTGTGTAACCTGTGCTCACCCTTGGTTGGCGTGGCACTGAACAGTCAGGCTTATTTCAGAGGCAATGTGGAAAGCAAAGGCACAGCTGTCACACGCAATGAATACACTGAGCGTCACAAAGGAGACTTCACACAGGACGTATGTAAAACATTTGTATTCAACACACATTTCAATCATTATAACATGAACATTATATACTCTTGGACATAAAACGCATTTGGAACTATTACTAGCAGCACTAGGCCCATTCGTATTGTTATGATTTCAATAGTATGCATACTGTGGACAATTCCTAATCTAATCACAGAGAGAAAGCACCCTTATGTGGAGCGACAAGCTGTCCAACCCAGGTCCGCCCCAGCAGTCCTGATAATACAGTCCCACACGGTTATACGATACACCCCGGGTCACAACGATATCGAAAATATGTACATACATGAAACGAGAACACTTTCTAGAAGCACCGCCGGAGGGAGTCACACGGGTAAACCCAATGACAAATGTATTGTGCTTTTGGCATGAAATTAACGTATAAAGCGGCACCGCCAGCCAGTGTCGTGAATCATAGACTATCACTTCCAGTCACGCACGCTCATTCTGCACCACTACACGATGCGACAGGTATCAGTCCAGTCTGTACGGAAGGCTCTTGCACACATAAGCACTCAGCACCCTAATGCAATGCTACTGGTACCCAGGAGGTCAATGGATAACACCCTGCAGACTCCATGGTCCCTGGATAGAAGATAACCAGCCCTGCCTCAAGGATAGTGGGCTGCACACGGTCGAAGTCACACTCAGCCTGGGTCCTTGAGAAGCAGGTGGGGATATGTAGCCAGTTTTAATTAGGAAGTAAATGTAAACAAGGGGAGTTCAGCAGCCACTCTGGAAGTTCACCCACAGGTTTCAAAACACAATGGAGTAATACAGTCTCTAGACCGTCCTACGAACTGTCTCAGAAACGTTCCTTCAACCCACTCAATCTCTCTTGCTACTCTTGAATGTTAAGATGTCTTTGGGAGGGGTCATGTGCGGAGAGGGCAATTGTTCCACCGTGATGATGGTCAAAAGGGAACAACCGATGATTGGGGAGTAACACAGGGAGGTCCTCAGTAGGAGGAGGCCCCACGAAGGTACATGATGATCAGGGTCATGCCCAGGCAATCTTGGCACAGAATCTGGTGCACGTTGGTATGAGTTGCAAGAGGCCCTTCTGGTCTTAAACGGGAAGAGTTGCAAATTGCATACCTCCCTGGAAATGAGGCACAATGGCCGGTGCACATTAAGATGGGTTGCATCAGGTAATTCCATTCACACACAATGAAGAGTTCCAGATTCCGTACCTCCCTGGAAAGGTGGCACAACGTCCGGTGCACAATGATATAGGTTGCACCAGACCAGTCCAGTCACACACACAGGTGCAGGTTCAGCAGAGCCACATGAGGTAGAATGAGGCACTACTATAGGTACACCTCTACCACCGAGGGTCTCACCCAGACACCGCACGCAATGGGCATGCAATCAGCATGTTGCACGAGAGAGATGCAGCATGATTGACAAAACAGGCCATGTGGGGTCCTGCAACTGGTGAATTCGCTCACCACCAACTAGACGCTTATGTGTGTCAGGGGCCCCGCAGTACAGGAACCACAAGCCTTAGATGCGAGCAAGATTTAATAGGCAATCCAGTCTCCAGACAGACGTCTTAATTCCACACTCACACAGCGCTATCCGTTGGGATTCAGTAGCTGAAGTGGGCAATTGAGAGGGCACTGCTCTCCAGATGTCAAACGTAGATGGTGTTGGTCCCTCACGAGACATCTTTGATGTCCCTGAGATCTCCAAGAGGCCAACGGGCCCTTGGAGAGCACACTTCAGGGCACCACACTCCAGCAGGTCTTCAGCCCAGGCCAGCCACTATTCAGAAAGGGCACACAGTCCCCTTCATGGGCAGTAATCCTTCATGTGCACAACAGGGTCCTCTGGCAGTGTGCACCACGCAGTCCGGGTTCTCCGGTCCCGCGTCCCCACAAACATATCTCCCACTTTGCTGAAGGATGGCACCAGTAGTTATACTGTTGTGTGTCTTTGAAGTGAGGGGTGGTTCAAGAGGTTTCCCTTTGAACCACCAATATGTACAATAAATTGTAGGCCTGTCTGCCATGGGGCCATGGAATGCAGATCTTAATCTTTAGTGGGGCCATCATCCGGCCCTGAGAGACTGTGTCAAAACCTCTCTCTCCAATATATCCCATCTGGCCCTCAAATGGCAGAGGTCTTGTTATTCTAGTGGTATGACCATGGTTTATGATGGTAGCTGGGAAATGCACAGATGTGCTCCCCCGACCCCTGGTGTCCACTGGAGCCAGGCACCACGGCACAAAGACCCTTAGAGCATAGAAATTTCCATCTTCTATAAGTGTCATTTCTAAGCGTGTTATGCCAAAACCCCCTTTACCATTGGAGAAAGTTTGGCATGTCGAATCCATTGATGGGAAACATTATGAGGCTGCTCCACTGCAATCCACTATCGCCCTAAGCAATGTCAACCACTTCCCCATGTTAAACTATGGGAAGAGTAAGCCTCATAGGTAGTGAAAATGCACACAGGTGTTCCTCATTACCTGGGCGCAGCACATGCGCTAGTGCGTACACAAACCTGCAATGGCAGGTTGGACACATAGTCCCCAGCACCAGAGGTGCAAGTGCGCCCACCGTAGTCTGCAAAAGTAGATTGGACACAGGTTTAACTAATACGTGTGCCAGTGTGCACACACAAGCCTGCGATTGCAAGCTGCGCATAAAAATCACGAACACCATTGTATTGTAATTACATTTATATAGCGCTTATTACCCCTGACGAGGCGTCAAAGCGCTTTTTCGGCGAGTAGCACACTACTCCGGAACCCAGAAAGGATTAGTAGTGAATTAGTATAGTGAAATATGAAATTAATTTGAGTGGTGGATATGTTAGTCTGTTATTTGGTTTGAGAAGGATAGTGGAGGGATAGAAGAGGGAAAAAGTTTGCATTTATATAGCGCTTGCTACCCCTGATGAGGTGTTGAAGTGCATTTAGGAGAGTAGAATGCTACTCCGGAACGAAAAAAAGATTAGCGGTGAATTAGTCTGAGGAAACATGAAATTAATTTGAGCAGTGGACATGTTAGTCTGTTATTTGGATTGAAAAGGATAGTGGAGGGATGGAATAGGGAAGTGTTTGCATTTATATAGTTGGTGTGGGTGCGCACATACAGCAGCCTGCAATGGCAGTCTGCTCATGAGTTTACTCATGATAGATGCTAGTGCACACAATCTGGTCAGCGATGACAAGCCAGGCACAGGGGCTTACTCAAGCCCTCACACCTTAGGTGCGAGTGTGTGCACACCACACTGCTCGGGCCAGCTGGAAATGGGTTAACCCCCTTACGGGTGCAATTGTGCACATCCAGCCTGCGACAGCGGCCCAGGTACCTTGCCACTAGCACCGTAGGTGCAAGCGTGCAGACACAGGCCTGCAATGGCAGGTCTTAACCTGGTGATAAAAACACCGGGGATGCAGGTATGCACCCACCGCCCCACAATGGCAGGCCTGACATCTATCCAAAATGCCATATGTGCCAGGGTGCAACCTCACACCCAGGCCTGTAATGACAGACTGGGCACAGAGTTAACACCCCACCGGTGCAAGTGCGCACTCTCAGATATGTGTTAGGCAGACTGGCCCATGGTTCAGAACACCTTGTCAGCGCCTCTTCCTAGCCTGTGTAGGAAGGTGCACGCACTTCCACACTGCCTTGACAGTGAGGACGTGCCCAGGGTCCTGAGACCCCACAAGAGAGTCAGGAACACCCCCCGGAGTATCCCCTGGGAAGAGCTAAACTCCAAGGCAGGGGAAGCCCCACAAGGAGGGTTCCTCACTACCCAGGCAGGACACATCCATATGTACCCACTCGGCCTTCAGCCTACCATACACCCCCTGCACCCATCAGGGCTTACCGGGGGGGGGTGCCCTCATAGTATGAGATGACCCACTCACGATTGGCTGAGGCTTAAATTATGCCAACCTAGGCACGGGTGCAATGGTGCCCCCTTAGGCCTGCAATGGCAGGCCCGATACAGGGTTGACAGGCTATCCGGTGGGTGGCACACTCAGTGCTACGACCCACTGCTAGTCAGTGTCACATCCGCCCTGGGTATGTGGGGTACCTGGGTACAGGGCGCATGGAGGTCAGGCACCTAAACCCATCACGTATGCACCCTCTTCCACATGCAGTACAGTGGGAAGGGGCCCAGATTCTTAAGGTCATGTGGAAAATCAGCAAAGACTAGGAGGAAAAAGCAAAAAGTTTTGGGATAAATTACCCTTAGAAGGCTATGTGCAACACATGGTGTAGCCTTACTGTTTCATGTTGTATTTCACTCCTGTTTGTACAACTCAAATGGTAAATGTAAGGAAAGGGATCTTTTTCGCACTATCACCTCCCAATTTTTGGACTGATGGGGCTGGTTTTTAGACTCTGAAGTACACTAGGACCTGCCTACCAGGCCCAGTGCATGTGCTCGGACTACTCAATGCTTATGTTCAATCAGCTAATCCTTCATTGGCATACTTAATTTACCTATAGGTCCTTATTATATGGTACAAAATGTACCCAGGTCTAGTAAGGTAAATGTCTCCTGTGAACTGCAGTAATTGTTATGCCACCACTGCTGTGAAAAGTGGAAACACGGCTGCAGGTCTGCCATCACAGCCTAGTTGGGCAGCTTTTAAACTGCCAACTCAATATGCTGAAATAACCCTTTTGCCATGTTTAAATCTTCCTTTTTAATATTTGGAAGTCACCCCTAAAGCAGGCCTTAGTAGCCCGTAAAGCAGGGTGCCAGATTTTAAAGAGAATTAATGTTGAATTTAAACTTGACATGTCCTGACAGTGACAATTTGAAATTGTCATTTTCACTGTAATAAGTCTGGTGCCCCATAGGCTAACATGGGGTTTCACTAGCCACACATTAAGTACTAATGTTGCTCACATATGACTTTACCTTGAAAAAATGAAAAGATGAGGAGTTTGGCAAAAGAGGAACAAGTTGGTTTAATTAAATGCAGCGGCCGGGAGAGCATCGACAGAGTCGTGTCTGAAGACAGTCTCAATGTACAGAAGTTTTGGCCGGAAATATATTCAGTTTGTGAGTTACAATAAAACGATTGCACATTCTTGGAAAGCATGTAGATCCGGGCCTGGCCATAAACCATAAATACAACCATCTGATAAAGGGACACAGGTGGTTCTCGACTTTGGGGAGAGCTAGAATGCACTAGTGTGTATGTGTCTACTTGCCCGGCATGGGGAGTGCGTGATTACTACGTGTGGTGTGCATGCTGTGTCCTGATTGGCTGAGTGTTTCTAACTACATGTGGCATTTGACTTTGTGGTATTTTGGGAACGTGCGCCTTTGGACAAATGTGTTTTATTGAGGCCAATCTCCTCATACCTTTTTATGGTGTAACTGCCTGTCTGTGGGATCGAGCAGGGTTTTCCCTATTCGCGCATTTGTCTTCAGGCTAAGTGTAGCCCCCCACCTGTGACCTATCAATCGGTAGGGTTAGGGTTGGGTCACAGGGCCTGCCTGACCACGTATCTCTGACTCTGGGTTGATGGGGAGGGTATCTTGGGTGAATGTGACAGCAATAATATGAGTTTGTTATTATGTGTACATATAGCATGATGGTCACTGATATCATTTTTACCGGCATTCTCATTCTTATGCGTACATTTGTCATAGCGTACATCGACACTGTTATGCGTGCATAGATTATGGCGTACATCGACATTGCATTTACTGGACCTGATGTTGTTATGCGTGCATATATAATGATTAGGGCTCCCGGTTTTATGGTATTTATTTTTTTAACATTTCCGTCTGTATTTATCCATATTTATTTTTGGGACTTTTAATCTGTATTTATCCGCATTTATTTTTATCGCCAGCAAAAGAAGACGCTGCAGATAGTATTTTTCCACATTTATTTTAATAGTCATGCACACTTGCACTCAGTTGTGATAGGTTGTTGTAACTATTTTTAAAATTGGAGCCTATGATAGGTGCACTTTACTTATTGGGAGCAAATTTCTTCCCTGTCCTCTAAAAAAAGATGAGTGAATTAGTGGTATTGATTGGTCTCACTTGTGCAGCTGTCTGGCAAAAGTCAAAGCATTACTCCCTCCTTTACTTGATTTTATCAGCCATCACACAAAGTGTCTGCTCGAAGGATAAAATGTAGAGCACACACGGTGCAGCGGTCACATCTGTTATTATTTATGTGCTACTAAGTTTCCAGACTCTGGCTATGATTGTTAAGTAAAAATAAGTCATTCTAACTGACCCAAACATCTCTCACTCAGCCTCACTGCCCCGTAGGGGTGAAAAATCACTGAGAGGTGGACCCAGGCTTTATGATGATAGATGTTGGTGGTGTGTCTGCCTCCATGCCCTGCCCCCATCAATCTCCTTCCTCCTCCCATACAACCAAAAACACAAAAGGTTGCTGGGACTGCAGCCCATGTCCTGGGGATATTTTCATACCTCTTAGTGGACGTTGGCTGCTTGCATTGCTCCAACAATTCACCTTCTACCTGCTTCCGCTTCATTGCCGATTTTCTTTCTCGATGGGCTGATATAGTGGTTACAGTATAAAGCTGTCATGCTGGCACAACAGTAAAGCTTTGCTGGTTAGCATCAATTTTATTTGAAGAGGAGAGTGGTCTGTTTAAACAAGTGAGTAAGGCTCGATAAAAGGAGGGTTACCTGTTTGTTTTTGAAGCTCGAGTTTGTGAAAAAGGGGCTGCCGCCTGTAGAAAAGTTTTTGCGTGAGCACCACTGTGAGGGGCCTTTTAATAGATTAATCAGGGTCATCTTCAAAATGTGCAGGGAATTGGAAATGAACACTCGTAAAGCAAGAGATAACAAAATGTGAAAGTCACAGGACTGCAGCTGTCCTCAGTGGGCAAGAGTCACGGGCCTTTTAATGAGACACAACCAGTACTTTTCAACAGCGTTTCTAGGATTTTAATGGTCTGTAAAATCACTTCATGGCAGAGATCACATAATTAGTGCCTAAATTCTGATTAACACATATATTTTTAAAGGGCCATTTGAGTTTCCTGAATGTTTTCCGTAGCAATTTTGATTCTTATGCCCAAAGAATGAAGCACTGAATATTGAAACGTCTCCTTCTGCAGACACAGCGCTCCCGGCAGCTCTTGTTCACCCCTCTCCAGAGGGGCAGTTTGATGGCAGTGGTTTCATATTCCCAGCCCTTGTGCACCTCAGACACGGATTTTCCAGAGGAACACAGAGGCAGCACAAGCATTTGTTTTGCCAGTATTTTTCCGTTTTTTATATATAAATACAGACAAAGAAAAAAATGTTTTCCGTCTGTATTTATATGTAAAAAACCGTTTAAACGGAAAACCGGGAGCCTTAATAATGATGTACATTGACATCGCATTCACCAATATTAACATTAACTTCCATTTGGGACCACTGAATATAGTACTTCAAAGTATCAAATGAATGTTACATTAAACCTGAATTATTGCTGAAGTCGGATTTAGGTAACTTTTAATACCAGGGTGACTTTAGAAAGTCACCACTTTCTTGCCCCATATTTTTAGTAGCTGCTTCTGATTAACTGCAGCAGTTGTCACACAATATGCCTGCTGCCCTCCTGCAAAGAGATGTGAAGCCCTCCCGGGAAGGGGAACAAAGAGTCTGCTGGAGGGAAGAGATGTGGCTTCCTCCTGCCAAGATATCTCACGGGTGGTGGCCACAGATGGACCAGCTTTAAAGGGGCTACCACCTCTGAGAGGCAAATGTGAGACACACCTCTGCTTGCCTGCTCCTTTGTGTAGGTACAGAGGCTAACATCTTCTCCAGATGGAAAAAATCCATTGCAGAATTGGTTTTCTAGGAGTGGTGGGTCATTATACTTGGCACACTTCAGGAGTTTGCCCATGGCTCTGTCCTGGGGTAAAAGGGTCCAGATTTGTTTGATTTGGGCAAAGCAAAGCATTGTGGGGTTGTTTAGTGCCAACCGCACAGGAAGTGATGTAAAAGTGGGTATGGTTGACCCATGGGAATAGTAGCCCCATTGGCTAGTGAGTCCTCTCCACCCACAAAATCAAAATTGACATAAAAGTGGCACCCCTGGCTTCCAGCCTCAGGACACCACTGTACTCAAAAAGAACAGAAGAAGGACTACATCTATGGAACAGGTGGCCCTGAAAAAAGAAGGCTGCATCAAGGAAGATTGCACCTGCTGCACCTACTGAGCCACAACAGGACTAGACTTCAGAAATAGAAGGGTTGCTCCTGCTTTTGAACCTGTGGAGAGAGACCCCAGGAGCTAGAATTGCACCCACTCTTGCCAAGTACCAGTAAATGGACTTGAAGGTCTTGTTAGCAAGCCTCCTGTTAAGCTTCAAGGACACAAAAGCTAAAGATTCCCTGCACGTGCAAAGTGCCTGGCTGACCAGTTCACCCTGGACATGCCCTGGACTCTGCTGGTGTAGCCAAGAGATCGAATTCCAGCCCCCAAGAGATCCATTTCAGGCCCTGGACTCTGGGCTAGTGCTGGTGTGGACTCTTTCTCACCAAAGGACTACAACTTGTGAGCCACAGCCAAAGATAACGGTTTCTGAGCCTAGAGTCCGAGACTCATAGTCTACTGCTAATTATCCATTTGTAGGTAGCCTTGAAAGCAGGTGACAACCAAGGCTTTCACCAAAATCCTGGATTCTACCAGCCCGTCGACATCAAACCCAAGGCCAGACTCCAGCTGCAAATGGCTGCCGACATTACCGTCAAAGAGGAAAAAAAACAGAAATGCTTCTAAGTGCAAGTTCAAATTTTGAACAAGGCCAAACCTGTGCCCCTATCCCATTCCTACTGCCATTGCAGTCAACCTGAAATTTTGACTTTGCCCTAGCCCCTCATGTTTTAAGCTCATAGACTAGCACATCCAGTAAAAAGAGGTGACTTACAAACTTTTTTAAACTTTTCAAGTTTCCAAACTTTTTGGAGTAAAAAGCAATGATTAATGAAACACTTGCTAAAATCATAACTCCAGTTACCTTCATCTGATTTTTGTCATTTTGATGTCTATTTGAAGACAAAATTATACTCTATTTTTATAAATTGAAGTGGGATTTTTATTGTGTCTTGTTTCTTAGGTATTGATTGTTTTGGTACTGATAAATCTTTTATACTTGCTCTCCTTTGAGTTAAGCCTGACTGCTCTATGCCACAGCTACCTAGAACTGAGCTATGGTTTGATTTAAAGAACCCTAACTGGACCTGATACAGAGAATGACATTATTGCTTAGCCCCAATCAATAATCCACTTTTCTCACGGTGTACCTCAGTTTTCTTCCACTGTTTTACCCTCTTTTACTGTCGGGTACTATGATGTCTATGCTGCCCAGGCCCAATCTGAATTTTGGAAAAAATATACAACTCATTTGTGTTGTCCAACTTTGCAGTGTGCAGAGAGATAAGTGGGAAAGAGTGGGAGCCTGAGTGGAGACTCATCAAAGGCACAAGAAGGCACAGCTGGCCACTGCCCTAACCTGTGATATAAACTAAGCTGATCATAGCATACTAAAACACAGACCCAGCCAACTAAATAGGCCAGCTTGCACATTACGATAATGCCTACATACATTATTTATTAGCCCAAAACATTTATGTCAGACCCCGTTCAGGGCAGTGGCTAGTGGGCCACAAACATGGCACTGTTGTCCTTTCTTCACTTGAATATCAAGATAGTGAAGATGAGCAGTCAAAGCTTCTCATGGAGGTAGTGTGGGGTACAAGAGCTGAGAACTCAACAGTGATCCAACAGGTGCTATTGAGTATTGTCCAGCCAAGTGCTCATCTTCGTAGAATGCCAGTACTTTAATCTGAAAGCAAAACAAGATACTACACAGTTTTAATACAGATATAGCTACATGGTTAGAATCTTATCTGCAAATTTCTCAGTGCCGTCTCCCTACTTTAGGAATGCACCAACTGTCTATGGTCCCTTGTATGAAGTATAGACATAGGCATTGATTAGGCACTGGTGCAGTTCAGTCTGGAATGCTCTGAATGGCTAATGCATAAATCAGTTCAACTGGCCGTGCCACTACGAGTTCATAAATTCAGATGGGCAAGCCCTAAAGCTCTTGCAGCAGATTTCCCTCTGTGCCTTAGTTGTCCCAGTCATTTCACAGCTAGCCATGCTTCGCCTGCTTGGTGAAGATATGGCACTTATGGTGCTAGTGGGTGTGATTGTGCAAACCTGCTCCTGTATTAGCAGCCTTGATGATGCGGGACCACGGCAGACATGTCCTTCAGCATACAGGTCACTGCGCGGAGATCAGAGTGGTAGACCTACACAGCGGGAGCTCATCTTCAGTAGTTGTGGCCTCACATGCTGGACACAGACAGGTGCTCTGTGTCTGCATTTGTAGCCTCTGGACTGGATCTCCAGCGGTGTTCGCCTTCAGCGGTTGCAGCCTTCCAGCCTGGATCTTTCGCATTGGTGTCACGGATGGCCATTTTTATGCGGCAGCCCCAATATCAGGCAGCCTCACCTGTCTTTGGGTACCTGGCAGGGATGCAGACAATATTGCTCTCTAGTTGAATGTTTTTGCACAGTTTCACTATGGGAACTGGGCACGTAGACAGGAGACACCTCATGACACAAATTGGGTCCTAGCTTTAGTCTGCCTGGCAGTAAGCTTTTCATGGATATTCCTCACACTGGTAAAATGGTGGCCTTCTCCTTTTTGAAAGTCTCTCCTCTTTCAGGACCAGGCCCTTTCCTTCCCTCTCCGAGCAGCAAGCAGGCTTCTAAGTGCTAAGTGCTAAATAGACCCTCATCTCCTCCAGCAAGAATTGCAGACTTCAGGTGATGTTGTCTTACCTCTGGAAAGCTGGTTGTCATGCAAACACCAGCCCTGGTCACACAGTAACTCCTTCAATACTCTGTGGAGCCCACATTCTCTTCCATGGTAAAGAGGAACGTAGATTTGGAAAACACTGGTGTGGCTTGAGTTCCACTTTTCTTCATATTTTACAGTAAGGAGATGAGGATCCACTGTTTAAGTTTCCAGAACAGGTTTAGGTTGGTTCCCTTGTAAATTTAATTTTCTGGCTGCATGCAGATTTAGTCTATGCACAAGGTGATGGCTCTCACAGGCAGGAAGCAGTGGTGCTGGTTCCAAGCAGGAGTACCCAAAACAAGAGCAAAATGAAGTGTGAGATCTCTGCAACTAGCTGTCATCAGCCTTCGTGAAGCAGTATTCAGGAACAAAGAAAAGGTCAGTCCCTGTCTAAAAACGTGCGTCACCTTTAACTCACCTTGACCCACCCCTCACCCATACCCTCTACCAAATAGTAGTGCTCAGGAAGTACTAATAAGCTGTCATTTGCTATCAAGGACATGCAATATTTGCAATATTCCTCACTTCAGTGTCTGGGTCTCCAGGCTCCAGCCATAGGGCTGCAGTCAATATACATTATATTGTGCAATGCTAAATGAGTGGTCATCCAAGTGCATCCCAGTGATCTCAGCACTCAGACTCTTACCACCCATTGAGTGTGATTACTACACACATGCTATACATCCACCAAACATACATGCACATGGAATGTCAGCTCAGGTGTGTATAAAGTGGAACTTTATATGAGTGATTGCACTCTCCCTTAGTAGAGAAAAAGGTCTGGACAAGACTAACAATTCAGAAAGCACAGTCTGCTGCCGTCACTGCGCAGCCCTGGAAACGTACAGTAGTCTCATGTCAGTTATGAGCACACTTTTGGTGACCCCTCCATGTCACAAAACACATCCTGAAACTTCAACAGACAGGCCTAGGCCTCTGCACATGCTAGATTAGCATGATTACAGGGTGAACAAAAAGGTCAGCTTACCAGTTTCACATGCAGTCTGGCACTCAAGGTAGGGGTACATGCCTATATACTATGCAGGGGACATTCCTGTTCCAACAGTATGCTTGATGATAGATGCAATTTGTCTTTCGATAGGAGGCCTTGTGTTATGAAACCAAAATATAGCAAATATCGCTTGTCTATCCCTTTCCAAATCCAGAAAATGTATTCTTTGTTTATTTGCACTGATCAAAAGATGAATGAATGATTTAATTAAATATTTAACAAAAGAGATGCAACTTACCCTTGGATTCTGCAGAACTTTGACTGCGACCTTAGATCGATCACACAGTAATAAGTGAAATCTTTGCAGTTCACATCTTTTAAAATGATTTTAAAAAATGTAATTATTTTAAGATCTTCCTTTTAGAAGCCTTAGATTATCATGAACATGTAAACGTATATAAAAGTTGCAACTTCCACAACTAAAATTAGTTTGTCATGGCCAATCTTCTCAACAGCATTTCTACCAGATCATTAATTAATACTTAAATATTACTTTTATTCAGTCACCCTAATTCACATTGCCAGGTCTATGTATAATTGACGCATTAATAATTTAATCGAAATTCTAATGACATTTGATAGATTAGCTGACACAAATTGGATAATTAGCCTTAAATTAATTATTTATCTATATAGGGCTAAGGATATCTTCTAGAAAGTGCACCAATAGGAACATATGTTTTATCTTTGAGGTGGTGCTGCTGCTGACTTTTTTATCAGCTTTTAGGCTTTTCTGATTCCTGACAAAAAGAGGAGAAGACCTGGTACCCATTTGACAGTCTCCTTTTTAGACAGATGTTGCCTTCCAGGATGGAAAAGGCAAGCCCCCAACACACCTGTTGGACCAGCAGTACTTAATTTGAGCCGGTGATTGCCAGTGGGTCACCACTGTACTTATTGTAGGTACCCAGACACTTAGCATTTGCCTTACCCTGCAATCCTGATTATCAAAGAGTAAATGTAAACAACACTGCTAAATACATTTCTGTTACTTTGAACCACATTGTGACATAAGTACAAATTGCAGGTTAGCAATTAAAAAATGTAATGACAGACACTAACCATTAAGTATTCTTAGGAACCTGCATATATTGAGACCAAAACAGTACTTTAGTTGTGGCTGATTGTATTAAGGCCCCTAAAGTCAGCTAGTCAAAGGAACAATTAGGTCACAAAATAGAAAGGTTTTTATATATTAATGGCCCATGCCAGAGGGAGAACTAGGCCATGCCAGAAGTGGAAGTAGGCGAGGGCCTTCAAGGAAAATGTTTGGGTACCCACACATTTATGTATTTATTTATTTTAACAAATTAGGCACTCATGATCAGTGTTGTGCTTTGATCTGCTTCATTGACTGTTGTTGGAGTCTGCTTGTGACTGAAAAAGGGTCTGAACTGGTAGCCTGTAAGAGCTCAATGAAAAAAGGAAAGACATAGACTGCAATGCACACTCTTTGAAGCCAGATACATTGACACTTAGTTAAGAGACGGACAACAAGAAGTGGGAGGAAGGATGTTAGTCCAGGATAGCTTCGAATAGGGCACACAAGCTGGAAAACAAGCTGCTCCAGAAGCAGAGAACAACTGTTATTGAGGGTTTAGTTATTAAAGAGGAGATAAAGAATTTATATGACCTGCTTCTGTGTTACCCTTCATTCATCACAGCTTCTGTCACCAAATGGATAATGTTTCTTAAACAAAGGGTGATCATGAGGTAAAGCGATGTGTTTGGTGTCTTCTTTATGTAAATGTTTATTAGCAGGTGGGCTGGATGTAATTACTGCTGTAGGCGTGGAAATCTATACCAAATTCTAACTCCTAGGACCCGACAACATCTAGGACGGGGAGCAGTGTAGTCCTGATACGGTCTTTGGTGCTCCCCGACTGGAACCATCTCTCTAGTTAGGAAAACATTCTCATACGAATGACAGACAAAGATTCACTTTTCAATGCTTTATATCAGAATTAATTAGGAAATTATAGAAAAAAGTACCACGAACAAGTTAGCAGCAAAGTGTATAAATTATAAGTACAAAGTACAGTTCTAAATGAAATCCAGCATAGATTTGTCTTCTAAGATAGGGCACAAAGTGTCTCTCTTACCAGCAAAATCCACGCTTTTATATAGGGCTTTAAACATAGAGGTTCATGCATTAGATGGAGATACATGATTATCATGGTTTGGACCAATAAGGAACATCTTAGAAGAAACATTTTACTAGTGAATACATTCAACGATTCTCTCAACATAAGGGGGCATTAAGATTCACCCGTTCTCACAGTCTTAGCTGTCCATTTGAGCTGATACATTGTTAACATAGCCTGGGACAGTAAGAACTGTTCTTGATTGACTGCAACAAGGACATTTCTCTGAGAACATTTTCTGCTTATTCAAGTAAAAGTAGACGAGTTTTGTTTAGTAACAGAATCAACAACAGTCATCACGTGATATCCTGTGATGTTGAGGCAAGATGGGGGATAGTGTAAACACAAGCTAATGCTAGCACAAGCTCAAATCGTCTAACGTTAGCTCAAGCTCAACTCGTAGTGCTATTTTTCTTTTGAAAAATCCGCACTCACACTGCTATATATAGAGCGTAATTTTGAGTTTTGCCTGTCAGTCTGTCAGTACACCAGGGCACCGGAGGGATTTACTCCACTTCCCGTGATGAAGATCAGCTGACATATTTACAAATCTCAGCCAGGCAGGCAGAAATCTCTATGTCTTTAGCAGAGCTGCTGTCATGGAGGCTCCATTGAAGAAAGCTTGCTGAGCCCTGTTTGAGATAGCTACTCAGAAAAGATTTTGTTCTTCAAAAGAACAAATGGCCCTAACACGGTTGGAGTTTTCTTCCAGCATGTGTGTGTTATCGCCGCTCTTTCCCTTGCTATATGAGTTACTTTCACCAATGGACCAATGTCCTGTCGTGTAGTTCCTATATTACCCATACAGGACCTGCGCGTTCGGATAACATAAACTATGGGTTTGGTGGCAGACTGATTCTGAGCACCCCCACCGAGAAATGTTAGCCTGTTTGCATAAGCTAGCTCACAGTGCCACTGGTGTCTCCTCTTATCCGGGAGAGAATAGTTTCTGGCAACCTCAGAACATGACAACCCTGATCCCTCAGGACCGTGGAAACAATGTACTACTTTTTGCTCAGTCACTCGTGCTTACTTATTCAGTCTCAGAGATACACAGAATAAACAGCCTGGGCGTTTCAATAAGGGTTTATTGAACAGTTGTTATTCTTGTGTAGAATATATGAGCTGCAACAACCATTAGACAGTAGCAGAGATATATGATTAGCAGTACAGTGAATATAAATGGATAGTACAGTTCTACCATTTTGCAATAAGCATAAATGAATGCATGAATATAAAATGCAGGATAAAAGAAAGTGCGTACTCCTAAGATGCCTATCTAGATGTACCTAAGTGTACCTAGCATATGAGTAGGTGTAAAGCCAAGAATCCCTCTAGGATTTAGTCGAACCCCATTACCTGAAGTGTGAGAATGTAGGAGCCTGTCCTGGTCTCGAGCTGGACACCCCGCAAGGGATATGTTAGGCCACTGTCAGCTGGAGCGTCTGCATGCAGGAGCCTCAGCGTCTCTGGTCAGTGTGTCGGCCTGGAAGTCTTGGCTCCCTCTAACTAACACTAGCAAGAGGTACTGTATTTATACAGAAAGTATCTAGGGCTCCTTTGTCCCTTGTTGCTTGTATTAGCCATTGTTGGATTTGAAGATTACGTATGGGATGAACCGTGTACGTAGATATGGGGAGGAAGGTGGTGTAGCCCCAGCCTGGTTTCCAAGAACCCTTATGAATATTCATTCACACTGTGTGAGTCTATTGATGGAGTTATAGGACTCTATTGTTCAGGAAAAACCCTCCTTCTGCACCCAGGACTAGAACTAGGTAAAGGTTCAATCCTAAAGGCTTGTTACTGTGTAGTATAAGGGGGATAATGTAGGTGACGGTGTATGATATTACCCGGGCCTATATTAGGGTACCTATATGAAACATAACAGTCCGTTGAGACAGAGCTCAAAGATTTCTGCTGGCAGAGCCAGCACAGGCTTCATTGGTGGAAACGTGGCGGTTTTCCTGACACTAAACAAAGCGGGTAGACCATGTGTGTCAAATAAAGTACTTTGTCAGAGTACCCTACCCGCCAAACTCTACATCATGCTGATAAAATTGAGGATTGCTATGAATTACTGTATACTACGCAGGGACTTTTAACAAGATTATGGATATTTAAATGAGTTTTCATTTAGTACTTCGATAATGGTTACAATGCTCAGGTTTGTTTATGCCGAGCAATGATGGGCCTTTTTGGAGGAGACCTGTGAATAACAGGCTTCGATCTAGGCTGTATATTCTTTTTACATTTACAAATATATTCTTTTAAAATTTACAAATGCTTTATATCTAGGGACATCTGCGCTCGGCAGATGGCGGAAGACAGTCATTTGTCTGATCTTTTCTTTCACTTGGTTTTTATAACACAGGGGCATATTTACAAGGAGTTAATGCCACCAGAACGTCACTTTTTGTGGCGTTCTGGTGGCGTTAAGTCCTTTGCCTCATTTACAAGATGGCTTAACACCGCCTTGTAAATAATGCCCTTATTCACGCAGCACTTAGCGTGAAAGGGGCGGGCAATGGGTGTTGCAGTGGGCGTTTCGTCACAACACCCATTGGTTTTTGGCGCTGCTCCATATTTACAAGGTATGGGGCAGCGCCAAAAATAAGAACAGGATATACCTGGTCTTCAACAGGCGATACGAGGATAAATGCTTTATTTCTCCTCGTATTTTGCTCTTTCCATGTGCTGCATTCTGCAGCACACATGGATAGAGCAAATCGCCTGTTAAGAAGGGACACCTTCCTGCACATAAACAATCCCCCCTGCAGTGCTGGCACCCTAGCAAAATGGTGCTAGGGTGCCTGCGCTGGCACTAGACATCTTCCTTTGCTCCAGCGCTAGGGGAAACACAGGTGTGCGCTGTATTTTTGTAAATACGGCACATCCCTGTGTTTTGAAACTGACAGAGCACGGCGTTACCAATTGTGGCGTAACACCGCGCTCCGCCAGTTTCTTGTACATATGCCCCACCGCGTCATAGTATCGGGTTAAGTTTCGGTGACTGCACCAGTTCTCGAGGTACTACGGAGCAGTGTGATACTTCGAGTATGCAGCCACACAAATCAAAAGAGACCTCCATCCTGTCATGCGCGCTCGGTTTGCAGGGTTCATTAGCTCACTGGGGTCACACAAAGTTCAGCAGTTAATGCAGTTTCACACGCTAATTGACAGCCCATCAATGTCACAATAGAATGGCCCTGCTCGTGACAGTTGGCAGCGCTCTGAAACCGCTCCTGAGGACTGGCCTGTTATATGATAAAATGGAAAAAAGCTTAACGTGACTGTGGCGCTATTAGTTAAACATTCTGCAACTATCATTCAGGAAGACGTTTTGATTGTGCAGCAACATCACTGACATTGCCCAGTCAGGTGCGTTTTCCTGCATTCGTCTATTCTGACGTACCCAGTTTGTTACAGTAGATAAACGTGCACCTTAATTCTGGTCCGCGTTATGACATTATTGGTGAAGCTGTAACACTGTCAGCCAGTTCTCGCTTTCTACCCGTACTGACAGTGTTAAAATTGAGACTACATGTCCCAGACTGCAACACGCTTTTAGCTAAGGAGCCAGAAGTAGCTGAATGCGTTGCAGTAGTGTGGCCAGTTGGCAGCTATGATACCGATGCTGCTCGGAAAGTCACGTGTACTTCCTCATTAGTTACATTCCCCTTTGAAAATGGTCAAGTACTGTTGGCCTGACAACAGGCTTGGTTGAACCAGGAGCAAAGAACAACAGGTAAAGTCATACAAGAAACATGCGTTGGATCATTCTAAATAAAATTCGATGTCTCACCTCTTTAGGCGCGGCCCTGCAACAGAAGAGTTGTCTCGTGAAACTCATGTAACCAGACAATATATATATAAAACTGCATCCATATAACATGCACAAAGATGCTTTGGTTCAGTCTTCTTCGTTCATCTGGTCTGCTCGGCTGTCACTCGCGTTTGCCTCCACTCACCACAGCATACAGCATCTAGCAATGGGTCAGACCATTTCAGTAGCAAGAACAACAAACCTATACACCCTATTCTAAAAGGGTACAATTGCATTCATGCTAATATTATAAAAGTCAGACTGATCCTATTTTTTTAATGTTTTTTACGATAATAGGACATCAAGTCTGGCTCACACAATATGACAGGCTTCATCCTAGGACTGCTGCTGATCATAATGCAAAGTCCATGGTGGGCCTTGTTCGGGCTCTCTGGTCCCCTGCCTGGATGAGCCCTTCTTAGAGTAATTCTGTCTTTATTCTGCTGGTTGTAAAAGGCAGCGAATTATAACATTGTTCAGTGGTGAATTAGGACTACTTATTCATTACTATTAGTTTTTAATAGCATCACCACTTTCACAAGACAAAAATCTAGTAGGGCATTATCACCTTTCTTGTCAGATAATCAGCATGTTTCTGCCTACATTTGGTGCATTTTAGGGTCAGTAAACTTACATCAGGACTGAAGCCTTAATATGCATAATGAGTGACAGAGGCTAACAGGTGCACACACTGGCATTACCAAACTGCAAGACGAACCAGATCTAAACTTCCCACCGCCCAGGATACACAGAGGAGTACCTGGACAGGTTAGGGCAGAGTCCAAAACGCACCATGTAAGTAGGTAACATGCTCTGTGTATATCAACTTTGTCAAAGAAAACTATTAGAGCCTCAGTCCTGATGAAAGCCCAGTGACCTTAATATGCAGCATATTTAGGAAGAAACAGAGATATTCCCAAATATTATCAGGTAAATGTGTAACACTTTCTGACTTGCAGCCCCGCCGATCCAGGACCAGAGCTTCTGATCCTTTGGGTATTGTGTGGCCAGCAGTCGCGGCTCCTGGAGGGAGTGCTGCGGGGCGGTGGGGCGGGGCGGGGGAGGGGCAGGGTGGGGGGTAGTAAACTCCGGCATACGGCCGAAACGGAGGTAAGTACATAAATAAATAAAACGAATTACATTGCGCGCGCCGCATCGCTATTTGGCGTTGCAGCGCGCGCAATGTAATTTGTTTTATTTATTTATTTATGTACTTAACTCCGTTCGGCCGTATGCCGGAGTTTACTACCCCCCACCCTGCCCCGCCCCACCGCCCCGCAGCACTCCCTCCAGGAGCCGCGACTGGTGGCCAGGTATACCACTGACCCCACTGACTCCTTTGTGATCACAGTTATATGTGACCCATCGGATTCCTCTCTACCAATATTTCCAGGTGAAATGAATGCTCTCCGATAATACCTGCTAAAGCTGTTGTGTGGAAAGTGACCCCAGTGTCTGGGAAAATGATTCAACAACCTCATGTGTCCAATGGCTCATTGTGAACAATGTGCCCAACAAGGAGTCGTATAACCTTCTCACAGCACCAGCCAGAGCCCCGATCTGCCTCTCACCTTTAACACTAATGCTAAGCAAGGTCTCACAATACCTGCTTCTCATTCTGTCAGAATACTCAGTGGTCCTCTAAAGCATGTTCAATCTACTTTGCACCCTAACCAACCCCAGCCAGGTACCAAAAGCCCTTATTTGGTTCAGAAAACTATATCATTGACTCGGATGCTACTGGGCTGTCAACACATCTAGAAAACACAAGCCTTCTAAATGATTTTCAACCCATACCCAATGGATGCACTGAATAGGCCCTCATGAATATTAGAAAAAGCTTCTCTGGCACAGATTATGGTGTCTCATGTTCTGATCTCTTTCAAACTATCCATGGGATGTAAACTCATCAACCACGACCTTCTTCTTAAAGGCTTCAAAGAATGAAAGGATAGTGAAGGCACTACTTTGAATGAAGTTTCTCCTCCCTTGTCAACCACTCCCATGAAATGGCATCCTTTATACTCCTGATCACAAATGCCCCAAGCCCAGTGCTCCAGGGATCCACACTATTACCCAGCCTCTGCAAACTATACTCAACATTGCAGGCCCCGGCCCTCCATAGTCATGACATCAGCTACCATAAATGGCCTTAACACCCCCGCTCCTCCTTTGGTCTGCCCACATCAGTTTTACCTTAAAGTAACCAGATCACATCACATACACACTCAGGTACTTAAGGTAGCTAACGATAAAGCAATGAATGTATCAGTTCAAATTAATCTCTCCCACTAGATTTAATTCCAGTCTATTGTTTTCCAACTGTGCCATTCCACAGACCCATATCTCGGCATACCCTACACCCTGCGGAATCCCACCGAAATAGCATAAAAAAGTTAAATAATCAATTGACATTAAAACACCCTCCTTCAAAAAGCAATCTACGGTCGCTTACTTAGAAATGTTGCCTATGCTTCCCATCACTAGGAAGTTACCAGACACCTACTCTGACTTCCAAAACCTGTTGCCTATCCACCAGTCTTAATGTAAATAAATATGTATAGCAATTCATACATCACCATAGCTTACAAAAAGACTAATAGGACTAACACCTGTTTTACCGCTATGCTATCTTTAGCCATGCATTACATATTTACATTCTTGTTCTATGACTGACCGACTGAGGTTTGAAAGGACTTCATGCCTAGGAGTGACGAGGACTAACTTCTATAATAAGACCGATAACCACATTCTAAATCATTTTAAATTACATTTACAGATGGGAGTGTGCTTCTCTAGAAGAAAATGCATGATTTTACATGTATGGAAAACACCATATTGAAAAACATAACACATTTATTTGGCTCCGGGTCAAATCTTGACTTAAGGCTATTTACCAATATGTGATCCGAACAAGGCAATGGATGACATTGGCAGAAATGCACCTGTGCTGTTCACCACATATTGCGATATGACCTGTGCTTTAAATGGGCAGGTACTGCACTTCTTCAATTTGACGGGGAAAGTACCTGCACTTCTCAGCACTGTTACAATACACTTAATGCGAGAGTGCTGGCACTTCTCAGGAGCAAACATGCACTCGAAATAGTGAGTACCCACACTTCTATATTTCCATATAAGGGACTGTCTATGACAGCAGAGAAGGAAGATGCACCCCAGGTGCTGCCTACAAAATGTGTCTTCTCTTCATCTTCAGGATAAATGGTGCCCCGGTGACAGTAATGAAGATGTTAATATCACAAAGAGGAAAGATCAATGCACGTGGAGGGATGACGGTTCCCTTATCGATTCAATTCCCAGAAGTGTTTAGCCATAGCAGAAAATATAATAATCAATACTTTTGGATGACAATGACAAATGATGGGAAATATATACCTACAATTTGAAATGTGATCGTCGTTTACACATGCACTTTAAAATCATCAGGGTCAATAATTAACATACATTGTAGATTGATGTCAATCACGTGGTATTTGTTGACAGACTAAAACTATACCTGCATTTCAAAACACCTGACTGATAAATAATTGTCCTTACATTATCAGCGCATGTGATATTAATCAACAAAGTGCAAAAGTATTGAATAGTCTATGTTAGTGAGTGTATTAGATTTAATTATTTTTATTTATTCATTTATTTAGTTTTTTATATAGTTTCATATTGCATGAACATGACCCGAACCCAACACACTTGCTTGTCCTCCATCTTAAGGTGACCCAACACTAGGGTATCGGGCACCCACCATGCTTGCAATGATTGGCTAAACAATGCTTAAAGGAAAAACATTGATAAATGATCATTCTTCATCAACCACCAGATCTTCGCACAAATGAACAGGTTGGAAATGGCAAAAATGTAATATGTTATACAAGGGACTAATAAACTCGCCTCCTTCATACAGAGAAAGTGTCCACCATACCACTACATACAGTAACAGGTCTCACTGATACAATATTAAACCACTTATGTATCACCTGCTAGAGCAATTCCAAGTAACAGCAGGACGTTATAAATCCATTTGGACTGTTGCAGAAAAAGTTAACTTGCCCATGGTGCCATGGAAACAGAGGAAGTGCCTGTGTACACTGGGGCGTAGCTTGGTCTGTAAGATTGGGAGGCGGTGGGAAGAGCGTCACATTTTCCGACAATCAGGCTGGTAGCTGGTGTTTAAATACATTATATGACAAGTAGGATGCATGAGAGGGGCCTAAGGAGCATTAGAAAGGAAGAGGAATGCGGTTTAGTAGGAGTACTAAGAGAGAAAACACAATATTTTGTAAAATGACTAACATTTTTGAGGACTTTCAAAACAAAGAGTGTGAGTTTTTGTCTGTGTGTATGCAAAAGTTAATGCTGAAATCCAACTGGCATCTCACAATACCCGACTGAAAGCACCCATACCCATCTATTTATCAGAAGATACATTCATTAGGGGGGTGTAACACCCCAAACACCCCCCCCCCCACCCTGAAGCTACTCCCCTGTGTGTACAGGTGACCAGGCTGCAAGCACCAAAATCATTTTCAGTTATGTGGAAGCAGAAATATATTTCACAACATAAAATACAAGTCGGACCCACAAAGTTTCTGTTTTGAGTGCCACAAAGTTTGCTAGTCTACGCTGCAATATCCTGGGAGTGTGTATGTGAACGAAGCAAGGACAGGCTCTATCGGACACTCATAAAAGTGCAGCACAAACCATGCTGCTCCTCCTGCCTTGGAGTGTGAGAAGAGCGCTCCATATGTCTGTGTTGTCCTGTCTCTTTATTGCTCTCTCTCTTAGTTCTCTCTGTTTGTTCATCTATCTGGCACTCTCTCTGGTGTTTTGCTCAGCACCAGATCACCACCTTGGGAGAGACAGGCAAGTAGCAAAAGGCGATTGAAAGTACTGCAAGTCTCTATATAAATTTTAGTACTATCTGATATTGGACACTGAGCTGTCTCTAATAATGTTCACAGTAACTTGCATCTGGAAAATAAAGCGAAGGATCCCACCTCCAACCTGAAGAAATTTATCAGTCGGTTTGTTAGATAAATAATCGACTGTGCACTGCAGACGATGGAGTTTGTCACCTAGGCAGGCTAAAGGCAACACTTTGCCTTGAGTTGATGTTTATCTTACAACTGTGCCTGACAATTTTGGAGTGTGTCTAAAGTCTCTTTTAATGCTCCCCCATTCTCTTTTTGCCAGACTGTCGCATGAGTTGTACGATTATGGACCCACCAATTTTAGTAATGCCTTACGGAGACTTTGTAGAATAAAAGGTATAGCTGGTAAAGAAATACACCTTGATTTTTAGGTCTACAGAAAGCTTTAGCTCCCCATCTCTTGCTCTCCTGCCGCTTCCGTCTGCCTCCCTCAATCCCCATCATCCTCGCCTCCCTCATTCCATGTCCTTGTCTGCTTCTGCCGTTGCTCTGTATCTTTGATCCCTCCTCTGTTCACATAACTTTCCCTTACGGCATCACATTGTCTAGGCTTGTCATTTCTTCCATGGCTGTACTCGCTAATTTTGTGAGAAATCATTTTTTTTCCTGAAACTAGATCTGAGTAGTTTCGATCAATAAAATCAGTTGCATTTGACAGCTGTTCAAATCGGCTGTAGGTGTCAGGGACTGTCCGGGACTATGTCGGGAACACAGTCAGGGACTGGAGAATGGACTGGGGACTGGGTAGAAAACGTACTGTGCACAGAAAGAGTAGTACAGCGCGGCCCAGGATCACACAGGGAGTCAGAGGAGAAAAAGGGATCCAAAGGTGGAAGCCTGTACAAGTGAACAAGATGGCTAAGACTCAGAAAGGAAGGGCACTCACGAGGCAATTTAGCATTCAGGCTAACTACATTCAGGACGGATGTGCAAGACATTAATATAAAACAACATTAACAATAAAGGGAATGTGGGGTAAAGCACTGAAGAGCTCCACACGGTAAGACTGAAGCTCAGTAAGTTCCTCACCCACAATTGCTGTTACAGATACTGACTGCAAATACCCACATATAGGATATGCATGCAAAGGCAGGGTCTGTGGAGCTTATACCTATGGTGATGCTATAAATGTAACTCAGAGACAATACTCACAGTGAACAAGAAACACCACCTAGGTAGTAAGCTGTGCCCACGGATCCTGGCGAACAAACAGGAACACGCAAGGCAGTAACAGCAAGGGGGTAGAACTAAACATAAGCACGATAGACAAGGAACTAGCAAGGAGGAGTGCTTAACAGGAAAGCAAAGAAATCACAGGGCACACTTGGCAGAAAACAAGTAACAAACATACAAGGTAATAGAAGCAAGTTAGCAGGAATAGCAAGACAGTAAACTAGGAACTGGAACCAAGTAAATGGGAAGAAAAGCAGGGACTGGAAAAAGATATACAGAAGGGGAGGCCACAAGGGTATCCTAGAATAGTGCTGGATCAGGAGTCAAGAAAACAAAGTAGCACTGAAGGCTGTGCTGGAGCAAGACAGTAATTTAGCAAAAGCTCAAAAGCCAAGGTAGCACTGCAGGTAGAGCTAGTTCAGGAACAAGGGAAACTGCTGTAGCTCAGGAGCAAGGAATGCTAAGGCTCAGGAGCAGGAACTAGAATTGGGATTAAGCTCAGGAGTCAAGGTAGCACTGCAGGTAGTGCTAATTTAGGAACAAGGGAAACTGCTGCAGCTCAGGAACAAGGAATACTAAGGCTCAGGAGTCAAGGTGGCAGTGCTAATTCAGGAACAAGGAAAATAGTAGCAGGTCAGGAACAAGGAATGCTAAGGCTCAGAAGTCAAGGTAGCACTGCAGGCAGTGCTAATTCAGGAACAAGGGAAACTGCTGCAGCTCAGGAACAAGGAATACTAATGCTTAAGAAACACTGGAAACAAAGATATCAAAAGCTCAGGAAACACTGGAAACAAGGATATCAAAAGCTCAGGAAACACTGGAAACAAGGATCGGTCTCACCGGTACACAGCTACAATGATCAACCCTGGCCTGAAGGGAGCTGGGGCTTAAAAGAGCTCACAGTAATCACATGCATCAGGTGTGAGCAGGCTAGCAGCAGCCAGCCATAGGTGAGCTGAATACCTACACCCATATTTGGCCTGCAGGGGTGGAGACGAAGCAGTGAGCAGGGAATTCTAGGTAATGGAGTTTCTGACAAGAGCAGGCTGGCTTCCACAAAACCAGGCATGGATTGGGAATGGATGGCCATTTCCAAGTAGAGTCCAAATGGCTGGAAGTCAGTATGTACATGAAGGGGAGGGTCTGGAAGCTTAGTAGAACACTGGAGAGTCCCACAGTTCAGCCTCCTGGTGTTGGACACGAGAACGCAGGGAGCGAGTCGTGACAGTACACCCTCTCCAAAGACCGGCTCCCGGAATCTGGAACTGGATTCAAAGCCTTTGCTCCTAAGAAGTAAGTCCATTTCCCTCAGAGATGTAGTGCAAGATACCAGAGGACTGCAGGAAAACTGATGTTATGGAGAGTAGGACAATAGGCTGTAAATTAACAGCAGCATTGAAGGCAGAACCTGAAGAGTCCAAATCCAGTAACGGGGGCTTAGAAGCCTGAATTAAAGATGTTTGAAGTCCTGATGATGGCAGGCTAGAGTAGCACTCTGAAAATGAAGGCAGATTTACTGTAGGTTCAAAAGCAGATAACGGATTGGCAGGAGGCACGGAGGCCAAAGGCAAACTGGCTGAAGACGAAGGTGGTGACAGGATGCAGACCTGAAGTTCTGGCCCTGGAGGAGAGCATACAAAAGACTCACATGCAGGAATCTTTGGAAGCGGGTATGCAGGAGACCCAGGCCCTGGAGGCTTACATGTTGATAGTTTTGTCTCTGATGCTGGAGATTCAGTCTCTGAATGTATTCATACTGAGACCTCTGAAGGCTGGCAAACTGGAAGCACAGGGTAAAAAAGTAGGCAAGATAGAGGCTCAAGGCCAGAATGCAGGGAGCCTGGAAGCTCTGGTGCTGAAGGCAGGGAGCCTGGAATCTCTGGTGCTGAAGGCAGGGAGCCTGGAAGCTCTGGTGCTGAAGGCAGGGAGCCTGGAAGCTCTGGTGCTGAAGGCAGGGAGCCTGGAAGCTCTGGTGCTGAAGGCAGGGGGTCTGGAAGCTCTGGTACTGAAGGCAGGGGGCCTGGAAGCTCTGGTGCTGAAGGCAGGGAGCCTGGAAGCTCTGGTGCTGAAGGCAGGGAGCCTGGAATCTCTGGTGCTGAAGGCAGGGAGCCTGGAATCTCTGGTGCTGAAGGCAGGGAGCCTGGAATCTCTGGTGCTGAAGGCAGGGAGCCTGGAATCTCTGGTGCTGAAGGCAGGGAGCCTGGAAGCTCTGGTACTGAAGGCAGGGGGCCTGGAAGCTCTGGTGCTGAAGGCAGGGAGTCTGGAAGCTCTGGTGCTGAAGGCAGGCAGCCTGGAAGCTCTGGTGCTGAAGGCAGGCAGCCTGGAAGCTCTGGCTCTGAAGTCAGAGAGGCTTGAAAGTCTGGCTCTGAAGTCAGACAGGCTGGAAACTCTGACTTAGTAGGCAGGTGAGCTGAGGGCTTGGGCTCTGAATGCAGGCAGTCTGGAGGCTCCGGTACTAATGGCAGGCAGGCTGCAGGCTCGGGCTCAGATGGCAGCCAGGCTGCAGGCTACGGTACCTATGGCAGGCAGGCTGCAGGCTCGGGCTCAGATGGCAGCCAGGCTGCAGGCTCGGTCTCAGATGGCAGCCAGGCTGCAGGCTTGGTCTCAGATGGCAGCCAGGCTGCAGGCTCGGTCTCAGATGGCAGGCAGGCTGCAGGCTCGGGCTCAGATGGCAGGCAAGCCGCAGGCTGAAGTTCAGAAGCCAGCAGGCCGGCTGAGGATTCTGGAGACTCTGCAAGAAGACAAGCTGATGGCGGAGAGGCACAAGGATGACAGACTTTAAAGTCTGGGAATGTCGATAGCCCGTGAACAGTAGATTCCCTGTTGTCAGTAGTGAAATCTTCACAGTTCCTTGACTCATTAAAACACACTGAAGTGCTTTCTTCGGGATGGCTAAGAATACTGCTTATCTTAGAGTCTCTGTTGATCAGACTTCCTTTACTTTTTGGCACTTCACATCTCTTAGTCAGAGGAAATAGGTCAGAGACTTCTTGGTCATGGGTGATTTGTTCAATTCCTTCTGCATTACAAGGTGGTACAGATGCATCAGAGCACAGAGTAATATTATTTCCTGACTTTTCAATATGTGGTGTGCTTGAAGGCGAGAGAGCAAACAAGGGGTCAAGATTTTGTTCCTTCTCAGTGAGGAGGTTGGCTTCAGTCGCAGAAGTTATACCAAGAGCATAGATGAGTCAGAGGGTGTTGTCAGATCAGGGATTATGTTGGGCACTGGTTCAGGGTTGGTCTGTAAGTCAATGGCCTGTGTATGTGATACCCCCGGGGTGAAACTGACCTCACTACCAGGAAGAGAAAGCAAACAAGTATTTAGTGTTTTTCCTGGCATCTGGGGTTCCTTAGAAGTGGAGGGACACATCTCAGATGTAGTACCTATACACAGTTTAGCACTAGAAGACAACACATCAGAGGTGGTAGAAAATTCAGAATGAAAAAGAATACTTTCATTAACTGGACTGTGAGACAAGGTACTATGGTTTTTCTGAATGGAATCTGAGGGATCAGCCACAGTATTGTTCACACAATCGCTGGACCAGCTCTGAGGGGAACGCAAAAGAGAGCGCAAGGCTTCATTCTCCATTTCTAGGGAGGCTAACATAGAGGTGGAAAATTGTCTTGTACAGGGTTTTAGATTCCCACTTGAACTCTGGGTTATAATTTTTAACAGAGTCTGAAACATTTTATTCTCTCATTGTAATTCAAGAATCTTAGATGTAATTATATCCTGTGAAGACTGCAGATATTTCTCTACAAGGACAGTGGTAGACTTGGCAACTTCACAACAAGCAACAGAGCTATACCTTGGATTTTGTTCAAACTGGCTATTAGCCGCCTGTGTTCTAGTAGGTCTTTTCTCTCTTTTGTTAAACTGATTATTGTTTACTTTGAATGTGGTATTTAACAATGTCCCTTTAGTATCCGGGACTGTGATCTTTACTGGACTACAAGACTGGGTAACATTATTTGAATTGAAACCATAGGTTATAAAATGCATCTGCTCTTTCTTAGGCTGCAGTGTGGTTAAACATGCTTTAACTGGTGCCATTGAACTACCAGTTTGGTAAGATGCTGATAAATACTGTGTCTGGAAATTGTCTTCAAAGAAAACATTGTCTTGACAGAGGGTCTCTGAGTTACAAACTACAGAAAAATTTCCCTTAATAGTACCACTCTCAAAATTACTATTTTGACTTTCTGCTGCTAACAAGGTTTGTAGAAATTCGTTTTCATCCTGTAGGTCTCAGGCTGACATCAGGTGAGGATCAGGGTTACAGATGGAATGAAAATCTAACATAGAAGGATCAGCCAACCACAGGGAATAATATTTAGCACGTAAGAGTCTGTTTTGTTCCATGAATCAATCTCTAGAGTCTAAGGACTTTCTAATAGGTTGTAGGGAACTGCGCTGCCTTGGCGATGGATGTCTGCCAACATACGCAGACTTCCTGGTTCTGATGCTAAACATCTTGACAAGGACTGACTTGGGGAGCTTCGAGAAACAAAAACGGTAGCTAACTGAATGCAAAGAAACCTCACAAGTGACCCTGGAAATTTTGGTTGGTCATTCTGTCAGGTACTGTCCGGGACTATGTCGGGAACACAGTCAGGGACTGGAGCAAGGACTGGGGACTGGGTAGAAAACGTACTGTGCACAGAAAGAGTAGTACAGCGCTGCCCAGGATAACACAGGGAGTCAGAGGAGAAAAAGGGATCCAAAGGGGAAGCCTGTACAAGTGAACAAGATGGCTAAGACTCTGAAAAGAAGGGCACTCACGAGGCAATTTAGCATTCAGACTAACTACACACAGGATGGATGTGCAAGACATTAATATAAAACAACATTAACAATAAAGGGAATGTGGGGTAAAGCACTTGGGAGATCCACATGGTAAGACTGAAGCTCAGTAAGTTCCTCACCCACAATTGCTGTTACAGATACTGACTGCAAATACCCACATATAGGATATGCATGCAAAGGCAGGGTCTGTGGAGCTGATACCTATGGTGATGTTACAAATGTAACTCAAAGACAATACTCACAGTGAACAAGAAACATCACCTAGGTAGTAAGCTGTGCCCACGGATCCTGGCGAACAAACAGGAACACGCAAGGCAGTAACAGCAGGGGGTAGAACTAAACACAAGCACGATAGACAAGGAACTAGCAAGGAGGAGTGCTTAACAGGAAAGCAAGGAAATCACAGGGCACACTTGGCAGAAAACAAGTAACAAACATACAAGGTAATAGAAGCAAGACAGCAGGAATAGCAAGACAGTAAACTAGGAACTGGAACCAAGGAAATGGGAGGAAAAGCAGGGACTGGAAAAGGATATACAGAAGGGGAGGCTACAAGGGTATCCTAGAATAGTGCTGGATCAGGAGTCAAGAAAACAAAGTAGCACTGAAGGCTGTGCTGGAGCAAGACAAGAATTTAGCAAAAGCTCAAAAGCCAAGGTAGCACTGCAGGCAGTGCTAGTTCAGGAACAAGGGAAACTGCTGTAGCTCAGGAACAAGAAATGCTAAGGCTCAGGAGCAGGAACTAGAATTGAGATAAAGCTCAGGAGTTAAGGTAGCACTGCAGGCAGGGCTAATTCAGGAACAAGGGAAGCTGCTGCAGCTCAGGAACAAGGAATACTAAGGCTCAGGAGTCAAGGTAGCAGTGCAGGCAGTGCTAATTCAGGAACAAGGAAAATAGCAGCAGGTCAGGAACAAGGAATGCTAAGGCTCAGAAGTCAAGGTAGCACTGCAGGCAGTGCTAATTCAGGAACAAGGGAAACTGCTGCAGCTCAGGAACAAGAAATACTAATTCTCAGGAAACACTGGAAACAAAGGTATCAAAAGCTCAGGAAACACTGGAAACAAGGATATCAAAAGCTCAGGAAACACTGGAAACAAGGATCGGTCTCACCGGTACACAGCTACAATGACCAACCCTGACCTGAAGGGAGCTGGGGCTTAAAAGAGCTCACAGTAATCACATGCATCATGTGTGAGCAGGCTAGCAGCAGCCAGCCACAGGTGAGCTGAATTCCTCCACCCATATTTGGCCTGCAGGGGTGGAGACGAAGCAGTGAGCAGGGAATTCTAGGTAATGGAGTTTCCGACAAGAGCAGGCTGGCTTCCACAAAACCCGGCATGGATTAGGAATGGATGGCCATTTCCAAGTAGAGTCCAAATGGCTGGAAGTCAGTATGTACATGAAGGGGAGGGTCTGGAAGCTTAGTAGAACACTGGAGAGTCCCACAGTTCAGCCCCCTGGTGGTGGACACGAGAACGCAGGGAGCGAGTTGTGACAGTAGGGTGTTTAGATCTAGGTAAGTATGATCATGATCTCTATCAAGGCAGTCCTTGAATGTAAAAGTTGCAGCATGATTTCATGGTGCATATTCTTGTTGGGGGTTATACAGCTGCTAGAAGCATACGAATAACAGATGGTACTTGATTTCTCACAGTATGAGAGTGTGCCATTATGAGTGCCTGTCATTCCTCAGTTCTTTCTTCTTCATCTAGAGTAGATGATAAATGCAGGAGCCCTACCTAGGAACTAAGGCCCAGTGAAACCTTCGGACTCATGGCCTGCATCTCTTTGGCTAGCTGAGGAGACATAGTAGCAACCATCATGAATCTCGCATGAACATGCTTGTTTCCAAAAATTCATTGAACTAGAAACACTCTACAGTTAGCAAGGTACATTTAAGAGGAATTCACAAGCACCTGATCAACAAATGCTAAATGTTTTTGAACAAGCTGATCAACAGTGGAGTTCCACCAGAAGTCAACTGAAGTATCTCAACATCTGCTTAGCATGAGGTGTCTGAAGTATGCTGTTTGGTGGACGCTCATGGTGGTGGCAAATGTGTTTCCCGACTGTCACACCGGAGGCTAGTACTAGCCCTCCATGACAGTGGGTAAATGATTCTCTGCAGTCGGATGCTCCACCGGATCAAAGGATCTGGGACAGTGTGCTGCACATTATTGTCTCTGGTATAGTTAGGAAACTTTAACCATCTTCATGAATGGACAATTGTTCCGACTTTGCTATGGTCTGATAGTGAAAATGCATGAGGTACCAGGAGGAGGAGTACTATTTGTAGGACAATGAACTATTCATATGACAGCAATAAGGGAGGACTGAAGTGAAGAAAGAGTACACTTAATGAACCTGCAGATTTGTGTGCCTTTTAATATTTACCTAACATGTGCATAATGCCGTTGGTACTACTCGATCATTTTCCTTTTTTGTAGCACCATAGCCTGTAGACTTGAGGGGTAGAAAGGGGCAGCTGGTGGTGGTAAGTTATGTCTTTTCTTTCCTAATTTTTTGTTATTTATCAACGCATATTTTTAACTTTTATAACTTCATCTGCGCATCTCAAATTCGTGTTTTCAAGGCTTTCACCCGATTTGCACATGTGCAAAATTGCTGATTTTTTTAAAAAAAAGTGCAAAAGACGTTGCAAAAAATATGCATACACAGCTATACATTAAGCCAACTGCCCTCAGGGCAGTGGGAATGATTTTTGGGACCCGCAGCTCGCTGACTCCCTCTGATGAGCACTCTCAATGAGCTCTCTTCTTTTAAATTTCAACCATGCCAGGGAAATTCAGGCATTGTGGGAGGGGAGGGATATGTAGTTTGTCAAGCACTTGAAGTCACAATTATATTTCATACCTAACGCTCAATGGGCTAAGGGCAGCCTGAGTGACACCGGGAAAACCACCAAATCCGTGCAGCCCAATTTGCTTCTAGACCATATTTCACAGTAGTATACTGAGCTGTACATGTGAGCAACCCTGGTAGATTGTGGAGTCGAAAGCAGATATGGCAGGCAAGCCATCTGGCTCATTCCCCCCCCCCCCTGTCATTTATCTACCAGTAATGGGGAGATTTTATGTAAATCATTAGAATACTAAAGACGTTCCAAAAAGTAGAGGGATCATAGTTGTGGGTACCAACTTTGTCTATGAGACTACAAAATTGTAGAGGTCTATGAATGCACTTTTCTACCACTGCGTTTCTGAAATGCACACAGCTATTCCTTAACCTAACCTCTTATCGGTCTTCCCTTCTTGACACTAACCCCCCCTCAACCTTTATTACATGACATCACGAACCAGCGGTTAGACGTCACTTTTCATATTGCAAAAATATATGTATTTATTTAGATGAGTGTCACTAATCTCTGGGGGAGATTTACAAAAAAAACACGCAGCACAGCACAGCCCCCCGCGAGGCTGCGCTGCGTGACAGGGAGGGAGCAGGAGAGCACCATATCTTCAAAGATATGGCTCTCTCCTCCCCTTTCCCTTGCGCCGGCGCTGATTACAGCTGTTGTGCGCCACGCACACACCTTAGCGCCATAGCGCTAGGGTGTGTGCATTAGTCTAGCATATGTTTCGAACAGGAGGGGTACACTTCCTGTACCAAATAGGATGCCCATACACATGCAAAGTTTTTCCCACTTTGTATGTGTGCTGCACAGTGCAGCATGCATGCAAAGTCGGAAAAGGAAGGAGAAATGAAAGCATTTCTCCTTCTGTGCGCCTACTTCAAAAGGGTGCAGTTTTCTCACTCTAAACCCAATCTACTTTATTTAGTAAATTGGGTTTCGCTTGAGAAACCTTGGGTGGTTTCATGGGAATGCCCATGCTCCACCCTTGGTATGCCCCCATGGCTCAAAGTAATGCGAAGCAGCGCACATTCCAGCGCTAAACAAGCTTAGCGCTGGAAAGTAAATAGGGAAAAAAGATTTTTTGCTGATTTGCGTCACTTTTGTGACGCAAACACGGCGCAAAATCTTAGAAAATCTCGCCCTCTGCCTGCTTTCCATCTCTCTTTAAGAGTACCACTGCCCACAGGCAGGGAGGAACAAGAGTCTCTGGAGCAGCATTGCTGTGCACCCATACGCAAATTCTCAGGCATCTGCAGTGGAAATAAATAGAGCACATTTCAGAGGCCTTCTGATGGCTGTTGCAAAGGAACAGGAGTAGGAGCCGAGGGAGAAAAAGGTGGCACCATACATTAGTGCCAAAAAACAGCAAGAGATTGACCACTGCAGACGCATGCTCAGCAACAGCCACCCCTACTACTCTCAAAAACTGGTGGTTGCAGAGCCTGAAGAACGTTCTTGGGGTGGTCTTTAGTTAGGGAATTTATTTTTATTTTTTGGTACTTACTTTTAGGGTTGGATCAGACGAGATTTTGTTGTTTTAGCAGGAATTGTTGAGTTTGGGGATAAATAGATAAAGAGACCGATAGATAGAGAGACAGATAGATAGATAGATAGATAGATAGATAGATAGATAGATAGGTAGATAGATAGATAGCCTTATTGTATGATTAATTAAAATCAATACAACTCATACAATACTGATAATACAAAACAATATTCCTTGAGGAATTATTTTCAACACAACTTATTGGCAATTTCAATAAAGGTCCACAATGTGAATCCTAATAATCAATTGATCAAAGTACAAACAAGAGTCACAGGCGTATTCTGAAAACATATATATAATTTTACTTTGCTTCATTAATGTACAGCTTGAATTAAACTTGTTCTCATCAATGTAAAATTCTTGTAGTGTGTACAATCCATTAATAACAACACTGGCACCTCCCCATAATCCCAACATCTATTATAGTTGTTTATCTCAAGAGATAAGTGGAAGCGCAGTCACTCCTTTTAACACAGAAAGTGTCACCATCAAAAATAATCCCAGATCAATCAGCATTCAAGGGATATAATCAAACATTAATGACATTTGAGGTTATAAAGGATGTGGTGTCGACGTTTGGGTCTTCGGTGGCCAAATAGGTCCGTGAGACCATCCTCAGGACTTAGCGTTGTAACGCAAATCATTCCTGTAAATACTTGCTCCAATCGTAAATGCCGAACTAACATGTAAATTTCACCAATAGTTACGTGTTAGAAACGTCTCCTTTAAATTCCTTATGTAACTGGCCGGCTGCAATGTCCAATCCAAGTGGGAGATAAAGTTCACACACGCCGCCGAAGAGACCTTCGAATCAACCCTTTCCAGACAAGGTTTGATCTACCAATGTAGCTAGGGCCAGTGTGTTATCTTAAGTACTGAACCAATTCTGAAACCCTGTTTTCAAATATGGGATCAGTTGGTTCTCGTCTACCCACTGCTTCAGTTCTTTCATCAGCAATTTTGCATAGCACTTTCCATTCACATCCGAAAGGACAATTAGCTGGTAGTTCTCTGGGGTTTTTTGGGATCCATTTTTAGGTCTCGCTGAGCCAGCGCGCATGCGCTGCTCTGCGAGACTTTAGTAAGGGGCTTTTAAAAGTGCTCCGAAAGCGGCCACCAGCGTGCGGTTACGCGCACAAGCGCGCGACGTGCACAGCACTTTTTCTCGTCGTGCGTGCGCACAACTCGCGTCACCACTTGCGATTTTTTATTTTTATTCAGACTTCTAATTGGTCTTGCCTCTTCAACATTCCACTCTATTTCCGCCTTCCACTTCATGTCTTTCATTTCCTCTGCTTTCTGTCGCTCTCTGTTCCAGACTATTTTATCTTCCTTCTTTTTCCTTTCTTTTTCCCAGATTTCTATTTCTGTTGCCTGTTCCCTCTCCCGTCTTTTAGCTTTCTATTTCATCTCCCTTAATTTTCTCTGCTTCCCTTCCCTTCTTTTTTCAGCCTATTTGCTCCCCCTCTTTTTCAGCATTATATTTCATGTTCCTTCTACTTCATCTATTTTCTTTCCTTATTTTCTAGAAATCTATTTCATCTTCCATCTGTTTCAGTTGCTTCTTCTCCCCTCTTTTCTAAACATTTATTTAATCGTCCTTCTTTCTTCCATTTTCTCTACTACTGATCTTCAATTTTCCATCCTCTATTTCCTGCTTTCTGTGCTATCTCTAAAAGTTTTTTGTTCCCTCTGATCCCATCTGTTCCCTGCTTCCATTCCTCTACTTCCATTTACCTCTGCTCCAGTCACCTCTCCCTCTTTCTTCCTATCCTGATCTTCCCTTTTTCTTTGCGCTCTTCTAGCCAATACTGTATCTTCTAGCCTTCTATTCCCTTTGCTTCTTGGCTTCGCACTCGTGTGGTATGAAACTGGCATGAGTAAAGCACAGCAGCTGTCATTCAGGAGTGGTGGATCCCTCTAACCCCTGGCCCGGTGCCACTGCACCTACCATTGTACAGCTACGGCCCAGAGAGGTAGCCTTGCAAGTGCTTCTAAGGTTAGCTCTGCAGACCATAGCCTGGTCCAGTCTGTGACGAGGTGTAAACACCGTTGCTCTGTTAGATGAATGTATCAGCTTCGGTGAGTGAGTTGTGGCAATAGTTCTTGGTGATTGATGGGTGAGATTGACGTGCTGGATTACGTTGATCACTCATGTTGTTGGTCAGTGGACATGTCTCCTGTCTTTATGCATTCAAGTGTGTAAGGTATCCATCTACTGGTAATGAGTGCTTTGGGGTGTTAAATAGCCAGGTAAAGGCATGCTTGGGTTGTGTTGGAAGTTCGTTAAGAGTTCTGTCTTAATGTTTTGTGTTGTAAGATGGTGTGTGGTGTTTTTTGGTAGTGAGTGCTATTGTGAGCATTGTAATGCCCATGTATATGCCATATCTGTCCTATTTTGGACGTAAATGCAATGTTCTGCCTAATTTTATACTGGAGAGCGGGAAGTAGTTGATCAGCGCTCATGATATTGTGAGCACAGTGATAACCAGCCGGGTTCTGCCGAAGATACACAATTGGATGGTGTGTGTGTGCTGTGTGATTAGAGGTGTGATCTTGCGACCCATAGTTTTACCCAGATATATCTATCTGTCTATCTATCTGTCGATCTATCATCCATCGTTCATCCCAAAATCTCTGCTTTATAACATCTCTTCGATCCTTTTTGCTGTTATAGCTCCTCCTGCTTTTTATTTCCTGTTACCTGTTTCAGCTCTCTCTCGTTTCTTCTCCCCATAACTCCTTTCCTTGTTGTCTCTCTCATCTGCTTCTTATTTCATCTGTCAATCTTCTTTCTCTCCAGTTCTCCAATTCTCTTCTAGTTTTGTCTCACATCAGTTTCATATCTTCTCTATGTATCTCTTCTGACTTTCTTTCCTCATTGGTCAATGCACTATCATTTCTGGGCTTCTTCATTTACCAACCTTCAATTCCTGCCCCACTTAGCTCCACCCTTTTCAACATTTTTATTGCAGCTCTTCTCTCAATAATACATTTGATTTCACATTCTACGATATCGTTGTCTACCTTCACCAAGACTGCATCTATTTCCTTCCACAGGAACTGCGACCAAAAGCTGGATTGACACACTGTGTGAAATTCAATGTATTTATTTCAAGAAGTTCTTGATGGATTATGTGACACATGAGGGAACACTTGCTACATATTCAGCGCACCGTTGCATAATTTGCAGATTTTGACAAAAAATATTTTCTACCACAAACGGATGAAAAGTTATTTAAAAATGTGCCTTTGGTGCAATACAGTGGTCACTTTACAAAAGTAAACTGTTCTGTTTTGGCTTCAGTTATTACTTGCAGTAGTACCCCTATCCCTCTTTAACTTTATACTTGTATTGTTCTATCATTGCTGACCCCTTGGCGTTCCATAAACTGAGGGGCATATATACAAGCTCCTAGCGCCACCGAAGCATCACTTTTTTGACACTCTGGTGGCGCTGTGTGCTGGCCCATATTTACAAGGCCACGCAAAGCCACACTGTGTGGCTTTTCATGGCCTTGTAAATACGGCCCCTTTTCACACATTACTTTGCGCGAAAGGGTGTGCGATGGGTGTTGCTGTGAGCGTTCCACTGCAACACCCATTGCTTTTTGACGCTGCCCCAGATTTACAAGGATCTGTAAATCTGAGGCAGCGCCATGAACTAACACCATTGAAAAGCAGGCGTTTGAGTGGCGTAACAAGGAGACATACTTTTATTTCTACTTGTTTTTTGCTCTTTCTATGTGCACATAGAAGGAGCATTTAACCTTTAATGATTGTTTATGTGCAGGAAGGTGTCCTGCACATAAACAATCATCCCTGCAAAGCAGGCACCCTTGCACCATGGCACAATGGTATCTGTATTGGCGCTAGACAGCTTTTTTAACGCCGGTGCAATACGGCACATCCCTACATATTGTGAATACGGCACATCCCTACATTTTTTAAATGACGCAGCGTTGTTAAATTGCTTGCATCACCACACAGCGTCATTTACTTGTAAATATGCCCCAATGTATTTTCCAAGCTTTATTGCAGAGAATATCAGAGATTTTATTAAAAATAAGGTGGTGAGTATTATAAGGAGTATGCTACCTTAAGGACAAGCAATTGTTCCTTACTCCATTTGAATTGCCGTGTGCACATGCCTTACCTGTTATGTGCTTATACCTTGCCAGAGATCGATTCCACCAATGCATGTGTTGGTAGTGGGAGCCTGGCCCATTGTACTTTTAGCTTCATGTGGTTGACTGTATGCCTTGCAGGTCAGAAATCCCCGGGCTACATGTTTTTAGGTTGTTTGCAAACCGCCGTCACGGCCACTGGCGCTCTGTGTGCAGAGACCCTCCCAGCTTCCCAAACCCCGTGCAGCGCACAGCTGATCATCATAACACAGTTAAATTATTACATTTTCATTAAAGCAATAGACATTCTTTTAGGTCGACATTATTCCCACCCTTCCCACACATTACACAACATAGGTGAAGCTGGTAAACATCCAGCAGTGCTTTCTTTTGAGCTTGCCTTGCGGTGCTTAAATGATGTATTGTGTAATTTATACAATCTCTTAAAAAATATACCCTACAGCACAACATCACCTCCAGAATCAAACAAGCATCTCCTCAAAACACCAGTTAAACAGAACTCAGCACCACCACAACACCACCACAACACCACCACCACCTCACCATGCCTCACTACCACCACAGCATCACTAAGCACCACTATAGCATCACTCAACACCACCTCAACATCACTAAGCACCACCTCAACTTTAGAACAGCCAGGAAGAAGTCACTAGCATTGCAACGACAAAAAAACTACAAGAAATTTTTTATGGTAATTCTTTTTTTAATTGGGTCATTCAGTTGTACATAATATCTTCTTGGTTATATACAAGGTAACAAAAATACTTATAATACTTTTTTATTATAACTTTTTAACATGCTGCACAGCAGCCACAATGCTCTATAACATAGCTTAAAAACATCGGCAAAGTCGAGAGCACTGGCTGAACACTTATAAAGACCCAAAGGCGAGACCTATTGGCTATGCCAATGCTTGTTTGTGAATTGGAACCAACAAGGAGCTCCTCCAGCTACCAGGAATGGTATTTGCCCAAAAGCAATGGTTATAAAGCTGAGACAACATAGAGGCCCAGACAGAGTGTGCTTGCTTGAAAACAAATGCAGGAATGCTGTTAGGGCCCGGGGCACCTTTACGTTGTATGGACTTCCAGGCATTTACAACTTCCTGGATGGTGCTAAACTGGACTGCGGCATTTACTGAATTTAGGTGGGGACGCAATTAGCTATATTATTTCAGGCTGGGACAATGTCGCTTTCCACATATACCAAATTGAGGTTCGAGATCCAGGTTACCAGGGCAATATTTGGTTAAGGAGTTTGTCTATGGCAGAAGAGGTACTGGTTGACTAGAGTCCAAAATTGAGAAAGGCGTGTTGTAAAACGGATTCAGTTACATGGGTAGGTGTGTTTTGTTGTTAGTGGGATCTGTAGAGTTTTACAAGCCAGTTGGTTTGTTTGTTTTGAGTGGGATTTGTTGGCTTTGTGATGGGAATGTTATAATTCTATAGTCTGCATTTCTTGTGTTTAAGCTTGGGCTGAGTGTGTATTGATGTGGATGGGCTTTGTTAGGTCTATGGTAGGTGTAGGTCTGTTTTTGGGATGAGATATATTGGGTGTATGGAGCGATGGGTGTTTAAATAATAATCTTTAACACATAATCTTCTTCTTATCTTTTGTAACTTTTATTGTATCCCTTTCTGGTAGAATGATCAGTGTTTCTGTTTATTTTGCATATTTGCTAGTATGTTGGTTATGATGGTGAATATGTCTGGTGTTGTGTATGAGGATCGGTAGTGTACTTCAATTATGGGGTAGTTATGTCTGAATGTAAGCATGCAGTAACTAACATGCAAACAATTTGCTGGTGATGGGGAGTGATAAAATGGTGGTTCTTGTGATGCTAAAGGTGTTAATGTTGTTCTGGAGAGTGGGATCAGAAAATGATTTGCTGCTAGCTGAAGGCAACAGTGGCAGTTGCTATTGCTCTGCAGCATTGTGATGCTGGAGGATGCACCACCACGCTCTGCAGAGTTTGAAGAAGAGAGGACTTCGGTTTCTTGTCCTACATGCTGAAATCTTTTATTTTTGTGCTGAGACTTCACAATCAAACTTCTATACCTGATTGATTTAATTGAATTTTATAGAGTGCGTATTACCCAAGGGTGACCTGGTGCTACCAAGGTAGGCGAAACTGAAAGCATCCAACTTACAGCTGGAAAAGACACGTTTTTGACACCCTGTAAAAAGTTAAGAGATTTGATTCGACACAAATGCCTGCCTATGAGTCTTTCGCAATCAAACTTCTGTAGTGAGTGACATCCAGCATTGAAAGGGAATAAAATGTGCCAGACCTTTGCAGCCTCCTATTTATTTTAAGATGGTGGAGTAAGATGTCAACAAAACCAGCAGCTTTATTATCCTCGAAGTGTTTGCTCCTGTACACAACGTCTCCTGCAGCAAGTTTAGCAATTGGATAGCATTCTCATTCAGAACCTTGTACTGCTTAAACAGGCGTTGTAGCATGTAGAAAGTAGAGTTCCAGTGAGTTGGAACCTCCTTTATGGGGAAATGTTATAGGGGCTTACTAGCTTGCTGAAGAAATCTTAACTGATTGTGGGCTTTCAATCAGATTGTAAAATGTGTGCAAATACTGAGAGAGATGACTAGCATGTCATGAACTGCTTTGTCTTATAAAATAAGTTTCAGAAAAGGAGGAAAACGGAGTATCCATCCTTTAATATCCCATGGGAAATGTTACTTCCATTGTCAGTGGCAATTAATCCAGTACTGATGCCGCTGACTGGACCCTTTCTAGTACACTGGTATGGAACTCTTTTATGATGTTGGAAGATGTATGTTTTGCTCAATGAATGACACTACAATTGTTTCATGCTGATGAATACCTTCAAAAGCAGTGTAGCTGGTGGTGTCTGTCTTGCGAATCTTTCAAATATGATCCAGTGTGTAGCTTTGCACATTTAGGCCTATATTTACTAACATTTGGGGGCCGATTCCGATCTCGGCCGGTAGGGCTCCAAATCGAATTCGGCTTAACCGGATCCGATTCGGAGCCCTATTGCCCGACCGATTCGTACGCGCGTCCGGGCGAGCGAGTACGATGCGAAATCGCCGACCGACTCGTCCGGGCGTCCCGACCGCTCCGACCGACTAGTTCCCGGGTCTAACCGCACCGACCGACTCGCTCGGACTCGACTCGCACCGCGCAATGGAGACGTTCACCGGCCGGGTAAGTACGATGCGCGCCGCGAGCAGTCTGACCGAGCCGCGCACTCCGGCTCGAAAGAGCAGTCGGAGCCGGACTTTGGGGGTCCGTGTCGGACCCCCCTGTACGCGTAGCCGCGTGAGTCGCACACAGGGGGGACCCATGGGTCCCCCCTACCTGTGCGTGTACGGCGCGAGTTGCTTCGCCGCGTACACGCTGTAGGGGGCGCCCTTGTCCGTCTCGCACCCATTGAGTCAATGGGAGCCCGCGTACGCGTTGTACGACAGGCTCCCATTGACTTCAATGGGAGTCCGACCGACTCGAGTCCGAAGGCATACGTGCGCATCGTACTCGTTCGGTCGGGCTGCACGGGTCCGATTCGGTAGGAAATCTCTCCGGGTCCGGCTCGGTCGGAGAGATTTCCGGCCCGAATCGGAATCGGCCCCTTAGTGTCAGGATTGCATCACTTTTTTGATGCAAACCCAATACAAAAATGTATCTCGGGATTTACAAATCCACGCAAAGCCTGATTTGCGTGGCTTTGTGTGGCTTAGTTAAAAAAAAAGTAACACAATGCATTGCATTACTTTGCATCGGGGAAGGGTTCCGTGACGTTCCTGTGTATCCACCCATGGATTCTAACACAACACCAGAATTACCAAAATCAGTAAACCTGGGTGTGTGCCAAAATGGTGTGCCCACCCAACCATGGCGTAATGAGGAGAAATATCTGCGGCACACATACAAGGAGGAATATGGCTCCAAGGATCATTCTTGTGTAGAAAGTTACCCTTGCTGTGCAAAAATAATCCTACCAATATTGCAGACACTCTTGCAGCATGGTGCAAAGCTGCCTGCATTGGAGCTAAGCAGCGCAAGGTCACCAGTGCTGGCAGAGAGCTGACCAGCTCCATATCTATGTAAATATAGCTCAGTTCAGCTCTCTTCCCTTCATGGAACGCAGCACAGCAGCTTGCCTTGTTAATTGGTGGGTAGATATTAACCTTCCGTGAAATATTGATATTACAAAATGACAAAGAGATATGAGAGAGGCCATTAATACATAAACAGCTGAGTAGTTAGTACCAAACTCAAACATATGAGCACTGACAAAATGGTGGCTATTCCTTAATTACAACAGCGGGCATGTGTGCCTTATGAAAGAAACATACATTCCCTATATTTAGAAAATAGAGAAAAGACAGTGATAATATCTGGGGCCACACAAGATCTCTAGCAACACCAGGGAAACAATTTGTATGAAATTTGGGAAGAAACTGGGAAAAATCAGTAAAAATATGTGGGGGTCTCACATGGCCATTAGCACACTCAGTTATACGATTATGTAACTGAGGACGTTTCAATGAAATGGATAAATGAGCATACAAATTCACACACATATGCATACACACACACAAACACAGTTCTCAAAATGGAGGATGAAAAAGGAATAAAGGCATGCATGAAGAACAAAGGCAAAATGTCTGATTGCCCTGCAGCCGACCCTCCCCAACTATCAAACACATATGCAGCAATGATTGCACATAAAGTTCTCCACATTTGGCATAACATCTAGTATTATCCACATACCACTAACACTCCCAAGACAGCAGATGTGAAATTGGAGCTATTAAATATAGAATTAAATTTGTGGGCCCCATAAAGCCCCATAATCTAATATGAGCAGGGTGTATTGAAAAATCAAGCAAAATTGAGAATAATAAATGTGCCAAATGAACTGGGTCATATTGACTAGTTCATATGCACTGGCCTTAAGCACTAGAATAGTTCATATAGACCTGCATTAAACACGCTTAGACAATAGCAGTGTATCTGGGCGAAAAAAACTATGGAATTAGGAGTATCACTAGACTGCCACTGCAACAGAGCTGTATAAAAGGCCAATGTTGCCCTTAAATCAGCCTCTCTTGAACATTTTCTCCCCAAATGGGTCTGCCCTGAACCTGCATTAATCCCCATTTCTTAGCTTCTCCAGCAACTAAAACATATAGAATTATAGGTGGGTAACAGTGAATTACGGGGATGTTTTTCACCAAGAGGTTTTGAGTGACATCAAATAGACAACGAGAGCAAAGCTTGAGTTGTCTTTGATGTCACTCAGAACCCCAAGGTGAAAAAACATCCCCGTAATTCCCTTTTTAATCACCTATAATTTTATGTTATGTATGTCTCCCAAAATCACCTGCCCCTGATTTAAACTGCTACACAGTGGCAGAAGAGTAACAGGGGAGCCATACATACCATGGCCCTCTGTTATGTATCCATGTCCCAAATGTAAAAAAAAAAAAAGTCCTTACTTGCCATCCTTGACTAGCCTCCACCACCTTCCCTGCCTTCCTTTTTAGGTCTCGCCTAGGCAGCGCGCATGCGCTGCTCTTGGAGATGACCTTTTGGAAACGGTCTGCCCTTTTCAAGCACTCGTGCTTGTGCTGGCATCCACCTTGCGGGAGCGAGCAGCGGCGTGGCCACGTTAATTACAAACAGATGGCCCCCTGCGCGCCGCTGCTCGCTCCCGCAAGGTGGATGCCGCCACAAGCACGAGTGCTTGAAAAGTGCAGACCGCTTGTTATATAGTGCTACATTCAGCACTTCTGCCGTTTCCATCAGGATTTGTAAAGTTTCTAAACACCATAACCGATGTTACTTTTTATCCGTTGTATGGTAGTCAATTTACCGACCGCTTAAGGATGAAAGGCTGTCTGTCTTTCTGTGGGTTTTGAACTTTGACCCCCGGAACATCGCATTTTGTCAGCTGCGAGAATATCATGCTTGCCCGGCATCAACATACAATTATTTTGTAATCCCTCTAGCATATCAGGTATCCATCTGCTGTGTGTCTGTGTCCATGACGAAATCCATTTCGTGTAATTATAATATTATGCAGTTCGAAAGCTTGCCTGGGATGAGGATAGCTTTTGATGAGCTGGCTGTTCAAGGACACGTTTGCTTTTGGGAGAAAAACAAGTTGCACTTTGCGACTTGTTCCACTAGGTGGGGCGATTACACATTGCATGTGGGTTTGAGTGAAACTGCAAAACTGCCCTTACAGGTACGTAACTAGTTTTGAATAATTCCCCATTTGATTTGATCTGATTTGATTTCGGTCTCGCAATCCCATGCGTTCCTATCCAGGCTTGAAAGTCTACTTTGCAAAACAGATGTTCCACGACCAGCACTGCTTATAATATATACACGCGCACACATCTGTGTAATATGTGTGTGTGCTCAAAAGTTTGTTTAGGTAAATGGCTACATTCCCCGGTTTGGGAATATTTCCCGGTTTAACTTAGCCTTTACGAAGTTTTTTCCGCCCTTTGATAGATCATTTCTAATTGCAGTAACAATCATTCTGCCTTTGTTGTTGTTTTAAATTGGTACCAGGATGCGACCCAGTGTTGCTGTAAGTCCACGTTAATTACCGATACCCAAATGGCGGATTTTTCTTGAGTTCCAGGCAGGCACCCTCTCCCTGGTTGGCCCCAGGCTTAGATCCTGGTGGGCCTCTTTCTGTCAGTTCTCTGCGCACTGACTGACTGACTCTCTCACTCTCACTGACTGACTGACTCTCACTCTCACTGACTGACTGACTCTCACTCTCACTGACTGACTCTCTCACTCTCACTGACTGACTGACTGACTGACTCTCACACTCTCACTGACTGACTGACTGACTCTCTCACTCTCACTGACTGACTCTCTCACTCTTTCTCACTGACTCACTGACTCTCACTCTCTCTCACTGACTGACTGACTGACTCTCTCACTCTCACTGACTGACTGACTGACTCTCTCACTCTCACTAACTGACTGACTCTCTCACTCTCACTGACTGACTGACTGACTGACTCTCTCACTCTCACTGACTGACTGACTGACTCTCTCACTCTCTCTCACTGACTGACTCTCCCACTCTCTCTCACTGACTGACTGACTGAGTCTCTCACTCTCACTAACTGACTAACTGACTGACTGACTGACCTTCACCCTCCTGTTATTTATGCCCCCCCATAACAATAAAAACCATAACAAGCAACCATTGGGACAGGCAGATACAAGTTGCCAGCATTGAAAGGACAAAAAAAAACTCAAGACATTATTTGTTTTTTAATATGGTCGTTCAGTTGTACATAATGCTTTCTTGGTCATATCTAAGGTAACAAAAAGGCTTCTGACACTTCTTTATTATAACTTTTCAGCATGCTGCAGACTTCTGTACAGCACAGCTTAAAGACATAGGCAAAGTCAATATCTCTGGCTAAACACTTATAAGTTCCCAAAGGCGAGACCTATTGGCTACGCCAATGCTTGTTTCCTCCTGCAGCTGTGCTTACTGCTCTCCATCAAAGCAGACAATCAGCACTACCTTGACAGGCTTTAAAAGAACCCTGTCAGCCTGCCCTGGGAATAACTCAACTATAAAAATATCCCTCCATTAGCTATCAGCCCATCAGAATATATTCCCTACAAAGAACAAAGCACTTGCTTAATTTTCCTAAATTATGCAGACAAATGATGTGTAATGTTTCCTTCCAGTATCCAAATATGAGGGATGCGCCTGGAGGACAGAAACAGGATATTGCTACCTTATGTACAGCAAGTATTATGTTTACTTTAAATAGATACAAATGCTTCCTATAAAAAAAAAAAAATCTTTATTATCTTTTTTTGAAAAAAGCAGTTCAACCTCCCAACCCCCTACCCTGGTGGACAGGTCATTTTACAATTGATTTAATACATTTCAGATAAAAAAATAGCAAGATTGAAGTCATCTAATTACACAGAGAGTAATATTATCCAAAGATAAATAAGGTTGCCCAAAAAAACAAAAAACACTGCTGCAACTATCTTTAAAAAAAGCCATATAGAATAGCACCCCTATCCCGCAGACATTGTAGAGATCCAGCCCGAAAAAGGAGCCCACACACGAAGCCCCCCTTTTCCTTGCACCTTGCCTTTCTCTATGTATACTGCCATCATCCGTATGATACATGGCCATGATACGGGCTAACCATTAATGAGCCGACGGTGGTCAGTGATCCAACCATGCAGTCGCCATACACAGTCTTAGAACTGTCATTGCAATTAACACAAATGCCTGCGCCTGGCGAGGGACTGCCTCGTTGTCAACCCCGAGTCATATAAATTGTGGATTTAGTGCTATTATTAATCCTAGTCTACCCTCCAAAAACTCCATTATATCCCCTCTCAATCACCCAATGGACAACTTGCAAACATATGAACCAAGTCGGGGCTAAATAAGTGGCAACGAGGACAGTGCACATTTTTTGTTCTCCCCCATTTCGCTATTTATAGCTTATAGCAGGTTTTAAAATGCTATTTGCGGAAATTAATGTAGTCTGGGCTAAATTCCAGGACTCAAGGGATGTATTTTTTCCTGCATAAACATTCTCTTGCCACCATTTTTCCTATTTATCCATATCGTCTGGCATTACCTCATTCAGCAACTTTTAAAGTATCCCAATAGCAGTATTCATAGCCAGACCCTTTTCTACTGCCACAGCTCTCAGGAACCCTTCAGGGCCACAAACTATTTTCCCAAGGAAGTCACAAACTTGAAAATATAAAAAAAAAAAATGATGTCCTAAATTAAACCTAAGCCATAGATTCTTGGACATAGCTGTCTCCCCTCCCCCAGAAGAATCACTTAACTTGTTAGGACCACCCTTTTCCTATCGAGTCACAAGAGAGTCTCTAAATATTTCTGGGAGGTTGGGGTTCTTATGAAGCGGGGTATAAAAGTTGAAGCGTACCACACCAAATTTCTTCCGAATCAAAGCCCAGATTTTGAAGGAGCAATGAAGTGTCTTACATCTTGTCCTTTGTTGAACCTGATGGAGCAGGGTAAATATAAAAATTTTAACCTCCTAATATTTTCGTACAATATTAATAAACATGTTCGTTCAAGTAAATAACCAACAATGTATGTAAAGGGTTAATGGTAATACGCAATTCAGTGTGCAAAGTAATGGACTAATAATTGTTTACGTTTCTAACATAACATAATATTTTGCGTACTAAAAAAAAATAATAAAATGCATGATTTGTGCTTTTGAATAAAACGTGTGGTTGCATAATAAAGTGATGGTAAGTAAGGGATAGCTTTATATGTTTGCTTCTGCTAGGTAATACCTAATTGGGGTACGTAGAAAGACGGGAGGGAAACGAAAGGGTTTATATTTCTTTGTTTTAATAACATTTTGTTTTCTTTAAAAATAGTGCGCTTAGGCCTGCCGAGCAGCAATATAAAATGGCCGCGAGTTACTAGAGTGCGCATGAGCGGATGCGACCATGTGATAGAGGAGAGAGGCTGTGGAAAAATGATGATCACGTGCTGATGCCGAGAAGCTAAGATGAAAGTATGGTCAAGGCTGCTGTGACCCTTCTGAGCAGATGTGTGCCAAGATGATCAGCAAGAAGCGTGAGAAGCCTGGTTGAATCAATAGAAGGAACTGTATTATACAAAATGTAGCAGAAAAAGATACAATTTGGACTGATCGAAACGGATGAGCAAGTGCATGAACTGTGGAAAACGATGCTTGCATGGACATTCCACACGGAACTGGTTAAGACCAGGAAGTTTGATTAAAATGTATAGGGACCTGAGTTTTGACCAATGAGAATGAATCACGCCATGTAAGAAGAAACATTTTATGCTGTAAGCTAGAATTAGGGTATAAGAAGACCTACTCTTGGTGGGAGGGGTTAGAATGCTGGAGTAGAATGCTGCGGGATGCTGCGGGAGATGCTGAAGAAGTTAGATGCTGTAGATGGGAGAGTTTGCGGTTGCTGATGCTGACGAGCTGATGCTGCTGCTGTTATTTTCCTTTTCCAGTTGAGTATAAGATGCTGCTTTAGGAGAACTTTTATTTGATAGATTTTTATTAGAATTATTAGGATTTCCCAGAGAGATAGATAGGTTGATCTATAGAGTTCTTAGTATGATAACCTCATTTTCCGTCTAATAAAAGTGCCATGCAATTTCAACTATTCTTATATTGATGATAAATGCAATGATCTGAATAATAAGATTAATCTCAAATTTCCTGCATTCAAACTTTATATAAACTTTATTATTCTTTAAACAAATGACTCAGTGATTTTCTTTAGTATAATGACTAATAATGAAATGGTAAAGAGTTCATTGTGATTGAGCTGGTCTTAATCACCATCAACTGATTCCTACTAGTTGGTCCATCGACCAATGAGCGGAATACCTTAAGAGCAAATGAGAATTATTGTGTCATTATAAAAGAGGTATCCCGTCTCCTTCCAGCGAATCGTTTTTCTCCTAGGTTTCATGACGGAGGAAATCCAGGGAACAAATGAGTAAGTGAATGTATATGCGGTGTTATGGGCCCCACCGTCATATGGATATAGTGTGTGTGTTAGAGAAATAATTGCACCTGGATGACCAAAAGCATAATAGGAGAAATTATTTTTATTGTAAGCGCTGGATCAGATTTCTTGGTAGCAGAGTTATGGTTACTATAGATTAGTTTGGTGATTATTGATTTTTTGATTATAGATTATTGATAAGTTTATGTCTAACACTTTTTGTTGAGTCGCGTTATGTTATATGTAAGTTTTCACGCTTCCGGGAAGTAGGAAGTGGAACACGTGTGGCAAGAGAAGTCGCATGGAATTTTACACTGTCTGAGTTCATTTTGGTAATAACACAGGTTGTGTTATTTAGGGACATTTTGCGTATAAAAGGTGTGTAAGTGAAATAGTGATCGGTTTTCTTGTGAAACTCTGGCCTTAATTCTCAGGAGCAGTATAGTCTCCACATGTGTTTTATCCCCAGAGAAACAGGTTTACCGCTTGCTTGAAAGAAGGGTAAGGTAGAGGGAAGTGCTACTTTATCGACGAAACTGAAAGTTCTGTGGTAGGGTAGAGGTAAGCGCTGCCTACTGGAAAATACAGAATTCTTGTGTGAATGGTCAAAGCTATCTTTTCGGTTTAGCGAATCAGACAATGGAAATGTGGATAAAATGTTGTAACTAACAAGAATTGTTGAAAAAGAAATTGCCGATAAATTTTGTAAAGGAGGGGTCAAGAGTAAAAGTGACGTAGACAAGAGCCGCGCTGGGATTGGACAGTGCGCCGGTCACATGAGAACAGGAGCAAAGTGACGTAGACAAAAGCCGCGCTGGGATTGGACAGTGCGCCGTAGACAGAAATCACTGTGATTGGAGTGTTGGTGTGAGTCGCGCTAGCATTGGTTGAAATAACGCATAGGGAACAGTGTTGAATTGCGGATTGTTGAAGGAGAAAAAGGTTGTGAATCATGTCGTACTATGAGTATGGAAAAGAGAAAACGTCTTGGATGTCGAAAGTTAAGAACTTCTTTAAGAAGGACAAAAAGGTAGTGACTAGAGAGGGACAAATAATTCCTCCGCCGAAATCACCAGCTTCACATATGATGCTGAAATATGGATATCATACATGCATATGGTTAGAAAATTGGACAAAATACACAAAGAACGATGGAGCATTGGCTTTTCCTGAGAATGGTTCATTTAATGTAGCTGTATTACGGAACTTGAGAGAAAAGATGGTAATGTTAGAACCTAGACCTAGACCGACACAGTTTAAAGCTTTGGCGGAATGGGAAGATGAGATGTATGAGAGAGAGAGATCCAGAGGATTAAAGAATCATGAGTTTATACCCGGAAGGTTGTGGGGAATAAATCATGAGGACAGAGTAAAGCGTTGGAGATACGCTAACATGGCAGGAGGTTTGTTTCCAGCTTTTGCGGTTGAGGAAGAAGCAAAGAGAAAGTGTACAGAGAAAAAGAAACATGTAGTGGTAGAAAAGTATGTGTATGGTGGTAGTGAAACAGATGACGAATTGCTGGAAGATATTTTAAACAGAAACCCACCTCCATACCAACAGACTTCTGTGGTGGTGACACCTAATGCACCGCAAATGGAAACTGGGAGGAATAAAAACCCGAACGAAGAAATGAAATAAATAGGTCACAAGAAACATTTAAAATTTCACAAAATGAAGAGACAGAAAGTGACAATGCAACTGAACTAGCAAAAACGACAAAAGAATTGACTGAGAAAATAAGAGAATTGACAAAGAATATGGAAGCTGTAACTGTACCAGTAACGATAGGTCCAGTAATGCCAATTTTTGAGAATCAGAAAATAAATGAACATTCTTTGGTGATTCCCATGAATTCACATTTGCAAAGAAAAAGAGAAGGGATGGAACTGAATAATGAAGGTGCACACAATTCGGCTAGTATGTGTAGACCAAGTCCACCTACAAATTTGACGATAAATGAGAGTGAGATTAGGAGAATGCCTATGGTGACAGAGTCCGCATCAGGAACACCAGAAAGAAGCAATGATTGGATAGAATTAAATAGTACGCCTGTAGGTCCGACTCCAGAAGAGTTAAATGAATGGATGAAAGCGCTAAAAGCAAAAGAACCAGAAGAAAAACCATTAGATGTAATAAGGTTGAAAATAGACATGGAAGAGTTGATTTTGGGAACAATTGGAACGGAAAAACTAAAAAATTATCAGGATGACGAGATTATGTTTTTGTGCAAGAGTCTTACTTGGAGAGCTAGAAATTTACATGACAAATTGGAAGAGATTGCAGGTGAACTAGGAGTGGAATTTGTGAAAGTGAGGACGTTGCAGAAACCGTACAGAGTAGATTTTTGTGAGAAAGACATAGAAAATTTGAACACATCAGGAAGACTGACCCAGATAAAAGAGCTGATTGTTTCATTGAGAAAATGGGGTGATGTGGATAGATGGAGAAATAGATGGACAAAGAGGAATGAGAAAACAACAGATAAAGCATCTTTGGCTTTTGCAGTGACAGATAGGGAACCAGTTGCTAGGGAATACCCGATGAGAGAAACACCAGGTGGTAGTTATGTGCAAGTTCCGTGGACCAGACAGGATATACTGTCATTTACAAATGACTTCCCAAAATTGAGAGAGAAACCAGTAGAATGGTACAGACAAGTGGAGAGATTTGTTAAGGTGTCAAAAGTGCTGTGGATAGATCTAGATGGATTGTTTGATATAGTAGTACCTGCTGATTTATGGACAGAATGTAAGATTACAATTGATTGGCCAACTGTAGAATATCCAAGGGATGCCAAAACAGGAGCGCCAGGTCCAGAAGTGATGAGGAAGTATGATCAAGTAGTTACCTTTTTGAAGAATAAAATTCCACCAAAAGAAACAGATTGGGTAAAAATAGACAGAACAACACAGGAAAGCAAAGAATCAGTGCACACGTACTATGAGAGATTGTTGTTGGTTTTCAAACAGTATAGTGGTTATGAAACGCTAAGTGAGAAGGACATGAGTCACTTTGTATATAGGTTTGTGTATGGATTAACACCAGAAATAAGTGAAAGGATTAAGCAGCACTTGATAGGATGGCAGAATAGCACAGTGGATGAAGTTTTGAGATATGCTAAGTATTGCAGTGATGAAATTGAGAGTAAACAGCGTAAATTGAAAGAGAAAGCCATGTGGGCACAAGTGAAAGTTGCAGAGAAGCACGAAGCTCAATTGAATAATACTAGCAGTGAAACAGGACAGTTTAAATCCCGACCTAATATAGGTAAAGGAAAAGGACAAATGAGCATAGATGAGGCGAAGAAAAAGTGGCCATGCCACAACTGCGGAAAGCTAGGGCATTGGAGAAACGAGTGTAAATTTCCTCCAAAACCTAATGTGGAAAATCAATCATTAAATTCACAGGTGCAGAGTGAGGTAGTTACTCAACAAGGTCAGGTGCCACAACCACCACTTCCCAAGAGTGCTAACCAACAGAAATACAGTGCAGAAACAGGATTCTACGGAGGAGAACAGGTAAAACAGTTGTCACGTGCAGCTGAAATTTCACAATATTGGTTACGACAGAATGAAGATGAGTCGTATGAAAGTTCATGACGGTGTCTAAAAGAGAGGGAAGAGTGCGTGCTTGGCGCAACTCTAGAGGTAGATCAGTCAGGTCCATTTGTGGATGGAGAAGTGAATGGTGCAAATGTAACATTCCTTGTTGACACTGGAGCTACCCGTTCTACTGTTAGGTCAGTGGAAATTCCAAATCTTCCTCTCTCAGGTTGTCATAAGGTTTCTGCACATACACAGAGCTATGCACAGGAAAATGGGACCCTGGAATACAGTGGTTTGCCACCATATACCATAGTACCCAAAAACCCCAACCCAACTAGCTTAGCATCCCATTAGCACCCAAGTACTAATGTTTGGACAACCCAGAACACGGTATCTTTATCTCAGGACTCACAGAAGCAAGAACACTCTTTCGCCACTCACTCGTACTTGTCCACAAGGTGCGTAGTAAGAGACACTGGATAGGTTAAAATGTTTATTCCAACTTACGTGCTCTAATGTACAGTACACGTGTCAGCACTAATAGCATAATGCATATGACTAATATAAGCAGCATGGTTACAATTCCATAGAATACAAACGGGGAAAGCATCTCAGAGCTCAGTGGATAAACGTATAAATAACATTACCACCCTCCCCTTGCAGTAAGACAGTTTATTATAATAATAGAAGACCTCTGGGCTTTGACTAGCGAACCCCCATACCTCAGTCTCTAGATGCAGAATTACATCAGCAGGACATCATAGCTCTTCTCACTGAAAGGGATTTCTCCAAGTGTATTAATCGCTAGTAAACCACAGTATTAAAAGCATACCAAATTCTTCATGGCAATTGCACCTAATGTTATGTCTGGGTGCGCGAGACTGGCCATATCAGGAAGAACCAAAATACATTGTTATGCGACCTTGTACATGTTTGTGCAGACTGAGCCCAAAAAGGTGAACAACAGAAAATGCAGACAGTGCAAAAGAACTTGGCACGAGCAAAGGGCGAGGGAGGCCCGGCTCAGTGTAACGTGCGCAAAGAAAAGCAGCATGGCAGCCAGGCCTAGGCCAACATAACAAGGCAGGTAACAATCCACAAGACACCCTCCCCTGGACAGTCCGGCGGCCAGGACAGAGGCTCAGCAGAGGAGAAAAATAGACATCGGAGCACAGGGAGCGCCCAAACGGCGAAGGGCAGGTCAATCCATGAAAGTGAAAGTACAGAAAAAAGCCATACCCTCCAAGAGTTCATCATTGGAATCGTCAAAAAACATAGATGCCATCCAATCCATGAGTTCAAAAGAGCAGGAATGCTCCTCAGCAAAGGGAGCATCCAGAAGCAATGCGGGACAGCTTGCGTGATAATTAAAACAGCTTCGTTGTAGGAGATCCTGGGCAGCCGCCCAGATATCCCATTGCGCCAAAATCCCCAGTGCAGCCGCACGCGCCATACAGCCAGCGACGGAACAGTCCTGCTCATGGGCCTCTAAGGGACCCATCAACTGAACAAAATCCGGAACAGACAATGACGAATTGGAGAGGCAATAATCCAGAGTCCAGGTGAAAGGACAGCGGACACAAGTCATCAGAGGTTGCACGCAAGTGAAATACGCAAAGCGAAATGAAAGAGTATATGACACACTCAGTGTCGCCAATGGCAAGACACCAAAACCGGCCAAAAGGCGCTCACGGAGCAGCTGGAGGCGTTCTGGATCGAGCAGGTCCCATCGGGGAGCAGCCATTGCGCAGAAAGCAAATTAAGAGCAAGACACCAGCCGCTAAAGCGAGGATCAATGGGAAACCGCCAAAGACACTGGAAAATATAGAATGTATGAAAGCCGGGATGACACCAAAAATAGTTTGGAAGGAGGACACCAAGCCCGACCCAACGACCTTAAAAAAGTGTACCAGGCCTTCAGTGTTAGATGCGTTAAAAATACGATGTATTAACTCCCCAAAATGTTGGGGGAGATTAGTGTTTAAAAGGGCCTGTATTTCACTGTGGGTACTCGCCACCTGGAGAATGAATGTCTCCCGGGCGGACGTGAGCATAACTTCCTCGTTTAATAATAGTGCCTTTATTCTGCTCAGTCTATTGAAATCTGCTTCCATGGTAGGGATGGAAGGCCAAATAGAGATATCAACCTTGCCATGAGGGGGAGGATAAAGCACATTTTTGCAGCAGACAACTCTGTGCGAAACTGTTACAATGTAAGGAATGCCAGCCTGCAGGCCACAACAGTTTTCGTTATTTAAAAGTAAATAACTACCATTGGAAAGGAGAGTGAAAGTAGGTGAAATAACAGGAGCAGGAATACCTTTCAGCACACAAGCAAGATTAGGAGAGGAAACGCTACATGAGCCATGCAATTTAATGTGTTTACAAATAAGCGAATGACCTATAGTCGAGTCGCAGTACTCCCCGTGAGAAAGACTTCCTTGCCGTCCCGAAGGCATCTATACATGAAAGGCAAGGACCAGAGTTCATGCAGGAAAGCACTGCCCAATGGCCGGTAACGGCCCACAGGATAATGTTTCATGCACGAGTCAAATTCAAACAAGGAAAAAGGTAAAACGATAACCCCATGAACTAACCATACAGCAGAATCGAGTTCTGCAACAGAGAACGGCAAAGGATCCACCTTTTCGATATGTAATAGAGTGTAAGTTGCATCCTTCATGGACATAAATTGCTGTTTATCAGTTAAGTTAAAAGGTAGAAATAAGGCAGAGGTGTTCAAGAAATGCCAAGGAACTTTACCTAACTTAAGTGTTTGCAAAGTCCATGCAAACTGCATAACTGAGCGCAATTGATTCTGACCATGATATAACACAGAAACATCATCTTGTACAATATCAACAACAGAGGACACAATATTCTCTAAAGTGTAAATGCGGGAAGACAGGGTATTAATACTATTGTCAACAACAGCAAGCACCTTTTCCATATTTGCTTGATCTATTTCCCGAAGACGGGAAGCAGCTTCCATTTGTGATAGCTTCCAGAGTTCATTATACGTTTCATAAATGAATCTCTTAGGTCGGGGACCACGAGGTCCCAAAACAAAGTCGGACAAATCAATATTGCCTGTAAGGAGGGACAAATGTTGTTTAACAGAATCAAGGGACGAATGTTGCAGCCATTGTTTGCATAATTTACCAACAGAGTATGTAGTGACAGTACGGGCATCAGTAAACCTCGGATCAGGCCTATTCTGTGTGTAGCTAGCACCAGTATCATGAAAACGCATTTGACATGCATTAGATGATATAGGCCATATTAACCAGGGTGACTGAACCAGCTTAGAAACATTAAACAAATTATTCTGTAATAGAGCCTGTAGGGTCGTCAGGGACAGATTAAAACGTGAGCTATCATTGGGAAAACTCGACAGGGATGGAATTGAGGGCGAGTTCAATTGTTTAGTGGTAGCTAAGCCCCAACACGTAGTCTGATAGATGGAAGCATTTAGGAACATAATTTGGGTAGGGATGAGGCAAGCACGATGCAACGCCTCGGTTCCCTGTACCTGCCATGGCTTGGAGCCCCAAATAGATTTCAAATCTATTGTATCCTCCCAGTACTCATAACCACCCACAGCTAGGGCACTTAAAAAGGAACCCGAATAAAGCAATTTGGTGTGTGTCAACATAATTTTCTGAGTTGATGTGGTATTAAGTCTAAAATAATAGGATGCAGGGTTCGATCGATTAAAATCAGTAAAATAGGTAAACTTATTTCGAAGAGTTTGTGAGCTACCTGGCAAGGGGTTTGGACAATGTTCCCATTGGGTGTAGTTAACAAAACTACGCAGGGCACTTGGCTTATGGAGAAAATGATTACCCCAATGTTGGTAACAATACAAATCGGCATAATTCAGCAGAATTCATATATAAATCCTCAGCATTAAAAGATGCATAATATTTTAAATCGGCAAACAATGCTTCAACGGCATGCACATCCCAATCATCAGAATGAATATTATTTTGTACTACATCACCCATTGAAACACGAAGGACATTAGGTACATTAATAATTTCCGTCGGACCATGGATTTGATAGTTCACTGCATCCCATACGATGCCATCAGCAACTGGGAAGGCTGAAATGTTCACAAATGTGTGGTCACGCTTCATGATGTGAGACGAGGAATGAGGAGCCAAAGTTCCAGAAACAGAGTCTACAGCAGAGCGTTCAGGTAAATAGTGACCATTAATTAATAGAAAAAACACTGTGACAAAGCCAATGGACATGAACAAAAATATCAAGAAAAGTACCAACCAGAGGTATGTCCAGGGTGGAATCAAAAAATTGTCTCTAAACCAGGATACAAAAATACTGAACTTGGATGGGACTTTTGAAGAGGTGGAATCCGAATCAAAAGAATAACGAGTCGGGCCAAGTGGCGTTGTTGGTTGATGTGCCACTGATTCAGATGCAGGATAAGTATACTCGTCCTCGTCGATGTTGGTGGAGAGTTGGGGATCAATTATAGTTTCAGGCAAAATAGAGGATTCAGGCAAATCGACCATCTCAATTACAGCATCAGCGACCGTTCGTGTAGATGGGCCACGAACATATGTCCGATAAATGGCAGGACAAGAGACCGCTGGTGTGACACTATTCAGGATCAGCCAGGCGCTGTAGCTTGACATTTTCCACTGAGATGTATCTGTTCTCCTTGCGACCAGGAAGCGGTGGTAAAATGACTGTACGTGTTCCCTTCAAGCCTAGAACTGGAACCGGTGCACGAAAAGAGGGGCCAAATTCCTTTTTGTTTTCAACCTTCTCTCGAACCAGTTCTCCAATTTTTGGAAGCCAGCCGGCTACCGGAATCTGCAACGCAGGATCTGTGGCTGAAGGCAAATGTGTAGTTGCAAGTTTGTCTCGGGCTTCTTGTAAGTCCTGTAACATAGCAGAATGGTTATCTACATCAAACTTGGCGGATTGCGCCGCGATGTCTGGACCCTCAAGGTCAGGCACAAACATTCTTATGCCAAAGAGCATTTCGTATGGGGTCCGCCCACCCAGAGGTCTTCTAGGGAGATTATTAAGTGCACGCTGAACGGTATACAAATGGGCCAGCCAGTTCCTGCCAGTACCTATAACCCTAGCTGTTAAGGATTGCTTTAAGTCACGGTTCATTCGTTCAACGATAGAGTTGCCCTCAGGCCTATACGGAGACGAAAATTTCACCCGCACCCCAAGCGAAGCCATTGCATCCTTGTAAGCCCTAGAGGCAAACGCTGGACCTTGGTCCGAATGGAAGGTGCCGCATGCGAAAATTCCCACAAAGACACGCAAATCCCTGATTACCTTTCGGGCGTCAGCACTCCGTTGTGGCCAGACCCAGAGAAACCGTGTGCACGAGTCCACTGCCACTAAGATGTATTTATAGGCAGTGTCTGATGAGAATGGACCGCAGTGATCCAAGTAAACACACCCAAAGGGTCTGTTAGCAATGCAGAGCGGGGTTTGTGGTGGACGTGTTACCGTGGAAGGCTTAATCTGTTGACAAACGTCGCAAGAAAGCACGAAAGCACGGGTGTCTTTATATAACCCACGCCACCAATAACGCTGCTGCAAGATGGAAACCGTAGCTGACACACCTGCATGAGCAGAGGCCATGCCTTCGTGTGCAGCTGATATCAAGGCACTCCTGCGGTCCGCGTTGGGGATCAGCTGATCTCCAACGTCAGGTATAGTTACATAAGGAACCTGATCGGGACTTAATGTGTAAGAATACTTGGAAGGGAAACCTGTAGGGTAATTATTACCTTCCTTGGTTGCAGCAATAGCTGCTAATATAACAGGGTCTATTTTAGACATGGATCTGGTAACCGCTGCTACTGAACACGTGACTACTGCTGAACGGGCAGCTTCATCTGCCAGATCGTTACCAATAGCGTGTGCGCCCACCCGCTGATGGCCTAAGGTGTGAACCACCTGTGTGAGAGGCAGACGTTGTTGCAATTCTGCCACTCGAACCCAAAGCATTTTATGCTTAATTGTGCTTCCTTTTGCGTCCTTGTAGTCGTTTTTCGACCAGAAAAACAGATTGTCATTGTAAGATTGTACACAGTAAAAAGAATCACATACAATAAGAGTTGTCTCATCCTGTGAGGCGAACTCAAGTGCAAGTAGCAATGCATGCAGCTCGGCCAATTGTGCGGTACTATCTCCAAGTGTGCGAGTGTGCACTACAGAGGATTTGAACTTTCCATCTACAAAGGAACCCGCAACAATAGCACATGCAGCTGAATAAGCGTGCTTGGACCCAGTGGCCGGCTGCGCCGAACCATCGGTGTAGATCACACATTTGTAATCCTCAAGCGGTAATAAAAACAAAGGAGGAGGATGAACGAATTCATACTGCAAAAACTCCTGAGTCTGCAGAGAAGAATCAAAAACAAAAGTGACGTCCGAAGACGTCAAGGATGTAGCCCATTGTATCCAACGGGGATGCATTGCTTTTGAGTTCGGTACACTTGCCTTTGTTACTGCCTCTAGGGCAGGACAGGGTGTTACCACCAGAATCCGCTTTCCCTGTGCCAGTGCGCGTTCTTTTAGAATCGCCATTTGCACTGCAGTTAGAACTTTTTCAACAGATGTAAAGCGTAATTCAGCGGAAGTGTACAGATGTGACTTGTATGCGATGGGTACTGTATCACCTTCATTAAAGGTTAAGTATGTGAATCCCACCGCCCCCGGAATTATTCTAATCACCAGGTTTGTGTGGTTATCACGAGTCAAAAGATATTTAGACTCCAAAAGGTCTGTCTGCAAGGACTGCAGAATTGAGGTATGCTCAGGCAGCCAGCAAGACCTTGAATAAGTAGGTTGTATCAAAGCATACAAAGGCTTGATACGCTGGGCATATTCGGGAATGTATGTACGCCCGAAGTTCAGGAAACCCAGCAAAGACTGAAGCTTCTTCAGAGTATTTGGGGGCACAAATGTGCACATTTTTCCAAGAAATGGGGGCTAAGCCCTTACCTTCGTTATTGAGCTCATAGCCCAAGAACAGAACGGTAAATTCAGCAATGTGTGATTTAGCAAAGTTAAATTTGTAACCCTGCTCCGCAAATTCAAGAATAATGCGGTCCACACGGGACAGATGCTGATATAACTCGTCGTCTGTCAGATAGATGTCATCTACATACGAACATGCGTCTTGATCAATGTCATTTAACAAAGAAACAACACGGGCGGCGAATATACCCGGACTATTTTTGTAGCCCATGGGTAAACGCCGGAACTGGAATAATTTACCACCGGATGTAAATGCGGTCCATTGACCACTCTCCGGGGCTAGGTTGTGCGTGTAGAAACCGTTTGAAAGGTCAAGTGTCGTTTTGTATTTTTTACGAACAAGACTGTCTACAAGCGCAGAACTGTGTGTATTTTGCACCGCAAAGTTCCGACAATGAGTATTTAAATGCCGGTAATCCAAAACTAAGCGGTACGATCCATCGGGTTTAGAAACCACGAAAAGGGGATTGTTCATAGGTGATACGCATGGTTCAATTACTCCCTGATATTCCAACTGTGTCAGAATTTCGGAGACGGGGCCTTTTGCCTGCCGTTTGATGGGATATTGGGGTTGTGGCTGCGGTAGTGACCGCAAAGGTATTGCATGAGGAGGTGATTCTTCATCCCATCCCACATGGTTGCGGTATAACGCTGGTGCCAGGTACACAGCCCACTCAGCTGCAAGTGCTTCAGCTTTGTCTTTTGGGACATGCCTTGAAAAGCTTGGAAGGATTACCTCCTCTCCTTTATGTGCAGCTAAAACGAATGGGGGTGGCCAATCCACCTCTGCTAACAAAATGTCATATGAAGAGGTCAGATTTTCCCAAAAGATCCCTTTTATTTCACGCGGTATGTCACCTTCAATTTGTATGACTATATTATATAGTCTGTCAGGGGGTGCCACTCTCGTGTCAGCTGTCTCTACAGTAACGAATGTTTCAGTTGCTGTCGCCTCCATATGAGGACGTAGGGCCTCCCGCACTATGGTAACTTCCGCGGCGCTGTCTAGTAGGGTCACTGCCCACGTCCAATTCTGGAGTCTCGTTCTCACGGTCTGAGGCATATTTCGCTGTGACAGCGGCAACCTTTTTCTTCTGAAATTGCGGTCGAGGAAGATGAAAGTCTTCTGCTTTCCCTCTGACTTGTTGTCGAGGTTGGTCTCGCTCCTGGGGAGCCTCTCGGCCCCTTCCTCTATCTTGCCGTCCTCCTCCACCAGCCTGTGACGACGTCTGGGCCTGTGAAGAACGAGGAGAACGCGTATCAGAGCTCTGAAACCTTTCTGGTGATTTAATCCTTGACCTATCACGTAAATCATAAGTACGTTCAGAGGAAACCGAAACTGGGAAGCTCCTCTCGACCCCGGCTTCTTTTGTTGCTTACCCTGTTTTTTCTGTCTCCAACTCTTTTTAGTGAAGACCGGTTTATCATCTTTCTCAGATGCACTTTTTGTTTGTGTAACTTGTGTTTGCGATTGAGTTTGCATTTTTACAAAAGGCTTGTTGCCCAGGCTATTTCTTCCAATTGTTTTATAAGCCCGGGCAATAATTTTCGGTAATTCGCGAGGCCTGTCCAACTCTGGGACCAAAGCCAAAGCATTCGCTACTTGAAAGTTCATAGCATCGCCCTTGACATTTCCAAGGATCAGCTCTGCTACTACATCAAACACTCCCACTAGTCTCATCCCTAATTCCACAGCCGCTTCAGGGCCATGTTCATCCTGTACTTTTTTAATTACAGAGGGTAGAACCGTCATGGAAGGAGTTCCAAAACATTTTGAATAAACTGCTGCGAATACCTTACCCCAGTTTTCACATGATGTCAAATCGGGGATTATGTCTTTTGGCAAACTTATCGTGAGGATGCGGTGTTTATCTACTGGGGATGTATGTGGAAACACTGCTTCTATCTGATCGAACTTTTCTGCAAGCCAGTAAGGATAGTCGTCCTTGTTTTGTGGACGTTTGCCCATCACAGAATTTACCATGACAGGACTTATAGTCACTCCAGCTGCAATAGCTGGTTGGCCTGCGACTACAGGAGCAGCTCCATGGAGGCTACCTGTAACGTATGTCACCAAGGCTCGATGCACTCGCACCAATTCGGTATGCATAGTGCGCAGTTCCGCTAGCGGTAATGCCAGATAATTTGGATGCGGGGTATACCCGGCCAATACAGGCCAAGTGGCCCCCTGAATTGATAAGGGGCCTAAACGAACTGCGGTAGTTGGTTGTGGTAGGGCGCCATTGAACCAAACACGGTGCTGCCAAGCCGTGAGAGGCACTTCAAGAGCAGTATAGGGTCGATAGGCAGCAGGAACAGCGGTGGGTTTATATTCATGAAACAGCTTATCACCTGCATCCACCGCTTCAAAAGTGATCCAAGTGTAAAACACTTCAAAGTGATAAGCCGGATCGGCTTGAACCACAAAGACCAACTCGACCCCTGCATCGGGCACTCCATACACAGCTAAGTGGTCTCGGAGTGCTCCTCGACTATGTGCAGCTATCGCCACACCAGCCATGACTAAACAATTATATTCGACAACCTAACAGGGAGCACAAAAATGGGTCTGCTAACTAACCTTTTTAATAACTTCAAGCTTGAAAGAACCTATAAAACATTCAATATAGGAGGTATCACCATCACATACGCCTCCGGAAGCGTACGCGAGGGGTTTGTGGACAAGCACAAGTACTACTCAAGCGTCTCGCAGATAAGCTGCCCCACGGTGGTCGCGCCATGTCATAAGGTTTCTGCACATACACAGAGCTATGCACAGGAAAATGGGACCCTGGAATACAGTGGTTTGCCACCATATACCATAGTACCCAAAAACCCCAACCCAACTAGCTTAGCATCCCATTAGCACCCAAGTACTAATGTTTGGACAACCCAGAACACGGTATCTTTATCTCAGGACTCACAGAAGCAAGAACACTCTTTCGCCACTCACTCGTACTTGTCCACAAGGTGCGTAGTAAGAGACACTGGATAGGTTAAAATGTTTATTCCAACTTACGTGCTCTAATGTACAGTACACGTGTCAGCACTAATAGCATAATGCATATGACTAATATAAGCAGCATGGTTACAATTCCATAGAATACAAACGGGGAAAGCATCTCAGAGCTCAGTGGATAAACGTATAAATAACATTACCACCCTCCCCTTGCAGTAAGACAGTTTATTATAATAATAGAAGACCTCTGGGCTTTGACTAGCGAACCCCCATACCTCAGTCTCTAGATGCAGAATTACATCAGCAGGACATCATAGCTCTTCTCACTGAAAGGGATTTCTCCAAGTGTATTAATCGCTAGTAAACCACAGTATTAAAAGCATACCAAATTCTTCATGGCAATTGCACCTAATGTTATGTCTGGGTGCGCGAGACTGGCCATATCAGGAAGAACCAAAATACATTGTTATGCGACCTTGTACATGTTTGTGCAGACTGAGCCCAAAAAGGTGAACAACAGAAAATGCAGACAGTGCAAAAGAACTTGGCACGAGCAAAGGGCGAGGGAGGCCCGGCTCAGTGTAACGTGCGCAAAGAAAAGCAGCATGGCAGCCAGGCCTAGGCCAACATAACAAGGCAGGTAACAATCCACAAGACAAGGTGAACATATACAAGTGGTTGGAGTTTCCAATCAGCAAATTGAAACGCCTCTTACTAGATTAGTAAAGGTAAGAATTGGTCCATTTAGTGAAATGCACCGATTTGTGGTGTGTGATTTTAGTCCCGTGAACCTTTTAGGACGCGATTTGTTGTGCAAAATGAATTGCACAATTTATTGTACTCCAGACGGAATTGCATTTCAGACTCCAGATGAGGATGTGCTGTATAAAATGACAATGGTAAATTTAGAACCAGAAGTAAATGGCTTGTTTCCTGTATTTGATGCAGAGAAAATCCCAAATGAGTTGAAAAGGACAGTGAAAGAAGAAGTGTGGGACTTGACAGGAGAAGATGTAGGATTAATGAAAGGAGTAGATCCCGTTAAAATAACGGTAAAAGAAGGAACGAGTTACCCAAATACGCCCTAGTATAAATTGACTCCAGAAATAATTGAAGGAATAACGCCAGTAATAAATAAAATGATTGAACAAGGGATTCTAAAAGAAATCATGAGCAGTCCATGTAATTCGCCAATAATGGGACTGAAAAAGCCAAATGGAACATATAGAATCGTACAGGATTTAAGAAAGGTAAACAAAATTGTTGTGCCTTGTTGCCCAATAGTACCGAACCCTGCTGTGATTCTATACCAGATTCCACGCGAAGCAGAATGGTACACTGTAATTGATTTATGTCATGCATTTTTCTCTATTCCATTGCATCCAGATAGCCAGCCAATATTTGCGTTTAGGTTTGGAGAGCGTATTTTGGCATGGTGCCGAATTCCTCAAGGGTACACAGAAAGTCCCTCAATCTTTAATCAGATCCTGAAGAAATCATTGGAAGATTTAAGAATGCCAGAAAAGTCAGTAATGGTTCAGTATATTGATGACCTACTGGTGGCATCAAAAACGAAAGAAGCATGTGTCAATGATACAATTGCTTTGCTGAATCATTTAGCAAAAAGAGGACATAAAGTGTCCCCTTCAAAATTGCAGTTTTGTCAACAAGAAGTCCAGTATTTAGGGCATAAAATTGAGAAAGGAGTGCGAAAGGTAACGACAGAAAGAATAAAAATGATTCAAGAAATGAGAGCTCCAATGACACAAAGAGAGGTAAGAATGTTTTTGGGAATGGTTGGATATTGTCGACAATGGATAAGCGGTTTTTCACTAATTGCTAAACCATTGCAGAAACTGACAAAAAAGGATGTTAAAGATCCTTTTGAAATGAATGATGAAGAAATGAAAGCATTCAGAGAGCTGAAAAAGAAATTGTGTGAGGCTCCAGCATTGGGAATGCCTGACTATGAGAAAGATTTTGAACTGTATTGCAGTGAAAGAGATGGATGTGCATTTTCAGTTTTGGTGCAGAGACATGGAACTATGAAAAGACCAATTGCATATTTTTCAGCTGTTTTAGACCCCGTAGCGAAAGCGTTGCCTGGATGTTTGAAAGCGTTTGCTGCTACTTGTGTGAGTCTGGAACAGAGTGAAGGCATAGTGATGGGGTATCCATTGAGAGTGTATGTTCCTCATTCTGTGGAAATTCTTTTGACAAGAACGAAAACCCAATACATGACACATAGTCGGCTGACTAGGTATGAAAAGGTAATTTTGAGTGAAGATAATGTGACCATTGACAGATGTATGAATGTGAATCCTTCAACATCATTGCCGGATGAAGAGAATGTGATTGAAATGGATGAAGTAGATCATGATTGTCTGAATGTGATCGAATACTGTACAAAACCAAGAGCTGATATACGAGATGAGCCTTTGAAAGAATCAGATTATATTCTGTTTGTGGATGGCTCATGTTTGAGAACAAGTGATGGAGTACTAAGCGCAGCATATGCAGTTTGCACAGTAGCAACTGTGTTGGAAGCATCTTGTCTGAAAGGTGTACGGTCTGCCCAAGTTGCAGAATTAGTAGCTCTGATTCAAGCATGTAAGTTGGGAAGAAATGTACGGGTTACGATTATGACTGACAGCCAGTACGGCTTTGGGGTCGTGCATGATTTTGGTCAGATTTGGTCACAAAGGGGTTTCTTGACGTCTGCAGGGACGCCCATCAGAAATGGAGATTTTGTGAAAAAGTTGCTTGAGGCGATACAGCTGCCTAAACAGATCGCTGTCGTGAAGTGCAATGCACATAAAAATGGGGAAGACTACATTACTGTTGGCAACAAATATGTTGACGAAATGGCACAGTACTGTGCAAAGAATGTGGTTTCTTTGAATAAATGTCGCGAAAGAGAGCATATTTCTTGTCCTTTGCTTTTTACTAACTCTATTGAAACATGGGATGAGGTGAGACAGTTACAAAAGCTGCAGAAGACGAAGAGAAAGATACTTGGCTAAAAGCAGGATGTAGAAAACATGAAGAAACTGATGTATGGGTTTACAGGAATGAGAGACCAGTTATGCCTGATAGCATGATTTCTGACATGGCACGGATGTACCATGGACAAGCCCATATTGGGAGAGATTCAATGATCAGACTTTTTAGACAAACATGGTACAATCCAAAATTCAGAGCCATAGCTGAGAGTCTTTGTCAAAGATGTCTTATTTGTCAACAGTTAAATCCAGGAAGGAAGACAGTAGTGAGTCAAGGAAGAATAGGACGAGAAGGGGGTCCTTTCACTAGAATGCAAATGGATTTTATTGAAATGCCACCTTGCAGCAGATTGAGGTATGTTCTAGTGGTCGTCTATTTGTTTTCCCGTTGGGTGGAGGCATATCCAACAAGAAGGAATGACAGTATAACAGTAGCAAAACTTTTGCTGCGAGAATTCATTCCAAGGTATGGTTTTCCAGTCACGATTGAAACAGATAGAGGAACACATTTCCAGAACGAATTAGTTAAACTGATTTGTGAAGCACTTAGTATTAAACAGAAACTGCATTGTGCATACAGACCAGAGGCTTCTGGAATAGTAGAGCAAGTAAATGGAACGATCAAGAACAGGTTAGGAAAAATGTGTCAAGCTACAGGACTCAAATGGCCAGATGCCCTGCCATTAGTTCTGATGACAATCAGAAGTATTCCGGAAAGGAAGACTGGACTCAGTCCACATGAGATAATCATGGGACGAGCAATGAGACAAGCACAAGTACCTGTCAACAAGCTACTGACTATAACTGATGATCTAGTACTGGATTATTGCAAAGGATTGGCTGATGTGGTGCGTTCTGTGTTTCATCAGGTTGGACCGGATGCGACCACTCTTGAAAGAAAACCAGCTCACGACTTGAATCCAGGAGATTGGGTTCGAATAAAAGTCCACCGGAGAAGAAACTGTTTGGTTCCTCGCTGGGACGAACCACGACAAGTGATCCTAGTGACGACCACCGCAGTCAAGTGTGCAGGAGTGAAACACTGCCAGCCACACCATCAGAGTTCCAGAACCTAAAGATCGACATGTGAGTCGGCATCTGGAAATATCAGATAACAGTTCAGCATCAGAAAGAGAAGAGGAGACAAACAGGGTGCCAGAACCTGAAGATCGACCTGTAAGTCGACATCTGGAAGACCCAACTACAAGTGAAACGATAGAAGAAGAAGAGGAAATAGAAGAAATAGCTGAAGTTCCAGAATTTGAAGATCGACCTGTAAGTCGACATCTGGAAATATCTGATACCAGTTCAGAATCTGATACAGAACATTCAGAAGGAGAAGAAATTACAAAAAGAAAGTGGAATTTTGAAAGCATAAGAGAAGAAACTGAGCCAGAAGATAGTGACAGTGAACAACCAAGTACAAGTTGTGGTAAAATTCCTTCGAAGATAATACTAATAGATGAAGAAGGGAGAGTTTCAAACCAAAAGTTAGAAAAATCGGAAAACCCCGAGGAGCAGTAGGGACAGATAGTCAAACACAAGAACAGGGAAATTTAGAAGCAGATAGAGAAACTGACACAAAATCGGAAGAACCTCGAGGAGGGACAGAAATAGGTGAACGAAGGAAAATAAGAAAAGGACCACAAGTAGATGAAAGCGAAATCATAAGCTTCAAAATAAGAGGAAATAACGAAAACATTGAAACAGAATCAGAAGAAAGTGGAGAAGAGAGAAATGAAAAACTAGAGACAAGAAAAAGAAATTGGAAAACAGAAAGAGAGGAAAAAGGAAGTGAAGCAAAAAGGCCAAGAAAAGGAGACAATTGGCCCAACGAAGTAAGAAAATTAAGATACAGAATAATAAAATTGGATGGGAAAAGTGCTGAACAAGTGAATGAAATAACAAGTCAAAAAGACCAAGGAAAACAAGGTGGAAAACACTTGCAGAAAACGAAAAGAATAAAGAAAGTAAATCAAAAGTACAGATCGCCTGAATGGTTGTATCGTGCTTTGACTAGTCACAAAGAAGAATTGAACACTCACGAAAACCCAGAACAAAGAAACCTGATGGGAGAAAGTGAAGTGCAACAAACCTGAAGCAACAAAACTGAAGAAGTTTAGATAGTTTACCGGATTTGACAAAACACTGAACTGACGAATTTACCGGATGTGACAAAGAAAGAATTCTGAGAAAGAATTAAAAGAAAGTACCAAGCAAAGACAAAATATTGGAAGTACAGAGTGGCAAGCAGGTCATTTCTGAGGTGTAGTGACACAATTTTCTAGAAAACAAGTAAATAAGGTTAAAAGACAAAATGGAGAATACTAGAGATAGAAAGTGTAGATGTGAGTTTTTAAGTAGATGGTGCAAGATGTGCTGTTTTTGTACAGGTTTATTAATAACAGTATGGGTGGTTTTAGCAATAACTATTCCAATTAGTTTAGCTGTAGTGGAAAAGTCTAATAACACTGAGAACGAAAAAGGAGCTAACACTCAAGAGCCAGTTATTTTAAAAAGTAGTGCAGAATTACATAAGGATAAATCAATAACAGATTTTTCAAAGAATGTTTTTACTAAATTACTGTATGAGTACGTAGAAACAATGGATGTAAGAGATTGCTATGTTTGTATGCAGTTGCCTGCATCTGTAGCAGAGGGTGTGACTTATCATCACCTCCCTTTGACATATGGAATAACATGTCGTGTTTTAGCAAGCTTATTTTATAAAACAGGTAGATTAGAATATTATTACACTGATATAGATAAGATTTTTGCAAAGGTTTCTGTAGTTCCCGAGCTTAACAAAATAAAAGAGGGAAAGACGTTTGGTGAATATTTTTAGAAGATAAGATTTTAACATCAGATAATATATTTAGGTACAACCTTACCTGTGAGTTAAAGAAGGAAGAAAAGGTATTTCTAGAAATGGTTGAAGAGAGAAGGGTGAAATTTGAAAGAAAAGTGATAGAAGAGACAAAAACACCTCTTTGGGCGTTTGAGGAAGACCATCATGATAAGAAAAAGACAAATGCAGCTATGACTCTGGATTGGCCCCAACAGGGAAGGTTGTGCATTAGAAGAAATAAGACAAGATATGACAATTATTTTGTGGGTTCCAGCAATTGCCATGACAATTACAAAATTTTAGGTGGATGGGGATTCAAAGGGGGAAAAGATCCAATATTTCCAGGGATTTATTATGTTTTATGGGAATAGGGCTTATTATAGGTTGCCGGACCATTGGTATGGGTCATGTTACTTAGGCCTGGTCTTTCCAAAGATTTTTCATGTAGATAGAAAAGAAAAAGGAACACACAAAATGATAAATACCTTTACACGTAGAAAAAGGGAAAGTTTTTCAGAAATAGTAGGTGATATTTTTGGTGCATTGATACCAGCAGTGGGAATATCTTTGAATGCATTTAGAATTTGGAAATTATCCACAGTGGTAGATCGTTTATCTACAGATACTGCTGGAGGGTTCTTAATGGTAAATACCGAGATGGTTGCCATGAGAGCTATGGTGATGCAAAATCGTCTTGCCCTTGACATTCTTTTGGCAAAAGAGGGCGGAGTCTGTGGAATGCTGAAAGTCCAACATTGTTGCACTTACATTCCAGATAAAAGCGAAAATATACAGAAGTATATAACAAATATTACAAATTTGCACAAAGAACTTGTTCCACTGGAGGTTGAAAGTGTGTGGGGAAAACTTGGTAAAGGGTTTTCTTCTGTAACAAATTGGTTAACAAGAATGAGTGGATTAATAATAGGGAAAGTTATAATAATAGCAACCATGATAATAATAATAATATTAGTACTGAAACTTGGAATAACATGTATAAAGAGAAGAAGAAGGCAGAATAAAATAGAAAAAGAAAACATGATAAACAAGGAAAGAGAGAGAGAAATAGGTGAAATGGAGTTAGAAGAAATAAAAGAGAACATGTACAAGAAAACGAAGAAACAAGTTGAAAGGGATACAGAAGTATAAACTAACAAAAGCAAATGGATAAAAGATATATGCTGTCTGAGAAATTTGTATAACTTGGTTTTTGTGGTGATATTAAAAATCACCAAAGGGGGAGTTGATGGAGCAGAGTAAATATAAAAACTTTAACCTCCTAATATTTTCGTACAATATTAATAAACATGTTCGTTCAAGTAAATAACCAACAATGTATGTAAAGGGTTAATGGTAATACGCAATTCAGTGTGCAAAGTAATGGACTAATAATTGTTTACGTTTCTAACATAACATAATATTTTGCGTACTAAAAAAAAATAATAAAATGCATGATTTGTGCTTTTGAATAAAACGTGTGGTTGCAAAATAAAGTGATGGTAAGTAAGGGATAGCTTTATATGTTTGCTTCTGCTAGGTAATACCTAATTGGGGTACGTAGAAAGACGGGAGGGAAACGAAAGGGTTTATATTTCTTTGTTTTAATAACATTTTGTTTTCTTTAAAAATAGTGCGCTTAGGCCTGCCGAGCAGCAATATAAAATGGCCGCGAGTTACTAGAGTGCGCATGAGCGGATGCGACCATGTGATAGAGGAGAGAGGCTGTGGAAAAGGGATGATCACGTGCTGATGCCGAGAGGCTAAGATGAAAGTATGGTCAAGGCTGCTGTGACCCTTCTGAGCAGATGTGTGCCAAGATGATCAGCAAGAAGCGTGAGAAGCCTGGTTGAATCAATAGAAGGAACTGTATTATACAAAATGTAGCAGAAAAAGATACAATTTGGACTGATCGAAACGGATGAGCAAGTGCATGAACTGTGGGAAACGATGCTTGCATGGACATTCCACACGGAACTGGTTAAGACCAGGAAGTTTGATTAAAATGTATAGGGACCTGAGTTTTGACCAATGAGAATGAATCACGCCATGTAAGAAGAAACATTTTATGCTGTAAGCTAGAATTAGGGTATAAGAAGACCTACTCTTGGTGGGAGGGGTTAGAATGCTGGAGTAGAATGCTGCGGGATGCTGCGGGAGATGCTGAAGAAGTTAGATGCTGTAGATGGGAGAGTTTGCGGTTGCTGATGCTGACGAGCTGATGCTGCTGCTGTTATTTTCCTTTTCCAGTTGAGTATAAGATGCTGCTTTAGGAGAACTTTTATTTGATAGATTTTTATTAGAATTATTAGGATTTCCCAGAGAGATAGATAGGTTGATCTATAGAGTTCTTAGTATGATAACCTCATTTTCCGTCTAATAAAAGTGCCATGCAATTTCAACTATTCTTATATTGATGATAAATGCAATGATCTGAATAATAAGATTAATCTCAAATTTCCTGCATTCAAACTTTATATAAACTTCATTATTCTTTAAACAAATGACTCAGTGATTTTCTTTAGTATAATGACTAATAATGAAATGGTAAAGAGTTCATTGTGATTGAGCTGGTCTTAATCACCATCAACTGATTCCTACTAGTTGGTCCATCGACCAATGAGCGGAATACCTTAAGAGCAAATGAGAATTATTGTGTCATTATAAAAGAGGTATCCCGTCTCCTTCCAGCGAATCGTTTTTCTCCTAGGTTTCATGACGGAGGAAATCCAGGGAACAAATGAGTAAGTGAATGTATATGCGGTGTTATGGGCCCCACCGTCATATGGATATAGTGTGTGTGTTAGAGAAATAATTGCACCTGGATGACCAAAAGCATAATAGGAGAAATTATTTTTATTGTAAGCGCTGGATCAAACCCATATTGTAGCTGCCGCTAGAGGACCCCCCATGCCTCGTCACCAATCAAAAGTTCATACGAAGTTGGGCAGTCTGATCTGGCTTCCCATTTTGCCCCTAACATAATAGTTGCAGGGTGATGGCCCAATAATAGAATCTGATGTTAGGTACTGCTAACCCCCGATGCTCACGCGGGAGAGTGAAGTATTTAAGCACCCTTTTAGACCTAGTATACGCCCACAGAAATCTTGAGATAGCGCCTTCAATTATATGAAACCAATGATTCCCACCTATCCTCCAACTCTCCATTCTTTACAATTTGGGTTTTATCCTGATTTAAAAGATAACCCGATAATTTGCCAAAGTGGTAAGCCTCTTCCTCAATTTCCCTTAATGCAATTCACGGAGCCGGGGTAATAATTGCTAAATCACCTGCAAAGGCCAAGATTTTTGTATCCAAATCGTGGGATCTGACAGGCATTATTAATTTATTATTTTCTATGTTCTTTATCAATGGGTCATTAGACAGAGCAAATAGCAGGGAAGAACAGGGGCATCCCTGTCTTGTCCCTCTTTGTATCATGATTGCATCCAACTGCCACCCATCAATAAAATCCTAGCTTTAGGCTGTTTATACAATGCTTTTAGAGCCAAGCCAAATCGAATCCCAAGCCCAATCTTTTCGATCAAGGGCCAGAGATAGGGCCAAGAAACCCTATTGAATGCTTCTTCTGCATCCAGAAGTATTAGAGCCATAGGATCTTCCCTTATTGAGGATGCATCAAAAAGTATATAAGTTATATGACCTGTAGTTATTCGACCTAGGATAAACCCATGCTGCCACAGAGATACGATTTTACTGATTATCCTGGACAGCCTTGTTGCCAAAATTTTGGAATAGATTTTAGAGTCACTGTTCATTAAGGTGATCGGTCGGTATGAGCCTAACTCTGAGGGGGGCTTCCCTTTCTTAGGAAATACTATTATATTCACCAGGGACCAGGATGCAGGTGGTTCTTCTCCTTGTTGTACTTTCAGGAAAAGCTCCAGCAGGTATTTTTAAAGACTGGGGAATAGGATCCTATAAAATTCTCCAGGTATGAGATCGGTACAAACTGCCTTACCCGCAGATAGAGCAGAAATTGAGGTAGTATTTTCTTCTACCGTTATTGGTTGATCCAGGTACTCCAGATCTTCTGTGCCTATTGTGCCCAAAGTAACCAAATTCAGATATCCATTCATTTCTTCTAGTGTATTACCCAAATCTTCAGAGTATAGCTGCTGATAAAATCTCTGAAAGGCGGCTCTGATTCTAGAGTGATCCATCACCATTTCAAGTAAAGGGTCCCTAATTTCCTTTATATGAGACTGTATTATTTGCTGTCTGATCCGACCTACCAAGAGGTGGCCCAACCTCTCACTATATTCGTAAAATTTCTGTTTCTGTGCCAGAAATTTGTCGGCGGCTTTCTTTGTCGAGATACTCACTATTGCTGCTTTTGCCACAACCACCCTCATTTGTGCTGTCTGAATCTCAGTACCCCTGGCCATCGCATCTATCAAATTTGTCTCTGCCAATGACAGCCCTTTATACAATTCCTCTAAATAGAGCTTTTCTCTTTTTTGACGGGACTAGCTATAACGGAAAGTCTCCCCCCTCGAACCCCAGCCTTGAAAGCATCCCAGATCATCCCAGCTGATGCACTGCCCATATTCTCTGCCATAAAAACAGGAATCCCCTCCTGCACATGCCTAAGGTTTCCTCTTCCAAAAAAAGGGCCTGGTCGAAGGACCAGCACCGACGTTGACCTACACTGTTTAGGGGAACCTCCAAAACCAATGGATTATGGTCTGACATGACCTTAGGAAATTTCTCAATGCGGCTCGCCTGTAAAAGGTCTTGAGAAATAAGAAAGAAATCCAACCTCGCATGGCTTTGATGTGGAGCCGAAAAGTATGTAAAGCCCGAGTCAACAGGATGTTTCTCCACCCAGACATCTGTTTACCCATGAGCTAATTTTAGGTCCAGTAAGGACTTAAATACCTTGGGTTTATGAACTTTACACAGCTTAGGCCCCAAATCCTGCAGTTCCATGTTTAGAATAATATTAAAATCCCCACAAATGGGGGGCATGGCAAGCAGCCGGAAAAGATGGCCACACACTAGCATGGCTCCGGCCTCCACCGTCGCTTTTCCCCCTAATATCCAGCATTAATCCGTTCAATATGGGCAGGCACTCGAGTGCGGGTGCATTGGGTGCTGCACACTATCACACCTACTGGAAAAGAACAGCTTCCTGAGCTGTGAGAAGTCTCCGGAGTTCGCGGCCTGTGGAATCAGTGAAGCCGCATAGTGACATCGATGTGAGTCTAATGCGGTGATGGGGGACCCGGTCGCACTGCTGGGACGCTCCCCCGGTGCCGATCACAGAGGTGCCGCCGATCACCATACTTCAGGTGGAGAGGGCCAGTCCTTAGTGCCAGCAACGAAGGAGGGGTGCTCCTGAGTCGACGCTCTCGGCCGGAGACGGACCCGCGGATGAACTCGGCGGAGCGAGGCCAGCACCCAGCCAGCTCAGGACTCAATCTAAAGTGCCAGTGAGGAGAGAGCTTGGGACCCATGGGCAGGCGGTGGTGATACAGGCTTATATTTCAATGGACTGCAGAGCATGGGAGTAGAGAGATCAGGCATGACAGAGGGCACATAGTGGAAAGCACGGGCTGCTCGACTCACTAGTGGCCGGTGCGACTGTCGACTCGCCCTACAAATACAGCAGCTTTTCACTCACCTCCCTGCCACAACTTAATCCACACGATGCGGAACAGCACCTTACCACAGCAACCAGCACTGGCACGCACAGTAGTGCTGTGAGAGACTGTAAGGAGAAAAACGACAGGCCACGTGGGTAGGCCCCTGGCAGGCGCAGGTCATTACCCTGCGACTATACCCACTACGTCATTGTGTGCACCACTTTGGGTACAACATTGTCGGGCAGCAGAGGCGGGCGTGGCTCGCATCAACCCAAGCTTGACAAATATTTGTGGCAAAAGGCACAAGATGGGGCTGTGGTGCAACCAGACCTCAAACAAGAGACACTGAAGAAACAGGCTGAACAGGGCTCCCCCACGTTGCAGGATATAATGGCGGCCATTACCAGAGTGCATACCTCCCTGGAAGTGAGCATGGACTCCGTATCCGCAGACATTTCCCTACTACAGGCAGACTTAAGGAAAATGGATACTAGAGTCAAAGACATGGAGGATGTGACTCATGGTCTGGTCGTGGATACAAAGACTTTAGAAAAACAAGTCTCAGAGCTGCAAGCCACCAGCAAAATCCTAGCAGCACAACTGGATGATTACGAGGGCAGATCTAGGCGAAACAAAGTCAGAATCCTGGGTGTGCCAGAGAGAGCGGAGGGACCAGCTACAGACCTCTTTGTGGCTGACCTTATCACGAAACATCTGCAGCCTGGGAATCTCTCCAGCTACTTCTCTATCGAATGGGCACATCGTGTGCCGGGAGGCAGACCCAAGCCAGGCGCACCACCCAGGCCCATCCTGAGATATCATCCTTCAAACTGCTCGCATCGCACCGCCTCTCAAGTTCGAAAATAGTACAATAAAAAAAGTCCTGACTTCACCATGAAGGTGCAGAGGTGCAGCTTCCTGGAGGTAAAAAAGGCCCTCAGAGAGAAGAAGCTGAAGTACGCATTGCTGTTTCCAGCCAAGCTGAGGGTCAAGGCAGAGGGTAAAAGCTGATTTTTCACTGAGCCGGGAGATGTGTGGGAGTGGCTGGAGGGATGGCGGAGAGTAGGTGATCCGGACAATCCAGATAGACGAAGGCAGCGAATGGGGAAGATGCAGAAATGAACAGACCCTAGTCAAGAAGAGAGAAACCCCACTAATAATAAAGACTAGCTCACCAGCAAACATAACTCTATCAGCACCTCATTGTTCGACTTCATTTGTGCCTGGGAGAAACCAAGAGGCTCACAGAGGTCAATGAATCATGGTTCCCTGGAACCCCTTTGTTGCCTCATAGACAATGGTAGAACTGTCAATGTGGCACATTGTCCAGCATTTTGACAAGGACTGGTGTAGCTGTTAACATACCAAGGAAGGGAAGACGGCTGAGTATATTAATAACGGTACCTACATAGTCATAGTAGTAAAATGTCCAGTAGAAGTCGGGCGGAGGTCTGGTACATGGCTCTTCAGTTACAGGGAAGGGTGGGCAACGGGCACTCTGCAAGGTTGGGTAGGCAGGTAGTTTTGGAACCATCATGTAGGGAGGCAGGGAGGTGGGAGTATTTCTTTAGGGGGGGTTAGTTGTAGTTTATGTTACATTGTTCAGTGGCAACAGCAGAATATCTTTCTAATGGCACTCCAGAGACCACACTTATTACCACAGTTAATAATACTGCATATGCACCTCAGGACACAAGTTAGCCTAGCCCACGTATTGGGCAGATTCATCTATCGCTTCTATAGTAGGGACCACACGATCAGTAACTGAACACACACATGTGACAGACATGTCCACAATGGGCGGGAGGGTGGAGACATCATTTAGAATACTCTCTTGGAATGTTAATGGACTAAAGGACAAACTCAAAAGAGGTATAGTGCTCCAATACATTAAAAGACAGGCTCCAGACGTGGTCCTGCTTCAGGAAACCCACCTGGTCAGGAATACCTGTGAGGCGCTTAACAGATGGGGATACAAGCTTATTGTGCATTCGGGCTTTACCTCAGGATCCAGGGGTGCATGGATACTGATGCGTAAACAATTCCCCTTTACTGTGTCGTGCACCGATATGGATAAGCAGGGCAGATTTGCAACGGTGACCGGATCCTGGGAGGGCAGAAGGGTCAGTATCATGTCGGCCTACATACCCCCTGCACTACACAACGTGGCGCTGCCGGACATGAGTAAAATGATTCTATATTTCCCTGAAGGAAAGCTAGTGATAGGAGGGGATCTAAATATGACTCTAAGTGACCAGTTAGATAGATTCCCGCCAAGAAGTACCCCCAGCACCCGAAATACTATGGCCAATTTCATGAGTGCCCTTGGCCTAGTAGACGTGTGATGTGAAGCTCACCCTGAAACAAGACAATTTATATTCCACTCGGAAGGGCACAATGGCCTGTCCCGAATCGACCACATCCTCACTGTGGCAGAAGATAAGCAATACTTCATGGATATCATACACTTAGCCAGGGGGATTTTGGACCACGCACCAGTATGGGCAAAATGCAGCTTGGGTATGACATCACGCGTAGATCTATATCGATCAGTCCATGGTACCTCACAATCCCACATACTAGAGCCAGCATTGTCAAATCTACAGATGATTATTTCAATGAAAATGTGGGGTCAGTCCAGTCTCCTCAAACAATTTGGGAAGCTTACAAGACAGTCCTAAAGGGGCAGGCACTCTCCCTCATGGTGGAGCTATGGAGCAGTCCCCCACCTCGGACAAGGACGCCAAGCATACAGTAGATGTAAAGCGACTGGAGTACAGGAACCTAATAACGGAAACAGCGAGAGGTAGACTTTGGGCGATGCAGCATAGAGTCTACGAACTCGGAGACAGGGCAGGCAAATTACTCGCTTGGCTGGATAAGCGGGAGAAGGCGGATAGATGGGTAATGGCCATACGGGGAGCGGGGGGAATGGCTACGTGACCCTCGGGAAATAGCAGGGGCCTTTGTGGCTCACTATACGCATCTCTACTCCCCGGAGGCGCCAGGCACGGCAGGGAAATCCAGAGAGTTATTAGTAGATATCCCGATTCAGACCCTGTCAAGCGAAGACAGGCAAATACTCGAAGAAGATCTTACTAAGGAGGAAATAATTGCAGCTATAAATAGCATAAGTCAGGAAAGGCCATGGGGCCAATTGGCATTCCAATAGAGCTCCTTAAGATAACCGCGTCCAAGGTGGCGCCTCACCTTCTCAATATGTACGAAGAAAGCAGACAAGTGGGTATACTACCCAGAGATCAGAGACAATGTTATGTTATGTTATCAGCACTTATAACGCGCACGGCTACTCAAGAGTGTCCCGGCGCGAGCCAAGTGGGGCGGAAGTGAACGGACCATTAGATGAAAAGCAAAGTCTTCAGTTTTTTCCTGAAGAGCTTAGGGTCCTGGATACTGCGAAGGTCCAGGGGAAGCAAATTCCAGGCTAAAGCTGCCTTATATGCCAAAGAACTTCCACCCATTCTCTTGAGGTGAAAGCGTGGAATAACAGCAAGAAGCTGCGTTGCTGAGCGCAGCTGTCGGGCAGGGACGTAGAACCTGAAGCGATTCCTAAGGTAAACTGGACCAAATCCATACAGGGCTGAATACGCCAAAACAAGGGCTTTAAATGTTACTCTTTCAGCCACGGGTAGCCAATGGAGATCGCGCAGATGTTGCCTTGCGCTAGATCTTACAGGGATATTAAGAAAAGTCCTTGCTGCAGCGTTCTGGACTACCTGCAGCCTCTTCAGAAGGTAACTTGGCAGGCCCATGTACAGGGCATTCGCATAATCAATGCGTGAAAGGATTAAGGCACGCGTAACCGTTTCCTTGGCTGCCCTAGGGAGGAGGGGTAGAAATTTCCTGAGTGCTTTAAGAGTGCAAAAGCATTGCCCAGCTAGCTTCTTAATCTGTGTAGTAAACAAAAGATTTTGGTCGAACCAAATTCCAAGGTTTTTAGTGGGCAGACCCACGGAATTAGGCATTGGATAGTCTGCCGGCCAAAACAATTCCCTGAACTGTGGAGGGAAAGTCCCAAACAGGAGGATCTCTGAGTTATCTTCATTGCATTTGAGCTGCGCGGAGAGGAGCCATTGGAAAACGGCCGTAAGGCATGTTCTGGCACGAGAAGTGGATAGATCAGTTTTGTTCCATGTGAAGAGGAGCTGGGTATCATCAGCATATGCGATGATCTTGGCACCAAGTTCCTCCGTCAGCTGGATCTGCGGGGTGACATATATATTAAAAAGGAGGGGGCTAAAAGTAGACCCCTGAGGCACTCCTGTGGTCACACTTTGAGGAGCAGACGAGGAAGGAGGGAGCCAAACTTGCTGCGTTCTGCCCTCTAGGAACGATTTCAGCCAGTTCCAGGCAGATACTGAAATACCAATGTCCCAGAGATGGGCCAGCAACAGAGAGTGAGGCACCATATCGAATGCTGCAGAGAGGTCCAACAAGATCAGAGCTGCCCTGCCACCGGCATGCAAACATTCCCGAATGGCTTCGGAGATTTCGACAAGGGCAGTTTCAGTACTATATGAGGCTCGGAAGCCTGATTGGGCTGGGTGCAGCAGGCCAAAACCCTCAACATAGTTGATACGCTGTTTGTTAACAACTTTCTCGCAGACCTTCGCCACGGCAGGAAGAAGAGAGATAGGGCGATAGCTATCAGGGACAGATGGATCCAAAGAGGGTTTTTTCAAAAGAGGAAAAAGTTTGGCCTGTTTCCAAGCTGGAGGAACTGAAGCAGCTTGTAGGGACATATTTATTAACCCTGGGCAGAGTTCGCGGAGTTGCACTACGCGAAGCTACGCAAAGTGCAAAAAAAACTCAGTCGCACTACGCGGAGCTCCGTGAGTGGCGGAGTATGATAGAAAAATGCCGTTCGCAGTTATTGCACAGTGCCGGGTGCTTGTCCGCACTGTGCAATCATTGCGCACAGCACCATTCGCAGCGCAAGCTTACCTTTTCTGCCGCTCTAGTAGATTTTTACGCGAACGGGCAGTTTCTCAACGCGAGCGGTCACGAGCATACGCGACCACTCGCAATGAGAAACCTGATCCCCCGCGTTGAGAAATCTCACCGGGAGGTTTATTTTCCACGCTCGCGCTCGCCAACTTGATGTTGGCAATCGCGAACGAGGAAAAATCTCGCCGGGAGGTGGATTTTCCTCGCTCGTGCTAGCCAACTTGACGTTGGTGAACGCGAGCGAGGAAAAAAACTCCGCTGCGCGAACTGGAGTTTTTCAGAACTCCGCGAGCTCCGCGTAACGCGGAGTGCGGGAAACTCTGCAAATTCCGCGAGCGGAGCACAATTCACCGCCCAGGCCTAATATTGATAAGACTGTTGACCTCCGGGTTCACTGTCTCTGCGACTGAAGCCAGCAGCCTGGCCAGGCAGGGGTCGGACGGGGAGCCCGATTTCAAGGACTTGAGAACCATCAGGGAGTCAGGCGGAGCAGTAGGTGAGAAGGCTGCCAGAGATGGTGATGGACGAAAAGTAGATGTCGCCCCTTTAGGAACTGGGTTCCCTACCATGGAGTTGGTGCCAGTATTTAAATTCGCCTGAATGATCTGGATTTTATCAATAAAGAAACTAGACAGTTTCTCACACCAGGTAGACGAGGTAGGAAGCGTGATGGTCTTTGCGCTAGGGGCTAGGAAGCTCTGCACAATGGAAAAGATTTCCTTGGCATTGTTTCTGGAGAGAGCGATGCGATCGGCATAGTAGAGGCTCTTAGCGTGTGATATAGACGCATAATATGTTTTCTGAGCTTTCCTGAGCGCCAACTTGGCCATTGGGCAGTATGCCTGTCTCCAGGAACGCTCCAGTTTCTTGCAGTGTTGTTTCTGACTTTTGAGCTCACTGGAGAACCATGGTTTTGAGGGAGAATCTCTGGATCGCCTATGCAGTAAGGATGGAGACAGATGCTCAACCGCTTGTGAAATCCAGCTAGTGAAACAATTAAGGGCTCCCTCTAGGTCCTTATCGAGGGCTGGCCGAGTCTCAGCCAAAACTAGGCTAAAGACTACAGGATCAATTTTGGGGGAGGGTCTGCATTGACAAGGCGGACCGGGTGGGTAGTTACTATTGAAGGTCCAAGAGAAGTGAATCAGCCTCAATTGTAGTGATTGCAGTGATACATAAGAAGGGTTTAGCCCAGGCCCGTAGCCAGAAGTATAAGTTTGGGGGGGCATGGCCCCACATAATAACAAGAGGTGGTTCTGACGGGAAGTAATGGTTTGTATCTGCGAAATCTGTTTAAAAAAAATCTTTAATTTTGGTGATATTTGAAAACAGACAGTTTATTTTCATTCTGTATATTTTGCTACAGTCTGTTTCCCAAGGGCGTTTGGAGGATGTGAGTGACACTTTGCAAACAGTGGTCTGTGGATATTCCGAAGGATTACTGAAAATATTTGCGCCCAGTCTTACAACTTAAGCACATTAGCTAACAAACTTACACAAAACAGAATACAATTTAAAGCCAGTTTTACAGGAGAACTGAGGGTCCCTCACAAGTTGCGTACAACATATTAGAGTGATCACATTAATCAAAAGGGGATCTAATTTAAATATGGCTTTACTGTAAATTTGGGGTCATTTCCGTGAAATCTTTAGCAAAATAATGGCAAATGGCACGTGGTTCAATTATATATGATTTAAGGATTTTATTATAAGATAACTTCGTAGGTAGGGTTGCTGTTGGTCCACTAAGCAATGGTAGGGGTTATTCCAGATAATCTCTCTGAAGAGTGGGAGTACATTTTAAAGCTTTTCTGACCAATAGCATCAGTGTACTATGACTGGATTTTAATATTAACACAATAAAACAATTGAACTTAATAAACATAAATGGTTTCAACTGATCCCTGTGGGGACTAGTGGATATGCTTATACTCAATAGGTGTCCACCAATAATCCTCTGAAAATCCGACCATTACCAATTATTTCACTCCACAAATCATTGCCAATATGTTCCAATTACCAAAATTATAAGCCTGAAAAGATGTATGTACCTTATCAATAAATAACAACCCTAAGCTTACAAAAAACCACACACACACACACCCGCCACCTCCCCTGAAGTGGGCACACATTGTGGACTGATTATTTATATGCTTTCAGACCACTGTGTCCTTACTTTTAGCTCACTGATGCTGTTGCAGATTTGAAAGATCACAAAAAAGTACTCCCTCCCAAACACATCCCCTTTGTGCTCTAGATATAAATAACAGACATCAATGCAGAATGGAGTGAGATAGAACAGAGGAAGGCAGTCTTTACAGCAAATGTTTAAACTCAGAACAGTGGTGTCTCGTGATGTTTTAAAGTGCAGAGCACTGCACTAGGCAAGCAAACAAAGTATGCAAACCTCACTCTCTCCATATTATTTTGAGAGTTGAGGGGTCATGCTAGATAATGTCTCTGAAGAGTGGGAAAATACAAATGTCAGGCATCTCACAATTTTATGCATTCACAACATACACAACAGAGCCACATGTTTTACAGGCTCATACACAGTGCTACTACTAATTTACAGAGCTCTTACAGGTTTGGAGAGCACATTGTAAAAAAAACAAGACAAGCTGGTACCAGCTCTTGCTTCTGAAGAAGTGAAACTGTTTCTTCCAGAAAGCGACCTCATACTCTTGCATCTGGACAGTAGTAATACCCTGTTCCACTGCCTCCGAGATACAGCAATGGCACTCCTTACACGCATCCTACATTCTGCAGCACATCTCATCCACAGCCTGAAGAAATATGATCACATCACCTACAACATGATGAAACTGCATTGGCTCCATTTGCGGACCCGCATCATCTTTATAACTAGCTGCATCATTTACAAAGTTATCACGACCAACACCCCCACTAATTTTGCAGACCAGCTCACCATCTCCGGTGGTTCTCACCCACTGGCAGCCCAGGCATGATCAGACAGCAGACTAAGAAGTGTAAAAATGAAAAGAAAAGCAGCAGGGCTTTTCCATCTATGCACCCAGGATCTGGAAACAGTTTGTCTTTCCCTCCCAAACCTATGCAACGCTGCTTCAATTTAGGAAGGAGTTGAAGACTCACCTCTTAGAAGAACATTACATCACAATACATGAACAATCCACAACCCACCTACAACTCCTATCACTATTTGACTTCATGCTTGTCTTTGGTCCCTGACAGCGCTTTACTGCTATTGGCTAGGTTCGTGCTACAGAAATATCATACACACACATACATAAAGGTTACATCAATCATTCAGCCTATGTTCTCAGACTGCAGCAGTGATTGTCATTTAAACATTAGCTTTAAATATATCAATGACAATGCTAACATTTTGCCCCCAAACCGTCAATTTTACAGTTTATACAAAATATGCACACTTTTACTTTTAAATGCTTTTCATTGTCGGAAAATACAGTGACTGAAGGAAGAAAGAAAAGGGAATTAGACATAAAGGCAGAGAGAGATAAAGTAGATAATAGATATTGTAGTGAGAGATGTATGAAGAGATGCAAGGTAGAGAGAGTTGTGAGAAAAAGAGAGGGGCAAATGAGAAGAGGCATAAGAAAAGACAGGTCAGGTAAAGAGAGTGATGAGTGAGAGAAGGGAAGAAAAGAAAAGTGTGAAATGGGTAGAAATGAGATGAGCTGTTGAGATAAAAGAGTTAAAGTAGGGTGACATAGATGCGGCACAGAAAGAGTGGGGAGGTTGATATTGCGATATGAAGAGAGAGTGAGAGAAACAGAGGGTGAGAAATAGAGTGTGTTGTGTGGTAAAGAAAAAAGTAGAGCCATGTGAGTAATAGCAATGTACAAAGAAGGCGGTAGAGAGAGTTAGGTGAGGTAGGGAGGGTAAACTGAAAAACAGAAGAGGTGCAGAGACAGATGAAGCAGAGAGAAGGTAGAAGGTACTGATAGAGAAAATAGATAGAAAAGGAAAGAAAGAGTAAAGTGTTGAGGGAATAGGACTAGGAAGAGAGAGAAAGAAGAGGTGGAAAAGTCAGGTAGCAAACAAATGGTGAGAAGTTTGGTAGTGAAAGACAGTGGACATTTATATAGAGATAGATGAGATGATGAGAGGGATGAGGGACAGAGATAAATAAATTAGAGTCAAAGGTGTGGGAAAGTAAGAGGGTTAAAAAAGGTTTCATATATATAGACAGAGCGACCGAGGAGAGGAAAAGAAAAGAGAATGAGATGGTTGGGAGAGACTTGAAGCAAATGGAGGAGAGACACAAGATGTGAGATGGAAACAGAACAGTACGTGCAGAGAGCTAGTTGAGATAGACAGTTGAGTAAGACAGAGGGGTTAGGAGGTAGAGATGTAGAGGTAGGGATAGCGATTGATGGAGAGATAGAGGTGAGGTCATGAGAGAGAGGTAGACAGACGTGGGGGAAGACAGGCCTATTGGTAGTGAGGTTGGGTGAATCTAGGTGATGGGGAGTGTTCAAATAGAGTGAGAACTGTGATACGTACATAGAGTTGTAGAGATTGGTAGAGAGGTAAAGAGAGAGTGATGAGACAGAAAAGGCAAGGTGATGATCGAAAGAGACAGAAAGTTCATTCTTTTAATTTAATTGCTACGAAATGCCTCAGAGCATGAGGGTTAAGGTTGGGCAGGACTGTGGGTCTGTTTGCCTGTATGTTTGTTGATCAACATCAAGCATAATAAACCACCTATCATTGACAGCAAAGACAGCACCTCCCATCCATAACATTTGTTAGATTTTAACAGAGAAGAGAATTTAGCTCTAGGTGTTTGTGAGATCGAAATCCATAGATGGACAGAGGGACCTCTGACTGTAAACTAACACTTCCCTATACCAGTAGGCCATTCTTTCAAAACGACGACTAGTAAAGGTTTGAAAATACCACTTCCAGCTCCAGAAATGTTTTACTTTGTATATGGATTACAAACGGAGGCACACACATGGAGCCACACAGGCACACATTGATAACACTGTAAGCAGGTGTACACGGGGGCCTGTAAATGTTAGTCTGTCTGCATAGATGGTAATGGTGACTATGTATACTGCATGTCGGGCTAAGTGCATGGATGCCTTTATGTTTACTGTTCTGTCTGGAGGGGGGTCTGTATGCCTGTGGTTGCCCATATGTCTGTTTTTGTCTGTATGTGAGTGCTGTATTAACTGTATGTGCTGTATGTGTCTCTAGAGATGTAATTGTCTGTATGCAGTTTTGTGGGCTCTATATGTGTATGGGTTCCCATATGCTGTGTTTTACTATGTAAATTTGTTATACAAGCTGGGCGTCATGGCTTCGTCACGCTATTTTCGTTATGGGGTTAGAACAGGTGCAACTGGTGTATTCTTCTTGGCTCTCCTTTCTTACACATTTAAAAAACATAACTCCAAAAGATTTGTTCATGGTACATTCAGTTCTCATGATTTCAACAAGGCCTGAATTTATCCTGAGATAGGGGGCCGCAGACTGAAAAAAATGCTGTAGAGGAAGCTTCAGGAAAGGCAGCATGGAAAGACAATCAGGATATGTTGGGAATGCATAGAGATTAGGAAAGAAGGCCAACTCACAGAGTGATATCTTCTTCCTGCATATCATTCTTTAAATGATCACCTGCATCAAATGTTTACGGAGGCTCCATGCGAGATAGGAAGGTAGAATTTAAAGATCTCAGGCACAGCTCTTAGTCAAACTAGCATAGCATAATGAACTGAGGCCTGGGCCCCTACCCACCAGCCTGACTGGGACCCTACTGCTGCCCCCATAATGCCCTGCCTCACTTTTTTATGGTAGGGCAGTCAAAATGATACTAATAGAAGCAAACTTTCAAGACAATTCTTTTAACAACCTCTGCTGCCACTCCAGTAAGAAGAATCATCAACGATTCCTTAACTACCGGAATATTTCCAGAAGAACTCAAAAAGTCATACATACGCCCCTTTACTGAAGAAAACAAACTTGGAACCGCTGAACCCTGACAACTACAGACCCATTACAAATGGACCTTTCCTGTGCAAACTGATAGAAAGAGCAGCGTCATACTTTCAGACTTCCAAACAGGATTCCGTCCGGGAAGAGGCACAGAATCTCCCCTCCTTGCCATCTGGGATGACCTGAAGAACACAGTTGACTGCAACGGGGTTGCTGCGCTACTCCTCTTGGACCTCTCAGCTGCCTTTGACACGGTTGACCATGACACTCTGAAAGAAAAACTCTATGAAGCCGGCATAGAGGGGACTGCTCTAGACTGGATCGCATCCTACCTTCAAAACAGAACTAATGTCATCCATACCCCACCTTTCTCGCCCAAACCATACTCCACAAAAGCAGGGATCCCTCAAGGCTCTATAATCTCACCCATGCTTTTTAACATCTACATGAAGTCATTACCGGTGCTGATCAATCAATTTCACCTCACGTGCTATAACTATGCAGATGACACACAAATACTCCTTCAAATGGAATGCCCCAAAGACATTGGAAACTCTTCAATTTGCAGTTGTCTCAAAGCAGTGGATCAGTGGATGACTTGGAGCCATCTCAAATTGAATGCTTCTAAAACGGAAATACTGACGTGCGGTGATTGGAAACATTATGACCCACTTGCCGCCTGGCCTGATGAACTGGGATCACCACCTAAAGTATCGAAGGAAGTAAGAAACCTCGGAATGACCATGGACTCCAAGCTATCGATGAATGCCCAAGTGGAGAAACTAGCAAGATCAAGCTTTTGTCACTATAAAAACGCTATGACGAATCTTCCCTCATTTGGGATTTCCACACAAGGTCCAAGCTACCATCTCCCTTGTTCTGTCCACACTCGATGACGCCAATAGCCTCTACCACGGATCACCTTTAACAACCATGAAAAGACTACAACGGATTCAGAACTCGGCTGCCAGACTACTCTTGCATATCAAACCTCGAGACCACATCTCACCTGCCTTGAAAGTCCTGCATTGGTTACCGGTTGCCAGAAGATCCACGTTCAAGCTGCTTTGTATCACCCACAAAGCGATACATGGAATGGGACCGCTCTTCATCAGGAATAAAATCAACAAACACATTCAACAAAGGAACCTCCGCTCTAGAGTGGCACCTCGCCTCAAAATCCCAAGATACAAGAAAAAAAACATGGGTGGCACATCCTTCTCTGTTCAAGCAGCCAAACTATGGAACTCTTTACCCCCCAACATAAGATCCACGGACAACCACCTTATCTTCAGAAAACTACTCAAGAATTGGCTCTTCCCCACATAAGCACCATACGCAAACAGAAATATACAGCATATCCCTCTGTATATAAGCATTTATTTGTACTATAGATATGTACCTATCTTTGTGTATTGCTTTGTATAAACACGTAGAATAATTATGTTGTTAAAAAATAAATAAAATTAATTTTTAAGTACAACAACACTTGAAAACCAGAGTTTATCTAATGCATCTTTAATATACATATATTTACTTCCTTTATGCATCTATATACCTTTCATGTACTTGGATCTATATATTTATTACTGTTCTCCTAAAAAAGCATATTCAATGCACTACCCTATTTCTCATCCTATACCTCTATCAATATCTTTAATCTACATATACCTACCTCCTTTATGCATCTATATACTTTCCATGTACTTATACATCTATATATTTATCACTTTCTTCTATTTCAGCATGTCCAATGCACTACCATATTTCTCACCCTATACCTCTCTCAATATATCTTCTACCCCAACTTTCTGACTCATCTCAAACTTCTTTCTACTACTCTTTCCAATGCACTACCCTATTTCTCACCCTATACCTCTATCAATATATTCTCTACATCCACTCATTTATCCCAAACCCCATACCACTACTATGATCCCCAAAATAACCCTCTCTAGACTCTCCCCTACTCTACCCCTCCTTGCATCATCTGACACCTCTTTTACTATACCGATCCCCCAAAACAAGCCTTTCTAAACTCTTCCCACTGACTCTTCCCCTCCACATCCATTTTTACTCATCCCAAGCCTCCTCCTACTGCTATGACCTCCAAAACAAAAAAACAAAAAAAGTCTAAATCCTTCACTCTTCTATCCCTCCACTATCCTTTTCAATCAAAATAACAGACTAACGTGTCCACTTCTCAAATTTCATATTTCACTATACTAATTCATCACTAATCCTTTATGGGTTCCAGAGTAGCGTGCTACTCACCAAAAAAGCGCTTTAACACCTCATCAGTGGTAGCAAGCACTATATAAAAGCAAACCTTTTTCCCTCTTCTATACCTCCGCTACCCTTCTCTATCCAATAACTGAATAACATATCCACCACTCCAATTACTTTCATATTTCACTATACTAATTTTCAACACTAATCCTTTATGGGTTCCGGAGTAGCGTGCTACTTGCCAAAAAAAATGCTTCAACACCCCATCAGGGGTAACAAGCGCTATATAAATGCAAACCTTTTCCCTCTTCTATCACTCCCCTACCCTTCTCAATCCAAATAACTGACTAACACATCCACCTCTCAAATGACTGTCGTATTTCACTATACTAATTCAACACTAGTCCTTTATGGGTTCCAGAGTAGCGTGCTACTCGCCAAAAAAGGGCTTCAACACCCCATCAGGGGTAGCAAGCGCTATATAAATGCAAACCTCTTTCCCTCTTCTAACCCGCCACTACCCTTCTCTATCCAAATAGCTGAATAACATATCCACCACTCAAATTACTTTCATATTTCACTATACTAATTTTCAACACTAATCCTTTATGGGTTCCAGAGTAACATGCTACTCGCCAAAAAAGCGCTTCAACACCTCATCAGGGGTAACAAGTGCTATATAAATGCAAACCTTTTTCCCTCTTCTATCCCTCCGCTATCCTTCTTACTCCAAATAACTGACTAATATCCACCACTCAAATTACTTTCATATTTCACTATACTAATTCACCACTAATCCTTTATGGGTTTCCGGAGTAGCGTGATACTCGCCAAAAAAGCGCTTCAACACCCCATCAGGGGTAACAAGCGCTATATAAATACAAACCTTTTTTTCCCTCTTCTGTCCTTCCGCTATCCTTCTGAATTCAAATAACTGACTAACTTATCCACCACTCAAATTACTTTCATATTTCACTATACTAATTCGACACTAATCCTTTATGGGTTCTGGAGTACAGTGCTACTCGCTGAAAAAGCGATTCAACGCCTCTTCAGGGGTAGTAAACGCTATATAAATGCAATTACAATACAATACAATAGTGCACATGCCCAGCCCAACCTGTTAACCCTTACAACGCTCTTGCAACAAAGCAAGGCTTGGGCTGCGACTATCAGTGACAGTATTTTGTTTAATTTATTTTGTTTTAAAAGCAACGTTTTTTTGCTTCTTTTAAAAACACAGCTGGTAAATAGAAAACTGGTGTTGTGGGACTTAGGCACCCTGGGTAAGGGCCCATTTTGCCCAGGCCTTATAACATCTCTGACTCACCTCCCATCCGTGCCTTTGCAGTCAGTACTTCTGTCCTGCGCGGATAAGCTTGAGGAAAGCCCAGAACAGTGTGTTCATGCTTCATATCATCGTGCTGCAGTGCCCTTATTGATGGTAGCGAGGCTCCAGCTTGCAGCTATTGATTTCGACCCCAGGTACTGGTTACTTATATTAGTATCATTCAGTGCAACCACATGTGCACAGGAACTTCAGCTCAGCCCAGCCCCCTTCACTGTCTCTCTCCCTGCCTTGTTCTTTTCTCTCACTCTGGAAACGATCGAAAGTTCTTTCAATTTCACTATTAGTAATGAAGCAGGGCCCAGGCAGCAGATCACATGCACTCTTTCAGATTTCAAAGTTAGCTAGATATTTAAATACAAGAAACTGAAAGGCCCAGGCCTTTCAGTTGGGGGGGCCAGAGCACAATAAGGCCTGGCCGGGCCCCTCTGGGGCCTGCCTTGGCTACGGCCCTGGGTAAGCCAGCAGAGGAGAGCACCTCCTACAGGCCGATTTCTCTCCTTAATGCGGAGGTTAAAATTCTGGCTAAGGTCTTAGCTAGGCGGCTGATCCCAGTAGTGAGCAAACTAGTACATCCGGACCAGTCCGGATTGATGCCGGGTCTTAATACAGCTCTCAACTTGAGGCAGTTGAATGGTATGTTGGGGCGAAGAGACTCCATTCAAGAGGACGCAGCAATACTGTCGTTAGATGCTCGCATTGCCTTCGACACTGTCGAATGGCCATAAATGTTTGCCGTCCTAGAGCGCATGGGACTGGGAAAAAAATGTATCACTTGTATTCAACTGCTATATACTGAACCGTTGGCTCAAGTGGTAGTAAACAGACAAACATCAAATATCTTTACTTTAAATTTGAGAACACGACAGGGCTGTCCATTATCTCCGCTCTTCTTTTCCCTGATATTGGAGCCCTTAGCGAGTTGGATATGGGGAGATCCAATGATCCGGGGGCTGAGATGGACAGCGGAGTGGGAAGACAGAATCTCGCTCTATGCAGATGACATACTGTTGTATGTTGCGTCGCTGCGACCCTCCATCGGCAGGATACTTCAGATTTGTTCCAATTTTGGGAGGTACTCTGGATACACTATCAACTGGTCCAAGTCGATGGTGCTCCCTTTACAGGGTCTGGCCCCTGCCCTGCCTGCTGGCTGTGAAGCAAAGATCGCGACAGAGGTATTCATATATCTAGGAATCTACGTCACTACTAGATTGAACTCTTTCATGAACGCAATCTCCTCACTTCACTTGCCCGTTTACGGGGAGATGTGCAGCATTTGCGAGCTCTGCCGCTCTCCCTGTTGGGAAGAGCGGCATTATTTAAAATGATGGCACTGCCGCGATTACTCTATGCTCTACAGAATACGCCCTATAAAATTACCGAAGCATACTTCAGGTCAATAATGGAGAAGTTAGAAACCTATTGTGGGATGGCAGGCTACCCCGTATCGCAGCCCACAAACTTACCAGAGGATGGTACGTCCGGGGAATCGCCTTACCTAACATTCATGCATATTATTGGGCAGCCCAATTAGCGGTCATAAATAAATGGGCACATCACGCACAGGGTGACCCGTCGTGTCATATGGATATGTGGTTGATGGGAGCAGGGGGGTACAGCGAAGCACTATGCACCAACCCAAAAAAGCAGTACCTCACAAGGCCTACGGCCCAAACGGTTGCCGTCTGGCACAGAGTTACAAAACATCTTAGGTGGAATAAAAGAGTGACACTTGCCACACCCCTTTGGTGGGCAGAGCGCTTGGGGAAGCCGGGCCGCTACCCAGGGCTTCAATAAATGGGATATCATTGGCATTTCAAGGGTGGGTGATTTGTGGGTAAGAGGGAAGATAATCTCATTTGTGGAACTACAGAAAGAGTATGAGTTATCTGAAGGGGAAACTTTTAGATATCTACAAATACGGCACGCTGTCAGGGGTGCGGTCCCAGTTGGGGAGGAAATACTGGAGGCTTCACCATTAGAAGACAGGCTCCTGTCCGAATATATGAACCGCAAGGCCATCTCCTTGACCTACCAAAAAATTATCAATAACTTACCTGACCCGCTTCTTAGTCTTCGTGAGCGCTGGCAGGCGGATATCGGGAACTTAGAGGAAGAGGATTGGCGAGATGCGCTAGCATCGCCGCGAGAAGTCGCAATATCATCGCGACTGAGACTTGTCCAATTAAAAATACTCCATACATCATACATTGCATGAACCATGCTGGTCAAAATGGGCAAGAGTGTAGAGGCAGGGTGCAGAAGGTTATGTGGGGTATCGGCACCTTTTATCATATTATTTGGGAATGTCCGGCGGTCAGGACATACTGGGAAGCAATGGTCACATGCATGAAAGAAGCCAGTGGTGGGGTTATTCGATTGTCCCCTGAATTGTGCCTGCTGAATATATGGGAAGCAACCGACATGAGCTGTGCGGAGCAGCTCTGGACCACCATGGGTCTCATGATCGCAAAACATACTATAGCTCGGAGGTGGGGAGTGGCGGAGTCACCAACCGTAATGGAGTGGGAGAGGGACATGGATTGGTGCATGATTGCAGAAATAGAGGTCTACAAAAACAGAGGATGCTCCCGGAAGTGGGATCGGGTGTGGGGGAAATGGAACACATACAGAGGCAATATATGCAACCCCGCCTTTGCCTGTGGGAACAGTATAGGTGGGGAAGGTAACACTATGGAGGTCCAAGATGAAGAAATGTGATGTGGTCCTAAAGTGTGAGATTACAAGGGGTCCTAAAAGGTGTAATCAATTGCTCGGTCTTAAATTGTGTTGGTCATGTACTGCTGCTGTATTGTTTGTTTGTATAATCAATAAAAAGATTTTTTTTTTAAATCCCCACACATAATGAGGGGGAGTGGCCATAAGGTCATCTCGAGGTTTACCCAGTTGAATACTTCTGGGTCGTCAAGGACTAACCCATATAAAGAACAAATTGTAAACCTCCCATTGAGGTGTAGACACTCCTTGATGACCCAACGGCCATACTTATCTTCCTGGACCTGAGGGAAGGAACACCCCCCTTTCCGAGCCAGGATTGCCACCCCCCACGTGCATACCCCTTGTGATGTACAACATACCACCTGATATCCCAGTGAATCCAATACCTTTTTTCTTGACCCCTCAATATGTGTTTCCTGCAGGCAGGTAATATCTGCTTTAAGGAATTGTATGTCATAGGCATCCCTCCGTCTTTTCATTGGGTCATTTAAACCACAAATATTGATTTTTCACAATCCGCAGATTACTCATTCTTACTATTTAAAACAGAAACCATTATCACGACTATTATTTTTAATCCTGCCTTTGGGTCTCCATGTTGATTAGATGCCCCCCGTCCACTTGGGTATCACCCCCCAACCCTGCCCCTGACCCACCTTGCAACTCCCCACCTCCACCCTCACCACCACACTCAACCAGTAGGTCAGGAATGACCTTAGTGATGCCACCTGTGACTGCCCTGCCCCGAAACCTCCCAAGCTCCAGCCCACATGGACAAAACATAGGGAGAAAACAAGCATTTGCAATGCAATCGGTCTCGCCTTTGGGACCGTATATGTATTTAGCTATGCAGCACATTAGCCTGGGTGCTGAAACATCTACTGTTCCTTAACATGGATGTAAAGTAAGCACCAAACTGCGTGACACGCCAGGTATGGGAACACATGGAGAGAAATATAGCCTCTTTTTAATATAAAATCAGGGCCATCGGTGGTGATATCACTAAAAATACAAGATTTGAATAAAATATTATTGTCTACGGGTGCTCGTGATGCATACCGGCTTGAAACTTCGAGGAAGGCCAGTCTACAACTCCCATAATGCACTACACCATCTGTATTTGGGGCTTTAAGTGAGATGAAAAAACTAGGGGTCTCAAAGGGGCATGGCCAACGTAATTAACGGCATGGCTTAAAAACACCTATGCTAAAAATCTGTGCCAGGCATAATGTGCCGCCCGACTACTATTTTTCTGTTTTTGACATTGCATCCAGATATAAAATACAACAAGTAACGTCACACCTACAACAAGCCAGGACTATTGGCTTTGTCATTGGTTGTTAGTTGCATAAGATAAATAAGCAACAACTATACCTTTGCTGTATATTTTATTGAAAATGCTATTGTCCAGAAAAGATGAGACTGTAAAAGAACTAAAACGAGTCTCTTTGAAGTGACATCAACGACAGTGAAGTGTGGTACTGCTGCAGAGTTACGATCTTTTTTCACCCTGAGGGTGAGGGCAAAAATGGAGAGCTCAATAGGGACCCGTCTCAACAACTGCTTTTCAGAAACTGCCTCTGCTGAGCACCGGCAGGACCCGGCCCATTTAAAGCCCTGGGGTCAGCTGTTGCAGGTTTGATCCCACATTGTTTGCCACCGATTATGATTTAGTACACGAGTGTGGACGGTCAGTGCACAGCTGGGTTGATTGTGATTTAGTGCACGACTGTGGGTGGTTAGTCCACAGCGGATTGTGATTTCCTGCGCGAGCGTGGGTGGTCAGTGAACACCAGGCCAGCACGGGCGGGCAGGAACAGGGCAGCTGGTAGCCTGGTGCAGACTGTGATCCACAGGTAAGACCTGGCCATGGGTGGGAAGTAGTAGGAAGGTCTGAGCGGGAGGGGACTCACAGTGAGAAGGGAGGGCTGTTTGGGAATAAGCCCCAATAGGCCCATCCGCAGTGTATATGGAGTCAAGGGGTACGTGACCGGCCTGCACACCAGGGCAGTGTACAGTGATCTCTTCGGCATGGCCAGCTGGAACTAACCGACATTTACGTGAAGGATTAGAAGGCACAGACACCAGACTGGAAGCAACCACAAGAGCTGAGAACAGCACTAGAACCCACATGTAAGAACGCTCCACTTCTCTACTGGACGTCCTTTGAGGCACTGAAAGCACTGTGACCACCAAGCAGGGTAACTAGTGTAATTTGACAACTAAGTGTGCAGCCCCGGGTTTTACTTACTTTAAAAAATACTTGGGTTTGTCTGGTCTGCCTGGTTTTCAAATCACTCACACTTTGGATTTAACTTTTGCATCTCCAGGGCTGGCACAATTGGCCTGTGCTGCAGTCCCCCCTTATACTTCAGTAACCTAGTTATTTTGTGACATGGTTCCTGTGACAGGTGGTAGAGCTGGCGCTGGGTCAGTCAGATGTTTGATGGGAGAATGGCCAGTAAAGTAACCTAGGGGCATATTAGCAAGACCCACGTTAAAATTATCGCCGTTTTAGCAGCAGGAAACTGCCGCTAAAACGGCGATAATGGGCTTGCTAATATGCGTTATAGAATTCCAATAGAAGCCCAGGTTAGATGTGCAGGACATCTAACCTGGGCTTCTATTGGAATTCCATAACGCATATTAGCAAGCCCATTATCGCCGCTTTAGCGGCAGTTTCCTGCCGCTAAAACGGCGATAATTTTAACGTGGGTCTTGCTAATATGCCCCCTAGTAATTTTGTGACATGGTGCCTCTGGAAGGTAGGCAGTGCTGGCGCCAGTTCTGCCGCATGTTAGTAAGAGACTAATCTTGGGGGAAAAGTGGAGAGTTTGCAAAATATTGATGCAGAAGAAAGGCTGATTGGGCTGGGTTCGAGTCAGCCACTCATCAGTGCGAGCCAACACGGCTGTGTTAGAGCTACAACCCATAAGAGGCCTGGAGCTGGTAGCACAATTTCCAGATTTCCAAGTTTGCCTCTGCTGTGGCCATCTTCAAAATAGGTGAAGCTGCTCCCCTGTTTTTCTTTAGAGACATCATTTTAGCAAGAGATGGGAGGATCCGGAGCTTGAAAATCCAACTTGTGTGTGTGTGTGTGTGCATGCACAGTATGAGTGGAAAGGTGCATATCCATGGGTATCTGTGTACATGGGAGGAGCTGTATGGGGTACGTTTGATGTGTGTATCTGTATGTGTTCTTTCTGCCTGTGAAACTGTGCAAGCATGTCTGTGTCTACCTACGTGTGCTAATGGACATCTGTGCATGCGTTCACCGGTGTGTTTATTTGTTGTGTACCTCTTCAAACCCTGGTGGCACAGCACCCAGGATAATATCCTGCATAGCTAAAACTTATAAGGTCAAAACGGCAAGACCTATTGGCCATGCCAATGCTTGTTTATCACACTATCAGCCCCTCCTACGTCCTACCTTGCCGGGCCATCTATACCTCACCCCCTGCGGACACACATCAACACCCCCTCCCCTCCAAACAACTTGGAAACAGCCTGACAGAGGTGGGGTGATTCAGGTGAGCTTCGGAGGTGCAGAGCTGTGTGTTCAGAGGCCAGGCGCTGCCTTGATGCGGCCAGCCAAGGGCTGTCTCTGAAAACGGCTGCTGCTCATTCTATTCACCAGCAGTGGCGAGGGCGACAGATTTCTTTCCCCCTAGGGCGCTATTGAACCAAGGGCCGGCTCTGCCTAAAAGTGTTAGCGCCAATGCTAAGCACTCGTGCACTGACCTGCAGCGCATGCCGTGCTGTGGATAAATCGGCAATAAATGATCAGATCGGGCCTTTTTCACCTTTGACTATGTTACAAACATGGCACTTGGCACGTGAAGATTGTGGCCGGCATTTTAAATTGAATATATCTGGGCTACGATGTGTTAACAGCGTTTATCTTGAGCAGAGCAGCGCTCCCCTAAATTACAACTCCTAAAACTTCACTAGGAAGGGAATTTGCAAGCAGAAACTGCAGCCAAGAACTTCTGGTTCTCAGGACCAATGTAAGAGCAGTCTAACTATGATGGGGCCCCCCACGAGTCCATCAACCTTTTGAAATGGTGCCATTGTGCGAGGCCCAAGGCGGGCCCCCCATCACCTGGGCCCGGCTGCCATGGACTGAAAGGGCAATATGACACAACATCCCTTTCAGCTGCTGCAGACTGGGCAGGGCTGGGTTTCTGGCCGTTATCAGCCTAATCGCCGCATCTGGCTTCCTATGGAAGGGAGGTGTATTTACAAGCTGGCCTGCATCACACACAAAACCCTTCACTCTCTGGCCCCCAACTACCTGAACAACAAACTGGTAAGAGCAGGTCAATCCAGAACACTGAGAAGTTCAAACTCACTCCTTCTTATCCCTCCGAAACTGAAAAAGAAAACCACCCAATACCGATCGTTTTCTGGCAACGCTCCCAGGATATGGAACGCTCTCCCTAGAGTCCTCAGATGCAACCCCTCCTTCTCCTGTTTCAAAAGGGACCTGAAACTCCATCTCCTTAACAAATACTTTCCGGACCAACATCAACTAACCTAGACTTCAATATCCGAATTAACTCCTCTCTCTCTTGACATTCAAGGATAGTGGTGACCGGTCTGTGTTAACCACCTTCGTTTGTTTTCTCTCCCTCCGCTGCACTGTTTAACTATTTTTCATGTTGTATTTTTTTTTTTTTTATCTCTGTTGTTGCTTCCCTACTGCCTTCCTACTAAGTAATGCAATTTCCTTTGGTTTTGTACAGTGTGTATGTAAAGCGCTCTGATACCCACGGGTCTAGCTAGCGCTATATAAAACTTTTAAAATAAAAATAAAAATAAAAAAATCTGCATGATAACAGCGGTTAGGCAGATGCTTGAACTGGCATGTGGTGTGAAGTGAGCCCTGCCCCTGCATGAATGAAACACAGAGCATCCTGCAGGGCTCACAACAAAAACAGAGTGACCTCACGTCACAATAGGCGCTGCTCCTTTCATTGAAGGGAAAGGGAGAAGAGCAGAAAATGGAGAGAGGGATAATTATTCTTTTCTTTTTGCAACTCTGTTTGTTTTCTGTTTTTTCAATCAAGCATATTCATCCAAAAGAAACATAAAAGGAGTTAAACATAAATTGTAACTCCAGTTATAAGCGGTTGGTGTTTTTTATTTTCATGCAATTTACATGAAACGAAGGAAGAATGAGCAATTGGGTCTTTAAAAGATTAGTGGAGATGATAGCATTCAGTTAAGGGAGGGATGGGGGGGTGACCCCACATCCATCCTTATCACCCCAAGGGGAGTGAAATTAACCCTCCAAGATACACCCAAGTTATATAACCCCTCAAGCCACTCACCATTCCTTGTTTTACGCATCTGAAAAGTAACATGAGAGCAGTTGTTGAACACAAAATGATGGGGTCCCTCTCTGCAGAATGTGATAATGGGCCCCAGAGTCTCCCACATCTCACAGATATTCATTGGCCCTGGGCTGAATGGGAGCCCCCTGGTGGGTTGGGGCCCCTGAAGTGTTGTGGGCCCATCTGTGCTGCAGGGGCCTGTATTGCGCCATGGCACAAGACGTGAAGCAAGGTAAAAGGCCGGGGAGAAGAGTGGTGAATAGCAGAGCATGTAGGGGAGAGGTGGAAGCTTGGGAGGCAGAAACAGTGAATGGAGGGTAGAGGTGAGAGAGAGATAAAACATGAAGGGGAAGATTTTCAAACCTTTTGCGCTGGTTTTGTGTCACAAAAGTGGCAGTAACCAGCGCAATTTTGTTGTTGTTGCTATTTTCTTTCCAGCGCAAAACTTGTTTTATGCTGGAAAGCACCCTCTAAGTAGCGTAAAGCAGCGCAAAGCACTGCTTTGCGTTACTTTGCACCAAGGGGGCGTTACTTGAGTGGTACATGGGCGTTCCCATGTAACCACCCATGCCTTTTGACGCAAAACAATATTTACAAAGATTTGTGAACATGGTTTTGCAGCAAAAGTTAACGCCCCTTCAAAGGACATGCTAACAGGAGAAATGCTTTCATTTCTCCATGCTTTTCCGACTTTGTATGCGTGCTGCACTGTGCAGCACGTATGCAAAGTGGGAAAAGATTTGTATATTACCTAGCATAGTATTTTGTACAGGAAGGGTACCCTTCTTGTACAAAACCTATGCTACACTCATGCACACACCCTAGCGCTACGGCGCTAAGGTGTGTGCATGGCGCACTGAGCTGAAATGAGCGCTGTTGCAAGGGAAATGGGAGGGGAGAGCCATATGTCTGAAGATATGGTGCTCTCCTGCTCCCTCCCTGTCGTGCAATGCAGCGCAGCCTCACGGGGGGCTGCGCTGCGTCGCGTGACTTTTTTGATAATCTACCCCGAAGAGTTGAGCATGGAGGGGAGAGGTGGACATGAGGGAAGCAGAACCAGTGAATAAAGTTGAGGCTGAAGAGAAAGATGAAAGGCAGTGCTTGGATAGGAGAGGTAGATATAAGAGAAGCGGAACCATCAGGAGAACTTAAGTGTCATGGGGAGGGAATGGTGAGTTTTGGATGTAAGAGGGCAAGACAACCAAGAGCAGGTAAGAGGCTGGGGTAGAGAGGCAGGGGAGAGGTAGATTTCAGAGAGGTAGAACCAGTGAGAGAAGGCTCGAGACTGCAGAGAGATGAGAGGTGAAGGGCTCAGTAGGTAGGTAGGAGGTGGGTGTAATAGAGGCAGAATTTGTGAGAAAGGTAAGAGACAGTAGTAGAGATAAAGTGAAGTGAAGTGTAGAGCATGGAAGGGAGACGTGGATATTTGAGACAGAAACAGTGATACAAGATATGAGGAAAGGGCCTCAAAGAGGAGAGGTGGATGTAAAGGGGACAGACCAGCAAAGAAATGTTAGGAGGCTGAAGGAAGAAATGAGAGGTGAAGGGCAGTACATGGATGGGGTATGCAGATGTAAGAGAGGCAGAACAATCAAGAAACCTTACACAGAGAAGAGAGAGGGAATGGTGAGAGGTGGATGTAGAAGGCCAGAATCAGTGAGAAAGGTAAGAGGCAGGGGGAGAGATGAGGCATACAGCATGGAGGAGAAAGGTGGCTATAAGAGGGACAAAACGAGAAGGAGAAGCAACAAAGCTGGGAATAGCAGAGAGATTGATGTAAAAGGGGCATAATCCACAAAATAAGGTTCGAGGAAGAGATGAGAATAAGAGTAGGGCATGAACGGAAATAGGTGGTGTAAGGGGCAACATCTGTGAGAAAAGATTAGAGTGTTCAAGAGGATGAAAATGGAGAGAAGATGTAAATGGAGCAGAGCCAGTGTAAATAATTATAAGGCTGGGGGAGAGATGAGCAGTGAAGGTAGTGCTATTGATAAAAGTCATGGCTATAAGAGAGACAGAACCAGCAAGAGTACATAAGCAGAGTGGCAAGAGAGAGAGAAGTGGATGCAAGAGAGAAGACCCACCAAGAGATAGTAAGAGGTTGGATGAAGAGCAAGTGCGGGGGGAAGGTAGATGTTAGATGTGCAGAACCAGCAAGAGAAAGTTAAAGGCTTGGTGAGAGATTAGAGATGAAGAGTAGATCAGGGAGGTAGAGTTCGATGTAAGAAGGGCAGAATCAGCATGAGGAGAGAGGGAAGAAGAAAGGGGAGAGGTGTATGTAACGGAGCAGGAGCAGCAAGAAAAGATAAAAGGAAAGGTGAGAAGGAAAAGGAATAGCTGGATTTAGGATGGCATAACCAGCAGTGAAGATAAAGACTGGGTGGAGAATTGAGAGGTGAAGAGTAGGGCAGGGAAGAGAGATGTGGATTTAAGAGGGGCAGAATCAGCAAGCGAATATGAGAGGCAAGGTGGAAAGATGAGAGGTAAAGAGTAGAGCATGGAGGTATGAGGGTCAAGATGAATGTAAGAGTGGCAGAACCAGACAGTAAAGGTAAGAAGCTTGGAGATTGGGGAAAGATGAGACGTTAAAAGGAGAACATGCAGAACGAGGTGGATGTAAGAGAGGCTGAACCAGCAAGAGAAGAAAATAGGCTGAGCAAGAGATGAGGTAAAAAGTAAAGCACAGAGGAGAGAGGTGGATGTAAGTGGGCAGAATCAGCAAAAAAAAGTAGGAGGCTGGAGGAGAGGTAAAAGTGTCTTTGAACTAGCATGGGCTGCTAAGTACATTGAGCCTTCTGCCAAAGTTTGCAATTACCTGTCTCTTTATTTGCCAAGTAGAAAATGTGGCTTAGATTTGCAATGTGTGTCAACATTCACAAAAGTTTGTGATCTTGAACCATCCTCAACATGTCTGTGGAATTACAGCCTGCTCTCTGTGTACTCTTACTCCTCTTGACCTTTTTATTAAATCTAGCTCCCATTTGGGACCCTTTCCTGCCCATTTCATGAATGGACATCTAAAGATCATAGCCCCTGCCCTGACCTCCATTTGCAATATCGCCCTTGCCTCGTCATCTGCCTCTACCAATGTAGAAAAAAACAAAAAAAACCTAAAAAGCTGCATTTGTTCCTCTGCTCAAAAATCCTTCAGCAGGCCCAAAGCTTCTCGGCATCTTCTAACACCTCTTTGCTGCCTTTTTCTGAAAAATCCTTGAAAAATAAGTCAACTGACAAATCTCTTTCATAGAAACTAAATTACTTATTGATCGCTTGCCAGTTGTATTCTTTCCTCTCCATAAGTTGGAAGTAGCATTTCTTGCTGTGTCGGACAGTTTGTGCTTGATTCTTGATCAGGAAGGCAGAGCAGCCTTGATATTACTAAATTATAGTGTCACATTAATCAGTTTCCCATCCGGTGCTTTTGAATCAACTGTAACAACCTGGAATTCAAGGTATTCCCCTGGCGTGGCTTTAGGTCTATCCTTTCTGAGAGGCCTGGTCTCTAACCAAGATAATGTTTTAGACTTGCATGCAATCAGTTGCTTTTCGGATAAAGACAAATTCATTAAAACTATATAGCAAAACATCAGGCATCCGCATCTTTAAGGGGCCTGGTACCATATACACTGCTCTTTGGTGGCCTCTGTAGCTGGGCCAATCAACCACCATGGTTGCGTCAACAACAAAATCTTGGATTTATTTTCCAACGTCTTCTCTTCGTGGCTGTACAAACGGTGTGTTATCTACTTCTACTACATCCATATGCAACACAAATTCCTGCATTTTCACCTGTCATTAAGCAAGACTGTTGTACAGTCAATTATCTTCTCACAACCAGATTATGCACGTGTTCCCGGTCTTGAACTTCCCACCTTATGCATTTGGTACCCTTCAGATCATTAAGAACAGTGATAGGATTCTAATCTGAGGCTGCTCTAGATGCTCTTTCTGCTGATTCCCGCTACCAAACGATCTATCAATTTGCCATTGTGCAATGCATAAAAGGGCACGCTCATTCTTCAGCACTATATTAGTCCTTCCGTTTATTCCAGAATCCTACGCTCAGTAACAGCCATGCTCCTGTGCCATCCTAAAATTAGGAGGAAACATATTGGAGGCAGATCCTTCTCCTTTCTACCTGCACAGGACTGGAAATGTATCAGTCTTGAGCTATAGTGCATCTTAAATCTTCGGGGAAAATGTAAAACTGGCCTTTCCATACATTAGTATAGCCTGTACCTTTTCCTTGGAAATCCCTTAGTGCCAGGATACCCTCTTGGTGTGGTGTTTTCATTAATCTCTTTCAATAGAACAGTAACTAAAGAAATTTGCATTATCTACACTATTTGGTGTAATTTAACAAAACACCCTGAGGAAAGGGGAAGGTAAAGAGGTCCAAATATCTTGTGAAAGTAGTTTGAAGGCCTATGAGGTATCTGCTCCAACGTGTTTTAAAGTTTATCATTTGTCAATAACTGTCCAAGAAACTAGAGCCACTAGAACACTAGTTATCATGTCCCAAATATACATTTACCAGGCTCCCGCCCCTTGTCAGTCTGGTCATGCTCCCAAACATAGCCTGATCACTGTCAAGTGCAGAATGACAGTGGGAAGGCCTGGGCAAGCACAAGATGATGTGCGCCTCTTCCCACTACAAATTATCCCAAACCTAAAGGAGTGACGTGAGGCCTGGGGAAATAGCTGCTTTTCAGGAGTACAGTTTGAATTAGCCTTGCTTTGGAGGTGAGAAGAAGTGGCAGTTTACAGGAAAAGGGGGCTGCAGAATGGAGCTGACTGAGGAGTGAGTGTCTCATTCCATAGAGTACATCATCACACATGGAGTGATTAGCCAGTCACTGAGCCTAGGTGAGTGGGTGGCCAGTAGTTTTAGGAAGGCAAATCTAGTATTGGTGATTGGAAGGACCAAAAGCGTTTGGTTAGGTAGCCTGGGGCATGACTGGAGTAATTTATGGATGATGGACATGGTCTTTGAAGGATCTTGCATTCAATTGTCTCTTTAACCAAGATCCAGTGGATTTACCTGAGGGTAGGTGCAATTTCGTTGTTACTTCTTAGGCTAAATTTGAGTCAAGCAACATGTGTCTGGACCCTTCGCAATTTGGCAAGTGTCTTCTCAGCTATTAACCCCTTCGATGATCATGACGAGCTGGACTCGTCATGGCACACAGTGGTCGTGTGCTCATGACGAGTCCAGCTCGTCATAAGACCACCCACGGGGGAAGCGCTGGCGCTCCCCCCGTGGGAATACGATCGTCGGGTTTTTTTGGGGGAAGGCAGGGGAAGGGCTTCCCTGCCTCCCCCGCCCCTCAATGACGCCAGCGCGCGAGGTGCGCTGACGTCATTGGGGTTTCCTTAGTTCCGCGACGCGCTGGAAGCCATTTGCTTCCAGCGCGTCGGGGAATAAGGTTAGTTTTGGCTCCGGGGAGGGGGATTTGAAACAGACGAGGCATCGAGGGAAAGGAAAACCCTTTCCTTTCCCTCGATGCCTCTTTTGTGCATTCCTGCTGCACGATCATGCGATCGTGCAGCAGGAATGCCCACTAGACGCCAGGGAGTTTTTTTAAAAACCGGAAAATACTGTTTTGGGGAGCGGCCCCTTGGGCAAGGGTCGCTCCCCTTTGGGGGCCTTATGTTTTTGGTGCTCTGCCTCCTGGGGGGAGTTTTATTTATATAGCGCGGGGCTTTACCCGAAGGTGTGAGAGCGCTTCACAATAGGAACAGTAACATTACATGGATGAGAAGGTTACAAGTGAGCATAATACAAAAGCAAGCGTTACATTACATGAGGAAAAAGTGACAATTGTGCATGATACATGAGATACAAAATACAAATAGAGGTATAATACTGCAATAAGTGGCAGAACACACTGGGAAGGCACTTCTATAGGCATGGAGTACAGAATTTCCTATAGTGGAAGAACTTCCTTGAGGGAGTAGAGAGGGCGTGAATTAAATGAAGGGTACACAAATCCAGCACAGCACGCAAGGGTGAGGAATGTACAGGAAAAAGTACAAATTTACAATGAAGAGCGAACTTCCTAGAGGGGGCTGAGAGTGAAAGTATTAGTTCTGAAAGTGTCTTTGGAAGAGAAGAGATTTGAGGTCAGCTTAGAAGATCCGGGTAGAGGAGGTGGCACGGAGCAATGGGGGAAGCGAGTTCCAGATTCTCACCGCATTGCCTGAGAAGGATTGCGCCATCGATCTTTCACTTTTGAAGACGGGGGGGGGGGCTCAAGCAGAAGCTTTTTCGCATTGCGAGAAGGACGAGTTCCACCGGACAATTTCAATTTATTCGCCAGGTAACGAGGGGAGGACGTGTGTAAGGCTTTGTGTGTGATGCAGGCAGTTTTGTAAATAGATCTTGCCTCGATCGGAAGCCATCGAAGAGAGGACAGGATAGGAGTGACGTGGTCGCTTCGTTTAGACCCTGAAATGAAGCGAGCTGCTGAATGGAGGATGGATTTGAGAGGGGAGAGGTGGGATTTGGGTAGGCCCGTCAGAAGAGAATTGCAATAATCCAGTCTTGAGAGAACCAGAGATTGTACCAAGGTTTTTAAGTCTTTCTCCGGGAAGAACCGACGGATCCCCCATAGAAGGCGCAACTGGTAACGTGCGTTCTTAGCAATAGAGTTGATGTGGGAGATTAGGTTGAGTCTTTTGTCAAGAATGACACCTAGGGATTTAGCGCTGTCGACAATGATGGGTTTGTTGTTGAGTAGGTTCAGCTGATCCATCCAAGATTGAACAGGAGGAGGTGAGAGAGAGGTAGAGAGGAGGAGGAATTCAGTTTTGGCGGGATTCAGAATGAGTTGGTGAGCTAACATCCAGTTGTGAATAGAGTTGAGAGTAGAGTTGAGTAGTGAGAGATTGTGTGCGGAAGATAAAGGTATCTTCCCACTAGTCCACCAGGCATTTATTTGTGGAGAGTGACCCCTTGGGTGGCAGAATAGCAGTATGTTTTTAGGCCCATCTGCCCCCAAGGAGGGCAGAAGCCACTAGACACCAGGGTTTTTTAATTTTTGTGTTGGGGAGTGGCCAAAAGGGCAAGGGTTGCTCCCCTTTTACGGTTGTGAATATTTTATTTATACTCTTTGGCCCACCTACCCCTTAGCTTGGCTGGTGGATTGTGTGTGGACTGGTGCATTATTTGCATATGTGATTGTAATGTTTTTTTCTCCTTTTTATTCTAGTGTAAAGCTTTTGATTCCTGTTTGCGGTTTCGGCAGTGGTTGTTCTGCAGTTTTGCGTAATTGCATTTATTTGGTAAGAAAAATATTTTTGTTGTGTGTACTCCAAATGAGTATTATTGTCATGCATGAATGATTTTTTTTGTAAGTGGTGTCATAATGGCAGCATATTTGTTAGTGTTCAGAGCATGAAATTCTTTGCAATGTTTTGCATTGTCTTATGTGTAATTTTTTTTTCTTCTTTTTAGTGGGATATTGTTGATCCTTACTGTGTCTGTGCAGAGTAGGTGGTGGTGAGTCTAGCTGCTTCTGTCACTTGAGTGGTATAGTGTTGGAGTATATAGGTCTTTGTGATAAAGCTACATTTTGTTTATTTCTTTTTTTTACAAAGGGTTTGTTGTTGTTGACTTGTTTGACAAGTAACCTTTATTAGTAAGCATTATGGCTAGCCGTAGAATTACTGCTCAGCAGGTGGTTGGTTTGCTTCTTGAATCTTCCTCTGAGCAGGATTATGAGACTGACAGTGCGTCTGAGGGAGAGGAGGGAGGGGAAGATTCAGGCAGTGAGTTTTCTCTCCACATGGAATCATCGGCTGATGAAGGTACTCTCAGTGCAGATGAAGTGCCTGTTTTAGAGGAGGATACTACTGTGCCGATGGTGCAAGAGGCATCTGGATTGCAGCCTGGGGCTGCTAGGCTTCCTACTGGAAGTGCTGGACTCTGGGTTGATCCAAACATGGTGCAGCCGGTGTTGCCTGCCTTTAGTGGTTATGCAGGGTGTAGAGTGGATTGTGAAGATTATTTGCCTATACAGTATTTTCAGTTGTTTATGGATGATGTATTTTTGGGTGAGATTGTTGAGCAGACTAATTTGTATGCTGAACAGTTTTTGAGGGACAACAGTGCCAGACTTAGGCCCCATTCTAGAGCTACCCGGTGGAGTCCCACAAATCTGGAAGAGATGAAGAAGTTTTTGGGTTTGACTTTTTTGATGGGTTTGATAAGGAAGCCGTCCATGGGTTCATATTGGTCTACCAGTCCCTTGATGGCAACGGCCATATTTCCTGCAGTTATGACTCGTGATCGGTATTTACTTTTGCTTCGGATGCTGCATTTTGTTGATAATGGTTTGGCGTTGCCACGAGATCACCCTGAATGTGACCGTCTTTTTAAGATTTGGCCTGTTCTTGATCACTTTGTAGATCGATTTTCAGAGATCTATACTCCAGGGAAAGAAATATCTATTGATGAGTCTTTGGTCCTGTTCAAGGGCCGTTTGGTTTTTAGGCAGTACATTCCTAGCAAGAGGGCACGCTATGGAATTAAGCTGTATATGTTGTCTGAGAGTAGGACAGGATATGTTTTTAATTTGCGTGTGTACACTGGTAGGGATTCCACTACTGACCCCCCTGGTTGTCCGTCCACTTTTGGAGTTTCAGAGAAAATTGTGTGGGATCTTGCTAGAGAACTGTTTAACAGAGGCCACCATTTGTACCTTGATAACTTCTACACTGCTGTGCAATTGTTTAAGGAATTGTTCAAAGTGGACACTTTTGCTTGTGGCACAATCCGCTCTAACCGTAAAGGTTATCCAAAAGAGCTTGTTTGCAAAAAACTTCAGAGGGGACAGTGCAGTGCCTTGCGTAGTGAGGAACTGCTAGCTGTGAAATTTGTGGACAGGAGGGATGTGTACATGCTGACTACCATCCATGATGAGAGTACTTCACCTGTGGCTGTTTGGGGTCAGATTGCTGAAGTGCGCAAACCTGTGTGCATTTTAGACTACAATAAGCACATGGGTGGTGTTGATAGAGTAGATCAGAGGTTGGAACCTTACACTGCTATTCGTAAGGCTTACATTTGGTATAAGAAGTTGGCCATCCATCTCTTCAATTTAGCAACTTTCAATGCTTTTGTTGTGTTCAAGGAGTGTTCTCCTGCGTCAAAGTTGACTTTTGTTCAGTTTCAGCAGTCTGTCATAGGCAGCCTTGTTGTTGTGGAACAGGCAAGTGTTCCTAGAGTTGGAGTGGTGGAGGATGTGGCTCGATTGAAAGATCGCCACTTTCCTGATCACATTCCTCCTACACCCTCAAAAGACTTTCCCACTAGGAGATGTAGAGTCTGTTGGCGAAGAGGTACGAGGAAGGAGACTCGTATGTACTGCCCTGAGTGTCCTTCTAACCCTGGGCTGTGTGTGCCTGCTTGTTATAGAGCGTACCACAAGCAAAAGAATTATTGGGAGCAACCATGAGTGGTAAAGTGAACTGCCTGGTCTGTAATGTTTAAGAATTGTTGTTCTGTTTCAAGGTTGGCATTAGTGCAATGTATTTAGTTTCTGATTTTGTGTTAGTAGATTTGTATCTATTTGCAATTTGTTTGTGTTTTCTTTTTTGTATAAAAAAATCCTAAATGTGATGGTGGTGTGTGTAGGCTGGTGCTTGGCTGGCGGTGTGCGTGGAGGGGCGCTTGGCTGGCGGTGTGCGTGGAGTGGCGCTTGGCTGGCGGTGTGCGTGGAGTGGCTCTTGGCTGGCGGTGTGCGTGGAGTGGCGCTTGGCTGGCGGTGTGCGTGGAGTGGCGCTAGGCTGGCGGTGTGCGTGGAGTGGCGCTTGGCTGGCAGTGTGCGTGGAGTGGCGCTTGGCTGGCGGTGTGCGTGGAGTGGCGCTTGGCTGGCGGTGTGCGTGGACTGGCGCTCGGCTGGCAGTGTGTGAGTAGTGACTTGCTGCTGGTCACTACACACACTGCTAGCCGAGCGACACTCCACGCAATCCATCAGCTTGTGTGGTTGCTGTATTAGGAATGTGGGCGTGTGAAAGTGATGGGCCCTTGAATGGCGCTGTCTGCTGGTGTGAGTGTTGTAATGTGATGGGCCCGCGGCTGGTGGTGTGAATGGTTTTGTATTTGTCACACGTATGAAAGGTGTATGAATGGCCTGTAAAGAGGTTGGTGCCTTGTCGTGGCTTTACAGCTCACGAGCTGTGAGTCAATGGTTCAGTTTCTCGTCCTTTCAATTATTAACAGTGCATTTCATTTTTGTGAAATCACTTGTTAATACAATTGTATATACTGAACCATCACTCACCCTCGTGCCAAATCCAACCAGTATGTGTGTGTGCTTGAGGATTAGATGGCTGTGCAGTAATATATTTTTTTTGTCTTTCTCAAGCAGGGTGTACCTTGTCCCTTTTTGTGAATGTTGTAATGTGTTTGTTTCGTGCCTGTTGGTGTGAATGGTCTTGTGTGTATCACGTATGAAAGGTGTGTGAATGGCCTGTAAAGCGGTTGGGGCCTTGACGTGGCTTTACAGCTCACGAGCTGCGAGTCACTGGTTCAGTTTTTTGTCCTTTCAATTATTGACAGTGCATTTCATTTTTGTGAAATCTCTTGTTAATAAAATTGTATATACTGAACCATCACTTGCTCTTGTGCCAAATCCAACCAGTATGTGTGTGTGCTTGAGGAATAGATGGCTGTGCAGTAATCTTTGTCTTTTTAGTCTGTCTGCCAAGGTGTACATTCCGTCTAAGAATAACCTACCAACTGTAGATATTGTCGTAAACGAAACACCCATGGGAGTACATGGTGATATCTCTCTTGTGGATCCCAACAAGTTATGGTACCCACAATGTCCTGCAAACCTCAAAATGTCTGTCACATTTTCCTTGCAATATTGTGCCAAAATTTTCACGCTGCAGAAATAAACAACACATTATCTCAAAATGACCTGGTTTTGCAAGGGGGGTCACCTGGGTTTTTGGCCCGGGGCTCAGCGGCCACCTAGGGAAACCTACCAAACCCACACATTTCTGAAAAGTAGACTCCCGGGGGCTTCCAGGGAGGTATGGCTTGCATGGATCCCCCAACGTTTCCTTACCCAGAATCCCCTGCAAACCTCAATTTTAGCTGAAAAAATCACTTTTTTCAGAAATTTTTGTGTGGGAAAGTGTGGCATCACCGGGCTCACACAAATTTCCTACCACCCAGCGTTCCCCCAGGTCTCCCGATAAAAATGGTGCCTCACTTGTGTGGGAGGCCCAAGTACCCGCGACAGGCAAGGGCCCACAACGTATTGAGGCGACCTCAAAATGGCCTATCACAAAACGACCTGGTTTTGCAAGGGGGTCCCATGACGTTCTGGCCCGGGCTCGGCGGCCACCTAGGGAAACCTACCAAACCCACACATTTCTGAAAAGTAGACACCCGGGGGATTCCAGGGAGGTATGGCTTGCGTGGATCCCCCAACGTTTTCTTACCCAGAATCCCCTGCAAACCTGACATTTTGCTAAAAAATCCCTTTTACACACATTTTGTGTGGTAAAGTTGTGGCATCACCGGGCTGACACAAATTTCCTACCACCCAGCGTCCCCCAGGTCTCCCGATAAAAATGGTGCCTCACTCGGGTGGGAGGCCCAAGTACCCGCGACAGGCAAGGGCCCACAACGTATTGAGGCGACCTCAAAATGGCCTTTCACAAAACGACCTGGTTTTGCAAGGGGGGTCACCTGGGTTTTTGGCCCTGTGCTCGGCGGCCATCTAGGAAAACCTACCAAACCCACACATTTCTGAAAAGTAGACACCCGGGGGCTTCCAGGGAGGTATGGCTTGCGTGGATCCCCCAACGTTTCCTTACCCAGAATCCCCTGCAAACCTCAATTTTAGCTGAAAAAATCACTTTTTTCACACATTTTTGTGTGGGAAAGTGTGGCATCACTGGCCTCACACAAATTTCCTACCACCCAGCGTTCCCCCAGGTCTCCCGATAAAAATGGTGCCTCACTTGTGTGGGAGGCCCAAGTACCCGCGACAGGCAAGGGCCCAAAACATAGTGAGGCGACATCAAAATTGCCTATCTCAAAACCACCTTGTTTTGCAAGGGGGGTCACCTGGGTCTTTGGCCCCGTGCTCGGCGGCCATCTAGGGAAACCTACCAAACCCACACATTTCTGAAAAGTAGACACCCGGGGCCTTCCAGGGAGGTATGGCTTGCGTGGATCTCCCAACGTTTCCTTACCCAGAATCCCCTGCAAACCTCAATTTTAGCTGAAAAAATCACTTTTTTCACACATTTTTGTGTGGGAAGTGTGGCATCACCGGGCTCACACAAATTTCCTACCACCCAGCGTTCCCCCAGGTCTCCCGATAAAAATGGTGCCTCACTTGTGTGGGAGGCCCAAGTACCCGCGACAGGCAAGGGCCCAAAACGTAGTGAGGCGACATCAAAATTGCCTATCTCAAAACCACCTGGTTTTGCAAGGGGGTCACCTGGGTCTTTGGCCCCGTGCTCGGCGGCCATCAAGGGAAACCTACCAAACCCACACATTTCTGAAAAGTAGACACCCGGGGGCTTCCAGGGAGGTATGGTTTGCGTGGATCCCCCAACGTTTCCTTACCCAGAATCCCCTGCAAACCTCAATTTTAGCTGAAAAAATCACTTTTTTCACACATTTTTGTGTGGGAAAGTGTGGCATCACCGGGCTCACACAAATTTCCTACCACCCAGTGTTCCCCCAGGTCTCCCGATAAAAATGGTGCCTCACTTGTGTGGGAGGCCCAAGTACCCGCGACAGGCAAGGGCCCAAAACGTAGTGAGGCGACATCAACATTGCCTATCAAAAAATGTGGATCCACGCAGATTCCAGAACTTTCCACCACAGAAATGTGGGGAAAATGTGTTTTTTTGGACAATTTTTTAGGTTTGCAAGGGATTCTGGGTAACAGAACCTGGTGGGAGGCAGTCAAGTCACCCCATCCTGGATTTCCCTGGGTGTCTAGTTTTCAAAAATGTATAGGTTTGCTAGGTTTCCCTAGGTGCCGGCAGAGCTAGGGTTCAAAAAGTACAGCTAGGCACTTTGCCAAAAAAGGGTCATTTTTCACTGCGAAATTGAGGTGTGACCACGTTGCGTTTTGCGCCGTTTCCTGTCGCAGGCACTAGGCCGACCCACACAAGTGAGGTACCATTTTTCTCGTAAGACTTTGGGGAATGCGGGGTGGGTGGAAATTTGTGGATCCACGCAGATTACAGAACTTTCCACCACAGAAATGTGGGGAAAATGTGTTTTTTTTGACAATTCTTTAGGTTTGCGAGGAATTCTGGGTAACGGAACCTGGTGGGAGGCAGTCAAGTCACCCCATCCTGGATTCCCCTGGGTGTCTAGTTTCCAAAAATGTATAGGTTTGCTAGGTTTCCCTAGGTGCCGGCAGAGCTAGGGTTCAAAAACTACAGCTAGGCACTTTGCAAAAAAAGGGTCATTTTTCACTGTGAAAATGTGGTGCGTCCACGTTGCGTTTTGTGCTGCTTCCTGTCGCGGGCACTAGGCCTACCCACACAAGTGAGGTACAATTGTTTTCGGAAGACCTTGGGGAACGCGGGGTGGGTAGAATTTTGTGGATCCGCGCAGATTCCAGAACTTTCCACCACAGAAAAGTGAGGAAAATGTGTTTTTTACCACTTTTTTAGGTTTCCAAGGGATTCTGGGTAACAGAACCTGGTGAGAGCCAGTCAAGTCACCCCGTCCTGAATTCCCCTGGGTGTCTAGTTTTCAAAAATGTATAGGTTTGCTAGGTTTCCTAAGTGCCCGCAGAGCTAGGGTTCAAAAACTACAGCTAGGCACTTTTCAAAAAAAGGGTAATTTTTCATTGTGAAAATGTGGTACGTCCACGTTGCATTTTGAGCCATTTCCTGTTGTGGGCACAAGGCCTACCCACACAAGTGAGGTACCATTTTTATCGGGAGACTTAGGGTAATACAGAATTGTAGAGCAACTGTTATTACCTATTGACTTTCGATGCATTTCTGCCTTCCAAATGAAAGACAATGTGTAAAAAATAAGTCATTTTGAAAAATGACCTATAATTCTCATGCTAGTATGGGTACCCCCAATTTCGGAAATGTGCAAATATCTACTGTTTCTAAAATCTACTTTTTGTTCCCATTTCAGAAATACATAGGTGTCTTTCATAACAATTTTTCCATGTATACATTTTCCCAAAATAATTGCTATATACCCGGTACATAATAAAAAACCATTGCAAGATGCTGCTCAGTTATTGGCTCTGGGTTTGTCGGGTTCTTGGTGAACCTACAAGTCCTATATATCCCCACAACCAGAAAGGGCCAGCGGATATAACGGTATATTGCTTTCAAATAGCTGTCATAATAAGGAGAAGTTACAGGTGAAAACGTTGACACAAATGGCTGTTTTTGTCAACTAATTTTCAATTTTTCCTTCATTTAACTGTTAGTTTCTATAAGGAAAACTTTAAGGATCTACACAAATGACCCCTTGCTGAATTCAGAATTTTGTCTACTTTTCAGAAATGTATGGCTTTTCAGGATCCATTATTGGTTTCATACCCATTTCTACCATTAACTGGAAGGAGGTTGAAAGCACAAAAAATAGCAAAAATAGGCTAAGTCCCAGAAAAATGCCAAAACTGTGTAAAAAAGTTGGTTTTCTGACAAAAGTCTGCTTGTCCCTGAAAGCTGGGAAGATGGTGATTTCAGCACCACAACCCCTTTTTTGATGCCATTTGCAGGGAAAAAACAAGACACTTTCATCTGTAGCCCTTTTTTCGCATTTTTCCCCCCCCCAAAAAAATGTTGCTGTATTTTGGCTAATTTCTGGGTCCCCTCCAGGGGAATCCACAAACCCTGGGTACCTTTACAATCCCCATGATGTTAGAAAAAAAGGACGCAAATTTGGCGTGGATACCTTATGTGGTCAAAAAGTTACAGGGGCCTAAGCGTGCACTACCCCAAATAGCCAAAAAAAGGCTTAGCACAAGGGGGGAAAAGGCCTAGCAGCGAAGGGGTTAAGGATATGTGACTTAAAATGAGACTTAAAATCTTAAAAAATGCAAATCTCAGTGATTCTTGGAGATTTATTTTGAAAGGCAAACACCACCTCCCCAACCTATTCCACACTGCTAGATTTCATTTCCTTGAAAGGGAAAACTGCACTGAGTCTGCTAAAATAAGTCCCTCTTGTTTTGTTGCTTTCATTTACTACTTGTCTGTTTAGTGACTGGCTCCCATTGTAGCTTTTGGCAGTTTTTTTTCCCTGGATACACATTCTTGTCCCTATTTAGCCATCTCATCTTTATATCTTTAAGTTAGTTCCGCTCTTTTCATCTCTTAAAAATGAAGTTTGAGAGTAGTTGCTGGGTTTAGGCATTCAGTTTGTGGGAATGGTCCAGCTTTTGGTGCTCCTGCCACCCAACCTGTGTATGTTATCTGTGCCATCTCATCCTCTTATTTTCTGCAGTCAGTGCTTTCTGTTGTTTACTGGAGCATTTGCATGTCACTCTCCCGAACCAGCATGGATCCCTTTGTGTTGATTCCCATGCCTGCTAAAACCAAATGCCTTAACCTTGAACTTCACTGGTGCAACTGGAGTGTCGGGTAGCCACCTGAAGATCCACTGTATAGCTATGGGACAGTCTGTCTTAGAATCTTAATCATGCACTAATCTGGAAACATCGGTTTTGGAGAGATAGAGGCCTAGCTTTTCAACCCAGTTTGACGTGTTGCATTTCCACATAATAGAGCTTTAAAATATTTGTACTTATTTTATTAGGGCTATTATTTGTATTTGTAGCCATCTCAGTGATGTACACATTAGAGAAGTAGCTTCTTGCAAAGCTACTTCAACAGTACCAGAAAATGATTAGTCAGTTGACACTTCCGATGATGTCACTTGCTGTGATACTACATCTTATGCAAATTAGAGGGGCCTCACATGTTCCTATCATGCCCGGGGCCCCACAAATCCTAGGACCGGCCCTGCCAGGACGGGTTCCGCCTCTTCAGAATTCGTGGAATTGTTCGACAGAACGGGATCGTCCAGCCCGGCCCTTCAAAATACCTCGGGCGACATCACAAGTGGAATTAAAGGAAATAGGACAGGGAGAGGGAGGTGGGTATTGGGGGGGGTCACTTGGGTGTGCCCCCATGCATGCTCTGAGTTGAGGTTAGAGGACACGGCATACAGAAGAGTGGGTACAGATTATGGGAGAGTCCTTTGTGTGGGTTGATAAAGTTTCATAAGTAGGTTTAATCATACCGCACACAACACACCTTCTACGCGACATCCTTCAGTTTAGCTGCGGGGAATTCTGTCACGCGCATCTTTCATAATCATTTCCTCATCATAATCATTTCCTCAGGTGCAAATTGGCTATGATTGCCTTGCTTGGACATTTAAATTTATTTACAGTAGTAAGTGATGGCTCCCTGAGTTAAACGCTAGCTACTGAAAGATGCGGCGATCTTCAAATCCCAGCAAGGCCATCCGCACCAGGTCGATAAACAGCGTACAATTATATCAGAAGACATTAAACGTATTTATTATTTTGAGCTCGTCGAAGCAGCGCAAGGTTGCTATGAAGCGTTACATAAGAAAACTTGTTGCATAAAAATGTACGTTCATGGGGCCTTCTTCACAAAGACAGTATTTTTTAATCCCGCTCGTGCCGCATCACTGTTTCATGCTTCCGAGATCGAGAAAATAACAACCGATGCCATACCGAAAAGAAAATTAATTTGGAGATGAACTCTATCTAAATCGCAGTTATGATTGCCATCATCGTTATCTTTGTCATTATTATTATTACCTTTGTCGTTCCTATTATTATTATTTTTATTTTTGTGGTAGATTTGGGGGAGGGCAGCACGCTCGGTGTATGCATGTAACGCAACTAGAGCGAAAATGCATGAAGTGGGCTCTCCATTCATAGAAACACTGCTTAATTTGTGCCGGTTTTTAGGTGCAGGCACTGATGTTTGGTGACCCGCACTTACTTTAATACTCAGACTTAGAACAAGAGATAGAAAGGTAGCAAAGGGTGAAAGAACAAGGAACCAAAAATTGGAAAACGGAGAAAAAGCAGGGATGGAAAAGAAGCAGCAGTGAGTAAGATAGAGAGACGGGAAGGGCAGGTGGAAGAAAGAGCCCTGAGATGGAATTAAGACGAGTCTGTCTCGGTATTAGTGAATGCCGACATTCATCAGAACCATCACCTGGCTCCTAAGAACGGCTCCGGCCCCTGCATTTATAGTTTTAACAGATTAAGCTCTGCATAAAATGCGAAGCAGCACCTGATGGGGCCAGGAGCTGCCTTGTTTCTAACGCCACAGTCTGGCTGCAGCTGCCCGCCTTGCTGCTCGAGTGCAAGGGAAGGTTTAGACGCCGCTTCCAGCAGAAGAGGTGCCCTTTAACCCCCCCCCTCTCCGTCCCTTTAAACACAGACTTCCCCTAGGAGCGGCTTTAGTTTATGGCATGGACGGCATACAAATGATGTAGGCCCAAGGTAGCAGGGCCACTGAAGCCAGACTGGCGTTCATCTGGTAAATACTGCTGGATACAAGATTATGGATTCGACCTAGGGCTGGGCAGCGGCGACGGAAAACCGCCAGATGTGTGGAGGAAGGAAGAGGACGCGGAGGCCAAGGTCGGCAGAGAGTGGCAACCTGAGAGCGGGGAGAGTTCTGGGGAGCTGCCCGCAGAGGAGAAGGAGCCCCACGGAGGGAAGCCGTGCAGAGACCAGAAAGATGAAGAGGACGCAGCCGCAGAGCCCGGGCAGCAAGAAACCACCGCCTCTCCCGACAAGGGCAGACTGCGTTTCCAGGTGAGGAGCTCCATAATATAAATAGTGCTACTTAAGAACACGTACCTTGTAACAAGAGAAGTAAAGGGGCCAATAGCTATGGGAGGTGACAAATGACGACTTAGCCGTCATAAGGAGGGATGAACAAGCCTCAAAATGAATCAGAAGACCGCATTTACAGGAGGACAAAGACACAAGCCAATGGACGGAGAGTGGGCGGAGCTTCCACGAAGCTTCACTCAGTAGTGTTTATACTGCATGCCTCGCAAAGCGAGCAGCACATGCGCGCTGCTGCTATAGGCTCGACCTAAAAAACTATAAGGTTGGAAGGTTTACAAGAAGGAATACAAAAGGCCAAAATTAAGAAAAAGAGAGAAAAGCCTGCACTTTGTCCTTAGGCTGCGTACTTAAACATTCCTCCCAGAGTCAGGCCATGACGATGTCCATTATATTCCTACGGGCCCTGGGCCCCCTTTAATCTCATTCACGAACTCCTGAGCTTTGATTTCCGAGGTAAAGATCCGCACCTTCCTTCCCTTTAGATATAACCTTGAGGTGGGCCGGATTCAATAAATATGCCTCACAGCCAAGTCCCTGAAAAGGGGAAATCAACTGGCACAATCGCCACTGCCTTTCCAACGTGTTGTGGCAAAAATACGGCCGAACAAAGAAAGTATGGCCTTTGAAGGTGCATTTAGCTTCTGTTCTCGCCTTTTCAAAAATGACTTGCCGAAGGAGGAAGTTGCCACAGAAGACCAAGACTACCCTGGGCCAATTGGATTGCTCCATAGCATGAGTTCTCCTAAGTGTCATCGGAAAACGATGGACCCGTTGTAGCTCAGCCTCCCAATCCCACTGGGACAGATCGGGGAAAGCACCTTTGAGAAGACCCACCATGAAAGATTTAATATCGTTCCCCTCAACGTTTTCGGCTGGACCTAAGAACCTTAAATTATTACGGTGCTGGCGATTCTCAAAGTCTTCAAGCTTCCACATAACATCCGTCATTTGCAATTCCTGTGCCTCTTTGTGTTTTTGTAATTGCCCAACTTCCGCTTCTATTTCTCCGGCCCTTTCTTCCACTGAGGTTACTTTTTCTTTAATTTCCGAACAGGTCTTGCTGATCTTCCGTATTGACCCTTGCAAGTTCTTCATGGCCTGGTGTGCCCTACGGTTCTCCAGCCGTTCCTCCCCTTGCATTTGTTTTAGGGTAGAGTAGATCAACTCGATAGAGGGGATGTCTGCAGAGCCTGGGGTAGCACCTGACCCAGAATGGGGAATGTCCTCTGCCCCACGTCATCGTTATAGACCTGCCTAGTGGCAGAGTAAATGTTTACAGGCAGTATTTGTACCCGTGTCTTGACTGGATCTTCTCACCCTAGTTTTCTTTCTGCGTTTCTGGGTGGAGAATTTGCCATAACTGCCTCCGGGGCTGCACACTCAGGTACCGGTGCCGGACTCTTCATCCGTGGGTCCAGCACTTGATACCGACAGCTCAGATTCCTCAGTTAAAGAAAACAGTAGTCCCTCTTTGTGCTAACCTTTGACCAAATAGTCCCCGGGAGTTTAGAAGAAACAAAAGGTTCAGAGATTGCTGCCCCATTAGTGAGAGACTCCCCTTTTTCTGATGGTCTAAACCCCCTTCTCCCCTGTTATCACCCAGCGCGAGCAGCCCGGTCCTAGTTCCTGCTGACTTTCCACCATCTTGCAACATTGTTACAATGTCCTCCACCAAAGAAAGAGCGTTAGCTTGAGCCCTACCCGTTGATTCTGTTTGATTGAGAACCGAGGGAGGGCACTCAGTTAGCTGGCGGACGGTCTTGGGCTGGCTGCGGAGGTCGAGAGAATCTCCACCAGTGTAGGCTGCTTAAGACCGCCCTGGTCAGAGCTTGCCTTGCCCAGCAGAAGCCTCTTGTGTACCTCCTCCACATCCTCAGATCCCTTTGTGGCTGGAGCCAAAAGCAGCTTGGGGCCACCCTGACCGGTGCACGCCTTCCCTGACGACTGCCTCCTGGACATCTCCTCCGAACCCTCGAGACATTTCATGTCTGGAGCTGCTGCATCCTCTGCTTTCTTGGGCAACACACCGCAACGAGACTGAGCCGAAACCCATCCCACTGCGGGGACATCCTTTACTGCCTTGCTGGACTTCGGTGGCATTCTCCTCCAGAGATGTAATGTAGAACCTCCACGTAAGGCACTGATCGTGGATCCGGCTAAACGAAGCACCGTTGCCACGATTTCAGGGAGTGAAAGAGCACGCTGCAACTAAAGTCGGGCAAGGCATGGGAGGTAGAATTCTCCGGTCATATCACCTATTTGGTTTTTTTTTGTTGAGTTTTTAACTTTCTGCTAAATCAGAGCATTCCATACACCGTCCTCCCAATGTATGGGGCTGGAGCTTCAGGGAAAGGCCGACGTGGCAAACAAGCAGACGCCATCTTGCTCCAGATACATATGCTTCCACTGTACAAGAAAAAAAAAGAAGAAAAAAGAATGTACTAAATTGGACTTTTACAGGTCCCCAAACTGTACTCAAGGCTAAAAGTCCCCTTGAAGCTTCAAATGTAAATAAGAAAATACTCTTGCCGTATGAGAAAAATATTATATCAATACAGTTTTTGCAAGTCACACAGTTAGCACACATTCAGGGTCACATTTCAGTGAGACATTTAGAAATATGCGTTTGAGTGAGTCATTAGTTCAATGGGGAACCATGTGAGCTACGGATAGCCCAATTATTGGGGCATACGCTCATTTAATAAAATTTAGGCCTCCTGTTGTAATTTTGTTGCTCCTTGTGCTGTAATAATCCTTGGTGATATTGAGATTTTCATCTAGGTACTGATGAGTCTTCTGAGCAGAACGTCACAAAAATAGTATACAGTGATGGTCAGGGTACTGGGCCCGCCAGCCTATTGTGGTATGGGAATTCCCTCTCTCCAAACACACCAAAGGTGATGGGAGGAATGCTTGCAAATAATTTAACCACTGCTCACTGTGCTACTGTGATACTTGAACCAAGCTGCACCCGACTGAAGAAGCCCAAGTATGTCAAAACCAGTCTTGGGTTGCTTGTGCTCTGGTTCAGAGAGGATCTGGCTTGGCAGCTTGGGCTAGAGTGTTCCTACTGGAGCAGGACAAGACTGATTTGCATGTGGCTGGGTCTAATATGAGGTGGCATAGTGGGTAAATGAAAGATGAGTTGAAATGCCACCGAGCAATTGGCAGTGGTCACTACTTGTGTGTTTGTTTTCCTCTTTTCCCAATTATTGTACAAGTACTAGACACAGAAACATTTAAATTGAGAGTGGGACTACTGATCCACCAGAAAACATATATATAATATAATCTTATTGCACTGGATCACAGACACATACATGTTCTATTTAAAACACACATTCTTTTCACACATGCAAAATACAACCCTGTACTCCACAACACCAACCACCACACCACGCTAATAGGAAAACTGGCATTTACAGTTTACACCTCTCCCATCTTGTTATGATATGAAAAAACCCAGAAAGTCTTTCACATACCAAATAGACAGAACTGAGATTGTTCAAGCTCACAATTCTCAAGTGAAATAAAATGCAACACCAATGTCTGTTGGAATAACAGATGTCTTAAAGTCCAACTTCTACACACTCACAATGCATCAACATTATAGCCAGGGCCGTAGCCACGGGGGAGGGGGGGCCCAGAGGGGCCCGGCTAGGCCTTATTGTGCTCTGGCCCCCCCAACTGAAAGGCCTGGGCCTTTCAGTTTCTTGTATTTAAATATCTAGCTAACTTTGAAATCTGAAAGAGTGCATGTGATCTGCTGCCTGGGCTCTGCTTCATTACTAATAGTGACATTGAAAGAACGTTCCATCGTTTCCAGAGTGAGAGAAAAGAACAAGGCAGGGAGAGAGACAGTGAAGTGGGCTGGGCTGAGCTGAAGTTGCTGTGCACATGTGGTTGCACTGAATGATACTAATATAAATAACCAGTACCTGGGGTCGGAATCGATAGCTGTAAGCTGGAGCCTCGCTACCATCAATAAGGGCACTGCAGCACATGGGCGTCCGCCGGGGGGGGGCAAGGAGGGGCGCTTGCCCCCCCCCCGGAGCACCCCTCTTTGCCCCCCCTGCGGACGCCCATGACCATCACCACGCGGCGTCTTCAATCCCTCGTTCACCCCTCTTTTAAACCTCACGTCAACTCGTCTCCCTCCTACCTCTACTTTAAACAGAGGCGCAACTAGAGTCAAATTTCGGGGGGGGGGGCTAATTCATCCAGCCATATGCAGAGTGGAGATGCAGGGGCTCTAAGAAGGACTGAAAACACAACAAAGCCTCATTAACAAGTAAATGGTCTTTTAAAGACCTGTGTGAAGTACTCGGGTGCGGCTGTGTGTGTGCCCGGGAAGCTGTCTCAGCCGGGCTGCCACACACGACGGGGGGGGCTGAAGCCCTTTGAGCGCAATAGGCATTGCGTGCCTGACTTTAAACACTCTGCTGTGCCCTCCAAGTTCCACCCCTTCTGTCATACACCGCTCCTAACACCAGTGCCGCAGCGACTGAGACTCCAAGGAACAAGAGAAAAATGCCCCAAATTCAGATTGTGTTGTAAGTATGTTTGGTAAGTACTGTGTCCTCGCACAAGCACATAATGTCACAAACTCGCTTCGAACCGCCACTAACACTTTTATTAGAACTCTTCAGTTCTTCCATGACAGCCACCTACACTCTTTGAAGCCTGGTACCTGTAGTCCTTCATTCAGGGTGGGAGAAGTAAAACTACAAGACCGACATGCAACGTGTTACTGGCCATCCCACAGCTGCCAGTGCTGCATGACGACTTAAGTAACATTTGCATATAAACAACAAACATAAAATGCACGTTTTAGAATGAGAAGGGCGAATGGAGATGGTTGTTACAGGGCCGGGCTGTGGTTCGTTGGATCAGAACCCCCGCCCCTAAGATAGCCAGGGTTTCAAATCTCGGCGCAGCCCCACCCCCCCCTCCGATGCACAGTGTGAGCTGGGGATTTCACCAAAATACCCACCCTTTACATAGTGAATTTCCATTCACCATCTCTATAGACAGTACAAGCAAGTCACTGGGAGGAATTTGTTGAATTAACCCCAGACATGACAGGAAGCCTACAACCCTGCTCCTATATTCGGAAGGGGTGTTCCCACTTTTCCAATCCCCCATACATTTCAGTGTTTTTCTAGCCGTCATCTCGAGAGCTTAAGAGCGTGATGAGGCTGAAAGTAGGTCACCTATATACCGTGACGGCTCCCAAACAGGGCAGAACGTGGCCATGGTCATTGAACATATATGAGAGATGCTTGTTTTTGGTTGGGAAAATATATATTACATTTCATACTTTTCAATTTGATACCTTTTAAGCGAAGGGAAATTAAGGGATTTTTCCAGAGTTAAACGCATTTTAGTTAATTAGAAGTAAGGTTCCAAAGTTGGTAATTTCGCTCCCAGGCCACATCGCCTTCAAACAAAAAGTGACTGAAAGAAGGAACGTTCTGTGCAGAACATCTCCCCAAATGATGCAACACGCCCCAGAGCCCCCGTTTCTCTGCCGTTACTGCAAACAGCGGCGTGCGCCTGTGGACATCGTGGGCTTTCGGATTGCCTTCCTGCCCTCTGTCTGGGAGCAGAAGGGGGACCTGTGTACTTGCACAACCCGCAGGGACGCCACTGGCACCTTGCACATGGCAGTGAGTTTGTGTTTTTACCTACTAACCCACCACATCTATTATTTATATTATAACTTCTAACTCCCAAGTAACAATGACTTAGGGATAGGGGCAAAGTTTAGTACATCGCTGTTTCGTTTGGGTACTTGTAATATGATGATGGAATCAATGGCCTATAACACGGTGCAATGGTACTTACTATATTATCGAGCGGAGAAATATTGGAATATGCATTGTACGCTTAAGACGCACATTGGTATGCCGCTCCGTGTTTCTTTTGCAATGTCAACATAAATACACTTAAAAGTCAGATAATAACTTCTAAATGCCAAGCAGCAACTCCTAACCGTCGTTTCACCTGGTGTAACCCTCACACCAACGCACCCACCCCCATACTACCTCTGGTCATTCTCATAACATTCACACCCCTCAGAATGACAAATCACCACTTCTAGCTGCCTCGTCATGGGGTGGGAGTGGGAAGATGTGCACAGCAGGGGGAAAGGGATTGCCAGTGCAGGTGACGCTTTTCTTTTGTATAGGAATTTCTGCTGGCGTCATAGCCCAGGGTTTGCTGTCTGTGCACTTGTATAGATGTGTATTCCATACAAGTGCACAGACAGCAAACCCTGGGCTATGACGCCAGCAGGAATTACTTTACAAAGGAAAAGCGTCACCTGCACTGCCATCCCTTTCCCCCTGCTGTCTGTGCACTTGTATGGAATACACATCCACGGCGCTGCTCACCAGATAAATGGTGAACAGTGCCATGGATCTGTCTCTTTTTTCATCCAAGGGCACTGAGGAAGAAGCAGAGGAGGCCCAGGCAAGGAGAAACCAGGAGACATTTGACCCACATCTATCTACACAGTGAGACCTTCAGGAGGGGCTGGATGCCAGGACGACAGTGTTGCTGATCAGCCCGACTCCACCGAATAGTATCAGAAGAGCAGGCAGCAGTTTTTAAGTAAGTTCCAGTAACTTTAATGCATTCTACAGCATCACCAGCATTACCTACTGGCTGCATATCTAGGTTACTCTAAGTGAACAGTGTTCTAGACTTACATGCATGGAAACGTCAAGGATGTCATAAGGTTTCTGCACATACAGAGCTATGCACAGGATAATAGGACCTTGGAATGTAGTGGTGAGCCAACCATAGACCTTAGCACCCAAAACCCCAACCCAACTAGCCTTAGCGTCCCATTAGCACTAATGTACCAATGATTAGACAACCTAGAACACGGTATCTCTCTCTCACTCAGGACTCGCAGAGGCAAGAACACTCTTTCGTCACACTCGTACCTGTCCACAACATGCGTAAGAAGAGACACTGTATAGTTCAAAATATTTATTTCAACTTACGTGCTCTAAGATACAGTATACGTGTCAGTACTAATAGCATAATACATATGAATAATATAATCAGCATAGTTACTACTCCATAGAATACGAACGGGGAAAGCATCTCATAAAGCAGTGGATATATGTCTAACTAACATTACCACCCTCCCCGTGCTGGAAGCCAGTTTATTATGAGAATAGAAGACCTTTGGGCTTTGACTAGCGAACCCCATACCTCAGTCTCTAGATGCAAAACTACATCAGCAGACAATCACAGCTCTTCTCTCTGGAAAGTTCGTCTCCAAGTGCTGTCTAGAGCAGGCGACCGCATTATTAAAAGCACACTAATTTCTCAATGGCAGCTGTACATGGTGTTATGTCTAGGTGCGAGGGACGGGCCAAATCAGTAGGAACCAGGGATTTGTTATTCGACCTTGTAACTGTTGTTCAGACTGAGCCCAAAAGGGAATAGGAGAAAAGGTGAGAAACAGAAAATGCAGACAGTTGTAAAATAACTTGGCAGTAGCAGAGGGCGACAGAACAACAGTTTAAGAGTAACGTGCGCAAAAGTCATCATGGCAGCCAGGCCTGTGCCAACGTAGCCAGGCAGGCCATGAGCCACAAGACACCCTCCCCTGGACAGTCCATCGGCCAAGATGAAAATGAAGACAGAGTTCCAAACACCTGAGCAGAAACGAGTTGCAGTAAATCTTGGATCAGGCTTGTCCTGTATGTAGCCAGGAACTGTGCCATGGAAACGCAGCTGGCATGCATTCGATGATATGGGCCATGCCAACCAGGGGGACTGTATCAGTGCAGAAACGTTAAAGGAATTATTTTGGAACTGAGCCTGTAACTGTAAAAGGGACATATTAAATCGTAAACTGTCATTTGGCGAACTCGACAAGAATGGGATGGCTGGCGCGTTTAGTTGTTTAACGGAAGACAACCCCCAACACGTGGTCTGATAAATGGAAGCATTTAAAAACATAATTTGGGCTGGGATAAGGCAAGCGCGGTGCAACGCCTCAGTGCCTTGCACCTGCCATGGCTTCGAACCCCAGATTGATTTTAAATCCACTGTGTCTTTCCAATACTCATAACCACCCACCGCCAAGGCGCTCAAAAGGAACCCGAATAAAGTAATTTAGTGTGGGTCAACATTATTTTTTGAGTCAATGGGGTTTTTAATTTAAAATAATAGGACCCAGGGTTCGATCGATTGAAATCAGTAAAATAGGTGAATTTATTTCGAAGAGTCTGGGAGCTACCTGGTATGGGGTTTGGGCAATGTTCCCATTGGGTGTAAGTAACAGGGCTACGTAGTGCACTTGGTTTGTGGAGAAAATGATTGCCCCAATGCTGGTAGCAATACAAATCGGCATAATTCGCAGAATTCATATACAAGTCCTCAGCATTAAAGGAAGCATAATATTTTAAATCAGCAAACAATGCTTCAACGGCATGCACATCCCAATCATCAGAATGAATATTACTTTTTACTACATCACCCATCGAGACTCGAAGGACATTCGGTACATTAATAATTTCCGTCGGGCCATGGATTTGAAAGTTTACCGCATCCCATATGATGCCATCTGCAACTGGAAACGCTGAAATGTTCACAAATGTGTGGTCACGCTTCATGATGTGTGAAGAGGAATGTGGAGCCAAAGTCCCAGCCACACTGTTCACAGCAGAGCTGCTCAGGTAAATAGTGACCATTGATGAGTAGAAAAAACACCGTGACAAAGCCAATGGACATGAACAAAAAACCAAGAAAAGTACCATCCAAATATATGTCCAAGGTGGTATCAAAAATTGTCTCTAAACCAGGATACAAAAAGACTAAACTTGGACGGGGCCTTTGATGAGTTGGAATCCGAGTCAAAGGAATAACGTGTCGGGCTCAGTGGCGTTGTTGGTTGGTGTGCCACCGACTCTGTGGCGGGATAAGTATATTCATCCTCATCAATGCAGGGGGATGCAGGGGGTTCAAATATATTTTCAGACAAATCAACCATCTCCATGGTAACATCAGTGACTGTTCGTGCAGGCGTGCCGCGGACACATGTCCGATAAATGGCAGGACAAGAGACCGCTGGTGTGACACTATGCAGGATCGGCCAGTTGTTGTAGCTTGACATTTTCCACTGAGATGTATCTGTTTTCCTTGCGACCGGGAAGCGGTGGTAAGATGACTGTACGTGTTCCCTTCAAGCCCAGGACTGGAACCGGTGCACGAAAAGAGGGGCCGAATTCTTTTTTGTTCTCCACCTTCTCTCGTACCAGGTCGCCAATCATCGGAAGCCAGCCGGCAACCGGAATCTGCAGAGCAGGGTCTGTGGCTGAAGGCAAATGTGCAATTGCAAGTTTGTCTCGGGCTTCTTGTAAGTCCTGTAACATAGTAGAATGATTATCTACATCAAACTTGGCGGATTGCGCCGCCATGTCTAGACCATCAAGGTCAGGCACAAACATTCGTATGCCAAAGAGCATTTCGTAAGGGGTCCGCCCACCCAGAGGCCTTCTAGGGAGATTATTAAGTGCACGCTGAACGGTATACAAGTGGGCCAGCCAGTTCCTGCCAGTACCTATAACTCTAGCTGTCAAGGATTGCTTTAAGTCACGGTTCATTCGTTCAACGATAGAGTTGCCCTAAGGCCTATACGGAGACGAAAATTTCACCCGCACCCCTAAGGAGCCCATTGCATCCTTGTAAGCCTTAGAGGCAAACGCCGGACCTTGGTCAGAATGGAAGGTGCCGCATGCGAAAATTCCCACAAAGACTCGCAAATCCCTTATGACATTTCGAGCGCCAGCACTCCGTTGTGGCCAGACCCAGATGAACCGTGTGCACGAGTCCACTGCCACTAAGATATATTTATAGGCAGTGTCTGAAGAAAATGGACCGCAGTGATCCAAGTAAACACACCCAAAGGGTCTGTTTGAAATTGCAAGCGAGGTCTGCGGTGGTCTTGTGGCTGTTGAAGGCTTGATCTGTTGACAAACGTCACAGGAAAGCACATAAGTACGTGTATCTTTATATAAACCACGCCACCAGTAACACTGCTGCAAAATGGAAATTGTCGCAGACACACCAGCATGAGCCGAAGCCATGCCTTCGTGTGCCGCTGCCACTAAGGAAAGTCTGCGGTCCGCGTTGGGGATCAGCCGATCACCAACGTCAGGTATTGTTACATAAGGAGCCTGATCGGGACCTATCTGGTAAGAATATTTAGAAGGGAAACCTCTAGGGTAATTCATTCCTTCTTTTGTTGCAGCAATAGCTGCCAAGATATCAGTGTCTATTTTAGACATGGATCTAGTAACTGCTGCTACTGTACACGTGAGTACTGCTGATCTGGCAGCTTCATCCGCCAGACTGTTACCAACAGCGTGTGCGCCCACTCGCTGATGGCCTAGGGTGTGTACCACCTGTGTGAGTGGCAGACGTCTTTGTAATTCTGCCACTCTAACCCAAAGCATTTTATGCTTGATTGTGTTGCCTTTAGCGTCTCTATAGTCATTTTGCGACCAAAAGAACAGATTGTCATTGTATGATTGAACACAGTAGTAAGAATCGCACACGATTAAAGTGGTCACATCAGGATTTACGAACTCAAGAGCAAGCACCAATGCACGCAACTCGGCCAATTGTGCGGTACTGTCCCCGAGTGTCTGTGTATGCACCACAGTGGATTTGAACTTTCCGTCCACAAACGTACCTGCAACAATAGCACATGCGGCTGAATAAGCATGCTTGGAACCCGTGGCCGGTTGTGCCGAACCATCGGTGTAGATCGCACAGTCGTAATCCTCAAGCGGCAATAAAGACAAAGGAGGAGGATGAAAGAATTCATACTGTAAAAACTCCTGAGTCTGAAGAGAAGAGTCAAAATGAAAGTGACATCCGGAGACGTCAAAGATGTTGCCCATTGAATCCAACGGGGGTGCAAAGCTTTAGAGTTCGGTACACTTGCTTTGGTCACTGCCTCTAGAGCAGGATATGGTGTTACCACCAAAATGCGTTTTCCCTGTGCCAGTGCTCGCTCCTTCAGGATCGCCATTTTCACTGCTGTTAGCACTTTCTCCACAGATGAGAACCGCATTTCTGCGGAGGTGTACAGATGTGACTTGTATGCGATGGGTACTGTATCACCTTCATTAAAGGTTAAATACGTGAAACCCACTGCCCCTGGGATGATTCTAATCACCAAGTTTGTGTGGTTATCACGTGTCAAAAGGTATTTAGACTCAAGAAGGTCTGTTTGCAAAGACTGCAGAATGGAGGTATGCTCCGGAAGCCAGCAAGACTTCGAATAAGTAGGTTGTATCAAGGCATACAGTGGCTTAATACGCTGGGCGTATTCGGGAATATATGTACGTCCGAAATTCAGAAAACCCAGCAAAGACTGAAGCTTCTTCAGATTAGTAGGAGGGCACAGAAGTGCACATTTCTCCAGAAAATGGGGGCTAAACCCTTACCTTCATTGTTGAGCTCATAGCCCAAGAACAAAACGGTAAATTCAGCAATATGAGATTTAGCAAAGTTAATTTTGTATCCCTGAACCGCGAATTCAAGAATAATGCGGTCTACTCGGGTCAGATGCGGAAACAATTCGTCGTCCGTCAGATAAATGTCATCCACGTACGAACAGGCGTCTATATCAATGCCGTCTAATAAAGAGACAACACGAGCGGCGAACACGCCTGGACTATTTTTGTAGCCCATAGGAAGACGCCTGAATTTGAACATTTTACCACCGGAAGTAAAAGCACACCATTGGCCACTTTCCGGGGCCAAGTTGTGCGTGTAGAATCCATTTGAACGGTCAAGTGTCGTTTTATATTTTTTACGAACAAGACTGTCTACAAGCGCCGAACTATGGGTATTTTGCACCGCGAAGGTCCGACAATGTGAGTTCAAATGCCGGTAATCCAATACTAAGCGGTACGATCCATCGGATTTAGAAACCGCGAAAAGGGGGTTGTTCATAGGTGATACACAGGGTTCAATTACTCCCTGATATTCCAACTGAGTCAGAATTTCGGAAACGTGGCCTTTGGCTTCACGTTTTATGGGATATTGGGGTTGTGGCTGCGGTAGTGACCGCAAAGGTATTTCATGGGGGGGAGAATCTTCGTCCCAACCCACGTGATTGCGGAATAACGCTGGAGCCAGGGACACAGCCCACTCTGCTGCAAGAGCCTCCGCTTTGTCCTTTGGGACATGTCGAGAAAAGCTCGGAAGGATTACCTCCTCCCCTTTACGCGCAGCAAGAACGAATGGGGGTGGCCAATCCGCCTCTGCTAACAAAATGTCATATGAAGAGGTCAGATTTTCCCAAAAAATCCCTTTAATTACACGCTGTATATCACCTTCAATTTGGATGACAATATTAAATAGTCTGTCAGGGGGTGCCACTCTGGTGTCTGCTGTTTCAACAGTAATGAATGTTTCAGTTGCTGTCGCCTCCATATGAGGACGTAGCGCCTCCCGCACTATGGTAACTTCCGCGGCGCTGTCTAGGAGGGTTACTGCCCACGTCCAATTCAGGAGTCTCGTTCTCACCGTCTGTGGCATATTTCGGTGTTACAGCGGCAACTTTCTTCTTCTGAAATTGTGGTCGAAAACGTTGAGCGTCTTCCTCTTTTCCTCTGACTTGTTGTCGAGGCTGGTCTCGTCCCTGTGGGGCCTCACGGGCCCTTCCTCTATCCTGGCGGTCTCCTCCACCGGCCTGTGACGAAGTCTGTGCCTGTGAAGAACGAGGAGAACGCGTATCAGGGATCTGAAACCTATCCGGTGACTTAATTCTCGCTCTATCGCGTAAATCATAAGTGCGTTCAGAAGAAACTGAAACCGGGGATGCGCCTCGCGACCCCGGCTTTTTTGTTGCTTACCCTGTTTTTTCAGCCTCCAGCTCTTTTTAGTGAAGACTGGTTTCTCATCTTTCTCAGATTGAGATTTGGTTTGTTGCTGTTGTGGTTGCGATTGTGTTTGCTGTTTTGCAAAGGCTTGTTACCCAGGCTGTTTCTACCAATAGTTTTGTAAGCCTGGGTAATAATTTTCGGTAATTCGCGAGGCTTGTCCAATTCTGGGACTAAAGCCAAAGCGTTAGCTACTTGAAAGTTCACTGCATCGCCCTTGACATTCGCAAGGATCAGCTCAACTACTACTTCAAACACTCCCACCAGTCTCATCCCTAATTCCACAGCCACTTCAGGGCCATGTTCATCCTATACTTTTTTAATTACAGAGGGGAGAACCGTCATGGAAGGAGTACCAAAACATTTAGAATATACTGCTGCGAATACCTTACCCCAGTTGTCACATGCTGTCAACTCGGGAATTAAGTCTTTTGGCAAACTAATCGTTAAAATACGATGTTTATCCACTGGAGTTGTATGTGGAAAAACTGCCTCCTACTGATCAAACTTTTCTGCAAGCCAATAAGGAAAATCATCCTTATTTTGTGGCCGTTTGCCCATCACCGAATTCACCATGACGGGACTTATGGTCACTCCGCCTGCAGCAGCTGGTTGGCCAGCAACTCCAGGAGCGGCTCCATGGATGCTGCCTGTAACATATCGCACTAAAGCTCGATGCACCTGCACCAAGGCCGCATACATAGTGCGCAGTTCCGCGACTGGTATAGTCATATAACGCGGATGTGGGGTGTACCCGGCCAAAACAGGCCAAGTGGCCCCCTCTATAGATAAGGGGCCTAAACGAACCGTGGTAGTCGGTTGTGGGAGGGCGCCATTAAACCAAACACGGTGTTGCCAAGCCGTGAGCGGTACTTCAAGAGTAGTATAAGGTCTATAGACAGCAGGAACAACGGTGGGTTCATATTCATGGAACAGATTATCGTTCGCATTCACCGCTGGAAAAGTGATCCAAGAGTAGAACACTTCAAAGTGGAAAGCCGGGTCGGCTTGAACCACAAAGACTAGTTCAACTCCCGCGTCTGGCACTCCATACACCCGTAAGTGATCCTGGAGTGCTGTGCGGTTATGCGCCGCTATGTCTATACCCGCCATTACTAACGGGTCTATTCAACAATCTTACACGAGGCAGCACAAAAAGGGTTATATCTAAGAAACCTTTTTAATAACATCAAGCTTGAAAGAACCTACAAAATCTGCAATATAGGAGGTATCGCCGTCACACACGCTTCCGGAAGCGTACGTGAGGGGTTTGTGGACAAGCACAAGTACTACTCAAGCGTCTCGCAAGTAAGCTGCCCCACTCGTTGGTCGCGCCATGTCATAAGGTTTCTGCACATACAGAGCTATGCACAGGATAATAGGACCTTGGAATATAGTGGTGAGCCAACCATAGACCTTAGCACCCAAAACCCCAACCCAACTAGCCTTAGCGTCCCATTAGCACTAATGTACCAATGATTAGACAACCTAGAACACGGTATCTCTCTCTCACTCAGGACTCGCAGAGGCAAGAACACTCTTTCGTCACACTCGTACCTGTCCACAACATGCGTAAGAAGAGACACTGTATAGTTCAAAATATTTATTTCAACTTACGTGCTCTAAGATACAGTACACGTGTCAGTACTAATAGCATAATACATATGAATAATATAATCAGCATAGTTACTACTCCATAGAATACGAACGGGGAAAGCATCTCATAAAGCAGTGGATATATGTCTAACTAACATTACCACCCTCCCCGTGCTGGAAGCCAGTTTATTATGAGAATAGAAGACCTTTGGGCTTTGACTAGCGAACCCCCATACCTCAGTCTCTAGATGCAAAACTACATCAGCAGACAATCACAGCTCTTCTCTCTGGAAAGTTCGTCTCCAAGTGCTGTCTAGAGCAGGCGACCGCATTATTAAAAGCACACTAATTTCTCAATGGCAGCTGTACATGGTGTTATGTCTAGGTGCGAGGGACGGGCCAAATCAGTAGGAACCAGGGATTTGTTATTCGACCTTGTAACTGTTGTTCAGACTGAGCCCAAAAGGGAATAGGAGAAAAGGTGAGAAACAGAAAATGCAGACAGTTGTAAAATAACTTGGCAGTAGCAGAGGGCGACAGAACAACAGTTTAAGAGTAACGTGCGCAAAAGTCATCATGGCAGCCAGGCCTGTGCCAACGTAGCCAGGCAGGCCATGAGCCACAAGACAAGGAGGACAGTCCCCTCCGAATATGCAAATGTAGTGTAAGCTTGTAGGGGCAGATTTACAAGCCCCTTGGGCCACTTTTGCGTCACTTTTCCCATGTTAAAAGTGACGCAAAAGTGGTGCAAGGGGCTTGTAAATCTGCCCCGTAGTGTTCAGCTTTTGGGGTGCCAGTGGGGAAATTTTAGGGTTCAGGGCTGGTATGGGTAATGGGGTGCCAAGGGGTAATTTTAGGGTTCAGGGTGTTAATGAGTTTTGGGGTGCCAGGGGCTAATTTTAGGGTTCATGGTGGCTATGCGTTTTGGGGTGCCAGGGGGTAATTTTAGGGTTCAGGGTGGGTATGGGTTTTGGGGTGCCAGGGGGTAATTTTAGAGTTCAGGGTGGTAATGAGTTTTGGGGTGCCAGGGGGTAATTTTAGGGTTCAGGGTGGGTATGGGTTTTGGTGTACCAGGGGGGTAATTTTAGGGTTCAGGGCGGGTAAGGGTTTTAAGGGGCCAAGGGGGTAATTTTAGGTTTCAGGGCGGGTATGAGTTTGGGGGGGGCAGGGGTCATTTTAGGGTTCAGGGTGGGTATGGGTTTTTGGGTGCTAGGGGGTAATTTTAGGGTTCAGGGTGGGTATGGGTTTTGGGGTACCAGGGGGTAATTTTAGGGTGAGGGTGGGTATGGGTTTTGAGGTGCCAGGGGGTAATTTTAGGGTTCAGGGTGTTAATGAGTTTTGGGGTGCCAGGGGCTAATTTTAGGGTTCATGGTAGCTATGCGTTTTGGGGTGCCAGGGGGTAATTTTAGGGTTCAGGGTGGGTATGGGTTTTGGGGTGCCAGGGGGTAATTTTAGGGTTCAGGGTGGTAATGAGTTTTGGGGTGCCAGGGGGTAATTTTAGGGTTCAGGGTGGGTATGGGTTTTGGGCTACAAGGGGGGTAATTTTAGGGTTCAGGGCGGGTATGGGTTTTAAGGGGCCAGGGGGTTAATTTTAGGGTTCAGGACGGGTATGAGTTTTGTGGGGGCAGGGGTAATTTTAGGGTTTAGGGTGGGTGTGGGTTTTGGGGTGCCAGGGGGATAATTTTAGGGTTCATGGTGGGTATGGGGTTTGGGGTACCAGGGGGTAATTTTAGGGTTCCGGTGGGTATGGGTTTTGGGGTGCCAGGGGGTAATTTTAGGGTTCCAGGTGGGTATGGGTGTTGGTGTGCCAGGGGTAATTTTAGGGTTCAGTGTGGGTATGGGTTTTGGGGTGCCAGGGGATAATTTTAGGGTTCAGGGTGGGTATGGGTTTTGGGGTACCAGGGGGTAATTTTAGGGTTCAGGGCGGGTATGGGTTTTAAGGGGCAGGGGGTAATTTTAGGGTTCAGGGCGGGTATGAGTTTTGGGGGGCAGGGGTAATTTTAGGGTTCAGGGTGGGTATGGGTTTTGGGGTGCCAGGGGGATAATTTTAGGGTTCATGGTGGGTATGTGTTTTGGGGTACCAGGGGTAATTTTAGGGTTCAGGGTGGGTATGGGTTTTGGGGTGCAAGGGGGGACATTTTAGGGTTCAGGGCGGGTATGGGTTTTGGGGTGCCAGGGGACAATTTTAGGGGTCAGGGCGGGTATGCGTTATGGGTTTTGGGGTGCCAGGGGGCTAATTTTAGGGATCAGGGAATGTATGAGTTTTAAGGGGCCAGGGGGGTAATTTTAGGGTTCATGTGTACTCTAATTTTTGTCCAGTTTCAAATGCAGAATTCACCACCTTTTTTTCTCAGCTTGGCCTGAGCATTACCCGATCCTGATTGCCTGCCATTTTAGCCCTGCCCCTATTGATTAACATTAGCCACGCCCCTTCATTTGCCAGGTTAGGAAAAATTTCTGCGGACGCCCATGCTGCAGCACGATGATATGAAGCGTGAACACACTGCTCTGGGCTTTCCTCAAGCTTATCCGCGCAGGACAGAAGTACTGACTGCAAAGGCACGGATGGGAGGTGAGTCAGAGATGTTATAAGGCCTGGGCAAAATGGGCCTTTGCCCAGGGTGCCTATGTCCCACAGCACCAGTTTTCTATTTACCAGCTGTGATTTTTAAAGAAGCAAAAAAACGTTGCTTTTAAAACAAAATAAATTAAACAAAATACTGTCACTGATAGTCGCAGCCCAAGCCTTGCTCTGTTGCAAGAGCATTGTGAGGGTTAACAGGTTGGGCTGGGCATGTGCACTATTGTATTGTATTTTAATTGCATTTATATATCGTTTACTACCCCTAAAGAGGCGTCAAAGCGCTTTTTCAGCGAGTAGCACTCTACTCCAGAACCCATAAAGGATTAGTGTTGAATTAGTATAGTGAAATATGAAAGTAATTTGAGTGGTGGATGAGTTAGTCAGTTATTTGGATTCAGAAGGATAGCGGAAGGATAGAAGGGGGAAAAAAAGGTTTGTATTTATATAGCGCTTGTTACCCCTGATGACGTGTTGAAGCGCTTTTTTGGCGAGTAGCAAGCTACTCCGGAAAACCATAAAAGATTAGTGGTGAATTAGTATAGTGAAATATGAAAGTAATTTGAGTGGTGGATATTAGTCAGTTATTTGGAGTAAGAAGGATAGGGGAGGGATAGAAGAGGGAAAAAGGTTTGCATTTATATAGCGCTTGTTACCCCTGATGGGGTGTTGAAGCGCTTTTTTGTCGAGTAGCACGTTACTCTGGAACCCATGAAGGATTAGTGTTGAAAATTAGTATAGTGAAATATGAAAGTAATTTGAGTGGTGGATATGTTAGTCAGTTATTTGGATTGAGAAGGGTAGGGGAGTGATGGAAGAGGGAAAAGGTTTACATTTATATAGCGCTTGTTACCCCTGATGGGGTGTTGAAGCGCTTTTTTGGCGAGTAGCACGCAACTCCGGAACCCATAAAGGATTAGTGTTGAAAATTAGTATAGTGAAATATGAAAGTAATTTGGGTGGTGGATATGTTATTCAGTTATTTGGATAGAGAAGGGTAGCGGAGGTATAGAAGAGGGAAAAAGGTTTGCATTTATATAGTGCTTGCTACCACTGATGAGGTGTTGAAGCGCTTTTTTGGCGAGTAGCACACTACTCTGGAACCCATAAAGGATGAGTGATGAATTAGTATAGTGAAATATGAAATTTGAGAAGTGGACATGTTAGTCTCGTATTTTGATTGAAAAGGATAGTGGAGGGATAGAAGAGTGAAGGATTTAGACTTTTTTTGTTTTTTGTTTTGGAGGTCATAGCAGTAGGAGGAGGCTTGGGATGAGTAAAAAGGGATGTGGAGGGGAAGAGTCAGAGGGAAGAGTTTAGAAAGCCTTGTTTTGGGGGATCGGTATAGTAAAAGAGGTGTCAGATGGTGCAAGGAGGGGTAGAGTAGGGGAGAGTCTAGAAAGGGTTATTTTGGGGATCATAGTAGTGGTATGGGGTTTGGGATAAATGAGAGAGTGGATGTAGAGAATATATTGATAGAGGTATAGGGTGAGAAATAGGGTAGTGCATTGGAAAGAGTAGTAGAAAGACGTTTGAGATGAGTCAGAAAGTTGGGGTAGAAGATATATTGAGAGAGGTATAGGGTGAGAAATAGGGTAGTGCATTGATTATGCTGCATTAGAAGAAAGTGATAAATATTTCGATCCATAAGTACATGGAAAGTATATAGATGCATAAAGGAGGTAGGTATATGTAGGTTAAAGATATTGATAGAGGTATAGGATGAGAAATAGGATAGTGCATTGAATATGCTTTTTAGGAGAACAGTAATAAATATGTAGATCCAAGTACATGAAAGGTATATAGATGCATAAAGGAAGTAAGTATATGTAGATTAAAGATGCATTAGATAAACTCTGGTTTTCAAGTGTTGTTGTACTTAAAAATTAATTTTATTTATTTTTTAACAACATAATTATTCTACATGTTTATACAAAGCAATACACAAAGGAAGGTACATATCTATAGTAGAAATAAATGCTTATATACAGAGGGATATGCTGTATAGTCAAGTCAAGTCAAGTCAAATTGCTTTATTTCGATAACAAATATCATAAAAGCATCAGACAATCCTTTATAAAAAATAGAGTTGTACAAATAACAATTATCATAAGAAACATAACTGGTACATGGTGTCTGCTCAGCCAGAACATGATAACACTTTGTTATATCACTTAAAAACAATTATTGCCAAGACTATGTAGCACAAATCTGAAGGATTTGATAATAAAAATATTTCATTTTGAATAAAAACAGGAGTTAAAATATATGGTTAAAACAATGGTACCCAATATAACTCATGTAAGTGACAGTGCATAAGAATTAGTTTGTGCAATGTTTTGTCGATCACTTGTGCTCAGATATATTCTCCATGGGGCCTGTGGTGTGGGATTAAGTTGCCCTTCGCATGGCTTTATGCCTAACTATCCAGGCACAGCTTAGAAACTTAGCCACTCCGCAAACAAAAAGGGTTCTTGCATCAGATTTCAAGATGCGTAAAGCAACACGATGGTCAAGAGTACCCAATTGTCTGCAGATTGGTTTTAACCATTTAGACCTTGCTGTTTCGTACGCTGGGCATGCCAACATAAGGTGGGCAAAACTCTCCCTTGGTGCCCTGCAGCAAGGACAATCTTCTGCTGTCTGTTTTGAGGAGTGCCATTTTGCAGTTAATTCATGGACCGGAAGCGATCCAAGTCTAAATTAGATATAGAGCGCCCTATCTCTTGGTATCTGGATTATATCCAGATATGGCTCGAGGCTTCTACGTTGCTTGTGCTGGTAAAATTCTTCCGTTAGCCTTCCCACATTTGGATTACTAAGTTCCCGGGTATCGATCCAGTCCCAATTGATGCGTTTCAGCTCTGCCTTACTAGGGGGGTTTTGGTTATCCCAAGAGTCCTTGAGGCCAAGAGCTGTCATTAATTTCCTGACGTTAGTTATCCAATTGACCCCATGGTTGACATCTATGCTCATTACCTCAGTAAGTGCTATGACATATTTCGTGAGTTCAGGAGTCCGCCTAAGGCGGGCCCAAAAGAGCAATGGACGCAATTTAGCAATATCGCTGAATGAACGCCTGCCCATATCATACATCAAGGGTGTTAATGGGACATTCCGGGGAAGCATCACCAGATCCCTCAATAACTTGTGCTCTGATCTGCAGATCTCATCAACGTTGTCAAATCCCCATAGCTCGGCTCCATAAAGAGCCGAGCTAACTGCCTTTGCGTCATAAACCGTGAGTGCCGGGGCAACTGGCCTGCTTTGCGATGAGCGATGTTCTTTGCCTAGTGCCCCGACCGCACGTTTATGATTCAAGAGCATTTTGTCAAGGTAGGACCTCCATTGCATTTTTTCAGAGAGTCGAATACCAAGATAGTCAAACGTACTGACTCTCTCCAAGTGTGTCCCATCTAAGGTGAGATTGTTTCTGAACGATTTGTGGGGGTTAAATGTCATAAACTTGGTCTTAGAAGTGTTAATGACCAGCCCTCGAGAGTTACAGAAAGATTGAAATCTGTTCAGTAATTTTTGTAACCCGGCTGGGGTCTTAGAGACCAGCAGTGTGTCATCCGCAAACAGGAGAGTCGGTACCTTGTCACCCGCCAGGGCCGGGGCATCAGCTGGGACCTCTTGCAAGAAGCTAACCACCCCATTCACGTATAAGGAGACTAGGGTGGGTGCCATGACACAGCCCTGGCGGACTCCCCTGTTTACTGGAATCCTTTCCGTCAACTGGCATTGGGACCCCCATCTTACCTGTGCATAATTGCCCTCGTGAAGCTGAATCAGTATGTTGAGGATTAGTGAAGGGATGCCCATATCTCCTAATATTTGCCACAACCTTTTCCTGGGAACCAAGTCAATAAAAGCGAGATAAAGACTGCCTCTGCCGATCACAACAACTTTCCAATATATAAGGAGCAGCCTGAATACCTGGTCAACCGTTCCAGTGTTGGCCCTGAATCCCGCCTGATATTGTGAGAGGATATCTTCTTCCTCAGCCCAAGATTGAATCCTCTGTAGCAGGACTCTGCCAACTACCTTCTGAATTGCATCAATCAGACTGATTGGTCTGAAGTTGGCAGGGTCCTCTCTGGCTCCCTTTTTAAAAATTGGGACCACCTCCGCCCCCTTCCAAGATTCTGGTACTGGGCAACCATTAGAAATAGAATTAATTAAAAGCAAAATGTACCGTGCCCAGTTTCGGGGGTCTGCGAGGAACAAGTCTCCTGGGAGGCCGTCAGGTCCAGGGGCTTTGGCGGGGACTATCCTTCTTATGGCAGCTTCTACTTCAACCAGCGAAAAAGGTTCGCTGTTGTTACCATCAGAGAAAGTATGAAAATGATCACATGGCCCTTCCAGGCAAACATCATCAGACCCAGAATAGAGTTTCCCAAAGTGATCGTACCAATCTTGGCTTGAAATATGGTTGGGAATTAAATCTGAATCCCTCTTATCCGCCCGTCTAACAAGGTTCCAGAAGAAATTGGTGTCCCTTGCTATGCTAGCGTCCTTCAGATCCTGCCAGCGAGTCTCGTCCCATTTCAGCTTTGCTTGAAGGCGAGCCGCTCTATACTCTTTTCTTGCGATTTTAATCAAAGGGCAGTTCTTGCTTCTAATTGCTAAGGCTAATGCCTGCCTCTTGTGCCTGCAATCCTTAGTATACCATGTCTGCCGACTCTTTGGTTGCACACCAGGTTTATTGCGCTTATTAGGTGCTTGGAAATATAAGCCTATCTGTTCAATTGTGCGCAAATGGATTGTAGGGACGTTTACCAGCCAATCTATGCCTGTTATTGCCTCCTGTAGTTCTAAAGTGTTCTTGCTCAGTACTTGCCTGGTTCCAGCTATTTTTGAGTCTCGTACAACGACCTTGCGCCATTTAAGGAACCTTCTACAATTTGAGGGGACCACCTCTTTGGTCAGGGATAGCATATGGGTACTCGGAGAAAGACAGGGGGGGACCCATGGAATCTTCATGTTCACACAAAGGGGGTTATGGTCGCTATCAGTGGTGGTACCCACTACCATGTCTATCATATATCCCCATAGCCTTACGTCTAATAAGACGTAGTCAATGCGGGAAGGGCAACTAGCTCTATTATAAGTATTAGCCCCCTGGCCGTCTGATAAAGTTCTGCCATTAGCTGCCCTCAAGCCAAACTCCAAGGTAAGTGCATTGAATTGGATTGCTATCTGAGACCATCTTTTAACAGGAGATATATTTAATGGGGGGACGGCCCATTTTCTGTCATCTTCCTCAACCCCCAACAGGTCCTCTGAGCTTAGAGGCTCAAAGGTACAATTAAAATCTCCTGCAACCACAACTCTAGAGTGAGATAGGCAACTGGATAAACCTTGTTCCAATAGCGTGACAATAGGTGATGGTTTGCCCCCTATGGTCCCCCTTATGTAAACGTTAAACAAGTCAAGAGTTTCTCCCCCCCTGGGTCCCTTAATAGTGAGCCTCAAGATGTCAGGACTCGCACTTTGTTGTGCGGTGATTCTGCAGCCCAAAGCGATGTTGACCCAAATGATCAAACCTCCCGAGGGGCGCCCTCTCCCCATGGTGGTAGCTGGTGAATGGAAACAAGTGTAGCCTGACTTATATAAAGGAACCAAGCTCCAAGTTTCCTGAAAAACACAAATGTCAGAGCCCTCTATCAGTTCGTTCCAGTGGGGCAATGACAATTTGCTGCTGAGCCCTGCAACGTTCCAGGAGATGATCTTTAGCTGTTGGGATAAAGCCGGAGCAAGGATTGTGTCTCTACTAGGGATATGTTGGCAAGGCGGCACTAGGGCAGGAGGCAAGACAAAGGAATCTAAGAGTGTGGAGGGATTAACCTCCTGAGCCCTCAGTGTATCAATAGAATGGTTGCTTCGGCCAATAGTTCCCGGGATATTTGTCAGTGGCTCGGGACCTATACGAGGGATTAAGTTATTTTGGAGACTGTGTTTGATCATTGAAGGGATAATGTGTACTTCCTGATGTAGCTGGAATTCGCGTTGCAGTCAATCGATGGCTTCCAAGGGAGTCCCTCCACTTAGGGCCATCGATGGATGCTTGTCATGTGGCCTGGTTACTGGTGTTATTGGAAATCGCTTGAACTGTATAGCTGAGGAGCCTGGAGGGCAAGTACGGTACTCCAGTGCGAGAAGATTTTCGGCCAAATCGGCCTTAGACAGGGTAAGCTCAATGCAGTCCAGAGGTTGGGTGAAGGACGCGCATCTCCGAGCCCTGACAATGTCTTCTCGTATAACTGAGCGGCAGCCCCTAACGTGGCGAATCCAGTGTATGGATTTGTTGATTAGGGAGTCTTCATTTTCGTAGCCGCCCGTTAGGTCTAACTTGGGGACATTAACCATAAAAACTTTTTGCACCTGCAGGTAAGAGGTGGTTACTGAGTAGCTTCTCTGAGGGTGATCTGGTTTTTAGGTGTGTTGGCTTTGAGATAGTCTGCCTGTTTTAACTTAGAAGTTGGGGGGACATGCTTAAATGTTACTGTGGGGGATGGAGAGGGTCCATTTCCTATTGGGCCTCTTTCTTTATGAGTAAGTGAGCATGCCCGGTGGGCCTGTGGACATTGTTCATACACGGGGTGTGCAGGCTGCTTGTGGGGTATGTCCTTTGAAGATAGGAGTTTGACCGTGATGATAAGTTCTTCGATCATATGTCTCATAGTTCCTATCTCCAGCCTAAGGGAGCTGACAAGCTGAAGAATGTCATGTGACGGTGGGGTTTGCTCTTCAATAATCTCAATAGGAGTTGTAAGAGGTGGTTGGGACATCTCATACCCAGAGGCGTCGGGCATATCTGCCAAAGCTGCAAACCTATTTGAGCAGGTGATGGAGGGACCAGGTTGACTCTCATTAATACTAATAGGAAGAGTTGAAGGATGGGAAGAAGAGTCATTCACCTGTCCTACTCTAAGCTCCAATGATGTATCTTTACTATGTGTTGATGCTCCCTTCCGGAACATTGTGGGAATAATAGTTGAGCGGGGAGGGCTGGCGCTTTTGGGGGGGGATTGGTCGTTGGTGTGGGGAGCTGTTAATTCTGCTTCTAGGATGCCTTCACATTCATTAATAAAGGTGTCAATTCTATCCATCACGCAGTTGTTAGCAGCATGTTTGTGGACTTTCCTTGCCTTTTTCCCCTTTCCTACCCCCCGTTAGTGCCATTTCCCGCCCCTGCTCCCACCATTGATTTCCTTTTGCCCATGTTTTAGCCCGTGATAATTGTATATAGCTCGTTGCTTACAGTGACTCACGAGATAACTATAGCCCCAACGTCCAAAATCAAATATTAAGTTTGCAGAGATTATTTTATAAGTCCAGTGGCCCAGCTTAGAATTTATAGTCATAGAGTCTTACTGGTATCTTCTTTAAAAAAAAAAAGAATCTCTGCGGAAATCGTTAGGGCTTAGCACAGTACCTTATCATATTGCAAGTAGGTCTGCGTTGCTGCTCAGGAGTTGGGTGAAAGAGGGATGGCCCTGCCCTGCCTCTTCCTGGCAATGACTGTCAAGGATGGGCCCGCCCGCACGCGTCCCATGCCGCGGTAAGTGTTGGCCCTTTTTGTAGCGCTGGCTGGTGGCGAGGTGCTCCTCCCTCCAGGGAGAGCAAGGTAGTCTGGGGCTTGGAGTCCCCTCCTGCGCGGCAACAGTGGCAGCAGTGGCGGGTTGAAGGTGCGTCCCGCGCCGTGGTAAGTGTTGGCGCTTTTTGTAGCGCTGGCTGGTGGCGAGGTGCTCCTCCCTCCAGGGAGAGCAAGGTAGTCGGGCGCTTGGAGTCCCCTTGTGCGCGGCAACAGTGGCAGCAGTGGCGGGTTGAAGGCGCGTCCCGCGCCGCGGTAAGTGTTGCCGCTTTTTGTAGCGCTGGCTGGTGGCGAGGTGCTCCTCCCTCCAGGGAGAGCAAGGTAGTCTGGGGCTTGGAGTCCCCTCGTGCGCGGCAACAGTGGCAGCAGTGGCGGGTTGAAGGTGCGTATATTTCTGTTTGCGTATGGTGCTTATGTGGGCAAGAGCCAATTCTTGAGTAGTTTTTTGAAGATAAGGTGGTTGTCCGTGGATCTTATGTTGGGGGGTAAACAGTTCCATAGTTTGGCTGCTTGAACAGAGAAGGATGTGCCACCCATGTTTTTTTCCTTTTATCTTGGGATTTTGAGGCGAGGTGCCACTCTAGAGCAGAGGTTCCTTTGTTGAATGTGTTTGGTGATTCCTGATGAAGAGCGGTCCCATTCCATGTATCGCTTTGTGGTTGATACAAAGCAGCTTGAACGTGGATCTTCTGGCAACCAGTAACCAATGCAGGGCTTTCAAGGCAGGTGAGATGTGGTCTTGCGGTTTGATATGCAAGAGTAGTCTGGCAGCCAAGTTCTGAATCCATTGTAGTCTTTTCATGGTTGTTAAAGGTGATCCGTGGTAGAGGCTATTGGCTTAATCGAGTTTGGACAGAACAAGGGAGATGGTAGCTTGGACCTTGTGTGGAAATCCCAAATGAGGGAAGATTCGTCACAGCGTTTTTATTGTGACAAAAGCTTGATCTTGCTAGTTTGTCCACTTGGGCATTCATTGATAGCTTGGAGTCCATATTCATTCCGAGGTTTCTTACTTCCTTCGATACTTTAGGTGGTGATCCCAGTTCATCAGGCAAGGCGGCAAGTGGGTCATAATGTTTCCAATCGCCACACGTCAGTATTTCCGTTTTGGAAGCATTCAATTTGAGATGGCTCCAAGTCATCCACTGATCCACGGCTTTGAGACAGCTGAAAATTGGAGAGTTTCCAATGTCTTTGGGGCATTCCATTTGAAGGAGTATTTGTGTGTCATCTGCATAGGTATAGCACGTGAGGTGAAATTGATTGATCATAGTGTCTTTGTTTCAAAGTATCATGGTCAACCATGTCAAAGGCAGCCGAGAGGTCCAAGAGGAGTAGCGCAGCAACCCCGTTGCGGTCAACTGTGTTCTTCAGGTCATCCCAGATGGCAAGGAGGGCAGAGTCTGTGCCTCTTCCCGGACAGAATCCTGTTTGGAAGTCTGAAAGTATGGCATTCTCTTCAATGAATTGTGACATCTGGGCGAACGCTGCTCTTTCTATCAGTTTGCCCATTAAAGGTTCATTTGTAATGGGTCTGTAGTTGTCAGGGTTCAGCGGGTCCAAGTTTGTTTTCTTCAGTAAAGGGCGTATGTATGACTTTTTGAGTTCTTCTGGAAATATTCCGGTAGTTAAGGAATCGTTGATGATTCTTCTTACTGGAGTAGCAGCAGAGGTTGTTAAAAGAATTGTCTTGAACGTTTGCTTCTATTAGTATCATTTTGACTGCCCTACCATAAAAAAGTGAGGCAGGGCATCATGGGGGCAGCATTAGGGTCTCAGTCAGGCTGGTGGGTAGGGGCCCAGGCCTCAGTTCATTATGCTATGCCAATTTGACTAAGAGCTGTGCCTGACATCTTTAAATTCCTCCTCCCTATCTCGCATGGAGCCTCCGTAAACATTTGATGCAGACTATCTATAGGTGATCATTTAAAAAATGATATGCAGGAAGAAGATATCACTCTGTGAGTTGGCCTTCTTTCTTAATCTCTCTGCGTTCCCAACATATCCTGATTGTCTTTCCATGCTGCCTTTTCTGAAGCTTCCTCCACGACATTTTTTTTAGTCTGCGGCCCCATATCCCAGGATAAATTCAGGCCTCGTTGAAATCATGAGAACTGAGTGTACCATGAACAAATCTTTTGGAGTTATGTTTTTTAAATGTGTAGGAAAGGAGAGCCAAGAAGAATACACCAGTTGCACCTGTTCTAACCCCATAACGAAAATAGCATGACGAAGCCATGAGGCCCAGCTTGTATAACAGATTTACATAGTAAAACACAGCATATGGGAACCCATACACATATAGAGCCCACAAAACTGCATACAGAAATTACATCTCTAGAGACACGAGTTAATACAGCACTCACATACAGACAAAAACAGACATATGGGCAACCATGCACACAGGCATACAGACACCCATCCAGACAGAACAGCAAACATAAAGGCATCCATGCACTTAGCCCGACATGCAGTATACATAGTCACCATTACCAGCCATGCAGACAGACTAACATATACAGGCCCCCGTGTACACCTGCTTACAGTGTTATCAATTTGTGCCTGTGTGGCTCCATGTGTGTGCCTCTGTTTGTAATCCATATACAAAGTCAAATTTTTCTGGAGCTGGAAGTGGTATTTTCAAACCTTTACTAGTCGCCGTTTTGAAAGAATGGCCTACTGGTATAGGGAAGTGTTAGTTTACAGTTAGAGGTCCCTCTGTCCATCTATGGATTTCGATCTCACAAACACCTAGAGCTAAATTCTCTTCTCTGTTAAAATCTAACAAATGTTATGGATGGGAGGTGCAGTCTTTGGTGTCAATGATAGGTGGTTTATTATGCTTGATGTTGATCAACAAACATACAGGCAAACAGACCCACAGTCCTGCCCAACCTTAACCCTCATACTCTGAGCCATTTCGTAGCAATTAAATTAAAAGAATGAACTTTCTGTCTCTTTCAATCATCACCTTGCCTTTTCTGTCTCATCACTCTCTCTTTACCTCTCTACCAATCTCTACAACTCTATGTACGTATCACAGTTCTCACTCTATCACCTAGATTTACCCAACCTCACTATCAATAGGCCTGTCTTCCCCCCACGTCTGTCTACCTCTCTCTCATGACCTCACCTCTATCTCTCCATCAATCGCTATCCCTACCTCTACATCTCTACATCTCTACATCTCTACCTCCTAACCCCTCTGTCTTACTCAACTGTCTATCTCAACTAGCTCTCTGCACGTACTGTTCTGTTTCCATCTCACATCTTGTGTCTCTCCTCCATTTGCTTGAAGTCTCTCTCAACCATCTCATTCTCTTTACCTCACCTCTGTCGCTCTGTCTATATATATGAAACCTTTTTTAACCCTCTTACTTTCCCACGCGTTTGACTCTAACTTATTTCTCTCTGTCCCTCATCCCTCTCATCATCTCATCTATCTCTATATAAATGTCCACTGTCTTTCACTACCAAACGTCTCACCATTTGTTTGCTACCTGACTTTTCCACCTCTTCTTTCTCCCTCTTCCTAGTCCTATTCCCTCAATACTTTACTCTTTCTTTCCTTTTCTATCTATTTTCTCTACCAGTACCTTCTACCTTCTCTCTGCCTCATCTGTCTCTGCACCTCTTCTGTTTTTCAGTTTACCATCCCTACCTCACCTCACTCTCTCTACCGCCTTATTTGTACATTGCTATTACTCACATGGCTCTACTTCTTTCTTTATCACACAACACACTTTATTTCTCGCCCTCTGTTTCTCTCACTCTCTCTTCCTATCACAATATCAACCTCCCCACTCTTTCTGTGCCTCATCTATGTCACCCTACTTTAACTCTTTTATCTCAACAGCTCATCTCATTTCTACCCTTCACACTTTTCCTTTCTTCCCTTCTCTCACTCATCACTCTCTTTACCTGACCTGTCTTTTCTTATGCCTCTTCTCATTTGCCCCTCTCTTTTTCTCACAACTCTCTCTACCTTGCATCTCTTTATACATCTCTCACTACAATATCTATTATCTACTTTGTCTCTCGCTGCCTTTATGTCTAATTCCCTTTTCTTTCTTTCTTCAGTCACTGTATTTTCCTACAATTAAAAGCATTTAATAGTAAAAGTGTGCATATTTTGAATAAACTGTAAAATTGACGGTTTGGGGAGAAAATGTTAGCATTGTGAACGATATATTTAAAGCTAATGTTTAAATGACAATCACTGCTGCAGTCTGAGAACATAGGCTGAATGATTGATGTAACCTTTATGTATGTATGTGTATGATATTTCTGTAGCACGAACCTAGCCAATAGCAGTAAAGCGCTGTCAGGGACCAAAGACAAGCATGAAGTCAAATAGTGATAGGAGTTGTAGGTGGGTTGTGGATTGTTCATGTACTGTGATGTAATGTTCTTTTAAAAGGTGAGTCTTCAACTCCTTCCTAAATTGAAGCAGCGTTGCATAGGTTTGGGAGGGAAAGACAAACTGTTTCCAGATCCTGGGTGCATAGATGGAAAAGCCCTGCTGCTTTTCTTTTCATTTTTACACTTCTTAGTCTGCTGTCTGATCATGCCTGGGCTGCCAGTGGGTGAGAACCACCGGAGATGGTGAGCTGGTCTGCAAAATTAGTGGGGGTGTTGGTCGTGATAACTTTGTAAATGATGCAGCTAGTTATAAAGATGATGTGGGTCCGCAAATGGAGCCAATGCAGTTTCATCATGTTGTAGGTGATGTGATCATATTTCTTCAGGCTGTGGATGAGATGTGCTGCAGAATATAGGATGCGTGTAAGGAGTGCCATTGCTGCATCTCGGAGGCAATGGAACAGGGTATTACTACCGTCCAGATGCAAGAGTATGAGGTCGCTTTCTGGAAGAAACAGTTTCACTTCTTCAGAAGCAAGAGCTGGTACCAGGTTGTCTTGGTTTTTTTTACAATGTGCTCTCCAAACCTGTAAGAGCTCTGTAGATTAGTAGTAGCACTGTGTATGAGCCTGTAAAACATGTGGCTCTGTTGTGTATGCATAAAATTGTGAGATGCCTGACATTTGTATTTTCCCACTCTTCTGAGACATTATCTGGCATAACCCCTCAACTCTCCAAATACTATGGAGAGAGTGAGGTTTGCAAACTTTGTTTGCTTGCCTAGTGCAATGCTCTGCACTTTAAAACATCACCAGACACCACTTTTCTGAGTTTAAACATTTGCTGTAAAGACTGCCTTACTCTGTTCTATCTCACTCCATTCTGCATTGATGTTTGTTATTTATATTTAGAGCACAAAGGGGATGTGTTTGGGAGGGAGTACTTTTTTGTGATCTTTCAAATCTGCAAGAGTATCAGTGAGCTAAAATTAAGGAGACAGTGGTCTGAAAGCATATAAATAATCAGTCCACAATGTGCGCCCACTTCAGGGCAGGTGGCGGGTGTGTGTGTGTTTTTTTGTATGCTTAGGGTTGTTATTTATTGATAAGGTACATACATCTTTTCAGGCTTATAATTTTGGTAATTGGAACATATTGGCAATGATGTGTGGAGTGAAATAATTGGTAATGGTCGGATTTTCGGAGGATTATTGGTGGACACCTTTTGAGTATCAGCATATCCACTAGTCCCCACAGGTATGACATGAATATGTATCAGTTGAAACCATTTATGTTTATTAAGTTCAATTGTTTTATTGTGTTAACATTAAAATCCAGTCATAGTACACTGATGCTTTTGGTCAGAAAAGCTTTAAAATGTACTCCCACTCTTCAGAGAGATTATCTGGAATAACCCCTACCATTGCTTAGTGGACCAACAGCAACCCTACCTACGAAGTTATCTTATAATAAAATCCTTAAATCATATATAATTGAACCACGTGCCATTTGCCATTATTTTGCTAAAGATTTCACAGAAATGACCCCAAATCTACAGTAAATCCATATTTAAATTAGATCCCCATTTGATTAATGTGATCACTCTAATATGTTTTATGCAACCTGTGAGGGACCCTCAATTCTCCTGTAAAACTGGCTTTAAATTGTATTCTGTTTTGTGCAAGTTTGTTAGCTAATGTGCTTAAGTTGTAAGACTGGCCGCAATTATTTTCAGTAATCTTTCGGAATATCCACAGACCACTGTTTGCAAAGTGTCACTTACATCCTCCAAACGCCCTCGGGGAACAGACTGTAGCAAAATATACAGGATGAAAATAAACTGTCTGTTTTCAAATATCACCAAAATTAAAGATTTTTTTAAAACAGATTTCGCAGATACAAACCATTATTTCCCGTCAGAACCACCTCTTGTTATTATGTGGGGCCATGCCCCCCCAAACCTCTGGCTACAGGCCTGATTATAGCACAAGAAGGTGATGTCCTCCTGCCCCCATTCAAAGCATAACATCTTCCTCACACAGGCTGTACACATCATGCAGGCATGAACTTGCTAAGTGGCTGCTCTACATCCTAGGAACACCAACACTCACAGAAACCGGACGTGCACATTTACACACAACCGCACAGCATCAAAACACACATGGACACACCATATGCCAGTGTCAAAACCAAAAGAAGAGAATTATATGCAGCAGTTTCACTTAACTCCTAAGCAGTATAAACAAATGTACCATTATATAGTGCCAAGAATCAGACTGAATGTACTGGACACAGTAAAGCCGACGAGTAGTTTCCTTTTACCCAATGCAACGATTCGCGCTGTGTTAAACATAAAGATTAGAGGATCCCTAAAATTGACACATCCACCTGGTCTCACTGTAACGTAGCTGAACTGTCCCTGGAGATAACGCTAACCCAACTAAACGTCCCATGGTGCTTGAAATAACAATATCTCCAGTATGAAATGGAACTCTTGGCTTTCCTTTTTGTCTTTCTCTGAAACCAGGAAGATGGATAACACTCCAACCTCTCTTGCATCCATGTTCATGAAAAGGTAGATATTCCACACAGTCCCAATTCTAGGTCTCCAGTACTAGGGAAACTTAGCCCGTACAAAGCAATATCAGGGCATGACCAAACTCAAGGTAGGAGTACCCACCGTCGCACACCACCAGACCGTGATGCCCTGTGAGACACAGCATGTCCGCTGAGTCTCATTCCCGGCAGCATACAGATGTGCATGCCTCCACTACAACAACTGTCCCTGAAGAGAATATTGGAAGCCTTACTATAGTCCAAGTACATCATAGCTCAGCACTTCAGACCTGGGCACCTCTTGCCCCATCACTCTGAAAATGCATCTGTTCAACTTATGGGTGCACATGACTCCTATCTCTCGCTGACCTGCATCTCTTTTCCAAAGGTACCCATTGAGCTTGTGGGACTACATTCATAATCTCACTTATTTATTTTTCAGAAATACCTGGTGAGTAGTATTTTCGCTCAAAGAGGCTACTAAAGATATACAAGTGCCTCGTGCCACCTCCTTCTCATTTCGGTGAACAATTCACCAGAGTATGTTGTGCAGATCCTCGGTGAGCACCACCTCGCAATCTGACCCTAGTCTGCACCGCCCCAGCAGTACTATGATGCTCCTGGATAGTGCACGCCATATTTCTATGTGCATCCTATCAAATAGTTCCAGAGCACCTTACTATCAGCATTCAAGAGTGTCGACCAGCACACAGACAAGGCCGCGATATTACTCTGGCAACCCGTCTTCTCGACTCATGGCACACATGCACCAGCTGTTCAGTGTCAACCACCACTATGCAAGAGAAACAAGATGGCAGTGCAACAAACCCTGCATCAGGGGCAGAGCACAGTGAAAATCTAAATGTTATATTACCGAAGATGCTAATAAGTCAGACAATCCAAATGCCACTGATCCAGCGGTATACCAACAACAGATACTCCACTACCATATACTCACCTGGGCCCATAAAACACACAAATTGAGTTAACTGCTGGAGTGTCAAAGTTTTATATTTATACTTCACAATATTCTAGATTAGTTATTTAATATTCCTAACTAACCTTTCACTGATAAAAAGTTCTTTCCTCTGGTCGATGGACCATTAGTTGAACTAGTTGATGGTGATAATTAACATAACCCTTAACTATTCTTTTGTTTGAAGTAAATGATCACAGACTCAGGAAGGTTTAAAATCTTTATCTAAATTAAATGCATGTGAACCATTTCAAAAATACAGTGCAGTCACCATCATTCTTAGGAGAGAAAATTCAATTGATTAAACATCAAGCATTTATTTCGGACTCATACAATAATTAATGCTCAGAAAGGGAGAGGACAGAGAGAAAAGAACATTTGCAAATAGCGTGAAATTATAGTTACCAAGAATGGTGTGAAAGACCAACCCCCTGGCCAAAGGGCTGGTAAGGGTCCCCCAGGATAGGTCAGGAGACAAAGACTTCAGGACAGGTATCAGGACAGGATAGTTGACATCTCCAGAATACCGACGATTGTGCCCCACCCCTCTCTGACACTCTCTTCCTCCTCGAGATTCTTCCGCGATCTTCTGATCTAACCCAATTAAGTTAGGATAGAAAGTTCTTCTTCAGAGTCTGCACTCGGTTCTTCATCAGCATTTCATAGCATCTCTCCCAGCAACAGCATCTCCGACTCACAGCATCTGGACAGACAGCATCTCGACCCCCGACTTCTTACTAACTAACTAAAGCTACCTTAATTATACCTTTGTTTCTTCATGTTCCACCCACTAAAGTTTCAATATCGTAAAAATACGAAATATGATTGGCCAAGCAAGGGGGTAAGCTCCATCACACCATGCTTACATGTCTTTAAAATTAGTTCAACCACTGTTCGCAAACCCTTCCCCTTAATTTTTATTCATGTATTGGGTTCCCATACGGTTTTACATTTTACTTGCAATATTATTATAACTTTATGAATAAGAGTCTTCATCGTTGAACTTTTCACCACCCGTTCTCAGGGTATGTCACTGGTGACCTTGGCTGACGTTCAACCTCTAAGTCATCATTCCGGGTTAACTTTCAGTGGACATGCGCAGTCGCTTCATCACTCAGCTTAATTCAGTTATGTGTGAGAGGCCCAAATACGCACTAATAATAAAGTCAGAAAGACAAATATTAATTTCACAAATAAATGGTCACACTGTATACCTCCCACATCTACTCTGTTTCCCTTTTCTTATTAATATTTTTCCCGCATTAGCATTAGTAAAATAGCTTGTTTTAGTTTCAGCTAAGCAGATGCCATGCACGCGAGTCTTCAAGACTCCATTTTAGTGTCTTCTGCTCATGCGCTAGAATTTCCCTCCAAGTTACCTCGTCACACTGCGTAGATGCAGTTGACGCATTCGCACAACAGTTTCCCCGTTTAAAGCGGTATTAGTCCGTCTTCATTGTTATCCGTATTAATACACACATAAGCAAGCTTCACTAACCCGCGTGTTTATGTGGTGCGTATTAGTTATTCACAAATTATGTTTAGTAACTTGTTAATGAGTTAAACGAGTGGATTGCCTCCGAGCAAGTCTCTTTCTTACGAGACCTTGCTCCATCAATCCCCTCTCTGAAGGCATTTTGAGCCATCACAAAATTACCCATCCCTTCCCAGATGCCAACTTTAGCACATATCAGTTTTCTCCTTCTCCTCTCCTCATGTCATCAGTTACTTCTTTTCCTTCTAAATCTTTCATCTTTTTGTACAGCTTTCCTTTCATTTCCTCTAACTGAATTTCTTCATATTCCCTCTTTTGTTTCTTTCCTTTTCCTTCCCTCTCTGCATGTATCCTTCTCTTTCCCTTGCTTCTGCAACATTTACATGTGACCATTACTGTCATTACTATTGTTATTATCACAACTACTGGTAATATTATTTGACCTATAAAACTCTTTCCAAAATTAGTAAACCAATTCCCTATTGATGTTATACTTTTTGTTAATCTTCCCCATACACTGTCAACCTCCAGTTGGGTCAAGTCATTATGCATTCTTGTAATATTTCTAATATACCCTTTAATTTCCTTACTTTTGTCCGGAATGTAAGTGCAGCAATGTTGAATTTTCAACATACCACAGACTCCGCCATCTTTAGCCAATAAAATATCAAGAGCAAGACGATTTTGTAAAACCATAGACCTTATTGCAACCATCTCTGTATTGATCATTAAGAATCCTCCGGCAGTATCTGTAGAAAGACGATCAACTTTGGTTGACAATTTGCAAATTTTACGTGAATTTAGAGTGACTACAACTGAGGGTATCAATGCACTAAATATATCACTTACTATTTCAGAAAAACTAGCTCTTCTTCTCCGTGTTAGTCCATTAGATTTTTCATTGATTCCATTGATTCTGTCTACATGGTAGATCTTTGGAAAAACTATTCCAAAATAACAGCTCCCATACCATCTTGCAGGTAACCTATAATAAGCATTATTCCTGCATACATAATAAATTCATGGAAATACAGGATCTGTTCCCCCTTTTAGTTCCCACCCTCCTAAAATTAGGAAGTTGTGTTCACATTCACTGGAACCAATGAAATTGTTATTATAATCTGTCTTTAACCTATGAAGGCAGAATTTTCCCCTTTTCACAAAGTCTAGGGACATCGCAGCATGAGCTTCGCCGTTTGCATAAATTCCTTCTTTCTCAGCCCATGGAGGTACATGGGATTTCTGCTCAGCAGCTTTCTTTGTTAAATCCTGTCTCCTTTCTTCTACTAAATTCAAAAACTCTTTTTCTTCTTCACGTAATATACATGTTAGGTTATCCTTGTGTGCTTGTGCTATATCTATTGAACTCATTGTTAAGAAGAATTCACCCATGAACTGTGCATTTTTACTACTTAATACTGGATTCATATTCTTTCTAATAGGCAATTCTGAAAACACTACTTCTAAGTTTGAATAAAAATACTGAAGTTTCTCTGTTACGTAAAATGAACTTGATAAAACACTACATGATAAACCATATGTTAAGGGTATATGGTGATAAGTCACCCCTTCTGACACTGATGAGGGTAACTTCATACGAACATAACAATTACTAATCTCCATCGTATTAACATACTGAAATAACAATTTAGTTAGTAAACACATTTAAAGACGAATCATTGTCTGATTCATTATGATAGTTTATCTCATCCTCTACCCCTATTTCTATTTTAGTTCCCTTTATTCTATCTATTTTCTCATTAGTAATTGTACTATTCTTGTTACTTGTTTCCATTAACAAAGGTACTCCTATTGTTAGGAATAACCATACTAATACTACTAGTATAATACTACATAAGCAAAATCTTAAACATTTTCTTTTTAAACTTCGTTTCGGTCTTTCAGTGTCTTCAACTTCTGCCATTTTAATGAGAGAAAATGTATTTTCTCTTTTTTTTTCTTTGTCTAAATTTTCTTAAAATCTTGGGGCATATTAGCAAGATCCACGTTAAAATTATCGCCGTTTTAGCGGCAGGAAACTGCCGCTAAAACGGCGATAATGGGCTTGCTAATATGCGTTATAGAATTCCAATAGAAGCCCAGGTTTGATGTGCAGGACATCTAACCTGGGCTTCTATTGGAATTCCATAATGCATATTAGCAAGCCCATTATCGCCGTTTTAGCGGCAGTTTCCTGCCGCTAAAACAGCGATAATTTTAACGTGGGTCTTGCTAATATGCCCCCCAGTCTTTTATTTTAAGGAGGTCTTAATTTGCTTTCATCAATCTGTGCAACATGAACTCTTTCGGATTCTTCACATAAATCTAAGTTTTCAAATTCTTCAAGTATAACATAGGTCCACTCAGGGGCCTTGTATTTTCTGTTCAGAATTCTCAATCTTGGGCTTCTTTGTGTAAGTTTTACTAAGGTTTGTTTAGATTGTGTCTGACTTGTAACTTCATTTACTTGCTCTGGTTTCTTTTCTGATTTTCTTAGATAATATTTTAGTCTCTTCACTCCTTCTGGCCAATTGTCTCCTTTTCTAACTCTTTTGACCTGGACTGCACTTTCACCTTCTCCGTCTCCTTCTAAAGTTCTTTTATTTTCACTTAATCTGGGCACAATCTGTTCTTGTTCTTCTTCTTTTTCTTATTGTATTTGTTCTGTATTTTCTGTATTTGGATCTTCCTCTACTTGCACCTGTTCAGGTCTTATTATAGTTTGTTCTTCTTCAGCCTGAACTTGTTCTTCTAGATCTATCTGATCCTGTTCAGGTCTTATTCAGGCCTGGGCGTAGCTCGCGGAGTTTTGCTACGCGGAACTCAACGAAGTTACAAAAAAACTCCGCGAAGTTCCGCGAGTGGCGGAGTGTAGTGCAAACTGCAGTTTGTGCTGGTATTCCTGCCGCTAACTTACCGTTCGCGATCGCGAACTTACCGTTCGCGATTGCGAGCGGGGAAAAAACTCTGCTGCACATCGCGAAGTGGAGTTTTCTGCACTCCGCGAGCTCCGTGAAGTGCGGAGTGCAGAAAACTCCGCAAACTCCGCGAACGGAGCGAAGTTCACCGCCCAGGCCTAGTCTTATTTCAACTTGTTCTTCTTCTGCCTGAACTTGTTCTTCTAGATCTATCTTTCCCTGCTCAGGTTTCTGAATAGCTTTGTTTATTTCTACCAGAGTGTGTTCTTCTTTCCCTGTCTTTTCCTTTCTACCTTCCTATCTCTTTAATTCAGTTGTTCTTCTTGTTTCGACAACAGCATCAGATATTTTAATCACTGGTATCCACTCTTCTTGACTTGTACTTGGATGTTCGTCATATAGTTGTCTTTCAGAATCTATTGCTCTAGATTCTTCAGCTTCACAACTTTCAACTTCTGACGCCTCAGCTTGTTCAGTCAGTGGCTGCTCTTGTTGTTCAGATGGGCTCGGAACTCTTCTGGTATGACTAGCATGAATCCAATTGGGTAAACCTGCACACTTCACTGCTGTGGTAGTGACTAGTATGACTTGACGTGGTTTATCCCACCTGGGTGCTAGACACGACTTCCTTGCGTGTTTCTTCACTAACACCCAGTCTCCAGGATTCAAATCATGCGCTTGGTCTGGCTGCCTTTCAACTGCGTCTTCTCCAACCTGATGAGAGACAGAACGCACCATTTCAGCCAATCCTTTGCAATAGTCCAATACCAGATCATCAGTTATATTCATCAATTTATTTCCAGGAATAAATGCTTGTCTCATTGCCCTTCCCATGAGTACCTCATGTGGACTCAATCCTGTTTTTCTGTCAGGAATACTTCTGAGACCCATCAGTACAAGAGGCAATGCATCTGGCCATTTCAGCATTGTGGATGCGCACACCTTCCCTAATCTTGATTTGATTGTGCCATTAAGCTGTTCAACTATTCCAGAAGCCTCTGGACGATAAGCACAGTGCAGTTTTTGTTCAATGTTAAATGCAGCACAGATTAATCGAATTATCTCATTATTAAAATGAGGTCCTCTATCTGATTCCAAAGTGACTGGAAAACCGAAACGAGGTATCAACTCCCTCAATAGTAGTTTAGCAACTGTGAGACTGTCATTTCTTCTAGTGGGGTATGCCTCTACCCATCTTGAGAACAGGCACACTATGACAAGTACATATTTCAATCCATTGCAAGGAGGCAACTCAATGAAATCTAACTGCAGTCTGGTGAAGAGTCCTTCTGCCTTTCCAATCTTTTCCCAACTAACCACTGTCTTCCTGCCTGGGTTCTGCTGCTGACAGATTAAGCATCTTTGGCAAAGGCTCTCTGCGACTACCCTAAACTTCGGATTGTGCCAGCTCTGTCTGAATAATCTGATCATCGAATCCCTGCCAATGTATGTTGTCCCATGGTATACTCTTGCCATTTGTGAGAGTAGACAATCTGGCATGACTGGTCTGCCATCTAAGTACACCCACACTTCATCTTCTGTTCTTTTTGTACAAGCTGATTTTATCCAGATTTCCTTTTCTTTTTCCTCAACTTTTTCCTGTAACTGTCTGACCTCATCCCATGTTTCTGGAAATGAGAAAAACATAAGTTGGCAGCTGGTTTCACCCGTTTCAATTTTTCTGTTAATTGACATTGTATTTCTTGCACAGTGTCGAGCAATTTGGTCTGCATATCTATTACCGGCCGTCACATAGTCATTTCCTGACTGATGTGCAGCGCATTTAACAACTGCTACTTCTTTTGGCAATTGTAATGCTTCCAACAAATCCTTTACATTTTTACTATTTCTGATAGGAGACCCTGAAGAAGTCAGAAATCCCCTCTGCATCCAGAGTCGGCCAAAGTCATGCACAACTCCGAAACCATATTGACTATCCGTAATTATGTTTATTCTCCAATTTTTCCCCTTTTTGCATGCCTTTGTTAAGGCCACCAATTTGGCTACTTGTGCAGACTTGACTCCCGGTAAACAGGATGCTTCAACTACCCCTGTTATTTTGCATACAGCATATGCAGCACTTAATCCTCCTCCTTCTGTTCTTAGACATGATCCATCCACAAACAATTCATGATCAGATTCCTTCAATGGTGTTTCCTTTATGTCTGGGCGGGGCTTACTACACATTTCAGTCACATCCAGACAATCATGATCAATCTCATCTTTCACTTCTTCACAACATGGATCTGGTAGTAGTGTGGCAGGATTAATTATTGTACATCTTATCACTGTCACATTTTCTGCTCCTAAAATCACTCTTTCATACTTAGTCAGCCGACTAGGAGTGAGATATTGTGTTCGCGTTCTTGTCAAAAGAATCTCAACTGAGTGTGGAACGTAGACTTTTACAGGATGTCCCATCACTATTGACTCACTTTGCTCCAGACTCATACAGGTAGCAGCTACTGCTTTTAAGCAGCCAGGTAAGGCTGAGGCCACTGGATCCAAGGTGGCAGAGAAATACGCCACTGGACGTCGGCTCAGTCTATGTCTCTGTGTTAAAACTGAAAGTGCACAATTTTCTCTCTCACAACAAAACAGCGCCAATTCTTTTGAATAATCAGGCATGCCCAAAGCAGGGGCCTCACATAGACAGTTTCGTAGTTTTACAAAGGCTTCCAAACATTCATCATTCCAATCAATTGGATCTTTTGCTCTTTTCCGAGTTAATTGTATCAATGGCTTTGCTAGCATGGAGAAGCTATTCAACCACTGCCTACAGTACCCAACCACTCCCAGAAACATTCTCATCTCCTTCTGTGTCTGAGGTAGCTGCATTTCTTTGATTATTTTTATTCTTTCCGGTGTCACTTTTCTAACTCCTCTTTCTATTTTATGCCCTAAATATCTAACTTCTTGTTGACAGAACTGCAATTTTTCTGGAGACACCTTGTGTCCTCCTTCGGCCAAATGGTTCAGTAATGCAATTGTGTCAGTGACACAATCTTCTCGTGTTTTTGATGCCACCAATAGGTCATCAATGTACTGAACCAGAACTGATTTCCCGGGCATAACTAATGACTCCAGACACTTTTTCAGTATCTGATTGAAAATTGAGGGACTCTCTGTGTACCCTTGAGGAACTCGGCACCATGCCAAGATACGATCCTCAAACCGGAAGGCGAAGAGATACTGGCTGTCTGGGTGCAAAGGAATAGAAAAGAATGCTTGACACAAATCAATTACTGTAAACCAGCCTGCATTCCAGGGTATCTGATAAAGGATCACTGCTGGATTTGGCACTACTGGGCAACAAGGCACTACAATTTTGTCGATCTTTCTCAAATCTTGCACTATCCTGTATTTTCCGCTAAGCTTTTTAATTCCCATTATTGGCGAATTACAAGGACTACCATCATCTCTTTTAAAATGCCTTGTTTAATCATTCAATCTATTTCTGGAGCAATTCCTGCTTTCACTTCTGGACTCATTTTGTACTGTCGTGTGTTTGGATAAACTGCACCTTCTTTCACCGTCACTTTAACTGGATCTACATTTGACATCAACCCAATATCTTTTCCTGTAAAATTCCACACTTCTGGATTCACTGTGGTTCTCAACTCTTCCGGCAATTCACTTTCAGTTATCAATGAAAACATCTCGACTACTTCTGTACCTTGCTTAGCTAGCATCATTTTGTATATAACATCTTCATCAGGGGTTTGGAAAGCGACACCATCTGGTGTACAGTAGATCGTGCAGTTCATTTTGCACAATAGATCTCTTCCCAACAGATTTACTGGACTGGAATCGCAAACTACAAACCGATGCATATCTTTAAAATTTCCAATATGTACCTCCATTGGTTTTGTGATTGGGGTTCTAATCTGTTGATTTGACACTCCTACAATTTGGATAGATTCTCCAGAGAGGGGTAGGTTTGGGATGTCTTCTGTTCTCACAGTAGACCGGGTAGCACCAGTATCCAATAGAAAAGTGATATCATTACCTTCCACTTTCCCATCAATAAATGGACCTGTCTGATCTAGGGCAAGGATGCGCCAAGCACGCACTCCTCTTCCTCCCCCCTCAGGCACCATCATTGCACGTAGTCCGAATTTTCTTCATCATTCTGCAAAAAATACTGTGTAACCACTCTGTTATTCTTACCACTTTCTCCATGAAATCCGGTGTTCGCACTGTACTTTTGAGAGTTCACAAAGTTTGGCATAGGAGCTGGTGGCACCTGATACTGTAGTAACTACCTGCTGCGGCTGATTCATAAGTACTTCATTCTGCATCTGTGGAATTAAATTTTGGTTTGGCCCATTATAATTCTGAATATTCTTACACTCGTTCATCCAATGTCCAAGCTTTCCGCACGCATGACAAGGAAACTTCTTCTTCGCGTCCTCTCTATTCATTCTTCCTCTTACTTTACCACCATTCGCCGCTTGATCATTCTGACTCTGCTCTTTTACCTGATTATCAGTCTGGGTATTTATTTTATTCTCCTGCTGTTCTGCCAATTTTACTTGTGCCCACATCATTTTCTCTTTTAGCTTTCTACGCCTTGCCTCAATGTCATCTCCACAATACTTGACATATTTCAAAATTTCGTCGATCGTCTTACTTTGCCAGCACAACATGTGCTGCTGAATCATCAGACTAATCTCCGGTTTCAGACCATACACAAACCGATACACAAAATGTCCCATATCCTTATCACCAATGTTCTCAAAACCACTATACTGCTTAAACACTTGCAGTAACCGCTCATAATATGCATGTACGGACTCATTTGGTTCTTGAGTTGTTCTATCTATTTTTATCCAATCTGTTTCTTTAGGAGGGATTTTCCCTTTCAGGAAAGTAATTACTTGTTGATATTTCTTCATCACCTCCTCTGAGGGTGCTCCTGTCTTCGAGTCTCTAGCATACTCCTCACTTGGCTAATCAACTGTGATCTTACACTCTGTCCATAAATCAGCAGGTACTACAATATCAAATAAACCATCCAGATCCTTCAACAAAACCTTTGAAACCTTCACAAATCTTTCCACCTGTTTATACCATTCAACTGGTTTTTCTCTCAATCTGGGGAAATCATTCGTAAGTGACAAAATATCCTGTCTACTCCAGGGGGCATGGACATATCCACCACCAGGAACTTCTCTCATTGGACACATTTTCTCAACCTTATCTGATTCTCTCACTGGAAATGCAGATGATGCTTCTCTCGCTTGTACTTCCTCTTTCTTTCTTATCCACCTGATTCTCCATTTGTCAATGTCTCCCCATTTTCGCAAAATATTCATCAACTCTTTTATCTGTAGTCTCTTACCAGAAGCATTTACACTTTCTAAATCTTTATCAGTAAACTCCACTCGATATGGTTTCTGCAATAGTTTCGATTTCCCTATATCTATTCCAATCTCTGAGGCAACTTCTGTTAATTTCTCATGAAATACTCTTGCTCTTCTGGTTATACTCTTACATAAGAATAACAACTCCTCATCATTATAAATGTTCAATCTTTCTATGCTCACATTACCAGTTATCATTTCTTCCAAATCTACTTTCAATCTACTGATATCTAGAATCTTTGGTTGTGGGTTTCGATTTTCTATTTCCTGTGCCCATCTCTCTATATCTTCAGGGGTAACTGCGGTTGAACCTCCAGTTCCTATAGGAACCAAAGATCTCTTTTCTCTCAAATTTGCAGGTATAATTCTCTTCGGAGTTTCCGTTAATTGTTCTACATTCGGGAGATCCATTAATGAAATAACTGATTCACTTTCACTGGCCTGATCATCCATAATTATTACTTCTTTTCTGGGACTATTTAACGGAATTGTCACAGTTTGAGGTTTTTGGCAAGTCTTTTTATCTCCATATAATGGGATCACAGGACCAATAGTCACTGGTACTGTCAAGGCTTCGGCATTTAAATTCAATTGGCTTACTTTCTGAACTAATTCTTCTCTAGTTTTATTTAAAGCTTCTTTCTCATTATCCTGCAACACCCTATTAAGGGGTCGATTCCGATTCGGGCCGGAAAAAGCACCGACCGACTCGGAGCCGGAATTTATTCCGACCGACACGTACCTGTGGCGCTCGACACGCCAAGTACGATGCAAAGCGTGCAAAATCCGACCGACACGTACCGAACCCAAGCCGAACGACCGAGCCGCACGGAAAACAGCAATCCGGCCGGAAAAACACGCGAATCGAACCGACCGACACGCACCCGGAACAAATCCGACCGAAACGTACACGCGAACTCCAAACCGCAAAGTACGATGCAAGGCGCGAAAACCACGACCGAGTCGGACGGAGGACAAGCCGTACGACCGACACGCATACAAAACCGAGCCGAAGTAACACAAAACACCGCGACCGACGCGTACGCAGCATAGAAAACTGCACAAACACAGCGTGAACGAAACGGAGAACACCGTACGAGACAAATGCAGGGTCCGACTCGGTCACAAGAACGTTTCCAACATGCACAGACAGTACAAAGGAAAAATGACACAAAAAAGGCCAAACAAGCAATTACAAAGCCAATAAATACTGGGGGGGTGGGGACAGAGAACAAAGACACACCCACAACTCCACCCATATAAAGGACACAAATCCCAACCATGATCCTTTGCAAATGCCATTCCACTGCCAGCACTCAACAGACAGCAACCACACACCCACAGCTCATCCCTCACACAAGCCACACACCATCAGCACACCAACAAATAGCTACCTCACATACACCCAGCAAAACACACACTCACACACCCTCACCTGCACACCAACACACACATCACTCACCATCACCACCCATCACCATGCCCCCCAAGAAGAATCACAAGTTCCTAGATTGTGAATTGGAAGTCCTGGTAGACGAGATCCTCAGGGTAGAGCCACAGCTGTTTGGCACACTGGTCCAACAGACCCCCATCTCCCAGAAAACCAAGATGTGGGAGAGGATCATCAACAGGGTGAACGCACAATCACCATGTCTGCGCACAAAGACCGACATCCAGAACAGGTGGTATGACGTGCGCAGGAGGGTCCGGGAGCTGCTCAAGAAAGACTACCTCCTGAGCCAATACACCGGCAGTGGCCCTCCTGCCAAGCCAGTATACCTCAGGCCCTGGGAGGAGAAGGTGCGGGCCATCCTTCCGCCAGTGAGCGTATATGGACTAGAGAACATCCCAGAGCCTGGTGAGTACACAACAAATGTACACAATATTCTGCCACAATACACACACACATCACTGTCAAGGGGAGAGTCAAACCATGCACTCATAGCAATTACACAGCAACCAGAACAGAATCATCCCAAAATGTGTATGTCAGTCAGAGAAACACAACACATGCCATCTCAAAGTTACATTCAACCGTGCCATCACATGTACAAACACAACTACAACTACAGCTAGGCAGTGGCACAAATAGAACTAACAAACACATCCAGACATGTAGCCACCACAACAACACCAACACACAGTGAAGACCACTGAAAGGAAGGAATTCTGTGTATGCTGGCCAAGTCAGTGTAGCCAATAGCATCATGGGAGTCGTAGTCACACATATTGCCCCCCACAACTGTCCCATCAACACCACCATGAACCATGCGCACATCACAGGGAGTGGAGAAGGACTCACAAGATGGCTGACACTGGCAACTGCTGTGGGGAGCACAAGGCCCTGCTGGCAACTGTGCACCAACAAACAGCAGGACACCACTGACTGACATCCTGAGAGACAACTTCCACTCCCTGCAATGGAAGCACGTTCCATGGTGGGATATCTAGCTGGCTGGGTGGGAAGGAGGACTCGCACCACTGACCATAGTCACAAGCACCTCCCCTCACACCCCCCCTCAACACAAACTCCACAGAACCCACCTGGTAGAATGCAATGCCTCCCATCCTAACTCAAGATCCCACAAAGAACCACCACCCTGGGTTATGTTGTGTGAAGCACAGGGACACTCTTGGGACTTTTAGCCAAACAACTGCCAGGACAACACTCCCAGCCATCCTGTCAGCACAGCCAGCCCACCCCACAGGGAAGCAGAGTCAAAAGGAAGGAAGCATGGGCATGCTGGGAAGGGGGGTGGAGGTAATAGCATGATGGGAGTGGTAGTCACAGATATTGCTCAGCCTCACAACTGGCCCATCAACACCACCCTGAACATGCGCACATCACAGGGAGTGGAAAACAACTGACAAGATGGCTGACACTGGCAACTGCTGTGGGGAGCACAAGGCCCTGATGGCAACTGTGCACCAACAAACAGCAGGACACCACTGACTGACATCCTGAGAGACAACTTCCACTCCCTGCAATGCAAGCACGTTCCATGGTGGGATATCTGGCTGGCTGGGTGGGAAGGAGGACTTGCAGCACTGACCATAGTCACAAGCACCTCCCCTCACACCCCCCCTCAACACAAACTCCACAGAACCCACCTGGTAGAATGCAATGCCTCCCATCCTAACTCAAGATCCCACAAAGAACCACCACCCTGGGTTATGTTGTGTGAAGCACAGGGACACTCTTGGGACTTTTAGCCAAACAACTGCCAGGACAACACTACCAGCCATCCTGTCAGCACAGCCAGCCCACCCCACAGGGAAGCAGAGTCAAAAGGAAGGAAGCATGGGCATGCTGGGAAGGGGGGTGGAGGCAATAGCATGATGGGAGTGGTAGTCACAGATATTGCTCAGCCTCATAACTGGCCCATCAACACCACCCTGAACCATGCGCACATCACAGGGAGTGGAAAAGAAACTGACAAGATGGCTGACACTGGCAACTGCTGTGGGGAGCACAAGGCCCTGCTGGCAACTGTGCACCAACAAACAGCAGGACACCACTGACTGACATCCTGAGAGACAACTTCCACTCCCTGCAATGCAAGCACGTTCCATGGTGGGATATCTGGCTGGCTGGGTGGGAAGGAGGACTTGCAGCACTGACCATAGTCACAAGCACCTCCCCTCACACCCCCTCAACACAAACTCCACAGAACCCACCTGGTAGAATGCAATGCCTCCCATCCTAACTCAAGATCCCACAAAGAACCACCACCCTGGGTTATGTTGTGTGAAGCACAGGGACACTCTTGGGACTTTTAGCCAAACAACTGACAGGACAACACTCCCAGCCATCCTGTCAGCACAGCCAGCCCACCCCACAGGGAAGCAGAGTCAAAAGGAAGGAAGCATGGGCATGCTGGGAAGGTGGGTGGAGGCAATAGCATGATGGGAGTGGTAGTCACAGATATTGCTCAGCCTCACAACTGGCCCATCAACACCACCCTGAACCATGCGCACATCACAGGGAGTGGAAAACAACTGACAAGATGGCTGACACTGGCAACTGCTGTGGGGAGCACAAGGCCCTGCTGGCAACTGTGCACCAACAAACAGCAGGACACCACTGACTGACATCCTGAGAGACAACTTCCACTCCCTGCAATGCAAGCACGTTCCATGGTGGGATATCTGGCTGGCTGGGTGGGAAAGAGGACTTGCAGCACTGACCATAGTCACAAGCACCTCCCCTCACACCCCCTCAACACAAACTCCACAGAACCCACCTGGTAGAATGCAATGCCTCCCATCCTAACTCGAGATCCCACAAAGAACCACCACCCTGGGTTATGTTGTGTGAAGCACAGGGACACTCTTGGGACTTTTAGCCAAACAACTGCCAGGACAACACTCCCAGCCATCCTGTCAGCACAGCCAGCCCACCCCACAGGGAAGCAGAGTCAAAAGGAAGGAAGCATGGGCATGCTGGGAAGGGGGTGGAGGCAATAGCATGATGGGAGTCGTAGGCACAGCTCTACATCCCCCACCACATGGCCCAGCAAGCTCACACTCACGCATGCACATCCCACAGAGAGTGGAAAGGCCCATCAAAGATGTCTGACACTGTTGCTGTGTCTTGGGGAGCACAAGGGCATGCTGGGAACTGCACACCAACCAACAGCAGGACACCACTGTCAGCCATCTTGCCATTGCTCTCACACCCACACACACTGAACTCCCCACAAAAGCAAGTAAGTATGGGAATGCTGGGAAGTGGGGTGGAGTCAATAGCATGATGGGAGTCATAGTCACAGACATAGCTCACCCCCACAACTGTCCCATCAACACCACCCTGAACCATGCGCACATCACAGGGAGTGGAAAACAACTGACAAGATGGCTGACACTGGCAACTGCTGTGGGGAGCACAAGGCCCTGCTGGCAACTGTGCACCAACAAACAGCAGGACACCACTGACTGACATCCTGAGAGACAACTTCCACTCCCTGCAATGCAAGCACGTTCCATGGTGGGATATCTGGCTGGCTGGGTGGGAAGGAGGACTTGCAGCACTGACCATAGTCACAAGCACCTCCCCTCACACCCCCTCAACACAAACTCCACCGAACCCACCTGGTAGTATGCAATGCCTCCCATCCTAACTCAAGATCCCACAAAGAACCACCACCCTGGGTTATGTTGTGTGAAGCACAGGGACACTCTTGTGACTTTTAGCCAAACAACTGCCAGGACAACACTCCCAGCCATCCTGTCAGCACAGCCAGCCCACCCCACAGGGAAGCAGAGTCAAAAGGAAGGAAGCATGGGCATGCTGGGAAGGGGGTGGAGGCAATAGCATGATGGGAGTGGTAGTCACAGATATTGCTCAGCCTCACAACTGGCCCATCAACACCACCCTGAACCATGCTCACATCACAGGGAGTGGATAAGGACACACAAGATGGCTGACACTGGCTACTGCTGTGGGGAGCACAAGGGCATGCTGGGAACTGCACACCAACCAACAGCAGGACACCACTGTCAGCCATCTTACCATTGCCCTCACACCCACACACACTGAACTCCCCACAAAAGCAAGTAAGTATGGGAATGCTGGGAAGTGGGGTGGAGGCAATAGCATGATGGGAGTCACAGTCACAGACATAGCTCACCCCCACAACTGTCCCATCAACACCACCCTGAACCATGCTCACATCACAGGGAGTGGAGAAGGACTCACAAGATGGCTGACACTGGCTACTGCTGTGGGGAGCACAAGGCCCTGCTGGCAACTGTGCACCAACAAACAGCAGGACACCACTGACTGACATCCTGAGAGACAACTTCCACTCCCTGCAATGCAAGCACAGTCCATGGTGGGATAACTGACTGGCTGGGTGGGAAGGAGGGCCGGCTGTCAACCAAATACAACCAATGCAGACCATGTTCACACCCCAACAAATACATAGAAATGCCCAAATAATGCAGGACAATGTGCCACACCAATATCAACCCCGACTGTGACGACTTAGGACAATGCAATGTACAGGCCCGCACCCAGAGGCACAGTCACAACTGTCAGGTGTGTCAACCATTGATGCCTGCAGAAACATAACATACATTGTGTGTGTCTCCCAAAAACAGGTGATGATGGGGACACAGCAGCAGACGCTGAGGAGTCCCAGTCCCAGGCTCAAGAGGATGCGGAGCTCACTGGTGTCGTACAGCCTCTGCCCTCCTCGGACGAAGAAGACCAACCTGGCACATCCGGTGCAAGTCTACATGCAGCACCAGCAGGACCACCAGCTGCAGCACCAGCAGGACCACCAGCTGCAGCCCCTGCACCCACCCCTCCAACGACTGTCACCACAAATCCCATCCCTGCCGACATGGACAGAACAAGGAGCAACACCAGCACAGGGACCCTGGACCAACCTGGGGCCATGGACACCACCACCACCACCAACCCCCAAGGTGGACCAGGGTCATCTGTGCGTGCCACTGCACGCACTGCACATGTCAGCAGGGGTGGTGGGAGGGGTGGGAGACAGAGGTCGCTGCTTGCAGAGGTTGCTGGTGTGCATGATGACCCACAACTGGTACGCATAGCTGATGCGTACCAGTCCAGCACCGGAGATCTCAGCCAGGTAGTGGGGCTCCTCAGAGACATGAAACAGCAGCAGGCTGCCCATCATGCCCTCTTGGACTCTCACATGTCCCACGTGGAGTCACACATGTCCCGCGTGGACTCACACATGTCCCGCGTGGACTCACACATGTCCCGCGTGGAGTCCAAGTGGGATGCACTGCATGAGATGACGGCGGTGCACAGGGACATTTTACAATGCCTCCGCCAGATGAACAGCAACCAGTCCACACCTCCCTGTGTGCCAACAACATCTGGTGCTGAACAAACTGCAACTGCCACAGAGAGGGAGGATGACTCTGGCGGAGAGTCCCCTGCACCGCAGCAGCCTGTACTTGAGGGGCCCCCCAAAGAAGAGGGGTCGTCCGAGGAGGGGCAAGTGAGAGGCCGATGGCCAAGCGCAACTCCCAGGAAGCCTGAACCTGTTCTGGATGTTCACCTTTGTGCACAGACTGTTCACCCTGTTGACGATAACACTACTCCCACACATTGCATGGGGAGTACAAGTTGGACCAATGTCTCAGACAACTGTGGCCCCGATACTGGGGATTTTGTCTACCAGGACTTTCAATTCACCTAGGAACTTCTGATTGCAAGATTTATGTACAGCACTACCCATCCTATGCACTATTCACACAAATGTATCACAATAAACACACTAATACACCATACTTGCCTCTGTTGTGATTCCAACGTGGGTGCTGTTATGGGGATGATGAACTGCAAAATTACACTGTGTATGCGAACTGCAACAGCAAGTACAACACAGGCATGTGAGTAAAGGCAACGTGACACATATGAGGGAGACACACCACCAGGGCTACACAACACATACACACCTAGGCCATCTGACTCATTGCCTACACTGATGTTGCCAGGGAAGACGGTGCAATGCACAGACACCACACCCATTCCCAGTTGTAGTCAAGTAGCCCACAGGTGCAGTAAGCAAATGGCAGTCAAATGTGTGACCACAGACAACGCACATCAGAAAGTGAAGCACAGGTTTATTACACAGTTGCAACATGTCGTAACCACTACAGATGCAAGGTAATCCCACCTGGCAGCGGGCACACAGTCAACAACTGTAGACGGAAGGAAGTCCATGGGTGTGGCGCACATCACCTGTAGGGACACAACAGCTACCACCCTGGAAGTGCAATCACGTCGTCGGTGGACACAGTTGACCAAACGAATCTGAAAGTACCCTGTGAAGGACAGAAATGACACACAGTCAAAAGCAATGGAGAACAGGACAGAACAGCAAAACTCATGCACAATACATGTTACAAGATACCCACCCAGAACCAAGTTAGCATGTCAACACTGTTGGGGAGTACAGCCCACCTGTAAGCACACATCGCAACACACATCCAGTCAAGTAGCCCATGGACACACTCCAACAGCACCAGAGCACCACCTACACATATCATGCCAACTCACATCATTGACATGACACCTCAGGATACTCACATTCAGCTAAAGAAGTTGGTGATGAGCTGTGTGCGGACATCACCCTCATCATCATCATCACTGGCATCGTGGTCCAGGCCAGGATCCTCCACAGGTGGCGGATGTTGGTCATTGTCATCCTGGATGAGAGGCAACTCCTTCCGCACTGCCAGGTTGTGGAGCATGCAGCAGACGATGATAATCTTGCACACTTTCGCAGGGGCATATGGGAGGGACCCTCCGGTCTTGTCCAGGCAGCGGAAGCGGCTCTTCAGGAGACCAAAGGTCCGCTCAATCACTCTCCTGGTCCGACCATGTGCCTCATTGTAGCGCATCTGGGCTGGTGTCACAGGGTTCCTGAGGGGTGTCAGCAACCACGGCATGTTGGGGTATCCCGAGTCACCTACGGACAGACAAGTGCACATTAGCTGACTTGGAAAAGTGGGCGGAATACTACAGATCAGATCACACACAATGGCACAAAGTCAGTACACACCGACAAGCCAGGCACGCTGGTTCTGCATCTGTGCCATCATCCTGGGGATGCGACTACTCCTCATCACAAAGGCATCGTGTGCTGAACCAGGGAAACGGGCACACACGTGTGTGATGGTCATATCTGCAAGACACACCACCAGTGCATTGACCGAGTGGTAGTGCTTGCGGTTCCTGTAGGCCTGCTCCTGGGCCTGTGGTGGTACCAAAGCCACATGTGTCCCATCAATGGAGCCAATGGCATGCGGCATCCTCCCCAGGGCATAGAAGTCACTCTTCACGTCAGTGAGTCGTCGCAGTCTAGGGAAATAGATGTACCGGTTCAGGAATAGCAACATTGCCGCCAAAACATAGCGGAGCACACGGCTCAACATGGTCTGTGACATCCCACCAGCAGTCGCCACAGTATGTTGGAAGGTACCGGTGGCAAAGAAGTGTAGGGCTGCCATTACCTTCACCTTGGGGGTCAGCGCTGTAGGATACGGCCGGCCAGGCTGCAAATGTGGGGCCAACTGCACTGCCAAATCCTCAATCAGCTGCCTGGTGAAGCGGTATCGTCGGATGCTGTCCCGTTCCACCATCGTTGCCAGGTCTGGGAATGGTCGATGGACAGCAGGAGCCCTGCAGTGCAGAGGAGAAGTAAGCAAGATTGTCAGTCAGCCCACATATGCGGCATTGAACACACTCAATATCCCAACATACATCATTATGAGGCACAACTACATGAAGTGTGCAGTTCCGTAAGGACATGTATGGTACATACATGGCCAACATCTGTCATCACGGTCCAACAAGTGGCATCAATAAGTCCGAGGTTGGCCCATTGGATATCATGAGGCCGTGTCACAGTTCCCATCTCCTGCTGCCGTGTCACAATCACCCCCCACAGTGACATGTGAGGACAGATGTGCCCCAGGCATCACAGCTCAACGACAGGTACATTCCCAGGGACCCTGTATTGCCACATGGACACTGGCATTACATGGAGTATCATGTATACACCACAGCAAAACAACTATGACCCCCACAGGTAGTGGTCCCACTTGCCACTGCAGGACAGACATGGACGTCTGTGACACACACACGCACAACATCAAAGTCCATGCACACACAACGTGGATGTGGAGACTGTCTCCCATTGTGCACATGAAATCAGAGACATTGTAAACACTACATGCACACAGACTGTGGAGGACCATCACTATTGTGCCACTGGGACACCCTGGCTCAAAAATACCATCCCACATGGGACTCACGGGGTATGTGACATGACATACACATACACCACCATGAAATGTGACCATGGCACATGCACAGATATGAACAGTTGCACATCACAGTGGTCATGTACACGTAACACCCAGGATCCTGTCCCCATGAACACGTGCACAGCCTGGGGGTGGCTGCCCCCAGGTGACACCCACAGGACAACATGTACACCAACATACACACAATAGGAAATGCAGCCTTACATGCCTTATCATACAGTTTGGACAGGCTGTCGTGTTGTAGGTGTGCCCCTCACTCCCTGGGAGCTATCTGTGGCTGGCATATGTCCATCTGAGACAGGCATGGTGACATATGCCAGTCACTTGTACAGGGATGCGTTGAACACCAATGGACCGATCGGTGCCCCCGGCCGGCCCATTGCATTCAATGTGTGCATGTACGCGTTGTACCCCTGTACGCGTTGATCAGCAATGGACCGATCGGTGCCCCCGGCCGGCCCATTGCATTCAATGTGTGCATGTACGCGTTGTACCCCTGTACGCGTTGATCAGCAATGGACCGATCGGTGCCCCCGGCCGGCCCATTGCATTCAATGTGTGCGGGTACGCGTTGTGCCCCTGTACGCGTTGTACCGCAATGGACCGATCGGTGCCCCCGGCCGGCCCATTGCATTCAATGTGTGCGGGTACGCGTTGTGCCCCTGTACGCGTTGTACCGCAATGGACCGATCGGTGCCCCCGGCCGGCCCATTGCATTCAATGTGTGCGGGTACACGTTGTACCCCTGTACGCGTTGTACCGCAATGGACCAATCGGTGCGCACCCATTGACAATGGCCTTGCCTGGCAACGGACGCGTTTTCGAAATTCGAACGAGTCGGTTGCTGGAAATTCAGTTGGTCACCCACAACAATGTTGCAAAATCATGTATGTCATGAAGTTGAAGATTTGAAGGATGCCGTGGGCGTGTATTGGTGCTGCTATTCCATGGATTGGCCAGATTCAGAAGATGCAAACGACTTGGACCTATCACTTTGGACACAAGGGACAGTATCTGCCTCTCCAGTACATATATATTGCTGGCTGTTCCCCTGAGAGCTCACTTGCCTGCACTACATGCTCCAGGACGACATCTGCCACTGCACTGCTGCTGTCTCTGCCCCTCTGGACCCTGCAATGGCACGTACTGTGGAGAGAGCCCCAGCCTTCAGCCTTGAGGAGAACCAGGCCCTGCTGGACAGCCTACATCCACAGTACAGCAAGCTGTATGGGACACCAGGGGAGCAGGTAAGTGTTCTGTGCACTGCCTTTCTGAATGTGCATTTTGTCTGACTAGCAAGGCTGAAAGTCTGCACGCCACTGGCTAGCAGGCTCACTGAGTAGTTGTCACCCCCCATAGTGTGTAGTGACATGCACTGGACAGGTATGGTGCAGTGACAGTGCATTTGAACATGGTTTTACTTCCCATGCAATGATACCATGTAGTGACGTCTGCCAAACTGTCCATGGGCAGCGTTGCACTGCCTGTGTACATCATGTGCCCCTGTGAATGAGACATGTATATACAACTGTGTCATGCACGGATATGTTGCATGTGTAGTAATGGCCTTTTCACTTTGTCATCCTGACAGGTTAATGCCCATCGGAAGCAGGAGATCTGGAAGGACATCGTCCGGGCTGTCCGGTCCGTGGGGGTCTACAAGCGCCGGATCCGCAACTGCCAGAAGAGGTGGCAGGACCTTCGGGGCTGGACCCGGAGGATTGCACGGGTCCAGCTGAAGCTGTCGCCTCCTCGCAGGAGGGGCGGAACACGGACCCTGACCCCCACATGCTCCAGATCCTGGCGGTGGTGTTTCCAGACCTGGATGGGCAGCTGAAGGCCAGACAGCAGCAAGGAGGGGGTGAGTCAAAGACTGCACTGTGAACTCTGTATTACATGCTTTGTGCCCTCCTCTGGCCTGGTTCAACTGCCACAGTACAGCAGTCATGTTGTCCAGGAGTCATGTCCCTTTATTGTGCACTGCCCACTCCTCATCTGATACCCAGGTGTGGCCCTTACATTCAGGGAATTGTGTCACTTGGGACTGTGTCCTTGCAGTTTGCTTCACTAAAGGTGGGGGACAGCATCTGTTTCCCTAACTCTGTTGTGGGCATCATGGGTGGGTCCATTGTTCACACAACGCCTGTGTTCGGACATGTAATCTGCGTGTTGCTTTGATATGCGGTCCACTTGCTGAGCTGAGCCACCACATGTGCCTGGGGTATGTGGCACACGCCCATGCAGCGGGTGGGAACAATGTTTGGGCCCCAGGAGTGTGCAGATTACGTGTGTCACACATACATAGCCAGCTATCCACTGTCCAGGGCTCATCCCTCATTCATGTGGGGCAGGACAGTCATGCCTACTCCAGGCCATGCAATGCACTCTGTACTCCCACTCCCGTGTATCAGCTGACACATTGTGCGCAGTGATTTGACCCCTCAGGTGTCTGCCTCTGTGTCAGTGTGCTGTGGATTTGTTGCCAGGACTGCTGGGGTGTTTCTCGGTAGGGGCTCAGCATGCCACTGGAGATGTGACCATAGGAGACGATACTTGTGTGTCACATAGGTGTTTGATCAGCTGCCCGTGCAGACTGGGGTATGCGAATGTGAAGTTCAGGCAGCTGTTCCCCATTCACAGCAGATTGTGAGGGGCTCAGGTTCAGAGGGTAGTGTCACAGGTCTCCCATATGTCCAATCGGTATGACCTGGACAGATGAGGGTTAAGATGATGTGTTGTGTGGGGGATGTACATGTGCACTTGTGCAGCTCCAGGACTTGCATTCCCCATGACCTACTATTGTGACACAGTGCAGAGTGTTGTTGTCTGGCTGCCAAGTCATACATCACTGAGACAGTGATGTATGACTTAGCAGTCATGCCTCCGCCATGGCATGTGTCTACTTATTGGTGATCCTGCAGGGGAGTGACATGTGCTACATGCACACCATTGTGGCGATGGCTATCAGGACATGGGTGCATCATGGTGTCTGTCGCTGGTATGCATCACATGCATATCCTATTTGACTCTGGGCGTCCCTTTCATCCGGAAACCTGTACTGACTCAGTGGCAAGAGTTGTGATGTGTGCATGTCCACATGCTACACCGTGTCCTCTGCACTGTCCAACTACTGTGTAGTTGGTGCATGTGTCCACACTGGGGTGTTGCTATCCAACAGACACCAGACAGATGGGTGCAAGGCCATGTGGGATGTGAGTGCCATGGTTGGCATCAGACTGACAATTGGCTTCTCCTGTTCAGTTAGGTCACTTTTAGCAATGTACAACTAATGATGCCAGGGCTTGCTCTGTAATGTGCTGTGCTCACAGTGGTGTGTGCGTTTGGTGCAGGTGACTGATGTCTGTCTGTTTCCCCATTGTTTGCAGATACATCCACGGCCACGGAAGGGGACAGCTCCACGGACCAGGAGGAGCCGGAGAGCCAGACTGGGTCAGCAGCCGAGGAGTGGTCAGAGGGACCCAGTGGCACGGAGGGCGAGGGGAGCCACACCGAGGAGTCCTCAGCACCATCCACCGCAGCTGAGGACCAGAGCAACTCGGAGGATGACTCCCTTATGGAGGCGGGTGTCAGCAGCCACCACACCCCAGCTAGTGTTGCTGTCCCCGCCACCACCAGCACCACCACCGCCCTCCCATCGGCTCCCATTCCCCAGGTCCGTGGAGGCTCCCATGTTCGGGAGCGTGTCTCCTTTGGGCCAGGCACCGCACCCCCTGCCCCTGTGTCCCCTGCTGCCCTGAGTGAGGAGTCTGTGTACCTCCTTCGCCAGCTCCATGTAGGGCAGACAGCCATGCTGAGTGTCCTCCATGCGCACACCGCTCTGTTGACTCAGCTGGTGTCATTCATGGAGGGCATCTCATCGGGCATGTCTGACCTACAGAGGGGCAATAGGTCCATGGACTCCTCCCTGACGGCAGCAGTGTCCCTCCTCAGACAGTCCCTCACCCCTCCTGCCTCTGCTCCATCCACACTCCCCAGCACCTTACCCGTCCCAAGCACACACACACCAGCACACACACATCCAGCACACAGACACACACGCCACAAACAAAACGCACACGCACGCACAGTCAGGGGACTGAAACCAGAATCACAGGGGATGGGGCCCTGGAACACACACACGCATCCACGAGCACTGCGCAGTCCTCAGTTGCCTCTCCCTCCAAAACACCCTCCCTTGCCTCACCTACAACCCCAAAGACCCAGCGGCTCTTCCTCAGTGACCTCGGCCTCTTCCCCTCCGATCCAGCTGATACAGCATTCAGGGGGAAGAGGAAGCCCACCCACACGGAGCAGAGTGCCCCTCGCCCCCGGACACCCTCCCCCAGGCGCAGACAGACTGAAGCCCCCACCCGCAAGTCCCCCCGGAGTCGTAAGAGCAAGACCCCGCCGCCGCCCTGCAGCTCAGGCACCAGGTCTCCTTCCTCCATCCCTCAGGCCCCCACTCCACAGGTGCCCCCACCACACCCTGCCCCAGGTTCCCCCACCCACAGATATACCATCCCCAAGAGGATCCGGCCTTCTCCCCCTGCCACTTGCTCTCCCGGCACAACATCCCCCGATGCGCTTGTCTGTGCCACTGATGTGGTGAGGGTGTCCTCCCCCTCTGTCCAGCCCACCTTGCCTGTTCCCCATTCTCCTCCCCTGGTGGTAGGCACTGCAGTGGAGTCCACTACCACCCTGTCTGACTTGGGCACTGCAGTGGCGGACCTGTCCACTCCATCTGCAGGGTCCACTGCAGTCGTGCCGGCACCCACAACATCTGAGTCATGCCCCCAGTTGTGCCGGCACACACCATGTCAGACACCTCCACTGCAGTTGTCAGTGGCTCTCCAGCACCCACCACCCCTTCCCTGCTTCCTCCTGGTGAGCCATGATCCTGTCCCTGCGGTGCCTGGCCTGCCCCCCGGTTGCCCCTCCTAGTGGATTGTCCCTGGTTTTGTGCAGGCATGCGTAGGGTGACATCTGCCACTGTCACCCAGTTTGGACTTTGACAATGGACTGGCCATTGGCCTTTGTGTTTTTTCTGGACTTTGTTTTCATTACACACATATGCTGAATAAAGCAACTTTCTGTTCTCTAGTGCTTATGCTTCTGATGTACATGTTGTTGATGATGCTAACCATGCCCTTGCTGCAGTGATGGTGATATTTGGTCTCATGATAATGAAGTGTTACTGTGCAGGAACCCATGTGGTCCAGGGGGAATGTGTCCTATCCTGTGGTGTATCCATGTCATCCATAGCAGCATCTGAGGGTGTCATGTCTTCAGTATTTGGCAATGGGATTTCCTACTTAGATTAGCTATTTCACATCTGTGGCTTCCACCCCTGCACATCTGTTGTGCCTGCCATTGTTCAATTCGTCTACTTCCCTGACCGTGTGGCCATCTCCACTGGACATGCAGGTTTGGGCATCAATGGGGAAGGACTCATCCGTGTTGTCAGTGCAACATTGCTATACAAGTGTGTTGGATCTGTGCTGATGATTACGTTGGCACTTCCATGACCAGGCTGATGTGACGGGAGCCCTCATTTGGTGCTAATTGTTGATTGTGTGACCAAGTGCTCAACTGACATGATGGGGCCCTACTGAGGCAACATATGGCACAGCTTTCCTCACACAGGAGTGGAGTCCCCTCATGGCAGTGTGTACTCCTGTGACATTGCCTGCGCCCAAGGTGTGTGTTGTATGTGCATGTCTGTGTGTTCACTTCCGTTTAGCTGTGCATGCTGTGATCCCTAGTGTTGTACCTGTTTGTGATGCTTGCTGAGTTGACCTATGTTCCCCCAAAGTCTTCTCCCTGGGTTCTCTGTGATGTGGGTGCATGGCACATTACTGGTCATCAGGGTGTCACCCATAGGTGTGTTTGCTGTCAGGGCTGAGTTTGTGTACAGACGCAGATGGGTCACAGTCAGGTTTCCCCTTGGCACTTGTTGTTTGCCCCTGTCATGTGATTTCCAGTTTGTGTTATCTTTCAGTGATTGTGACACGTTGTGTGTGTGACTGCTGGCCCTCCTCAGGGTCCGGGCTGCAATGTTGGTTGTTGTCTATGTGTGTTCTTTGTGGGTGACCTTGGCTTCTTCATTGGTGTGTGACTGTGGCTGGGATCCCATTGGTTGGTGTGGTATTGCCGTCATGTCCATGTACAGCGTAGTGTGCAGTGTGTCAGACATTCAGGAGTCTTGTTGAGTGGCCATGTGTGATGTGTTTCTGCACCTTGGTTCCCACCCACCACCCTGGAATAGTCATGGGTGCATGTGCAATGTCACCAGTGCATGTGTGCTTCACTGCTGCACATTGTTGGAGGTCGAGGGGTGTGGTGTTGAGTGTGTGCAGATGAGAGTTGTTGCCCGGCTAGGCCCCTGCCTCCATGTTGGCCTTGGCTTACTGGCCATGCTGATTGATTTGTGCTTGTGTAGGTGTGATGGTAGTTTGTTGCTCAAGACACATGACTGTGGTTCACAGTGTGAACGACATTTAGCTTTGTCATCAGAGTGGGATTGTCATGCAGCCCAGGGTCACCACATTGTGGGGGCCCTGGGGGTAGTGCTGTGGTGTGTCTGTGTCTTGCTGTGTCAGTTGCTGTTCCTACGTGCCTGTGTGACATGTGTGATTTGTGCTCCCTCTCATCTGACAATGCCTGCTTGCCCACATAGGGGATTTGGATCCATGAGTTACCTTTGTGTGGCACTGTTTGCACATCTGTATGATTGGTATTCAGGTCTCCTCATGTGTTGTGTGGTTGCCTGGGGACACTGGCACCCCCCTCACCTGTTGTGTATGATGTGCAGTGTGGGTCTGCCTGTTTGTGTTTGTGCATCTGCACCACTGCATTGGCATATCTTGGGTGTGCCATTGGCTGTATGTAGTTTGGTGGGTTTCCCCTGCTGTCCCTGGGACTCCTAGGTCATCGGTCAGCACAATGATCATGGTTTGTGTGTCCCATTGCTGCCATGGTATGGTATCTGTTCACCTCACATCTACAGTCTCCACAGGGTATCTGCATTTGTGTGCCCATTGGTGCAAATATGTGGGTCTGCATTCTGATGGTCACTTCTGTCATTGTGTCATTGATGAATGTTGACAGTGTCAGCCCCCATGGGTGATGTTTGTCTGCACATGGCCAAAGGTATGTCTTATTTGCACTGCAGTATTTGGCTCCCCCAATTTATGTTGCAATGGGACACATGCACTACTTTGCCACTGATGTGTTTTTTGTTCTGTGACCAGGAATCATCCATGCAGTTTGGCAGTTGCAGCTCTTTCTTTGTCAACACTTACCTTTTGGTCACTGTGGTGATGGGGCGTTAGACCCCATTGCCACAATGTTCAATATGTGCTTCAGCTATGGACCCCACACTTACCTTTTGGTCACTGTGGTGATGGGGCGTTAGACCCCATTGCCACAATGTTCAAAATGTGCTTCAGCTATGGACCCCACACTTACCTTTTGGTCACTGTGGTGATGGGGCGTTAGACCCCATTGCCACAATGTTCAATATGTGCTTCAGCTATGGACCCCACACTTACATTTTGGTCACTGTGGTGATGGGGCGTTAGACCCCATTGCCACAATGTTCAGAATGTGCTTTAGCTATGGACCCCACACTTACCTTTTGGTCACTGTGATGATGGGGGTTTGGACCCCATTGCCACAATGTTCAAAATGTGCTTCAGCTATGGACCCCACACTTACCTTTTGGTCACTGTGGTGATGGGGCGTTAGACCCCATTGCCACAATGTTCAATATGTGCTTCAGCTATGGACCCCACACTTACATTTTGGTCACTGTGGTGATGGGGCATTAGACCCCATTGCCACAATGTTCAGAATGTGCTTCAGCTATGGACCCCACACTTACCTTTTGGTCACTGTGATGATGGGGGTTTGGACCCCATTGCCACAATGGTCATGGCCTGCTTGCATTGTGGGGCCCACACACATATATGTGTGGCACATGTGCTAGGGGGTCACATTGTATGTTCAAAGTCATGTTCAGTGTTGTAGGCATTTGACACAGTCTACGCACGCTTGTCATGGTGTTGGGGGGATGTCTTTTTCTTGCATTCCCTAGGTTGTGGTGTGCTGGTTGTGTCATGCATTGTCCATCCTATTAGTGGGGGTGGTAGTGTTGGTAGGCATCCAGCCCCCTGGGTGAGGGTGGTAGTAGTGGTAGGCATCCAGCCCCCTGGGTGAGGGTGGTAGTAGTGGTAGGCATCTGGCACCACCCTGGCTAAGGGTGGTAGTAGTGGTAGGCATCCAGCCCCCTGGGTGAGGGTGGTAGTAGTGGTAGGCATCCAGCCCCCCTGGGTGAGGGTGGTAGTAGTGGTAGGCATCTGGCACCCCCTGGCTAAGGGTGGTAGTAGTGGTAGGCATCCAGCCCCCCTGGCTAAGGGTGGTAGTAGTGGTAGGCATCCAGCCCCCATGGCTAAGGGTGGTAGTGGTGGTGGGCATCTGGCACCACCCTGGCTAAGGGTGGTAGTAGTGGTAGGCATCCAGCCCCCCCTGGGTGAGGGTGGTAGTAGTGGTAGGCATCCAGCCCCCCATGGGTAAGGGTGGTAGTAGTGGTAGGCATCCAGCCCCCTGGCTAAGGGTGGTAGTAGTGGTAGGCATCCAGCCCCCTGGGTGAGGGTGGTAGTAGTGGTAGGCATCCAGCCCCCTGGGTGAGGGTGGTAGTAGTGGTAGGCATCCAGCCCCCCTGGGTGAGGGTGGTAGTAGTGGTAGGCATCTGGCCCCCCCCTGGCTAAGGGTGGTAGTAGTGGTAGGCATCCAGCCCCCATGGCTAAGGGTGGTAGTGGTGGTGGGCATCTGGCACCACCCTGGCTAAGGGTGGTAGGCATCCAGCCCCCCCTGGGTGAGGGTGGTAGTAGTGGTAGGCATCCAGCCCCCCCTGGGTGAGGGTGGTAGTAGTGGTAGGCATCCAGCCCCCTGGGTGAGGGTGGTAGTAGTGGTAGGCATCTGGCACCACCCTGGCTAAGGGTGGTAGTAGTGGTAGGCATCCAGCCCCCATGGCTAAGGGTGGTAGTGGTGGTGGGCATCTGGCACCACCCTGGCTAAGGGTGGTAGTAGTGGTAGGCATCCAGCCCCCTGGGTGAGGGTGGTAGTAGTGGTAGGCATCCAGCCCCCTGGGTAAGGGTGGTAGTAGTGGTAGGCATCCAGCCCCCCCTGGCTAAGGGTGGTAGTAGTGGTAGGCATCCAGCCCCCCCTGGGTGAGGGTGGTGGTAGTAGTGGTAGGCATCCAGCCCCCATGGCTAAGGGTGGTAGTGGTGGTGGGCATCTGGCACCACCCTGGCTAAGGGTGGTAGTAGTGGTAGGCATCCAGCCCCCCTGGGTGAGGGTGGTAGTAGTGGTAGGCATCCAGCCCCCTGGGTAAGGGTGGTAGTAGTGGTAGGCATCCAGCCCCCTGGCTAAGGGTGGTAGTAGTGGTAGGCATCCAGCCCCCCTGGGTGAGGGTGGTAGTAGTGGTAGGCATCCAGCCCCCCTGGGTGAGGGTGGTAGTAGTGGTAGGCATCTGGCACCCCCTGGCTAAGGGTGGTAGTAGTGGTAGGCATCCAGCCCCCTGGCTAAGGGTGGTTGTGGTGGTTGGCATCCGGCCCCCCTGGGTAGGGGTGGTGGTGCGCATTCAGGCCCCTGTGTGCATATGTGGCATTGGTGATGGGCATCCCGCCCCTATGGTGCTGCTGTTGCTGGTGTAAGTATATTCTGCATCCCTCTGTGTGTGTGTGATGTGTCGTGTACGTGTTGTATGTGTTTTGTGGTTGGTGTCTGACTTACCTTCTGCGCCGTACGCGTCCGTGCCTGTTCCGGTAGTAAATGTAGAATATTGGTATGATCGGGACGAAGGGGTTCATGGTTGGTTCGTGTCGTTCGTCCTTCTCGTTGCTTCGCGTCGTCCTCGTTGCTTCGCCTCGTCGCTGGCGTGTTCGTCTCGTAGCCGTGGATCGTGTTGTGGCGCGAATCGGAGCTTATGTGCGCCTCTCCCGGATGCTTTGACGTGCCGTGCGTAGCGACGGGTTCGGCGCGTACGGGAACCGCATCGTACTTGTTCGGCCGGACGGAGCTGCATTTTCCCTTCCGTGCGACTCGATTCTGCGTTTCCGGATTCGCCTCGGTCGGAGAACAGGACCTGGATTGGGTGAGTACGGCTCGGCCGGATTCTGTGCTGTTGTGCGCATCGTACTTACTCGTTCGGTGTGCTGTACGGATCGGTCGGGAAACAGGCATTCGCATGGCTTTTTTCCCGACCGAATGGTATTGGGTGCGCCTCCGACCGAGATCGGAATCGACCCCTAAGTGTCACATCATGTAAAATTTGTGGGGTTAAAGGCATTCCTATCACTGGTGCACTTAGGGTGACCTTACTAGGTGCTTCTTGGTACGGTGGAGGATTTTTAATTAAAATATCCTCTAATAGCTCATCATCTGATTCGCCATATCCTGTCGTATTCATGTGTTTCGTTTTTTCTTTACACTTTCCTCCTAACTGTTCTTCAGCCATTAATACTGGATATAAACCCTCGGTCACCACAGCTCTTCTCCAACGCTTCATTTGATCTCCACTTGATTCATACGGATATCTAGGCAAAAATCCTCTAAATCTCCGACCACTTCTGTATTTTTCACGATCAAATGCCTCAATTTCCCATTCTTCCAAAGCTTCATACAGTGTCATTCTAGGATTTGGTTCTAACATATTCATTCTATCTCTCAAATTCTGAAGTATCTTTAAATTAAAAGTACCATGCTCCGGAAAAGCCAAAACACCATCACCTTTAGTATACTCCACCCAATTCTCCAACCATACACACGTGATATCCTTTCTCCATCATCATAAATGAAGCAGGTGTTTTAGGTGGTGGAGTAGGAATTCCCTCTCTAGTCATTACAGGCTGGTCTTTCTTAAAGAAATTTTAAATTTTCTTCATTAATGTCATTTTCTTTGGTCTTCCAAACATTTCAGACGGTCGATATAGGAAAGAGTCTTCCGTATATCTTCTAGCTCTATTACCTGCGTCTCGTCCTATGTCAGCACGACTCACGCCCGGAGTCAAATCAGGACTCAACATACAATTCTTTTTCGACCAATCCTAGCGCGGCTTCTATTTATCAATCAATCAGACTCAGGCTCACGCTCGTGGTCTGACCAATGCCAGCGCAGCCTTTTGTGACGTCAGTATTACTCCTCACTACTGACCCCTACTTTACAATCTGCTTCTGTCTCATGCCCGCTGTTTCAACCAATCCCAGCGCGGCTCTCTGTGACGTCAGTATAACTCCGGCGACTGACCCTCCCTTCACAAGGTAATACAAAAATGTATTTCTTAATACTTTTCATTAAATTCTTCGTTAATAACAACATAAAAACATTCGCTACGCTGTCTGTTCCACTAAACAAAAGGATAGATTTCAACTTATTCTTGAGTTTCAGAATTACTCTTCTTCTACTGTGAGTAAAACCCCTGTTTACTCTTCATTCAAGCTCAGGAAAACCTGTTACTTCTTCAGTGTCACCCGTATTGGGAAATGAGACCAAAGTTTCACCAGCGAACCCCTTTCGCTGTCATCCGCATTCTACTTTTATCCGAAATAGTCCCTAGTTTAATACTGCCAGCCCTACGTAGCTTCTCAGTATTATTCCAACAGACGAGTAACCTCACTGCAGTATGGCTTCTGTCACCATCCGCTATTCATTTTCCCGGGATTTCTAGACAACATAAAACAATACGCTAACTCTTTTGTTAAACATAAATCAATAATCAATATTTATCACCAAACTAGTCAATAATAATCATAACTCTGCTACCAGAAAACGGATCCAGAGGTATACCAACAACAGATACTCCACTACCATATACTCACCTGGGCCCATAAAACACACAAATTGAGTAAACCGATGGAGTGTCAAAGTTTTATATTTATACTTCACAATATTCAAGATTAGTTATTTAATATTCCTAACTAACCTTTCACTGATCAAAAAGTTCTTTCCTCTGGTCGATGGACCATTAGTTGAACTAGTTGATGGTGATAATTAACATAACCCTTAACTATTCTTTTGTTTGAAGTAAATGATCACAGACTCAGGAAGGTTTAAAATCTTTTGTCTAAATTAAATGCATGTGAACCATTTCAAAAATACAGTGCAGTCACCATCATTCTTAGGAGAGAAAATTCAATTGATTAAACATCAAGCATATATTTCGGACTCATACAATAATTAATTCTCAGAAAGGGAGAGGACAGAGAGAAAAGAACATTTGCAAATAACGTGAAATTATAGTTACCAAGAATGGTGTGAAAGACCAACCCCCTTGCCAAAGGGCTGGTAAGGGTCCCCCAGGATAGGTCAGGAGACAAAGACTTCAGGACAGGATTCAGGACAGGATAGTTGACCTCTCCAGAATACCGACGATTGCACCGCACCCCTCTCTGACACTCTCTTCCTCCTCGAGATTCTTCCGCGATCTTCTGATCTAACCCAATTAAGTTAGGATAGAAAGTTCTTCTTCAGAGTCTGCATTCGGTTCTTCATCAGCATCTCATAGCATCTCTCCCAGCAACAGCATCTCCGACTCACAGCATCTGGACAGACCGCATCTCGACTTCTTACTAACTAAGTAAAGCTACCTTAATTATACCTTTGTTTCTTCATGTTCCACCCACTAAATTTTCAATATCGTAAAAATATGAAATATGATTGGTCAGGCAAGGGGGGAAGCTCCATCACACCATGCTTACATGTCATTAAAATTAGTTCAACTATTGTTCGCAAACCCATCCCCTTAATTTCTATTCATGTATTGGGTTCCCATACGGTTTCACATTTTACTTGCAACATTATTATAACTTTATGAATAAGAGTCTTCATCGTTGAACTTTTCACCATCCGTTCTCAGGGTATGTCACTGGTGACCTTGGCTCCCGTTCAACCTCTAAGTCATCATACCGGGTTAACTTTCAGTGGACATGCGCAGTTGCTTCATCACTCAGCTTAATTCAGTTATGCGTGAGAGGCCCAAATACGCACTAATAATAAAGTCAGAAAGACAAATATTAATTTCACATATAAATGGTCACACTGTATACCTCCCACCTCTACTCTGTTTCCCTTTTCTTATTAATATTTTTCCAGCATTAGCATTAGTAAAATAGCTTGTTTTAGTTTCAGCTAAGCAGATGCCATGCACGCGAGTCTTCAAGACTCCATTTTAGTGTCTTCTGCTCATGCGCTAGAATTTCCCTCCAAGTGTTACCTCGTCATACTGCGTAGATGCAGTTGACGCATGCGCACAACAATTTCCCCGTTTAAAGCGGTATTAGTCCGTCCTCATTGTTATCCGTATTAATACACACATAAGCAAGCTTCACTAACCCGCGTGTTTATGTGGTGCGTATTAGTTATTCACAAATTATGTTTAATAACTTGTTAATGAGTTAAACGAGTGGATTGCCTCCGAGCAAGTCTCTTTCTTACGAGACCTTGCTCCATCACCACTAGGCTTTACTTATTTCTGCAACTGGGCAATGCAGGACAAACCAGAGACAGCTTCTCATTTCCAGGAAAGGCTCAACTCACAGTTCAGGTTTATGTAGCAATTTAAATGGGCACTGCAACTGCTTCTGGCTGCTGTCCAGCTGACTCCCATTATAAGCCCAGTATCCAGCAGAAGTATGTTCTTTGCCACTTTGAATGTCTCATGGGCTATTGTGCAAAAAGGTCCGGACAAACCACTGTCCGTGGACAACTGTTACAGCTTCTGTCCAACACCCAGTACAGAGTTAATCTGCCCAGCTTTCTTCCCGGGCCCCTCCTGTCCTGCAACACGTGCTGATATCAATTGTCGGTGGATCTGAGGGTGGGTGGTCTCTAGCCTCTTACCCCTTCAAAGCACATCTTCTGCACTGTCTGGAATGTCTCCACCCAGAATCCTCCTGCATTGCCACACAGCTTTTTAAAATCCTTAAAAGAAACTCTTCAGCAAATGTTGAGTATTGAGGACAAAACTTCACATACATAAGGAAGGAGCCACACTATTAGGATGTTTATAGTTGTAACGCCTAGGATTAAACGAAGTCACAAGCTTTCGGTCTGGAAACTGGCAAGTTGTAATGTACAAAATGCTTAACAGATGGCGAATATTTAGGGAATAGGGCATCAAAGAGTTGCCACCCTTCACTCTCCGAGTCGCAATAGAATGAAACTGTGAGAGAAAGAGAGCACATTTTTAGGTCGAGCCTGGGCAGCGCATGCGCTGCTGCGAGGCATGCAGTAGTGGAGTATGGCTTTGAAGCCCCGCCAACTCTCCACACATATGTTTAATTGGCTTGTGTCATTGTCCTTCATAAACGCTGGCTTCCCAGTCGTTATTAGGCTTGTTAGTCCCTCCTTGGCACCGCCTTGTCTGCATTTGTTACCTCCCATAACGACTGGACCTTTAACTTGTCTTGTTACACGGTCTGCTTTATCTTGGCTGTGAGCACTATTTTGTTTAATTATTTGCCCCTATTCCAGCCACTAAGTCGCAGCATGCGCCTGCTTTTATTTTACTTATTAATGGCGGTCCGCTTTAACTATAGCAGCCGCGTTTCTTTTCTTTTGATTTTTTTTACTCACTAATGGCGGTCCGCTTTAACTATAGCGGCTGCGCTTACTTATTTTTTTATTTTTCTGTTTGCTACCGCCCATGCGGCGCTTTCACATTCATGGAGGACTTGACCCTTTCTTTAGACAAGCTGTGTCTAAAGAAGGGTGTGCGGACACTATTAAAGTGTAAGCGTGGCATTGGCGCTTTTATAAACAAATCATCTGTTTGTCAACTTGACAAATAGATGCTTTTTATTTGTCAAAGTGCCGCATGCTGCGGTTTCACCTTAATGTTGGCCACGCCCCTTTCTTTAGACGCGGCTTGTCTAAAGAAAGGTGTGCAGCCTCCATAAATGTCAAAGCGCGCATGGGCGCTAGTAAACAAAAAAATATTTGCAATGCAGTAGGTCTTGCATTTGCGAGAGTTTAAACTATTGTATAGCCAATAGCTAAAACTCTCGTAAATGCGAGACCTATTGCATTGCAAATGCTTGTTTGTAATTGAGAACAATGTCCAGGTCTGTACCAGGGGGATCAAATGAAGGGGAGACTCCCGATTTAATAAACTGCCATGTGTTATTCTCAGAGGCAATGCAGTGCGGATACACATGGCACACTTTCAGCTCATGTTGGCTGTTCTACATGTTCTGTAATTCCTTGTATCTTGCTACCCTGAGGAGAAATATTTCAAATGGGGGCGATTCCAGTTGCATCTAGGATATCAAGTTATTTTTTTTGTTTGATCTGTTTATTGACATTTTTTAACATATTCATGTTACAATATCAGGCATATTAAATTTCTAGGCGTGTCAACAACATAGTTAGCAGTGAAATAAGACATGTCCAGGATCACATCACATTTGTTTGGGGGCATGCACCCCGGAAGGTGTAGAATCAACTAGTAAATACAGCATTGCACAACACAACTCGTATCATAATTACGAATAAAGAGAGAAAGGAGTGGAGAGAAATACCTCCAATATGGTCAGTCAATGCGTTGCCGTAGCCATGATGTTTTAGGCATTGGTGTCAAACATAGTTAGAACTAGTTAACTGCAAGAAACCAATTAGTTCAAAAGAAATAGGAGTGAAAATTGAGGGAAAGGATAGAAGGAGAAGGGGTGGAAGAGAAACAGGGGGAGCGGGTTCGCTGCTTCGACCAACAGTCCCAGTTCGCCCAAGGTAAATTTCCATCTTTACAGTCAATATCGGGAGCCACACAGTAAAAGGCTCGACATACGCATAACAGAACAGTACAAGCATTAACACTATGGGTCATGCTGGTGCACCTAATCGGGCATGGTCAATGGGTCAGCGGAGAAACCAGATTCCATCTCAGGGTATATTGCAATTTGGAGGTCGGCTATGATAGTGATCCAATTAGATGAAATGGGGTATTTGCGCATGCCCAAGGTGTCCTCCCTGCGGAGAGATGCTCCTTCCGCTCTGGCAGCTCATAGGACTTTCAACGCTTCGCGATAAGGTGCTTGGCTACTATAAAGCCAAGGTCTAAAAAACGTGTGGTGGCCCTGTGTTTCTTATCACTTGGAAATAAGCCCAGCTAACAGACCTCCCACATGCATGTGAGTTACCGGCCAGTACAGGCGAGCAGATGGCACGCGACCTCATTCCAGTACTGTTGTAGTGAGGGGCAGGACCACAACATATGTAATACATCCGCGTCCGACTGGGCATAGCGGGGACAAGCCACGTCCGCCCTATTAAAGTAATGATTAATGTTCTCAGGGGTGAGATATGCTCTGTGTATAATATATAACTGTATCATTCGAAACCTGGCATTACAGGGGACGTGCACAGGGCTTGCTAAAATCATGCTCCACTCTTTGGTGATGCACGGGTGAGCCAAATCCTTTTCCCAGTTCTGTAGCAGTGAGGTCAGTGTCATGGCAGCTTGCAGTCAGAGCGTGTCTGCGAGCCACCGGGAAAGGTGGCACCCTGCAGCCATAACGTGAAGATATTGGATTGTGAGGTGAGTCTGCGGTTCTTGGGAAATGTCACCCCAATGTTGTCACGGTGTATCTACCCCTGAGGTATGACTGATAAAGTGTCCCGGGAGCAGTCCTTCCTCCTGTGTTAGTGTCTCATATGACATGCTAGGATAGCACCTTATATGCCCACATGCCACTGCATACCTCTCCACTTCTACCGTTTGTACGTCTTTTGCCTTCTTCATTTACATGACGCTTCTCCTACTTCTGTGGCCTTTCAGCATATCTTTGTATTGTCAACTACCTGACCCATGAGTGCCAGGGCCATCTATCTCTTCAGTGTAGTGCTTTTAACATTGATTGGACCTAAAGCAGATAACTTTTCTGTGAAATGAATATTGGGTGTTTTCTATAAACAAGACTGAATTAATTAGTTAAAAAATAACCACATTCAAGTTTGAGGATGCTGTCTGCACTCTGCTCTGGGTCTTCCTCAATTTTGATAGTGATTTTTTACAGAGGTTGGCGGGTACTGCTAACTATAATGATTTTGGGATGCTTAACCTGAGTTTTTAAGCCAGAGGAAGAATCACTACTCACAGCCATTAGATATTCAATGTAGTAGGTAGGACTAGAGACTAGTTCTTCACTTTATTAAGATGTATAAGTGTTTGAACAATTTTTTCCTCTCTCACAGATGACCTGTGGGAAGATGTGGTATTGCTGCTGCAATTAAGTATGCCAGCACCCCCACAATGTAGTGGCGGCTTTGATTATCTCACAGATTTATTACTTTAAAAAATCCATCAAAAGATGTGACTGATCTCCTAAAATCCATTTTAGATCCCATATGTTATGTAGTTCCTGATATAATTTGAAGAAGCACTGCCACAAGCAAGGGCAGTTCAAAAGTTCTTGATGTCAATGGAACCTTTTCAATCAACGGCGGTTTGTTGACATGGGCACCTCCAGGACACAAATGATCCATATAACCTGCGGAATCACTCAGGATTCCATAATGTCTTCTGACGTCTCCAAACTTTACATGGAACTACTTGTTTCTCTACTCACAGACAACAGCATCAAGATTCACCAATATGTCGATACACAACTCTACTTGAAATTTTCCTCTGCGTCAGACATCCTGTGCCTAAAACACTGCTTGCACATCCTCCAGACCTGGATGTCCAACTCCTACCTGATGCTCAATGCAACCAAGACAGAATTTGCACTATTTGCCAAGGTCAACAAAAAGATACAGTACAAACCTCGCTCAGTGGCATGAACTTTGATGATGGATTCGTACCTCAATTTTCACTGAATGCCAAGTCACTTGGATTCACCCTAAACACCAACCTCACCCTCAAGGAAGACGCTGTCAAAGAAACAAAGATGGCCTAGTTCCCAGCTCTCTCTTCTAATGAAAGCCAAACCGTATCTTCCAGAAAGTGACTTCAGAACCACTGTTCAAGACCTCATACTTTTTCATCTGGATAGTGGTAATCAGGGGCGTAGCTAGGCCTTAGGCTGCCCGTGGCGGGCCCTGCGTTTGCCGCCCTCGGCAAAGTGATAGAAGAGCGGGGGGGGTCGCGGCCGATTCTTGCGGCCGCAATGGCCGCGGGTAAGAGCGGGGAAAGGGGGGCCGGCTGCCGCCCCAAAACTCATGCCGCCTGGGGCGGTCGTCCCCATCGCCCCCCCCTAGCTACGCCACTGGTGGTAATGCCCTACTCCATGGCCTCCAAGGCTCCACACTGGCACCCCTTAGTGGCATCCTACACACTGCAGCATGTCTCATACAGGGTCTGAAAAAATATAATAACATCATCCCCATCCTAATGAAACTCCATTAGCTCACCTTACCGGCCCGCACCATCTTCAAAACCCACTGCATCATTTACACAGCTATCAAGTTTTGCCCCTCCTTATCTTGCACATAAGCTCTACATCTCTAGTGCTTCTCAGCACACGACCAGCCAGGACACTATCAGATTGGAGACTAAGAAGTGTTAAAAAAAGAAAAAAACAAGAGAGCAGGAGTTTCATCTATGCACCCAGGATCTGAAACAACATTCCTGTATCCATCAGGACTGCCTCAAAGCTGCTGTTAATGTGCAGGCAGTGTTTGAGGTGTTGAATCTCTGAAGGAGTGGAGGCTTTCAGATAGTTTTATCTATCAATTAGCATATTGATGAATCCTGAATCATTTATCAGGGAGAATAGTACCAAACACCTCCATGTGGCTGTTAAAGATGACAAGGCACAGTATGGAACTCTGGGGACTCCATATGTGATAGGAATGTTTTGGGACCTGTGATGGCCAATGTGAGCAAACTGGTATCAGTTGGAACTGTAGCAAAAGTACCACTGAGGGGCATTTTTGAGGATTTCTATTGGAACCTCCAGGGTGTGTATGAGAGTGGGATGATCAGCTATGTCGAAGGTAGATGAGAGGTCCAGCAATATGAAGAGGTAGGGGCCACCTTCATCTGAGGGCAGGAGAGCATTGTTTACTATGTGTGAGACAGCAGCCTCTGTGCTATAGCGTGATCTGAAGCCAGACTGGTAGTTGTGCAGAAGATGATTTGCATTATTGTTATTTTGCAGTTGAACAGAGACAGCTTTTGTCAATCTTGCCAAAGACAGGTAGGTAAGTGATGGGCCAAAGGTTGGAAAAGTCATCATTGTCTAGTATAGTTTATTTAGGAGTGGGAGGATCTGGCTTGTCTTCTGGGAAGATGAGTGAGGGAGGCTTGACAATAATGAGTCGGGTAGAGAGATCGTCCCCACAGAGAGCTTTGCTGTAGGACGATGGTAAGACATCCTCTTCATAAGAAGGGGCTTTGAGGGAGTTGAGTATGTTGGTAAGATCTGCAAGAGATAGGACTTTGAAGGATGACCTTGACGGGATTCTACAGAAAGGGATGGGCGTGAGAGTAGAAGCAGGCTTGATTTTGTTAATGTGCTGTCAGATCTTCTGTATTTTTTGAGAAATGTGTGAATCTGGAAAGGGGTTTATGCAATGCTCCATTGCTTGGAAAGCATACTGCTTTTGTTTCTGACTTCATTGATGGTACTTTCATCAGGAGGGAGAAATATTCAGGGGATAAACACTGGATCTAAGTGTTCCTTGAGCCTTGTAATACCAATGACGCCAGTAACTTCTGTTACAGGCCCTATGAAGATTACTGGCCCACATGTAATGAAAGCATGTGATTATCGTCCCACTTTGTTATTCAATTATGTGATCGAAAATGTGCCACCATACATTTTTTGTGTGCACTGTATACATTAATAGTGAAAATAACGTTTGATGAGGGAATGTATTACCCCATGACAGCAACTGTCCTAGGGCTGCATTGCATTCCATATACATCCAAACCAGCAGTGCATCAATGGAAATGACATACGAACATGATGTGAGACACTATATTCACATGGGTATGTTTCATGCTGTGGAAACATACTGCAACTGTTCAGTAACATGCTATTTTCTCTTTGTACTAGTAACCTGATACTTTAATGCCAAACACAAACAACCGTAGAAGCATCAATTAGGCTCTTTTTAGAGAAGATCAGAGAGTGTAAAATCCATATGTTAAATGTAGGGTAAGCAGATTTCCATGAATTTAAAATGATTTTGTTTTTTTAAAGTCGCATGTTCTTATCGGTTCCAAAAATGTGGCAATACGTCCTAACACTATTAAACTGTGACTGTTGCAACTAGTAAAATCTTATGATAAGTTCTCCCTTTTAAATGTGGAAAATAGTTGTTTTATCCTGTTTACTTGACAAATCTACTCAGTAATCACCATTACCTGTTGCAATAACAAAAATACTAAATTATGGTATTCCTGGACAACATGCAGAAAACTCTAAACGACTCCCTTTGTGTGGAGCCGAACAATACTACTATGAAAACTGACAGTCATAAACACTTCACATGATGCAGAGTTGCACAAAAACAACCAAAACACCTACACAACATATAACTGTAAATGATGTAATTTGTGTACTTTATGTTTACAAAATTGCATTTGATACAATTAGTACAGCAACAGTTGCCTTATGTCTCCACATGCTTTAACCCTGGGGCCAATTCAAAGAAATGGTTGAAAATCTATGTCCACTTGTTTACGACATTGCATGGGCGCAGATTTCTTAACCCCTTGGCCGCGGCGCGAATTTCGCCGCGGCACGGGGTTCAGCGCGGCGCTGCCATGCTCGTGACGGAACCACGCCGTCATGAGTCACGGGCGGCGTGTGCTCATGACGGCGTGGTTCCGTCATGGCCCCGCCCGCTCATTAATTCGCCCGCACAGGCGGGGAATTAATGCCGCGGAGCGGCAGCCGCATGACGGAACCACGCCGTCATGAGCACACGGCGCCCGTGGCTCATGACGGCGTGGTTCCGTCATTAGCAGGCAAGGGGTTAATGTTCATAACTGACAAAGGTTTAGCGGACTCCCGAAAAATGTAGTGATTTTTTTTTTTGTTCATTAATTTTTTTTATTCAACATAAAAAAAAAGTATAAATAATCATCAAATTTTATGTTAGAAGGATATGAGATATGTGCCACATTACAAAATCAAGCACATACATTCTCAACATGAATGAGAGCCAAAATGAAATAAACAAGAAAGTGAGAAGAAAAGAGAAGCAGAGGCCCTCGACAATTGCCATAATCTATGAATCTAACACCTAAACTGATAGCAAGATCGGCAAGACAAGGAACGAGGATAAATTTGAAGAATGAACTCAGTGAAAGTGGTCAGGAGACACGGTATTATACAAACAGCAAGGCATAGAGGGGGTGGGGGTGAAAAACTTAATGCAGGTTTGTTTTCTTGTAGGAATGAAAGCTGATTATGCTGGCCCCCGGGAGAAGTGAGGGTCCCAGACCAGTCTTTCCCCGGGGTACTTCGTGCAGGGACCGGAAGGACAAGGTAGGGATAGGGCCAGTTAGGGGAAGGGGAGGGTGTTAGAGAGGCTATATTGGTGTCAGGAGAGGAGGATCCGACCTCTTCCTGACTCCGAACACCACCAGGAGGGGCTGTTACATAAAGTTAGCCCTCCCTCCCACGCTGCAGGATGTAGGAGTTTGGGGGGAAAGGATGGTTACAGCCTTGCCAGTTTAGGACGGGTTGCAGGCTGTAGGTGGTACTTTGGATGGGTGGTGAATCACATTCGAGCAGATCCACCCCTCCGGAGGGGGGGGGGAGGGTGCACACGTGACTGATGGCGGTGCGCGGGATGCAATGAGCAACGGAAGGAACTTCAAAGGAGGATGATTGGATGATTGAAGGACAAGTGAAGGAGAGATTGGGTATATGGAATGAGGTCAGAGTGTGAAATGGAGAGGAGTGAAGCAAATGAGATGGTGAGTTGCGAATGGCGCGGGGAGAGTGAAACAGTATGGGTTTATGTTAAGATTTTTATTTGTTGTTAAGATGAATAAAGTTCTTTGGTATGTTTGCAACCTTGTCCTAATAAATGGCCTTTTATGCTCTACATGGCTTGGAGTGTGGTTTATTGCACGATAGGTCTTCTTATAAACCATACATATGCTGCTGAGTGCGGATGTTTTTAATCTGCCTATAACTTTTAGAAATAGTATTTTTGGTATTTATGTCTTGACCTAGATGTAACTGTAAAGCACCGGGAAGCCTCGATCTCCTGTTCTCCACCTTAATATTTACTTTGTGTAGTTGGCCATCTTGGAGAGCAGTGTGCTAGCCTGCTGATTGACTGGTCACTTATTGCCCCATCTGATAGCATTTAGAGAGACATGTCGTGCATCTGATCAGCTAGTGCATGCAGCGGGCATGGCACTGGTGCACCAAGGGCGATCCCATCTACATCCATCCAGGTTATCCTAGCCCCAGTGGCAGATATGCTGTCTGGTATTTCTTCTGAATTCAGAGCTCCTGTGAAGTGCATTGTGCACTTCGGCAGCCTTAGGGACACCTTCATTTCTGTAGCAGAATGGCACCCTCAGAAGTGAGTAGTATTTCATTCAAATGATGCTTCACTTGTTTGTTGTTGAAGTCTGCTTTCTCCCCCGTCACAGCTCTGAAATTTTACTGCTCACCGTGTCACCAAATATAGATATCTTGTTTATCTCAGAAACATGGTTTGTGGCACCTCTGGCTGTGATATTGCTTTAGCAGTTCCTGATAGCTAAAAGATTATAAGGCAGGAGAGGTACAACTGCATAGATGCGGTTCAGTAGTAACATTTCATTCGACTCTCACCATAACCAGCATGGTTCTTTCTTCATTCACCTCTGCAGAGACTCTCCTTTTTCACATAGATGTGTCATTCACTTACTCTGTTGGTGGACTTTTTATCTACTGGCCTCCTGACCCTGCCACCAATTTTGGAGTTGCTCTTCCTGAATTCATTTCTCTCTTTATTTTAAAACACTCTTATTTTTCTTGTTCTTCGGGTACTGTAATACCTGGATGGTGGCATCTGATATTGCCGGCAACTTTCCGCTTTTAGACACTGGGCCTAATTACGGTGGCTGTCGGACTGCAACATACGGCTTGTCGGTTGCGGTCCGACCACCATCTGCTGCTAGGGTCCGACCAACGCATTACAATGCATGCGGTTGGTGGCAGTAATCGGGGGACCAACCAACGCTTTCTGATGGACTCAAGGAGCCCGTTGGTGCGTCGGAAACTCATCATAATTTTGAATCCTCATAATCCCTTAATGAGGGCGGCTCTGCCGTCATTATGGGATTATGATGTTGGTTTCCGACAGCCACTCCATGTTGGCCTTTTCCGACCTGGGAAGGCTGTCAGAAAACGACATTGGGGGCCCCTAGGAGGACCCCTTGCCCCCTGTCCCTCCGTATCATGGCTTGGGGGACACTAAACATCCCTGCACCGTGTGGCAGGCACCGTGAAGTACCTGCCACACGGTGCAGGAATGTTTGAAAACATGCATATTTCAAAGGGGGCTTGTGCTGCTGCCGTTTTCAGCCCATCGCACAAGCTCCCATTGAAAAATTGATGTTTCTGACCACACTATGTGCGGTCACACCCAAATTGGAATGTCGGAACTGCCGACCTATGTTCCGGCGGTTCCTTCCCCGCAACAATGTCGGCCCAACATCGCAATCAGGCCCTTTATGTCTCCCCTCCTCTCCTCACAGTTAGTCTCTTCTTCTTCCCATTAAGCAAGTAATACTGTCAACCTCCATTTTTTACTTTGGGCAAGTTTATATCTGTCCTAACCGCCTTCGCTCTAACATGGGCTGATCATCTCTGTGTTCTATTTTACTGTTCATACAAATTCCTCCTCAAATTGTGCTAAAGTAAAAAATATCTGCACTAGACCTTCAAACTGTAGATCTAAAGTTAGTCCCAAAAACTAGCTCCTCCTACAGGTCCTACCTACCCCCATCATCTCTAGTTTAGACATGACTATTAATGCCCAACAACATAAAGATTGGATTTTGCCCTCACTTGACCTAATCTTTCCTCTTAAGAACTGAGGATCATACAGAGGGATTCCTACTGATCTTTTATCAGAGGATCTGCCCTGCCAAGTGACATTCAGTAACCTTGGAAAGTGGAGGAGACAGAAATACAACCTATATCAGGGTAGGCCTATTCTGAAGAGCTTAGACACTGAAGCATTACCAAGATATGCTTCATATAGCTATTATGCCTCCACTCCAAAATCTTTAAAATTGCCAAAGACATATTTTCACTCTCATTGGCCATCTGTTTTTGAACTTTGTGAGTCTCTATTTTGATATTTTCAGCGTGAGCGCCTCAAAATATCAGACTTTGATTCTAATACTGATGTACTGAATGAGTAGGCCGGTCATTCTGCAACTTCTACATGCGCTCAACCTGTTTGCTCTAATATTGTTGCTCCCAAGGTCAAAGCTACTATTGCTCATGCTCACACCATTAAGTCTGTCTCTCCTAATGACCCCTGCCCTATTCACATCTTAGGCTCTGCAATTGATGTTTTAGGCCCAGGGCTTCAATCCTTACGTACTGTGCGTCTAGTTAATGCCTCAGTGCTCAGCCTATGGAATGATGCCCTAGTAGTCCACCTTTTGATAAAGCCTTCTGCTGACTCTATGATCTTTACCAATTTTCACCCTCTATCGCTTCTTCCCTTACTCTCCAAGTCGAAAATACGCTAATTTTATAGAACGCAATAACAATCTGGTCAGGTGTAAACATCCACATACCTCTTCAATGGCTCTAAGATGGCTCTTCTTGGAGTTATGGATGACATCAGCATATTGCTGGATACTGGAGGAAGCACAGTGCTAGTAATGCTGGACCTCAGCACTACCTTTGGTATTGTCTCCAATGCCATGTTCAGCCACCTACTATATTCAATAGGCATTCGTAAGCTGGCTATCACATTGCTTTTCAATTTTTTTAAACACTGCTTTTCTTGCTCCTTTCTGTTCTCTTCTCAATGCTATTGTGTGTGGCATTACTCAGGGATCGTCGCTGAGTCCCATACTTAGTAATATTTATCTTACCCCTGCCTGATCTCATCTCCAGTTTTGACTGCTTTTTGATATCATACTGTCAAGCTTGGTTCCTCGGAAGCGATGAAGGTCTAAATATGGTGAGCTGGGACTGAAAACACGCAGATAAAAAACGCAGTGCCAGGAAACACGTGCAGCCTAGATCTGTAGGAAGACCAGAACAGCTCTCTGAAATCGAGAAAACCTCTTGAGTGTTTGGCTCCTAAATGTGACAGCTCCTTCTGAAAACAAACGCAGCTGAAAGGATACAAACTCTTTAAATAGAGGTGCCTTCTCAGAAGGCGGTGCCCTAAAGCATGTTCCTTAACTTGCACCTGCTGCCAAAGGGAAGCAACAATGAAGTCATCAGAGTCAGCACAAACAGATGAGTCATCATGGTCAACAGGTCATTTGAGCATACTCCAGATGTACGCCTGCTGCTAAAAGGGAAACGTCAATGAAGTCACCAGAGTCAACACAAACAAATGAGTCAGCAGGTCATTTGAGCATGTTCTAGAGCATAAATGTTAAAGCACTCAAAACAATAACAATAAAGGCATTACAGTGATACAACATACTTTGTTGTTTAAGCATTGTAACATTTTTGGTACAAACATGCTGATGAGATGGACATTTAATACTTGTTTTAATAATTGCAGCAAGGAGTTCGTGACATCATTCCCCCCCCCCTCCCCGAAAGTCCATCAATAAAAGGGAAACAGAGACTTTCACCGGCAGCGGCGAGCGTGGAAGTGATGTAACAAGAGAGGAGCATGAATGACAGTTGAGGCCTCCCAGGAATCTTCCTCTGGGCCATACTCTTTCCAGACAACAAGATACCATGGGTGATCATGGTGTGTTTTCATGTCCTTGATAGCACTAACTTCATACTCCCAGTGCTTATTGTCTAACAGTGAGATTTGGACACAGCTGGATTTAAGAAGGAAGTATGAAGGAAGTATGAAAACCTGGATGAATCTTCATAGACTGGAGCAGTTTAAGCTTAAAAGTAACTGGATTAATCTCCGAGTTACTTCAATGAAATGTGGGTGAATACAATGACAGTGTTTAAAGGTTACACTTTTTGTAGAGAGCCATCCTTTGTCTCCAGGCGAGTAAGTAGGTCCAGGCTGTTGATGACGATCACCAACCTGTTTGTACTGAGTCTTGACCTTCATAACATTGCCACTCATTGCCTGTGCTAGAAGGGCCATTTGCTTGAGGCTCAGGGCGAGACTAGGAATGAAACTGTGATGTACACGCTGTAATAAAGGTAGGTACCTAGGGTGATATCCATAGTTTGGGTAGAATGGTAACATGCGAAGGGCTGTATGATATGGGTTGATGTAAGCAAACTCGGCTTCCCACAGTAACTCTACACATCAGAATTAGACCTGAGGGAAAAGCAACAAAAGTATTTCTTCAACTCTTGGTTAAGCCGCTCAGTTTGGCCATCTGTTTCTGCATGAAAACACGTGGAAAGATGAGATTGGATTTTCAAGGCAATACACCAATTTCTTCAGAAACGAGAAGTAAACTGAGGGCCTCGGTCTGATGTTATAGTCTTGGGTGGCCCATGCAGATGGACCACATGATTCAGTACCAGGGTCTCAAAGTCATTAGCAGAAGGAAGACCTTTGCAGGCTAAAGTGGGCCATCTTGAAGAGTCTCTTGACTACTACCAGAATGACAGTTCTGGTAGTTGGTTTGGCGGAACACTCCAGAACAAAGAGACTTTTCTTTTCACAATACAGACACTGGCCGTTCTTACATCATAAATCTATTTCTTCCACAGTAAGAGGACCACGGACACCACCTATTTTCATAGGTTATGTATTTTTGTTATTTCAGGAATTAGCAAGGACTACTCTTAGAGGATGGTCTGCACTTTTATTCCTGTTTTCCAGCCCAGAAAGAGAGAGTGAGAGTGTACGGTTGCGGCGGCACCACCAGCACCAGTGTACTATAACTTTAACTTTTCACTTTACAGCGCGGTTTACACTAACACCCCTATACTCCAGCATGGAAGGATGGAAGTAACAACAGAAGACACTGGAGGTGCACGCCCAATAGGCTACTTAAGTAGTGATAACATAAGGCAATTGCAGGGCTAGTAGTGTCAGACCTCCATGACTATTTACCTTTGCACTTCACAGTGCAGTTGACTCCAAAATCTCTGCAGTTTTGCAATAAAAACTGGGAGCAAAAACACTAGGCTTTGGTGGTGCATGCTTAAAAGGTTCATCAACACAGGCCTCAATGCTAAATTTCTGTCCCTGAAAATCCTTGCCTATGTTGTCACAATTCAATTTTTTTCATTGTTCCAAAATGTTAATATTGCACTGATCTTTAAATGTTTATGGTTTAAATTAATTGAAATACACTTACTTTGTGCTCTCAAGTATTAAAAGCCCATCTCATCACCATGTTTTTACCAATAATGTTCCAATGCTTAAACAACAAGATATGTTGCATTACTGTAATGTCTTTATTGTTATTGTTTTGGGTGCTTTAGCACTCATGCCAGTAATGGGCTTCATTATGTGACTCATTGTTTTGCGCTGACTCTGATGACTCATTTTTTGTTTTCCCTTTGGCAGCAGGTGCCAGCTCTAGAACATGCTCAAATGACCTGCTGACCCATTTGTTTGTGCTGACTCTGGTGGCTTCCTTGCTGTTTCCCTTTAGCAGCAGGAGTACATCTGGAACATGCTCAAATGACCTGCAAATCCTGATGACTCATCTGTTTGTGCTGACTCAGATTACTTCATTGTTCTTTCCCTTTGACAGCAGGTGCAAGTTCTGTAACATGTTTGTGGACACCGCCTTCTGAAACGGCACCTCTATTTTAAGACATCGGGTCCTTCTAGCTGCGCTTGCTATTCATGTTTGGTTTTGAAAGGAGCTGCCAAATTGTGGAGCCAAACTCCCAAGAGATTTTCTTGATTCCAGAGAGCTGTTCTGGTCTTCCTACAGATCAAGTTTATATGTGTTTTCTGACACCGCACTCTCTAACTACATGCTTTCAGTCCCCACTCACCTTCTTCAGATGTTAGGATGAGGTACCGCCTTCTTTCACTCGAGCAAAAATTCTTCAGGCGAATTGGGAAAAAAAGGTACTGTAATAAGGTGCAGAGTTGGTGGGCACATTTAGGTCTGCATTAGTGGCTGGTGTAGGTAGACATATTGGGAACTAACTCCTTGTTCCTCTTCAGCCAAGATTGGTCTTTGGATATGTAGGCTTGTTTTGGGAACTCACAATATATCTTGAAAAGAACTGTTACAGCTTTTGATTCAGGAATATCAAGAACTTAGTGTTATTTAACATAAGGAACTGTAAATCTGGACTTTGCTATCTTAGTGGAAACAACCAGCATTTTCTCGTTTGAAATGTAAAAACAATTCTTTGTGAAAGTAAAACTAAAATTTGTTGAATAACCTTTCTCCTTCCTTTTCTCCTTGCCTACTGACCCACCATAACTCAATTTGCCACATTGATACTCTGGTGAAATATAAAACTTAGTTGGTGCTACTAGAAGGAGGGTATCTTGAGAGCATCGCTTCAGTGGAACCAGGCCTGACAGAATAACAAGCCCAGTGATATTTGTTACCCCCTGAGCAGGCTTTTCAAGAAGTCATCCATGGAAGACTCGAGTAGGTTGCTTGCAAACAGGCAGAAAGATCTGATGGTGGCCTGCATAGAAACTTCAGCTCTTGCAACTAAAGTAACTCAAACCAGGGTCGTTTGAGTACAGCTACAGTCTCCCCTGGAACACCTGTATCAGTAAGTGCGGCATCAACTCCTCAGATGGTCTCAGTTACCATTCCCTCTGCAGTACTGTTGGCTCCACCAGAGAGGTTTTCAGGGGACCCAATACAAACCCAGGCCTTTATTACCCAGGTACAACTCCATTTCATGGTTCTACCGACAGCCTTTTGAGATCTAAAGTCACGTATAGCCTTCATGATCTCCTGGGGATGCAGCTGCTTGGGCTGTACCCATGGTAAATTCTGACGTCTCTATTCTTTACAACTGGACAGATTTTAAAAGGCAATTTGAGAAAATGTTTTACCGACATATTGCCACAGGATTGGCAAAGAGAGAGTTGGTAGATTTGAGACATTGAGGTAAGGAACTGATGGAATATATTGCACAGTTTAAACACCAGATTTCTGAAACCAACTGGCAGTAAGCTAAAGGATCTGCAATGTTCCATCGCGGACTAAGAGATGAGCTAAAAGACATCATAGGTTAGATTGATCCTCAACCTGAGAATTGTAGTGATTTAGTTGACCTTGCCCCACGCTTAGACCATATGCTATCCATTTGGAAAGGTGAGATGAGGTGGTCGGAAACTCCAAGGTTAGCCCATGCTGGAAGCTTGATTAGGGGTTGTGCTGGATACTGAGTGACCGTTGATCCTCCAGCTGTCAACAACCTGTTTGCCTTTGTCAGGACTGTTATGAAAGATGCAATCTCTTGGAGGGTGTCGCCCTTCATGCAGAAGAGTAATGCATGATGGCTCGCTCTGATGCCATGTTGCTTGAAAATATTCTGCATCAAAAACTTGCGTCAAGTTTCTAACACAGGGCATATCGATAGGATGTGAGTCAAACGTTCTTCCTGTTGATGGCAAAGCCTGCACTTAGTGGTAGAAGGTCTCAGAAGCCATTTATGCAGGCAATCAATCGTTAAAAATAGCCCGAAGTGTACATGGAGCATATTCATTTTATATAAGCTTTTGAGTAGAACTGTTAATTAAGACTGTGGATGGGGCTGTGTATAGGAGTTGATAGATATTCATGCATAGCTTCTTTTGCTGAATTTGTGTTTGTTCCATGAGATCTTCTTTATTTTTTTATTTAAAAATAATTTAAAAGAGTTATGAGAGAGGGCCTGTTCCCATAGCTGTGTTGCCTTTATGTTCTTCTGGGCCAACTCAAAGGCCGGCTCCCAGCTTTTTGTTTTTTTCAGAAGACCTGTTTGTATTTCTTTCGATATAAGAGAGCGCAATGTTGCCAGGTCTGAGTTCCTTAATAATTACATATACTTAAGTGTAAAGCATTTTTTTAGTAGTTCTTGATCAATTAGGCCAAATTCCAACTGGATCTGAGACGGAGATGCATTTTGAGGGAGGTGAAATAAAAGATGGAATATTTGCCTTGTGCGGACTCCAGAAAGGACCCAAAGATTGCCCGAAAAACTTCAGTTCCAAAACTGATTGTTGGATTGAGCTTGGCTAAGGACAGGAGACAGAGTTAGACTGTGCAGTTTGCGTTACAAGGATTGAAACACAGGGGTCAGCAATTACCCTGTGGGAGGCCTTTAAGACTGTGATCATATGAGGGGCACAGGCATTAATTGGGGGGGGGGAAGAAGGAAACATGACTGAAGTGTGCCCACATTGAAAAAGATATAATGGAATTGGAGGGGCTAGCGTGGGGGGGGGTAGAGAACTTTCACTGACTACAACTTCGCCAGCAAGACCTGAGAGGAACTGGCATTAAAACACACACTGGCGATGCAGCGTCACCTATACGATGTGGGCAATAAAGCCTGCAAACTCTTTTGACGTGGCGTGACAAGCAAAATAAGGAGAGATCATGGGTAGCAGAGGTACGAGATGAGCACAGAGATAAGCGTACAGTGAACACAGATATTGCGGAGGCCTTTGCTGCCTACTATGAGACCCACTATGCAACCAAGTCCTCCATGATGGGTACAGACTGCACTGATCTCCTTAAAAATATCACCCTTCAGACGCTAACTGGAGAAGAGTGAAACCCTGGAGGCAGACTTGACAGAAGAGGAAGTGGTGCAGCCGTTGTGCGAGCTCCTATCCGGGAAGGCACCGGGTCCTAACGGCCTACTGGTTAAGCTGCTTAATGGGATGGCAGACGTAGCAATTAAACCAATGCTTGCAATGTTTTTAGAGGCATACAAAGAGGTTTGTCTACCTGAAGATCAGAGAACGACAACTAAAGTTGTAACACACAACGAGAGCAAGCCCCCGACAGATTGCGGGTCATAAAGACCAATCTCCCTGCTAAATGTAGAGGCCAAAATAAGTTAAGGGCCTGGTGACTAGATTGCGGGGGATCGTCCCCTCGATCTTTAATCCTGATCAGTCAAGCTTTATACCCAACAGGAGCACCCAGCTTAATCGCCGACATTTGTAGGGAGCGCTTCATCTGACATCTGAGTCTGAAACGGAGGAACAGGCGGTCTCAACGGCCCTAGGCACGAGGATGGCTTTTGACTCCGTTGAATGGAACTATATGATTGCGGTGCTGGAGAGGCTGTACTTTGGGCAGAACTTTTGTGCATGGATCAGGTTACTTTATCAAGCCCCCATGCCCAGGGTGCGAGTAAACTGTGCAACATCCCGTGGCTTTGAGCTCTGTAGAGGCACTCGTCAAGGCTGCCCGCTATCCCCTATGATGTTTGCCCTGGCACTCGAGCAACTAGCAGCGTGGATCCGTCAGAATCACTTGATATGGGGTGTCAAGGCACTGAGCACGGGGTGGGTGGGAAGAGCGGATCTCCCTCTATGCAGATGATGTCCTCCTTTACATCACGCGCCCCCAATTCTCAATTGACACGATTATGAAGGTGTTTTGCATCTTTGGTGCCCTAATGGCCTACCAATTGAGCTGCTCAAGGGGATGGCGGACGTCACAATTAAACCAATGCTTGCAATGTTCCTGGAGGTGTACAAAGAGGGTTGCCTACATGAAGATCAGAGAACTGCGACTATAGTTGTAATAGACAAAGAGGGCAAGCCCCTGACAGTTTGCGGGTCATACAGACCAATCTCCCTGCTATAAGTAGAGGCCAAAGTATTAGCTAAGGGCCTAATGACAGATTGCGGGGGATCCTCCCCTTGATCATTTATCCTGATCAGTCAAGCTTTATACCCAACAGGAGTACCCGGCTTAATCGCCGACATTTGTATGGAGTGCTGCATCTGATAGAGTCGCCAACGGAAGAACAGGTGGTCTCAACGGCCCTAGACACCAGGATGGCGTTTGACTTCGTTGAATGGAACTATATGTTTGCGGTGCTGCAGAGGCTGGACTTTGAGCAGAAGTTTTGTGCGTGGCTCAGGTTACTTAATCGAGCCCCCATGGCCAGGATGCAAGTAAACGGTACAACATCCCTAAGCTTTGAGCTGTGGAGAGGCACTCGCCAAGGCTGCCCGCTAACCCCCATGATGTTTGCCCTGGCACTTAAGCCACTAGCAGCGTAGATCCATCAGGATCCCTTGATATGGGGTGCCAAGGTGCTGGGCGCAGGGTGGGTGGAAAGAGGGGATCGTCCTCCTTTACATCACGTGCCCCAATTCTCAAATGACAGGATTATGCAGGTGTTTCGCATCTTTGGGGACCACTCTGGCTACACTGTTAACTTGTCCAAGTCAGTAAATGTTGGAAAGTGGGTTATTAGTAGTGGTAAATATATATCTACCACTAGCAAAAATATCACTGACATAATATAGGGATAAGTATAGGTCTTAGAAAATTATTCCCATGCTCAACCCTTGGTAGCTTGGCTGCGAGCAGGCAGGCTTAACTTCAAAGATAAGTATGTAAAGTATTTAAAAACACTAATTCATTAAAAAATTAAGACACAACACACAATAAAAATCCAACACCAATTTATAAAAATAGGAAATATATTTATCTTAAAAATGACACTGAATTGAAAATAATCCAATGTAGGGAACCGGAGATATGAATTTTTAAAGAATTAGAACTATATAGCACACATAAACCTATAGCGCATATTGGGACATCTGGTTGCACTAGACAGGGACAAAGTCAAACTTTCAGGCCAACCGAGATGGAGCCCTGCGCAGCTACCCCTCACAGTGGTCTTGGTCAAAGTTTTTACCTTCTGACTTATAAACTTTTCTGGAGCTTTTTTCCCTGGGGTCCCTTGAAGCTCTCAGCCAATTCAGATTTGTTGAGGGTTGGCTGGATTGCCTCGCAGTTGGTCCCGGTCACCTCTCCTACGTTCGGACGTAGAAAATTTTACAGAGCCTTTTCTTTAGGGGTCCCTCGCAGCTCTTCGCCAGGCCAGAATCAGTGAGGGTTCGCCAGCTTGGGTTTCAGCCAACTCCTGGTCAAACTCTGGAAGTCGGACCAGGTTCATCCCGCTTTTCAGCGGGATGAACCTGGACGGCAGGCGAACTCGCGGGTTAGGGTCGCTGGCTTGGCTGGCCAGGTCGAGTCGGTCCACTTATGGAGCTTTTTTCCAAAGTTGCTCAAAACCTCTCCAAACTTCTGGAACCTCTTCCTGAAGTTGCTATGAGGGGCCCAAAAGGCCCAAAACTTACTGCAAGGGTCTGGAAGGTCCAAGATGGTTCTTGGAAATTTGGGACTTCAATTCCCACAATCCACTTGGACAAAATCCTTACAAATCCACTGGTAGTACTCCAGGCTGGGGATTCTTGGTGGTGATGGTCCAGGTGAGCTCTGTTAACCTGTAGCTTGCAGGAAGTCCACTCTTTAGTCCTTTGAAGAAGGTTTGATCCACAGGGCTGTAGTTTTAGATTGTGCCGCAGGCGCAGTCAGAGTGCAGGTCCTGGTTGGTGCAAATCAAACTTCCAGCATGGACCTTTCTTCTTCCTTAAGTTTCAAGCAGCAGATCTGAGAGGCTCTGCCCCTCTCGGATTCTTATTCCAAGTTCTCTGGGTCAAGCAGGAGGGCACTCTTGTCCAAAGAGGTGCACAACAACACCCCAGGGTATGACCATATCCTCCAAAGTATGGCACTATAGTCTCCCAGAGCGCACCATTTCTTCAAAATCTAACACGGCTGATTCTCCAGCAGAGATAGAAGACCTGGCTAAACGTACCTCTAGGATGGTTAATCTCCATAGTCTCTCCCCCTTGCATCTGTTCATTCCTTCCTTAATCCTACTATCTGGCTGGGTTCAAAGAGTAGATGTGTAAATGAAACTGGCCTCTCCTGCCTGTCTCCTCCTTCTATTGAAGAATATTGTTTATGACCCCTCCCCCTGCTCTTGCATTCCTATGTAGCAGAACCCTTCCCTCCCAGAAGGGCTTTATAACTCCAGGGGCTACTTACCACCTCATCAAAGGAGCCTGGCTAATCCACTTAACTCTGACAAATCAGGACAGACCACTGGAAGGCTGACTTTTGGCTTACAGACAATAAAGCCTTATAACTTCTGGTCTGTCCATTTTAGGATAAATTCAACAATAGCATATTGTTGGATTTATCAATACCATTCTATGCAGTCACTGAATGAGATTTGTATGGCCTCCTGAACATTAGTTATTATTTAACTAATTGTATAAGGGTCATCCTTATAAATACCTGACCCCTCACCCTGGTGACATCTAGGGGAGACCCTGGGGTAACTAATATGCCCAAACATTGTAGTTTATTAATTTTTAAGATCCTCAAACACCAAAGTCGAGTTTGGCACAATTTGCATTTTAAAAGCAGTCCTGCAACACAGGGCTGCTTTTAAACTGACCTCAGCCCTCAGCAGTGCACACATGCAAGTGCAGAAAGGGCTGCTGCCCTCTAAACTGCCATGCCCTAATATATACCAGGGACATAAAGGTGGTTTTGATCCCCTTGCCATATTATGTACTAGGGCCTTAGAGGGAAGGTCATGCAAATCATAGGGGTACCCTAGCCCATAGAGTACCCTAGTTTGTTTAGGTATTTTTACTGTATTCTAAGTGCCTTTTCAGCATAGCACTGGCCCTGGGTCTGGTTAGGCAGAGCCCAGGGTCAGTCAGAGTCAGTTACCACCAGCACATGTCAGCAAAACTATGGGTAGTGCCCAGGGCACAAGGATGACTTTGCAACCCACTGTCTGGGGCAGCCCCCCGCTTGCCCCGAGACTGCAGAGCTCCTGTGGTTCCGGAGGGGTTTCGGTACCTGGGGGTATATGTCACACTGGACCCCAGGGAGTTTTTCCGTAGGAATATAACTCCTTAATTAGAGAGGCTCAGAGGGGGCGTAACACACTGGGGCAGCCTGCCACTGATGCTGATGGGCAGAGGGGCACTGTACAAAATGAGGAGCCTAGCATGACTACTTTACATCATGCAGAATACACTTTACAAGATCCCACCGGATGTTTTCAAGAGCATAGACCAAGAGGTCCGTAGGTTATTGTGGCAGGGGGAAGCCCCTAGAATAGCGCTGACCAAGCTACAGCGAGGGGTCTACGACGGGGGGCTAGCGATTCCAGATATTTTGAAATAATATTGGGCCTCACAGCTCCTGGTTATTAACAAGTGGGTATTTGCGGATCACCGGGATCTGGCACACAGAGTAGATAGAGCATCCATGAACCGAGGAGGGTATGAGGGACTCCTCTATGGGGCGAGTACTGACAAAAAAAAACACAACATACACAGACAGCAATTGGAACTTGGAGAGAGGCTACACAGTTTCTCGAATGGAGAGGTAGGCCCACCGGGCTAATGCCGCTGGGGCAGAAGTGGTCTGCTGGCAGAGGTGGGAGGTCTAAAGGAATTCTTGAAATAAGAGCTCATAGGTATAGAACACCTGAGAGATGTTTGGAGGAATCACACTTTTGTAGAATTTGAGGGCCTCCATCGGGAATACAACATGGTTGAATCCAAACAATTTTGAGATATACATCTAGGGCATGCCCTTTGTTGCCACCTGCTGGAGGGTGAATAGATACCCGAGTCCTCCCCTCTGGAGGACCAAATACTCACCTAAGCGTTGAAGGAGGGGGAGTGTCGACGAAATACAGGAAACAAATAAATATTTCTCCAAACCCATTGGGCCCCCTGAGGCTTACGTGGGTGGGGGATCTAGGAGAGCTTGAGGACGAGGACTGGGTGGAGGCCCTCCAGAGCCCGCAGGAGATTGCGATCCGAGTAATATCCAGACTGATCCAATTTAAAATACTACATAGGATTTACTATTCACAGACATTGCTTCATAAAATTAGCAGGGCAGAGTCTCCACCGTGTAGGAGGGGATGTGGGAGCGAGGGAATGATCCTCCACATCCTTTGGGAGTGCCCTCTTGTGCAGAGCTACTGGGCCGGGGTGAGGTCGAATATGGCTAGGGTCACGGCAATGCAGGTCCCTCTGGACGCAAAGTGGTTACTCCTAGGGATTAAGGGGAAAGCGAATTGGCCACAGTACATGGAAATCTGGCTAAGGCTGGCAGCTGGAGTTTCCAAAGGCAACATAGCAAAAGCACGGGGGGCTGCAGCCCCGCCGGGAATAGCAGAGTGGGAGGCCGATTTGAATTGGTGCCAGAGGGTAGAACAGGTTATCTACAGGGCAAGAGGCTGTCCAAAAAAATGGGAGAAAATATGGGGGGCATGGAGTGAGTACAGGGGGTCAGGGCGTTTGGATGCAGAGGGAGAGATTCAAGGGAGGGGGGCTGTCGGGCTGATATGTGCATGTTGCAATTTATTGGGCCACAAAAGCGCCATTTCTGTAATGTTGGGAAATACTGACCAGACATACAACGTACTAATGTTAGGTGTATGTGGAACGATTGCCATCCCTCTCTTCATAATATGACCTACAAAGCCTACGTTTTTCAATAAAAAGAATTAAAAAATGTAAAAAAAGATTGAAACACTGAAATAAATCAAAGAAGCTATCCTTGGCTGCATTGAATTTAGATGTAGATGGTGAGACAGACAGTCTTGCAGCCATACCTGAGGTATTTCTAGTTTGTATTTCTGGAGACAGCATTTCCACCCAGAGACCAGCTGCCTTTCTTTTTGATCTTTCTTCCGCACACCACAACCTGAGTTTTTGCCAGATTTACAGCCATTTCTTTCTCAATGCAATAGTTGTGCAATTTGTGTAATAACCTCTGCAGTCCTATTCTGGTCAGATTGATGAGAACTACATCATCTGCATATTGCAATGAAGACACCTGGCACAGGCCCAGGCTTGGTGGGTAAGATTTGACTGCATCCAGGTGTGTTCTCAAATCTGAGAAGAAAAGATTGAAAAGCACTGGGGCAAGGATACATGCTTGCTTCAGGACCCTCTTGATTAATATTTTGGACAACAGACATTGTACAGGCCAAGTTTAACATTTGACCAATTATTGGAATATAACAGTTGAAGGTACGTAACAGCTTTGTGGGGATATTCCAGCGGGCCAACTTTCTCCAGAGATGGTTTCTGTTTACATGGTCAAAGAATTTTGAAACAGGTGTACAACAGTTGTTTTTTAAGAAAACTTTTCTCAATGATCATGGACAACGTGCGCATGTTATCCATCGTAGTGGACATGGCTCAAAATCCCATTAGGTTCAATGGGAAGAAATTATCTCTTGCAGCCCATTCCCCCAATTCAGTTAGTAGCAGACCAGCGAAACATTTTGAGTCTGTATCCAAGATAACTATCTGGGAAGGCCTAGAGGCCTTTCTTATAGATCGGTTGCAAAATGGCCCCGCTCAATGATTCTGGTATGGCCTATGCAGATAGGCAGAAATTAAACAGTGTATGAAATCGGGCACTACAGAAATCGCAGTCCTGTTTGTGTATGGCTGCTGGTAGTCTGCAGGCCTGGGGCTCCATCGCCTCTACTTTTCTTAATCATATCTTTGATTTCTCTCTGAAAGAAAGACAAGGGAATAATGGTATGATCTTTCTGTGCAAGGGAAGGATTTTAATCCTGGCTGTGATATAACAAGCTTATGTGATCCAGCCACACTTCTTGACCAGTGGGATCTCTATCTAGCCGGTCTATTCATGACCAAAGAGAGTTTTCATTATTGTTATTGAAGGCTTGCACAATATCTGTTCAATCCTGATTGTTTTGGGCCCTTTTTGCTTTCTGCACTGATTTATTTATAGTCCTTTCGTAGCTCTCAGAACTTTTCAATTTGAGATGCAGAACCTGGAAGAAGATTGATTGCCTTCATTTCTTTTTCCATTGCCCTGTGCTGGAGCTTGGGTGAATGCAAATACCATTTTTGTTTCCATGGCGGAGAAGTTGTCTCTTCCCATTAGGAAATTACACTCATAAAATATAATACGTATATGGGAGAGATAGGCCTTGCAATAGCAAAAAACAAATGTAACAGTTTTCCACTACTAGGACATGTAAAATTTGAAAGTACATGTCCAACTTTTTAAATACACTGCACTCTGCCGTTCGGGCTGTCTAGGGCCTAACTTAAGGGTGACATATATATTAAAAAGAAAGGTTTGGATTTGGCAAAGGGTTTATCTTGCCAGGTCGAAATGGCAGTTTAAAAACTGCACACACAGGCTCTGCAGTGGCAGGCCTGAGACATGTTTAAAGGCCTACTTAAGAGGCTGGCACAATCAGTGCTGCAGGCCCACTAGTAACATTTAATTTACAGGTCCTGTACACATGTAGGGCTCTTTACTAGGGTCTAGTAAGTAAATTAAATATTCCAATTGGGTATAAGCTAATTCTACCATGTTTAGAGGAGAGAGCAGAAGCCCCTTAGCACTGGTTAGCAGTAGTAGAGCGCACATAGTCCTAAAGCCGACTAAATGAATGCAGAAAAAGAGGAGGAGGAAGGCAAACGTTTGGGGATGACCTTGCAGAGAAAGTCATTTCCATCACAAATCTTTTCATAAGGTTTGCAACCTGATTTTGCCAAGGAAATGGACATATAATATTTAGGGAGCAGAAGGTCCTTGTCTTCTTTTGGGACCACAACTATAGCAGTTTTGTCAGCAAGCATTGACTAGATGGATACTGGATGAGCAGCAGTCAGGAGGTCTCGATGGATAAGGTTTATGGTCGTACAGCACAAGATCAAGTAGAAGGAGGGATCACCTTGCAGAGAAAGTCATTTCCAACACATATCTTTTCATAAGGCTTGCAACCTTCCATTCAGAAGGATTGCTTTTGTACCCATTATCAAAATATGACCCACTAGCAGCAGATCCATCTCATGTAGTTAAGAAGTGGAGTCATTTGCCTATGGCTAGGATGGTTATGTCAACGTTTAGTCCCAAATGGATCTAAGATGTTTTTTTAATGCAGGAGGGAATCTCTCTCCATCATGGTGACACAAGTTTACAATAAAATAGCATACCTTTAGGTTTGCCTGTACATTTGCTACTGTTCCAGCATTTTTCATCAGTTTCAATAACAAATTTATGGAGCCTGAAAGTAGCCCAATAAATAATTTCTATTGATAATAATCTACATTTTGAATGTTGGTGTAATATTTTAAAGTGTGGGAGGCAGACCATATAAGATTCCATGATTTTTCACCTCAAAAGGAAATTTGTTGATCTTCAGCAGCAGTGTACTCCATTTGTTCGGTAATGGGCTGAGAATTCCAGAATCTGGGATGGAAAATACCATATACCTTTTAGAAGCAATGTGGCCTTGTTTCAATAGCTTCCCTAATAAGGCTGATTCAACACACACAGACGGCCAATTTCGGAAAGTGAAATCTTAAGCTCTACAACTCTATTAATGTCTAGACTGCGAAAGTAAATTTAAATTATAGGATGGCAAAATTAAGTGGTAAGCCTGATTCTGTATGAGAGACCTCACTGTGGCTCTTCCTAGCCCATCTTCCCATAAAATAGATTAACTATCCAGTTTGATTTATCGGTTATGCCACAATGACATATGCACTACACCTTATGTTTAAAATGGATAAGGCATTTTATGTCTATTAATATGGAATTTGGATGGCTATCCTCGATGCATGCTAGCACAAAAATGGATAGGATTTAAAATGAAGTAAAATAAGTCTTTTTGATGACTTACCGTATTAGATAATCCGAGACTACCTCGGTAAACCATTTTGCCCCACAAGATATAGCAATTGATATGATTAAAATTTGCCACAACCATTCTGCTTCTCACCTTCTCCAAGCAAAGCTGTTTAAGAGAGACCTTAGATCTTTTGAAGCACCTCAGAAATGCTGATATAATGTTTGCCCACTGACCTAAAAACATTTTGAGAGAAGGAGATAACCTCAGTGTTTCTCTCCTGCCTCGCAAGGTGATATACTTGCTCAGTGGCATAGCAAGTGGGGGCAGCACGAGTTTTGGGGGCAGCGGCCTCTCCCCCACCATCTGCGTCTGTCGAAGCAAAACAAACGCAGAAATCATCAGCACCCTCCCACTCTTACATTCAGCTGCTGCAAGCGGCAAAGGCAGGGACCGCCACAGGGAGGGCAAAAAGGCTAGCTACGCCACTGTACTTGCTAGTCTAATTCTTTTGTGTTTATTAATCTTGGATTTTTCATTTTGCCTTAACAAGGTATTTAAATTGTCCAAGAACCAGATCACCAGGTATGTGATGATTGCCAGCATGGGCCCATATTGCCTATACTTTGTAGATTAATAATGGATACAGTGGAATGACCTTGATTTCTCTTTGTTTAGGGTATAGTGCAAGATGCACAATTAATTGTGTTGAGGAGGGCAGGAATAGATTTGCAGGTATCTACTGTAAAGAAGGGTATGTCATCAGCATGTGTTAACAGCTTTATGTTTATTGAGTTTAAAGGGGATCTCAGTGATTGGAGGGTTCCTCATTATTGTACAGAGTAATAGCTCAATGACTAACAGAAACAAGCGAGGGGAGAGATGACATCCCTGACATGTACCTAGGCCCAATTATATGCAGTTTGAGGGAGTGCTGTTGACCCGGATCTTAGTTATGCATGCATCATCGATTGCCATGATCATCTGAATTTATTGATTACCAAGAGTGAATGTATAAAGTGCTGAATGCAGAAAGCTCCACTAACCCTTATTCAATACTTTCATTGCATCCAGCACCACAGCTTTGTTCACCTTTCTTCTTTCAGTGATATCACAGATATGCGTGTGTTTTGTATAGCTAACATACCCTTTAACACTCTAATCTTGGAATCTTGAAATGAAGGATTGAAGAGAGACTGGCCATCTCAAGGCTTATTGCTTATTGTTAGAAATTGGGTTTCTGGTTGACTGGAGTGTGAGCCCTGATCAAGCAGCAACCATAAATCTAGTCAGGGTAAGGCATGAGCAAACCCCAAATTAACCTGTGCTTAGCTCCCTGGTATCTAGACTCAGAGGAGGCAGGCTTAAATTAGAGGCAATGTGTAAAGTATTTGTGCAACACTTTAAACAATAAAACAGTGAATACACCACACATCAAAATCCCACACCAGGTTAGTAAAATAGAGCTTAATTTAATGAATGAAAGAAGACCAACACAACAAACATCCAAACATTAGAGCTGGAGTTATTATTCTTTAAAGAATAAATGGCAATGTAGTGCCTAAAAGCATTAAGAGCGAACCACGGCTATCTGGTTGCGCTGGAGCGGGTCAAATTCAAAAGTTCAGGCAGACCGCAATTGAACACGGGTTGGATACAGTCCCAGGTTCGACCCCCTGAAGGTTTACCTTCTCAAGTTTTGTGGCAAGAGTACCATTCATGTTGGAGAGGTCTGAAAGGAACAAGGAGAACATCTCTGATGGTGGTCAGCATGATGCAAGGAGCAGGCTGGATGTCTGGATAGGTGGGCTGGAGATTCACGTTGGCAGACCTCCGTGGTGATTGATGCATTCATGGTCGAAGAGACGGGCTGGTTTTCGGTGCGAGCGGAGCTATTCTGGTGCGAACAGGCCCATTCGTGCTGAAAAAGAGCCCAAAAGCTTGACTTAAGAGTCTGAGAGCCACACCAAGGATCCAGGACCTGAGAGTCACCATTTGGGGGTCAGGAAGTCACTGCAGGAGCTGTTGGGGAGCCTTTCATGTTCCTGAGGCTCAGATCAGGAGGCCAGCAGACTAGTCCTCTAAGACACTCTGGGGTCCTGGGTTAAAGATGAGTTGCAGGTCCACTTCTTTCTCCCCAGGCAAGAGGGCAGCAGGCAGTGGGTCAGCACAACCCGGTAGCAGCTCCTTCAGAGTGGCAATCCAGCAGAGTGACGGTCCTTTCAATGGCACAGCAGTCCTTCTCCCTAGCAGAGTATTCACAGGTCCAGAAGTGTACTGAAGTGGTGGTGTCTGAGGACCTTCTTTTATACACAGTTGTGCTTTTGAAGTGGGGAGAAGTTTCTAGAGGCATGCCTTTAAAGTTCACAGATGCCCTGCCTTCCCTGCCCTGGCTCCAGACTAACCATAGGGGTTATAAAACCCATAACGTGGAGATGGGACACAGCCTATTCAGATGTAAGTGAGGCTAGGCCCAGCTCCTGCCTCCCTTCCATCCTGTCCGTGATGGCTCATCTAGTCACACCTAAGCTCCCATTGTGTGTGACTGTCTAGGAGGAATACACAACCCCCAGCTGCCAACTACACCCAGTCATCTGACTAGAGACAGGCTGCAGGCACCAAATGGCTAAGGCAAAAAATGACAACTTTTGAAAAGCGTCATTTTCGTAACGGTAATTTAAAATCCGACTTCACCTTACATTAGGATTTTAAATTAGGATTCCAGAGACACCAAACTTGAACCAGTTGTCTCTTCCCATTAGGAAATTACACTCATAAAATATAATACGTATATGGGAGAGATAGGCCTTGCAATAGCAAAAAACAAATATAACAGTTTTCCACTACTAGGACATGTAAAATTTGAAAGTACATGTCCAACTTTTTAAATACACTGCACTCTGCCGTTCGGGCTGTCTAGGGCCTAACTTAAGGGTGACATATATATTAAAAAGAAAGGTTTGGATTTGGCAAAGGGTTTATCTTGCCAGGTTGAAATGGCAGTTTAAAAACTGCACACACAGGCTCTGCAGTGGCAGGCCTGAGACATGTTTAAAGGCCTACTTAAGAGGCTGGCACAATCAGTGCTGCAGGCCCACTAGTAACATTTAATTTACAGGTCCTGTACACATGTAGGGCTCTTTACTAGGGTCTAGTAAGTAAATTAAATATTCCATTTGGGTATAAGCTAATTCTACCATGTTTAGAGGAGAGAGCAGAAGCCCCTTAGCACTGGTTAGCAGTAGTAGAGCGCACATAGTCCTAAAGCCGACTAAATGAATGCAGAAAAAGAGGAGGAGGAAGGCAAACGTTTGGGGATGACCTTGCAGAGAAAGTCATTTCCATCACAAATCTTTTCATAAGGTTTGCAACCTGATTTTGCCAAGGAAATGGACATATAATATTTAGGGAGCAGAAGGTCCTTGTCTTCTTTTGGGACCACAATTATAGCAGTTTTGTCAGCAAGCATTGACTAGATGGATACTGTATGAGCAGCAGTCAGGAGGTCTCGATGGATAAGGTTTATGGTCGTACAGCACAAGATCAAGTAGAAGGAGGGATCACCTTGCAGAGAAAGTCATTTCCAACACATATCTTTTCATAAGGCTTGCAACCTAATTTTGCTAAGGAAATGAACATATAATATTTAGGGAGCAGAAGGTCCTTGTCTTCTTTTGGGACCACAACTATAGCAGTTTTGTCAGCAAGCATCGACTAGATGGATACTGGATGAGCAGCAGTCAGGAGGTCTCGATGGATAAGGTTTATGGACGTACAGCACGCGATCAAGTAGAAGGTAGGATCATACCTTCATGTGAATTGTGCTGTACCTTGACATACACTACTGAAAAAATAACAGTCTTCTGACTGAATCGTGATTTAGAGCCCGGATGATGTCCATAGGGACAAAACGCATTGGCTGGGCTGCGTTGACTGCTTCTAATGGAAAGCAATGAATGATTGATTAAAATTTGGATCCACATTAAGAAACACAAGACTCCGAAGTGATTATTGTTTGAATGGGGACTGAAAAGAGTTATGGAATGAATATTACGATTCTTTGAATTTTGGAATGAAAAATTATTGATGGACTTTTACACTCTCCTTTTCTTCTAAAGTTGGACTTTGCATTAACGTGGCCCAGGGGCAGTGGGACCACTTAAGGTTGAGCGTGGAAATGTGTTAATGAAATTATCTTGATATTACACCAGTGCGCCCTTGTCCTTAGCCCACACTGTCAGTTGTAGAGATTTGTCATAAGTACATTTTACAAGTTTTATTTTAAGTACGTCCCTGATAGACTTCCTACAAACATCTGGCAAGCACAGGATTGTATCAATTTACTAACTTGAGTTGGAAGTACAGACTGTCTCCCACGACCGGTAGGTGATGCATATCGGACAGTGACCATTTCTGTCAGAGACTACAGGATTATATTATTGAGTTCAGTAGCTCTCCTAGATAAACATACACACGAATCCACAGTTTATATTTTAAAAATGCCCTAATGAACATTAATGCAAAAAGAACAATTGATGGACAGAATGCAGAACAATGTCATACATTCACCCTAAGACAGAGATCTGGGCCTAAATCCATTGTTTTTTTGCTCACCGTGCCATTCCAGTTTGGACCTAGCCATATGCAAATCAGTCTTGACCCTGCGCCCAATGGGAACAGTCCAGCCCGAACTGCCAAGCCAGGTCCTCCCTGGACTGGAACCAAGCATCCTAGGATCGGTTTGGGCCTTTCAGCCCTCATCAGCCAGGATAGCTTGACTCCAGTGGCATGGAGAGCACGGGACCCACGTCTGGGCATACCCGTCTCACTCAGGGTGACAAATGCAAAAAGAACAATTGATGGACAGAATGCAGAACAATGTCACACATTCACCCCAGTACAGAGATCTGGGCCTAAATCCATCGTTTTTTTGCTCACCATGCCATTCCAGTTTGGACCCAGCCATATGCAAATCAGTCTTGACCCTGCGCTCAATGGGAACAGTCCAGCCCGAACTGCCAAGCCAGGTCCTCCCTGACTGGAAACAAGCATCCTAGGACCGGTTTCGGGCTTTCAGCCCTCATCAGCCAGGATAGCTTGACTCCAGTGGCATGGAGAGCACGGTACCCACGTCTGGGCATACCTGTCCCACTCAGGGTGACAAATGCAAAAAGAACAATTGATGGACAGAATGCAGAACAATGTCATACATTCACCCCAGTACAGAGATCTGGGCCTAAATCCATCGTTTTTTTGCTCTCCATGCCATTCCAGTTTGGACCCAGCCATATGCAAATCAGTCTTGACCCTGCGCCCAATGGGAACGGTCCAGCCCGAACTGCCAAGCCAGGTCCTCCCTGGACTGGAAACAGGCATCCTAGGACATTAAAGCCCAGTTCTAGTGGAGATTATATAAATTAACGAAATTACAGAAATAGAGTTGGTCAGAAAAAAATATAACATAGGAATACATTATGAAAATTAACAGCATATTAGGTGTTCATTGGATTAGCTGATATATGTATTAACGCCAAAAGTACCATAATACGACTTTCCAAGACAACCTTTTAACACACATATCTTTCACTCACTCCTTTGCTGATGTTTTTCAATCTCCAGCTTTGCTGAGGAAACTAGGATGTTGTCGAGCTTGTTGCTGGCAAGTATTGGTGCTTGTTCTTCAGGAATCTAAAGATGCAGTCTCGCCAAAATGCTCATGCACTGGGGTTATATACTGTTTGTGATATTATTATGAAAAAGCGAGGCCTTGTGATTTGTAATGTCAAATATTAATCCCCACTGCACTTTCACCTTAATATAAATCCTGAACAACACTATATGAATACATAAATGTGAGCTATGGGGTCCTTCCTATTTATTTCCCCAGGTTATTGAGCTTTTTTGACTACCTAGTTTATGGACTTTTGCCGTGAGTGAGTCTTTCTACCTGAGTTATAATGGATCACAAGTGCTAACCGCCAGTGTCTGCATTTTAATATAAGGTCCACTGCTGCACAGCTAGGGTAAGAGACTCTGGGCTGATTACTTGTGTACATGTGCACATGCTTGTGTGCACACATGTATGGGCTGAACATGTGAGACTTCCGTTTAACTCCACTCAGTATCTCCGCACAGATAGCCTGTCATAGAATAAACACTTCAGGGATTGGTGATGACCTGATAGACCTCAAAATGTAAGTGGCCATTAATAGTGTGAGTATCTATATCTGAAGGGATTACTGAGAGTGTTTGTGCTTCACAGTACTATACGCTGTGGGAGAAATCTGCACAAAACTACAGTTCCACCATAGTTTGGCCTAGAGACTTGATTGATGCACCACTATTATTCAAACCAGGATGCCGATTGCAGATCTGCCATTAATTTCCACATATCTGCACATCAAGATTGACCATTTTACTCTGAATTAGTTTCTAATTAGATTCCAGACTTTTATTCCCTCTGATAGGCCGAGTTAATTACTCTTCTGGAATAAGAAAGGCCTCTGCACACAATAAGGACATTTGCCAAGTACTTAGGTGTGTTCTTGGGAAAGGAAAGGGTGGGGATGGAATTTGCATGAGATAATTACTGTTCATACTGCACCTGACCTGGAATGGCTCAATACCACTTATACAAAGGAGGGTAGCCAGACCTCTGGGGCAAGTCACAGGAGGGGCTGTACTTTGAGGTTTTGAAGAGAAGGGACCAGGAATCTGTGGCAGTTAGGGGCATGCATTAGGCTCTTAGGTAAGGTTTTTTAAGGCACAACTAAAAAGGGTTATCTTGTAAATTCCCAAAATGCTGTGCAGGTAGGATGGGGCAGGGAAGGAGTGATAATGTGTCAGCCTAGAATTGGTCAGAGCTACCTCATTTCTAGAACTTTTCACCCCAACTTAAAAACCTCTGCACAAGGGTGAGTCTTTTGAGAACAGTATGGACCTGCAACAATGAAGGAATGCCCAGCTGGAAGAGAGAAGACTCTGATTCCAGTAGAGATGGACTCCAGGACCTTTGCACTTCAACATACACCAAGGAACTAGGATTTGTTTCTGTAGGGATAGTGGTGCTGGCCTACCCTCTGGGGGATAGTGGAGGGATGGGTCTGCTTGAGAGTGGGGAAAGGCGTCCCTGACTCCTGTAGAAATGAACTTTTGAGTTTCTAAACTTCAGCTGCCACCCAGGGACTAGGGTTTGTTTCTCCAGGGCCAGTGGTGTTGGCCTCCCTATATATGCTTGAGGACAGTACAGGGATGGACCTGCTGGGGGGCCCTAATGGGTTCCCCCTGCCCTTCTCTTAACTCTTGTTACTTCTTTACTGTTTATTTGCCAATTTGTTCTGTTTTCCGTTTTGCGCTTCTTGGCGAATGTCTGACTCCGCGGCCCCTCCCACTTGCCACCTCCAGCCTTTCCCGCTTTCCAGCTGCGCTTTCCCTCCCCCCTCCCCTATTTAATGGTGGCTGCTGCGTGGCCCCGCTGCTGGCGCTCCAAAGGCAAGCCCGTCTGCGCCCGTCGGTGACCCGACCGCAACCAGCGCCAGAAAGCCTGGATTTATGGCCATCCACCGCTACGACTCTGCCACCCTCCTCACACTCAACCCCGAAAGAAACAACAACTGCCAGCAGTCCACGCCGAACACGACCAGTTCTCCTGCCGCCACTGCCGCAAATCCTTCACCACCGCCAACACCAACTACGCACTAAAGTGCATCCTCCTCAACGTCCGCTCCATGCACAAGCATGCCGTAGAGATCTAGAACCTCCTGGACACCCTCTCACCTGACGTCGCCTTTTTCACAGAAACCTGGACCAACGCCTCCTCTTCCCCGGACATCGCCACCGCCATCCCAGAAGGATACAAGATCCAGAAGAAGGACTGCCCCAACCACCCGGGAGGAGGACTCACCATCGCACACAAAAAAACTCTCCACCTCAAGCGACTCCTTCCCCGCAGCCGAACACCTGCACTTCCAGGTCCAGACCAGCCCCAACTCCACACTCTGCGGCACCCTCGCCTACAGACCCCTGGGCCCCCGAACCCTCTTCACCGATACCATCACAGACTTCATCGCCCCCCACGCCATCGCCTCCATAGACTACACTCTCATCAGAGACCTCAACTCCACCTCGACAACCCCAGCGACCCCAACACCACCACCCTCCTGGACAACCTGGCCAACATCGGACTAATGCAACTAGTCACCGCGCCGACCCACAAGACAGGACACACCCTCGACCCTATCTATGCAAGAGGAAACAACATACATTTCAGCCACACCACGCAACCCCCCTGGACTGACCACCACTTCATTCACTTCCACGTCAACAAACCCAAACCGCCCACCCCCGCTCCACGTCCGCCATGAAGAAACTGGAGCAGAGTCACGAGAAGCAGCTCAACTCCTTCCTCAACCGCAACACCCCCACCGCAACCAACGCCAACCTCGCAGCCAATTAATTTCACACTTGGATCTCCAACTGTACAAACAAACTCGCCCCACTATGCAACGCCGACCACCACCGCCACAGCAACCCCACCTGGTTCACCGCCGACCTCAAAGAAACCAGACGCACCTGCAGATGCCTCGAGAAGAACTGGAGAAATAGCAAGACACCCGAAAACCACTCCACCAACAAAAACGCCATGATGGAGTACCACCAACGCATCAGAGCCACCAAAAGAACCTTCATTCACAACAAAAACCTTGCCATCGCCAGCAGCTCCAAGGAACTCTTCAACGTCATCCAGGAATTCACCAAGCCCCCCCAGCGAAGCCACGGACATCACCCCTTCCCAGGACCTCTGCGACAAGCTCGGATCCTACTTCCACCTGAAGATCAAAAACCTCTACGACAACTTCAACGACCAGACTCCTGACCCAGCAACCACCGCGCCCCCGACAGCACCAGACAGCCCACCATCTCCTCTTGGACCCAGGTCACAACCGAAAAGACCACCTTGACTATGAAGGGCATCCACTCAGGGGCTCCCACAGACCCCTGCCTACCTCACATCTATCTCAAGGCCGCCGCCGCCATCGCGGCAGAATTAAGTTGCACCATCCACACCACCTTCAAGACCGGCACCTTCCCGGACAACTGGAAATGTGCAGAAGTCAGACCCCTGCTCAAGAAACCATCAGCAGACCCCACGGACCTCAAGAACTACCGGCCCATCTCGCTCCTCCCCTTCGCGGCAAAAGTCGCAGAGAAGACAGTCAACGCACAACTAACCAGATTCCTCAAGGAAAACGCCATCCTCGACCCCTCTCAATCCGGATTCCGTAGGAACCACAGCACCGAGACCACCCTACTCTCCACCACGGACGACATCCGCACCCTCCTTGACCAAGGCCACACCGCAGCCCTCATCCTACTCGACCTATCGGCAGCATTCAACACCGTCTCCCACCGCACACTCACCGCCAGACTACACGCCGCCAGCATTCAAGGAACCGCCCTCAACTGGATCCGCTAGTTCCTTACTGGCAGGAGCCAGAGGATCAGACTGCCACCCTTCCTCTCCAAACCCCCGGAAATCAACTACGGAGTACCCCAGGGATCATCACTCAGCCCTACCCTCTTCAACATCTACATCGCCTCCCTCGCCGCCATAGTCAGACAACACGGCCTCAACATAGTGTCCTTCGCCGATGACACCCAACTCATCCTCTCCCTCACCAAGGACCCCACCACTACCAGACTCAGATTCCAGGAAGGAATGCAAGACATCGCATCCTGGATGAAAAACAGCTGCCTGAAGCTCAACTCAGAGAAGAATGAAGTCCTTGTCCTTGGCACCACCCCGGCAGCATGGAACGACACCCGGTGGCCCATCACCCTCGGCACCCCTCCCAACCCCACGGACCACGCCACAAACCTCGGCATCTTACTTGAATCCTCTCTCTCCATGCACCGCCAGGTCAACGCCATCACCTCCAGCTGTTTCAACACCCTCTGCATCCTCCGCAAGAATTTCTAATGGATCCCCACCGAGTCAAGGAAGACAGTCACCCACGCCCTTACAACCAGCAGGCTCGACTACGGTAACACCCTCTGCACCGGGATCAACAAGTCTCTACTCCGCAAACTCCAGACGATACAGAACACCGCCGCCAGACTCGTCCTCGGCCTCCCCTGACACGAACACATCAGCCAACACCTACGGAACCTCCACTGTCTCTCCGTCGAGGAGAGAATCACTTTCAAACTACTCACCCATGCCTACAAATCCCTCCACAACACCGGACTCCAATACCTCAACGAGAGAATCACCTTCCAAGCACCCAAGAAAAACCTCTGATGTGCCAACCACGCCCTCGCAACAACCCCACGCATTTGCAGAACCAGAAAAGGGGGAAGAGCCTTCGCCTACATCGCGGCCAAGACATGGAATGAGCTCCCGATCGACATCAGATGCACCCCCTCCCTAAACACCTTCAGGAAGGCCCTCAAGACCTGGCTCTTCGACTGAACGGAGTAGCGGATCTTTCCCCCCCCAGCGCCTTGAGACCCTCGCGGGTGAGTAGCGCGCTTACAATCCCCCTGATTGATTGATTTATATGGACAAGTCTTGCAGGACTGAGACCTCTAGAAGGAGGCAAAGTGCCTTCTGCAGTGCTGACCCAAGTGCTCTGCAAGTCGTTAAAGAGGCCTTGGGACCTGGAAAGGTATAGGCAAGAAGGGCACTCTTTCTTGGGGCACTAAGGTGCTGTCGAGGAAGACTCCTGGGCCCAGGAGAAGTGCCAAATGCCCAGACAGAAGACAGGTCCTGCACAAGGAGGGAGAGCAGTAGAACTCAGACTCTCTCAGAACTACAAAATTTAGAGGCTGAAGCATGCCAACAGGAACAAAACACAACTTTTTCTGTGCAGTGAATTATTACAGCTAATAATGAAAATCATTATAAGATGATACCATCCTTAATGGTATTGCATTGATTTATTGTCATACATCTGCTTTGATTAATGTCTTAACACCCAGACAAAGCCAGTAGGCAATATTTTGTGCCCAGTATATGTGTGGGGGGGGGTATTTTAGTTAGAGTTCGGGACTCGCTACAGGTGTGAACTGGTAGGTGGATGTAGGGGTGGGTGGAACTCGCGGAGTTACATGAAAACTCTGCAAGTTTCAACAGAGTTCCGTGAGCGGGCAGAAATCGGCACGTCGCACTGCTCACCGTGATTTTTAGCACTGGGAGCTTGTTCTGCACTGCAAAATCAGCGTGAACAACATGACATGGTGCGGCATGAGGGAGCTGCTTCTATGCTGCAGCTGAAATCGATTTTCTACTTGAGTGGCAGCTTTCTCATCGCGAATGGTCGCGACCACCCGTGACTGCCTGCGACTGCCCACGTTGAGAAAATCTCATGGGGTGCCCTTCTAGCACCTGAAAATGGCATGGGATGGCAGTTGTCAATCACCAACTTACCATTGGTGAGCCGCGCATGAGAAAAAACTCCACAATGCGGCAGCCGGCAGAGTTAGAACCCAAAACTCTACGAACTCTGCCGGTGGGGCAGAATTTATACATAGTACTGAGAAATGTGTCCGTAATAAAGTCTTTTCCTTTTCATAAATAAAAGCACTGACAAGACAATGAATTATTGTGTTTTTTTGTTGTCTGATTGTGAACTGGGGTTCCAACCCACACTACCTCCCCTTAGTAGGCTATGGACTGCTCTGTCTCACTACCCTGAGAGACTCAAGTGCTGCAATGGGGTATTTGGTTCCCATTAGACAGAAGGTTGCAGACTTATCACTATGAAAGGACCCACATCCTTCACAATTAATAACTCACTTTCTTACAATAACATATAAACTGCTGATGCACTATCAACCTATATCAAAGTATTCAATTATACAATCTAATGATGAACAAATAGTGACAAGAATAAATCAATGCAATCAGGGTTCAAAATCAAGAAAAAGGCAGAACACAACACTTTAGTTGTGTACCCTTAACCTTATATCCTGTAAATTTTATCTTTTTAATAACTTTGGGGCAGATTTACAAGAAGGTGCCGCAGCGTGGCACCGCAAGCCCTTTGGCTGTGCCATGCTGCGGCACTTTCAAAGCACAGGAATGCGACATGTTTACAGTGATATGTCACATTCCTGTGCTCTCCTCTGCGCTGGCGCACAAACAGCTGCCAGGCACCATGGTGCAAGGATGCCTGCGTCATGGGGAGATTGTTTTTGTGCAGGAAGGGGCACCTTCCTGCACAAAAACAATCACTACAGGCATTTTCCTCTTTCAAGGCGTGCTGCAAAATGCAGCACGCCTTGAAAGAGGAAAAAAACGAGGAGAAATGAAAACATTTCTCCTCGTTGCACCTCGCTACGCCACCCCAGGTGGCGTAGCATACTGGCACATTTCCAGGTTTACGAATCCTCGCAAATCTGGAAATGTGTCTGGTTCCACGGGTGTTGCGTGGGAACACCCACAGCAACACCCATGGAATGCCCCTTTCACGCAAAGTGCTGCGTGTAAAGGGGCCGTATTTACAAGGACAGGAAAAGCCACACAGGGTGGCTTTTCCTGTCCTTGTAAATATGGGGCAGAAAAATGCGCTGCCAGTGCGTCACAAAGAGTGACGTACTGGCAGCGCAAGGGGCTTGTAAATCTGCCCCACAGTTTTTGAAGTTTTCACAGAGTAGTACCCTTCTCATAGAGAGAGCAGCAATTGTAAGGAACTATGTCACTTTCAGACATGAGCAATCATCTGCAAGACATCACAATTTCTAATATTCTCTGTGTCTGCCCCAAAAGCAATAGCATTGGGTCAAGAAATAGCAATTTGATCCATTACAATGCATCAGCATCATAAAGATAGCAGACCCATATCTCATCCATGAAATAGTCTATAGTGCCTTGACAGAATGTTTTGATTGCAGTCTTGCATTCCACTTTTGAGTATTGCACAAGATATATTCTAATGTGTCCCGATATCCTTAGGCCTATATTGAGTGGGCATAGGTTTCAAATAAATGTCAAGTTGTTCATTGCATTGTGGTATATCTTTCAGCCAATCTTTGACTCTAAGAGGGTCCTCCCCAATGAATTGTCACTCTCTTTTAGCCAACAGTAATGTGGAGGCAGTGTATTCCAAACACTGGATGGAATATCTTTGACATAGCCCAGAAGAGTGAAAAGGGGAATCTCTGGGACAGTGACCCTTATCATTTCAGTCAATGCCTCCATTATCTCAGCCCAGAAGTCAACAATTGTCAGACATATCCAAACGAGGTGTAGGAAACCAGTATTTTGAGCCCTGCAACTGCTGCAATTCAAATTATCTCTGAGACTCAGCCTGTGTAGTTTTACTGGAGTGTAATATGCTCTATGCAGAAATTTGACATGAATCAGTTTCAGTTTATGATTAGGAGAGAGGGCTCCAGTCTGAGAGCAACAGAATTTCCACAGTCAGTTAAAGGCATGTCTAGATCTGCAAGTAATTTATCAGGGCATTGGACATAGGTGCTTGCTTTTGCACCGCAATGAATAACTAGGACACCAGTTTTCTGGAAGATGAGGAGTCTCTCATCATTGTCAGTGGCACAAATGCGTGTGTGGGGGATAAAGCAGAGTTAGTATCTTTGCATGTTTCCTTTAGCCTAAAGTATAGAAACATGCACATCGTAGTATGGCCTATGTTTCTTGAATATTTACTATTGGGAGAAAATTGTCTGCTCGGTGTAAGCCCCCAGCATTTATGTGGCTATAGAGGTTTTAATTGGTTGCCTGCTGTAGGTTCACCCATTAGAGATAGCCTATGGATTTGTGCTAGCTGCATTTCTAGTGTATATATATATCTGATGGAGATGAGCCCTGCATCTAAGCCTGTCCTAAGCCCAGACAGTGTACTTAATAGTGTATATCAAAAGTGTAAGTTTACCTTTGTGAATCCGACCCTTTGTGTTTTCCATATCAATTCCGGCTGTTTGGCAGACTAAACTATTTTCATCATGTAGGATCTCAGCCTGTTGAAGAAGTGTTTGGTAAGAGGTATAGGGATTTTTATCAGTAGGTATAGAAACCTAAGAGAATAATCTTCCTGATTGTGGCCAGACTTTCCGCCAAAGACAAGGGCAATATAATCCAGCAAGTAACCTAGAAGTAAGTGTAAGGAAATGCCTGTTTTTTCATGATCTCCCCAAAGATTTGTACTGGTGCTGCTGGTTTTTCGACTCTTAGAGTGTACCGAGGACTGCTGCCAGTGTTCTAACCCCATTACAAAATATATGTTGAATTGGCTACTCCCAATTGGCATAAGTTAACTTACTTATAAGTCCATAATATATGGCACCCAGGGCCTGTATGTTAAATTGTCCACCCAGGGCGCAGCACTGATTGTGCCACCCTGAGTGTGACAAAGTACAACATGGCTCCCACCCTGCCACTGCAGACTGGAAGAGCAATTTACACTGCTAGTTTGACTTTTAAACCAATGGCAAAGCCCCCACTACCCTTAATAATATATACAAGTCTCTGCTAAGAAAGGCCTATCAACCCCAAAGGCAGGAAGCTGTGTATTATTAAGCAGGGCATGCACTGTTATATGTCCTAACAGTAAAAGCCCCAAACTGCCATTTTTACTGTGGAAAGGCTAGTATCCCTATTGGCAAGTACAGAGTTACAGGCCAACATCTCAACCCTGCTAATGTGGAAAGGGGCTAGTAAATGGGGTACTTCGAGTAATAACATTAATTAGAACATTGCAATGTTGGGAGCTCCATTGAAGACAATGGAGTGCTCCCTGCTTCTACGGGCCGGTAAAGGCCCACAGAGCAACATTCCAATGTTTTACAAAGGCCTCTCGGAGCTCGAGGGGATTTAAATCCCCTCGAGCTTCGAGAAGCCTTTGTTTTATTTGTTAGAACATTCTGCCCTCTAGTGGCAGAATGTTCTAATAGCCTTATAGCCCTTCGTAGCAGGGCTATACCGGCTATTAAAGTCCCGGTCCCTTGTTAAAGTCCCTCGCCTTCGGCTCGGGCCTTTAACGCGGGAGCGGGCCATTAATAGCCGGTATAGCCCGCTACGGCGGGCTATAAAGCTATATTGTGGTATTAAACTTGACTTGATGCCCAAGTTGAAATTAATATCACTTTTAAGGGAAAGCAAGTTTTAGAAAGTTGCCACACTGATTTTATGGCATGACACGGAGGCCAATATTATGCAATCTCCTCTTATTGCCAGCTCACACAGCAGCAACAATTAAAAAGAATTTAGAACTTTTAAAACATTCTAATCATCTATAAGGCACAGCAACAAACAGCCATCTTCCTTCTTTCTTTTGTTGCTGCTGCTCACAAGATAAGTAACCTTTACTTTACTCTTCTAAAACTAATTGTTTAATTAGTATTACTGCGACCTTTGGGGTTGACTGTATTCCTGTTATGTTACAATTACTATTTCATCATCTTTAGCCCCATAGCGCCTACAAATGCATATTGTTAAGCTTTTATACTGTTTATACTTATAAGATGACCTCTTAGACTTTCCTTAGGACTCTTTGACTCTGCACTTTTTTTGATCGTATTTACTTAATTTGATTACATTTTATAAGATGCCTTGAATTTAAATCAAAATTCCCAGACCGCAAATCACCGCCAGCGGGCCCGGGCCCACATTCAAATAATGCGCCGGGGCTTCGCGCTCACCAGCGCGACCCCCCGCGATCTGCCCTGAGCTTTCCAACTACGAGGCTCACGCGACCGGCAGCAACGCTGCCTGCGTGTGCGCGAGCCTTGCTTTATATCTAAACTCACTCAAGGGAACCAACTTCAATCCGAAGGGGGGGCACCACTTCTCATATCTATCCCAGTGCGGCCGCAGCTCCAAACGCGACCGCACCGGGAGATTTTCTGAAAACGAGGAAGTGAAGCCTCGTTCCTGTGATTTAGAGGAAAGTACCTTACGCTTTGATAAGGTACTCCGCAGAAACGTCGTTTTCAATGGCAAAACGACAGTTGCAAAGACTCCCAACGTGTAGGATCACTGAGGCTGCCCCCTGCTGCCCAAATATTTACTTAGAGCCTTAAAATAACCTCTTTTTGCGGCCACCTGCTTTTTTAACCCCTTGTACACTGGGAATTATTCCTTTACTACTATAACTCATAGTTATTTAAAAAAAAAAATGTCTGATGAACAATTTGACTCTGCAGTTGAGGGAAGATTAGAGGAGGTAGTGAACAGGGCTATAGGGAAATTGATGGGGTCGTTGGATGAAACCATCAATAAGAAATTAGAAACCCTTTCACAAATCCAAGTAAGTGATCAACCTTGGTGCTCTTCTTGGTCTAACAAGCCCTAGAGAAAAAGACCATCAGGTGGCGACCCTCACAAAAAAGCTAAGAAATCAAAAGGAATAACTGAGGGTTTACCGGAGGAAGCCGGTGATGGAGTCAGTGTGTACGACACTGTGGATGGGCATGAAAGAGGCCCGGTTGTCCCAATATCTCGTGAGTCTGATAATGACGAGACATATGAGCCAGAGCTGGAATTATCCTGCTCTTCAGAGTTTGACTCTGACTATGAAGACTCTCCCACGACAAAAAAGGGACATCTGATGAGGCATCAAAGGCCTCTGGGTCTAAGATGAGGATTCCTGACCCACTAGGGGACAATATGTTTGATCCCCTCCTTATAAAGCATCCCCTGTGGGGCGTGGCTTCGGCGCCACTCAAGATGGCCGCCTGAGCCGGAGACTCCGCCGCACCGGGACGAATTCCTGCCGCAAACGGGTATCTATATAAGCACTCGAGGAGAGAAACACCTCACTCTCACGTCGGAAGATGCTACACACCTGGTGAGCGCTTCATTATTCCGAATTTCGCTCGGAATGCTTTCGAATTTGCCGTCGATATGATTGCCTCAGTGCGCCCGCCATTTTGTCTCCCGCGTCATTGTTTATTGAGGATTTTCCACAAAGAGAACAGGGAGGAAAAAGGAAAAAAATACACTGTCTTTCAACCAGCGAACGCTTGAGTGCTTCTTTAAGGAAAACGTTAAACAGTATGTTTGCTGTTATGGATGGCTGTACCTCATGACTCCTCAATAAATGCATCTTTTTCCTTAGAATACTAATAACAATGCCAGCTACCTTCTTATAACGCACCCTGGAGAATATTTTAACAGTATTGCACGCGTTGTCATGTCATGCAGGGAATTTTGTATCGCAGTTTGGCTCTCATTAATCTTTAAATACACACCTTTCGATTACAATCCTAACTGAGCATTACTACATGGTTGGATGTGGTGAACCTCGGATACATATCTTACCTACATCATTTTAACTATTGTTGGCTCTCCTTTTGAAGTCTCATAACAGAATACTCTTTTTTCCCTTTTGTGGAAATTATAGTCTGCGCTTACTTTACAGTTCATATAATATCCTATGAGCTGTTGTTGTTACTTCTACATATGAGAAGACTCCGCAAGCCGCAATTTGTTTTTGTTCCAAAACATCATTCTTCTCCATCAACGCCGGCCTTTTCTTCAACACCACCTTCATCCCAAAACGGGAAAAAGATGGCAGGCGTTGCTTCAAATAGATCTGCTCCTTCACAATCTGCTACCGCAAAGACTTCACCACCCTCATCATCCACTAAACGGCTAAAACATGATCCTCCTTCTCCTGATAAATCATCCTCTTCTATCTCCTTGGAAATGCTGTTCGATGAGATAAGAGCTCTGCGCCCTTTTGTAGAGGAGACTAATAGCAAAATGCAATTCTTGGAGGAGAAGTGGTCAACAATGGAAAACAGAGTTTCCTTGGTGGAGCAGCAACTCAATGAGGTGCAAGACAACTCTCAGAGACTTTCTTCCCTAGAAAAAGAGATTTGCGACCTTCGACATCACACAGAGGATTTGGAAAACAGGAATAGAAGGAACAATTTACGCATTTACCGATTGCCTGAGGCTTTGGAAGGGGATGATCCTGTCTCCTTCTTCTCCTCCTTCTTACCAAAACTCCTGGAATTGCCTTCTTCTACAACTCTTAGTATTCAGAGGGCCCACAGATTGGGTCCACGTTCTTCAAGTTCTACGTCTCCGGTCAGGCCGAGAGGAGTCATTATTCTCTTTTTGAAATTCACTGACTTACTCTCAATTCTCTCAGCAGCTAGAGCCAAACGACAAATTTCTTGGCTTGGTCAGAGGGTGTATTTTTCTCAAGACGGCAGCAAGAAGAAGGGATTTCCTCAATCTTCGAGCCCCCCTGAGATCTTTGGGTGCCCGATATGGTCTTTTTCACCCCTGCAACTTCAAGGTTACTTACCAAAATCAGACCCGGTCTTTTCAAGATCCTGCAGAACTTAAGAAATGTATTAACTCTCACACTACAAGTACCATGGACATTGCTGGTTCTTCTGTTGGTTGACCCTCCTATGTATTTCTTATGTTCTATTCTTTTAATCATCTTCTAGTCGTGACATGACTTCGTTCTTAGTTGTTTCTTCTATTGTCTTTGAATTGCTCTTCTTTTTCATATATCGTTCATTTCTCTCTCATGCAAGTGATTCCAGTTTTCTATATTTCCTGTTTTGCTTTCACCAGATGTTCTATTTGTTTTGTATTATTCATTGATTATTGTCTCCTTTATACTCACCTACATATTTGTTTATGTTTTATCAGCCCGTATGGTTCTTATCCTTTTCCTACCCCGTCTCCACGCGATCCGGGTGTCTTAGATTTGGGTGGCCCGTCTTGTAATGTGTCGTCCTCGCCCCGCTGTATCTCCCTTTGTTCCCCTCAGGTATGTTCTCTCAGTCATCCTTTTTGGATCTGTACTGTCTTTACTTCACTCTCCTTTATCTCTCCCTTCCCCCTCTCCTCCTTCACTTTCTTATTATTTGACAAGTATCTGTTATGTCTCAATTCTCCTTAATTTTCCATCTCTTTCATTCTATGTCTCTAATCCTTATCATTTCATCTTATTACTATCACTTTTCTCTTCCAATTTTTCATTTGCTCATTATATATTTCATGCTCATTTGCATTTTCTCTCAATAATATACTGTTGTTCCTATAATGTTAAACTGTTACATTTAGAGTTGTTACATGGAATGTAAAAGGTTTTAATAATCCTATAAAGAGGCAGAGAATTCTTTCACACCTAGCCTCATATAATCCTGATTTAGTTTTGTTACAGGAAACTCACTTATCTGAGGCTGAAGCTCTTAAACTTAAACGTAATTGGGTTGGTTCAGTATTAACATCCCCTACCAACACAAAAAAGAATGGAGTTGTAATTCTATGCCACAAAAAACTGAAATGTACTGTTGTTACACAAGATACTGACTCTGATGGAAGGTGGATTCTGGTCAAACTATTAATCAATAACATCCCTCTCACTGTGCTTAACATTTATGGCCCAACTCAACCTGATTCCTCCTTTTGGCCTACTATTACAGACAAATGTTTTCAAAATAAGGACGAATTTTTTATACTTGGAGGTGATTGTAATCAGGTTGCGGACCCTTTATTGATCGCAAATCCCAGGTACGTTTTATCCCACATAAAACCCACAAACAATTCCTTAATACTATCATACAGACCCAACTGGTCGATGCCTGGAGGTTATGTAATCCAGATCAATCGGAATTCTCCTTTTTTTCCCCTCCACATGGTTCCTTATCCCGGATTGATTACATATTTCTTTCTAAGTCCTTAGCTCAAAATCTTGTTTCCTCCTCGATTGAGCCCATTTTAATTTCAGATCATGCTCCGGTGGTCGCTGATTTCGATTTACTTCCCCACTCTAAATCATGTCGGTGGAGATTTAATAACTATCTCTTACAAGATCCAGTTTTTCTTCTTCCTTCACCTCCTTTGCTGAAGAATTTTTTTCTATTAATGAGGATACTTCTATATCTCCGGTCTTGGTGTGGGATAGTTTTAAGGCAGCTGCTCGAGGCTTTATAATTGATTTCGTTTCTAGGAAAAGGAAACAATCTTCTATTAAGCATAAAGCGTTATTAGCCTCTATTAAACACCTGGAACACAGGTTCTATACTTCCTCATCAGATTCTACTCTGCAACAACTTATTCGCGCTAAAATGGAATTTAATAAAATTTCTACTGACAGAGCCTCCTTTACCATGCTTCGAAGTAGTGCCAGGTATTACGGTGGTCGCAATAAGGTTGGTTCACTCCTTGCTAACTATTTAAAATCCAGAAAAGAGAAAACATTTATTGAATCTATTCATTCTACTGATGGTAAACATCTTTTTAAAGAAAAAGATATCTCAGCTGAATTTACTAAATTCTATGATGCCCTATACACTCCTGAGTCGCCCCCAACTGATACACTTATCAATGAATATCTTAGTAATATTCCTTCTCCTCCTTCTTCCGACCTTGACTTCACTTCTCTTGACATAGATCTTTCTCTACAGGAAATCTTCTTCTCCTTAAATTCTTTAAAGAAGAATAAATCCCCTGGCCCTGATGGCTTCTCTGTAGAATTTTACCTTCATTTTTCCAATTTATTACTACCAAAACTTCTCAACCTCTTCCAACATTTTTCTTCTACTGGGGCAGCAAGTGGTACCTTTCTAGAAGCATCCATTTGTATTATCCACAAAGAAGGCAAAGATCCCAAATTCTGCAAAAATTACCGTCCCATTTCCTTGATAAATGTAGATTATAAAATTTTCGCTAAACTCTTAGCACTACGCCTTGAATCCTTCCTCCCTCATTTAATAGGCCCTGAACAATGTGGTTTTGTTAAGGGTAGACTGACTTCTGATAATTCTCGTCTTTTTTCAATGTTCTCAATAAAGCCCCTCCTTATCTTTCCCGCTTGCAGCAATTTCCATTGACGCGGAAAAAGCTTTCGATAGAGTGGATTGGTCCTTTTTGTTTAAATCTCTTACATGGCATGGTTTCAGTCCCAAATTCATCTCTCTTACCTCTCTCCTATATTCTACTCCCTCTGCTTCTACTATTGTTAATGGTCAAGTGTCGCAGTATTTCTCACTTCATAGAGGGGTTAGGCAAGGCTGCCCATTATCCCCCTCTTGTTTATTCTCTCTCTTGAACCTTTTCTTTCTCGTATACGTCAAAATCCCTCTATCTCTGGATTTCCATATGGAGATCACCATCTGAAACTATCTGCATACGCTGATGATATTTTGCTTTTCATTTCCAATCCAGACTCTTCTATACCTTCATTACTACAAGAAATCTCCGATTTCTCAGCAGTTTCCGGTTATAAAATCAATTCTGATAAAACAGAAGTTCTGCCAATTACAAAATTTTGCCTCAAACAACAATTCGAATCCACCGGTTTTCATTGGAATAGCTCCAAAATCAAATATCTTGGGATCTGGTTTTCCAACTCTGTTACTGACTCGGTTAAATTGAATATGAATGTTGCACTAGATCGCATATCTAAACTCTTTTCATCCTGGAATCCTCTTTTCCTCTCTTGGTGGGGTCGTCTTGACTCCATTAAGATGATGATTACTCCCATGTTATTATATTATTTTTCAATGATTCCTATTCATATCCCTGATATCTTTTTTAAAAAAATAGACTCTCTTCTCTCTCAATTTCTATGGAAGAATAAAAAGTCTAGAATCTCTTTATCTCATCTCAGAAAGCCGAAACTTGTGGGTGGAGTGAACTTTCCGAATTTCCGATTATATCATAAAGCTTTCAGCCTTAAACAAGCTTCTCATTGGCTTATTACGGAATCTTCTCCTTCTACTCCTCTCTGGGTCACTGTCGAGCGATGTACGTTGGCTCCTTTCTCGACTAAGGAGGTTCTATCCTTTACTGCCAAGAATACTCTCACATCATCTCCCTTATTTAAACACACCTGCTCTCTATTAAAATCTCATTTCCAACCAAAATCAATTTCCAGAAATATTTTTCTCCTTTCTTCTCTGTGGCATAACTGCCTTGTAACTATCAATAATAGATCTATATACTGGACCTCATGGAAAGCCAAGGGAATTTCTTGGGTTAAAGATCTGTTTGATGGTACATCTCCTTGTTCTTTCCCTGAATTTCAAGCTACATTTAATTGCCCCCGATCTTTTTTACATAAATTTTCTCTACTTATGGAAGTACTTTTAAACACCTTTTATTCTCTCCCCTCTGACAATGTTCCCGTGACTCAAGATTCACTTCTTAAAATCTTAAAAGCTTCCTTAATATATAAATTCTTTTCCAACACAAACCCAGAACGAGATAAGACTAAAGTGGAGCTTGCTTGGGAATCGGACTTAGGCTTTCAGTGGAGTACTGATATATGGAATAAGATCTGGGCTCGTTCGCTGAGGATTTCAAGATCCGCTTCTACTACTCAATCTATGTTTTTCTATATCACAGATTATATTTTACTCCTGTTTCCATAGCTACTTTCACACACACACACAATATGAAATGCTGGTCCTGTGATTTTCCGTCAGCAGATCTCTCCCATCTTCTCTTTTCATGTCCTTCTGTTCTCTCTTTTGGTCCCAAATTTGGGTTCGTTTATCAAAGATCTTCCATTTCCACACTCCACTATCCATTGTTCTTCTTTTTATGGGAAGTCTCTCAGAATGCATTCCTTTATCTTCCTATGAAAAAGGGCTGTTTGCCCTGATGTTGGCTCTAGCATTTCAACAAATTACAACGAATTGGAAATGTTTGACTAAACTTTCAACTAAGTCATGGTGGAATACTGTATGTCAATATCATAGACTAGATGTAGCTTTTGCCTCCCAATGCAATTTACATGTAAATAGAGATGTTTTTTGGTTGCCATTAACTAATTATTTGAATATAGTAGCAACTAATAATGTTTCTCATCATCGTTCTGAAAATTTCCAACCCCCTTGAATTCCCTCCTCTTTGTGTTATCTTTCCCCTTCTTTTACTATCTGGTAATATAAGTATTTCAACAATTATTTGCTTTTTATATTTTGAAGTTTTTATGAGCATAGGTTTGTAGTAGGTTTTAATGTTTTTGGATTATATAGACATCTTATACCCCATCTTCTTTTCCTCCCTCCTTTCCTTTCCTTTAATTTCCCCCAAAAATATAAATAGCTTTTTTTTTTTTTTTTCTGTTTTATTGCCTACCTTATTTTAATTACATGTTATTCTATTATTGTTAATCTCTAGGCCTTTAATGTATGTTATTGACTTGTTATGTTTAAATAAAGCTTCTTAAACATAAAAAAATAAATAAAGCATCCCCTGTCACCTGAATGGACCCCTTCTCAGCACGTGGCTGAATATATTACCTTCTGGCTAAGAAGGGAGATTCCTAAAGAAGTGAGGTCCCGCCTACGCTCCGAACGCCGTCGGCCATCCCTCCCTGATAAAATAACTGTTACACCCAAACTTGACCCAAAGGTTGTAACCTTCATTAACAAAGGGGGAAAAGACCCTAGAAGAGGCCTAGATAGAGGTTTAAAGTCATGCCAGGACCGACTACTAGACATCATTGGCCCCCTTACCAAGATCTTTGAGATGGCCGAGACCGCTTCCCTGAGCGAAACACAGGTGGACCCCAAGGAATTGCGCGAGTGGGCGCAGAGAGCAGTTTGCCTCCTAGGAAAAGCAAACACGGCTCTTTCAAATGAAAGAAGGAAAAGTATCCTCCTGAAGCTCGACCCCAAACTAATGGAGCTTGCCAATAAAGAAGGAGGACCGTCCTCCCAGGGCCAGTTTTTTCTCGACGATTTTATAAAAGAGATGGCAAAGTATGTGGGCATTTTCAGTTCAATACAGAAATCTCAAAAAGAGATAAGGAAGGTTGTCAACGACAGAGTTTTTGGAAGGGCCGAGCGAACAAGGGGTCGGTTCCCCGGCCGAGGTATATCTTCCTCAAGATCCTTCATGCCACGAGGGAACCGATTTTTTCAACCTACCTATGGTTCTTACTCAAACTTCTACCCCCAAAGATGTCGTTTCAGAAACACCAGAGGAGACAGAAGACAAAAAAGCTTCTCATCAGGTAGGTCATATGAAAGACCTTTTAGATTCCCCTATAAAGGTGGGAGGGAGACTAGCCCAGTTCTGTGGGAACTGGAACTTAGTGACACAAGACCCTTGGGTGTTACAAACGGTCAGGCGATACAAAATAGAATTCATAGACACACCTATTCAAAACAAAACTCCAAGGGAAATCACTTTTTCACAAGAGCACTCAAAGTTGGTAACAAAGGAAGTAGAAGACCTTTTAGCCCACCATCAGGGAGGCACTCAATCCAGGGGTTGGCTTTATCAGCAACATCTTCTTGGTAGAGAAAAGCGAGAAAGGGATGAGACCAGTCATAAACATCAAAGATTTAAACAAATGGGTGGTCTACTGACATTTCAAAATAGAGGGAATATTCTGTTAAGAGACATCCTAAGGAAAGGGGACTGGTTTACAAGATTAGATCTCAAGGATGCTTACCTTACTATTCCAATCTGGCCCCCTCATCAAAAATACCTCCATTTCACATGGCAAAACAAACTTTGGGAGTTCTCGAGTCTCCCGTTCGGACTATCCTCAGCACCTTGGTGCTTCACAAAGGTACTCCGCCCAGTAGCAGCTTGGCTCAGAGCAAAGGGGGTAAGGTTAATAATATACCTAGACGACATCCTGATAATGGGTCAGTCCAAGGACCTTGTATCCCTGCATACTCAGTGGACAATAGAGATTTTAGAGAAACTAGGTTTTGTAATAAATCAAAAAAATCATGCTTAACTCCAGCACAAGACACTCAGTTCCTGGGGTTCATCATAGACACCCTTCACACAAAACTACGCCTACCCAAAGAAAAGCTAAAAAAATTACTGAAATAATTAAAAAAGGTCTTATCAGAAAAGAGTATTACTCTAAAGACTCTAGCAAGAATCCTGGGTCTGCTATCCTCAACCATCCAAGCTATATTCCCGGGCCCCCTCTACTATTGAGCCCTCCAAAGACTAAAAAGGAAATGTCTTCGCAAAAATCATTCATACTCTCAAACTTTGTCCCTAGATCAGGAATCAAAGGAGGAATTAGAATGGTGGCTCAGGAATGCACAAGCTTGGAACGGGAGGGCAAACCTCGGGGAGGAACCCGAACTAGTGATAGATTCAGATGCAAGCCTAGAGGGATGGGGAGCGAAATGCGGAAGTGCTTCCACAGGGGAACGTTGGTCAAACCAAGAGAATAAAATGCACATCAATTGCTTGGAAATCTTAGGGGGCTCCTTTGCAGTCCGCAGTTTCACACAAGAGAGGATGAAATGTTGTGTAATGCTTCGCATGGACAACGTTTCAGCAGTGCAATATTTCAGCAAGATGGGGGGACCACACTCCAAAGACCTAGCGGACTTAGCGAAAGACTTTTGGGGTTATTGTCTGAGCAAAGGAATTTCAGTTGTAGCACAACACATTCCTGGTTTGAGCAAAGGAGTAGCAGACTGGTTCTCGAGGAACTTCAGAGACTCCAGCAATTGGAGACTGAACAGGGAGATATTCCTAAATATCCAACATATATGGGGTCCCTTCAACATAGATCTTTTTGCAGACAGATTGAATACTCAACTGACACAGTTTTTCAGCTGGAAACCAGACCCTCAAGCTGCTGAGGTAGACGCCTTCCTACAGAACTGGAGAGGTCTAAGGCCATATACCTTCCCGCCTTTTGCCATGCTTCCCAGATCTTCCCAGATTCCTTCTGCAAACACGCAGATTCAGGGAAACAGTAGTAGTGATAACCCCACTATAGAGTTCCCAAGCATGGTTCCCAATAATTCTGGAAATGTCAAAAGACTTCCCCTTACTAATACCGAATTTCGAGACCCTAATTCTAGGCCCTCGAGGGGAAATTCATCCTCTAATGGAAGAAGGCTCCCTCACACTGATGGCATGGAAGATTTCCGGAGACAATGGGAAATCCCTGGACTTTCGCCAGATGCTTTCAGACTCATATCTGAGTCGTGGGCATCTGGCACAAGAAAAGCATATAGACTGGCGTGGAATAAATGGATTCGTTGGTGTGTTCAATGGGGTATCAATCTCATTTCAACTGATCTAGTCCATGTAATTTTTTGATAATCAAGTGTATTTGCATTTGAAAAACCAAACAAACAAAGGACAGCATGTGGTTGCATAGTAGATCAAAGTCCATCTCCGGCAGACAACAGAAATCCCAGCCATGATTTAAAGCCTTCAGGCAAGCCACCCCATTTGAAAAGCAATGTAATGATAGAGGAGAGAAATCAAGCACATAACTCAAAACAGTAGGTTTAGCCATTTGCCCCATATCTTATGAAATTTCTCAGGACATCCCTGGGCCTCAAAGAGGGGTTCCACCTGGGCTGTGCACCAATCCACCCCCCGTTGCCACTTTCGTATGGTAGGGGATTTGGACTGAGCCCAGGCCGCTGCGATGTCTCGCTTGGCCACCGCTGTGCCCAGAAAGTGTTTGTCGGCTCTAGAGCCGTCCAGGCCATCAAATACTCCCAGAAGAAGGCGTATAGGATCATGAGGGACCTGCCACCCCAGAGTTTGTGTAAGTTCAGATTCCACACCTGACCAGAATGGAGCAAGACCAGGGCACAACCAGACCATGTGGTAGAAAGCGGCCGGAGCTTGACCACATCGTGTACAATCTGGAGGGGCGCAGTCCTGCCCTGTGTAGGCGCGCTGGAGTGAGATATGCCATGTGAAGGTAATAAAGTTGGATGAGATGTAGTTTAGAGGAGGTCGTCAGAGTTTTGGGGGCCATAAGGGCGTTGCGCCAGTCTGCCTCATCTAGGGGACCCAGCCACCCCTCCCAGCGGGTCCACAGCGCGTCTAGGGTGGGAGGGCCATTGTTCACGAGGGAGCGGTGTATCCGTGACACCCCTCCTCTGCCCAAGTCCCCCATCATGACCTGGGCTTCTAATGGGCTAAACTCAGGAAGTGAGGTGCCTGGTGGAATATGCGTAGTAAGGGCGTGGCGGAGTTGTAAATACTTGTAAAATTGGGTGGTATGAAGGGAGTGACGCTGTTGCAGATCAGGGAAGGCCCTGACGTGGTCTCCCACCCAGACGTCTCCGAGGAGCGAAATCCCGACCCGATCCCACTGCCGAAAGCCCTCAAGGGTCGAAGCTTCACGCAGCCATGTGCCGTGCCACAGAGGTGTATGTTGGGTAAGTCGTTTGTCCCATCTCGTATAGCGCAGGGCAGAGCGCCAGGCCACTAGGACCGCTCTGGTGATAGGTGGAATCATTTGTGGAATGGGAGCCCCATACAAGTAGGCTTGGATTTGCGGGAAGTCCATAGTTCTAAGCTCAGTCCGGTAGGCCGGGTCAGACCAGCCTCCAGTGAACCAATCGTGGACGACAATAAGTCTGGTGGCCAAATAGTAGAGATGGAGATTTGTCATACCCATGCCTCCCTCAAAGGGAGGGATCCGGCAGCGAGTCAAGGCGATACGTGGTCTCTCCCCCCCCCCCCATAGGAACCTGGTAATTACCCCATCAAAGTCTCGGAACCAACCAACTACTAGGTGAAAGGTGGTATTCTGAATAATGTATAGGAAACGGGGGAGGACCATCATTTTAAAAAGCGCCCCTCTTCCAAGGGGATTAAGGGGAAGGGATTGCCAGCGCTTAAGATCGTTTTTGGCTTTCGTGACCAGGGGTGTTATGTTAAGGGCCCATTCCAGCTCCGGGAGCAGAGTCACCCAGATTCCAAGGTACTTAAACGATTGTCTCCTTAAAGGGATATTAGATTGCCAATCAAAGCAAGCCCTCGAGGGATGGAGGGGGATCAGAGTGGACTTCGTTGGGTTGAGTCGCAGGCCTGAGACGTTCTCGAAGGCCTGGAGCACCTCCAGACAACGCGGGCCGGAGCTCTCCGGGTCAGCCAAGAAAAGTAGGACGTCGTCCGCGTAAAAGGCGATTTTGTCCACCTGGTGGGGGTCCCAGGACCACCCTCGGATTTGGGGGTCATTACGTATGAGGCAGGCCAGGGGCTCCATCGCCAGCGCGAATAAGAGTGGCGAGAAAGGGCACCCCTGACGCGTGCCCCTTCGGATTGGAAACGCCTCCGAGAAGGCGCCGTTAGTCAGAACTCTTGCTTTGGGGTTGGAGTACAGGACACGGATGAGACGTCTGAAATGGGGGCCGAATCCCATCGTGATGAGGACGTCCTCCAAGTAGCTCCAATCAACCGTGTCAAAGGCCTTCTCAAAATCAATGAGTAGCAGGGCCAGGTAAGGTGTGAGGAGGTGGCGGTGCTAGTCCATATAATTAATTATCTAACAGAACTATTTGAGTCAGGCTTATCATACAGGACGGTAAATGTCTATAGAGCAGCCATTTCTGCTGGTCACTGTTTCATAGATGGACTACCTGTTGGCCAGAATGCATTAACAAGGAAGATAGTGAGAAGCATTAGGGTCCTGAAGCTACCCATACCAAAGTACACCTCTCTTTGGGATGTTAAACTGATCCTACATGTATTAGAGAACTGGGGTGATAACCAGTCTTTATCCCTAAAACAACTCTCTTACAAACTCACAACCCTCTTATGTCTGGTTTCATTTAGACGTACATCTGACGTTAGAGCTTTAGATGTCACCAGGAAAGCATATCAACCTGATGGAGTATGATTCTATATTAAAAGAAGAACTAAGACTCCTTCCTCAACAATTTTCTACCCTTATTTCTCGGTAAACCCAAGACTGTGTGTGGTACAATGCTTGAAAGAATATGAAAGGAGAACTCATAATCTGAGAAACGGTGTTGCTCAACTATTAATCTCTCACAAAAGGCCTCATAAAGCCGCCACCCCCTACCTTAGCTAGATGGGTGAAAGATGTGATGAATGAAGGGGGTGTGGACATCTCTATTTTTGGAGCACATTCACTTAGAGGTGCCTCAGCCTCTAAAGCTTTCATCTTAGGAGGAGGTTTACAAGACATTTTAAGAGCGGCCGATTGGTCCAACAAGAGCATGTTCAAAAGTAATTTTAAACCAATGTCTAATGTAATTGATAACGTATTGAATGCACTTTGAATTTGCATAATATTGGCCTCTGTGTCATGCCATAAAATGTAGATTTGCCAAAGCCTGATGAGCAGAAAATCTAGATTTTATTAAGGACACGGAGGCTAAGATTATCCCACCACTGATACCCGCCCGGGTAAATTTAGTTTATTTTTATACTTTCTTTCAGAGTAACACGGTTTGGATTTGGATTTTCGCTTACGTTTATTCTTCTGGATACATTCAACTAGAATTTTATCTTGTTCGCAGCGCAGAAAGAAGGAAGATGGCTGCTTGTTGCTGTGCCTTATAGATAATTAGAATGTTTTAAAAGTTCTAAATTCTTTTTAATTGTTGCTGCTGTGTGAGCTGGCAATAAAAGGATATTGCATAATCTTAGCCTCCGTGTCCTTAATAAAATCCAGATTTTCTGCTCATCAGGCTGTGGAAAATCTACATTTTCCAGTGGCCATTCACCGATGATGACCACTGGAGAGCCTTTTGCCCTGCTGGTGAGAAGTGAAAACGAATCTGTTGTATCTGCTGCTCAGCCAGTGTGAGTGTGGTGTGGAATGTTGGTGTGGATGATGCTGCGGAATGTTGGATGAGTGAGGTTGGCAGTTGGGAGAATGGGCTGAGCAGCAGGAGAGGTGTGGTGCAGCGGCCAGGGCAGCTGACTTCGGAGCACAGGGTTCACGGTTCAATCCCCGGCTCTGGCGGCAGCTCAGCTCAGCACCATGTGACTCTGGGCAATAGCTCATTTAATTTCCACTACGGCCCCCAGCGCCTTGAGACCCGTAAGGATGAGTAGCTGCGCTATATAAAAACTGACACACACACACAGCAGGAAGGCTGCTCCTGGTGGGGCTCTCTGTACCTTTTATCTTGAAATTGTTATCTTAATAAATACAACCTTAAGTTTACCTGGAACTGGATCTTCGTTTCATTACAACATTTTGGCGACTTCACTGAAAAGAACCTGCATGTGCCACCTGTTTGGACTGTAACTATCAAGCTTGATGTAACCGGATCTCTATGAAGTTGAACTTGAAGAAGCTGGCAGCCCTGAGCCCCACCAGTGACCACAAGACCGGTCGGCCCCAACGTGGGCATGCCAGTTCCTGCTGGACTTTCGCTCTTCCTGTCAGCTGTAACCTTGGAAGAGGTGTCCGTGTCGGATTTCCTTGGGAGAGGGTCTCCATCAAGAGGAGTTCCCCGGAGGAGCAACCTGTATGGGCTTTACTTCCCTCTGTCTTTGTGGGAAGTACATTTAGGATGCTGCCGCTTGTAGTGGTGTCCCTATTCTGAAGAGGGTTTAGCTCCCAGACCCCGTGTGGATTTGCTAGTCCTTCTGGCAAAGGAAATCCTCGCTTTCCTCCTTTGATGGACTGAAGTGCCCCTTTGTTTGTGCCTTGTGGAGGAGCGTCTAGCGGGACGTGAAAAACAGCTGTGAAGTGGAGTCCTCACAGCTCGTGTGAAGTTGAGCCACTTGAAGCCTTCTTTGTTGTGCATTGTTGTGGTTCATAGAGTGCGGGCTCGTTCTCTGCCTTTTGGTAGTGCGTCTTCGCTCAAGTGCCCCAGTCTCCGTGTCAGTAACATGTTTGAGCAGTCCCCGGAGTCCGCGTCACAAGGTGTTCCCTCAAGCCTTTTTGTTTACTGGAATCAGCTGTTTTACGTGGTTTTGAGCAGTGTTTAGTACTGTCTTTAACCTCATCCGCTGCGCCTGTGTAAAAAAAAACGGTTGGTATCCATTGACTCACCTGTCTTCAACCGCCGTCTGTGGTCTCTTGCGCGAGCTCTGCCTTCAGCTCGTGCAGTGTCCTGCAGCTTCCACTCTGTGCTGCACGGACTTGCCGGGAGCCACCTGGCTCTACGTCATTCTGCGTGCCGCCATCTTCATCGTTCCCTTCATTTACAGCTGAGAGCAGGAATCCTGTGACTATCAAGACTTTCTTCCATGTCATCGGTGTCAGCATTTGGGGAGATGCGGAGGGGAGCCTCAGTACCAGCAGCGTTGTCCAGTTTTACGGTGCACTGTTTTCCGGTGTGCATGAAGTGTCGTGTTTCTGGGTCGTATCTGCGCATCCGTATCATATGGTTAAGCTGGTGAGGTGTTTGGTTTTCCTGTAGTATACCCACCTTGTCCGCTTTCCTTGGAAAATGTTCTTCACTCAGGACATTGGTGACTTTAGAGATCTTCGTTCCTGGTGACATTATCGCTATTGCTCTGTGTTGGAGGGGGAACCGCTCCTGTGCTGGTTTTTATTTCCCCTTTGACAATGTTTCTGTCTAAATGTTAATTCATTTTAACTTGTGTGTGAGTGTGCTGTCTTTCAGGTATACAGCTGTGTGTGGGTGTGGGAGGTATCATCTACAATCTCTCAGTGCTGCCTCCTATGTGTGGTTGCGGGAGTTATCACCTGCTGTTGGTTTGGTGTTACTGTTGTCATTTTTGTTGTTCTGTCACTCTGGGTTACCACCTTTGCGTGGTTGTGGGGTTGTTTAATCCCTCTCTTTTGGGGGTGTGTGTACGAGTAGGCTCTTAGGTTCCGAACCTCTCTGGCCTACCACTATTTTTGTGGTTGTGGGTTGACATAGCTTTGTCACCTTTGTGGGCAGTGTGTTTGAGTTGACCCCTTGTCAATGTCGTGGGAGTACGTTTATCTCTCACTGTTAAGGGTGTGTGTGTGAGAAGCCTCTTTATTGCAGAGCCTCTCTAGCCTACCAGTATTCTTGTGGTTGTGGGTTGACATAGATTTGTCACCTTTGTGGGCACTGTGTTTGAGTTGACCCCTTGTCGATGTCGTGGGAGTATGTGTATCTCTCACTGTTGGGCGTGTGTGTGTGAGAAGGCTCTTTGTTGCAGAGCCTCTCTGGCCTATCACTATTTTTGTGGTTGCGGGTTGACATAGGTTGGTCACCCTTGTGGGCGTTGTGTTGGAGTTGACTTGTTTTTTAGTCACTCGTGTCTACCACCTTTGTGTGGTTGTTAGGTGAATTTCACTTCACCTTTAGCTTTGGCGTCGTCGCTGAGCATTTTCTGTGTGCTTGTCCTCCCTTTCCTTCCTCCCTTATGGCTCGGGGGTTTGTCCTAGTTTGAGCATTTGTTTGCTGTGGTGTGTTTTCTTCTGCACTGTTGTGGTTTGTTCCCCTTTGTGTTCACGTTCATTTTCGGCCTGGTCAGCTGGTATGTTTGTGGCACAAGGGGTTGGTTGGTTGTGCGTGGTGTAGTAGTTTGCAGGTTTGTTTGGTTTTGTGTGGTATGGTGGGAGTTTTGTGTGTTTTGTGTGTAAAGGGAGTGGATCTGAGTAAGGGTTGCCTTTCTGCTTAAAGGTTTTCTTTCTGCCTAAAGATTGTTTTTCCCTGTCCAGTTTATTTTCATCATTGTGAGTACATGGGTGGGCATTGTCGTTTTCATTATTGCTTTGCCTTATGTTGACATTCATGCAATTTGCCACTTTCTCCTGTGCTTTCCTGCATTTTGATGTTAACTTGCAAGCCCATTGTACTGTGTTTTCCTTGTTTTTTATCCTATCTGGTTTGCCCTTAACCATCTTCAGGTCATTGCAATGGATCCTTTCAGATTTCTGTGCATGTTATTTTTACCAATGTGTGTTTTTTCCTTGGACCATTGCATTGTGTTTTGGTTCACTATGAGGAAGGGAGAAGTGTTGTACCTGCTGCTCAGCCAGTGTGAGTGTGGTGTGGAATGTTGGTGTGGATGATGCTGCGGAATGTTGGATGAGTGAGGTTGGCAGTTGGGAGAATGGGCTGAGCAGTAGGAAGGCTATACCTTTTATCTTGAACTTGTTATCTTAATAAATACAACCTTAAGTTTACCTGGAACTGGATATTTGTTTCATTACAACAGAGTCCCAAGTACAGGAACAATGGAGGCCTTCCGCAGAGGGAGGTGTTACTACCCCTCGCAGGAAGCCACAGAGGGTGTTGGCCCAAAAGGCGAGTTTCAAAAGAGAAGCCGCCCTTGATGGGCAAATGCAACTACACTCCAGAGGAGCTGCTCCTTTTATTCAGGTTGATAGGCTGGTGGAAGAAATAGAGAGGAGAAACCAGTTGCCAAACCGTTTTTTCGGTGGGTGTGTAGCCACAGGTCCCCACACTGAGAGAGGTGTTCAGACACTTTGGGAGTGGGCAGAATAGTGACTCTAAGATGCCACACATAGCTGGAAGTCATCATTAGGTAGGAGGGAGCCTGGTAGCCCATTGACTAGTTGCCACTTCATCCCCCAGGGCACTTTCTGGGCACAAATATGGGATCCCTGTGACCCTGAACAGGCAAATGATAGCTGACACCAGGCCAGGGCCCTTATTTGTTCCTCTGGTCAGTCAGGCACCAAGCCCAGTTGGAGAGAAGCTGCCCCAGAACTGGTTTAGAGTGACTAGAGAGGGAAGGTTGCTTATTTCCCTGGACACACCTTTAGGTGGGCACACAGGCTCTGCACAAGGGAAGAAGGGTTTCTCCAGCTTGGATTTAGGCAGAGAGGAACACTGGGATTATTTGCATTAGGGCACACAGGAAGTTCTGCAAAGGTGGGTAGATTTCCAGCTGTGAACTTTTATCCTATTGGCTAGGGAGGTGCCAGGAGTAGCCCCCCCTCCCCCACTCACAGGCTGGTGCCAGGCATAAATGTGGCACTACAATATCCTCCTCAGTTTACTTTCTAGACCTGTGGAAGTACAGAAGAAGATTGGAAGACAGGATCTGCTGTCTGTGACTTGAGAAATGCTTAGAAGACTGGGTCTGTTCCCCTTCTTGTGCCCAGAGCATAGAAGTGGACTCCAAGCTACAGGGACACAGCAGGCTACAAGAGACTTTTACTACAAATTCTCAGCTAGCCAGTTACAAACTTACCAGCCCTGGAACCTTCTGCTGGCCTCTGCTGAAGTGAGTCTTGACCCCCAAGTGCTGTCCCCAAAGACCTGGACTCGTGTCAAAGTGTACTCATCCTAATATTTACCAAAACCTGGGACTTAGAAACTTTTTGGCTACAAAGACCTCCAGAAGACTTCAACCAACCTGCCAATCAGATTCGACGAAGGTGAGTTGTTGCTGAGCCAAAGATTCAGATTGCTCCCGCTCTGAGTTTTTCTGAAGCAGCAGGACCTCTGGGAGACAGTATCTAGCCTCGTGGAACCCTGTTCGGCTACTACATGCAGCCGTGCATCACTGTAAGAATCCAAGCTCCAAAAACAAATTCTGAAGTTTGAAAGCTTCACTGGGAGAAGGTATCTAGCCAGTGAAGGAACTTTTTTGGGCGCAAAATTCAAACTTCTCCCACTCAGAGCTACCGGGCAAAAGTCATTGGTTCACTGAGACCTTGTCCAGCAGCTATCCAACAACATGAAGTCCTCTTTGACCACAGCCTACTGCCTTGCCCCAGGGAGGATTTGTGACTTCAATTTCAGAGACTACGGGCCTCATTACGATATCAGTTGGACTGCACCCGACCAGCCATCGGTTGAGGTCCAACCAATATCTGCCCCTGTGGTCCAGAGCGGCGGTCAGAGGCAGCAGGCAGAGGGACTGATGCCTGCTGTCCGACGGGCTCAAGGAGCCCGTTGGCCCAGCGGTCAGAAGGTATTCTCTACAATAAGGGCAGAACCTGCTCAGATACCGCTATAGGGATTTCGAAGTCCCTTTCAGTCTGCCTTTCTTTGGCAGCCTGACCACCATAGAAAGGCAGACGCAAACAGACTTTGTGGGCCCTTAGCAGGCCCACGTACCTCAGTGGCCTCCACTATGGTGCCCCCCTAAACATCCGTGCACCTTGTGACAGGCACTGCATAGGGCCCATAGTCTAAAGGTAAAACCTCCGACTGGGTCAAACCTGGTTTCTCTGACAGACTCACGCTCCAATGCGGTTGGCCTTTACTTGCACCTATGTACTAGTCAAGTAAGATCAGATGTCCATCTTTGGAGAGTAATGCTTTTCACATTTAAACTTTAAAAAATCATAACTCTGGTTTCCTTATCACATTTTTGATGTTTTGGTGTAGTTTTATTGACTAAAATGTACTCTATTTTTCTAAATTTATTTTGGATTTTTCTTCTGTTGTGTTTTGACTTTATTAAAGTTTTAGTACTGTATAAACACTTTACTTTATGCCGCTAACTTAAGCCTGTCTACTCTGTGCCATAGCTACAAGGGAGTGGAGCTCAGGTTTTGCTTTGGGATTTTAAGGTTTCACCTTGACAAGGGTTGAGGTTTTTACTTGATGTGGTTACTCACCTCACTCAACTAATACCCCAGTTTCTTACAACATCATTATGTGCTACCTTGCTTCACATTATATCCCCCATCATTCTATCCTCTCCTGGCAGGCATAACCTTCTGTCCCCTACTGCACACCCAGTGCTACTCTGAGACACATCTCCGAGAGCCTCACTACACATAAAGCCCAATGCTTCCTTGGTGCATGTTGCACATGTGGAACATGGTCCCACTCTACACCACGGTGCACACTTAAATTAGCGAGCCGTGTCCAGAGTGGGACAGTGCGCCATATCACAGATGCACTGTTTCCAGTGCAGGGGTGAATCCGTGGCTGAAGTGAAATGCTGTTTGAAGCACCTGGTCTGCCTTTAACTCTATAGATGGCAATATGGACAGCATTTGAAAGTTGAAAAGAGATCCCCCTTGCAGGCAGGTGAAGCGAGTGACTGCACTCGTCTGTGGGGAATGTCTGGGTCATCAATGATACTCCCTTGTCCATCTTTCAAGTGGTGCCCCATGGAGGACGCACTAATCGAGTGCCACCTCAATGTGGTGCACCTCTGGTAGTTCTTTTGCCTCTGCACCAGTGTGTGTAATACGCCAGTTCAGATGCACAGTGCTTCCTCATTTGCGATGGGTCATGCTCCTATAAACAAGCATTGGCATAGCCAATAGGTCTCGCCTTTGGACCCTTGTAAGCGTATAGCCATGCAGCACATTATCCTAGGTGCTGTCTCTCCAGGGATTGAAGAGCTATACAATTACAACACACTGGGCCATGATTCAGGAATACATGCTTCAAACCTAAAAGGCTCACAGTGCCAGATCACCTTAAGAACACATGAGATATACTCCCAGGAATTGTGTAAGGCCCAAAAATACTATGGTGTTCTCTTTCAAGATAGACGCTGCTTTACCCAGCGCCTATTTCTGACACACAACTAATGAAGACAGAATAGAAGGCACATTAAATATGGTGTCATGCCCAGAGAAACAGTACCCAATATCAGCCCGAGCATAGGCCCCCAACCAAAATATGAAGGCTGGCCAAATCGAGAGCATATTTGAGGGGCTTCCCCATGCGCGCTGCGCTAGGCTCGACCTAAAAATACAAGTCCCCCCAACCCTCCTCCCTATTGCATGTGGTCTTTGACACATAACTGTGCTCAAAGCTTAACATGAGGCAAGATAAAGGTCTGTTCCTCAAAAAGCAAATTCGCTTTTGACCCTAAATAACTCGTGCTCTATTCATATTTATCAGCCCTAAAAACAAGTAGTGGAATAACGTGTGAAATTTACAGAGCGGCTGTAGTGAGACTGAAATTAACATATACTCGTGATAACCCTAACACAACACTATTGCAATCGCTGACAGTGATAATTCTTGCACCCCTGCAACACATGCAGTTCAATTTTAAACAGGCCTGAAGCCCAAAGCCTACAGTACAAAGATTAGGGGGAGGAGATTTGAGTTATTCCTGCTATTACATTTACAACAAAAATAAACAGGCAGCGTTCACTGCCATGCAGACATTTAATATAACAAAACGGTTCCAATGATGTAAGCCATTAGGAGAAACACATGAAAGGTTCAGAGGCCAGCGGCGTTATTGGTACCCACTTTACTAACTAATCAACTGAAAATACGTACGAATTGTGCATGCCAGAGGGTTAGCCGCATTTCACTGAATTCTGTGTGCATAAACATCGCATGCACACTCCCAGATTACCAGACACTAACGCAGACAACGAAAAGCCGAAATGTGCTCAACATCACCAAAGAACTGGCACACATACACATGCTGTCTGTGATCGCATACCTATCTCTGTGTGTCATTGTATGTGTGTCTATTTTGCACCTGAGCAAAACACAGGTGCGGGGAACACGCAGCCACAAAAGCGCAGTCAAGTGACTCCGAAACATCTGACCGGGGCAAAGGAAGGTATGTAAGGCTGTCGCAAAGTGTAGTGTTATATTGCAGTGTTTGGCTTTAATACAAGAGTAGTGTCAGGAGCAGCCTTACGGCGGGTTCGTACCGTCTGCATTCAGGAATTACTTGATGAGCGTACAACACTTTTTCTTTGAAGCCCCTTGGGACACCGTGCTGCCAAGTGAGAGAAACATTACTGAGTGCTGCCAGGAACAATGTCCCAGTAAGGCACGGTAAACAGCAGCAGATTAACTGAAATGGTGAATACATCATAAAACAAGGCGTTCCTGTAATCTTACCTCAAGCCACAACCGACAGCTGCTTCTCATTAATGTTTGTAAATAAATAGAAATGGGCGAGCCATGCCGTGCAGAACAAAAGAAAGGCGAGACCGCCATGTTTAATAAGAAAGCGCTGTGCGCACTGATGAAGGAATAAAGCGCGGCATCCCACTGTCGGGTTCCCCCGTGTTTTCTGTGAACAAACCTGTGCAGGAACAAAGGTTTAATAAAAACTAAACAAAACTCACAATACAAAACCATTCCATAAAGCTCCCACCATCGAAATTCCCTAACAGAAGCCAAAAGAAAACAAGTTTCGATCCCATGGTGATAACAAGCATTGGCCGCGCGGCCGTGAAACTGACACGGCCGCGCGGCCGTGAAAGTGAAAGTAATCGCGAGCGTCCAGATGGCAAGGGAAGCCATATGGCGCCTGATCGCGCGTGCACGCTCGCGTGAACGCAAGCTGGTCGCCAGCAAAAGCCACTGTTTGCACTTCCAAAACCCGCTTACTAAAACTCTCGCCAGAGCAGCGCATGCGCTGGCTCAGGCGAGACCTAAAAATGAGGGCACCCTCCCTTGGAACTGTCCTGTGCACATGTAGTGCTTGTGCAACTTATATTACAAACGGGGCTGCATAAGCGTCTACATCCCTTCTGTAATACCGAAGTGTAATACGGCTCCGGTGCTCTTCACATAGTGCTTCCTTGTTGCAGATCATCATGTGCTCCCTTAATGCACACTATTGTGTGCAACCCACTGTCTGTGGTTAAACATCATTGTCCATTTGTGTGCACAGTTGCCAGAGTGATTGCTGCTCTTTGAGCATAGGTCCCTCTATGTCGATGTGTCTGTGTGAGTTAACGTCTTTAGTTTTATTGGCTTATGTTCATTTGCAGACTCTCTATGTTCCTGTGTGTCCTTACCCCTTATTACCGAAAACGCAATTAAAACCCTTTGTTTACCTGGTATACAAAAGTCAAACCTATTGGGGTGGTCAGGGCTTAATAACTATTTTCATTAACAACATTCCATTGCCATTGGCTGTCTGGAAGGTAAATTGCTCACTGATGTGTGTTTACTTTATGATGTAGACAAATAGCTGGCCATTGAGATTGCACAGGAGTATGCTTTCATGGCACTGTGTGGGAGTGCACACAGATGTGTCATTACCGCTAATAGGCCACCTGATTTGCCTTATCGTTTATTACATCACTCTGAATAATGTCAAGCAAGTCCATGCCACGCACACATGAAGTCAGAGGCATACTTTGAAGACTGAGCGTATCCTTCAGGTTAGAGTGCCTATTACACATCTAAAGTATCCTCTCTGTCTCCATGCAAGAATGTGGTAGGCCAGTGTTTAATTTGTAAAAGAATGAGTGCCCGGTGCCCAAAGCTCTGCTCAGAAGCCCCGAATACGAAGTTTGGGTAGCTTAGAATCCACCTCATGCCTCTTTAATCTTCTACACTCCGTATCCCGTAATCTCACTCTTGCAGTTCCCTGCTTTCCCCCTTTGTGATTGTTTTTCCGTCTTTTTATTGCTCCGTTCTTCCCAATTGTGTGTTCCCTCTCTTGCTCTTTGGGAAAAAATAAATGCTGGTCCACAAAAATTAGTTCATTCATAATTAGTGTAGTTCCATTAATGCATCACATAACCAAGCATCATCCTTAACTGCACCACCCCCTGCATTGCATTGGGAGGTAGTTAAGCTATTTTCTATTTTCTATTTTTAAGATTATGAATTGATATGATGGTTGAGAATACACTATTATTTTCTATATGAGGCACAATTCCATTGGCGACATGAATGGAGATGGCAGGGCCTGGTCACTCCCTTTTTGAAGAGGAAATGGCATTTTGGGTTGCACTGTTGCCTTTTGATCTATCAGTCTGGGTGTCTCTTTAATGATGGAGAATGTTCCAAGAGTAATCCCCAATTTGCTTGGTTATTTTGGCTGCATTTTCTAAAAGTCGAATCGCCTAACTACGCAGAAGGCTGTCAAATGTTGGGATACAGGGCATGGCACTCAAATGGTTGTTGTCATTCCTGAATGAAAGAACATTCCAAGTACAAGAAAACTCTACTCTCTCCAAAACCATGCTGCTAAAGTGCGGCGTACCACAGGGATCAGCATTGAGCCCAACCTTTTTTAATGTATACATGGAGCCCTTGGCCAAGATTGTGCAAGAATCTGATATATCCATGACCTCGTATGCCGACGACACACAGTTGGTTATCTCACTGGACCCAAAAAATAGCAGAGATGGGGAGAAAATGTCCTCCTGCTTGATAAGCTCGAGAAGCTGTCTAAAGTTGAATGGGGAGAAAACTGAGATATTATGTCTCGGAAACAAACCAATACCCAAGCCCATTTTAGATTGGCCTGCTTGCCTAGGTAATCCACCTATACCTACAGAAATAATAAAAAGCCTAGGATTTTGGCTAGAATCTGACCTCTGTATGGCGACACAGGCCAAGAAGGTTGCCGCAACCTGTTTTGGACTACTGAGAAGCTTACGGAAAATCCTGGATAGGGTGCCAATACAGCTCAGGAAGACGGTGGTCCACTCTCTGGTCACTTCTCGACTAGTCTATGGAAATTCACTGTTCTTGGGGGCCCCTAAATACGTTACGTGCAGACTGCAGGTAACACAGAATGCAGCCGCTAGGTTGCTCTGTAATGTTCCCACACGGGAATCAGTAAAAAAGCACCTAGTAGACCTCCACTGGCTGCCGATAGAAGCAAGAATAAAATTCAAAGTCTTGATCATCACTCACAGAGCACGGCATAATAAAGGTCCGGAAAAAATCAGGAATTTAATATCTCCTTACTTTCCAAATAGGCGGCTACGTTCCAGCATGGAGGAACGCCTAATACAAACAAAGGCCAGGAGGGAAAGATGGGGCGGAAGATCCTTCTCCCATCTGGCTCCCAGACTCTGGAACTCCCTGCCGTTGGAATACAGACGGATAGACAGAGAATTACAATTTCGAAAGGAGATCAAGACCTGGCTGTTTAAGCAATATCTCTAAGTCATCGGCACCCTACTCAGTTTCCGATCTTACAGCGCTGCGAAGCCTCGGGGCAGCCATGCGCTCTACAAATCCCCAATAAAAATGATAACCTGTGGAAGATCCTGGGAGACTATTATATACTTCCTTAAATCTTTGGAGCTTTTTGCAGTGGGCTGAATAAATCAGTGGCAAGCAGCTTAGGGCAGACATGATTTTGCTTTCCAGAGAATCTTTGGTTGGTTTTGGCTGCTATACATCTGGAAGCCTAAGGAAGGTTAAGGCATGCTTCTGGTTTCTCAACATTTTGACAAGTGAATGTGTTGTTATTTTTTGAGCTGTGGCCACAGAAATGCTTAGAGATGAATTTATGCCCAGGCGTGTTCTTGTGTCTTGTTGCCATTTTTTTCTATCATGCTATTATGTGTGTGCAACAAGGTCTGGCACCCATTTTGTGTTTCACAGTATTTTGTGTGTGTGTGCTGAGTGTCACAGTAATTTTGTCTACCATGTTATTCTATGCACAAGCAGGAATTTTTACCTTATTAAAATTTGTCAAAGATAAGCATGGATGCCATTCTGTCTGTGATGTTGTTGTTTGTGTCTTTGGGTGACGCTTGCCCACATTGTGGGCATTTCTGGCTATAGGCGCCATGAGCCTAAGCTTCATTAGAGGATTTGGTATAATCGTTGGCGTTTTTTAGTTTTTCATGCCCTTTTCTGATGTGGCTGCCTTAGGCTATGGGCTGGTGGAAGAATTGTTATCATTTTTATGCTCTGAGTGCTTGATGTCAGGGGCCTATGTAAAGATTTTACTTCACTCTCCATGGCATTCTTTCTATGAATCTGGGGGGCATGTGGCATGATGGAAGGTTCTTCAGGATTTTCGTTTACGTTTCTGGGCATTTTTCTGTGGATGCTATAAATCAGTCGGACTGAGGAAGAATAGCAGATACTCACAAGTTTTTCTGGTGATTCTGCGAGAGAATATGAGATGCGTCTAGATGGGCCCTTTTTGTTGTCAGTGTTATGTGTATGGGTGTCTGTGGAAAGGATAGTGGAGCTCCATGATTTTTCTTGTTTTGTTTCTTCTCTGATGTTGGTGCTATGAGTCTGAGGTATAAACAGATTATTTATCGATGTTGTTAAATTATCTAATCCTCATTTTCTGTTGGTCTTCACTAGTTGACATTTTTCAGAATACATCTGTAAATAATTGTGTCATATGTTTTTCCTATATTTTATGAATTGCACTGGCAATGCCAAAATCAGACAGTTTGCGTGTCTCCCATGTTGTTTTGCCTGCAGTCAAAACAAGCATTTGGCATCTTTGGGACCTTATAAGTGTTGAGCCAGACCTATTGGCTTTGCCAATGTTTTTAAGCTATGTTGTAGAGCATTGTGGCTGCTGTGCAGCATGTGGAAAAGTTATAATAAAAAAGTGCTATAAGCATTTTTGTTATCTTATATATAACTAAGAAGACAGTATGTACAGCTGAACAACCCTATTAAAAAAACAAATGTCTTCTAGTTTTTTGTCTTTGCAATGCTGGCAACTTCTTCCTGACTGTTCTAATGCTTGTTTGTTATAGCTTTTTTTTGTATTGTGGTGGGGACATAATCAATGGGAGGGTGGAGGTTGGGAAATAGTACCTGAATTACAACACGAGCAGTGGATGGACATTAGGGGAGAATCAACAGATGCCAGTTTCTGAGGCAGACTAAGGTGGTGCTGAGTGATGCTGAGGTGGTGCTGAAGTGGTGGTGTGCTGGTGTGGAGGTGATGCTCAGGTGATATTGAATGATACTCAGGTGGTGCTGAGTAATGCTGAGGTGATGATAAAGTTGTGGTGTGCTGGTGGGGAGGTGATGTTCAGGTGATGCTGAGTAATACTGAGGTAGTGCTGAGTGATGCTGAGGTGGTGCTGAATGATGCTGTGGTGCTGAGTCATGCTGAGGTGGTAGTGTTGCACTGGTGCTCAGGTGGTGCTGAGTGATGCTGAGTTGGTGTTGTGCTCAGGTGGTGCTGCGCTGATGCTGAGGTGGTGCTGCGCTGATGCTGAACTGGTTCTGTGCTGAGATTGAGGTGGTGTTGCGCTGTTGCTGAGGTGGTACTGTGCTGGCGCTGCTCTTTGCTGAGTTGGTGCTTCATTGGTGATGGTGCACAGATGTGGAGGTGGTGCTGTGCTGATGCTGAGATGGTGTTTATGACAATGCAATATAACTGACTCATTACACAGTGAACCATGAAACGAGCAAAAGTCACACTAACAGACCTGGGTGTCTGCTGGTAATTGGCATTGGTCACTGTCCCTTTCAGCATGTCATCGATTCCAAACACTGCATGTTCCTCAGAGACCTCAATTTTCACCTTGATGACCTTAACAACACCACCAACCTCCTCAAGAGCATGAACAACATTGGCCTCACACAGTTAGTCACCAACCCCACACATCACAGGACACACACTCAACCCAATCTTCACAGCCAAAGACAGAGTCAAGGGCAGCCATATCACGAGCTCACATTGACAGACAATGTCATTGTCCACTTCATCATCACAGGAACCCCCGGCACCACCACCAAGCTGCCCAGCACCTCATAGCACAGCTGGAACAAAGTATCAGAGAGCCAGTGGACCTATGCCGTCAACACCTCCCACCCTGACACTGCAACCAACCTAGAACAGGCTGTCAAGAACTCCTCCGCCTGGATCACTGACTGCATCAACAGAGTCGTCCCTGTCAAGCCCACCAAACTCAAGAGATCCTCCAAACAGGCCAATTGGTACACCACAGAGCTGAGAACCGCAAAAACGCAACTCCAAAAGTCGTGAAAGAAAATGGCACACCAGCAAAGAGCCCATAGAACAAGCCACATTCAAATCATCCCTCAACCAATACCACCAACTCCTGAAAGACGAAAAGGAGCACCCTTGCCGACCACATCGAAGCCAGCTCTAACCACAGCAAAGAACTCTTCAACATCATCAGAGAGTTCTCCAACCCCTCAGCCACCGAAAACATCACCCCTCCAGGAACTCTGTGACACCCTGGCAGGCTTCTTCCATGACAAGAACTCCACCAGATACATAAACGTTGAGCTCCCAACCCACCGCCACCGACATACACAGCCTCCTCGCTCCCTCAGATGCTAACCCCAATCACCTGCTCACCACCCGGCACCAGCTCACTACGCAAAACACCACAGACATCATGAACTCCATCGACAGCAGTGAGCTCACTGCCATCATCAATGCATCCATCACCACAGCCACCTTCCCTGAAGAATGGATACACACCGACGTCAGGCCCCTTCTTGAGAAACCGCCCACCAGCCCCAGCGATGTCAAAAACCACCATGCCATCTCGCTCCTCCCCTTTCCCGCCAAAGTCCTTGAAAAGGCTAATAACTGCCATATCAAGGAACACCTGGAGAACAACAATCTTTTGGACACCTCCCTATTCAGATTCTGCACCAACTACAGCACCGAAACCGCCCTGATTGCTGCCACAGATGGAATCAGAACCCTCCTTGACTAGGGAGAAACGAGGCCCTGATCCTCCTTGACCTCTCAGCAGCATTTGATACTTTACCCTACCTCCCCCTTATCAAGAGGCTTCACCACATTGGAATCCAAGGAGACACCCTCCAATAGATTGCATCCTTCCTCATTGGAAGAACCCATAGAATCCACCTACCACCTTTCACCTCGGAACCTAAGAACATTATCTGTGGTGTCCCTCAAGGCTCGACCCTTGGCCCTACACTGTTCAACACCTACATGACCCCCCTGGCCAACATCGTCAGACTCAACATCATATGCCATGCCAACGACACCCAGCTCATACTCTTGCTATCAGAAGACCCCTCCGCCACCATGGGCAACTTCCACAGATGCAAGACGAGCGTCGCCGATTGGATGAGAAACAATTGCCTGCAGCTCAACACGGACAAAATGGAACTATTGATCTTGAGTAACAACACCTCCCTGTGGGACAACTCGTGGTGGTCTTTCAAACTAGAACCCTCACCCACTCCCACAGACCATCCCTGCAACCTTGGCATCATCCTGGACAGCAGAGTCACAATGAAAAGCGAGATCAACGCAGTCTCCTCCACATGCTTCCTCACTCTTCAAATGCTCCGTAAGATCTGCAAATTGCTCCCCGCCAGCACCAGACATACTGTCACTCAAGCCCTGGTCACCAGTCGCCTGGACTACAGCAACACACTCTATGTAGGAATAACCTCACACCTCTTGAAAAGACTGCAGACCATACATAACTCAGCAGCCAGACTCATCCTTGATCTCCCAATGTAGCCCACATCACCCCCACCTCAGGAAGCTCCTCTGGCTCCCCATTTAAAGATTTTGACATCAAGCGATGTCAATTTAAGATGCTGATCCACATCAAAAAAGCCCTACATGACCTAGGACCAACATACATCAACCAATACCTGAACTTTCGCCAACCCTCCAGGCAACTGCGCTCTGCTTCCTTGGCTGTTAAACTGAACACTCCCTTAACAAAAGGGTTCTCAGCACCTGGATACCCTCACGGTGATTAGATGAGCTTTATAAGTCTGGTTTGATTGACTGATTGATAAGTAGAGTAGTTAACACACTCCCTCCTTCCAACCCAAACATTATAAACAACAGTAAAAGTGTAAGGAAAACGATGAGAAAAGGAGAAGAAGGACCAAGAGGCAGATTTACAAGGTGGTTGCAGGATGATGTAAGATTGATGGAAAGCATTATCAGAGGTCTCGCTGTTATCCATATTGCCCTTGAAAAGAGGTATGGGGACATATGCATAGCATGTGACCCTCAGAACTGTGACGGACCTAGCCGTTTTCAAGAAACTGCTTTAATAAAACCTGGTTATTCCACAACTGACCTAGCCGTTTTTGAGATTCTGCTTAAAACCTGGTTTTTCTGCATCTAGGGGTGTCTGCAGGATAGATGGGGCCCAATAGCGCCGGGACACTCTTGTTGAGTAGCTGTGCACTTTATAAATGAACTCAATCATTCATTCATTATCTAGAAATACAAGTGATCACCACTCAAAACCAGCCAGGCACAGTTGGTCTTCCTAGGAAGATGTTGTTGCTAGTATCCTTGGGGAAGGAATGTGTGGAGCAGTGCACCAGCCCGACCAGAGGAGGGGAGGAGAAAGAGGAAAAGGAAGGGTAGGTCAGGTGTTTTCCATGGTGATTAGTCAAAAAGGTGTAGTATCTTGAGCCTCTGCGGTGTGAAGAATCGGTGTTCCAGCTGGGACTTGTAGTCAATGAGAGGCTGCCAAGTGTAAGTAAATTTCTCATCAGTGTGAGCAATCTTATGTGTTATTTGCCCCATGGCCAGAACCTGCCACATCTTATGAAGCCATAAAGACCTGGATTGTTGTTTCTTCCAGTAGAGGGCAATCAACTGTTTAGGCACCCCTGACATAAGTCGAATGAGTACCCAATCAGATGCTGTTATGCCTTCCTTGTCTGTTGGTCTCAGTCCCAGGATTGCTAGGGTCTGATGGGAAAGGGTAGCCCAAAGTTCCTTTAATGTGCCCCAGTATATCCTTCCATAACATTTAAATGACACATACATGTAAAAACACACCCATTTCTTGGTTGCAGGTCAGCATAATGCCGGGACTGAGGGATACATTTAATATCGTGTGCTCGGGGTTAGGTAGCAATGGTACATCACTATATCTGCTGATTCCCTCTGGAGAATGATTCTAAAAGATTTAGACATGTCCCTCCACAAGTGATTACAATCCTTAGTTGACAGTTCCTTTCCCAAATTAATTACCCATCATGTTTGACAAAGGTGGATAACAAAAGTTTTGGAATCCTGAATGGCGTTATAGGTCCTAGAGACGAGGCCCTTATTTCCTCAAATGGGTGTACCAATTTATCAAAACGTGTGAATGGCCTCATGGCTGCCGCGTGATTTAAAGGGTGCAAAACACTGTGTCTGAGCTGGCAGTATTGGAGTCAAGTCATTTCTGAAATGTGGAAGTCTTGCTTACCTTGTTCAAAGGACTTGATGTTGTCCCCTGAGAAAAGGGCTTGCAGGGTTCTTCACCCATTCAGAAACCAAAGTGGGGCTCAGAGCAGGTGTGACATTGGGATTCCTAAAGATTGGTGTATTTGGGGAGGGGAAGTGGTGAGGCCTTTCTTTATATCTATTTGGTCCCATATTTCAAGACCTGTTTTAGATGGGGTTGCAATGTAGGTGCTCTTTGGTCAGGTATGTCAAGGGAGCCCAGTTAGGTCTAACAGTAGGCAGCAAGTTAAAGTTTGGTCCATGTGGAACAAGTGTTTTTCACTTTCTCTCACAACCCATTCTGAAATATATCAGAGGTGTGCTGCACAGCAATACTCTAGAAAATTAGGGCAAACCAGGCCACCTTTGTATTTAGAAAGCATAAGGATCTTATTAAAGATAACGTATTTTACTGCCCCATATGAGAAAGGGTATTTTGGTCAGACATTGAGCAATGTGCAACAAGGGTATAGGAATCGGAAGTGCCTGAAAGAGATACAGAACTGTAGGAAAGATGCTCATTTTAATGATGTTGATATGTCACAACCATGACAGGTGTAGGTGCCACCATCTCCTTAAATCCTCCAGAACATTTTTAGGGATCCCTACCCATTTGGTGCTTGTCCATCCTCCGAGGCAATTCGTGATGAGGAGGCCCAGGTATCTGATGGAATTTGTAGCCTACTGGAACAGTGTCAATGTTTGGAAGGGGAGAAGATCTGAGGAGGGACAGTTAGATTGTGGATATGAGCCTAACACTTGTTCAAATTCTTCTAGGGCTCTGATTAGGGATGGGAGGTATTCTGAGGGATTGGTGCATAAGAAGGACATCCTCGGTGAATACGTTTATTTTATGCATCCCACCTCCAAATGAGATGCCCGCTATTGATTGTGCTTGCTGGATCATGTGTCCAAAGGTTCGACCACCAGAGCGAAAAGGAGGGGGAGAGAGGATACCCCTACCTGGTGCCCCGAGCTAGTGCAATAGGTTTTGTGCATTTCCCATTTATCCGAATAAATGCCATATTTGCTGTCATAATTTCATCCAACATATTGGGCCGAGTTGAAGTTTGTTTAACACTGCTTTTAAAAAATCCAGCTCACGTGGTCGAAAGCTTTCTCTGCATGAAGCAAGAGTATTAAAGGCCGGGATATTATGTTTATGAGCTTTTTTAACCAAGTAAGTGAGACAGAAATTGTTATCAGCTCCCTGTCTGCTACGGACGAAGCCCACTTGGTCAAGATCTATTAGCAGAAGGGGGTCCAGGGGCAATGCTAGTATTTAGAAAGGCAATATGGCGATATGATGCACAGTTAGATAAGTCTTTGCTCGCGTTGGTGATGAGAGCTATCTGAGCTTTGCACATGGTGGGAGTTAGGCTAGAGCTCTGCGAGAAGGAGTTGAACAGAGATAGCAAGTGATCCTGGATGGGACCAAAAAAGGCTTTGATAAAAATCCAATGTGAGGCCTTCTGAGCCAGATTGCAGGGCTTGTCGCAGCTAAACAGCATCTATGGGAGCTTCGAGCAGCTCTCTATAGTCGGGTGGAGTAGGCAGCCAGTTGCATTGGCTCAAATACTTCTTTATATCCTCGGGGTTCTCATTAACTTGTTTATAAAGATTTTGCTAGAAGTTACTGAAAGCATCACATTTTTCCCTCTCCTGGCTTCCTAGTAGCCCTCCTTTTTTTGACCTGCAGGATGTATGATTTGGTCCTTTTCACTCTAAGCTTATGGGCCCGTAAAGTTCCCACCTTTTCCCCTTTGTCATAGAATTGCTGGCCTATTGTAAGCAGAGCATGCTCAGCACGGTTGGTTCTATGCATTTTTTAGTTGTTCCTTTATGATTTCTTATCAAGATTCAATTGTTAAGAGAACCACCATGCAGAGTAGTTGCATTTGAGATAATTCTATTTTAAAGGGGCTGTTTCATTAATGATCAAGGACATTGTGTTTGGATATTGATTGGTCAAGATTTCCACCCCTTGAGATGTTGGATGGCAGGGAGCGATGTGGAAATGTTGGTAGAGGAGACCATTAGAGTGGTTAATGTGTAGTCTCTGACCCACTGTTTAGGGTGGTTAGCTTGGCCTTTGATTATTGTTTTGGAAGAAGATATTGAGAATAGGATTCGAAAGTGATCAGACCAGTCAACTGGGATAGGAGATTTAACTTTGATTAGGTCATCTATAACAATCATGAGGTCGAAGAGTGCACCTTTTTCATGGTTGAGAGGGATGCAGAATTGGGAGAGGTCATTGTTGCAGAGGAAAGCAGTCAGGCAAGAGACCTCAGGATAACTTTCTGTTCCTCAGTGCAGGTTGAAGTTGCTGAGAAAGATGAGGTTTGGTGGGGGTTGAGTGGTTAGTTTCTCAGGGATATGTTTAGTGATTTGCTCTACAAAGGATTGCTTCTTCATGGGTGGTGGTTGGTAAGATTGAACTTAGTTAGGTTAGTATCCATTCTTTCAATTTCAAGTGACATTGAATAGTGTGAAAGTTTATGATATTTTTCATTGCTTTGCATTGGATTGAGTTTTTGTAGATAGTAGCAACTCCACCTATTGTTTTTTTTCAATTCTGTCCAGGCAAATGATGAAGTAATCAAGGGGTACTATGAGGTCCAACACTATTTGAGATGCCTTATTGAGTCATGTCTCAGTAAGGAATAGAAGGTCAATATTTTCAGTGGTGATAAGGTCTGATATTTCAATGTTTTGCAGTTGACCTGCAGTTGTAGAGAAAGTATTTGAGAGTTGTTTGGGTATGGTAAATGGAGGGTGATGTGGAATTCATTTTGATTAAGTTGTTCTGGTTGCTTCCTCTACAGTTGCTGGGCAGCTGAACCTTACTGCAAATTGAGATGGTAGGTATGTATGTTTTGAGCTATTTGAAAGAGTGCCCAGCAAGTTTTAGAACCAGATTCTGCTAGAAAAGATTTTATGTTGTCCTCAGATAGGTCTAGTGATGAGCTCTATGTTCGCATTTCTTTGTTGTTGAAGTGGTGATGAACTTGGGCCGCATGGTGGTGTGCAAAGGGTGGAGACATGAATAGCTTAGAAAGCTGAACAAATCTATTTTACTTCAGAAGACACGGTATGGTTTCAACATTGCTGTAGAGCAAATTTAAATTGAGGGGCGGAGGATAGGTGTCCCAGGCAGAGTGTGGTGTCTTAGTAGCTTGGTAATTTGTGAAAGTTCATGAAGAAACTTACAACAGATGTGTCTAGAGGTATGCTGAGTATAGATGTGAAAATTGTCAAAAGGTGGAAGGGGAGTGATGGAGGGTTAGGGGTAAAATGTGAGGGAGGCTTGATACTGTTAGAGTAACACAATAGCTAGGTTAAACCAGCATGTTTAAACGTAGGCCTCCAAGTTTAGGTTTGTCTGTTTGCAGCTGAGCTGATTCATTATATACTAAGCTAATATACGATGGCTGTAACTAGAGACGTGCAAATTAGGCAAGGATCTCTATAACAAACTCATTATCCCACTGAGCTATGTTACTGCCAGTACTAATAAGTGGCTAGTGATTGGCCTGCACACATTCTGGTGTGAAGGACATCAAACCTGGGCTTCTATTGGAATTCTATAGGGCATATTATCAAGCCCCTTATCGCCGCTAAAGCGGCGATATGTTATCACCCGTTCTTGATAATATGGCCCTGCGTTTTTAAAACTTTCTCCAAGTGGGCCCGTTACCTTTTCCATACAGCCTGTCTCTCATAGCAACATAGATTTGTGTGAAAGGGGTCAGCCCCTATCTAAAGTACCTCTAGCACCCCTCAGGCAGGAAGACTACATCTTCCTTTTTGTATCCTTGTCTAAATGGGAAGTTATCTCAGTGTGTATAGAAGTTCATCATTCCTGTTACTCTCTCTGTAACATGAAGCCCTGCCTGGCACTCACACTTGCTGAACTATGTTCATACCTCATACTACACTATTCTTTGAATTATTATATATAGTCCCTTGCACTTACCTACCTACTTACCGTGCACTGTGCATAGTACCTGTCACTGCTGTTGTTCTTTATCTATACTGTAACTGTGAACCTCTCCACACTATATGGAAACCTTAATAAAGAATTCAAAAATATATATGTATAATAAAAATAAATTAATTATTCTTTGTATGTTAAATTATACCCCAACTGTGTAAGAATTAGCTCTACGTGTTTGCTTTCACACACCACTGGTGTTACAAGTGAACTTAGTTCAATTAACCAGCGATTGTATGTGAACAAACAGATTGTTGTAGCCACAAATAACAGCATTCAATACATAGTTGAAATGGTGTCCATGTTTTTAGGTTACTAACAGTTCTTAAACAGGCATCCTGGAATGCAGTGGTAATCTAGAACCCCAATTTCGTTCTTTAAAATATGACACACAACAACTGCTCTAAGAAAAAGACACTTTAACTAAAAAGTGTTTATTTCAACAGTCTCCACCTGTTGCTTAGCACATCTAAAATAACTAAACAGAATATTATTAAAACAGCACAAATAGATGTTGTGAACAACGAGAATAGAGTGAACATTTCAACCACAGTTAAAATGTCTTCTAGCAACCTAATATCCTAAAACCAACTTCTATGCGCTATATTAGAAGACGATAGAGTAGAGTAACTTGCATCCAGAGTTTCTAAGGGAGAATCAATGCACTGCATACCTGTTTACAGCAAAACACTGTAGTTATCAGAAATCAGGAGCCAATGTTCCCTCGAAAGGAAAACACACATCCAAATCAGTTCATCTCCTCCCAGACTTTACTCGATATCAGCTTTTAGTCCAGAATGGGATGCAGGAGCATCACAACAGCCTGAAGACCTCCTGGCAGTATCTTGAGTGATTATCTGGGGTGAAGGACCGCTCCTCTCAAGTAGTCAATTGACTGGACTTTTATACTATATCTTGTCTGAGATAGGAATTTCTGACATAACCTTAGGAATGTCTGATATAACCTAAGTGCATCAATATGCGAGTCTTATATGCATTCTTACAAACAAATAAGATAAAAACACATAAATTCAAACTACACTGTTTATTTTATCATTATTATTATTTTCTGACCTTGAAATAGAGATAACAAGGCACTTGTCCCAGACTGATGTCGCATCAGCATCAGTCAAGATTGTGTAGTAACCTGAGGTTGTTATAATGTGTCCTCTCAATAGTTTCTCAGTTCCCTGCTGCTCAGCCAGTGTGTGTGTGTGTGATGTAATGGAATGTTGATGAGTGTATGCTTGTAAGAGTGCCAGTTGGAAAGAGTGGGCTGAGCAGTGAGGATGCTGCTCCTGGTGGGCCATTTATATATAACCTGTAATCTAAAAGAAATCTTCTCCAATAAATCTATATCTTATAACCTACGTGAACCAGCTACCTTAATTACAACACATTGTCTGCGCATCAGGTGTCTTTCAATGTCATTGTCTGAATGACTTGACACTGTCTTTGAAAGTTCGTCTGCATCATGTCAATGGTTTTGAATAAAAATAGAGGAAAAGGAGTCTTGTCCTGCTCAAGATGGAATCTGGCCTTAAGGAACTTATTTTACCCAGACTCACACACAGCACCATTCTCTCTGCTGTCACTCTCTTATATATCTGAATAAATGAGTTTTATAATCTTTAATAATCTGAAATTTATCAGTTCTATAACCTGTAAATCCGTGGCCTCACCACTGCCCTTAGGGTCGTCTAAACTAGATTTCTGAGTCCAAAACCCTACTGCACGTCATGAACAAAGGCTTTAGAGGCAAATTGAATGAGTGTCCCAGATGGTGCAGTGGTCCATCAACCAGTGCCCACACACATAATGCTGCAGCAGAGTGGCGCAAGATGTCTGTGTAGAATTTGCAAAATACCACAAAATACCTTAGTTGATGAAGTGTGTGGCTGCATGAGAACTTCTTCAGGGTTTTGTTTTTTAAATCTTGATTTATCCTTTTTTTAACATTAACCAGTGACTACAATACATACATAAAACAACTCAGCTCAGTCTGTGTTTTACATACCAGTGGGCACACATCTGTAATCGGATATTAAAAAAATTCTTACATTTTCTGTGGAGAACTTCATCAGGGTTAACTCAGACCTAGCAAGAGACTTCTTTCAGGGTGGTGCTGCCATAGAGCTGTTCCATAACATCAGTAAAAACCCTGGAGGCACCCTCACTGCACATTCCAGCAAGTGACGCCTCCACTGAGGCCAGAGGGACCACCACCAGTCACCCACCAAGAATTCAGGACATCTAGACACTCATGAATCTGATAGGGACCTCGTTGCATGCTACCTCCAGAGTGCAGACATTTTTATGCCACTTGAGTGTTGAGGTGCTTCTTCTTCTCTCCTGGTCCCACATTATATATAGGGTTAAGTATACTTTTTAGCCCCATGGTGCACCAGAAGTACAGACTGGGACAGTGAACCCTATTTCAATTAAGGTGCTCTCTGTCCCCTGTATAGCAGCAAACCCACTTCTTCCCTCGAAGCAGCACTTTGATTTAAAGCAAAACTGCTATTTTATGCTAGATGTCTGCCTTTTACTGATCAGGCAGTAGCATGACCTGCCTTTGAAGAGGAGCAGAGACGGATGCAGTGGATTACTGCATCTGCCTGCAGGGGCATGGCTGAGGGATCCAGAGGACCTCATTCACCCGCGTTCAGGGGACACTACTACCCTTTGCCCCTCTGTCTGCGTATATACACAGCACTGATGCAGAGGCAATGTGTTTCTTAATTTGCCATGCCACTATGCAAATAAGAAGATGCGCCTTCGGGGTTGTTCCAGAACATAATATGTGCAAATGGAATCTGTAATATATAAGGTCCAGTACAAGCATCTGAGGCCACTTCTATAATACCTAGTGCCTCACGGGTGCAAGAAGCGGGTGCAAATGCCTGTTACTCTAACACGGACCCTGGTCTTAATTAAGTTAACTCCCTCCTCAACTTAGACAAGGGTGCAGTAAGAGGACAAGAGACATATTCAACTGATATACTAAGCAGCCTAAAGCTGATCACAGTCTATGCCCACACCACACTTTAATTTCACGTGCCTGGTTTGACATTTGTATTTTTAAAAGCTTTAAGGTTTTCTCCTAGTGTATTACACCAGCACATTATTGATTCTTTGATAGGGCTGCAGTGTCATTTATTAGCTTTGGACCTATATTGTAATGAGGAGTAAACGTATAGTCAACAAAATATCATAAGAAGTAGAGAGGGCAAAACAAGGTTGAATGGGTAATTGGGGACTCAAAACTCTCTAAGGATGGCTCTTGAGTATACTTGGGCATAACCTTTGAGAATAACATAAGGTGTTTGGTTCAACAGGAAAATGGATTACCTCCTCGTCATTCTTCCTGCCCCAGTCCGTACGTAACATAACATGTGTGTATTTGTAAAGTGCACGTTCACCCGTTGGCACTTAATAACAGATGTTTATTGTTACCCAACTCAATGGTACTTATTTTATCGACCTCAGATGGATGAAAGGCTGAGTGGACCCGCCAGGATTTTAACCTGTGACCATGAGGTCGAACACAGGCCCCTGCAGTGGAGGCATTAGTCCACTGAGCCACCAGATCCGACGTAGCCACCGACATAGTGAGCAGTTCCTCTGCTCCACAAACACCACCTATTACCTATACCAAATAAAAAAAAGTTCCCCTAAGACGGCTATAATATCCCATAATACAGAAAAATAGAAACCTGGAATGACCACTTCCTGTTTTTTTCATTCTGCAAAACAGATCTATTACCTTCCCGGTTTTCAGCTAATTGAATGTCTTTCGTATTTATGGTCATCTAAATAATATAGCGTTTTCATTATTTGTGTTTTCTTTCAAGAGGCTCACTTGAGCAGTTTAATTATCCACGATTTGTCGCACTACCCGGCGGAGAAGGAGAGCGACTAATTGCAAAGCGGTCTATAGTTTTAATGGGAACGTTGACATTACATTTGTTTTATTATCTTTAAAGCGCAGAGCGCTCATAAAGCATATATATCTGACTAGCTCGGGTGGGTAAGCTCTAGTTCACATTATTGGGAGTCATCGCCTGACTTCAAAATGGCAGTTACCGTGAGAGTTCGGGAGCCACATGACTTTGTCGCTGAGAAATGCAATGAAGCAGGAAGTGGTGGTGTCCCTGGATGCAATACAAATTTGGGCGAAGTTTCGGACCAGAGAATGAGGGAGTAGCCTGACCCTTCGACAGGAGCCTCTTCATTTGCAACCCTGCAGCACAATAGAAGCTGCAGTAGGAGCTGCGTATAGGATACCAGCAGGGCAGGCATCTCCACCGGCAAAGATTGCACAGATGCAGCCCTGCCAAGTACCAAGCATCAGTGGTTAGGCAAACGCATTTTAATGTTAGCGTTAGCATCACCGCATTAAAATGCTTTGGTCACACATAGTGGTGCCCGAAGGACCACCCTTAACAATGCAATCAACAAGGCTGTCTGCATTTCCCAAAAAGTAGGTGTCCTGTTCTGGATTGGTTTCTCTTCACAACACTGGCAAGCATAACACTCTGCATAAAAGACAGCACCTGGCATCAGGCTATTAACTCATCTTTATTAATTTCTCAGCTTTTATACATGGCCTACTGATGTGGAGCTACTCTCCACACGTCCTATTCTCTCTGCTTCCCTCAATGTAGTGAGAGGGAAAACTAGTACTTCCTGTCTCCACCCAGGAAGTTCCTGGCATCTCACTTCTGTCTGGATCAGCTAGACCGCTGACCTACTTATATAACAATGTCCTTTCCTGGAGGACATGACATCTCCCTCCCACTTACAAAGAAATTCTGTCAATCTCTTCAGTGCATCCTTTGGGCTCTGTAGTTGGTTTCTTTGCTCCGCAAATGTTGAGAGTGGTTCTGCGGATGTTGAGGGTGATGTCTGTTGCGGGAGGTGTTCGTTAATGAGGTGAGAATCCTTTCGGCTCCTTGATTGGTTTGTTAGCTCTGCTGACCTACTTATAAAACAATGTCCTTTCTTAGAAGACATGACAGTAGGCAGGGCACTGTGGTTTGCTCTAGTGCCTTCTGTGACATGCAGCCTGTTGTAGAGTCTCTGACTCTACAGATGTACCCTGGCGGGACGGGGAGGTGTGAGCAGTGCCTTGTTAGTGTTTTGTTTTTCAGTAAGGCCAATGCAGGGCTTACGATCAAGCAAGCCCACTGCCTGGCCTTGGCGCCTCACAGGCTTTCTGGGCAGACCACAAGCTCAGCTACATGGTGTCAGATAAAGGATAAAAATACCTGCATCATATGCCGGACAGTACTGGTTGCAGCAAAGGCAATGGATCTGGTGGCGGCTTGCCTTCTGATGTTTTAGATTCGGTAAGGTAACCCAGCTGTTACCATGCAGAACGGTACATGAGATTCCAGTGGGCAGCTTTTGTTTCTAAAGAATATGACAACTTAAGTAGTGTTGTTTTCACCTTCGTAACAAGCAGTTAAGGGCCCTTCCATCTCAGCAACTGATGGAGAGCGCCGCCAGGCATAATTTTGGTGCCGGACGGCCGAGCCAGCCATAGAATTACCATCAACAGCAGGGCTCGGAAACCGTTGTGCACCAAGGCCAGAGTTCCATGCAGTAAACCTAATACAGTCACCATAAGAAGTTTACGTTTCTAAGGAGTGCATGTCCAATTTCTAAAGAATCACTGTATCCTCCCGAAAGGTGATCGATGTCAGCGATGCATCCCATGTTTACATTTCACATATTTAACTTCAGTTTACAATCCCAAAACTATTTCACATACACCACGTTCTGTGAACCATGTCGCCTCTTGATGTTTTACTAAGTTCAGGTTCACGGTTGGTGTTAATGTTAGGGCATGATTGTGACCTCCAGGCAGGACAAATTTCTCACTTTGCCATCCAGTGGGTCATAATGGTTTTCAGACTACCTGCTCGTCTAATCCTTTGTCTGTCCACGGAGCGCACAAAGCGATGAGATGACATGAGACCTATGCAGATGGTCAATTTCAGAAAGATGTGGAGAGACAAAGAGGGAAAGTGACTCAAAGAGTGAGAAACATGCACTCTGAAGGCCACTTCCATTTGACAGACCTTAGTAATGTTTAACTTACAGGTATGGCTTGTTTTAGGGGTATACTGAATATTGTGTTATATATCTGGATACAGTAATATTTGGCGGTGCTCCTCGTCGGGTGGGCGCTGCAATGCCCTACAAGTCCCTTGAAGGGTCACTTTTTCTGAGATCTTTTTTGTTTAGATTTCTTTTATTGAGTTTCAAAACCAAGAAGGAAAACAGGCCAACGAGTGGCACACATTCTTCGGATTGCAATCTGGCATTACTTGTGATATGGCTAGCAGTGAGACATAGAGTAAGAAAAAGAAGAAAGAACCCCCTCCCCCCCTCCCCTCCCTCTGTGCTCTGCATCCAAATGTGGTGGAACATCAGTGTATGTCTGTCTGCATAGTGTAAATCTAATATAAGCCTCTACGTAGTAGTTGCGTGTGGATCCATGGTATGCGGCGTGTCAGTCAGGCGAAGCAGTCTAAGGTATTTAGGGCAGGTAAGCTCCGTGAATTCAGTGGTAAGGAGTGTAAGGAAGGGCTTCCAAAGGTCAGAGAAAGAGGCTCCCGGGTGGGCCAGGGTGAGTGAGATTTTTTCCATACCCAGGATTCCCCACATCCGATGGAGCCAACTAAGGCGGGTAGGGGCCGTTTTTGTGCCCCAGTGGGTTAAGATGCTCTGCACGGCCGCTCCTAGTGCTAGGGCTATCTGCTTGCCTCGTCGAGATTTATGGGGGAATGTGAGAGGATTCGGGAGGCCCAGCAGCGTGTACGCAGGGAAGCGCGGGAGTTGAGTTTCGAAGTGAGAGTCAATGTCATCCAGTACTTGTCTCCAATAAACCCCTAACAGCGGACAATCCCAGAGAAGATGTGTAAGTGTACCCTCGGCGCCACAAGCCCTCCAACAGAGTGGGCTGCATGAAGGGTTACCCCGGTGTAAGCGCGCAGGCGTCAAGTACCAGTAGGTAGCTAGTTTAGTGGCCGTCTCAATTGAGGACATGTTGCGGGCGGTATGTCGTGCCCTATAGTAAATCGAGGTCCAGTCCTTCCCTGTCAGCTCCCTGCCTAGTTCTCTCTCCCATCGACGCTGCCCTGGCGTTTTCTCATCTCCAGGAGTTGGACGTACAAATTTATACAGGTCCGATGTCAAGTGAGCATCCGTGTGGCGGGTTAGGAGCCATTTTTCGAAAGGGGTGAGGTGTCTCTCCGCGCCCATGCGCATTGTATCCTGAAGTGCCCAGTGTCGGATCTGAAGATATCTATATCTTTCAGTTTCCGGCAACCCGTGGTCTCTGCGGAGGTCCGCGAAGGAGCGAAGGCCCTCAAGGTCAAAAAAGTGTCCTATGGATCGGCAAGATTCTCTCCCCCAGTGTTGAAATGCCCTTTCGTCCAGTCCTGGCGTGAAGTCCGGATTACGCACTATGGGTGTGATTGGGGATGGGTAAGTGGTCAACCCTCTGGTAGTTGCTACCCTGTCCCAGGCTAGAAGCGCGGGTCGAGTCACTTCTGAGAGATAGAGATTGCGGGGCCGTTCTGCTCGGCTGCTGAACGGGACTCCCCAGAGGGGCCGGCCGGCCAGGGAGTGGTCCATGAAAAGCCAGCACTTTTCGGATTCTGGGCGCGACCACTCCACCAAAACCCTCAGTTGGGCTGCTCGCCAATAGGCCACTAGGTCCGGTACCCCCAGCCCTCCCCCATCTGGGCTATGGTAAGCTAGTTCCCTGCTCATGCGGGCCCGTTGATCACGCCAGACGAAACGGTCTATGGCCTGCTGTAGGGAGAGGATAACCCCGGACGGAGGAACCAGCGGCAATGAGTGGAATATGTAAAGAATTTGAGGCAGGATCACCATCTTTACAGCTGCTACGCGGCCCAGCCAGGACAGTGCGTGCGGCCGCCATCTCCGAAGCGACTCGCGGACCCACTGGAGCAGTGCCGTGTAATTTAGCGTCTTGGTAGTCGCAATGGTCGCAGCAATGTGTACCCCTAAGTACAGGAGGGACTCACAAGCCCACTGGACTGGATACGCGCTCTGCAATAACTGCAGCGTATCCGGGGCAAGGGAGACGGCAAGTGCCTGGGATTTGTGCATATTGATTTTGAACCCGGATACGGAGGCAAATCTGTTCAGTTCCGCCAAAAGTGCCGGAAAAGACTCGCGGCACTGCTCCAGGCTGGCTACGACGTCATCCGCGTATAGGCTAAGTTTGTGTTCCGTCTGCCCGAACTTGGCGCCCTTGATGGCCGGGTCATCTCTGACCCTCTGAGCCATCGGCTCCATGTATAGGGCAAAGAGAAGCGGGGACAGGGGGCAACCCTGTCGTGTCCCCCTGCTGATAGGAAATGCTCAGGAGGCGGTCCCATTCACCCTACTGTGGCAGTAGGGTTCGCATAGCTGCAGAACACCCATTGGATGAACCGGTCTGAAAGGCCGAAATGCGTGAGCATGACCCGGAGATAAGGCCAATGCACCCGGTCAAACGCCTTTTCGGCGTCGACCGAAAAGACCATACGTTCCGCCGGAAAGCGTTCCGAACGATCGATTAGATGAAGGAGGCGTCTGGTATTGTCTGGGCCCTGGCGGTTGGGAACGAACCCGGATTGATCCGGGTCAATCAAGCCCGGGAGTTGAGAGGATAATCTCTGCGCTAAGATTCCGGTGAAGATCTTTAAATCTATGTTAAGGAGCGATATAGGTCTGAAGGAGGCACAATATCGTCGGTCCTTGCCCAGTTTAGGTATAACCGTGATAAAAGCCTCCAACATCGCGGAGGAAAGCGTCGTCTCTGGTGTTGCGCCGAGGGAGTTGAAAAGGCGTGTTAAGAGCGGCGCGAGTACCGGGCAGAAAGTTTTGTAGAACAGAGAGGAGAAGCCATCCGGCCCCGGGGATTTGTGGGGTTTTAAGCGGGAGATAGCCGCGATGACCTCTTCAGGTCTGATAGGGGCAGCGAGTGCTGCAGCCTGGACCTGTCCCAGTTTCGCAGTCTGAGCCCCCTCCAGGTATTGCGCCACCCCCTCCGCTGATAGGGACTGCCCTGTGTACAGGTCCGTATAAAAAGTGCCAAATGCCTCTGCAATGTCCTCGTCCTCGACAAGGGGCTTATTCTGATGGTCCAATATTTTGGCAACTCGGAAAGATTGTCGCAACGCCCGGAGTTTATTGGCCAAGAGTCTCCCGCACCTATCCCCCCCACATAGAAGGAATGCTTCAGACGTAAAGCCGCGAACTCAGCCCTGTCTCCTTCCAACCCCGCCAGCTGAGCTCGAGCGGCCTTGAGCTGTTTCCAAACCCTGGGGGCCCCCGTCCTGTGATGGATGCGCTCCAGCTCGGTCACTTCACCCATAAGGTGCTCCCTCTTCTCCCTCCTAATTTTATTGTCCGCAGCTGCAATGCCCAATAGTTCCCCCCGGACCACCGCCTTCAAGGCCTCCCAAAGGGTAGTCATGCGTGTTGCTGGGGTATCATTGAGGGCCAGATACGTGGCTATGCAAGAATCTATCTGTTGCGTTACTGAGGGGCGCTGTAGCATAGACTCTCGTAGGCGCCAAAACCTACGTATTGGCCTAGTCCCCGGGAGAACCAATGTAGTATGTACCGCCGAGTGGTCCGACAATGGGCAAGGGGCTATATCAGCTGATCGCAGTCGTTGGGTGAGTGTATCAGAGGTAAGGATGTAATCTAGGCGTGCATAAGATTAATGGGGGTGCGAGTAGAATGTGTAGTCTCGCGTGTGTGGGTTGTGAAGCCTCCATAAATCCGTGAGTCCGCCTCCCGCAACAGGCACTGTCCCGAGGGGGACAATGCCCCAGTCTGACCCCAGCGCTGTGCTGACCTGTCGACAGAGTCATCAAATGCTAGGTTGAAATCTCCCCATAAAAGGATTGACCTGTACGGGACTGAGGATAGCTCCTGTACCGTCTCCCGTATGAACCTCTCCTGGCCCTCGTTAGGAACGTATACAGATGCAACCGTAAACTGGAAGGACCCACCATGAAGGAATAGGCTAATAGCCGGCCTTGTATCTCAACCTGTTTGTCCCCTGGGCGGCCCGGGAAGCTATGGGATACCAGTATCACCACCCCTGCTTTCTTGTTAGCCCTAGAGGAGAAAAACTGGTGGGGGTATGCTCTGGAGCACAGTCTGTGTGTGTCTGCGGAGAGTAGGTGTGTCTCCTGGAGGAGACATATGTGGGCCCCTGAGTTCTCCAGATAGGATAGAACCGCTCGCCGCTTAACAGGGTTGTTAAGCCCCTTAACATTCAGGGACAAGATTTTAATACTGGACATTCGGGGGTGGTCATGAGAGGACAGCCATACTTGCCCAGCGCCTATCAGTGCCCGCCCTGTGACGGAAAGGTGTGGAGTACCAATGAACCACCGAGTCAGTGTGAGGAAGGAGAGACGAAAGAACTCCTGAACAAATATAAACAAACAAATAACATTTTGCGTCAACAGTGAGAATCGATCAGTGTCCTGGGCGATCAGCCCCATGGAGGAACGTGAGATGGACTGCAGGAATCACCCGCCGCCCCCGCCCTCCCCCAGACCCGAGTGAGCAAGATGGTGTAAGTCCCAGCGCCTATCAATTCGGAAGGCTAAACGTCCCCGCTACCTCACTCAGTTGTATCAGTGTCCTCCGCTAGTGCGCTGAGCACCGCCTTACGTTCGGCCGCCATAGTCTCCGGGTCAGGACCTGCTGGTGGGGGGGACCTCCCCACTCGCTGCCATTGAGCCTCGGAAGATCTCCTGGTCGAGGGCGCCCCTCTCTCGGGGGGCACGTCCGCAGCGCCCGGTATCTTCAGGAGTGTTGTCGCCTCTCGAAGAGAGCGGACCTGGCACAGTCGGCCCTCCCACCTGAAGATCAATCGAAACGGGTGCCCCCATGAGTAGGAGACCTCCTTGGTGCGGAGGAACTCCGTGACAGGTCGGAAGGCTCGTCGTTTCTGCAATGTGGAAGCAGCCAAGTCCTGAAACAGGAGGGGTCTGCAGGACTGATACTCAAGAGGGTGTTTGGCTCGGGCTTCTCTGAGGATCCGCTCCTTAAGTTGGTAATTGTGAACGCATGTGAGAAAGTCCGGGGGCGGGGCATTCGGCGGCCTCCGGGGCCCCACTCGGTGTGTCCGATCCAGCTTGATGCGTTGGTCCTGAGGGCCCCCAAGGATGTAACGAACAGTCCCACAACGAAGCCCTCGATGTCGTCTCCCTCCAGGCCCTGCGGGACCGCTCTGATTCTAACGTTGTTCCGCTGAGAGCGATTCTCCAGGTCTTCCGCGTGGGCCTGGAGGTCTAGGTGCTGTTCCTGGAGACGTATCACTTCTTGTTGGAGCTGGTGCCCCTCTTCATCCCTGGCCGCTGTTTGCGTTTCAAGTTCATCCACACGCTCCCCTACTGAGTCAATGTGGCGGCGCAGCTCCCGCAAATCCGCCGCAAGCTCCTTTTTCATGGCGTGGAACTCACCAGTGAGGGTGGCGAACAGGGACTCCAGGACGCCACTGGTGACCGGGCCGTCCGTGTCACCCCTCTCTGGGAGGGTGGGGGAGCTCCCTCTTGCTTTGGGTGACTCGGATCCTCCTGCGCCAGACCTAAGCAGGAGCTCCTTGACTGACCGCTCTTTCCGATGTTTGGCTGCTGCCGCCATCGCGGTGCGGGGGGAGCGTTGTCAGACGTGTCTATTTGCTCTCTTCCGTTCGTCGCCACAGCATCCGCTGGGAACCTGTCCCCGCCACCTCCAAGGCACTGTCCTCAGGAGCCCCTTATCCGCCCCCGGCCCCGCCTGGCTCCACGGCCGACATGCAACTCTCACAGCTCTTGTCCCAGCCGGGCACAGCCCCACCGGACTCTCAAATGCTCTGTCACCTGTAGCGCGTAGGGTGGAGGATGCTCCCTCTGTTCCGGCAACTTTGGCCCCACAAGTTCAGCAAGGGGCGCCCACGTCTCCAACCACCCGCGCTCTCCTGCGGCCCCAATAGGTCGCTGCCAGTCACTCATACAGCGCCGCAGGGCAGTCAAATCCGGCGGCCTGCCAACTTCAGCCACGGCGTACGGGGAGTTAGAGGTCAGGTCTCGTAGCGTCCCTTCCGGGCTGGGCCTCAGCTAGTACTTCTTTCCGGCGTGGGTCACCATCTCCGCCACCGCTCAACAGACTGGCCGCTACCCCCTCTGCGGCCTCTCCTGCTGTCAGGCCATACCCCGCCTTTCCTCACCTCTTCAGTGCCGGGGCCTCAGGCCTCCTGTCTCGAGCGGCGCTCCTCAGCTCCAGCGATTCGGCCTCGGTCTCAGGCGACGAGCACCCAGTGCAGCCACCAGCATCCAATCCTCTGGCATAGCGCTGGGGGGCCCTAGAGCTGCGGGCGCCCCGCCGGCGGGGCCAAAGGTCTAGACCCTCTCCTCCGGCCCGGAGCCAACGGGGATCCACGGGCTGCCTCGCTCCTACTGCAGACCTCCATCTCGGACGCAGGGGGCCGGGACGCGTCACTGTCCCACTGCTGGCGCGGCTACTCCAACCAGGCGCGGCCCAGAGCCCGCGCCCCTACAGCTGCCCTCGCCTTCTTCCGGGCTCAGGGAGGCGCTCTCCTGCTTAAATGCAGCGCCCGGTGCCGAGCCGCATCGGCGGCCCTCCGCGTTGCAGCCGCAGCTCACCTCCGGTTGATGAACGGGGGAGGCAGCCGCGACCGGCTCACATGAATTCCGCCACCTCCCGCCGGTCCAGGTCCTCAAGCTCGGCATCGGCCAGACACAAGGGCACCTCCCAGCAGGCTGCCGCATGTGCCCGGGGCCCACAGCCTGCTCCCGGGTGAGCTAGTACCCCAGCCGACCTCCGTCCCGCGTCCGATGTCTCGGCGCCAGCTCCGCCTCTCTCTACTCGAGGGCCAGTGCTTCAGGCCTGCCACGTGGGCGGCGCGCCGTGTTTCCAACGCAGCGGTTGGGTCTTTTCAGCGGGTCGCCTCTGCTTCCAACTTGCACTGGACCTCCTGCGCAAGTTTATGAGTAGCGGATGGGGTATTTCGGCGGCGCTGGTAAAGCTGGGGATCTCGGGCCCGGGTTTCAGGCAGGAGCGACAGGTAGGCACGTCCTACACGGTCGCCATCTTGGCCACGCCCCCCTTTCTGAGATCTTTTGAGTGATAAAGCCGTAAAGGTGTATGCGGGTCTGAGTCGGAGTGGTGTCCTGTGCAGTGTTAAAAGATGGCTGGAGGAGGGAGTAGTAGGTTTAATGAGGAATAATCCCTCTGTCATCAATAAAAAACCAAAAGTTTGTGCTGCTTGAGGGTGATAATGGCCCTCGGTAGCTAGACAAGTGTCAAGTCCATTATGGATATGTGAAAGGTCGACATGCTTCACGCAGTATAGTGGTCTCATGGGGAGATCCTCTGCGCTTCTTTAAGACCAAAGTAGAAAGTGAGGTGAGTGTTAGTGCTTTGTAGTGGCCTGTTAGTCATAGTGCTACTCTAGGGGTAGTAGATTGAAGTAATCTAGTCAAGAAAGGGTGCAATGTCCCATGAGGTTCGGCTGAAGTTTTGCCTTCGTAATAGTTACGATGGGTAAAGCTCACTTTCTAGCCTCAAGCAGCACAACCTTTTGGTTTTTTATTGATGACAGAGGGGTTATTCCTCATTAAACCTACTACTCCCCCCTCCAGTCATCTTTTAACACTGCACAGGACACCACTCCGACTCAGACCCGCACACACCTTTACGGCTTTATCACTCTAAAGATCTCCGAAAAAGTGACCCTTCGGGGGACCCGTACGGGCATTGCAGCGCCGGCCCGACGAGGAGCACCGCCCAATGATAAAGCATGACATCCTTCGGGGTGTGTGAGGGCACCAAGACAAGGACATACTGTACCTTGGCATTATATTAAGAGAACGACTTTCTTCCCCTCTTTCTATCACATTTTTGCGTAGGAACTGTGACTCTCCCGTACAACTATTCTACTTTTCAGGAGCACGAGTCACTGGACCTAGATCCAGCTCCTTGTCCCCCCTCCCCCATTTTTTGTGGATACAGTAATAGAAAACTCACAGTCACACATATACTCATCATTGCTCTGATTTACTCCCGGGGAAGTGTCACACATTCTGCAGTAGAATGTCACTCATTCACACCATAAAACCATAGAAATGTCACACATAAAAAATCCAAAAACTTGGCAGCTCTGCGGCTATAGCCTGGAGAAACTCCCTTAGACAACCCAGATGATGATGACAGAAGGGGTTGTTTTTGTGCAAGGTGCTGAGCTCTCTGAACTTGTTCAACACCTATGAGATAATGTGGGCTGTCCTCCCCCTGTGTGCTGCAGAGGAAGATTTCCTCAGCCAGTGTGAATGGATGGATCCGGAACTGTTACCACTGCATGGTTGTGTGCTTTCAGTACTTGCTCGTGAATGGAAAGATATTGATAAGATATCTTTTCCTAAATTTCTCTCTAAAAGATACCCTTTGAGGGTGTTTTCTGAATGATTTCTGCCCACAGTGAAGCTGGACATCCTTATTGCTGGATTTTCCTTGCAGGATATGGTGATGTCGGAGGACGCCCTGCCTCTGATCAGGCAGAAAAAAGTAGAAAGAGCATCAAAACGGGCCTATGTGGAGGAGAACCTTTCTGTGAGAGCTAATGCATATGTAATATATATGGTTCAATCCCTTTGAAGGGATTTTCAAACAATAGAAGAACAAATATATAAAGGTGCGGAAAGTTCTGCTTTGTTGGCTACAATGAAAGAGCAAGTCTATTTTATATCAGATGTGTCATTTGACAATCCATGTGCCTCAGCAGCGGATTCAGGAGCAGCCATTGCAGTATGTGCGAGCTTATGGTTACGCTCATGGAAAGCAAACCCTGCACAAAAATCTGTTCTATTGAATTTGCCCTTTCGACTTGTTAAAGTTTTTGGCCAACAGCTAGAAGAGATGGTACAATAGTTGATTGAGAATAAAAAAAATGGTGATCCCTGTTCAACCATTTACCAGAAGCTGATGTTTCAGATATTGTAGAGCCTTTGGTCTGGACCCATACAGAAGAAACAGCTCTTTTATGACACGTCGAGGCAAGAGGGTGCCTCCTCACAACAAGACTCAGTTTCAGCCTCCAGCCGCAACAATTCCTACCCCTCCGAAAGCATGACTCTTCAACCCTTCCAGAGGTAGTTCGCATCCTCTTTTTAAGTCACAAATGTCACCTTTCAGTGACGGCTGCCTGGGCCAGACAGGTTGTTTCAGAGGGATATCAGATAACGTTCTCCAGCCCTCCGGATCATGTTTTCCACCAAACCCTACTTCCAAGGGATCTGGTCCGATGCAAGGCCCTCCCCATGGAGATTCGACTTTTGCTGGAGAACTCAGCTAAAACTCTGATTTCACCAGACGAGAGATATCTGGAGTGTTATTTTATCCTGTTCTTGTTGCAGAAAGCATCTGGAGACTTTCCTTCTGTGTTGGATCTAAAGGGGATGAACCAACATATTTGTTACAAACCATTCAAGATGGGGACTTTATGAAGCATCTTGCATTTGATCAATCAAGGAGACTTTCTGGCATATCTGGATATGTTGCATGCCTACCTTCACATCCCCCTTCAATAGGGCATCAGAAATATCTTTGCTTTACAGTGGAAGGGATCATTATCAGTCATGAGTGATCCCATTTGGCCTTTCCTCAGTACAAAGTGTTTCTACCAAGCTCTTGGCCCCATTGGTGAATATTTTACATTCCAGTGGAATTCAAATCTACCCCTACCTGGATGACTGGCAAATTGCTTCCTCTTCATTTCTTAAGGCAAAGGAGCACATGCAGCAAGTCTGCAACTTTCTGATCTAGTGTGGGTTCCTGCTGAATTACAAGACATCCAGTCTTCATCCATCCAAGACTCTCCAATTGATCGGGGCATTATTGCGGAACCACTTGGGGGAGGTTTTCCTCATGAACTAAAGTCAGGCCAAATTGCTATTGCACCTCTCTTCTCTACTAGTAAGACCCCACCTTTCAGCGAGACTCTGGTTACAGAGCCAGGTCGAAATGGCTTCAACCTTGCTATTCTTCCCTGGTGTCACCACCAATCTGTATCCCTTAGCACATACTGTGGTGCATCACTGGGACCCATGTCACAAGAGTACAAGAGAGTGATTCTCGTGACTCTGGATGTTCATCTAGATCTCCAGTCTGGCTAACATTGGGGAATCTAAGCAAAGGTCACCATTTGCTTTCCCCTCCTGTCAAAATCTTAACAACAGATGCCAACAACACTGGATGGAGAGCTGTATGGGAAGATTCCAAAGGTCAAAACAGGTGGAACAATTTTGAGAGTGCGCAATCATTCAACTGGAGAGAACAAGCTGCGATCTCAAAAGCTCTGCTTTGGGTTTCCCCCTTTAATGTAATCACTGTGTGTGTGTGTGTGTGTATAGACAGACAGTCAGATGGTGAGAGTCTATTTCAAATGTCAGGAGTGATGCAGACCGCTCTTTATCTTCTTTCCTGGAAGATATGTCTTTGGGCCAAGAGGAATCTCCTCTCTCTCTCTCTCTCTCTCTCTCTCTCTCTCTCGCAGCAGTGTTCTACCTGGGACGGAGAATGAATATGCAGATTTCCTGAGCAGGAGATTCCCCTCCTTGATGACTCTCTGCCTCTCTCCCCTTGTTTTTCAGCAGCTTGTTCTCAGATTCCATCATTAATGGTTTATTGTGGAGTAGATCCAGCTATGGATCTTGCTCCTTCAGTTTTTCAGTCTCGTTCTATCCAAGAAAGCTTTGACGATAGATGCCCTAGCCATTCCTTGGCCTCATGGTCTTCTTTGCAGACTCCTGCCTTTTCCCCTGATTCCTAGGGATCTAAAGAAGATCTGAGAGGATCAGCCGGAGCTCCTCCTTGTACTCCGGAATGGTCCAGGAGGCAATTGGAGCAATGTCCTCATTTTCAGTTTCCTATTCATCCATCGCTTCTAGGAGTTCTTCTTTCAAAGCCAGATTCCCTCAAACATCTGAGCTTGGGGGTACGGCTCTCTTCTCCCAGGGAGGCTCTCTTGAAGTAGCTGGGAGTGTCCAACTTTTCAGGCAGCCCTGCACTCTCAAGGCTTATAGTCCTCTCTGGCGGAACTTAGAGTCCTAGTGTAAAAATTGGGGATAATCCCCTGTGGTCCCATCAAAACCTTAGATTTCTTTAGGGAAGTGTTCATGATGGGATTAGTGTTTTCAACTATCAGAGCCCAGTGGCCATCAATTCAAGCTTTTATGGGTGCTAATGTGCCCTTGGGAGCCCCACTGGCCTCCCGGCTTCTAAGGAGTTTTTTTCTGTGAAGTCCTGTCATCTATTGTCCTATCCCTTCCTGGTACCTTCACCTAGTACTCCATGCCTTAATGAATCCTTCCTTTGAGCCTTTACAGTTAGCAAAGCTCAAATATCTATCGGCCAAAGTCCTGGTTTTCGTTGCCATCTGCTATTGTCATATGATAGGAGAATGAGGTGCATTACTCTCTTCTTCTGCAATCTTGAGAATTTGTAATGATAACCAAGTCCTCTTTTTCTCCATAAGGTATCCTTGAGGCTCCGTTGTGAACAGGACATTTTATATCCTTACACTTCTTCCCTGGAAAAAGAGAAGCTCCATACATTGGATGTCCTTACAGCTATTTCTATTTATCTAGGCAGGGCGAGCTCCTTCGGTAAGTCTGATTTCTTGTTTATCACCTACAGTCTTCCGGTAGGGGATTTCATCCCATGGCATCCACACTTTCCAAGTAGAAAAACTAGCTATTATTAAGTCATAAGAGACATCTAAGGTCAACTTGCCGTCGGTTATTTGAGGTGAATCAATGGCAGGTATAGCTTCCTTGTGGATGATGTTTAAGGGAGCCTCCTTAGAAGACCATTTTAATGCCGCCACATGGGTTTTACCACATACCTTTATGTCATATTACCAACATCAACAGAATTCAGTGCTCATCTTTTGTCTTCTATTCATCACATATTACTTATTGAAACTCCTGTTAAATTCACGGGTGTAGCATCAGAATGTGTTGTGTCTCCTTCCTTTATGGGTATGGGAGAATATAGGAACCAATCAACAATTGCTTGGGTATTGGCTCACTTCATAAGCACTAGAACAGGAAGACGGACGAGGAGGTAATGACCTTGTTACTTACCGATAATCTTCATTGCTTCGAGTCCAGGTTCTCCTGTCACAGTCCTGAGTCACTACCCCTCTACCTATTTTAAGGGGCAATTGAATCTTTAGTTACTAATTCTTGTTTTGTTCAGGCTCAATACATCGGGAAGTGGTCATTCCAAGTTCTAATTCAAAAAGAACAGAGAAAAGAAAAGATTCCAAGTTCTTCCTTTCCTGCATTCTGGAATAAGGCGCCCATCTTTGAGGAACTTTTTTATTTAGGCTACGTAATAGGCTTCTATGGAGCAGAGGAACTGCTCACTTCTTACGGGCTGTGACAGAAGATCTGTACTCAGAGTAATGAAGATCACCCTTAGTAAACGGGTCATTTTATAAGGCTCTTAAGGCCATGAATTGCTTGATTTGGTTTCATGGTGTGTATGATGATCTGCCAGTGAATCTACTATTAAAGGCTTACATTCGAAAAAGTTGTTCCAATTGCCCTTTTTGGAGCTGCACCTTAAATATATAAAAAAAACACTCAATTTTCTCGTACTCGAAAGTAAAAGGTTGAAGCAGCTCATTCTTTGAAATGATCCATTGGAATTGGAGCTAGGGATTAGAAATTAGGTCTGCACTCTTTCAAATATATAGCTGATGCAATGGGGATAATGTTGCTTTCTGAGCTGTCCAGTGCAATATCTCCTTCTAATGCAAGCATTTGTTTGAGGGACCTTTCGAAAGGTCTGGGCTATTCTGGGCTTGTTCAAAGTTGCTATACTTCCCAGGATAATCCGTACAGGCCAACTTATTTTTTCCTAAAAATACATACATGTGATACAAATGTAGAGGAGCCTTTGGTCAGTGGGCTAATTCATTGTTCTGTTTAATTGTCATTCACATTTTGCTTTGGCCGACCATGGAGCAATGCGTTAGCCCACTTTACACACTGGGGGCCATATTATCAAGAACGGCGATAACATTATCGCCGCTTTAGCGGCAGGAAACTGCCGCTAAAGCGGCGATAAGGGGCTTGATAATATGCCCTATAGAATTCCAATAGAAGCCCAGGTTCTGGTGTGAAGGACATCAAACCTGGGCTTCTATTGGAATTCTATAGGGCATATTATCAAGCCCCTTATCGCCGCTTTAGCTGCAGTTTCCTGCCGCTAAAGCGGCGATAATGTTATCGCCGTTCTTGATAATATGGCCCTGGCTCTCTTCACTTTGAGTGAATGAACATTGGCCACTTCCACCTAGAAATAGTTCCTTTCTCTTCAGTAACAAAGCTAGTTCAATGTATGCTTTTTATATTTTAGTTATTTCTTTCTTAATCATTTTAAATACTGGCTATTTATTTCGCATGCACTTTGTGTGTTAAGTTAAATGGTGATTCATTTTCCAGCTCTCTCTTACGGTTGTAGTTATAAAAATAAATTATAGCATCATAGCTGCCTGCAATTTGAGTGCTTTGTTAAATGGAGAATAAATTCTCTCTCTTTCGGAAATAATATTTAAATGAGTGGTATGATCAAAGGCTTTTTTAAAATAGCATGACTAGTAAAACACCCACATCAGTATTTTTTACAATTTCCCCTGCAAGCATATGGCAGCCATGTTTAGGTGACGGCATATTTTCTTTTTCTGTTTGTAGCATATGCTAGCAATATAAAAAAAAAAGAAAAGAAATAAGCAGCACACCGGCATGCAGAGGCCAGACCTATTTGCTTTGTCAGTGTTTGTTTTAAATATGATCTTGATGAGCAGGTTGTGGTTATTGTTGAAGATACTCGAGCATTCAATTTAATAGACTTCTCTTAAAGGGTCTTTTCTTTAGGATTTCACTTGAGAAAGATTTGGCTGACATTATAGGTGAAGCGTCATTGGTCCATCAACTCCTGTATAAATTTAAAGCTGAAGTGGACGCTTCCTTATTGTTTACTCTTTCCATTCTATTAGGTGCTCCTTCTCCATCAGAGGTTGCAGCATATTCCAGGAAGTGCTGAATGTGCAGTCCTAAGCCTCCTAACAACTCGTGTCATGTTATCTAAATTAGAAGGAAATGTATTGTCACAAGAAGAAATAATTAACAGTAAAACTGGTGTTAGATCTATAAAATACGCTGTCCAATTTCTCTTTAAAATGACATCACCATCCATCCTTATGGCATTTGCTCGTTAGTTGAAGCAAACAATGCTTTAAATTACGTTTTAAACTTGCCCGTAAGTATTGATTAAGGGGAATTTGTTCTTAATGTATTTTACAGAAATGGTGAGTATGCTAGTTAGGTTATACAGACTAATTTGTCTTAATAACCTTACGTTTGATATGGCAGTACGGTTTAGGCTTTTGGTAGAATCCTTACTGCGAAGGACGGAAGTAGAAGGAAGGGGAAGGGCAGGGTGCGTGAGGGAGGGTAGAGACGGGACCTAAGCCTAGAAGCCAAAGAGGCAAAGTGAAAAACAGGAAGTGCTATTTAGCAAACCCCTGTGTGTTGGAGGAGTTATTACGTAGCCCATTAGCAGTGGAATGATTGCATCTGCACTTGAAAGGCTATCTCCACCCGCTCCCCCACCGGAGGGGTTGACGCTGGATTGGATACAAAAGTAATTATTTTGCTTTTCATTAGGTTCCTGAGTGGTTCGATGGCATGTGCAGCCATCAACTATTCTTTGCTTGTAGCCAACAGTGCCTTGTATTCTGGAACTTGTAATTTTGCTTTTAATACTGTCATTATGGGCTCAAAAGCGATGTTGGACAAAAGGCCAGAATTGATTGGGTGTCACACATCATATGGAACCACTTGGTATGTTTTCCATTTGTACAAAGTAGTAGTTTTTTTCCATTTCTAAATCCGTCTTTGTCAGCGATTCTGAGCTCTCTACAATCCCCGCATCACCCCATCACCACACCAGTTAGGACTGAGGTTTACCGTGACATTCCCAAACCACTCTTCAAGTGGCCTTTGCTTGGTGGGACCAGACAACTTGGGTCAACAATGCGTCTCTCTCCCAAAACTGAGAGAGTGAGGGTCTGATTATTGATATGACACAGTAACCATTGGCAACTACTAGATTTGCTAAATCTAGCAAATAATTAAAAAAATCAGCTGCTTATTCCAACGACTGAAACTTAGCCCTGAGGATCTTTGACTTGTGCGACTTAAAAATTAATGGTCAGATGTACTAAGCACTTCAACTGTCACAACTGAACATTCCAGTTCAGCATTTGCAACCATTAAAATGCTTTTTCTCATCTACTAATCCCATTTTAGGATACTGAAGTGGTATCTGGAAGGGGCGTGCTGTGGACGTCCCTTCCAAATACCAAATCTATATCCTATATCTCAATATTTTGTGGCCAAAATCTGGTCACAAAACATTGGTATTTCATCAACACCTCAATGAAGGCAATAATGCATCCGTAGAATGAAAAGGGTCCGTGTGCGGTCCCTCCCCATTTGTAAATTTAAAAAACAAAATGTTGAAGAGGAGGCACTGGTCCCAGGACCACTGCCCACTGATCTGGACTGCCAAATTTTAAACAAACAAAAACAAGTTATCTTTTCTGTTTTTTAAACACAGTCTTATTTCCCTTAGGGAAAAAGGGCCATATATAAAAAAAAGATTACTTTATTGAAAGACTATCACAGACATTGTGGGCTTCTGTGCTCTACAGGCCACCATCCCTGTGATGGCCTCAAATCATAGTGAGTCACAATTCACTGCCTACTTTATTAATGTTCATGTATTAGGTTGGATTACAGCCCACTACAATTCAGATTTTCAATAACCTAGCTACTAGTACATAGGTTGGTTCCTAAAAACCTTTACTGTTTGCAAAAAAACTGGTCACAATTTTGCATCCAGTATTTTGAGACCAGATATTAGTACATCTGGCCTTAGTGCCGTAATGCCGAACAACAACCTAATTGAATTATTCTAACCTGCAATAAATACAGCTCTGAGTCCTGTTGTCACTGCTGTAGCTCCTGTTGCTGCAATGTCAAGCAGTGTTACTGCTGTTAATAGCTGTAAATCCTACCGCTGCCATTCACACTTACATGTCAGTGAACATAGATCTCATGGGCCTAGGCTAAGACCTTTCCTATTTGTCTTGTGAAAGGGCAGAATGTAGAGGACATTACCCAGTAGAAACCTTTAAACAGAAAATGAAAGAACAAAAAAATGTGACAATGTGTTGTACTTCGATGCCTGTCTTTGCTTACTATGACAAATCCTTCCTCTTTCTTTCTCTCTATTCATTCTTTCTCCATCCATGCTCCCTCTTTTTCTCTATTTGCCTCTCTCGCTCATTTGCTCTGTCTCATGTTCATCTCTCCATCTTTTACTTATCTCTCTTCTCAATCTTTTTCCATTTTCCTCTTCGTTTACCTTCATTTACATTTTCACACACTTCTCTCACCGCTGCCTCCCTCATACTCTCCATTCACTCCTGCCTCTCTTTCTCCATCTTCTCTTGTAACTCCCTTGCATATACTTTGGTACACTTTTCTCACGTTCCCTGCTCTCTTTTTCCCTCTACCACTCTACGACTCATACTCCTCCTCTCTTACCTCCTCCTGAATGCTGCTTCTATGTCCATCTTGATCTTCTAGAGCCAGAGCAAAACCTTTTGGCACTCAATATGAAGGCACATCTTTCTGTACCATCACCATACTAACAGTGTTGGCACATGTGCTGCTTGTTCTGGGAATCTGACGCCTCTTGCTTGCGGCAGTGTAGGCCTCTAGTATTCAGGTCCCCAAAAATTAGCCCACCTTCTGCTGTGTCTCATACCATCTTCTCAATCTCCCGCACATTTTGCTTTTCTCTCCTCATCTCCCTTTCTTATATACCCTTCCTTCCTGCCCTTTCAGGGCAGATCCTGATCGAAACACCACATTTCACAACATCTTCTATCATCTAGTCCTTCCCTCTCACTTTCATCTAGTTAAAAAACACATACACACAACTCTTCCTGACTATTAAGTCACTGTCGTTTGTCATATCTGTCTTTCTCAAAAATTCCTTGAACATATCTTCAAGGCTTGCCTTCTTCGCACACCTTTTTATCTACGATACTCTTCTCGGTCCCACATGCTCTTCTAACCATCCCATTGCCACTCACATGCATTCTTATACCCTATACTCTGCCTTCTCTCTTAATGTCCCTGTCTTTCTCTCCAACTTTTTCTCACAATCTCAGTTTTTTGCTCTCTCACACAGACATGCACATACCAGAATGGCTGTGTTTATATGCTCTTTTTGTCACCAGTACAAATGTTGAATGATTTTTCAATTTTATGCTGGTTGCACCATTTTGCAACATCGACTAACAGGCTATCCGATGAGGTCGGAAGAGAAAATCAATGCAATGCAGTGATAATTTCAAGAGGAATACGTATATTTTTATAAAAAATAAGCCATCTTAAGGTTTGGGGCCGTCTACAAACTACTGGACATTAGAGTGGCAGTTTTGGTGTCCTACTGTCATAGGCTAGACGCTGGATTCTTGAGCACACTTTTTTCCAGTGGAGCTGTCTGAGATATGGACGACCCTCTCCAATAGCCACAGTGCTGTCCAGTGTGAGAGCTCCACTGGATAACTGGTGCATTCCAGAGTGAGCCCCCAAGGAAATCAAAAGCCACAAGGGCAGAAAAATCTTTCAATAGAGTTAGAGCTGTAGAATGACGTCAGAAGGAAATGCCAGGGAATTTTTCAGGAGATAGTCCAAGAAACACAAAAGAAAAATGATCAAAATAAGGCGAAAAGGGAAGAGAGGAACTGAAGGGGCAAAGAACACGCTGTAAAATACTCCAAAAGGTTTGAGCCTACCTTCCTCCTGAATATTGACGCTTAAATCATCTCCAAAGAGGAAGCTATGCAAGAATCCTCCACATCCCCATCTTGGTTTGGGAAGAACTGGAAAGGAAACATAGGGGCATATTAGCAAGACCCACGTTAAAAATATCGCCGTTTTAGCGGCAGGAAACTGCCGCTAAAACGGCGATAATGGGCTTGCTAATATGCGTTATGGAATTCCAATAGAAGCCCAGGTTAGATGTGCAGGACATCTAACCTGGGCTTCTATTGGAATTCTATAGGGCATATTAGCAAGCCCATTATCGCCGTTTTAGCGGCAGTTTCCTGCCGCTAAAACGGCGATAATTTTAACGTGGGTCTTGCTAATATGCCCCTTAATTCAAAAGCCATCTTGAATGGGTCCATTGAAGAGAGACTCCACTTCACTTTCTGAATGGCACGTTGGTAACAAGACGAATTGGACGCCACAGGAAAACCCAGACGAGAAGGTAAGTAATGGAGTCATATGTGCGAAGGCATTTTGCTTCCCCTAACAGTACAAATCGCAATTTTGGGCTGTTAGGAAATGCAAAATACCATTTCAGAATGTACAAAAGGCATTTGCAATGGTGCAAAATGAGATTCCTACCTAGTAGAAATTGCATTTTGGAAATTGCAAAATAGGAACTCGCAAATAGGGATTTCCAAATTGCAAAATGCTAACCGCACGTACAATGGATTTCCTAATTGCGACTTGTCGCAAAATGGCCATTTAGTATATGCTGTTACCATTGATTTAGATCAGGTGGTAACCAGGTGCAAACTACCAAAAGGCACCCGAAATGCACCAGGCTCTTTCACAGTAATCGCTTTGTACATTCTGGAAAGGAGGATGAGGACTTTAGCCAGGAGGCAGAGAAGGAGGAGGAGACAGGAGAGGATATTCAGGGTGAGGGTCACCCTGTTTCAACAGCCTAAGGAGGAGATTTATGGGAGGTATAGACTCAGTAGCCAGCAAATACTTGATTTAATTGCAACCTCAACTACAGGTCCCAAAACTCACAAGCAACACAGTTCCACCACATGTGCAGGTATTGTGCTGCCTACACCTCTTAGCTTCTGCCAGTTACCAGGGGTTCTTCTGCAGGTTTGTGGACATCATGGTGAGCACAGTTAACATATGTATATCACTTTCCAATACCCTTCAATTATTGCAACAAACCAAATTGATGTTCTACAGAGTAGCACAGTTCAGCAATATCATAGGCTGTGTTGATGGCACACATGTTGTCATATGTCCCCCCTGAGTAACTGAATACATATACATGGAATAGGAAAGGCTCACACTCACTCAATGTGCAGGCAGTATGTGATGCCTCCTGTATCATACCAGACCGTGTGGCCAGAATCCCAGGCTGCACCCACGACTCATTCATGTTCCGCTACAGTGGAATAAAAAAATGACTCTCACAAGGTGAATTTGGCAATGGTTTCCTACTAGGTAAGAGAATCTCAGTTTCAATGAATACAGTGTCCAGGACAGTGTGTGTAATGTGACCTACTGGTGTTCTTCTCCTGCTATTAAGAAGACAATGCATATGCCTTATGTCTCTGGATACTCACATTGTACCTGAGTCCAAGGAAAAGAAGTGAAAAGCAGTACAACAGGGCACACAGGACAACTCGTTCTATCATAGAGAGGACCTTTGGGATCCTGAAGTCCCGGTTTCGCTGCCTCCACAAGACTGGCGGGGCACTACTGTACAGGCCGGATACATGCTGCAAGATCATCGCCACATGTGCCATACTGCTTAATATTGCAATGTAGAAGGGTCAGCATGACATCCCCATAGAGCCTGATTCTGATGATGAGATACCACCACTACAGGTGCAGCAGGAGGGTACACATGCAGCAGAGGGATGTGCACTTTACACAGAGATCACCAACAACTATTTCTGAGGTAAGAGTAATTAAAACATCTAATAATGAGACATCACACATGATGGTAATGCTTGGTACATAACTGAGAGACCACCTTTTATTCAGATAGCAACAACATTGTCTCACTCAAGGAACAACTATATTCTTGTGGAAGAAAGTAAGTAATACCAAACAAACGTAAGGTGACTCATTACTCTGAGTTTACAATGGTTCACTTCTTATGGCCTCTGGCGTTGGGTGCCTTGTCAGCAAGACTGGGCAGTGGGACTGTTGACATGTCAGTCTCAGAAGTGTGTCGGCATGAGAGTCTGCAACTGCATGCCTCCTGAATGGACATGCCCCTGAGGCTAGAGCCCTCTTCGCTCTGAGGTGAGTGCAGGATGATGGGGATAGAGCGGTTGTGGGTCTGGATAGTCTCAAGGGCTGTGATCACTTGCACTAGCCCACGTGCAACGTCCTGACAGCAGTGCCCCATGCCAGTCTGAATGTTCACAGCAGCTTTGCTAGTATTGTTGTGGCTACTGACAAGCGGTTGATGAACTGGGTAAACAAATCAAACCTTGCCAGGTACTGCCTGTGCCTCTGTCCCTGCATACTGTGCTCCTTCTCCATTGCTGCTAGCCACCGGTCCTGCCCTTTCTCCAATTTCTGTTTCAACTTTGACATTCATAGCAGATGGCTACTGACAATCCGTATTGATTTTGTCTGCAGGCAGTGGACGGAGATAAGGGATCTCTCCAGTCCACCATACACAGGAGAAATCTCCTACATGTTGTCTGGCATGTTACCAGTAAGTATTGCTGATGTTTGGACTCTGCACTGTCTGTGTGTCCTGCCCTCCGATTTTGTGGGGTACCTGCGCTGCGATTGTCCCTCATCACTGTTCGCAAACTCTGCCGGTGGTGAGATGGCTGCTCTCCTTGCAGTTGGAGTAGGGGTGATGGGCTGAGGGGATGGTGGTGTTGTGTCCTCAATGACCACATCAGTGTCAGATGCCCCTTCAGCTGCAATGGTTCCTGACACGTCCGGGATGTGACCTGTGGAAATGCATGTGAATAGTTCATGTAAAAAAATGGTTAATGTTGGCCCACAATGATGTTGTGACTGTTTCATGTGTTTGCGACATGTTTATGTTCTGCATATGTTTGGTGTAGTCACCAACAAACAGTACAGCAAGCAACTGATGTGTACTACAACTCCCATGATGCATTGCCAGGTTGGGGCAAGCATCTCAATGGAGTTATTTGTGCTGTGATATATGATATAAGGATTTGCTAACATATGTTTTCAAGGGGTAAGTAGAGAGAAGATGGCTTACCCTGCCTAGTGCCTGCTGCATTGGAGGTCTCAATGTCAGTTACTCCCACCACACTCTCTGGTTCCAGGTTCCCCCTATGAGTGTCTTCATGGGAGTCGGTGGGGGGTGTTTTGAGGGCTCTCCACCTGTTTCATGTTCCTCAGCCATCCTGCTGGCCACCTTCTCCTTCGTGCGAGACCTCAGGTCATACCACCTTTTGAGGATCTCTGTGATGATCCTCTGGGTGACTCCTAGGGAGTTAACCTTCTCCAGGATGCTAGTCCAGATCCTTGTTTTTTGGCTCTCTAGGACTGTGCAGGAGGCCTTCCCAAACAGTTGGTTCATATGGGAGACACATTCTTCGAGCTCCAGCTCCTTCTTAGCAAATTCTATCTTCCTCTTCCTGCTCCTTGTTCCCATCTTCTGTAGCCATGGTGGTATCCAGGAATGGTGTGATGCACTGTCAGTGGTGATGCAGGAGCACTCCTTCCTTCCATCACCTTCCTAGGTCTTTGGGTTGTGGCCACACCCTATATTTGTAAACTTCCTGGTCTGACATCATCATTCTTCATCCAGAAAGCTCTGTTTCCCAATTTGCGATTTCCTATTTACGAATGCGAATCCATAGGAATCGATATTTGTGGAATCTGCTATTACATACATACCGTTTTGTGATTCCCAAATAGCGATTTCTATTGATTCGCTATTTGGAAATTGCAATTCCGAAATTTCATATATATGGCCCCAAGTCCTCTGCAGATTAGGCGTGACAGGAGCGCTGAGAGACAACATGCTAGAGACAAGGGCAACTTGCAACAAATGCAAATAGTTCCACAGAAGCAACCTGTAATATGGGAGGGTGCCATTGGACAGAAACAGAAATAGTACCTCTTAATAGCATATGTTCTAATAACAACCATGTTTTTAATTATGTTCTGAAACCACCAGCAAATAAAGTGTGAAATTCACTAAAATATCAATGTTGTTTTTAAATCCTGCAGAGACAGTGTGCATTATAATATACAACATTTATTACAAATTTCTCAAAATTTCATTTGAGAAGAATGACCATATTCTCTGCTGTCCCAATTATAACAATTAGCCTGGCCTGGATAGAGAAATTTACTATATTGAAAGGGGCACAAGAGAGACACCAGGCAGACAACAATGGTCAACAACACAGGAACAAGTAGCGCCCAAAAAAGTGGTTTCATTGTGCAGTGCTTTTGCATTGGTAAACTAACATTCACTGTAACAGAGCAATGCTGCTTCTGACAGACCCTGGTTTAGTTTGACTGTGGCTAAGTGTTCACAAGCATTTAGCTACAGAATTACACTAGTTTGGAAACAGCAATGTGATGCAATGCCTACTCAAGAGGAGAGCTTGTATACTGTCTTTGTATTTACAGAGAGAGAAAGAGAGAGAAAAAGCACAAAAGGCAAACACTAAAGTAAATTGTAAATCTGTCTAAAATTGCTATTGGCCATCTTTTAGTGCCTGAAGACACTAGCTAAATATATTGAAACCTATATAGGCAAGATATGAGTTAAGTTGAATTGTTATTCATAAAGTGCAAGAAACGCCCTAAGGCATTGTGGTCCTGAACTGACTAGGACCATCAGAAAAGATATCAAGATAATCAATAAAACAGATACATTTTAAGTGCTTTCCTAAACATACAATGGCTCTCTATTTTGCGCAGGACAAGATGAGTGAACTCCAAACAGAGGCAGCAACAAAAGAGAAGGAACTTGACTCTTACTCCCCCCTCCCATCCATTGAGCCTTTCTAAATCAAGGCTTGAATGCAGGAGGGAAGAACCAAAATGAAGGGATCGCTTAGACTTAGATGCAAACACATAAGCAGCATGGGGTCTGTTTAATGGACCCTTATAGAAACTGTCAACCAATGCAGTTTGCTGGGAACCTCGAAGAACCTATCAAGTTACCAGAAATTCATGGCAAGTCGCACTGCCATATTTTGGACATCTTGAAAGTATGTAAATAGTTGGCTCAGGAAGGCCAATGTAGGAAGCACTGGCATAGTTCAATCTAGAAATAATGGTAGCATTAATACCACACGCTTTTTAGTGGCATAGCCGAAACTGAAATTTTTTCTTCAAGATTCTCCTTTGGAGGTAACAGGATGACATAACTCCAACAGCAAGATGAGGCAGATGTTAACGCAAATATTGTAATCTTGTCTGATCTCATTCAACATAGCCACAGAAGTAGTCTCATTGCCTAAAACAGGCCTTCATCTCATCCGGCTAGCATCTACATACTGATGCTCTTCAAGATGTTTCAAACGTTGATGAACCACAATGTACCCCCAATTATAGTGACTGCTGGCAAATAAAAGATGCGCCTAGTTAGCTTCTGCCCTACAGTCCAAGCTTGACTTCTTTAAACTTCAAAATTAGTTTGAAGAATCCTTTCTTCCATTCACTGGCACAGTGCCAGATTATGAGAAATTAGATTGTTGGTTAAGAGGGTTGTGAGCCCTTCTCAAGCAACAGCCACAATCCTAGTCAGGGTGAACCACAAAAAGTCACTAAATTAAACTGTGCTTAACCCTCTGGTAGCTTGCCACAAAAGGTGTCAAGTTTAACTTAGAGGCAATGTGTAAAGTATTTATGCAACACTTGAGCAGTAATAAAGTGGAAACACAACACAAGACAAATCTCACACCAATTTAGAAAAATATAGTGAAATTTAATAACATTTTTGACCCCAAGATGGCAAAAATGCAATCAGTATAACCAGAGTTATGAATTTTTAAAGTTTCAAGTGAAAAATACAGTCTAAAATATCAAAGCACCAACTGCAGACACCTAGTCATACAAGACCAGGGCAAAGTCAAAAGTTATGGCCACCAAGAAGAAACGCGGTTCGGATGCACAAAGTGGATTGGGCCCAGTCTCTGCCTACCTTCGGACTAGGAAGACATTTTGAGAAAAATGTCTTGAGACGGTAGAGTTCAGCAGGGCAAATCAGCAGCAGTGTCCAAGAAGGAGGTGTCGTTGTCGGGGAGCCGCTGGATGATGTTGCAGTGAAGATTTCTTTGTTTGGACTTAGTCTCTTTTTTGGGAAATCAAAAATCTCCAGTAAGATGAAGCTTCATGTTATAGCCAACGTGTGCTTCACAGAGTCGGATACCCCTTTTGCAAGGAGCCGCTGAACAGTAGTTGCTGCTGCAGAAAAGACCACTTTAGGTGCTACCACAAGTCAGGCCAACTGACGATGCAATTTGGGCTGATCTCTGAGCAGGTAGGTCCTCGTCTTCTCTCGGTTCTCAAGGCACTTTTTGGATGAAGATTTTCTAAGTCCCAAATTTTGGATTTGGGCTATTTGGGCACCTTTAGCACCACTTCCAAGAGTCTAAGGCTCGAAGGGCACCACTTGTAGGGTCAGGAGTCAAGCAGGCTGGGTACAGGTGTGAGTTCAAGATGGTTGAAGCTTTTTTTGTCCTTGAGGCTCTGCTCAGTAGGCCAGCCAACTAGCCCTTGGAGTCACTCTGGAAGTCCTGGGTTCAAGCAGAGAAACAGGTCTCAAGCACAGGGCAGGCTTCAGGCAGCAGGGCAGTCCTCTGAACTACACAGCAGGCCGCAGGGCAGTCCTCTGAGAGTCCTCCACAGGTCTGGAAGTGAATTGAAGAGTGGGCCTGAGGGTCCTAATTTTATAGCTGATTCCCGCTTTTGAAGTGAAAGAAACTTCTGGGCTTTACCCACACATATGGTGTTGGAATTTCCTTCACCCCTGCCCTGTTCCCTGGATTTCTGTGGGCACAAAAGGCTAGTTTGAAGTTCTTTGCGTGAGGACTGAGGCAGCTGCTATTAATTGCAAGAAAGGTTGAGCACAGCTCTGCTCCCCATCCTGCCAGGATGGCTCATCATGATGACACCCAGTTCTTTTATTGCATGACTGTCTGAAGAAATACACAGGCTGCAGGCAACAAATGGTTAGTACAAGAAAATGGCAACTTTCTAAAAGTGGCATTTTCAGAATTGTGACAAACTCTGGCTTTACCATTTCCTAGCTCAAGCCTTCTTTGAATTTTTGTTCTACATTTGTGCTTCTTTTACAGTCGTGCCCAAATAGAGATTGATTTCTACACTCTACCCAGAACTGGGACTGGGGTCCTTTCTGCAGCCGACACGCTATTGAGCTTTTTGAACGGGTCAGTACTCATTCCTCTCTCCAAGCAATCTCTTCAGCTGGGGCCATGCAGCACAGGCATACTAATGTCTTTCATTCAGTGTTTTAGACCCTACCAAGATCCCTGAATTGAGTAAATTCACTCTCACCTTTCCACCGGAGAGCCCCTTCTACAGTTCTCTCCGTAGGATGGAATCTCCAGGAACCATCCCCTCACGGACATCCGTACCCTTGTGGTTGTGAGCCGGCAACTGTGGCCTCAGCTATTGGATTCCCAAGCTCTGCCAAAATCCACCAATGTAAGAGCCCCTCTAGCTTTACTTTGTTTTTCAAGGGCCGTATAATTGACAACTATAGTTAAGGCCACTCCCACTCTTTTTGTCTTCTCTAAATCTACAGGTACCTACGAAACCTTCCAGGTACTTTTTATTAGTTCTTCGCTTACTCCATGTAATTGCTTCACTCGGTACTTCAATCTTTACATCTTCTGTCTTTTTTCACCCATTAGCCAGTTCTCATCCAATGTTGTGTTGTTTGTGTCCTGATGATGACCTCAAGTCATAAATGTCGAAACGCCGTCGACTTGCACAAGCTAAATTTGGACTGTGTATTATGACATGATTTTACAAAACGTCTTCATTAATATATTGATTCATGCATAACTTTGTTTTGAATCCTGGTCCAATATGCTGTGGAATTGTTTATCGTTGTTTCACTTGTGCCGTCTAATATGTTTTCCAGGGCACAAAGTGTTCACCTTTTCACTTAGCACACAACTTAAAAAGCATGGTTGATTCTGCATTTTTGATTTGTGAAATCTAATCTACATTCCTTTGCTGGCAATGTAATTGCATTTAACTGTGTTCCTGAGACTATTTGTCATTATTTAATTCATGCAGTATAATTAAGTTATTCTTTATATCATATCCCCTAATTGATTCCCGTTGAGACATTGTTGAATGTTACTATGCTTTCTAAAAGTAGCATTTTCAGAATTGTGACATAAAATCTGACTTTGGCATTAAAGAGAATTTTAAATGACAATTCCTTAGACACCAAACATGACATTTCTACCTACGTTATCATTTATGAAATGTAATAAGGTTACGCAATGTTATCCTAAGGGAGAGGTAGGCCTCACAGTAATGAAATACAAATTTGTGAGGTTTTCACTACCACTACTTGTGAAACTTAAAAGTACATGTCCCACTTTTTAAATATAATGCACCCTGCCCTATGGGCTACTTAGGCCTACCCTTGAGGTAACTTTTATGCATTAAAAAGGTCGTTTTAAGCTTGGCAAAAGGTTTATTTTGCCAAGTCAAATTGGCAATTTAAAACAGCACACAGCCTGCAATGGCAGGCCTGAACCATTTTTTAAGGGACTATGTAAGTGAGTGGTACAATAAGTGCTGCAGGCCCACTGGTAGCATTCAATCTATTTACCTGGGTATATGGTATACCACTTTACTAGAGACTTATAAGCAAATTACATATGCCAGTTAGGTGTAAGCCAATGTTACCATGTTTTAGGAAGTAAGCACAACAACTTTAGCACTGGTTAGCAGTGGTAAAATGCACAGGGTGTTAAGGCCTGCAAAAACAAATTGAGCAAAACTGCAGGGGAGAAGGCAACATGTTTGGTGGAAGACCACTCTGTGGCTGACAGGTCTAACACAGATGAAAACAGGTGATAAGGATGAAGGTAAAAGCATGTATAACAACCGCAGACACAGATTTTAGAGTTCTGACTGGACATACATCATCTGGGGAGGCCAGCTTTAGGAAGAGAAAAACTCTTCCTCAACCACTGAAGGAGCTGGGAGAGGAGTGACAAACAAGGGCAAAGGTTTGTAACCATGCTGCACAAGACAGAATGAAACCGGATGCTGGGCAATACAATAATAAATGGCCTTGAACTTCTAATAGAAAAAAGGATGCCAAATTGTCACATGCAACATGGAAGGGGGACAGTCATTCTGACAAATGGCAGATTATTTAGATTGGGCACTGCCTGGAAAATAGCCCTTGAGTTGTTACAGGCCTGATAAATAGACTTTGAAATAAAAAAGTAGCAGTAAGAGAAAATTTGTAATGCTCGGGTTCTTGACATTCATGTAGTGCTTTCAAAGGCATGTGTGTGTGTGTGTGTGTTTGTGTGTGTACATACAAGTTCTGTGTGCGTTTACATACAAGTTTGTGTTTTGCTAAATGCAAAATTGTATACGTTTTAAATAAATAGGTGGATGGGCTTAATCCTTGTTTTTCTTCCCCTGATGACCAGATTTGCCTAAACTATCTCCAGCCTGTCTTACCTCTAAAGAATGATGGTTTGCTGTTTATCAGATCATTTTTGGTGTTTTCTTAAGCTCTGTATACCACATGTCGGCAGCTTTAAGGCATGAGGAGCAAAGGCAGAAGTGAGATTAGTGACCTCATTTAGAGTTTGGCAGAGGGGAACCACCGCCTTAACTCTGTAGTGCATCTGCACCTCTAAACTCACCATTTCCCTACTCTGTTTAGAGTTGGTAGAAAGGTTGTATTTACACTAAGGGAGCCTCAGTTGGCTCTGCTGGTGTAAACCTCTGACCTGGTGGCTCATCTGCTAATGGCCACCAAGTGGCAATGATTGAGGGTGGGGTTACCATTACTCATTTTCCCTATCCGATGCATGGTGGATACAGGCAGGAAAAATGTAGGGAGGCCCCAACACACAGGGAGAAATCTCCTTGCGTGACAGGTCACCTGTGTTTTGTGTTGAGAAAACAAACTCCTACTTTGAGAGTTTATTTTCTCAATACAAAGAATTTTCTAGCTTCTAGTTTAAAACCCGTGCCTGCTCAGCATCCCTGCAGTGCTCGAAAGGGACTGGAAGATGCCCTCACAGTCAGAAATCCTGGCAAATAGCATAGATGGTCCTCTGCCTGTGTAGGAGGTCATTGGCTTATCTCCCCTGGCAGATCTGCTGATTTTCTACCTGGTTCTAAATGACCCATCAAGCATTGTCCGCAAGGTTATAGCAGGCAGGAAATTTGACATACCAGGTCAATCTGTTGGTCTTTGCCTATAATCAATATCTAGGCATGTTCTTGATTATCTATTCACCAACCCTCTGTATATGATACAATCATACTGCCATAGCAAGACAGAGTTGGTGACTGCAGACAAATCAGCAGAACAGGTGGGTGCACTCACTGCCCCATTCCCCACACATAAATCCACACCCGACTCCCCCACACCTGTTTATAATATATAATTGATACACAGAATTCTAATTTGTGTGCAAAGATCCATTTGAGCCTGGATCAGAATTTAAATGCAACTTTGAATTGGGTTCTAAGTAACGTCTATACATTTATAGATGGCAGGATTAAGCAATGTCAATAGAGATATGCTTAGTTTTGTATTGCTATGGGCTCATAGTGCTATAGGGCTTAGGTATGCTGTATTGTATTGTAGTTGTTTTTATGCTGTGCTTTATACTCTTATGAGGCAAAAGCACTTTTTCAGAGAGGTAGTACTCTACTCTGTAGAGTGTCATAGATGGAGCATTGTGTGATTGTCGCATGGCCTACATGGGTAATTTTTTGAACTCATGCATCAGGGTCAGAGTTATGCTCTTGATATATGTGCTGTTGCTATGCCTCTGCATGAATTTGAAGAGAAAATGTGTGAAAGATAGGTTGCTTAAACACTGAATTCTAAATGCTGGACGGAAATGTGTAAGTACAAATTGGCCTACGTTGAAGTGTTTTGGTGTTTGGATATGTCTGAAACTACTGAAACTGTGTCATAAACAAGCATGTTGCTGCAGTTACCCATGGGTGAGTGAGAGAAGTGTCAGGATTGACATGACAACAAAAGTCAATGCTTGCCATTTATGGAGTGGTCTTTGTATATACAGTTAGGACCATATAAAATAAGGTGCTAAGAAAGTGCACAGACACTTAGGAGGTGCAAACTAAGGGATATAGGCAGCTACAACGCACAAAAATGCATCCAATCAACCCAAAACAGCATTGTCTTGTACCTAAAAAAATTCGGCCAGTCTTATATTTATCAACCATTACCAAAAATAATGGCATTGAAATGTCAATCCTGATTGCAGCAAATTTCAACTCCTTGTTCTAGACATAAACTAAAATAGATGTGTTAGCATCTTTGAACATCCTAAAAATCCACCTGAAAAAAGTAGAGGAATCTGAGAGGTTTAACAGAAAATGGCAATATTGTACCCCCAATTGCTCATGTGGCTAGTCTTGTTAAAGGATGATACAAGCTATATAGTTACTGATTTTCTATAAACTGACAACCTCATCATCATCATCTTTTGTATTGCTTCGGGTAACTTTTCATCAGGAGAGTGAGTTTTGGATAGCCACTGACAGGCCAGCAAATTTAGTTGCACTTTTAATGTTTACTGAAAATAATTCCAAGCTCTAGTTGCGTAATCGTAAAATGACTTCCCCACTGCTCCAGCCTTTTTGAATTTGATGTTTTATGAAGTAGCATTCCTCGTGATCAAATAATTCTAGTTAGCACAGGGCAAGACTAGGAATCAAAGAAGTAGACCACAACTGAAGGGGTGGAGTGTGAACCCAAATAACTTGATCACAATTCCACAAATTTTGCATCTTGCAAACTCATCCCAACTCCAACGTATGCCCTAAAATGACACAACTGCAGAACAGCAGACAAACATGCCATGGGCATAGAAGAAGCAATTATATTGAATGAGCTAGATGTAGCAATCCTAACCGAAACATTGTTAAATGCCTCATGGATATCCTAGTACCCCCACACTTCACCGTTAGAAGGCTAGATCTCAGTGGTGTCACTGTGATTCATCGGAACTCTATCACAGTCATCCCTTCCCTGTAGATTACCTATCTTCCTGTGCATGCATGGGAATCAAATGTTTTACAGCAACTAGGTCACTAGCAAAACTACACCTCAAATGCAAACCACAAGGGGTTAACAAAGCCTTTCTACACAAAATAATGGAAATAATTACAGTTCACTCCATGTTACATCCAAACGCAGTCTTTCTAGGGGCTTTCAACCTCCACTAGACCTAAGAGGATGACATACAAGTCTCAACTCTAAAAAACTTCCTCACTTATGAAAACCTAGTGCAAGCATGCACAGAACCGTTTAAAGAGGCCACACTGGATCTCAAAATATCCAAGAAAGGCTTGCTCGCCATTGAAGCCATTATCCCGATAGAATGGTTCGACCACCACCAGAACATATTCAACCTCACAGCACCAACACAGAAAGATAAAGGTCAAGGAATAAAACCCAAACACTGGTTAAGAGACATTTGAAACTTAAACACATATGATCTAGCTGCACTGTGCCAGAGAAACCTCATTCTCTCGAAGGAAGTATGTAACATTAATGAACTAACTGATCACTACAACAGGAAAATGGCAGATATAATGGAGGTAGTACTCCCACTTTGCCTAAAAAGACATAAAAACTAATTGCCCCACCTCCCACAACAACCAAAACCTAAATGAAAAAAGGAGACGTCTTAGATTAGCAGAGAAGCTGTAGAGTCTAAAATGTTCCACAATGCATCTATGACAGCTGCAGCAGAGAAGAAACAATTACAAGAAGATAATATGGAATTCTAAAGCCTCATACTTCAGATCGCACTGGTGATAACGCAAGAAACCGACTAGGTAAACTCTTTGAAATTGTGAAATAACAGACTGGCTTGATAACACCATAACCATCCACAGCTCTTCCAAGGAGACCCATGAAGCATTCACAACGTTTTCAAAGAGAAAATAAGAAAAATTGAAATGTAATTACTGTTGAACTTAATGACGATTCAGGAAAGAGGCTCAGACATGCACCTCCCCCTGGTGAATACTGGTAATAGCCAATATTGCTCAAACTAACACCCATCCCAAAATGACCAAAACTGCGACCACCTATATGAATTCAAAACCTTTACCGGGTGCGAGGTACTACAGGATATAGCAGCAATGAAACCAAATTCACATTTCAGCAATCCTACATAGTTGACAATCACAAAGGAGCTCAATCATCTTTTTGCTCCCTTCTGGACGATGATCATAAACTCATCACTAACCCAAGACCCTATCCTAGACAGCCTGAAGGTCAGGCAAGTGGCACCTCTATTGAAAAATACAGGGATGAGCTGAATTAATTTCCAGTTTCAAATATCCCCTCTCTAGTGAAACTACTGGAGAAATGTGTATACAACCAACTGCCAGTACATTAGTAACTTCAACCTACTCTACAAGTTACAATGTGGTTTTAGACCTGGCACAGCAAAGAGATAGCTATCGTACATATCATGGATGAAGCACTCAAAATCCTGGACCAGAACAAGTCATGCCTGCTCATCATCCTCTATCTTTCCTCAGTGTTCCACATGGTCCACCTCAGCAGACTCCCCGATGTGTTTGAACAAAGAATGGGAATGTCAGGAAACATTCTAAAATGGTTCACCTTCTATCTAAAAACCAATCACAACTTTTCAAATTAGGTAGCTCACTCTCTAACCCATCTTCGGTCCAACTGGAAGTCCCCCAAAGATCCACAATCTCTCCAATGCTTTTCAACTTCTACGTGGAACCACTGACATAGATTCTGAAACAGGCTAACATAGCCTGCCACATGTATGCAGATGATACTCAGATATACTTAAAGATATCCTTCCTAGAAGACGTAATCCTTCGCGACAATACACCAAACCACCTCTAACTAAATTCTATGAAAACTAAAATCCTGCTTATTTCTGCCCCCCATCTCCCCTCCTCTACAAGAATGGCTCAATCATCTGGATGTCCTCGACTGGAAACATACAATCGTCGAATCAACAAAATTCCTGTGTCTAATGCTTAACAGAAATCTCAACATGCAAACCCAGAAGAGTCATCAGGGGTGTATTACTCAGCTTGTGCGAGAATTAGTGTGAATTACAGGTTTTCATAATCAGAAGGAAATATACCTATTAACTATATGTTCATCAATTAAACAAATGCAAGTAAACAAATAGAAGTGAGGTGAACATTAATGTGTCTGTACCGAACATCACAAATTGTAATTCTTCCACCTGCTTCTATGACACTGGGCAGATGGCCTTGCTTGTCTGTGGGCTACCACTTGGCTTCTGTTAATTTATTCTCTTGTAGCCAAGTTATATCTTTATGTGAGTCTGGTATTGATGCTTACTTCGTGCTTTTTAAATATTTATCTTTGGTTTTGTTATTCACTGCAACAAATGGACATCTGTAATGTCTGGCTGAGACTTGATATAAAAACAATGAATAAACAAAATAATAATATATCAATTTCTCAAGAAGTACTAAATAGGCTGGTATAAGTTTGCTGAAGCAAGGCTTCCTTTTAAAAAGAGAAAACCTAAATTCAATAACAAAACAAGAGGTATTTGCTAATTCATCAATGTGAAAAGGTATGGTGGTGCTTGCTTGGCATTTCCGCTCCTAAACACCTGATATGTTAGTTATATCTGAATGTTATCATGAAATTATAGCCTCTTGACAGCTCTGACCTCATCGTAGCAACATTCACGCCATGGGAAGGGTGCAGGTGGCGTACAGCATTCTTGTGAAGGACATTTGACCTACTGTGTACAAGGATACATAGGTTAATAATTGTTCATCACCTCTGAGATGGGAGTCCTCTATAGTAACACAGGATAAAGCACCATTAAATCAATGATGCAAGAGGCAGTGTTGTGGCTATGAGTAAGCAGGATATTTAGAAAAGTGACTGTGAGTGAGTTAAACAGAATGGGGCAGTTAACATAGAGAAATTGACATTTCCTTAAATCACTGAATGATTTTTTAATTTTTTAAACAGGCGTCTTTTATGCAAAGTTCATTAAAAGAAATCACATAACATATCATATAAATACAGAAGGACATGTAAAACATTGATGTAATGTAATTAGGATGTCATGCTAGGGTTGGTGTGGGGACAGTGGGAAAAGAAATGGGTTGTGACTAAAGTCTGGGATCAGCAGAGAGGAAGGGGACGTGGTACGGGATAATAAACCTGCACTCCTTAGTTCCTACCAATGGAATTTTGTGGAGACCGATCCTGATGTGGCCTGGAATAGGACATTACCTCCCTTCATTTGATTGTCAAACTAAGCCTTCTTGCAGATCAGCATTCAGGTGGACTCTACTACTGTTTTAGAATTTGCTTGTGCTTAATGACTTTCTTGTTTAGATAGTAAATATGCAGTGAAACTATCTACAAGGAGCAGATTAGATCATTCAAGAACACATTTACATTGGAGCAGAACTATCTTAAATATGAGGTTCTGGACATAGAACAGCTTGTGTGTGATTAGAAGAAGGGGCTGCAAACTTAATTTCCATCGCAATATACAATCCAGCATAATGTTTTTTAACATTGCACATGTTCACATACTTAATTTTACTTCATGCATTACATTAAACATATTTTAAATTTGATACACAATCACAGAATTAAATGAGATGGAAAAGGTGGGGGCTCTTAATGGGGCGTGGCCTGAGCAGTGTAACTTATAAATAATAGAGGTATGTAATTATGAGCAGGGCCTAATAGGGGTTAATTAGTAGTCTATGCTTGACAAATGAACAATAACCACAATCTACCCATAGCACCTTTGTTTCTCAGAATGTTGTAAGAACGTATGTTACTGGTTGAAGGGAATGAAACTCTACTCAAGCAGGAACCACAATCCTTGTCAGGGTAAAGTCACAAGCAACCCTAAAGTAACCTGTGCTCAACCCTCGTGAAGCATGGCACAGAGCAGCCAGGCACAACTCAGAGGCAATGTGTAAAATAATTGTGCAATTCTTCAAACAGTGCCAAATGTAAATACACAACAAAAAGATCCCACAAAAGATTTAAAAAATAGAGTAGTTTTAATTAAATACAATAAGACCAAAATAACAAAAGCGCAATACGAAGAACCGAAGATATTCAATTTGATAGATTTCAGTGAAAATAGCTCCAAAAAGCACTAACCAACTGTGGATACCTGGTCGCGCCGGACCGAGACAAAGTCCCAAGTCCAGGCTGACCATGATGAACTCTGGGCTAGATACAGGGACCCAGTTAGGCCTGCTGAACGGAGTGTTTCGAGGTCCCACGTTGAGGATGCGCTGCACAACCGAAGTGATGTGTTGTTTCCGAGGAGCGGTAAAACTACGATGCAAGGTCTTGCGTCATCGCCGAGGATCCTGTCAACAAGGGCTTGTGATGTGAAGTCCAGCATCGAGGATACATTGCGGAGTTGAGGTGATGCGCCAGTCCCGAAGAGCTATAATCACCAATACAACAAAGTTAAAATTTATATTGTATACTTGTAATTTTTCATTGATGAACATAAAGTTACAGGCGTTTTTCATTATTATTCTGAAAACCTGCAATTCACACTAACCCTTGCACAAGCTGAGTGATCCAATGCCAGTGACTCTTGGCGGTGGATTACTCTGCCCGTGCCTCAATGAAGAACGCAGCTAGCTGTGAGAATTAGTGATAATTGCAGGTTTTCATAATAGGAATGGAATACACCTATTATCTATACATTCATCAATGAAAAAATGCAAATATACAAATAGATGCGAGGTGAACATCAATGTGTCTGTACTGTCGGAACATCTCAAATTATAATTCTTACACCTGCTTCTATGACCCTGGGCAGATGGCCTTGCTTGGCCGTGGGATATCACTTGGCTTCTGTTAAGTTTAACCCCGGGCGGAGACCTCCGCTCAGCCCGCAGAGTGTACAGAGATTTGCCTTCTCCGCGTTTCGATGAGAACGTGGAGAAGGCAAATCTCCGCACACTCGCAGCAGAGCGGAGGTGGCCAGCCCCGGACTCCACCCCCTATTATAACAAGTAATTAAACATTAATAAAAAATATATGTAAAACCACTTACCTGTACTGCGGCGTCCCCGGGCTGCCCTCCTCCTCTTCCTCGCCGTCTCGCTAATCCTTGTGAAAACTGCGCAAAATCCTGGACCAGAACAAGTCATGCCTGCTCATCATCCTCTATCTTTCCTCGGTGTTCAACATGGTCCACCTCAGCAGACTCCCAGATGTGTTTGATCAAAGAATGGGAATGTCAGGAAACATTCTAAAATGGTTCACCTTCTATCTAAAAACCAATCACAACTTTTCAAATTAGGTAGCTCACTCTCTAACCCATCTTCGGTCCAACTGGAAGTCCCCCAAAGATCCACAATCTCTCCAATGCTTTTCAACCTCTACGTGGAACCACTGACATAGATTCTGAAACAGGCTAACATAGCCTGCCACATGTATGCAGATGATACTCAGATATACTTAAAGATATCCTTCCTAGAAGACGTAATCCTTCGCAACAATACACCAAACCACCTCTAACTAAATTCTATGAAAACTGAAAATCTGCTTATTTTTGCCCCCCATCTCCCCTCCTCTACAAGAATGGCTCAATCATCTGGATGTCCTCGACTGGAAACATACAATCGTCGAATCAACAAAATTCCTGTGTCTAATGCTTAACAGAAATCTCAACATGCAAACCCAGAAGAGTCATCGGGGGTGTATTACTCAGCTTGTGAGAGAATTAGTGTGAATTACAGGTTTTCATAATAAGAAGGAAATATACCTATTAACTATATGTTCATCAATGAAACAAATGCAAGTAAACAAATAGAAGTGAGGTGAACATTAATGTGTCTGTACTGAACATCACAAATTGTAATTCTTCCACCTGCTTCTATGACACTGGGCAGATGGCCTTGCTTGTCTGTGGGCTACCACTTGGCTTCTGTTAATTTATTCTCTTGTAGCCAAGTTATATCTTTATGTGAGTCTGGTATTGATTCTTACTTCGTGCTTTTTAAATATTTATCTTTGGTTTTGTTATTCACTGCAACAAATGGACATCTTTAATGTCTGGCTGAGACTTGATATAAAAACAATGAATAAACAAAATAATAATATATCAATTTCTCAAGAAGTACTAAATAGGCTGGTATAAGTTTGCTGAAGCAAGGCTTCCTTTTAAAAAGAGAAAACCTAAATTCAATAATAAAACAAGAGGTATTTGCTAATTCATCAATGTGAAAAGGTATGGTGGTGCTTGCTTGGCATTTCCGCTCCTAATCACCTGATATGTTAGTTATATCTGAATGTTATCATGAAATTATAGCCTCTTGACAGCTGTGACCTCATCGTAGCAACATTCACGCCATGGGAAGGGTGCAGGTGGCGTACAGCATTCTTGTAAAGGACATTTGACCTACTGTGTACAAGGATACATAGGTTAATAATTGTTCATCACCTCTGAGATGGGAGTCCTCTATAGTAACACAGGATAAAGCACCATTAAATCAATGATGCAAGAGGCAGTGTTGTGGCTATGAGTAAGCAGGATATTTAGAAAAGTGACTGTGAGTGAGTTAAACAGAATGGGGCAGTTAACATAGAGAAATGGACATTTCCTTGATTCACTGATTGATTTTTTCAGTTTTTAAACAGACGTCTTTTATGCAAAGTTCATTAAAAGAAATCACATAACACATCATATAAATACAGATGGACATGTAAAACATTGATGTAATGTAATTAGGAGGTGAGGCTAGGGTTGGTGTGGGGACAGTGGGAAAAGAAATGGGTTGTGACTAAAGTCTGAGATCAGCAGAGAGGAAGGGGACGTGGTACGGGATAATAAACCTGCACTCCTTAGTTCCTACCAATGGAATTTTGTGGAGACCGATCCTGATGTGGCCTGGAATAGGACATTACCTCCCTTCATTTGATTGTCAAACTAAGCCTTCTTGCAGATCAGCATTCAGGTGGACTCTACTACTGTTTTAGAATTTGCTTGTGCTTAATGTCTTTCTTTTTTAGATAGTAAATATGCAGTGAAACTATCTACAAGAAGCAGATTAGATCATTCAAGAAAACATTTACATTGGAGCAGAACTATCTTAAATAATGAGGTTTTGGACATAGAACAGCTTGTGTGTGATTAGAAGAAGGGGCTGCAAACTTAATTTCCATCGCAATATACAATCCAGCATAATGTTTTTTAACATTGCACATATTCACGTACTTATTTTTACTTCATGCATTACTTTAAACATATTTTAAATTTGATACACAATCACAGAATTAAATGAGATGGAAAAGGTGGGGGCTCTTAATGGGGCGTGGCCTGAGCAGTGTAACTTATAAATAATAGAGTTATGTAATTATGAGCAGGGCCTAATAGGGGTTAATTAGTAGTCTATGCTTGACAAATTAACAATAACCACAATCTACACACAGCACCTTTGTTTCTTAGAATGTTGTAAGTAAGTATGTTACTGGTTGAAGGGAATGAAACTCTACTCAAGCAGGAACCACAATCCTTGTCAGGGTGAAGTCACAAGCAACCCTAAAGTAACCTGTGCTCAACCCTCGTGTAGCGTGGCACAGAGCAATCAGGCACAACTCAGAGGAAATGTGTAAAATAATTGTGCAATTCTTCAAACAGTGCCAAATGTAAATACACAACAAAAAGATCCCACACAATATTTGAAAAATAGAGTAGTTTTAATTAAATACAATAAGACCAAAATAACAAAAGCCCAATACGTAGAACCGAAGATATTCAATTTGAAAGATTTCAGTGAAAATAGCTCCAAAAAGCACGAACCAACTGTGGATACCTGGTCGCTTCGGACCGAGACAAAGTCACAAGTCCAGGCTAACCATGATGAACTCAGGGCTAAATACAGGGACCCAGTTAGGCCTGCTGAACGGAGTGTTTCGAGGTCCCACGTTGAGGATGCGCTGCACAACCGAAGTGATGTGTTGTTTCCGAGGAGCGGTAAAGCTACGATGCAAGGTCTTGCGTCATCGCCGAGGATCCTGTCAACAAGGGCTTGTGATGTGAAGTACAGCGTCGAGGATACATTGCGGAGTTGAGGTGATGCGCCAGTCCCGAAGAGCTATAATCACCAATACAACAAAGTTAAAATTTATATTGTATAGTTGTAATTTTTCATTGATGAACATAAAGTTACAGGCATATTTCATTATTATTCTGAAAACCTGCAATTCACACTAACCCTTGCACAAGCCGATTGATCCACTGCCAGTGACTCTTGGCGGTGGATCACTCTGCTCGCGCGTCAATGAAGAACGCAGCTAACTGTGAGAATTAGTGAGAATTGCAGGTTTTCATAATAAGAATGGAATACACCTATTATCTATACATTCATCAATGAAAAAATGCAAGTATACAAATAGATGCGAGGTGAACATCAATGTGTCTGTACTGTCGGAACATCTCAAATTATAATTCTTACACCTTCTTCTATGACATTGGGCAGATGGCCTTGCTTGGCTTTGGGATATCACTTGGCTTCTGTTAATTTTAAACCCGGGCGGAGACCTTCGCTCAGCCCGCGGAGTGTACAGAGATTTGCCTTCTCCGCGTTCTGCGGAGAACGTGGAGAAGGCAAATCTCTGCCCACTCACAGCGGAGCGGAGGTGGCCAGCCCCCGCCTCCACCCCCCTATTATAACAAGTAATTAAACATTATTAAAAAATAAATGTAAAACCACTTACATGTACTGCGGCGTCCCCGGGCTGCCCTCCTCCTCTTCCTCGCCGTCTCGCTAATCCTTGTGAAAACTGTGCATGCGGGCGCACCCGCGCATTTCTCACAAGAAATGCGCATGCGCGGGCGCATGCACAGTTTTCACAAGGATTAGCGAGACGGCGAAGAGGAGGAGGGCAACCCGGGAAGCCGCAGTACAGGTAAGTGGTTTTACATTTATTTTTTATTAATGTTTAATTACTTGTTATAATGGGGGGGTGGAGGCGGGTGGCGTAGCGGAGCAGAGTTCCATGGAGTTTGTTTGCAACTCCGTGGACCTCCGCGTAGCCCCGCTACGCACACTATGCCCGGGGTTAGTTAATTTACTGTCATGTAGCTAAATTATATGTGTCTGTTTTTTTGTCATATTAATCTTTGGTTTTGTTATTCACTGTAACAAATGGACATCATTAATGTCTGTATGGGACTTGATATAAAAACAATGAATAAACAAAATAATAATATATAATTTCTCATGGAGTACTAAATAGGCTGACAATTCATTTGCTGAAGCAAGGCTTCCTTTTAAAAGAGAAAAATGTAATTCAATAATAAAACAAGAGCTATATGCTTATTCATCAATATGAAAAGGTATGGTGGTGCTTGCTTGGCATTTCCGCTCCTAACCACCTAATATGTTAGTTATATCTGAATGTTATCATGAAATTACAGCCTCTTGACAGCTCTGACCTCATAATAGCAACATTCACGCCATGGGAAGGGTGCAGGTGGCGTACAGCATTCTTGTCAAGGACATTTGGCCTACTGTGTACAAGGATACACAGGTTAATAATTGTTCATCAACTCTGAGCTGGGAGTGCTCTACAGTACCACAAGATAAAGCCCCATTAAATCATTAAATCACTGATGCAAGAGGCAGTGTTGTGGCTATGAGTAAGCGGGAGATTTAGAAAATTGACTGTGGAGTGAGTCAAACAGAATGGGGCTGTTAACAAAGAGCAATGGACGTTTCCTTGATTCACTGATTGATTATTTCAGTTTTTAAACAGATGCCTTTCATGCAAAGTTCACTAAAAGAAACCACATAACACATCATACAAATACAGAAGGACATGTAAAACATTGATGTAATGTAATTAGGATGTCATGCTAGGGTTGGTGTGGGGACAGTGGGAAAAGAAATGGGTTGTGACTAAAGTCTGGGATCAGCAGAGAGGAAGGGGACGTGGTACGGGATAATAAACCTGCACTCCTTAGTTCCTACCAATGGAATTTTGTGGAGACCGATCCTGATGTGGCCTGGAATAGGACATTACCTCCCTTCATTTGATTGTCAAACTAAGCCTTCTTGTAGATCAGCATTCAGGTGGACTCTACTACTGTTTTAGAATTTGCTTGTGCTTAATGTCTTTCTTTTTTAGATAGTAAATATGCAGTGAAACTATCTACAAGGAGCAGATTAGAACATTCAAGAAAACATTTACATTGGAGCAGAACTATCTTAAATATGAGGTTCTGGGAATAGAACAGCTTGTGTGTGATTAGAAGAAGGGGCTGCAAACTTAATTTCCATCGCAATATACAATCCAGCATAATGTTTTTTAACATTGCACATGTTCACTTACTTATTTTTACTTCATGCATTACATTAAACATATTTTAAATTTGATACACAAACACAGAATTAAATGAGATGGAAAATGTGTGGGCTCTTAATGGGGCGTGGCCTGAGCAGTGTAACTTATAAATAATAGAGGTATGTAATTATGAGCAGGGCCTAATAGGGGTTAATTAGTAGTCTATGCTTGACAAATGAACAATAACCACAATCTACACACAGCACCTTTGTTTCTCAGAATGTTGTAAGAAGGTATGTTACTGGTTGAAGGGAATGAAACTCTACTCAAGCAGGAAACACAATCCTTGTCAGGGTAAAGTCACAAGCAACCCTAAAGTAACCTGTGCTCAACCCTCGTGTAGCGTGGCACAGAGCAGTCAGGCACAACTCAGAGGCAATGTGTAAAATAATTGTGCAATTCTTCAAACAGTGCCAAAAGTAAATACACAACAAAAAGATCCCACACAAGATTTCAAAAATAGAGTCGTTTTAATTAAATACAATAAGACCAAAATAACAAAAGCCCAATACTTAGAACCGAAGATATTCAATTTGAAAGATTTCAGTGAAAATAGCTCCAAAAAGCACTAACCAACTGTGGATACCTGGTCGCGCCGGACCGAGACAAAGTCACAAGTCCACGCTGACCATGATGAACTCTGGGCTAGATACAGGGACCCAGTTAGGCCTGCTGAACGGAGTGTTTCGAGGTCCCACGTTGAGGATGCGCTGCACAACCGAAGTGATGTGTTGTTTCCGAGGAGCTGTAAAGCTACGATGCAGAATATGACTCGTTATTTCGCATACCATTACTTCGCAGCATTTTACTACGAAGCTTTTACTTAGCAAATACCTTTACTACACAAGTTTTTAGTTCGCATACCTTTACATTGCAAGTGTTAATGTATGCGAACTAAAAACTTGCCTAGTAATAAAAACAGACATTTACCCCAACACTACACTAAATACTAAATACAAATACACTACCCTACACATAACAAACTCTAAAACACTACCCAAACACCCAAACACTACACTACCCTACACTACTCAAACACCACTACACTACCCTAAACCCTAAAACACTACCCCCTGGACGACCCTCCCCCTTCCCCCAGCCCGCTCCCTACACTCAAACGCTACCCTGCACGACACCCCAACTCTACCCTAAACCCTAAAACACTACCCTACACTACACTAACACCACAACAGTACCCTAAACCCTAAAACACTACCCCCAGCACGACCCTGCCCCTGCCCCCAGTCCATTCCCTACACTGAAACACTACTCTGCACGACCCCCCGACACTACCCTAAACCCTAAAACACTACCCTACACTACACAAACACCACATCACTACCCAAAACCCTAAAACACTACCCCCAGCACCACCCTGCCCCTACCCCCAGTCCTGTCCCTACTCCCAAACACTACCCTTCACGACCCCCAACACTACCCTAAACCCAAATACACTACTCCACACTACACAAACACAAGTACACTACCCTAAAACCTAAAAAAAACTACCCCCTGCACGACCCTCCCCCTAGGACAACGCCCTACCTCTCCTGACGTCCTCCTCGTAGGTGATGAACCCTATGCGGGAATCCTTGGCGCCCATGGCCCCCTCAATCCATGACGACAGGGGCCGCTCTCCCTATTCCTGATCTGCCGCTCTCTGTCACCCCCTCCTGCCTGTTACGCTGCTCGCTCCGCTTCCTGCCGATGCCTCCATAATGAGGCAGTTGACATCGCGCACCTTCCTGGGTGCGCTCATCCGGGTCAGCCTAGCAGCGTCGCTTCCTGGGAGGAGTTCTGCCTGAAGTCGCGTCCCGCTGAAAGAACCCTGCAACCAGCGGTGAGTGACTGCAGTACCTTGTTTGTTTAGCCATTACAACGTATGTGTTGTTACAACGCATGCGATGTAACAACTTGCGTAGTAAAGGCTACGCGTTGTTACATCGCATGCGTTGTAACGTTTGCAAAGTAATGGTATGCGGAGTAAAGCCTCCGTAGTAATCGGTGATTACCACGATGCAAGGTCTTGCGTCATCGCCGAGGATCCTGTCAACAAGGGCTTGTGATGTGAAGTCCAACGTCGAGGATACATTGCGGAGTTGAGGTGATGCGCCAGTCCCGAAGAGCTATAATCACCAATACAACAAAGTTAAAATTTATATTGTATACTTGTCATTTTTCATTGATGAACATAAAGTTACAGGCATATTTCATTATTATTCTGAAAACCTGCAATTCACACTAACCCTTGCACAAGCCAAGTGATCCACTGCCAGTGACTCTTGGCGGTGGATCACTCTGCTCTCACGTCAATGAAGAACGCAGCTAGCTGTGAGAATTAGTGTGAATTGCCGGTTTTCATAATAAGAATGGAATACACCTATTATCTATACATTCATCAATGAAAAAATGCAAGAATACAAATAGATGTGAGGTGAATATCAATGTATCTGTACTGTTGGAACATCTCAAATTATAATTCTTACACCTGCTTCTATGACACTGGGCAGATGGCCTTGCTTGGCCGTGGGATATCACTTGGCTTCTGTTAATTTTAACACCGGACGGAGACCTCCGCCTCGCCCGCGGAGTGTGCGGAGATTTGCCTTCTCTGCGTTCCGCGGAGAACGTGGAGAAGGCAAATCTCAGCACATTCGCAGCGGAGGTGGCCAGCCCCCGCCTCCACCCCCCTGTTATAACAAGTAATTAAACATTAATAAAAAATAAATGTAAAACCACTTACCTGTACTGCGGCGACCCCGGGCTGCCCTCCTCCTCTTCCTCGCTGTCTCGCTAATCCTTGTGAAAACTGCGCATGCGGGCGCGCCCGCACATGCGCATTTCTCACAAGGAATGCGCGGGCGCGTGCGCATGCGCAGTTTTCACAAGGATTAGCGAGACGGCGAGGAAGAGGAGGAGGGCAGCCCGGGGACGCCACAGTGCAGGTAAGTGGTTTTACATTTATTTTTTATTAATGTTTAATTGCTTGTTATAATGGGGGGTGGAGGCAGGTGGCGGAGCGGAGCGGAGTTTGTTTGCAACTCCGTGGACCTCCGGGTAGCCCCGTTACGCACACTACGCCCGGGGTTAGTTAATTTACTGTCATGTAGCTAAATTATATGTGTCTGTTTTTTTGTCATATTAATCTTTGGTTTTGTTATTCACTGTAACAAATGGACATCATTAATGTCTGTATGGGACTTGATATAAAAACAATGAATAAACAAAATAATAATATATAATTTCTCATGGAGTACTAAATAGGCTGACAATTCGTTTGCTGAAGCAAGGCTTCCTTTTAAAAGAGAAAAATTAAATTCAATAATAAAACAAGAGCTATATGCTAATTCATCAATATGAAAAGGTATGGTGGTGCTTGCTTGGCATTTCCGCTCCTAATCACCTGATATGTTAGTTATATCTGAATGTCATCATGAAATTATAGCCTCTTGACAGCTCTGACCTCACAGTAGCAACATTCACGCCATGGGAAGGGTGCAGTTGGTGTACAGCATTCTTGTCAAGGACATTTGGCCTACTGTGTACAAGGATACACAGGTTAATAATTGTTCATCAACTCTGAGCTGGGAGTGCTCTACAGTACCACAAGATAAAGCACCATTAAATCACTGATGCAAGAGGCAGTGTTGTGGCTATGAGTAAGCGGGAGATTTAGAAAATTGACTGTGGAGTGAGTCAAACAGAATGGGGCTGTTAACAAAGAGCAATGGACGTTTCCTTGATTCACTGATTGATTTTTTCAGTTTTTAAACAGATGCCTTTCATGCAAAGTTCACTAAAAGAAACCACATAACACATCATACAAATACAGAAGGATGTGTAAAACATTAATGTAAAGTAATTAGGAGTTAAGGCTAAGGTTGGCGTGGGGACGGTGGGAAAAGAAATGGATTATGATTACAGTCCGGGATCAGCTGAGAGGAAGGAGACATGGTAGGGTATAATAAACCGACACTCCTTAGTTCCTACCTATAGGATTTTGTGGAGACCAATCCTGATGTGACCTGGAATAGAACGTTAGCCCCCTCCATTTGATTGGCAAACTAGGCTCCCCTGCAGATCAGCATTCAGGTGGACTCTACTACTGTTTTAGAACTTGCTTGTGCTTAACGTCTTTCTTTTTTAGATAGTAAATATGCAGTGAAACTATCTACAGGAGCAGAAAGTACTTTCAAGAGAACATTTTCATTCCAGCAGAACTAGCTTAAATATGAGGTTCTGGACATAGAACAGCTTGTGTGTGATTAGAAGGAGGGGTGCAAACGTAATTTCGATAGCAGTATACAATTCGGTATAATGTTTTTTAATATTTCTCATGTTGAGTATTTATTCTTACTTCATGCATTACATAACACAAATTAAAAATTTGATGCACAAACACAGTATTAAATGAGAGGAATAAGGTGGGGGCTCTGAATTGGCATGGCCTGAGCAGTGTAACTAATAAATAATAGAGGTAAGTAACTATGAGCATGCCCTAATAGTTATTAATGAGAATCCTATGCTTGACAAATGAACATTAACTACAATCAACACACATCACCTTTGTTTCTCATAATGTTGTAAGAATTTATGTTACTGGTTGAAGGGGGTGAAACACTGCTCAAGCAGGAACCACAATCCATGCCAGGGTGAAGTCACAAGCAACCCTAAAGTAACCTGTGCTCAAACCTTGTGTAGCATGGCACAGAGCCGTCAGGCTCAACTCAGAGGCAATGTGTAAAATATTTGTGCAGCTCTTCAAACAGTAACAAAGCAAAAACACACCACAAAAGGATCCCAAAACAGATTTGAAAAATAGAGTAGTTTTAATTAAATCCAATAAGACCAAAACAACAAAAATCAAATACGTAGAACAAGAGATATTCAATTTGAAATATTTCAGTGAAAATAGCTCCAAAAAGCACTTAGCCCCAACTGTGTATAGCTGGTCTCGTCGGACCAGGAGAAAGTCACAAGCCCAGGCTGACCGTGATGGACTGTGGGCTGGATACAGGGACCCTGTTAGGCCTGATGAACGCAGAATTTCGTAGTCCCACGTTGAGGATGTGCTGCACAGCTGAGGTAAAGCGTTGTTTCGAGGAGTGGTGAAGTTACGATGCGAGGTCCTGCACCTTCTTCAAGGATCCTGTTGACTAGGGCTTACGATGTGAAGTCCAGCATTGAGGATGCGTTGCGCAGTTGAGTTGATGCGCCGGTTCTGAATAGCTGTGAGGCTGAGCTGCGAGGACTGGCATCCTTGTCGAGGCTGCCATTGACGAGGGATTTGTGATGTGAGGGCCTACTTCAAAAAACCTTTGCACCGGCGGTGGTTCCAAAGCAGGCTGTAGGGTTGATGCAGAATCCTTCCGTCGGTAGAACCCTTGCAGCAGAGGTGATGCATCAGTTCCAAAGGAGAGGCGTCGAACAGCAAAGCCAATGCATCAAACAGTAAAGGCAATACGTTGATTAGTGAGCGCGAGACGTTGAACAGGAAAGGTGATGCGCCAAACAGCAATGGTCCTCAGATGGGTGTGCGGAGCACCTTCAGGCCCACTTCCAAGGATCCAGGACCAGGGTGGCACCACGTGGCAGGGTAGGACTCGCAGAGGGCAGAGTCCAGTTGCAGGGTACAAGGTTGTTGGAGCCTTCTGCCCCTGAAGCTCTAGTCAGGATGACAGCCAAGGAGCCCTTGGAGTCACTTTGGGGTCCTGGGATCAACAGATGCAGCTCCAGTCCTTCACACACAGACAACAGAGGAACAGGCAGAAGGTCAGCACAGCAGGGGAGCAGTCCTTCGGAGCAGCAGTCCAGCAGAGTGGCAGTCCTTTTAGCAACAGGGTGGCCACAGGTCCATAGGTGTACTCAAGAGTTGGTGTCTGAGGTCAAATTTATATCCACTTCTGCCTTTGAAGTGTGAAAAGCTTCTAGAAGTTTTCCTTTGAAGTCTCCAGGCATCCTGCCTTCCCTGTCCTGGCACCAGACTAACTACAAGTGGTATGCAGCCCTTTGTGTGGAGGCAAGACACAGTCTATTGAAGTGTAAGTAGGGCTGCACCCAGCTCTGCCCTCCCAGAATGTCAGTGATGGCCCATCCAGGCACACCTAAGTTCTGTATTTTGTGCGGCTCCTGTGTGGCTGTGTAGGAGGAATACACAAAGAACAACTGTCATCTACACTCAGTCATGTGATCCAGACAGAGAAAGGCTACAAGCACTAAATGGCAAAGTCAAGAAAATGCCAACTTTCTAAAAGAAATACAAAAAGATGATGGACGGAATGCTGAACATTGTCAAACATTCACCCCCAGTCACACATCTGAGTTAAATCCATCATTTTTTGCTCACCATGCCGCACCAGTTTGGACCCAGCCATATGCAAATCAGTCTTGACCCGGCTCCCCATGGGAACAATCAGCCTGAATTGCCAAGCAAGGTCCTCCCTGGACTAGAAACAAGCATCTTGGGACTGGTTTCAGGGTATCACCCCTCATCAGCCAGGCCAGCTTTAATCCAGAGGCACAGTGAGCATGGGACCCACGTCTGGGCATACCCTTCCCACTTAGGGCAATTATAGCAATACAAAAAGATGATGGACGGAATGCTGAACATTGTCAAACATTCACCCCTGTCACAGATCTGGGTTAAATCCATTGTTTTTTTTCTCACCATGCCACCCCAGTTTGGACCCAGCCATATGCAAGTCAGTCTTGACTTGCTCCCCTTGGAAACAGTTCTGCACGTACTGCTAAGCCAGGTCCTCCCTGGACTGGAAACAAGCATCCTGCGACCGGTTTCGGCATTTTAAAAATTGTAGTTTAAAATTCGATTTCACCATGAGAGAGGATTTTTCATACAATTTCAAAGATACCAAAGATGAACTGGATACCTGTACCCATTTGGAAATTACAGCTATGTAATAAGGTAACTCTAATGTTAACCTATAGGAAAAGTAGGCCTTGCAGTAGGGAAGTAACACATTTAGGAGTTTTTCACTACCAGGACATGTAAAACTTAAAATTACATATCCTACTTTTTAAATACACTGCACCCTGCCATTTGGGCTGTCCAGGGCCCACTCTAGGGGTGACCTATTTGTCTTAAAAATAAATGTGTCGGCCTGGGAGAAGGTTGGCAGTTGGAAAGTACACACACAGGTTGCAACGGCAGGCCTGAGACATATTTAAAGGGCTACCTAATTGGATGGCACAATAAATGCTGCAGACCCACTAGTAGCATTTAATTTACAGGCCCTTGGTAAATGTAGTATGACTTTACTAGGGACTTATAAGTAAATTAAATTAAATATGCCAATTGGGGATAAGCCAGTGTAACCACGTTTTGAGGAGTGAGCACATGCACTTTGTGCACTTTACCACTGCTAACCAGTACTAGAGTCCTCAGGCCAGCAAAAACAAGACCAGCAAAAATGGAGGAGTACGGCAAAATGTTTGGGGGAAAACCATCCTAAGACTGACAGGTCTAACAATTGCCATATGCAGAAAAATCTTCTATATTAAATATCATGCCCTAAAGATCATCATATACATTTCATTAACTGCAGATTTTCTATTATTAACTTCAATGGGGTGATATTTTTGTCAGACTTTATTCTCACAGTTATAACCTGGTACCACACCCATCACACAATTTCCCCAGGTTATATGCAATAAAACACTCAACAAGGTAAATAAGTAAGTGTCACTTTGTCAGCTTGCTGTTTCTACCCTTTGAGAGTCAAGTTTACCAAGGGGTTAACTTATTTCAATGGAATAAAATTGATGACTGTGGGACACTAGTGATATGGAACCGGTTTCAGGGTATCACCCCTCATCAGCCAGGCTAGCTTGAATCTAGTGGCACAGCGAGCAAGGGACCCACGTCTGGGCTTACCCTTGGCCACTTAGGGCGAACATAGCAAACACACAAGATGGTGGACCGAGTGCTGAACCTTTTCAACCACTCATCCCCAGTCAAAAAATATGGGTTTAATCCATTGTTCTTTTGCTCACTATGCCACCCCAGTTTGGGCCCTGACAATTGCAAATCAGTCTTGACCCTGCTCCTCATGGGAACATCCAGCCCGAACTGTCAGGCCAGGTCCTCCCTGACCAGAAACTAGCATCCTGGGACCGGTTTCGGATTACCACCCCTCATCAGCCAGGCTAGCTTGAATCCAGTGGCACAGCGAGCAAGGGGCCCAGGTCTGGGCATACCCTTGGTCACTTAGGGCAAACATAGCAAACACAACAAGATGATGGAAGGAGTGCTGAAACTTTTCAACTACTCACTCCCAGTCAAGAGATCTGAGTTTAATCCATCTTTCTTTTGCTCACTATGCCACCCCAGTTTGGACCCAGTCATATGTAAATCAGTCCTGACCCTGCTTCTCATGGGAACAGTCCAACCTGATCTGCCAGGTCAGGTCCTCCCTGACCAGAAACTAGCATCCTGGGACCGGTTTTGGATTACCACCCCATATCAGCCAGGCTAGCTTGAATCCAGTGGCACAGCGAGCAAGGGACCCAGGTCTGCCCATACCCTTGGTCACTTAGGGCAAACATAGCAAACACAACAAGATGATGGAAGGAGTGCTGAAACTTTTCAACTACTCACTCCCAGTCAAGAGATCTGGGTTTAATCCATCGTTCTTTTGCTCATTATGCTACCCCAGTTTGGACCCAGCCATATGCAAATCAGTCTTTACCCTGCTCCTCATGGGAACAGTCCAGCCCGAACTGCCAGGCCAGGTCCTCCCTGGACCGGAAACAAGCATCCTGGGACCGGTTTCAGGGTATCATCCCTCATCAGCCAGGCTAGCTTGAATCCAGTGGCACAGTGAGCAAGGGACCAATGTCTGGGCAGAGCCTTTGCCACTTGTTTGATTGATTCAGCATTCCGTCCATCATTTGTTATTGCAGCACTTTTTGCCCTAAGTGGGATGGGTATGCCCAGGCGTGGGTCCCTTGCTCGCTGTGCCACTGGATTCAAGCTAGCCTGGCTGATGAGGGGTGATACCAACATTATTTAACCAGGATCAAACACTGAGTAGAAGAACCAAGACAGCAACGCAAAACTGCTTTGTGTTCAACACTAGGGGAATTCCACTCTTCTAAAGACCAAGACCACATTTTATCACCAGCATTTTTTGGTAAAGCTAGTATTAGATGTGAAGTCTATCGGACCACATCTTTACATGATGGTGATGCTGCATATTCACTCCAGGGAGTTGCCCACCTCCAATCAAGTTTTTTTTAAAGAATATAACTATTGCGCGGTGTGTCCTCTGGCAGTAGGTGGATATATGCATGTTTCCAGTCCAGGGACAACCTGCTTGTTTCCGGTGCATGGAGGACCTGGCCCGGCCTGGCAGTTCAGGCTGGGCTGTTCCCATAATGAGGAGTGTCAAGACTGATTTGCATATGGCTGGGTCCAAATGGGGTGGTATGGTGAGCAAAATAACAATGGATTATACCCAGATCTCCTGACTGGGGTTGATTGGTTGAAAAGTTTCAGCATTCCGTCCATCATCTTTTGTTTGCTATGTTCGCCTTAAGTGGCCAAGGGTATGCCCAGACATGGGTCCCTTGCTCGCTGTGCCACTGGATTCAAGCTAGCCTGGCTGATGAGAGGTGATACCCTGAAACCGGTCCCAGGATGCTTGTTTCAGGTCCAGGGAGGACCTGGCCTGGCAGTTTAGCTGGACTGTTCCGATGAGGAGCAGGGTCAAGACTGTTTGGATATGGCTGGGTCCAAACTGGGGTGGCATAGTGAGCAAAAGAATGATAGATTAAACCCAGATCTCTTGACTGGGGGTGAGTGGTTGAAAACTTTCAGCACTCCATCCATTATCTTGTTGTGTTTGCTATGTTCACCCTAAGTGGCCAAGAGTATGCCCAGACGTTGATCCCTTGCTCGCTGTGCCACTGGATTCAAGCTAGCCTGGCTAATGAGGGGTGATACCCCGTAACCGGTCCCAGGATGCTTGTTTCCAGCCAAGCGAGGACCTGGCATGGTAGTTCGGGCTGGACTGTTACCATGAGGAGCAGGGTCAAGACTGATTTGCATATGACTGAGTCCAACTGGAGTGGCATAGTAAGCAAAACAATGATGGATTAAACCCAGATCTCTTGACTGGGGGTGAGTAGTTGAGAAGTTTCAGCACTCCGTCATCTTGTTGTGTTTGCTAAGGTGGCCAGTGAAACATCAGGTGATTCGTTTCTCTAAGACCTTTGCCGGATATGGTATGAGGGAGTTGGGTCTGTAGTTGGAATAAGTGGCTGGGTCAGCCCGTGGTTTCTTGAGCACAGTCATGATGGTGGCATGTTTCCAGGTGTACATCACAGCAGCTTTTCGTATTTTCATAGTAAAGTTCATTGTAGATATTCGATTTCTCTTGAATATGGCTGCTAAAAAATGCTAATGGCACAATTGTAGTATTGCAGGTTGAGCTTTTCAAGTGTGATGATGCAAAGTGATGTGGGTGTGAAATCTGATTTTCTAGGCTGGCAAAGACAAAGGTAGCCAACATTGCAACAAGGTGTATTTGTTTTCATTCTGTAACTTAATATGATTTCTGGTCTTTGTCCTATTCAGTGACTCATTCAGCTTATTTTAATTAGCTAAGGGCTTCACTTAATTGGACTTTCAACCCGATTATGGGTTGGTCCTAGTTAAGTCCAGAGATATGAGGTGGACCCAATTAATGATTCTGGTTAAATTCTGCGCACATGGCATTTTACCATAAAAATATGAATCATGGACCACATATCAGGGCACAGACTGAGGCTGAAGGGCAATGAGCTCATGAAAATGGTTGCTAGCGATGCAGAGCTTAGAAAACTCCTTGTGGAACATCAGTTTAACAAATTTTGTCTTGTGTTTCGGCTGCAGTATAAATCTGGAGGTAAAGTTGTCCTAAGTGGGTTTTTACTTCAAGCTGATTCACTCTTTCAGAGAAAGTTGATTGGCCACCAAAGCCTGAATATTACACTGTACGCAATTTTGTAAAATAGCTAGAATTTAACATATGCCCAGATGTAGAGAATGAAGGTAATGCTATCCAAAAACAAGCTCTACATCACAGTATGTTTACGCCATCAGCAGTGGTCCCCCCCATTAGAGCAGAGGAGTGTAGCCCCCCTGCTGACAGTACAGCAAAAATGAAAAATAAAACGGTAATAAAATGAATTACCGTTTTATTTTTCATTGCTCCCAGCCCGAGCAGTGTTTGGGGGCGGGCTGCTGCTGATGCGCAGTAGGGGAGTGGTGCTCACTCCACCAGTGAGCATGACGGCCGGCCTGACTTGCGCAGTGTAAACCTCTCCACATAGCTGTCTCAGACAGCTGGGTGGAGAGCAGGCACAGGCCCCCTGTGCCTGCTGGAGCATGGAGGCAGCCGGCTCCAGCCAATCCTGGCCAGGACCGGACTGGCCATAGCAGGCACCAGGCGTTTCCCCGGTAGGCCGCTAGGGTGGGGGCCGGTTTTGGGGCCCCATTTTTGTTACCAGGGGTCGGCAATATCGGCCCCCTGTAACAAAATCAGCCGAAACCGGCCCTCGCAAACTGCTCGGCTGCACTCCCCCTCACCCCAGGGGGGGCCGGCTGAGCAGTTTGCCAGGGCCGGTTTCTGTTCCCAGTCCGGCCCTCATCCTGGCTCTGCTGTCATGCTGCTCATCTGCAGCATGAGAGCAGCATCATCATTTTCAGGAGAAGGTTGCCTGAGGCTCCATGAGGTGCCTTCGAGCTGACTCCAGAAAGAAGAAAATGCAGAGGGAAATGCGGGTAAGTAAATTTTTTATAACTATCTCTTTGCCCCCCACTGGGTTTGTCTGTCTCCCCCCTCAGCCCCACCCCCCACTAGTGTTGAGTGTCGTGGCCTGTCACTGTTGGCCGTGTTTAATGCTCTTTTATCTATAATTAACTGTTTTAAACTAAACCACAGTAAACAGGAAGTAAACAGGGTTCTTCATTCTGTTGGTAACAGGAGCACAAACCTAACAAAATACATGCGAACGTTGATCAAGTCATTCACCTGGGCTGTGGTCGTCAGTCTCTTTCCTGTTGTCGGTTCCCAACAACTAGTCAAGCAAAGCAGTTGTTTGAAGCAAAACAAATATGACGTCAAGAAAGCACATATACGTTTTTTTGTTTAAGTAAGTATCAAGCCCCCTGGCACCGCAGAAGAAAAGTCATTTCACACTCAATTTAGCAATGCACTTTCACTCTCTGCAAGAAAATCTCAATATACCAATGTATACATTTATTGCTTCTCTATTTCTAGACGGTAGTGTTACATTGATTCAACACAACAAACACTTATGAGCTTTTTTTATTTTATAAAATTGATGTTTTCATTGTAAGTACAATGTATCCCTCCCAAAAATATCCATTTTGGGGATTCACCGGCTGCCAAGAAGGGCTTTTTGACCTCCTGGGACCTCATTTGCCACAGGGGACTTTATACCCCAACATCAGAGTCGCTAGGAGGTGCAGCTGCAGAGAGTGGCTGCAAAGGGGTGGGGCCAGCCACACATTGAAAAGCGCTCCTTGCCTTCCCACAGCGCGGGACTCACCAGCTGCCAAGACGGGCTTTTCGACCTCCTGGGACCCCAATTTGCCACAGGGAACTTCATCCCCCAACATCAGAAGTGCCAGGAGGCACGGCTGCAGAGTGTGGCTGAGAAGGGGGCATGGCCAGCCACACGCTGAAAAGTGCTCCCTGTCCTTCCCGCAGCACAGGCCACACGTGGGCCAATGGCGGGCCCATCCATTTCCCGTCAGAGCCTAGAGAAGGCTGGGCTGGGCCACCTCTCTAACGCCTCTCCTAGCCCAAGTTACTGCTGTTTGTTGTTTGTTGTCCATTGTCCAGTTCCTCTGCTTGCTACATACAATGTATATCTGCGGTTGAAAAGCAGCTTGTGAGGATCTGCCCTTCATCGGCTCTGTGCGTAAGCCTTCTCTGGCCAATGTGGAACTGTTGTTGTGTTGGACTTGGCCCTTTTTGCAGGGTCATCCCTGAACTTTTTGCCTTCCTCCTAGCCTTTTTTCTGACATGGTGTTGGTGTTTTTAGGACTCTGGGCACTTTAGCACTGCTGTCCAGTGTAAAGTGCGTGTGCTCTCTGTGGTGAACATGGTAAGATTGGTCTACACCTGTTTGGCGTATTTAATTTACCTGCCAGTCTCTTGTAAAGTGGTATCTCAGATACCCAGGGCCAGTAAATTAAATGCTACTGGTGGGCTTGCAGCGCTGATTGCGCCACCCACCAAAGTAGCCTTTCAAACCTGTTTCAGGCCTCTGCCATTGCAGGACCTGTGCACGCAGTGTTACTGCCGCTATGACGTGACACCTAAAGTGTGTGCCACGTCTGTGACCCCCCTGTTACTGCATGTCAGTCACCCCTAAGGTAGGCCCTAGCTAGCCCTATGGGCAGGGTGCATTGTAGGTAAAAGGTAGGACATGTACCGTAAGTGTGTGACATGTCCTGGTAGTGACAAACAGCCATTTTGGTTTCTCAATGCTGTGAGGCTGCCCTCTCATAGAAATGCATTGGGGATTCCCTGATAAGTGTTTCAGTGGTAATTCCTGATATGAGAGGAGCAGCGTGGTCAGGTTTGGTATGGTTGGTATGGTTGGAATAGTAATAATAAATGCTGCGCAATGGTGTGCACAGATTTATTATCACTATTTTAGAAATGCCACTTTTAGAAGTTGGCATTTCTGTGTGCTATGTGCCTGCCTGATGTGTATTGCATGTCTGGCTCTGGAGTGACAGGGGCTGGTGAGGTGTGTGTGGCTCCAGGGAGGGCAGGGTGAGTCAGCACTAGGCTGAATAGGGGACTTGCATTTGGAGTAGTGGGAGGAGTAGTCCCCTGACCCTGAATAGGTCTGTGCCTGCCTAGGTGAATGCTGGCTCCGCCCCCCTGTGGTGTGTCTGAGGACCGAGCCCCCATCTGACAAAGGAGGGTGTGAGCACTGTACACAGAGTGCTTCAACACCTCCCAAAAGCAGTTGAGACTGGTTCCCGAGCCCTGTGCCAGGGCAGAACAAAGAAGAAATGTACTATAAGTACTGGGGCTTGACCCCATGTGAGTGTGCTGCTTTTGGTGCTTGTACCGGTTCTGGGGCGAAGGACTGCTGGGCAACAGGAGGAACCGCCGTGGGACCCAGCTGCTGCTTCCTGGGGGTCCCAACGTGCTGGCCTGCCTGTGCCCAGCTCTGCCCCTGATGATTTTGGACTTAGCGCCTCGTGAGCGCTACACTTCTTTTTCCCAGGACAGGGAGAGTGCTGGGGCTTCGCAGCACTGAGCTGCACATCGTTCAGAGGGAATCTCCGGCGTAGGGATTCCCCCGTGCTGCTGGTGATGGAGCGAGAGCCCACCCAGCATTGCCGTGGTCCAGAAGTTCAGCGGGAGCCTGCCCCGCTTTGTGGGTATTTTCGCGACAGAGCGGGAGCCCACCCCGCCCTGCCGATGCATGGTGAAGCGGGAGCCCACCCCGCATTTGTGTGTATTTGACAGCCGGAGCCCACCCCGCATTTGCCGGAGAAGAGGAACCGCCATGGCGCGACCCGGAAGCCAGGCGTCTGCTGCCTGACTCTGGGCGGGGCCAACAGAAGGAGGCTGCCGAGGCCGCCAATTGCAGCGCGGCCGGAGGAGAAGTCCCTGCGTGTCCCAGAAGAGTCGGGAGCCTGGCAGGCTCCATCTCCGCCCCCCCCCTCGTGGAAAAGAGAGAGAGGCGGGTCCCGAGAAGCCCCCGGAGAGGGGCCGGTCGAGGCACATTGTCGGTGCCTGTCCTGCCTTCAACCCGAGACCGACGAGGACCCTAAAGAGGAGCCCCGGTGAGTGGGGCAGAGCAGAGAAGCGGTGGTGCTGCCTGAGGCACCGTGGTGTCTGTGCCGATTTCCTTTTGGGGCCATTCTTGTTCCCTGAGTCCCAGGGTGGGACTTAAGAGGCACAGAGAGTGCCAGGGCAAAAGTCCATTTTGGCTGCATGGTTGGTGCCGATTGAGAGCACCGGAAGGGCCCCAATGAAGGGGGCCCCCCTAGGCACGGTTGGTACCTGATGCTTTCCCAGCTGCACCGCGAGAGTGCGGGCAGCTGCAACGGAGGGGGGTCAATTCTTTTAGTAATGAGGAGGGAGAGTGAAAGGCACCCCTGGGCCCCCAGTGCATGACGCACATTTCTTTTGCTGCAAGTGGCAGCTTAACGCCCTGACATTTGGGACAAAGGGCATTTGAGCCCCACAGAGGGCCAGTTGGCCTGGGGTCAGTTTGGGGTACCTGTGTGTACCGGTAGGGCGCATGGCCCTAAGGGAAGGCATAATGAAGTTAGGCCAAAAGTGATGTATGCACCTGGGGAGTGTCACTAAGGTGCACTCCTAATTGTGATTATGTGTTTATGCTGATGATGCTGATGATGATGATGCCTAGTGCAAATGTGATATAATGCTGAGGTCATTATTGTACCAGTAGTTACTGGTTGTGTTTTACATTTGCTACTGCTCGTGCCAAGCTACCAAGGGGGTGAGCAGGGGTTATCTTCAGCATGTAACTCCCTTGCCTGACTAGAGTGGTGGTTTCTGCCTGGCTTAGGCGCAAGCCCTAGCCAACCAGAAATCCCATTTCTAACATGTTGCTATTACTTCCCAGTTTGTATCTTGATTTCTGGGTTCCTTGCATTGAACTATGGGGAAAAGAAAGACCACAAGGGGGTGCTAAATGCAGCAAAAATAAAGAAATCTAACAAAATTGTGTCCTAGATAGAAGAGACAACCTACTGATTGAATGTGAGTAGATTTTAGTTCCCTCCCCGACCACCTCTCACTCAGTTGTCTCCAGTTCCCCCACCACCAGCACCCCTTGCAGACAGATGAGAATCCCCGGAATATTTACGAGATCCAGCAAATGGGGCCAGGATTCTATTTCTAGCCCCCAAACAGTTTCAACTCCAACACGCTTATCTGTAGCGCCAACTTTAGCTTCACCTTCATCTGTGGATGTCTTACCCTGCAACAATCGCTTTGCCATTTTATGTGAGCCATTAGGTAGGCAGATCAGTGCTCCTGCCCCCGATAATAATAATCATTCTAAGCATCTAGTTGATAAATTCTCTCAGTATAGTGACCCTATTCCTCTCTCATCCACTTGTGTGGCCAATGTGGCGCACAGAACTCCCTTCAAGGAGCTCCTGGATAAGTTCTTGGAGATCTCTATGAAGAAATTTAGGGCCACCCTAAGGCTTGCACCTTTAGTGGCCCGCCTTGACATGTTGGAAGGGAAATTGGAGGCTCTAAAGGCTTCATTAATCTCTTATGTAGGGAAGGGTCTTCCATCTACCTCAGGGCCCCATGACCCACTAATGAACCCAGTTCAAGTCAAAGGAACTTAGGAAAGGCCTAAGCAAATCCTGGAATGTACTTACAACTGACACTGATCTAGCCTCACATATTGATGACAATCCTCAGATTACCTTTAGGCAAGATAAATCCCCGAAGGACATTATCTGTAGAACACTTACAACTTCAGAGCATAGGAGGACCAATATCCAAGGGTTTTATACTTCTGGTAGATGTAAAGCGTGCAAATATAGTTACAACTGTAAGGAGGTGAAACTGGCGCAAGACCTTAATCCCTTCAAAATAATAAAACATGTAACATATACCACTGACCATGTGATATACACCCTGAGGTGCCCCTGTGAAAAGTAATATATAGGGAGTACAATACATAAGGCGAAAAAAATTATTTTGGAACACCTTAGAGCCATCAAGAACGACGACAAACAATACCCCATAGCAAGACACTTTAAATCACAACACAATCAGAATAGTAATCTGCTATCCTTTGTGTACTTGACACAATTCCTATCAGGGAAAGAGGTGGAGATCAAGTTCAGGAACTCAGGCGCCTTGAATCCAGAATCATAATAAAATTTAACACCCTGCACCCTGCACTCTAGAGGTCATGATATGGATGAGGAATTAGCAATGCACTTAGGGTAAACCGACAAGCATGATAAAACTCCTAGATTTTAATATTTTTATCCTCAGTACTGTATGTAAACATTTGTTGTTTGCAGAATTAAGTAACGTGATTTTCTTTAAGAAGTGATTTGTATTTATTCATACACTTTTATGTGTTTCTTTCAGATTTTCCTCTGTTTTTCGGAGACAAGTGGAAGGCAAAAGAGCAAATGATATCTAACAGCACAACATTAAGGCCACGGCGAAAATAATTTACCACATATGCACTGTGTATGGTAGCGAGATCCACATTATAAGATATTGAGAGCCCACTCTGGCATAATTGTTTTGAAATTTTGACTATATGCAAAACCATAACGAGCTATGCTCGTGTTCAAACAGTGCCCACTTGGGCGGAATTGCATTTTCTAACTGGATCTTTTTCAATAGCGAATCCTCGTTTTATTGTAACAAGCAAGCTTGTGTCATGTGCTTTAACTACTAGCCATGAGGATCGATGGTATTAATAGTTACCCGAAGGTGACACTTGTTGCATGAATCTAAGGTTCTGTTCTCTGTTGTATAAAGTTTTTAGTTATGTTCAAAACTTTAATGAGAACGAATGACGTAAGAATGAATTTCGGAGTGGCCATATGTTTATACAAGTTTGTTGTGCCTTTGGCAGCAAAATTAAATTTAAACAGAACTGTCCCCACTTGTGATCATAATGAATTGCATGAACACGATATGATTTTGGCATTTGTATAACGCATTAATGGTTTCTTGTAAAAAGATTTTGTGAAAGTCTGTTTTCTATGTATATTACTAGCTGGGGGTCACGTGGTGTGTTATTTAAATGACAAAATTGTGTGCTACAAAAATACTTGTGAACAAGGAGCCTAGTGCTCCGAAACGCGTAGAGTTGTCCTTCCCAGAATAAATCATGCTTGGAAAGCAATTTGGGCCGCTGTGTGTTCGTGTTCAGAGAAACTGGTGACACATTGGATTAATAGGGGTTCGCTACCCCACCGCGGAAAGCCGTTGGTAAGAGGCTCGGGTTGGAGCGAAACTTACTGCTGGAATATATATATACATATATATATATGTATATATACCCCCTTGATAAAGACTGTTTCCCATTGGAAATGCCGGTTACTCTACCTGGGACACTATTATGTTGGTGAGTCCAGTTTAAACCAGACAACTGAAATGAGAATCGGCTTGTCATTGAGACAGTAGTAATCATTACAGTTGTTTTATACATTTCAAATTTACATTGCATTATACTTATTTATAATTTGATATACAAGAAAAGAAAATGATCTACCCAAAATTGCACAATATTTGGTTAAGTATTGAAGCCAGGATTTGAACCCAGGTCACCGGTATGGAAAGCAGATAGTAAGCCTGCGGGCTAAAGTGGTTTGCTTCAAAGACTGGAACACTTTGTCTTCACAGAAGATTAGTCACACTCACACGTGACCATTATTGACAGATGTATATGTTGCATGCGCTTGTCTTATTGGTAAGTTATTTAGACAATGTTTTGGTTTTATAACAATTGTTGTGTTCCATCGTGCAGTCAAAGTCTTTACATCACATCTAAACAAAATTGCCTGAATGTGTGCAGCTGTTGATCTAAGGCAATCCATCTTCCCTTTGAAATCTTGCACCCTCCCCTTCACTCACACTTCACACATTCAACAGTACACTCAGTGTAGCCAGATGTTTGGCAGCAATTTCTTTGCAGCTGTACAAATGCCACCCAGACAAGATGAGATCATACATTACACGGTTATTAAGTGAGTATGAAGGGGAATGCATCATCAAATGCACAGACAGGTTTACTGTTTATGGTACTGCTCCTCAGAGTAAGCAGATGCTGTTGGACAAAAAATATTGCCCACAATCATCAGGCGCATGATAGCCTAATGCCATCATGTTGCTGTTTTAAAAATGTGGTTTATGGTTTTGTGAAGTTTCATAACACACTGAATAAGACTTAGACCTCAGTCGGTACTCACTTTATCCACAATCCTGGCAGCAACAACAAGTGCCCCCAAATTTTGCACTACTTTCTTCACTTTAACAACCCAACAATGGAGCGATTTTCTTTTAAGGGAGGGAGCAGTTGGGCTAACACAATCCCCACAAGCCACAATTTCCCATAGCCTATACAGTAAGGCACACCCTTTTTTGTGTTCAGGATATACAAAGTTGATATTTTGGATACTTGGAGGGTTATATTCCATATAGGTACCCCAATATAGGCCAGGGTAACATCCCAACCTTTCACCTATATTCGTCCCTACACTACATACATAACAGGCTGCTAGGACTGATCCTTTACCTAGTTACAGTACTGCTTACAGAACATGGGGTTTTCCCTGAACAATAGCCTTATACATTATGCATGAGGATCCTTGGATTCTTGGAAACTCAGCAGGACTACCATCTCCTGCATAATAACTATGTACAAGGTTCATTCCCGACGTCATCCTAAGTCCGACAGTGGCACAGCAAGGTAGAACCCCTGGGGATACCTTCGGGTATATAAACATCACATCTTGCTGAGATAGGGAGAGGAGATCATGACTTCCATGCCGACACACTGACGCGAGACGCTGAGGTTCCTGCATGCAGATTCTCCAGCTCGCAGTGGTCAGAACATCCCTTGCGTGGTGTCCAACTCGAGACCAAGACAGGGTCCCACAGTCTCTCACTTCAGGTAATGGGGTTGACTTTATCCTAGAGGGATTCTTGGCTTAACACCTACACACATGCTAGGTACACTTAGGTACATCTAGTTAGAAATACATTGTAGGAGTACGCATTTTATTGTCATGTATTTTATATACTTGCCTATGTTCATGAATATAGCAGAATGGTAGAAATCTACCATCCTTTCACCTTGGTGCTTCGAATCATTTATATCTGTTTCTGTCTAGTGGTTGTTTCAGCACACCTATTTTACACTAGAATAACGACTGTTCAATAAATGTTTATTGAAAAACGTCCATACTGTTTATTCTGTGTATCTCTCTGAGACTAAGTGAGCATGAGTGACTGAGCAAAAAGTATTACGCTGTTTCCACGGGATCAAGGTTGTCATGCTCGATAGTTGCCAAGAACTATTCTCTCCTTGGTAAGAGGAGTTTCTAGTGGCACTGTGAGCTAGCTGGTATACTGGCCAACATACTCGGTGGGGGTGTCTAGAATCAGTCTTACACCAATCCTACAGTGTATGTTGTCTAAACGCGCAGATCCTATATAGGTTTATAGGAACTACACGACAGGAGTAAGGGGGAATTCTGTATTACACCCAGACAGACATAGCAGACCAGTGAGGAGTTAAAGCCAAACACCTTTCTGTACCTTGACCAGCAGAGTTGGAATGAAACCTAGATATGAAATACTTGAATCATAGCAGCTCTCGATGTTGTTAGTTTTCACCTATGCAGAGCATGTGCTGTCCCTTTGAGACCTTTTGTTTTCAATCAGTGGGCTTAGAAACTGCCCATTGCTTACCATTGGTTGTCTTCACTATCACTCTGATTTGCTTGCTTTTTAGTGGTCACCTGCCATAGGCTTACTTACTCTTTGGGTATTTGTCCCTTGACTGGAGCATGGTCGCATTGCTTTTTTCCTTTCACTGCTCATTATTTTAGGTACTACTTTTTTCCTTGAACTTAATCACTCCACCAGAGTGCATCTTTTTCAGCTGGCTCCCTTGTGTACTTCTCCCCTCTCTGAGTTCCAGCCCCAGCCAATCTGCTTACTCCAATCCACACGCCCTCCCTCCTTCTGTTGTCCATGTTGGTTTGCCCCCAACTTCCCTCCCACCATTTGCTTGCTGCCCGTTTTAGTTTGCTTCCAATTATCTGTCCCTCCTGCCCTTGTCTGTATTGGCTTGCTCACACCCTTTCTCCCTCCATTCATTGTTTATATTGGCTTACCACCACCCTGTCTCCCTCCGTTGTGCTGGGCTCACCATATCACTTTTTTAACTTTCAGTAGTGCTGCTGTAGAACATGGCTAAAAAACACTGACAAAGTCAATACCTCTTGTTGGCAAGACCTATGGGCTTTGCCAATGGTTGTTTTAGTTAGTGGCAGATAGGTTATGAGGGAGTTTTGCCCAGCTGTCTTGCTATATGCACCTGCAAAAACTATTTTGACCAGCTATGCATTTTTAGATTAAAAAACACCAATCAAATAACCAGATCCTTAATACTAATTAATTGTGTATTCTAACGAGTAGATAAAGTTAAAGGCATTTACATCATTTTGGTAAGAGTTGTTTCACAGGGAGCTCTATGTGGTTTCAAAATTGGGAAATTATTGCAAACTCTTTTGGTATATTTCAATACACAATATTTTCCAAATCAAAATTGTCTCTCACGAGTACATCGATATGTCTCCCTTTACCCCACTCTATGTTGCTTTGCTTCCCTGGCAAAGCCACATAGTATCTCCAGTGAAGAGTTTTTATCAAGTCTAGCATTAAATCATCTTTGGTGGTTTTGCTTGTGCAGCAAAGCAAATCTCAAAATTGTATGTGTGAAGTGAAAAAATACAAAGATAAAACAATGCAGATAAAGAACATAAAGCCCCAAACCAAATTTAATTGTAAAAACATATTTGTAATGTCCCAGAAATACTTACAAACGGAAAAGATATTCAATATTCCAGTCAATCGTTGTACATTCTTATTTAGAAAACAAGGTGGAGTAAAAATGTGTTTCAATGGGAAGAATCAGAAAGCATTTCTGAGAGAGGCTTCAGGACCTCAGGTATGCTGAGAAGAGCCCTTGGTGAGATTTAGATACCTAGGGGCAGATTTACAAGAAAGTGATGCGTCACTTTCCCTGCGCCACCCTTAGAAACCCTTGCGCCACCATAGATGTGCCGTATTTACAATACGGTGCACTATGGCGCAAGGATTGACAGATGCGTCAGACATTCTGACGCATCTGTTGGCGGAAAAGTCACGCATTGCTGGAGTCATGTCGCAAGCACGACGCAACTTCAGCAATGCGTGTTGAGGCCTATTCCCACTACACTGCGTCACTACTTACGCCTGCTTCAAGCAAGGTTTTGACGCAGTGGCGTCCTCAAAGTGGCGCAGTGAAATCTTGTAAATTTCACTGCGTCACTTTTACGAGGCCTTCCTGCGTGGGAACGCCCACCCTGCATACATTATACCTGACGCAGCTATAATGTGACGCAGGGCTTTACAACGTGACGCATCTCCCTAAATGCGTCACGTTGTAAATAGGCCGCATTTTTTGCGCCGCCATTGCGTCAAAAAAAGTGACACAATGGCGGCACAAGAAGGCGCAAGGGGCTTGTAAATCTGCCCCCTAGTGAGTAAATACAGAGCAGGCCCTTCTAATGCCGACGAGCTTTGCATACCATGTAGATCATCCCTTGTCTGGTTCTTTGTTTTCCGATTTATGGCAGCTGAATCCAAGTCAATGTGTAATGCCAGAGGGCACAGCCTAGGAAGACATGCTTGAAGCTGAATACCTTTAGAATAGTGTCGATAATGAAGACATGAGTTACGGTGAACACATTTCCCCTGCATGACATAGGACTAGCAAGGGGCACGACACATATTCCAGAGGTTTGAGGTTGTTTGCATGTCTAACAAAGCCATGCCTGTTTGGGAAAGGAGAGCTGGGTTCACTCTGGGAATGTGAAACTTGCAAAAATGTTCTTTTTTTTCCTAAATAAGAAGCGTGTTCCACATTCTTGAATAACAACAGTAATGCTTTTAAGACAATTTATGATGTTGCTTACTTCATGCCTAGATCCTTAAACCCCTCAACGTACAGAAAGGTGTAGAGGTATCCTTAAAACTGGCAGTTTCACAAAATCGTCCCAGTAGCTCACAAATTAAATGACAAATTTCAAACGCATCAGCTGTCTCTCTCTGCAAGCTTCTCAGCAGGCAAAAGAGACTGTCGGCAACAGACTAATAGGGTCTTTAGAATCTTTTCGGTGGTCCACGAGCCCAGACGTTCTGGCCTCTGCCTCCACAGCAGATCGCCGCCCCTCATATTTTGAGATCCCCACGTTGCTGGCGAGGATCTCACTGGCTTTAGAAAAACTGCAGTCGAGGTGTTAAAGCTATTTATTTTTCAAAACAAACTTAAAAGTCTGGAGTTTTTTTTTTTTTTTTTAAAAAGAGATGTTGTGTACTCAGATCAGGGAAAAAAAATGTCCACACTCAAATATCGCAGAAAAATGCGGTTAGAGGCAATTTCTGATGTGAGTACCAAGTAGGCCTCCATGGTTTAGATTAATACTAAAAGCATTTCCGACATCTTCAAACACCATTACCCTGAGCCTCCATAAAATCCGCTGGAAGATCTCAACTTTATCAGGCACTTCATACAACCTATCACAACAACAGAATAACTGACTGGAAGAGGAAAGTGTTCCAATCCCATGATTTGTATTCCTGCTTTCTCGTTAGATGTCTGAGCTAAATTATTCACCGTGGGCCTGATTCACAAAGGGAAACTTACACTTTGTGTAAGTTTAGGATTGTTTGCTATTCATAAAGGTATTTTACTAGCAGTATTTTTACGACTGCAGAGTCTTTGCATATGCAAAGATATGACTGTCCTATCTTTTTATGTATGGCGACTCCCCAGGAGCACTTTAGAATGCGTACCTCTGATCTTAAGTTGCACATTTTTGAAATCCAGAGCAATTAGGCTTACCTTGGAATTTGTCTTCATGACACTTTAGAGCAATGCATGATAACCGGGCTTTACTTCTTTTTACATTTATGAAAAGCCTCAGAATCTTCAGCAGCACCAGTATTGGATCCCACTATTTGCTACCTCAGGGCAAAAAATGATGCTGATTGTCTGGCTCAACTCAAACCATGAAGCTAATCTTACATAAAGGAACATTTTCAGATAATGTAACAGCATTTTGGTTCATATTGGTCAGCTGGTTTTGGTTCTCCTAACTCTACCTCTTTGCACTGAGGTGGGATAGACAAGGTCCTATGTGTTCCAGTGGAGCACTTGATGGGCAGGTAGGTTGCAAGGTGCATTGCAGGTGTTGGTTTTCGCTGTACGTTTGGCATTTCTGTTTCCCGGTGTGTGTGTGTATGAGAGAAGTTGCACTGAGAAAGACACTTACTCACACAGACACATACATTGTCATACACACAAGCACATCACTGTACATAGGTACACATACACACACACACTCGTGCACAAACACACACACACATGGCCTGTCCCGCGACAGCAATCAGCTAAACCAGCTTTGAAGTCTCTCCACTGGCTTCCTGTCCAGGAGAGAATTTCTTTCAAGGCCTTGTGCATAGCCCACAAGCTGATTAGAGGGAAAGGACCAGCAATTATATCCCCCATGGTTCAGCCCTATCAAGCTAACAGGCGTCTGCGTTCAGATGAGCTCCACCTGGCCGTGGTCCCTAGAATCAAGAGGGCAAGAAGTGGGGGTCGGCTTTTTTCTTACAACGTCTCCAGGCTCTGGAACTCTCTCCCTCTTCAGCTACGAAAGGAACCTAACCACCTAGCCTTTCGTAAAGCTCTGAAAACCTTGCTCTTCCCCAAATAACCTCGTAGGGATTCATTGCCTGCTTAGCGCTGGGATGCCTCCGGGTAGCCATGCGCTTTATAAGTGCTACTTCATTCATTCATTCATTCATGCACACAATGTAAAGATGGGCAACATTCATAAGCCTGAGATACAAAGTGTAGTGTGTCACTGCACCTTATGTAGAAGGGGTGGACTGCAGCAATCAATCAATCAATCAATCACAGAATTTGTAAAGCGCACTACTTACCCGCGAGGGTCTCAAGGCGCTGGGGAAAAAAAGGGGGGGGGTGCTGCTACTGGTCGAACAACCAGGTCTTGAGTAGCCTCCTGATGGTCAGCAGGTCTTGGGTCTGTCGTAGGCTTAGTGGAAGGGTGTTCCAGGTCTTGGCGGCGAGGTGGGAGAAGGATCTGCCGCCGGTGGTGGTTCTTCGAATGCGAGGGACGGTGGCGAGGGAGAGTTCGGCGGAGCGGAGTTGGCGGTTGGGGACGTAGAAGAGGAGTCGTCTGTTGAGGTAGGCTGGGCCAGTCTTGTGGAGTGCCTTGTGTGCGTGGATGAGGAGTTTGAAGGAGATTCTCCTGTCGACGGGGAGCCATTGCAGGTTCCTCAGGTGGGGGTGATGTGGCTGTGGCGTGGAACATCGAGGATCAGGCGTGCGGAGGCGTTTTGTATGCGTTGCAGTCGCTTGATGAGCTTGGCCGGGGCTCCCGCGTAGAGGGCGTTCCCATAGTCAAGTCTGCTGCTGACGAGGGCCTGGGTGACTGTTCTTCTTGTGTCTGTCGGGATCCACCTGTAGATCTTGCGAAGCATGCGGAGGGTGTTGAAGCAGGAGGATGAGACTGCGTTGACTTGCTTGGCCATGGAGAGCGTTGAGTCGAGGATGACTCCCAGGTTGCGTGCGTGGTCGGTGGGTGTCGGGGCTGCTCCCAGCATCGTTGGCCACCAGGAGTCGGTCCCAGGCTGAGGGGTTGGAGCCGAGGATGAGGACCTCTGTCTTCTCTGTGTTCAGTTTTAGTCGGCTGATCTTCATCCAATCGGCGACGGCCTTCATTCCTTCATGGAGGTTGGATTTGGCGGCGAGGGGTACTTGGTGAGGGAGAGGATCAGTTGAGTGTCGTCGGCGTAGGAGATTATGTTGAGGTCGTGCTGTCTGGCGATGCGTGCGAGTGGGGCCATGTAGATGTTGAACAGTGTTGGGCTGAGGGACGATCCCTGAGGTACGGCGCAGATGATCTCGGAGGCTTCGGATCGGAATGGTGGGAGGCGGACTCTCTGGGTTCTGCCGGCGAGGAAGGAGGTGGCCCATTCCAGGGCCTTGTCTCGGATCCCTGCGTCGTGGAGGCGTGCGCGTAGAGTGCGGTGGCAGACAGTGTCGAAGGCGGCGGAGAGGTCCAGCAGGATGAGGGCTGCGGTCTCACCGTTGTCCAGCAGGGTCCTGATGTCGTCGGTGGCGGCGATGAGGGCAGTCTCAGTGCTGTGGTTGCTGCGGAACCCCGATTGGGATGGGTCCAGGATGCTGTTTTCTTCGAGGTATCGGGTTAGCTGTTGGTTGACGATCTTCTCGATGACCTTGGCTGGGAACGGAAGCAGGGAGATGGGCCGGAAGTTCTTGAGGTCTCTCGGGTCCGCCTTGGGTTTTTGAGTAGGGCGTTGATCTCTGCGTGTTTCCAGCTCTCTGGGAAGGTTGCGGTCTCGAAGGAGAGATTGATGATGTTGCACAGGTGGGGTGCGATGGAGCTGCTGGCTTTGTTGAAGATGTGGTGCGGGAAAGGGTCTGACGGGGAGCCGAAGTGTATTGTGCTCATGGTCTTGATGGTGTCCTCGATGTTCACGCTGGCCCAGGCTGGCAGGGGGTCGTGGTCGATGGTGTGCGGCGGGTCTGGTGCATCGATCTTAGTTGGGGCTGTCTGGGTGTTGAAGCTGTCGTGGATGTCGGCGATCTTGCGGTGGAAGAAGGTGGCGAGGGAATCGCACAGGGGTTGCGACGGTGGGATGTCGTTGGTGTTGGAGCTGGGGTTGGAGAGTTCCTTCACGATGTTGAAAAGCTCCTTGCTGTTGTGTGCGTTGTTGTCGAGGCGGTCTTTGAAGGAGATTCTCTTGGCGGACTTGATGAGGTGGTGGTGGTTACGGATGGCGTCTTTGTGGGCTGCGTGGCTGTCCGGTGTCTTATCACTGTGCCATTTCTTCTCTAGTTTCCGGCAGGTACGCTTGGAAGCTAGGAGTTCCGAGGTGAACCAGCAGGCTCTTTTGGTGTGTCACTGTAGGTGAGTTTTTTCAGCGGGGCGAGGGTGTTGGCACAGTCGTCCATCCATTGTCTGAGGTTGCAGGCAGCGTCGTCGGTGTTGGATGGGTCGGAGGGGGCTGAGAGCGAGGTTGCCCGTAGTTGGTCTTCGGTGACTTTGCTCCAGCAGCGGCGTGGGATCTGTTGGGTGCGGTGGTGTGTGGTGGGTTTCTGGAAGGTGAAATGGATGCAGCGGTGGTCGGTCCAGAGGAGTTCCGTGGTGTGGCTGAAGGAGACGTGGGAGCTTGAGGAGAAGATGGGGTCAAGCGTGTGGCCGGCGGAATGGGTCGGTGTTGTGACGAGCTGGCTCAGACCGAGGTTGGCGAGGTTGTCGATCAGGGTGGTGGAGTTGCTGTCGTTGTTGTTCTCCAGGTGAAAGTTCAGGTCTCCGAGGAGGATGTAGTCGGTAGAGGTCAGGGCGTGCGTGCTGATGAAGTGGGCGATGGAGTCGCTGAACTGGGGTCGGGGCCCAGGGGGTCTGTAGACAAGGGTGCCTCTAAGGGTGGTGTTGGGGTCCGTGTGGATCTGGAAGTGCATGTGTTCGGCGGTGCTGAGAGTGTTGTCGGTGCTGGTCGTGACCCTGATGGTGTTCTTGTGGACGATGGCGATTCCTCCTCCTACTGCGTTGACGCGGTCTCTGCGGGTGATCTTATAGCCGTCTGGGATGGGTATGGCGATGTCGGGGGCGGAGGAGTCGTTCATCCAGGTCTCTGTCAGGAAGGCGACGTCTGGTGATGATTTGTCGAGCAGGTCCCAGAGCTCGACAGCGTGTTTGCGTGCGGAGCGGGTGTTCAGTAGGATGCATTGGAGGTGGTTGAGGTCCTTCTTGGCGGGCGCCTCGGTGGCTCTGAGGCTGGTGTAGCTGCAGTTCCGGCAGGTGAAGGGACCATGGGTGCGTTTCGGGCGGCCTTGAAGCAGTTGTGCGTCCGTCCGGGGTTGAGAGCGTGGAGTGTGGTGGCATCGTATCGGCGTCGGTCCTCGAGGCTGGTGCGGGGGCGCATGGCCCAGGGGTCTGGCGCTGGGCGCGGTCCAGGCGCGGACGGGCGCAGACGGAGCTTGCCTTAGGCGCGCCTTTGGCGCGCCAGCGGCCGCCATATATGGGGAGGTGGGAGGGAGGAGCAGCTGGGAGGCAGGGGCAGCGAATGGGCAGTCAGGGGGGCGGGGCCGCAGGGGACGCAGCGGCGGGAGTGGAGAGAGGCAGCGAGGGGTACAGAAGGCAAAAAGGACACAGGGAAATGGGGGCAGCGAGGGAAACAGAAGAAAAATGGACACAATGCAGTGGGGGCAGCGAGGAAACAGAAGAAAAATGGACACAATGCAGTGGGGGCAGCGAGGGAAACAGAAGAAAAATGGACACAATACAGTGGGGGCAGCGAGGAAACAGAAGAAAAATGGACACAATGCAGTGGGGGCAGCGAGGGAAACAGAAGAAAAATGGACACAATGCAGTGGGGGCAGCGAGGGAAAAAGAAAGAAAAATGGACACAATACAGTGGGGGCAGCGAGGAAACAGACGGAAAACGGGCACAATGCAATGGGGGCAGCGAGGGAAACAGAAGAAAAATGGACACAATGCAGTGGGGGCAGCGAGGGAAACAGAAGAAAAATGGACACAATGCAGTGGGGGCAGCGAGGGAAACAGAAGAAAAATGGACACAATACAGTGGGGGCAGCGAGGAGACAGACGGAAAACGGGCACCGAGGCCACGAGCAGAGGGGCGAGCTTACCAGCAGCAGCAGCGGGCAGGACACCACAGGCGGAGCTGTGTGGCGGGGAGCGACCTACCTGGTAAGGTCAAGGGTCGCTCTCCTCACCGCGCAGCGGCCGCCATATATGGGGAGGTGGGAGGGAGGAGCAGCTGGGAGGCAGGGGCAGCGAATGGGCAGTCAGGGGGCGGACGCAGCGGCGGGAGTGGAGAGAGGCAGCGAGGGGTACAGAAGGCAAAAGGACACAGGGAAATGGGGGCAGCGAGGAAACAGAAGAAAAATGGACACAATGCAGTGGGGCAGCGAGGAAACAGAAGAAAAATGGACACAATCCAGTGGGGGCAGCGAGGAAACAGAAGAAAAATGGACACAATGCAGTGGGGGCAGCGAGGGAAACAGAAGAAAAATGGACACAATGCAGTGGGGGCAGCGAGGAAACAGAAGAAAAATGGACACAATACAGTGGGGGCAGCGAGGAAACAGACGGAAAACGGGCACAATGCAATGGGGGCAGCGAGGAAACAGAAAGAATAATGGACACAATACAGTGGGGGCAGCGAGGGAAACAGACGGAAAACGGGCACAATGCAATGGGGGCAGCGAGGAAACAGAAGAAAAATGGACACAATCCAGTGGGGGCAGCGAGGAAACAGAAGAAAAATGGACACAATACAGTGGGGGCAGCGAGGAGACAGACGGAAAACGGGCACCGAGGCCACGAGCAGAGGGGCGAGCTTACCAGCAGCAGCAGCGGGCAGGACACCACAGGCGGAGCTGTGTGGCGGGGGAGCGACCTACCTGGTAAGGTCAAGGGTCACAACTCACAACTCCTCTCAGTATCATGCCTGAGACATCAGTCAAAGTGGCCTTGGAACATTTATGGTGGGTGCTGCATTGTAAGAATAATGTAAATTAAAGAATCCCCTTTGCTCATTGCACAGGCTCTAATTAGAGAAGAATTTCCATGGGCAAGTAGGCCACTGTGGGAAACGCTGTTCATCTACGAATCAGCAGCCATTTTGCCCACATGCCAGGTGCCCTAGGGTTGTTTGCATGATGGATCTCATTGAAACTTTGGGCCCAGTCATAGACGACAAGTCACATATAGTTGGCCTGTCCCACGCATACGTGGGTGTGCGCACGTACACATACACACACTATGTACATGCATTTTCTGCAACTGAGTCATTGAGGAAATCCTGAGATACTAAGACAACTGGTGTGGTTTAGGATTGCATCTGCCACCTAAGGACATTCATTGTCCCTCTGCTATGGTTGAGGGTTGCAGCACACAGCATTGGCGCAGGGGCAAACCAGTCCCTATGTGACTGTGTGTTGATCTTCTTCCCCTGTAAGGCACTCACAGCACCTGTGTGCACACATGCAGGGGACCAAGCATTTCTAATGGTGCCCTTGGATCCCAGTATGTACATGGCACTGAGTGCACGAATGTGTGCCACCATTAGTAATGTGGCCCCTGATTGGTTTGTGGAATGCGCAGGTTGCTAAGATGTGCACGTTTTAGAGAAATTCCATTAATGCTAATAAGCAAATTTGAATAATCTTGATCATTAATGCATTGCCCTGTGAAGAAGTGGTCTGTGCGTTTCTCAAAGGTCATGCATTATACCACATTTGCATACTGGAATAGTTAGTTGAATAAAAGGAATTTCAACCTAGATTGTTTGAAGTATTAAGTTGGACTTAAAAAGCATTAACCTTTCTTTACTACATACCTTTCACACCCTGGAAGTGCGCATGAACCTGTGTTTTTTGCAGGAGTAGTGTTACATGTTTTTATTGGGTGGGAAAAACCCTGCTGTTAATGCCCGCAAATGTATAACGCATCTCTAAAGTAAAACTTTTATTTTATTTTATTTTCAACACATTTACATAGCGCTCCTGTACCAAAACAAAAGCCAATTCACATAAATCTCAACTTGGAGCTCAGAATGATTGCTTAGAAGTGATGGGATGTGAAAGAGGAGAACAAAACAACAGGCGAGAAATTTCAGAAAAATTGTAAGTCATTTGCCATGATAGCCTGTAGTACGAAATTCCATGTGTGTGCGTAAGTCTTTTTAGAACTCTGGGCCCTATCATGATGAGCTGCGGCTGACTCTACTTGGAGCCGGGCAACTCTTTTCGTGCAAGTACAGCGTGTAAAGTAAATTAATTTAACCGGATGTTTTTCTGAGTTAGTGCTTTGTTTCAGCTCGGAAACAATGAGCAAGATGTGACACTTTCTGTTTCTGAGCTGTACTGTCTGAAAATAAATGAATCACTAACTCAGAGAACTATGGGGTTAAAGGATTTCAGTCTGGCTCTGTGGTGTGCCAGCGAGGACCATCATGCTGCGGATCCAATGCTCTGCTTGTTTGCAAAGAAGTTACCAATCAGGCACAAGGCGAAATACAGCACTAGGGAATACTTTCAAAAAGTTTTCTAGTCCTTTTCATGTAAAATGAAAACACAAAACATCCTTTTTCAATACAGCCCTATGGGATTTCTTTCCTCAAGCTTCCTGCCCACAGTTAGTTATCACTGTCTTGGAAGGAACCGTAGCCTCACTGGCAGGGCACCATAATATATTTGCCAGATGGTTTAATTGTGAAGCCAGTTGTTACAGGAACCCTTCTCCGGAACAACATATAATGGACATCGCAGACCACCTGGGATTTGGCCAAACCACAATTCTTGATTCTTTCCCCAATCTCATTGTAGCCTTTGCCGTTGATGAATAACAGTGGGGACCATTCTATGAGACGGCTGTACTGGAAAAGGGCGGAGAGCATCAGTGGGCAGCGCTAATGAACATGACCGTATTCAGAAACAAGCTAATGCGTTCACAGGCTCTCTGCCGAGCTCTGCAGCTGCTTGGAGCTACTCCAAACCAGAATGACTGGGAAGCAGGGCTCTATTTGAATTTGCTGCTATAGAAAATACAGCCAATCAACACATTCTGAAACACAGATTTGATTGCAGAATCATTTGTGAAGTGCATTTATTCACTAGTTGGCAGATGCATAAGGCCAAAGGACCCCCCCCCCCTGCAGAATGGGCCCCTAAGTCTCTCATATCGCAGATATTGATTGATCTCGGCCTAATTGAGGGCCCCCTAAAGGGCTGGGGCCCCCCTGGAGGATTGGGCCCCTCTGTGCTGCAGGGGCATGTGTTACGCCCCTGCTTGTTGAGTTTGCTTTCGATAGCAGGATTCAACAAGATTTTTGGAATGTTTGTGGGAAATGATTGCTCATGTTGGAATGTGCGGTCAAAAAATGATTACGGCTCATTCTGGTATCTGAATAAAAAATCTGTATTCCTAACCGAAATTGTAAACTCCTTTCAGCATGTGCATAGTACTCTGCAAGTGAACACGAATGTAAGATACGACGTTCTAAACTTGTGAGCAAATCTGATGAGGAAGTGATGTGTAACTATGTTGAAACAGCTGTGCATCACATTGTCTGATTCTGGAAATGCAGGGTTATAGTTTATTGAAAACCCTAACTTTGACCTTGGGGGACATACTTTCAAAATTAGCAACTTTCAAGTTATAACTAATTGAGGTGTTGAGGCACATTTTCAAATGATCGGCATTGTTTTACTCCTTATTATTCATTCATCAGAATTGACTACTTCTGATCACCCTGCCTGATCGCTATTCACTCTTCCCTAGCCTTCCAACCTGGTCTACTCTCCACAAGATCTCACCTCCTGCTGTGACAAATTCCTCAAAGCTATTGCTACACGGGTTATCTTACACTTGTGTGCTCAGTACTAGTGCCTTGTGTTGATTCAATTCATAGTGTTTACTCTCTGGGTTTGATCAATAAATTAATTGGTGGAAGAGGTAAATCACACACTGACCCCTAGTACATGACCCACTCTTGAGTACAGAAGATGCTACCACAGGCACAGCAGTTTGTTTATCAGCACAGTCAAGCTCCTTAAGACTGATACTGAAGGTACTTGTTGGCTGATCAAGGTGTGTCCACCTCTCTAGATCAGAACTCATCTACGTTGCCTGCTACACCCATCCCGAAGACCACCACCAATTACATATAGAGGGCACCCCCTTTATAGAGGGCAAGCTTAAAGTGTACCTCCTAGGCAGCCACTTTCACTGCAGATTTCAAATGCACCTGTGCTATAGGCCAGTGCAGAAAACTTGTTGAGAAGCGTAGTTGGCCATGGGAGCTGCATGACTCCTGCACCAGACCTGACATGGGCATCCATGAATACTACGTCTTTCCCTGAACCAAAGCATGTATCGGTAACCCCTTATGACCTACCTGCAAAGTTGCACCCACTGCAAAGTATAGAGGAATGATGATACAGCACAACTCTCCCAACAGTCTCAGCAGCTCAATGAGTTACTGAACGCAGAAGACCATCAAGACCAAATAAGTAAGTAGAACAAAAATGTCCAACTTCGCAAGAGATGCAATGCTGATCCTAGCACCTGAGATATAATCTCATATCGCTTTACTTCAACTAATTCTGATAAAAAACAGAAATTTCTTAAGAAAGCCACATTGGATAGTATATGCACACAATTCAGTGTGCAGGTACTACTGTAACACAAATAAATATCATATATCATCTTTTGAAACTGCTACCAAGGAAACATCCTATTCGAAACTTCATAGATGACCTCCAGTGACATGATGGAACTAGAAGATGTTTTACAAACAGTGCTCACCTAGAAATTAATCGCAGGACTCACCAGGTCACAGATGGATTAACAAATTGCCACCAAGTTTTTATTGCTATTCTAAATAGGTTATCACACATGAACAAATACCCAGAAGTGCAAGTAAGGGGTGGCAATTCCAGCTACAGCATGACTATGCACAACTTAGCAGACACATGACCAAACAGCCAGAGATGGTTAAACCCATGTCTTTTTGCAGATCATGTTATATAGGTGAGTGGATGATTGTTCTGCTTATCCAGGTTCATCAAAACAAGAAGAAATGAAGGGTACTGTGTCTACACACACACAATACATGTGCATTAGTACAAAAGTGCATGGATTGTGATAGCACTTCTGGTTGTTCCTAGGGACTATATATCATGCAACATTGAGGAGCATAAATTGCTTGACGAACAAGATGGAACTTCACACTTGTGCATGACACTTTATTCCTCTCCTTCCATGTACACCCTTAACAAGTGTCAACAACAGAGCTAACCCGCCCATACCAAACCACAGTGGAACAGCTAGAGAAGAAGAAGCATTAACAATGCCAATAGGTCTCGCATTTGAAAGTTAGAGCTATTGGCGTTGTAAATGTCTTTTGCCCATGTGTTATGAAGTGGAGTGGATGTATGTGGTGTGGAGTGGAATTATGTGGGTTGGATTGGAATTGTTAGTTGTGGAATTGTGTGGCGTGGAATTGTGCAGTGTAGAGTGGATGTGTGTAGTTGAATTATGTGGCATGGTGTGCGATGGAATTATGTCAATAGTAATTATGTGGTTTTAAGTGCACTGGAATTATGTGTAGTGGGATTGTGTGTCATGGAGTGTAATTATGTGGAATGGAATTTTGTGTTGTGTAGTGGTATGTTGTGGAGTTTAATTATGTGGTGTGCTGTTATTAATTATGTGGTATGCTGTTGAATTTTGTGGCATGATGTGGTATTCTGTGGTGTGGATTGGATGCATGTGGCGTGTTGTCTAAATGTGTTGATGAGTTGAATTATGTGGTTTGTCACCGAATTATGTGTTGTGGAATGGAAATGTGTGGAGTGGAATTGTGCTGCATGAACTGTGTGGCATTGAGTGAAATTATGCTGATTGGAATTATGTTGCATGATGCTGAGTGTATTTATGTGGATTGTTGCTATGTGGCAGTTGCCACTGTCCTAGAGTGGAGTGGAAGGAGTGGCGTGTCATAGACTGGATTTGTTGGAGTAGAGTGTCGTAGAGTGGAGCAGGGGTAGTAGTGTGTTTGGAGTTGAGTAGAAGGGAGCAGAGTTCAGTGGAATAGAGCATTGTAGAGTGCAGTGTCGTAGAGCGGCATGGCGTGGGGCGGAATAGGGTGGAGTGGGTTGGAGTGGATTGAGGTAATGGGGGATTGGATTGGGGTGGATTGGATAATGGTAGAGTGGGTTGGACCGGAGTGGGTGGACTGGATGGGGTGGATTAGATTGGAGTGGGGTGGACTGAAATGTGGTAAAGTGGATTGCATTGGGGTGGATTGGAGTGGGGTGAATTAGATTGGATTGGGATGGCGTGTACTGGATTGGGATGGAGTGGTTTGGATTGGATTAGGGTGGCGTTGAATGGATTACAGTTGGGTGGTTTGGAGTGGGGTGAATTAGAGTAGAGGGGGTGGATTGGACTGGATTGGAGAGTGGTAGGCTGAATTGGAGAGGGATGGATTAGACTGGACTGGAGTGGGGTGGATTGGATCAGATTGGATTGGAGTGGGGTAGATTGGAGTGTGGTGGGCTGGATGGATTGGATTGAGTGGGGTGGACTGAACTGGGGTGGGATGATTGGATTGGGGTAGAGTGGGGTGGATTGGAGTGGAGTGGGGTGGGGTGGATTGGAGTGAAGTGGGGTGATTGGATTGCAGTGGAGTGGGGTGGATTGGTGTGGGTGGACTACATGGGGTGGGTTAGATTGGAGTGGGGGTGGGTGGACTGGGGTGGACTGAAGTTAAAAAACCGGGTCATGGCAAATTTGTGGGTTAGAGAAAAGGAGGACCCATTTAGGGCCTATAACAGGGCCAGTACAAGGGCACAGATGAGGCAGAAACTATTCCTAGGTAATGTGACAATTGCACAGATCACAGAAAAACAAAGAAAAACTCTAGCAGCTCCTATCATAGAAGCTGAAGTCCAGGCAGCGATTATGTTGACTAAATTGTTCAAAGCTCCTAGACTTGATGGCATCACATGAGAGTTCTAAAAGGTATTTGTTACCAGCCGTGTACCCATCTTGACAAAGTGATGACTGGAGGGGAAGGTCCTTCCCAAGCTTTCAAGGGTCATCACCAGCATAGGCCCAGAGGACAAGGGTCCACCTAAACAGTGGCAACAAGCTACATATGAACATACTAATTTCTGGGATGGCTTATCTACTCCCAAGATTTGATGCATGAGGATCACACTGGCATTGTTGAAAACAAATATTTAACTTTATTATACGGGTGGCTTATTTAGTTGAGAAACCCATGCGGAGACCGCTAGCAATGGCCTTGATTTTGCTTGACGCAGCGAACCAATCTGACAAAGTACATTGGTCCTTTATGATAGAAATAGAAAAAGTTAATCTAGTGGAGACATTCCTAAAATGATTATGACATTATGGTGGATGCAAAAGGGGTGCCCGCTGTCCCCCATTTGATATAGTCATTGTAGTTCACTATTTACAGATGATGTGTTAATGTCAGTGACAGACCTCCCGTGCTCATTATCAGCTTAGTTGGGACTCCTCTGTAATTCTGGGAAGCTGACTGGGTGCAAAGTTAGTGGACAAGTAAGTCCTCTTGCCAGATATTTTGGACAGGGCTACAAAAGAATACCTAAAACTTACAAGGCCTTTTACAATGTCAGATGAGTCTGTGAAATATTTGGGAGAGGGTAATAAACCAGAACTGATTCAACAACTTAACAAGCATGTAACGCACTAGGTGATTCACCGTTTGAGAAAACAGAGATTCAGTCTGGCCCCTCTCAAATGATCTTTTGGACATTAGGGGGGGTGTGGGGTGTGTGTGTGTGTGTGCGTGCGTGTGTGTGTCTCTCAACCGTTTCAACGTGCCAATGGATTCATTTTCAAAAACAGCAATTACAATGTCCAGTTTTGCCAATGCTTACAACAACATGTGCTGTGACCCCAGGAAGTGGAAAGGATCTTGTTGTACCAGGTCAGAGGCTGAGGAAGGAACTTTCATCAGCCTAACTGACCAGTTTATCTTGTGGTATTGTAATACACGTTGCCTAGAGATGATAAACGTGATACAGTTTTGTGCTGCACTATGGTGTACAACCAGGGTTGTCTGTGAGACTGCCCACCTAAGTAGCACTTTAGAGAGCACTGCAAAAAACATGCAAAAAAGGGACCCATTATTTGGTGTCAAGTTTCATGGCAGATGCAGAGAAGCTGTGGGTTTCAGGAAGCCCTGACTGTTAGGGAAGTTTCCTGTCACCTCCAGAGGGGGCTCCTGAGAGATGCACTATCGTAGCAGCATAAAATTAAAGATAAACATTACACTGGCCGAGACAGCAGGGCCAGAAGAGGAAGGATATGTGCTGTATTCCCCTATTCCCACAGCGGCCTCTCGCGCATCGTGTTACCTCAGACGCCACTTGGAAAAGCTGTATCATGCAGTTGTACAGAGTACAGTAGATCAGAAATCACAAGAGGAGAGAAACTGCCCTCGTCTCCTTTGGAATGGTTGTGTAAAATGGATATTTCCCACTGACAGTTCTGCGGCATAATACCACATCTAAGTAGTTCAAGGAATGTGGCAAGAGGTAATGTACTGAGACAACACTGCTGCTCACAGAGGTCAGCTGGATTCAAGATACAGAGATCTCAGACTCAGTCACTTTTACAACTATTTAATTATCCAATTGTTCTGAGGTCTGGACTAAAAACAGCTCCCAGAGCTTTTCTAAACACAACAAAATAAACACCACAAATAATTAAAACAAGGCTTAAAGTAAAAAAAAGCACTATGATGTGGTCAGCGTTGCACGCGTCATAGCTTTTTTTTTTTTTTATAGCAACAAGCAACATGGGGGCTGCAGGACCTGCAGGGGAAGCACCAATAAACAGTCTTGGGAAGGAGGTAGGTGTATGTGAAAAAGGCGCTCGGAGATACGGAGCAGAGTTCGCAACACAAGCAGGGAAAACATGAAAAAAACGAATAAAAACAAGATTTGCAGGCTTGCTTTTAATCGTGTTCTTCACAGACCTGTTTTCAATGTGGCTTGAAATTGAAAGGCAGGGGGAGCAGCTGTGTGACCAGAGAGCCTGACCAGAGAGCCTTCCCATGCCGCCTCCAGAAGCAAAAGAAAAAAAGTATTGCGGACTAGTCTAAATGCACACAAGTGGAAACTTACAAGTCCTGGAGGCATGCTCCATGGGAGGGAACAAATACCCACTTGAAAGCAAGGATTTTTAAAGGCACTCAAACAAACCAACGAAAAGCAATGGGCGAGGTCTAAGCCCACAGAGTGAATACAGCATGTCTCCAAGAGACAGCGCAAGCACTGTCTAGGCGTTACCTAAAAATGTAGGAAAGTAGTGATATTGATCTAAATCAAATTGCCACTTTGCATGTTGTATTCAGGGATGTCATCAACTCTGGAAGCCTCTCAGACTTCAACTGGAGCACAAGTCAACACAAACTGCCCTGCAACTGTGCATCATGGAATAGGAATTGTTGGACTTGACCCTTTCTGCCGGGTCATCCCCAAACGTTTTGCTGGATTAGTTTTTGTTGGCCATAGGACTCTATGCATTTTACCACTGCTAACCATGTGCTCATTCCCTAAAACATTGTAAGATTGGCTGATCCCCAATTGGCATATTTATTTTACTTATAAATCCCTAGTAAAGTGGTACTACATGTACCCAGGGCCTGTAAATTAACTTCTACTAGTGGGCCTGCAGCAGCTACTGTGCCACCCACCTAAGTATGTGTTCATCATTTATTGCAAGCAGAGAAAGAAAATAAAAATTCTAATTGACTCTAGGCATGTTGAAATGAAAAATCGAGGAAAGCCTACCCAACAAAATAGTTTTGGGGTTTTATTTCACAGCAAGAGCACAGTAACCCAAAAACAGGAGTGTATCCTATTTTTATATGTTAATACCCTCTCCTGTGGCCTTACAAGGCACACTTTGGGGACAACTTATGAATATATAACAATTTATTTTTTATGCATGGCAAAATCATTTTCCTTGGCATGTGGTGCTGCAGGACATTTAAACTGTAGCTCTGCCAGAGCACAGTGGTTCTCCTGGCACACAAGAATGCTTGTCTGACATGTGGGTGGTATAAATACATGCTGCAGCCCACATTTGAGAATTAACATTCCTTGCCCTATATGCAATTTAGGCATCTCTAGAGTGGCATATATGGAAGTTAAATAAAAAGGGAATTTCAATGTACAAAACAGGTTTTTGGGGAAAGCACATGCACTTGACTACTGGTTAGCAGTGGAAACTCCCCCAGAGTCCTAAATCCAGCAAAACCAGACAGGCAATTATTGTGGAGACATGAAACACACAAAAGGTGATGGGAGAGATGCTTTCAAAAGGTCGGACCACTGGCAATCACTCGGGATAGCATTCCAACCTATCTTTCTTTTGCCTACCATGCAACCTCAGCTTGGACCCAGCCATATGAAAATCAGTCTTGACACTTCTCGAATAGGAACCGTCCAGCCCAACATGCCAGGCCAGGTCTTCCCTGAATGGAAACACAAGCAACCCAAGACTGGCTTTGAGGTGCAATCGGAACTAAGCTGCAGAGTGAAAAGTGAAACTGATCTTGGATTGCTTGTGTTCTACAGTTATGGTAAGCTAGAGTATATATAAATTCATAGTCTCTGTAGTTCAATAAGTGCAGTATGATGGGTCTGGGAGCCCGTACTTGGGAAGGTCGAGGCTCAAGGGTCTGGTGTTGCCTCTCCACGACAAATTCTTTTGAAGAGAGTGTGTTTCAAAGAATCTTCCCAAGGAATTTTTCTATGACCAACTCAACCCTTTTATAATCAGCGCAACTGTAATGCTTAATATATAATAGGGACCACGGAGAATACTCCATCTCAACCACACTGTAGGCCAGGCATGCAATGCCCGTTGGGCTGAAAGTGCTTCAGCCTGCCCCCGTCATGTGTCTCAGCCCGGGCTGCTGCTGCAGCTCGAGCTGCTGGGGGCTCAGCTGGGCAATGTCTGGAGTCTTATCTCCGGCACGCCCGAGTTTTTCACAGGTCTTTAAAGACCATTTGCATATTTAAATACCTTTGTAAACTGGTTACCGAGGCTGCTTGTTTTCTGGTTTCAGTACCCAATGGGCTCCCACTCTGCCTATTCCTTACATTTGGATTTTACTTTTTACTGCTTTATTGTGAGAATGCATTTCATGAAAAGGAATATAAAGTAGGGTTACCAAAAGAAAAATTCCAGCCATTTGTTGTTTAAAGAGCTTGCAAAGGCCTTGCCTTGACACTAAATAGGGTTATAAATAAAATAGTATGTATTCATTTGTAATGTGACTTTTCAATCTTTGTTCCCTTTAATTATCAGTCATGGATCATTCAGGCAGCCCTAGAACACAACTAAAAATGCTTTCTATTTATATTTGCTATTCCAAGTATGCAAAGATAAGTGCTGAAAGTAGGCTTTAGGTGACTGCTTATTTTTGTACCATCTGGGACACCAATATAATGAGCTGGCAACCCTAATCACAAGACTGGAAGTTTGTTGCAGGATGAGCACAATATTTATTTCCTTCACCCTCGATCCCTGGACCCTGAATAATGCCATAATAGCAATAGTTTAACTTATATCTACACCCTACACCCTAAACCCTACACCAGGTCTTAATGACATGCTGAGTTACTTCAAGTGTCTGGGAATACACCCTGCATTCAGACAACTCACTCCTCATTCTTGCCCTTCACTTTCACACTCACCCTGCACTCACAGGGATCACAATGTACTCACATTGATCACCATGCACTCACACCACCCGCTCACCCTGCACTCACAGTGACCATACTGCACTTATGCCACTCGCCATGAACTCACATCGTTCTCCCTCCACTTACCCTGTGGTCACATGAGCACACCGCTCACTCTGCACTCACAGTGATCACTCTGCATTCACATTGCTCTTGCACTGTTCACGCTGTACCTCACCCTGCAGTCACACGAGCACACCACTCACCCTGCTCATGTGAAACTTCACTCACCTGTCCCCCTCACTGCTCACTCTGCAATCTCACTCAAGCAAGTCCATCACTAACCATGCATTCATTCGTCCCACTCTGCACTTACATCTGGCCCAAATTCATATGGTCACCTCACTCACACTGCAGTCACTCCTCTCACCCTACTCTCACACTGTCGCATCGCTCACCGTGCACTCACATGGGCACTCCTGTCACCCACACAGCGCAGAGGGCTAATGTGCCTGCTGCAAAGAATGTGTACCATGCAGATCACAGAACTGAGTGTGAATAAACTAGGAGTAGCGCTATAAAAAAGTAAAATGTTGGTCAGAAAGGTGCTATAGAGAGATGAGGTGCATTGTTGGGAGTGGTAGTGATGAAGAAGGAGGAAATGGGGGAAGGGGCGCCAAAAAAGACTGTTGCACTGTGTGTGACCAGTGTTAGGGCCAGCTCTGGCTGGGAATCTTAGCCCCCCCGAACTTCGGGCCTAGTTGCGCCCCTACTGTAGGCTGAGTTATATTTATATAATAATGAAAATATTTAAAGGACTCAAAACAAATTGAATTGTTTTGGTGAATTTGAATAATAAGTGCTATTATTATCCAACTTAGTAGTACTTACTTTCCAAACTTCATAATGACAAAAGGCTGTTGTATCCCTGTGGTTAACCAAACCCGCATTCTGAAGGGTCTGGGTGTGCGTTCATCCCACTGAGCTGTCTGACTAGTTTACTTTGAGTTAGGTTCTTTGAAAAATGAAGGTGCACCAGAATAGAAGTCCACAAGGATCCAAACGAGTCCAAACTAGTCTTCTTTATTGAATATCAAAATTATTTAAAATGGCAATCAGCCAACGCGTTTCGTTCCAGAATGGAACTTCATCAGGGCTTAAATGAATACAAAATCGTTGTTGTCAAATGTGCAACCAAAGTCAGAATAACATTTCCATTGTCTAATGGGGCACACAGCCAGTCTTCCTCAAAGATTGTGACCAATATGTATTCACAATTGATATTTTCAAAGAGTTATCCGGAGCCCACAGTCAGGGCATATAGCTGAAGATTAACGCGTCCTTGATACGACGTGTTGCGCGGTCCAGTGATGACCCAAATTGAGTTAGGTGTTTGCAAATAATAGCTTTGGGCACCAAAAAAACCTTTGGTGCTAACTTTAATGCTGGATATGAAAGTTAATATTATCATGATATAATTGTGGATTATCAAGTCAGATGCAATAATATCTTTCTTTCCTTCAGTAGAAGGATGGTATAAGAATATTCCATCTCACGTCCATTGTTATTTTGGCCCTTTCAGCATCTATCAGTGATTATAACTAGACGAGACTAATCCGCAAAAGCTTCTACTCAACTGTAAAGAGATCGTGAAAAAGCTCTATCTTGAGACCTGTATGGAAGCAAGACTGGTGAAGGCGCAGGATCTACAAACAGTTGTGAGTTATTCATTGGTGTCAACTACTAGGACCCTTGAACCGTATTTATTTTGGTTTGTTGTCCCAATCCATTGATTATATCTCACTTATTTTATATTGACCATTGTGCGCTTTAAGGTGGCCTTTCCAATGCAATAAGTCTGGCAGCATGATCTACCTTCATGTCATTAACACGACTTTGGCAATTACGAAACGTTATGAAGAGGTATACATCTGAACATTGGGCATTTTGAGCGGGTCTCCCCAATGTAAAAGCCTGTCAGTAAGACCTATTTTTGTGTCATTGCAATAGTTTTAAAACAAAGCACAAGTCACTTTATACTGTTTTGTATACCATATCTGGTACCACGTTTTTTTTGGTCACTTTAGCGCGTAGGTCAAATATCAGACATCATCAGTTAGAATTGTAATCCTTGCAGAGACTTTTTATATTAGAGATATGCCATGCTGAGGAAGAGGTGTCGCGCTGCAGCCAGGGTGGCTGACTCTGGAGCGCAGTGCTCACGGTTCGATCCCTGGCAGAAGCTCAACTCAGCACCATGTGTCACACGGCAATAGCTCACTTAATATCCCTGACGGCCCCCAGTTCCTTGAGACCCTTAGGGGTGAGTAGTTTGCGCTTTGCAAATACCGGATTTATTTATGTAGTTTTAGATTATTTTAAGAAGGTATTAGTAATCAGGAAATGCTATGAAGAGATATACATTTGATCTAACAGTTAATGATTCTGTTGGTTTTATTCGTCATTGATTCTCATTGTGTTTTTGTATTTTAAGATTTTATTACTGTTTATGTCTGTGTTGTTTTTATAACTTTTATGGCTTTTCCTGAAAAAAGTCTATTGAACTGAAACTGAACTAGAATAGGTTTAATTCCTGGTGCTCTGTTTGGTTAATTTAACAATTGTACAATGTTGGTGGGTCACCATTTTATCCTGACCAAAACATGTCACTGCACTGATATTATTAGTTTTTAATTAATGTGAAGTCATTTTTAAGTCGAGCCTAAACAGCGCTTGCGCTGTCAGGCGATCTATTGTAAGGACTTTGTGAGGTCTGACTCCTCCCACTGCTTTGGACTGGCTTTTGTCTGTGTCATTAAAAAATGGTAGCCTGCAAATGGCTAATGGTGGGTGCATGTCCCACCTTTTCTCTCAAGTTAACTCACATGGAGTATTGCCACGGGGATGAGCAGTGGCGCGTACGCTGCTTGCGTGCCTTGTTTTCGAATGTAACCCATTCATCCAACATCGACGGGCATCAGCACTGATGTCATGAGAGTCAGTGTGATTTTTTTTTTTTTGGTTTTCATTCCTCAGCTGGTTTCATTTTGCTAGTTGATCCAGACGGCTTTTGGTTTCATATTTTGTTTCTCTTTTTTTGCAAGCAAACGTGGATGACATTGATCCGTGCATAGTTCTGTAGGAGCACATTCAACATGGGCCATTATGCACTAATGTGGCACGGGCTCCTGCGGAACTGCTACTGGGGAAGACATTGTCACGAAGGCCGCGCAGAGCCACTATCTATCTCTCATAGGTCAATTCAAACTCAATAGTCCCCAATTCAATAAATGTTGCTCATGAGAATCAGGGCATCGTTATGAGCAGTCCACAGGGCATTCGGGGGTGGGGGTGGGATGGAGTAACCCATTATGTGCATGCAGCAGAATCCTGGCAGCCATTTCCACACTGCTACCTTGAGTGGGGAAAGTACATTTCCATTAAAAGCAGGTGATTCCGGAAGCAGTGGCGTTACATTGATTAAATAATGTAATGAAGCACGAAGAAATTCACAACTCTGCACAATACTTCACATTTTCAAGGGGGGCACAGTAAATGCGCGTCCTTCTTTAGATCCGAATCAACGCATCTCCTCCACATTGCGCTAAAAGTCAATAGATGAAAAAGGCTTGAAAATAGAAACTGCAGAGAAGGAGATGTGTGTTCTTTTTATTTGGGTCATAGAATCAGTTGCTTTTCAGTAGCCATCCTAACCATCAGGCATGGAGGATCTGTCCGGCAATTATCTGCTATGACCCATCGCGAGAGTCTCTGGTGAGGGTCTGCTGTGACCTACATGAATGCCATCGACTTCAGAGAGATAAACGCAGTTGTCCCTGGGTGATGTTTGTCCATGTAATCATCTCTCTCACTTCTCTCTCTACTTCCATCTCATCCACCATCCATTGCTGTTATGTCTACAGTACTCCTACTTATGTCTAAAGCACAGTCGCTCTCCCTCACTTCTCTCTACTGGCCGGTTTACTCTCGAACCCCAACAGGATGTTCTGTTAAGAGTTCTATGGTAATAGCTGCCCTGTGCAGTACTTGGGTTACCACATATTTCTGGGACTTATCCCATATCGGACTCACATTCACGCACACATCCCAAACCATATCACATACTCTTCTCATCCACTCTAACTATATACACAATTTTTTATCAGACTCTCATATTTACCATACGATGCATCCTGATGAAAATCTCACTTAACTATAAATCTACTGTATCTTCAGAAGGAAACCCTACATTTTAATGACATATGGGTTTGAGAATACCACTGATACACTGTGGTACCTCTGTCATGTAAAATGCGGGAAATGATGGTGGATAAGACACAAAACTTATTGTTAAGTAGCTTGGAAATACAACAGCAAATGGACATAAATGGAAGAATGGTGTAATGTGCGCTGACAAAGGTGTGTGACAGGATTTCAGATAGGGGTTTTCTCTTTATCCAAATTGCCAAATTTTGCAAAGATCTCGATTACCACCCTTAGCAAAAGTCTCAGCATTATATAATAACCTTCGACAAAACATAGTTTACTCTGTTTGGTGTCATTACTCATTACTTCCACTCTAACCACATCCGGCAAAGCTGGAAAGCATGTGACATAAAGTGTCACAGAAGTCGCATAAATACTAAAGCAAAAAACTTTGCAACCATTGTGAAGTTGCAAAGTTTTCCACAAACATTGCATAAAAAAATGCATTTTTTGCACACCTCTAGTTTCAGATGAACACAAAAAGCGCAGGATTTGATCTGTCTTCCAAACACATCTTCAGCATTACCGTTTGTGTGCTGTATACATTTATCAGTAAAATAGCATGTCTGTGCAAATGCAATGGTCATTTCAATTGAAGATGTGTTGTCTGTAATGGTAGTATGTTACCACACCATGCATACTCCACTTTACCTTAATCCACTCTACTCTGCACCGCTCCATGCCACTGCACTCTACTCTGCACCACTTCACACACTCTACTCCACATTGCATCACTGCACTCTACCTACTCTGCACCATTCCATTCGATGCCTCTCAAATCTACACCACTTACCTCTATGCCAATGCACTCTACCCTACACTACTCTGTTCTGCACCACTGCACTCTACTCTGCACCACTCAACTCTATGCTACTCTACTGCATTCTACGTCACTGCACTCTATGCCAGTGTACTCTAAGCGACTTTAATGTACTCTGCACCATTGCACTCTATGCCACTATATGTGACTGTACTCTACAATGCACCACTCCACTCTACTCTGAAACAATCTACTGTACACCATTGCACTCGGTGCCACAGCACTCTATTCTGCACCACTCTACTCTATGCTACTGTACTCTACTACACTGTACACCACTGCACTCTACGCCACTGCAATCCACGCCAATGTACTCTACACCGCTCTACTATATACGACTGCACTCTATGGCAGTCTGCTCTGCAACACTACACTCTCTGCCACTGAACTCTACGCAACCACACTCTACGCACTCTACTCTGCATCACTCCACTCTACGCCGCTGCGTTCTACCCTGAATGACTCCACTCTATGGCACTTCACTCCATACCACTTGACTCTGCAACACTGCACTCTCTGCCACTGAACTCTAAGCTGCTCGGCTCCACTGCACTCTATGCCACTTCACTCTACTCAGCACCACTCTACGCCAATGCACTCTACATTGCTTCACTCTATGCCACTGCACTCTATGTCAATCCACTCTAAGCCACTCCAATCTACTCTGCACCACTGCACTCTACGACACAGCACTCTATGATACCCTACTCTGTGCCACTACACTTCATGCCACTCTACGGCTCTGTAATCAACCCTGCGCCACTCAACTCTATTCTGTGCCACTGCACTCTACACCAATACACTGTAGACCACTTTACTCAAAACCAATGCACTCTATGCCAATTTACTCTACACCACTGCACTGTACGCCACTATATTCTACTCTGCAACACTCTACACCACTGCACTCTACACCAAAGCACTCTACGCCACTTCTCTATGCCACTCCATTTCACCCTGCATCACTCCACTCTACACCACTTCACTCTACTCTGAAACAATCCACTCTATGCCACTTCACTCTACTCTGAAACAATCCACTCTATACCACTGCACTCTACGCAACTCCGCCACTCCGCTCCATGCTGCTCCATTCTATGCCACTCCACACTGCTCTACTCTACGCCACGGCGCTCTATGCCTATGCACTTTGCACCACTACACTCTATGGCACTGCGCTCTACTCCGCAAGACTGCACTCTCCACCACTGAACTTACCGGCACTGTACTCTCCACCACTGCACGCTATGCCACTGCACTCTACTCTGCACCACTTAACTCTGTGTCACTCTACGCCAATGCACTCTATGCTACTCTAATCTACTCTCCACTCCTGCACTCCTGCACTCTACACCACTCTATGCCACTACACTCTGCTACTCTACATCTCTACATCTCTGCACTCTACCCTGCACCACTCCCCTCTACCCTGCACCACTCCACTCTACACCACTTCACTCTACTCTGAAACAATATTCTCTATGCCACTGCACTCTACCCCACTGTGCTCTACACCATTCTACTCTATCCTGCGCCACTCCACTTTAAGCCATTGAACTCTACGTCACTGCAATCTACTTTGTATCTCTCTACTCTATGCCACTCTACATCACTGCACTCTCCAACTAGGCAGTTACACCACTTTACTCAAACTCAATGGACTTTGCGCCACTGCACTCTTCGCCATTCTACTATGCACCCCTGTGCTTTATGCCACTTCACTCTAGGCCACTCTACTCTACTCCACTCTACTCTATGACACTACTCCACTCTACGATGCTCTACATAACTCCCTCTATGTCACTCCATGCCCCTTTACTACACTCTATTGTATGACACACTACTCCACTCTGCTGCATTCCACTACTGCACTCTATGCCATTCCACTCTCCTGCACTACTCCACTCTATGACAATCTACTCTGCTCTACACCACCCTACTCTACAACACTCTACTCCACTCTATTTAACACCCTCTACGCCACTCCACTCTTTCTACATCACTCCATGACACTCTATGCCACTCCACTCTATGACACACTACTCCACTCTGAAACTCTTCTCCACTCGGCACCACTCAACTCTACTCCACTCTACGACATTCTACTCCCTCCACAGAACTCTACCCCACTCCATAACACTCTACTTCACTCCAAGCAACTCAACTCTACCCTACGCCACTTTGTGACTCTATATGCCATTCCATAACACTCCATTCTACTCCACTTTATGACACTCCACTCCATGCCATGCCACTCTCCTTTACCCCACTACCTTTTAGCCATACTGAATAGAAGCCATGCTGGTGTACAACATGGCTAAAATATACTGGTAAAACCAATAGCTCTTGCATGGGCGAGACCTATTGGCTTTGCCAATACTTGTTTTTATTGTAGTCAAAGGTCATATCACTGCGCAAAGGGCAATTTGTGTATGTGAGAATTGCTGCGGGTTAAAATAAGGAGTCTTATTTATCAACCTGCAATAATTCCACGTCCAGGATATAGGCCACTGATGTATCATTAAAATACAGTGAAGAATGGTAAATCTACACTTCTCTACATATAACAAAATTGGCGATATTTTGGTGGTTAATATTTAGGACACAATATTATTGCCAGTCAATGCAGAGTACTTGATATTGTGGTAGAACACTGTAAGACTAGAGTTCAAAATGACAGTTCCAGGTCATCTCAGAATTAACTTAGGGCAAATATATGAATTTACATTTTTTGGTTTGCCAGTTGCCCTTTGCGTCAGTAAATATTCAGATCGGATCAGCTGAAACTTAGGCACACAGATTGTACTTAGTGGCAAACCCATAAAATCAATCCATAGTTAATTCTTTGTTCCAAAAGCATAGGATGCCGTCCTTTTCCAGAGGACAGACCAGTATTAGTTCAATGAGTCCAGCAACACAAGAACACTTGAACTTCCATGACATAAATGCAGGGTCCTGCCTGCAGGTGGGCCAGCAGGTCTATGATCACCTCTAAAACAACTGGCCAACGCATCTAGCCGTCTACAACTAACTGTTGAAGATCACTAAAACCAGATTACTAAATGGAAAGAACAAATAGAAATCCATCTCCCAGGTCCTGACATCACATTATTATCCCTAGCTCAATACCAATGTCATCCACAGGCTCATTTGCCTCATACATTAATGAAATTCTTGGAGAGTTGACAAATATCACAACAATAAATGTTATCCAGCTAAACCAACTTCATATTCTTTAAATACACTGCTACCAAAAACAGGTAGATCCTTTGCTATCAACAGATAGCAAATATTCACCTGCAGAATAACCGCTGTGTCTTCAGAAAAGTGATTCAGAACACATCCTTTCTGAATCTTCTATTCACTTGGCACTAGCCAGAACTGCATCTCAAAGGTGTAGTGTGCAAAGTTGAAATACATCTGTCTGTTGTTTAATTCATCAGGTTATGAAAGGAATGTGTGTCTGTATTTGTGCATTCAAAAACATTCAAGGCAAACCCCCTTGAGGCCACCCACTTCCAGCCCTTAGAATGGGGTTTGCAGCAGCGTAATCATACAATGCTGATTCTGTGACATACATTTATACAGTTTCTATCTTGTATGTCATTCAGAAACAACTCACGCCCTCACTATGGCCAGTAACAAGCAAACCGCTCACAAGTCCACCAGAGGAAAAGTGACTCGAAAAACAGCTGGCTACCAAGGCTGCCCGCCAAAGCGCCCCTGCCACTGGCATAGTCAAGAAGCTTCATCTCTAATGGCCCAGGACCATAGCGAATACAGCCCCTTACATTGCATGCGATTACAACGCATGCGATTACAACGCGGTCATTACAACGACCGCGTTGTTACATCGCAGTACATTACAATGCTAGTCGTTACATCGACTTGCTGTAGGGGGCGCGCTGGACTTAGGAATAGTATAATTTACTATTCCAACTCCAGTGTGCGCAACAATAGGGAAGGTGTTGGAATAGTAAATTATACAATTCCTTAGGTTAGCGCGCCCCCTACAGCAAGTCGATGTAACTACTTGCGTTGTAATGTACTGCGATGTAACAACGCAGTCGTTGTAACGACCGCGTTGTAATCGCATGCGTTCAAACACATGCAATGTAATGGTTGTTTCCCGACCATAGCTCTCCACAAACTCTGCTGCCACTAAACCATTCACACCTGCCAGGTATCCTTTCGTAAATATCTGACAAGTGTAGGTTTATAGCTATGAACAGCTTTATTAATGGGGCCCAGAATCAGGCTTGAAAACCACCCTAGGGAAAAAACTGTACAGTGTTGTAATGATTTTACCTAGGGCGATTTGACCACAAAGGATTGATGATGTATTACTTGCATTGCACATGAAAGTTTGTATTGTGCTGTGTGCTTTTATGACTTCTTAAGTCGAATAAAGTTTTTATGATGATAATGATGAACACAAGGGATTCCACCAGCACTGAGTATGAGGAGCTAAGATTGGGAAAATCAAATTCCAAAACAATTATTTAAGCACTATGCCAGTCTGCTAAACCCCATCTTGAGCTCTTTACCTCCCACTGTCAGAACACTTACCTCTTACTGGAGCTTCAGGAATTGACTGTAATTTATTCAGAATAGTTGTAACCGCTATTCTCCTCCCCTTCGGTATATCCCTCCCTCCACCCTGGCCAAGTATTTGATCATGAACTGTATATGTTTCATGCTAAGATTTCGTTTTCTACGTCGATAAATTGTTTCATTTTAAGAGATATTTGAGGTTTGCATCATTGTTTTTGTAAAATGTTCTCATGCAATTGGACATAGGTTTTGCCATAGAAAAAGTAAAGTGCTGAACAGCCACTGGTGAGAATTTTTGCTGCAGGAATGTACAGAGAGGACTGGGTTCTGGTGCTTTCTGTGGTGACTTGGGGAGAAGATTTGAGGACAGAAAACAGGGTACGCATGAAAAGAGGAAGAAAGGAAACTAAAACTAAAAGGACGTTGTGGTGGGGTGGAACTAATAGGGAGGCACATTTTTGTGAGAGTGGAGTGAGGAACACAAGGGGTAGGAATGCTAAGGCAAGGCGAATGACAATGAACACTTTGAAGGGTGACTTCGAGTCATTTTTTTTATTTATAAGCATTGAGAATTATACATCCATCAGCTAACACCATATTAGTAGTAATCCATTGTAAATAACAGCTATAGAGGCCACAACAATATTTGAATTCATTAGAGTCTTTAAAATCAAATCAATACCTTACATCAGCAGCTTGATCAATCCATTATGCTAGTGGTTTCCAAACCTTTCCCCCTCGTACATGCAGCTTGTCCCTTGCATTGATATAAACAATTTTCAACATAATATGTAGCTGTATATTGTGTAAAAGATCTACAAATGACTATAGGTAGTCGGCTTTGAGTCATAAGTGCACTTTGAGACAGGGTGGAGAAGATGTTTCGAGGCAGGAGTGTAGAAATGATGTTTAAGCTGCAGTGCAACTTCAAGTACCGTGGAGCACTAATAGACATAATTTTGCCATTTACCAATTATGTGCCCTTCTCAAGTGCATGGGTGGATAAACCATCATAGCCCACTTCATGCATTTATTTGAGAATGATTAATTGCTTTGAAATTAATGATAGGTGATAAGTCTCTGAGAATTGAGTCATGAGTTTCTATTTGTTTATATTAATTTTCAAATGGGAATTCTTAGGTAAATATTGGAATCAATATTTTCTAAAACACAACTCACAATGGGAGATCCCCATTCTATCCTTTCTTCCATAACCTAAACCTTTACCTTTTATCCTTTCACTCATAACCCTTCATACTTATGTTTAGCATTTAGTGTTACTTATTGCGCAGTGTTGCCTCATGACTCCATGTTTAGCATTTAGTGACATTTATTGATGAGTATTACCCTTCTCTCCCCTTTCCTTAGTATGACATTTTCCTTTTTATTTTCTAATCTTAACCTGCCCCATACCATATACTTTACCCTGTGCATAATAATGTCCCTTAAGACTTAGACTAACTTGTACATTGCCCAATTATTTATGCATTGTTTTTGATTTCCAGATGTATTAATCTCCAGATTTTTGTACTTCCACTAAGCGATGGACATGCCACCATGCCACTAAATGCAGTGGATATTAATCCTCAACTGAAATCCGTGTCGAAAATGCACAGAAACCAGTCTATATACCTCACATGTTATTGTATCCCTTCAAATCCACCATGTCCTTTAATTGTTTTCTGTATACCCAAAACAAGTTCATGAGCACACCTGTAATCAAGCGCGCGCGCACACACACACACACATACACACACACACACACACTTCTATAACCAAAATTGCATTCATAATTAACAGTCATTTCCGAAATTAACACTGGCACACATTGTCCGCACATCTTTAAATATGAAATATTACAGAATGTGTTGACATTCGTGATGCGTGGGCATTGGAGAATTAAGTATGTTCCTTCCCTCTGGCTCATAAATACACTGCTTCCTATTACCACACACAGAATTCTTCAAAGCGAACTCTACGCCTCCCAAGCTTAGAAAACACAGATTTTGTGAAAATGTTCCAGCCAACACATTATTTAATAAAAACTATGTCTTACCACCATAGATCTTGGCTGCTGCTGTAGAAATGTATTCCTAGCAGTATCATGTTAACCATTAACGTTCCTCATTCCCGCCACCAAGCCCCATGAAGTGCTCCTTTGTTCCCTATAAAAGTGATATACTGAAGACAAATGTGGTGGGTAATGTTGGAAAGTATGATAGCAATTTTAGTAGCCACGAATTACTCACTGATTCCATTTCTTTTGTTGAGGAAACAGGGACAGTAAGAACGACCTTTATCACCAAGGTACGTACGCACTATGCGGTTCAATAGATGATTTTCATCCCACTCTAAGTACATTATCAATTGTACCCACCCATGAAGTCTTAAGGTAAAGTGCTGAAATATTTCTTGGTCACAGCAATGGAAAAACAATCATGCATGCTGAACTGTGGTGCTTATTGTTTTCTGCCTTCATTGTACTACCAAGCATGCCTTCAAGTGCAAATCTCAAGATGCTCAATGAAATGTTGCATACATTGATTTCTAAAATGCAATATAGAGAGTGCACGTCCAGGTCCACCATGAAAAGTGCCCACATGTAAACACTTGCACATGATCGAAAATGTCTTTACATCGGTTCTAATATCTTGTATGTGTACTGCTGCTCTCTAGGATGTTTGATGTGAGAGACAGACACATCCAAAACTACCTGCATTTATATCCCTAGCACTAAGAAGGCCACGTCCTGTACCACGAGATTTTTGGAATCACGTATAGTAGATGTCCTGAAACCCAAAAGGACACTTTGATAGTTTTGGAGGAAAGGAAAACTCTCAGGTGACTCTAAGCCCCACTCCCTCCCCCCACTGGGTTATGCACATAGGAAATTGGGGTGCTAGGAGTCAGACAGACCTGTAAGGGAATATTTTTTTTTACTGGAGGTAATATTGCAGAGCCCAAAATCGAACCATAGAATTAGTTCACACACATATAATGTTAACTTCGTAATACATGGCAATGTGTTTTTCTGTTAATGTATAAATCTGGCGAACAAGAATTATCATCATAATTATGCCACTAAAAATTTAGTAAGGGTTATGACTTGAGCCACCCAAAACATATTTCAGATTCGTCACTCAACCCTAACCTAGTAGTCTATCTCCCTATCTGTGGCACATTAAGCTGGGTTTCAACTGTATGTATTAATTTAGCATAACCGTTTCTGACTTTTGTAATGCCTCCTTCATTCCTGTGTGATAATAGCTTCAGTTTCTAAGTAACCTATCAGACTGCTACCCTTTTCTTACATTAAGGCTGATGGTGCATGGGAGGGTAGTTTACAGGTTGGATCTTGCATTTTCTACACAGGATAAAAGCAATAGCCAGCTTTATCAAGGGTTTGCATTGCCCTTGCGCCATGCAAGGGGGCTCAAGGGTGGCACTCAACCTAAATTAGATCTATCGAGCCATGCAAGGCCACCTTGTGTTGCATTGCATGGCTTGATAAATCTAGAGTAACGCAATGCAGTGTAAAATGTTGCCATGCATCACCCTGTGGCGGGAAGTGTGCCATGAGTGGAGCGTGGATGCTCCCATGCATCCACCCATGGATTTTGGCACATTCTCAGATTTACCATTAGTGGTATACCTGGGAATGCGTAAAAATGCTACGCCTCCCCAGGTGAGGGGAAACGAGGAAAAATATCTTTATTTCTCCTTGTTTTTTTCCTCTTTCTACCTGTGCTGCATTCTGCAGTACACACAGAAAGAGGAAAATGTCTCTCAAGATTGCTTTTGTGCAGGCAAATTTCCCTTCCTGCACAAAAACAATTCTGCCTACAACGCAAACACCCTTGCACCATGACACAAGAGTGTCTGCATTGGCGCTAGACAGCCAAAGTAGGCCAGCACTAGCAAAGGACGGGAATGCACCATATAATGGTAAAAGCAGGTCATTCCTGCCCTTTCCCTTTCACGCAGAGCACCACAGCAAGGTGGCTTGCTTTGTTGCGCTGTGTGAAAGAATGACAAATCTGGCCCAATGTGTCTGTTAATTCCTGGAAAGCACACAACAGCTGCTGTGTTTTATTTTTTAATTCCTCCAGTACAGAACTTGTACAAGCCCAAACTAAGCAAATCATTGAGCCACAGCACAGAATGTTCTAAACCCTTATCTGAGTTTTATCAACATAAGCAACATAAGCAGCAGAAAATGTACAAAATAATATACAATGCCCCATTGTGAGCACTAATAACTTCATGGACAATTTACACCACAACAACTAGTCTAATGTATGATTTAGGCCTTAAGAAACTAACTATTAATGCTCACTGATCTGTGCACCATTCAGCCAAAAATCTATACAAAATGTTCCTTTCTGAAAGACCCTGGAACTGCTATTTACTCCAAAAATGAGGACATAAGGGGGTTGCAAACCCCCCTGCAACCAGGGAGACTTGATCACATCCAACAGACCACCGCCAACGCCAACAGAGATTTGGACATCAACAAACAAGACATAGAAACCAGGATAAACAGCAAGGCCAACAACCCAATAGGGGACAGAGCCTGCAGAGAGTCTGCCCAGGAGACACCCAGAAACATAAAAGGCAGTCGAACAAGAAACTTAAAGGCTCAAAAAAAACCAACACAGGAAAATAAGAGCCAGCCGGACATAGACCCCACAAATACTTTGAAACAAGGGGAAACTAACAACCGAGCGGGCCCTGAGGATCCCCAAGACCTCTCTCCAGAATTAAGCCAGCGGACAGAACAAAACGTCTGGGCCCCATCATCACAACCAAAAAACAGCTCTCCCTTACAGACATCAATCACACAAGCTGATGCCTTGGCAGCCCTTAACAAACCATCTGTAAAACACACCATCCATGCGCTGCCTGCCACTTCCTTACGAAGACTCCCACTCAACGGACGGTGTCATGACCTTCCTTGCCTCACAGGAATGGGAGGTACTTGTTGCGTCGTACAGCTTTAAGCCCGTCTCAACTTATTCCCCCACGGCAGCCTCAAGCGCGCCCTGGGCAGAGAGAAACAACTCCACAGGACCAACATATACAGAACCTATATGGGCAACCATATTAATTACTATGCAATACTCAGCTACGGCGCTTCAATACCAATCCCATAAATTGGACCTACAGCTTACGGTCCTTCAAACTTTAGCAGATTTTACTTCAGGAATAGACAGGAAGCTAGCAGAAGTCAACGGTCTCATAAACCGGGGGCAAGAAGCGGCTCAAGGAACCCAAATTCCACAACCAGAATGCACCTGTGCCCCAATAATTGACAAACTACTTACGTTGCCATCAATGCTAGGAGATCTATTATCAGACTTAAAAACAAACATCGCACCGTACAATTACCAGACTGACGGACCATCTAGGACAGATACAACAACACCCGGACACCATAAAACTGGGTCCACGACAATCAGCTTACACCACCCCCCATGAGGCAGCAAAGCAACAGCAACAATTAAAGAGAGCGTAGCCAACAAGAACCGCTCTCCCCTAAAAGCATGCCGCAAACAAAAAAAGAAGGGAAGGAACAGGAAGATAGCCGCCTTGGGTTTTTGCGGCAAAAACCAGCCTCTGGCAACTCCCGTGGAATTCGAGGACATCAGGCGCGCCCCTACCCCCACCTTGGCTGACAGGCCAGAATACCCCATCACAAGATCTAACATCACCCCGGCATCAACTGCGGGGCCATCTTCAAGATCATCACCACAAAGCACCTCAACAGACGACAACAAACAGGAGATCATTCAAATAAGAAAGCAGCTAGCCCAAACGGCGCATGTATTCAGCAAGGTCACCAGCATGGTACAAACCCCAAGGCCCAAACAGAGAGGCGAGCCACCGAAAAATTCTAGGGAGTCACCACAACGGTTAAAGAGGGAGAACGAGCATAGTATCCACACACTAGATAAAGCTCAGACATCAGCTGATCTCCAACAAACTTTCCACACCAACGCCAACCAAGGAGCCAGCCAGAGCAATTGTGCTCTACCAAGGTCCCTACTTCACTAAGCAATCCCTTCCCAGGAAACAGAGGCCAGAGACGCAAAGGGAACGGACACCATCATATTTTTCCCGAGTACGAAACTCGGGAAAGAGCGGACTCACTAAATAGAGGGAATATACTGCGGCTCCTACACTCCATCATGATCCTAAAAAACCTAAGCTCAGTAGATTTGCTCTCTATAGAATTTCAACCAACCAATAACCCACAATGTCCAGAGGCAACTAAAAAAAGATGGAATACTACTGAGACAGTTAAAATTATGAAAGAAGAAAACACGTTCCTACATTGGGGGATAAAACTGAAAGCTGAATCTAAACCACCCTACCCAACGCCCTTTCTAAACGTCCCTACTAACGGACCACCCAAAACCACCACTTCAGTATTAAAAGGAGCATGTAGCAGCACCCCAGGTGCGCACCTCACCCGCACAAAGGTCACCAACCTGAACGCAGGCCTCGGGCAACTAGGCATAACCCTATCGTTAACAACTCAGAACTGGACGCAAATTCAGCGAACAATAACAATAGAGCGATCCAATTGACAAGGGATGCCCTGTCCACCAATAGCCCCAGCAGAGCGAGGCAAAATCTGTATGTGCATTTGGAATATTAATGGCCTAGCTAGCAAGACTGAGAACCATGAGGTATTAAACTACCTAAAAACATTCGATGTGATACTGCTCCAGGAAACCTGGGAGGATAAGGCATTTGAGCTTCAGGGGTACACATCACACTTTGTTCCAGCAAGAAAATTATCTGACTTTGGTCATCGCTCGGGGGGACTGATGATACTTGCCTCAATAACCACAATAGGAGAAATCTCATCCATAGAGGCCCAAATTGAAGCTCCAAGTGCCATCCAGGCAGTGACGATAACTCTTAAGTTCAACACGGAATGCCAGGTAATTATAATAATCAATACATATGTGCCCCCAAACAAAAATCAAAAGCTGCAAAAGAGCTGGTAAAAGAAATAAAAAGGTTTATGGAAGAGCGGGACGCTGTCCATATCATCCTGGCAGGTGATTTCAATTTACACCTTCTTGGGTCTGGGCAAGAGGAGGACCCTGTGCAAGACCAAACCGCCGCTTGGGGAATACCGAATCAGGACCTAGCAAACAAGCAAACATTGAGAAACCAACAAGATGTTCGAAGCACCTGCTTCAGGAACTCGAACACCTTAACATGAGAGCACTGAACGGCCACTTTGAGGAGGACAATCCACCGGCTACTACATTTCATTCATCAAAAGCATCCTCTTACCTAGACTTTACCTTCATAACCTTACCCATGTTCAACAAAATCGCCTCCTTTAGAATAGGCGACAACGAACATAGCGATCACCTACCCCAGGAAGTGATACTGAAAGTAAACACAGCTCACACACTAGAGGCACGTAAAACCATTGGCACAGATGGGACCTTAAACCTCAAGCGAATAAGGTGTAAACCCAACAATAGCGAGGAAATATCGACCACCGCTAAAATACTGCACAACCAAGGAAAGATACACCAATCAAACCAGTGAAAGCATGGGAGAGCTTTACAACGACTCTTGGGGAGAAATCAGCTACCGGGACGAAATCGGGACAAACTGCGGCCATCCCAACAAGGATGGCAACCAGCCCAGAATCAAAAAACGTCAAACGCACAATAAACCAAACATTAAGGCAGCTTTGCAAAACCCGGCAAAACCCAGATCTGCAAAGTGACCTGCGGAAACTGAAGGCACCAATAAAAAGGAATAAATGGGATAAAAAAAGATTAATGAATGACGAACTATGGGCCAAGTTACTTCATGACGCCAAACAAAAGAACAGCGCCAAGTTCTGGCAAACGATCAACAGAATCCAACGACCAAACCACCCAGGAATAAATTCTAACATAACAGAGGCTGTCTGGGTAGAATATCTTTTTAGCCACTTCAACAACAAAGTGCAAAAGGAAGACAAAGCAGACAAAGAACTGGGGATTGCAGGAAAGGACAGAGGCAAAATCCATAGGGTAGAAATGGCACAAAACTCCACGCAAGCAGGGCATAACGATTCGGCCCGGAGTTTGCAACAACACCAGGGAGTTGAAATCGCAGCAGGCTCTGACCCTTCATCGTCCAACAACGAAGAGCGCTATGGTCTAACTGCGACACAGATAAAGAGACAAATAGCCAGGGGTAGACTCGCAGGTGCCCCAGGCCCCAATGGAATTCCTCCAATGCTGTATAAACACAACGCGGAGCACTGGAGCAAAGCATTAGTACCAGTTTTCAAGGACATAAAATGTGCAATAACAATACCGGACTCGTGGAAAGGATCAATTATCAGCCCCATCTTCAAACAAGGTGACAGGAAAGCTCCAAACAACTATCGACTAATCGCTCTTATCGACATTGAGGCAAAGTATTATGCAGGAATATTCTTCGAAGAACTAACATCTTGGGCATCAGAAAACTCCATTATCCCAATAAACCAAACTGGGTTTTGCCGTGGCCAAGGAACCACCACTAACATCATGGCATTAGCCTTGTTGATGGACGCGGCTAAAGAGGCAAAGTATCCCCAATTTCTATGTTTTATTGACTACACCGCAGCTTTCGACCACGTAGACCGTGCCAAACTATGGCAAAAACTGGAAAGCTGGGGGTTACCAAAACCTCTTTTAGACCAGCTGATACTACTACATACTGACACCTGGATCAGGATTAAACTAGGTGCAGGGATGCACCTCTCAAAGCAAATCACCACCTCTAAAGGGTTAAAGCAAGGGTGCGTTCTAGCGCCTTTACTCTTTAACCTTTTCATAGCTGATCTCCCAGGAGAATTGGACAAGAGCACATCACACGCCGCGAAATTAGGAAAAACTTTGTTGTCAAACCTGTTATACACGGACGACCTAGTGTTGATACGTTGGACCCCCATCGGCCTACATCTTTTGAACACCACCAACAGCTTCTCACAATGCAATGCCTTAAAAATAAATCTTAAGAAAACAAAAATCATAGCAGTAAGCTACCACAAAAAGAAAAAAATCGACTGGTACTTAGACGGGCAATGCCTGGACCAGACAACCGGCTACAAATATCTAGGAATCCTCCTGGATCATAAAAGATCATTCAAACCCCAGCTGGAGTCCCTGCGGAGAAAGGGAACCACGACCTACCTAGCGATGAAGCCCCTGAAGAAAATGCTGCCTGACCTAACATTCGACCCTTTGCTACAGGTGATACGTGCAAAATTACAACCAGCGCTAATGTACGGGAGCAAATCTCTAAAAGGGAGAGATGCTGCAGCCTTGGACAAAGTAATAGCTAACTCCTACAGAGCAATTTTCCATCTTCCAAATTATGTCTCACCGGCCCAAATATGTTTAGAATTTGGGCTTTAAAAACAATCAGTGGAAAGGAGGGGCGCGTATCCAAAAAGTTGGCACAAGATCTGAAGCGCTGAGGCAGGATCCCTAAACTCGCATCTTTGGATCGAGCTGTTTCGCCACAAAACATCACCTGCCAGGGAGTACCTGCTCAACTCCCTAAAGTTATTGGTATTGAAGGACCTTTGGGGAACCTCTACAGACCACCAGACCTTCAAAAACACTGTGACAAAGGTAACAAACATGGTATCCGTTCTAGAAGACAAAGGAACACTGGCTAAAAGGGCTCATGGCTGAACAGTGCTTAACGATTACGAAGCACTCAAACCGCAACCTTACCTGAAAATGGGAGTCAAAACGAGGATAAAAGAAAAATTCCTAAAGTTGCGGCTGGGTGTCGTTCCGATTATCTCACACCTTCCACCATGGGAAAGGAAACCAGGACCGCAGTCCTGTCACCTATGCGGGAGAGGAAACGAGGATCTTGTCCACGTCATCTACATTTGCCCCAACTTAAAGGATATAAGAAGCGCTCTACTACGACCATTACTCAAGCAGAACGGCACCAGGCCTTGTAGGCAGGCAGCAAAGCTGTGCTTCAATCCAGCTGAGGCACAGCTAAACTGCCGGCTCACAAAATATTTCAACCCAGTAACCAAGACACTCAAACACGCATCGCAAATGGACACTGGTTAAACAAAAATAGCCGACCCGGGCTGTACTCGAAGTCAGACTCAACTAGCCTAGCAATAGCACCTTACTGACGCCCAGGCACTTTAGATCCAATGAAGGTTGTATGCGCAAAAACGTGAACTTTAATAGGATGAATAACGACAGCTGTTTAGCTCGGAAAGCGCCTGCCAGCTCAGTTTTCCCTGACATACAAGCAACTTAGACCCGTTGAAGAGCATAATGCCCAAATGCAAAATTTTAATATATTGTATAATGATGGCTTTTAGTATTGTTTTATCTATTGAATTATGTACAAGAAACTTTTATTGTTATGAGTATGCAAAGGTTTTAATTAATCATGCATAATAAAATTACTTATTTACTCACTGATCTGTGTGCCTGAATGTAAAAGAAAAACATCTAAACAGACTTGAAACATGGTTCTTTATACTATGAATACTATAATATTTTACATATTAGTGAATTCCTAGCAGGCTGCTGCATTACAGGTTCATCATTTAGCAAGAAATGTCTGGGCTTATTTGCAACAATTTGACTCAGAGCAGCGCTGCACATCAATATTCTGCTGTGCCCTGTGTCAAAAGAAAAGAGCAGGGATGTGCTGTATCTATCCGATACGATGAATTCCTGTCCTTTTACACTGCGCCGGTGAACAAATGGCTGCTTAGTGCCAATGCAGGCACCCTTGCACCGTGGCTGAGAGTGTACCTGCACTGAAATCAGTTTTTGTGCAGGAAAGGACATCTGCCTACACAAAAAACTGTTATGCCACCCCTGGGGAGGCATAGGCTTTTGATGCATTCCCAGGTGTACAGCATGTTGTAAATCTGGGAATATGTCAAATGCCATGGGTGTTACGAGGAAACACCAACCGTAATGCCCATGGCACGCCTTCCTATCGCAGTGTGAGGCAATGCAGCGACTTGTGCTGCATTGCCTACCACCACATTTTCACGAGGCCATGAAAAGCCACGCTGGGTGGCTTTACTTGGCCTTGTAGATATGACTCTGCAGTGTGTGCCACTAGAGTGTCACACGGGGTTAGTAAATGAGCCCCGTAGATTGAAAAAGGTTTTCCATCGGCAGTACATAGTGACATTTCCTAATTTGTCATATCAACCAATTTCCCTTCATTGTGAATATACTTCAAATTTGAATGTGTTTATCCAAATGAAATGATGCCATGCACAAGCAATGTATTAATATATATTTTTTTAAATGGTGAAAGTGGTGACAATCAAAATTATTGGGCTGAGATCAAATTATATGTGAAATCTCCCCTACTGGTAGCCCACTGCCTAGAAATCACCTCACAAGATTTAAATATAATTGTGTCCTTAACAAGGTATAACAACATAGAGTTACTTTTTAGAACCTATAAAGTACATGTCATGCAAATATAGGGCCATATTTGCAAGCCCCTATCTCTACAGGAATGTCACTTTTTTGATGTTCCTGCAGCGATACGGACTTCACTTTATTTACAAAGCAGTGTTAAGCCACTTAACATGGCTTAACGCTGCCTTGTAAATAAGGCATCCTTTCACGCTATACTTAGGGTGAAAGAGGTAGGCAATGGTGTTGCGGTGGGCGTTTTGCCGCAGCATCTATTGATTTTGACAGTGGCGGCTGGTGACATTTGAAAGTGGTGAGGTGTAAAATTATTGCCGTACTGCACTGCGGCGAGCGAGCGTAGTGAGCGAGCCTGAACAACCTACAGGGGTTCGGGGGGGTTATCCCCCCGAGAAAATTTTGAAAAAAGAGTGGACAAATGGTGCATTTTTAAGCAAATTTGAGGAAGCAGGAAGGTTAATAAAGCAATCACGATTTAATTATTTATCATTTAAGAAATTGCCAATTTTTATGAGCTATAGAGGACAATCTTTGCGTATGCTGATGTTATCATTTACCCGTATTAACTTTTGAACACACTGATACACTTGTAATGGTTTTAACTATACAATAAATACATTCATTGACTGTGCAGTGCTGTACACCAATATGATGACACTATTTCCTTAAATACATTTTATGGTTTCATGCAAGAAACGCCATTTAAAAAAAAAGTGCAGAAAATATGAATGCATTTCAAGTAGTACTCTGTGTAAAAAATGCCTGTATGTAACAGCAAAGGCTTCCCATGTTATCGTTTCCCAAAAGTCTCAGTAGAAAAGCCACCCCAAGTCGTCAACAGAGGCTCCCAAGTTATCAGGTATGAGCAGATTAACAAACCCTGATAAACGGAAGTGGCTGCCAGGGCGTTCATGCAATGGATTCGCCTGCACTAATGGACTAAGTGGATCTGCGCAGTACCGCCCACTGGAAAGGTGGCAGGAAAATACAGGACACCTCTAGTGACCAGGTCGGCTTTCACTTCATCATGATCATTAGCTGCAGCAGCTACCAGGGTCCAAGTTAAACCAGATCTGATATGCCAAGAGGTGCCTTGGGATGGACTTCAAGCCACTAGGCTGGTTCTTGCATTATATACACCTACTGCAGTGGGCACCAGCAAGAAGCCATTAAATACGACAGATCTCATGCGCTGCGATGACCAGGCTCTTAACATCATGCACATTTGCAGCAGATAAAAATAGGGATCAGTAATACGTTAAACCAAACCTCATACACCGAGAGGATATATAAGACAGACTTCTGGTCACTAGAGTGACTTTCAGCATCATTTACAACAGCATGGAGCAATAATGGGTTAAACCAGACCTCGTGCCATGCAAGACTTGAGGGGAGGTGATGGGTTCAGTCAGCAAGGCCGGTTCTAGACATCATGCACAGCACACTTCCTAGAACAGGCACCAGGGGGCAGGGATGAGTTAAAGTATTAGACCTAATGTGCTGTGAGCACGTTTTAAGAGGGTTTAGTGTGCTAGGCTGGCACACATCATCATGCACAGCAGCGTGTACCAAGGAGCAACGGTGGCTTAAAGCAGATATAATGTGCTCCCAAGACTGTAAAATGGCCTTCAGGTCCCTGGATTGGCAGACAGCAGCGGGCACCAGGGACCCACAATGGGTTAAACCAGGTCTGACGACGTGCTGCAAGACGCTTTACAGAGGACTTCAAGGTGTCATGAATACATTTGTCTGGGTACTATAAGCTCTGCTAAATCTCTAACACTAGTGAAACCAAAACATGTTTGTTTTAAAAACTCTGAAACCCTTAGATAATAAAATGCCGGAAAAGAATGTCAACCCCCTGTATTTTCCAGTTTTCAGTTACCCACACCAGTTGTGCAAAGCTCAAACCTCTTAACCTATAATAAGCAATTTTGTGACCGAAGTAATGTCAGCGCACCTATACCAAATCAATACTTGTTCAAGTTGTCCACTCTCTGTTAAGTCTCAAGTGGAGGCCACTCCTATGTCCTTCGTGGTAGTGAAATGAGCCCCAGAACAATGAATTACCGATTCACAGAATGGGTATGAATGGGCAAAACAAATCACCATGTGAAAGGTTTTTTTTAGAGCATCCCTTCCAAATAGCAATTCGTTATGGTATGCATCAATGCTTTGTGACTGAAATCAGGTAAAACAATATTGAAGTTTTACCGACTCTCAACATGAACTGGTAAACCATTTACAAAAGCTACCACTTCCCGTTTGTGAATGCAAAAAAAGTTAGGGAGTAATCAGTGGTCCTTTGGACCACATTTTACTCTCAAATAAGCATTCAAAAACTTTGCAAAATATCTGTAACTTGCAGCCCTGTTTCCTATTATGGAAAATAGACTGCAATTTTTTTTTCAAAAGCGATTACAGTTTTGGTGGTCTGCTGACCTCAGTGGGCCACCATACCTGTGAGGGTTACCTATTGTATTGAGTCACAATTTGCAACCTACCTCATGTATATTGATGAGGTAGGCCCGATTGTGACTCACCATGATTTGAAATTTTGTGAAATGGTCTATTAGTACATAGCAAAACCAAAGGGGATGATGGACGGAGTGTTGAACATTAGAGAATGAATGAGCAACGGCGGATCTGAGTAACCGCACCTCCCTGCTTTATTCCTCTTCTTGTTTAAGAAATTGTAATGGATAGTATGATTGGGTGTGCACATACAGCTCCTGCACCTGCCGTTGTTGGATGCCAGCTGCCAAGCAGAGAAAACTGTGAAAATAGTGGAGCGGTGCACTACCAAAGAGTTTTCTTCAATAAATCCAAATGTTCATTTTGTATAGTGGTTTATCAATCCTTTATTTTCAATATCAAAATGTGCAAATTCCAGCCAACGCGTTTCATTCATACATAAAATGAACTTCTTCAGGGCAAATGGTGATGTGAAGAAGACGCAGGAACACAGAGGCAATGAAGAGCCCTTGATCTGAGATATTTCAAATTCCTGCTGTCGACGCACAAGTATTTAAATTTTAAAGGCTACCATGATAAGTGCCTGATGGTTGTATCTCTGGGGACACAGTCCTGTTATTATCGTCCGGTCGGCAGTCAGGCTATCTTGAATCCAGTGGCAAAGTGAGCAAGGGACCCACGTCTGGGCATACCCTGCCAACTTAGGGCGAACTTAGCAAAACCAAAGGGGATGATGGACGGAGTGTTTCCGGTCCAGATAGCCTGGCTGATGATGGTTATGAACCCGAAACCGGTCCCAGGATGCTTGTTTCCGGTCCAGGGAAGACATGGCTTGGCAGTTCGGGCTGGACTGTTCCCATGAGGCACAGGGTCAGACTGATTTGCATATGGCCATGTCTGAACTGGGGTGGCGGAGTGAGCTAAAGAATGATGATGGATTAAACCCAGATCAGTTGACTGGGGGTGAGTGCTTGAAATGCTCAACACTCCGTCCATCATCCCCTTTGGTTTTGCTATTAGTACATAGGTCACAAAAATATTGGTTGCAATTTGGGGTTAGGAGTACTACAAGAGTACAACACACCTGTTCACAGCAAACACCTAAGTTATGAATCATCCTTTGAATGCTTAATCCTTTCAGTTTGCTTCACCACAACTAAATAGGTTTGCCTGAATTGTAATTCGTCAGAGGGCATCTCATCAGAACAACGACTTGAAGTTTTTGTCAAAAAGATGGCTTACCGATTGAGCTTTAAACTCAATCTATTTGGTTTCACCACAGACAGTCAGAATAGCTGAAACACAATGTACCTTCTCTGATAGGATGCCCTGTCCTTTTTAATAAATAACGTCATGTCCCGTAAGAACTGTAAGGTTGTATATAATGTGTACTAACATAATGAACAAAACCTGTCTTTCTAGTTTGAACTACAATTCCAGTTTTCTGCTGCTGTGTTTATTGGGAACATTTATAAGCAGCAAACTTTTGAAGCATCCTCTTTTGGAAGCTATATTACAGCTATGAGCTCAAATATTTTACATGAATTAGTTAGCTGTATTGCTTACATAAAAGAAGCCAGGGACCGGCATTTGTTGGAACGTCTTCACAGGATTAGGATCACTGTGACTTTGTACATAAAGTTTTATTGGCACGAACGGTTTTGTGAACTATACAAGGCAGTTTGAGGAAGTAACATGTTTCTATGTGCTCTACCAAAGCCACCTATTCCCATCAGGATGCACGGTATAGACTCTTTAAGTCCTGCATTAATGAAATCGGAGGACTTCCGTTGCGGTGAAATCTACTATGAAATGACAATACTGAAAGGTGAGGTAATTTCTCGGTGCAGCAAAACCATGTGATTCCAAAATGTCCCCAATGCGGCGTGTAATAACCAATAGAATTGTTTTTTCTGTACTGATTACTACGTTATTCCCACACTTCAGAACAGTTCACATTTTACTAGATTTTCCTGGTAAAATGTGCTTGGGGAAAAAAAAACTTAGGTGTGGAAATCCAGCACCTTGTTTGGCCGTGGAATAGCATAATTTTGGCTCCATCCTTTTACGTTTGACTGGGCCATATGTATACTTACCTTTGGCTTTATGTACTCATGTGATACAATAATATTAATGAGATATGGTACACTAAAGGTATATAAGGTGCATTTATTGTGTGTGTTTAAATTATATATGTGTGTGCATATTAATGTTTTTCCTTTTCAGAGACATCTGGATTGCTGATATTAATCTTCTATAGGTTTGGAATGTAAGGTGGTGTGCTAAAATTCATTTAATGCAGTGCATTTGCCAGGGATTAGTGAGTATGAATCACATATGTGTGAAATGTTTTCTTTATAAATTGTGACCAGTTGTCGTTTTTGGTTAATAATATATGTATTTGTTTATTGTGCCCCATTTAAGAGTATAGTATCATTCATTGGATTATATCTAGGTTGTAGAATTAATATGCATTTAAAGAAAACTGTTAAGATAGTAAGATTGTGGGCCTTAAGCTTACAGCTGAGACATTTAATACTAACATTAAAGCAGTTTTTCTGCATATTTTTCTCATCTGCAAGTGCAGACCAAAGACAACCTTTAGCTAGAATATTGTATTTCAGAGAAAGTGAGGTGAGGAAGAACTGGCAAGGTCAAATAACTTTAATGAAGAACAAAGGGAGCATTACCAGTTGGTAAATCAGATGAAGGGGGGAATCCAAGTACACCTTGGAAGCCAGACTGGAAAATGGGAGTAGAGTTCGTGGTGGCAAGTTTTTTCTTGGGAACTGGAAAGTACCATGATGTGTATGAGGTCATATTTCTTGAATTTTGTTTGTGCGTTTTAATTACTGAACCCATCTTGTGTTTCATCAGATTTTCTTTAGACTTGGAAAGGTACAGACATCTCTTGCCATCTCTGATTGTGGAAGTTCTATAGGTAAGGGGTCATGTATAGCATAAAGCCACACAGAGGTTCTGATGCTGACACCTTTCTTGCTTCCTTGATTCAATAGGGTTTCCCTATCCTTAGTTTAGTGTAGGATTTAGTAGATGTTGCAAATCTTTCCCATGCATTGGTAGAAGGATCGAAAGCATTCATCTTGTCATCAAATCCGTTTTCGTATTTTTTGCATAGCTGCAACAGAGATCCTTATAAGCTCTTTGCTGTTGAGGACCAAAATTGTACATTTATTTGGTCTTCCCTTGATAATTTTCTACTTTTACATTATGTTCTTGAGATTGATTTATATGAGTTTGTCTTTGAGTTTGTAATAAACCTGTTTGACTTCAAGTTACTGACTCACACTTTTATTGCGTGGTCCTAATGGTCACACTGTACCTTAAGATTCAAATTTGTTGCTAACCCCTTTTCCTGTCAGGCTACTAAAAGACTCTATTGACCAGAGTAAATTGGAAGAAACGGCCCAGAGCATTCTCAGCAGTTAACACCCATTGCCACCTGAATTAGGATTATCTTCTAACTCAGAATGAGAACCTGCAGCAGTGTCAGGGCATGGAATTGTCGTGTAGTTCCTATAGTACCCATGCAGGACCTGCGCGTTTGGATAACATAAACTGTGGGATTGGTGGCAGACTGGTTCCGTACACCCCCACCGAGAAATGTTAGCCTGTTTGCCTTTAAGCTAGCTCACAGTGCCACTAGTCAGATCCTTAGTTAAGCATCATCAAGAGATCTTTATTATGTTGGAATGTCATAATTTTGACGCTTTATTTCTGACAGAAACATGGACTCGGAGTGACTCAATAGTGGAACTGGGGCTAGCTTGCCTCTTAGGGTACAAAGATTTTCATAAGCCCCGAATAAACGGGAGGGGGGAGTTGGAGTAATATTCAAAGAAAAATGGAATTTCACTCCACTTCAAATGGATGATGTGGAGGGTGCAGAACTTTTAGGGTTCTCCTGAAGGAGGCTAGGGGACAGGTGTACACAGGGATCGTGTGCTACAGGGCCCCCGGAGGACAGAGCGCGCAATGTCAGGCACTAATTGACATTGTTTATAATATGTCACTAACCCACTCAAGGTTGATTCTATTGGGTGACTTCAACCTCTCGGAAAATGGGGACATGAATATGGCGCTGAGAGAACTAGTACAAGCATGTGAGAGTCTTAACATGCATCAATTAGTGTCAGAATCGACACATCAAAAAGGCCATATCCTAGATTTAATATTTGCCAACTCCACGGAGGCTAAAGTGGTCGAAGTACTGCCTCTATGTTGGACTGATCACTTTCTAGTCCACTTCCTGCTAGCACTACCTAGAGCAAATAATAAAGCAACCTACCCTGGGAATTTTCGACAGGGAAGGGAATGGCCCAGACTACTAAAAAACAAACAAATCTCACTATTAACGGAGAAAAATTCTTTTGACTCCAATAAATCAGTGGGAGAAAATTATCTAACCTTCTGCGCTCAAATAAACGAGACTTTGGATCAAAGAATACCAGTAAAGAGGCTAAAAAATAGAGATAAACCATCTTCCCCCTGGTATAGTGAGGATCTAAGATTACTGCGGAAGGAATGCAAACAGGCAGAAAGAAAATGGAGGAGGCTCTATGCTGAACTAGATAAAAGAACCTACAAAACGCAACTGAATAAGTATAAGGAAGCAATTGCTAGATCAAAAGCCGATTACTATGAAAAAACTATCCTGGAAGCACCGAATAAGGCTAGAACTATTTTTAACATAGTAAAGGATCTATCTAAGCCGGCCTGTGTAAGTAATAAGATCATAGCTATGCAGAAGCTATGCGACGATCTGGTAATCTATTTTGATGAAAAAATCAATAAAATCATTGGCGGCCTTAACCAAAAAAACCAGACTGGGGTGGACGATGAAAACAGTCCACCTAGGAAGGAGGAGAATGATCTACTAGCGACAATGGCGCTAGAGATACAAGACGAGAGCATAGACAGTGACCGTCAGCCTACTATGGAGTGGTTTCAAACTCCCACAGAGGAAGTGTTTACTAATATAGCTCTGACTGTCTCTTCTGGGTCACCACTGGACCCCCTCCCACAGAGGATTTGGAAAGAATTCAAGTTGGAACTCTTCCCCTTGTTACGCCAAATCTGCTGCCAGTCACTGATTAACGGTGAGGTCCCAGAATGCTGGAAACAAGCAATAGTGACCCCGTTACTCAAGAAACCAACACTTGACCCTCTCTGTCCATCTAGCTATAGACCCATCTCTTTGTTACCCTACCCGGTAAAAATTCTTGAGCGAGTAGTCAGTAAATCCTTGTCCAATTATCTGGAGGATAATCATCTACTGGATGAACTGCAATTCGGATTCCGTCCTGAGCACGGAACCGAAACAGCCCTAGTGACTGTGTTTGATGATTTGGGAATGCGAGCGGACAACGGGCAATCGGTCGTATTAGTGCTGCTAGACATGTCAGCAGCATTTGATACGGTGAACCATGGTATTCTGCTAAAAAGACTTAAAGACATCGGTGTCAAAGGTCAAGCATTAAACTGGTTTCAGTCCTACCTATCAGACAGGACCCAGGCAGTGAGTATTCAATCTTTTACATCTCCGAAGACTTCTGTCCAACATGGGGTCCCGCAGGGTTCAGCAATCAGCCCGATCTTATTCAATATATACTTGCGTCGACTTATTCCTATCATCAAGTCCTTTGGAGTAGAACTAGTCAACTATGCTGACGACACACAGCTTGTGTTTTCGCTGGAAGGGAATCAAACAATCCCCATGGATAAATTTCATAAGTGCATGGAAAGTACCACAAACTGGCTTAGAAACAACTTTCTCCAATTCAATGGAGACAAAACAGAAGTCGTATATTGCACTACGAGCAAAATAGCTCGTCCCCTTCCTGTTGACTTCCGGATCACCCCCACAGATACTCCGCTAACTCCAGCCAAAACAGTACGCAATCTGGGGGTGTTGATGGATAATAACCTTCAACTGGACTCACAAATAAACAAAACAGTTGGCACCCTCTTTTCCTTGATTAGAGCACTACGAAAGATTCTCCCGCTATTGCCAGTCCCTGCCAGAACACAAGTAGTAAGGAGCGTTATTCTGAGCAGGCTGGATTACTGTAACTCCTTGTATCTCGGAGCTCCAAATTCCTTGGTACTAAAGTTACAAAGAATCCAAACAATAGCAGCAAAGCTAGCTCTAAACCGGCAGCGCAGGTCCTCTGCATCTCTGGCCCTGAGAGATCTTCATTGGCTGCCGATTCGGCAGAGGATACATTTTAAATCTCTCTGCATCGTTTTCAAGGCAGTACATGGTCTGGGTCCTAGACCACTGCAGAGAAAATTCACGTGGTATACTCCCCCAAGAAACCTCCGCTCGTCGACAGCAAATTTGGTTAACACTACAAAATTTAAAAGAACGAGGACTGGAGGGAGAGCCTTCAGCTCCGTGGCCTCACGGATGTGGAATAAACTTCCAAATGACATTAGGCAAAGCGAGAACTTAATGCAATTCAGGAAGAAGCTGAAGACTTGGCTGTTCCCGAGGGAGAAATAATACATTGATGTAGTGTCACCGACTCACCCAGCTGTCTTACTCTGTTTCCTTCCCGCCCTCAATGTGTTGTATGTCTCATCTTAGGATGGATGATTAACCACGCCATATAACAACAAAGTACTCTCTCAGATCCAGGATACCCGTTGGGTGATAGTGCGCTATACAAATTCAGTTTACATTTACATTTACTAGTGTCTCCTCTTATCGGGGAGAGATTAGTTTCTGGCAACCTCAGAACGTGACAACCCTGATCCCTCAAGATCGTGGAAACAATGTACTACTTTCCGCTCAGTCACTCGTGCTCATTTACTTTATCTCAGAGATACACAGAATAAACAGTCTGGGCATTTCAATAAGCATTTATTGAACAGTTGTTATCCTCGTGTAAAATATATGAGCTGCAACAACCATTAGACAGTAGCAGAGATATATGATTAGCAGTACTATGAATATAAAAGGATAGTACAGTTCTACCATCTTGCAATAAGCATGAATAAATACATGAATATAAAATGCAGGATAAAAATGTGCTTACTCCTACGATGCCTATCTTGTTGTACCTAAGTGTATCTAGCATGTGCTTAGGTGTGAAGCCAAGAATCCCTCTAAGGTTTAGTCGAACCCCATTACCTGAAGTGTCAGAATGCAGGAACCCTTCTTGGTCTCGAGTTGGACACCCCGCAAGGGATGTTCAGACCACTGTCAGCTGGAGCGTCTGCATGCAGTAGCCTCAGCGTCTCTGGTCAGAGTGTCGGCCTGGAAGTCTCGGTTCCCTCTAACTAACATTAGCAAGAGGTGCTATATTTATACAGAAAGTATCTAGGGCTCCTTTGTCCCTTGTTGCTTGTATTAGCCATTGTTGGATTTGAGGATGATGTATGGGATGAACCGTGTACGTAGATATGGGGAGGAAGGTGGTGTAGCCCCAGCCTGGTTTCTAAGAACCCTTATGAATATTCATTCATACTGTGTGAGTCTATTGATGGAGTTATAGGACTCTATTGTTCAGGAGAAAACCTCCTTCTGCACCCAGGACTAGAACTAGGTAAAGGTTCAATCCTAAAAGGCTCGGTACAGTGTAGTGCAGGGGAGGTAATGTAGGTGAAGGGGTATGATGTTACCCGGGCCTATATTAGGGTACCTATATGAAACATAACACCCACTCCTCTTCCGAACAGTCAACAATGAAAAAAAATGCTAATGGACCATTTTCTTTACTAGATAGTAGTGCAAAGAACATTTTTCAATGAGCTTCGTTAAAATCTTGTTTTAAAATCATCTTAAAAACAGTTTAAAAAGGGAAAATTAAAAAAATTTACTACGAAAATAGTTGTTTGGAATTGTCACTTAAGCCACAGTCCTAATTGAGTTCGTTTATATAAGTTGAATGTCTACAAGCGTCAAAAGGCCATGCTTTTCAGCGAGAAAGTGTCAATTTTTAGGAAGTGTTCCAAATTTAGTTAAGTTTGGAGAAAAGGAAAATCCGAATTCTTTCCCAGCACACGATGAGCCAATTATAGATTAAATGTCCTGGCTGGGAGACGCAACATCATCGCTGCTAGCTGCTGCAGGGGACGGTCCTTGTAACACCTCGCAGAGTACGTAAATGGAGCACAGATGATATTCAGTACTGCCAATAGCTGGTGTAGAGGCAGCCGGTGCTGTAGTCGATACCTGGGTGCTAGTGGTGCTAGTGGTGAGCTGATGATCAACCCAGTTGTAAAAGTCACCTACGGATTCTCGAGGAATGCAGCCATTAAGATGGGAATACGCTGGGGACATTGCCGAGTGTGGGCCCTCAGGGGTTCCAGCCGGGTATTCAAGTTCGCAGGCGTATCCGTTGCAAGTGTCAGACAGAGGTCCAACACACATTCGTCACCGCAAAACAGGCATCGAAGAACAGGTAAGATGCAGTCCATCCAGACTGGTCTAAACAATAGGAACCAAGAGGCGCTCAGTTCCCGTAGGCAAGATGTGCCCAGATGCTGTACCATGCGTTCACGGTATTTCCGCTCCAGGAGCGTCTTTGCCATCTCGTTGGTGATTGGGCCGTCCATTGCGTAGCAGGTAAATGACAATCAGGATTCCCGCTATTGATAGCAGGATCAGATCATAAGAAGTCCTGACCCTATGGTCTTAAATAGGTGTACAATGCCACTCGTATCAGACATATTAAAGATACGACCCACCATTTCTGCGAAATGAATGGGGCAGTTTGTACGTATAAGTGCCTGTATCTCAGTCGAGGTCCTTGCAATTTGAAGATCAAAGGTCTCTCGTGCGGAGGTTAAGTGTACGGTTTGCTGTAAAAGCATGGCTTTCAGTCTGCTCAAAGTATCAAATTGTATATAAGAAACATTCAATGAAGGCCATAACGGCGCCTCCCTCACTGTACTTGTTGGGGGAAACAATACTTGCATACAGCAAGTAGCCCTGGAGTTCACAGTGACCAGATAGGCAATGCCCGGAAGCATACCACAGCAACCTTGATCGTTCAGCATCAAGTAACTCCCATTCGAGAGCAGCTCGAACACCGGTTTAATCACGGCAGCTGGAGTCCCTTTCATGTGGCAGGACAAGTTTGCTACTGACCCATTACACGCTCCGTGCAATGAAATGTCCCGGCACATGAGAGAACCGCTCAAAGCGTTCTTGCAGTTTGTACCACTAAGAAGCACTTCTCAATCCCCACTCTGGCATCGGAATCTATATGGTAAATCCCAGGATTCCTTAATGTATTCCTGACCCATCTTTTCATATTTGCCCGCCTGCCTCTGTTCAAGGCAATATTGAAACTGAAAAGTAGTGACCGGTAGAGTTATGTGGCCATGGATAAGCCATTCAGTAGACGGAGCTTCCGCCAATGTAAATGGTAGTCGGTCCAGTTGTTCAATACGCAGCAATGTATATTTAGCTCCCCTTTGTGCCATTTCAACCTGTTTATCTGTTAGATTATATTCAGAAAACAGAGACGTACTGTTTATAAAACGCCAAGGCACAAAGCCTGCACGTAAAGATTGCAGCATCCAGCTCAATAACATGATAGAACGTAATTGAGATTGCCCGTGTTGTAATATGGCCAAATCTTGTTCTAGGATGTCTATTGCAGAAGACACAATGTTGCCCAAAGAATATATTCTGGAGGACAAAGTTGTTCACCCATTGTCTACCACAGCCAACGATTTTCTAAGTTAATATGGTCTATTTCCCGTATTCTCTCTGCGGCCTCTTGTTGGGATATTTTCCAATTTTCATTATAGGCAGCATAAATACCGGCATATATGAAACGTTTCTGACGGTGTTTCTTGGGACCTTGTAAAAAATCCCTAAGATCCATGTCTTGTGAGAGTAAGGCTAAGTGTTGTTTCACTTCTGTGAGTGTTGAGGTTTCTAGCCAATCAAGGCACAACTTCCCAACACTGTAGGATGTCACTACCCCTGGGTGTTCTCTTTGTACATAACGTGGGTCTGGCCTGTGGATATTGAACCCTTCGGTGATACCCAAGAATCTTTTATGACATATGTTCGTGTCAAAGGGCCAAACCACCCATTCTTTCCAATTAGGGTCTGATCTATTGTACTGTAAAATGTCATCTACTGTTGCCCCTTCCTGTGACGTCGAATTTTGCCACCCCTGTGATGGTGTTGGAAACCGTGGTGTGTTTAGGTCCTTTATCTTGGCTAATCCAAGACAGGATGTCTGTTGCAGAGTTTCGTTTAGAAATATCATCTGCTGTGGAATGAGGCATGCTCTAAATAGCGCTTCTGTTCCCTGAACTTGCCAGTCCCTAGAACCCCAGACTGATTTTAAGTCTATTGTGTCCTTCCATAGGTCAAAACCCTGTTCAGACAGTTGGGCAATAAAGGAAACAGAGTAAATCTGTTTGGTGTTTGTCAACATAATTTTCAGTGCCAATGTCGGTGTAACCTTATAATAATATGAGGTCGGGTCTGTGGTGTTGAACCCTGAAAAGTATGAAAGTTTTTGTGCAAATGCTGCTGAACTACTTTTAGGTGGTGTAGGGCAATGTTCCAACTGATGGTATTCAAAAACATTTCTAGATTAAATAGATTTGTGTAGGAAATGATGACCATAATGCTGGTAACAGTACAAAGTGTCGTAGTCTGAATTACCTTCTAACATTTCAGTATTTGGAAATGCAGCAGTTTTTCTAAATCAGACAACATGTTATTAACAGTTTCAGAGTCCCAATCATCAGAAAATGTACTGGAGGTAATGATATCACTTAATGAAATTTTAAATATATGAGATATTTTTAAAAGTTCAGTAGGACCGAATATTTCGAAATCAACCGTGTCCCAAACTATACCATCCGGTATAGGAACCGCTGTGATGTTCACTAATGACAAGTCTCTTTGTTCACGATGTGAAGATTGATGTGGTTTTAAAATCAAATTAACTTTCTGGGCTGTACAGCTTTGCTGAAGATATCGTCCATTAATAAGCATGCTAAAAGTTATTACTAAGCCTAGCCAGAAAAGAAAAAATAGAATCCCAGTAATTACCCAAAGTTCTAACCAAGGGGATACCAGGTAAGTCTTTTTAAGAAAGTTTAGAAAGTCTTTAGCTTGCTGTCTGCGTGATTTTTGGGCTGGCATCGTTTCCGGTTCACTTGGATCCAAAGAAAACGTATCAAAGTTCATGAAGTAGCCAGAAGCAGTTCGATCAATTGTAGGAATTGCATCGGGATTTGTTGAAATCGCATTTTGCTCTCGTCGAGGCATGTTGATGTAAACATCAGTATTTGGTCTGATTGCAACCTGGTTGTTATTTTGAGTTTCATTTTGAAGTTGAACTTCTGGTTCAAGGGGAACGAGTTCCATAGCATTGTTACATAGTCCTTCATTCCGTACAGGAGGCTCTTTAAATGTGATGAGTCTTTCTGTTTGAACTTCTTGGATTGTAGCGAGAGGAGGGCGTCTGCTACTGTGGAGTCCAGGAGGCTTACTGTTCAGTATCGGCCACATAGTGTGGTTTGATTAAGTCAATTGAGACAAATCTTTTCTCCCTTTTCCTGGCAAGAGGTGGCAGAAGTACAGTTCTTGTTCCTTGCACTGCTAGGACCGGTACAGGTTTTCTGTAGGATGGCCCGAATTCTTTCTTGTCCGCTATTTTTTCTCTGACCAGATCCCCGACTTTTGGGATCCAGACAGGTCTTGCCGTGACTGCCTTGACTTCCCCAGTGGCATTCTGTTTGGTGTTGACGTTACTTTGTCTTGTCCTGGTTTCATTTAGATCCTGTAAAACAGCCAAACGATCATGGATATCAAATGGTTTCCCATCCGCCACTGTGCCTTCACAATCAAGATCAGGTACCAACATTCTCGTCCCAAATAGGACCTCATATCGAGTGACACCCCCTAGAGAACTTCTTGGCTGATTGTTGAGTGATCTCTGAACCCCATATAAGTGATTGACCCAACTACCACCCTTGCCTAATACACTGCAAAAAGAACAATTGATGGACAGAATGCAGAACAATGTCATACATTCACCCCAGTACAGAGATCTGGGCCTAAATCCATCGTTTTTTTGCTCACCATGCCATTCCAGTTTGGACCCAGCCATATGCAAATCAGTCTTGACCCTGCACCCAATGGGAACAGTCCAGCCCGAACTGCCAGGCCAGGTCCTCCCTGAACTGGAAACAAGCATCCTAGGACCGGTTTCGGGCTTTCAGCCCTCATCAGCCAGGATAGATTGACTCCAGTGGCATGGAGAGCACGGGACCAACGTCTGGGCATACCCGTCCCACTCGGGGTGACAAATGCAAAAAGAACAATTGATGGACAGAATGCAGAACAATGTCATACATTCACCCCAGTACAGAGATCTGTTAAAGATTGCTTTAAGTCCCGGTTCTTCCTCTCCACAACCGAATTTCCCTCAGGATGGTACGGAGAGGAGTACCACAATGCTACGCCCATACCTTCCATGGCCTCTTTGTAAGCCCGAGAGCTAAACGCCGGGCCACGGTCAGAATGTAACGTGCCAACTGCGTATGTCCCTATAAAGACTCGCAAATCTTTTATAACAGTTCGGGCGTCAGCCAAGCGCTGAGGCCAAACCCATAGGAATCTGGAACAAGAATCCACTGCCACCAAGATATACTTGTAAGCCCCATCCGATTGTAAAGGACCGCAGTGATCCAGATAAATACAAGCAAGAGGTTTGTCTGATTTTAATAATGATGTCTGTGCCGGGCGTGTTACTGTGGAGCCTTTAATTTGTTGACAGATGTCACATTTCAAGACATATTCTTTAGTTTGTTTCGCTAGACCTGGCCACCAATAGCACTGTTTCAACAAGGAATTTGTCGCCGTAACGCCTGTGTGCGCAGAACCCAAACCCTCGTGTGCTGCAACAATCAAACCATGTCTACGATCCATATTTGGTATTACTCTATCCCCCACTCCAGGAATTTGAGCATATGGAATGTTGTGGGCATCTAATTTGTGGGAGTACTTGAGTGGAAATGTATTTGGTATTGCTGAGCTGCCTTTGCGCGAAGCAATGACAGCCACCATAATCTCACCGTCTATTCTCGTTTTTGAACGAGTGATTGCAGCTACGGAAGCCGTTCTCACAGCCCCCTTTGCGGCTTCATCAGCCAATGAATTCCCTTCAACGTGAACGCCATCACGTTGATGACTCAGTGTGTGTATCACGTGAGCCCTCGGTAGTTCGTTCTTCAACTCAACTACCTGTTCCCATAGCATTTTATGCTTAATTGTGCCACCTTTTGCATCTTTAAACCCGTTTAGTTCCCAATGTTGTAAGTACTCATTGTAAGACTGTACACAGTAAAAGGAATCACACACAATAAGTGTGAGGAATTCATGATCAGTATTTACAAGTGCCAGTATCAGTGCTTTTAACTCTGCCAACTGAGCCGTGCAGTCTCCTAGAGATTGCGTTTTTGTGCAACTCGGATGGAACTTTCCATCCCGCATGCGACCTTTAACGATAGCACACGCTGCGCTGTATTGTTGCTTACTCCCTATGGCCAGTTGAGCAGATCCGTCAGTGTAAATAATGTATTCATACTGATCTAGAGGCAAAATCTAATTTGGTAGAGGATATTCTTGTTCATATTGCAGGAATGCTTGTGTTTTTAGACTTGGATCAAATCTGTATTCAACATCCGCTGCAGTAAGAGAATTAGCCCATTGTATCCATCTCGGATGTAAGGCTTTCGCATTTGGAATGCTAGCCTTTGTAACAGCTTCTAAAGCTGGTACCGGGGTTACGGCAATTATTCGTTTCCCCTGAGCCAGGGCTCGTTCTCTTGCTACAGCGGTCTGAACAGCTGTCAGTATTTTTTCCGTTGAAGTGAAACGCATTTCTGCGTTTGTGTACAGGTGTGATTTGTATGCGATCGGTACTGTTTCACCTTCATTGAAGGTTAAGTAAGTGTACCCGCATTGACCTGCTATTATTCTGATCACCAAGTTGCGTACGTTTACGCGTGTCTGTAAGTGTTTGGAAGCAATAATGTCTTCTTGTAATAAACGTAGGATATTTTAATGTTCCTGTGTCCAATGTCTAACTGAAAAGTCAGCTTTTATTAAGTCGTAGAAAGGTTTTACTCTTTCTGCGTAATCCAAAATGTATGTTCTGCCGAAATGTAGGAATCCCAGTATTGATTGTAAATTTTTCAATGTTTTTGGAGGTTGGAGTAGCGCACACTTTTCTAAAAAGTTAGCTGCCAGACTTTTCCCTTCACTTGAAAGCTCATATCCTAAAAATAGGACACTGAGGTGGGCTATTTTTGATTTTTTAAAGTTAAATTTGTAGCCCTCAGAGGCGAATCCCATAATAATGGTGCTCACCCTGGTCAAGTGCCTCATTAAGTCATCGTCCGTCAGATAAATATCATCCACATAGGACAACGCTTCCTCATCAAAATTTTGGAGTAACTCAGTTACCCTTGCGGAAAATTCCCCGGGGCTGTTCTTATACCCCTGGGGGAGACGACAAAATTGTCTCTGGGACCCTAACGCTGAGAATGCGGTTAAATACCTGCTTTCAGGCGCTATGTTTTGGCAGAAAAATCCATTTGAGATATCTAGTGTTGTTTTGTATTTTTTCTGCACAATGTTATTCATTAATGCGGCACTGTGTGCGTTTTGGACAGCGAATGTCTTTGTGCATGTGTATAAATGTCTGTAATCTAAAACTAGATGATAGGTATTGTCCGGTTTTGATACTGGAAACAAAGGATTGTTCATTGGTGAGGTGCAATTTTCGATCACCCCTTGGTATTCAAGTTGATCTAAAATCTCCCTGACCTGTTTTTTAGCTTCTTGCTTTATTAGGAATTGCCTTTGAGCATTTGGTGAAACTTTTAACAGGATCACGTGGTGGGTTGACTCCTCATCCCACCCTGCATGATTTTTATACAATGCTGGAGCTAGGGCTACTGCCCACTCCCGTGCATATGCATGTTTAAGGTGTATGGGAACGAGGTTGGAGAATGTTGGAAAAATTACATTTTCTCCCCTGGGGCACTCCATAACGAATGCTGGCGGACAATCTTGTTCTGCTAATAGGATGTCATACCCGGATGACAGATTTTCCCAAAAGAGACCATTAACTTTCCTGGGCTTGTCCCCCTCCATTTGGAGTGTTATCTCGTGTAACTTATGTGGGATGCTCACCCTGGTGTCTGGTGTTTCCACCGTGATGTAATCATTCAAGTCCGCTGTCACCAGAAATTCCTTCAGGTTCTGGCGAGCTATTGTTACTTCTGCCACATTGTCTAGCATCGTCTGAGCCCATTCCTCATTCAGAAGATGCGTCCTCAGTATTCTGGGCATGTCTGATCTTCAGACCTGCAACTTTCTTTTTCTTAAATTGAGGTTTTGATTTTGGCTTTTCTTCTTTTTTGGAAGTGTAGTCTTGAGCGTGCTGTTTGTCTCTGGACTTTGTACGCTCTTCTTCGTGTTCTGACCGTCCTTCTCTCTCAGAGTTTTTCGTCGAGCCCTGAAAGGAACGAGAGGAACGTGTATCAGTATCCTGATACCTGTCAGGTTTCCTAATATTATCCCTATTCCTGAGATTATACCTCTTTTCAGAGGGCTCCTGTGGAGGAGATCTACCTCGGGATTGAGATCTCTTTTCTGAAAAGTTCTGTTGTTTTTTATTATCCCACTTCTATTTAGAAGAAGCAGGTGTCTGCTTGGAAGTGTCCTTTTCAGGACTGCCCATCAGTTGTGGTTTTAAAGCTTTCCCACCCAAACTATCTCTGCCTAATTCTGCATACGCAGTTTCTATTATTTTGGGCCGTTTGTGTTGTTGATCTAACGGACTGAACTCCCTTAGGCGTTGGCGGATTGCCACTGAAGCTGCTTCCCCTTTAATATGAGCTAGTATTATGGCTGATACCTGGTCGTAGTTATTTAATAACTTCATCCCTAAGTTCAGAGCAGGCTCTGCTCCGTACTCGTTCTGTATTTGCCTCAATACATCTGGTACCACTGCTAATGAAGGAATACCATGTGTTCTGGTATATATGGCAGCAAAGACTGTACCCCAAGAGGTACAATCCTCTAACTGTGGTGTTATCCCAATGGGCAAGCAGATTGTTAGCATTCTGTGTTTTTCAAATGTGGTAGTATTTGGGAATACTGCCTCGAGCTGAGTTATTTTCTGAGCTACCCAGAATGGTATTTGTTCACGTTTTGTGGGCATTTTTGCCCATTACAGCGTGTAACGTTTGTGGAGTTATTTTAGTTGCTGTACCCTGAGATTGAGTTCCATTAGTTGCAACTGTTGTTGGTTGGACTGTGAAAGTCCTCATGACGTATTGCGTCAGGTTTCTGTAGATTCTAATTAAATCTTTGTGTTGTATGAGTAAGTTTGGTTGTGGCATTGATTAAACACTTGGTAGCCTGAGCAAAGAGCATGTAAGTAGAAGCAACAAATAAAGTCCAAATGTCAGTCCTGGATGTATTCTTCTTGTTTTATGCCAAGCTTTCAAGGTATCTTTCAATTATATCCATCTTCTTAACAAAGTGCCTTCAAGCCACAGACCTTGCCAACACGTGTTTCGTCCACGAGGCTATTCGCCATGGACTTCATCAGGGCGAAGAACAAATATTCATGAGTATCAAAAGTAGAAGCTAGCGTCAAGAAGATTCCTCTGAATTCCTAAAATTATTCAATGCTTATCCATTCGTCTGGTAAAACCCATATCTTCCAGACTTCAATATTTTAAGTTAAAAATCATTATTACTTATTCTACAGGATATGTGACTGACAATGATGATTTTTAACTTGAAATATTGAAGTCTGGAAGATATGGGTTTTACCAGACGAATGGATAAGCATTGAATAATTTTAGAAATTCAGAGGAATCTTCTTGACGCTAGCTTCTACTTTGATACTCATGAATATTTGTTCTTCGCCCTTATGAAGTCCATGGCGAATAGCCTCGTGGACGAAACACGTGTTGGCAAGGTCTGTGGCTTGAAGGCACTTTGTTAAGAAGATGGATATAATTGAAGATACCTTGCAAGCTTGAAATAAAACAAGAAGAATACATCCAGGACTGACATTTGGACTTTATTTGTTGCTTCTACTACATGCTCTTTGCTCGGGCTACCAAGTGTTTAATTTGTACTCTTGTGGGCCTTTGCCTACCGCTTACGACGTGAGGTGGTCGCTGTATGGTGACCCTTGAGCATCAGCATCTATTAGGATACCTATTGGAACTACTATTATCACTCCCCCGCGTGGATTTCCCCTACCACCTGTTCAGTTTTGGTGGTTGTGGCATTGTTTCAATGTCAGGATGTGGTGTGTAGGCCGCTAATATTGGCCATGTTGCCCCGTCTCCTCAGAGCGGGCCTAATCTTACTCTTTGTCTTAAGTGGGGTAGGGCACCTTTAAACCAGTAAAAATGTTCCTGGTACATGAGTGGAACTTCTATGTCCTCGCAAGGACCGTATTCCGCTGGTGCATCTCCTTCTACATAGTAGTGAAATGTGTGTGTTCTAGCATCTGCTTCTGGGAATGTAACTCACGAATAGAATACCTCTGTTTTGTTTGATTTGTGTGCCTCAATCACAAAAGCTACTAATCCACCCCTAGCCGGTAAACCATATTCTAGTAATTTTAGGGTGATAGTACGTCTGAATTAAGGTGCAATTAGAATTCCATCCACCTCTTCATCTTCTACTGAGAGGCGTCTAGCCACCACCGGGTTATCTTGGTTGGTTGTGTCCTCTGTCATTTTTTAAAGTAGTTTGTTCAAGGGAACTAAGATAAGGTGTTATGCACAATTTTAGGAACAAAATGAGCTTCAAGCTTGATTAACCAGCAGCCAATAAATAGGATATTTCGCCTACTCAGCTGTGGCGGAGTTTGTGCCCACCCACTCCAGACGTCTCTGGTGTTTGTGAGTAGGGGTCTCTGAGAATAGCACGACTGAACTACTCAGATTCTACTGTTAAATAAGTACCTAACCAACGTTGGGCTCCATGTCGTGTAGTTCCTATAGTACCCATGCAGGACCTGCGTGTTTGGATAACATAAACTGTGGGATTGGTGGCAGATTGGTTCTGTATACCCCCACCAAGGAATGTTAGCCTGTTTGCATTTTAAGCTAGCTCACAGTGCCACTAGTGTCTCCTCTTATCGGGGAGAGATTAGTTTCTGGCAACCTCAGAACATGACCACCCTGATCCCTCAAGATCGTGGAAACAATGTACTACTTTTCGCTCAGTCACTCGTGCTCATTTAGTTTATCTCAGAGATACACAGAATAAACAGTCTGGGCGTTTCAATAAGGATTTATTGAACAGTTGTTATTCTCGTGTAAAATATATGAGCTGCAACAACCATTATACAGTAGCAGATATATATGATTAGCAGTACTGTGAATATAAAAGGATAGTACAGTTCTACCATCTTGCAATAAGCATGAATAAATACATGAATATAAAATGCAGGATAAAAATCTGTGTACTCCTACGATGCCTATCTAGTTGTACCTAAGTGTACCTAGCATGTGAGTAGGTGTGAAGCCAAGAATCCCTCTAAGGTTTAGTCGAACCCCATTACCTGAAGTGTGAGAATGCAGGAGCCCTTCTTGGTCTCGAGTTGGACACCCCGCAAGGGATGTTCAGACCACTGTCAGCTGGAGCGTCTGCATGAAGTAGCCTCAGCGTCTCTGGTCAGTGTGTCGGCCTGGAAGTCTCAGTTCCCTCTAACTAACATTAGCAAGAGGTGCTATATTTATACAGAAAGTATATAGGGCTCCTTTGTCCCTTGTTGCTTGTATTAGCCATTGTTGGATTTGAGGATGGCGTATGGGATGAACCGTGTACGTAGATATGGGGAGGAAGGTGGTGTAGCCCCAGCCTGGTTTCTAAGAACCCTTATGAATATTCATTCATACTGTGTGAGTCTATTTATGGAGTTATAGGACTCTATTGTTCAGGAGAAACCCTCCTTCTGCACCCAGGACTAGAACTAGGTAAAGGTTCAATCCTAAAAGGCTCGTTACAGTGTAGTGTAGGGGAGGTAATATAGGTGAAGGGGTATGATGTTACCCGGGCCTATATTAGGGTACCTATATGAAACATAACAGAAGAGGGACAAAAAGTTTCTCAGAATATAAGAACTTAGAGACCAACAGCCAGTTATTGCAATGGAGTAACCTCACTCAAGTTGACTTCTGCATAAGTATATAACAATAGGCAAATAGAAAGATTGTCCAGTGTTACGACTTAGTAAGAGCAGACTGGCCTGTTCAGTTATTTAGACCAAAATGGGTGGTAATTTAATTGACAAAAAATAATACATACAGCATTATGCCAGTGTGCATGTAGGGTGCCCCCCGTATTTCTGAAATATGTTAGAATGGCAAAATAAGAGGTATACGCTTGTCACATGAGAGGCATACAATGGCACATTTCCATGGTTATTCAAATATCGCAATTGTTGCCAGTGGCTTTTTTCTCTGTTCGCCTCCTGACTTATTACCCATCACCTTGTCTCCCAGAAAAAAGAGCACAGCTTCCTCAGTCTGCTGCCTTAGGTGGACCTGCTTCCACAATGATGTGACTAGCAGTCTCATTCCTTTAGATGATCTTGCTGCCAATTGCACAGTCTCATGAAGATCACCTCACATGTCATAGTAGGTATCTAATAACGTACATTCAATTGCGGGTCCTCTTCTCCTTTTAGGCTCACATGAGGCCAAGCAAGCTCATCAGTCTCTAGCAAACCCTCGTTGGCCACAGCGCTTAATTTGTAAAAGAAAGAGTGCTGGTGCCTTAAGCTCTGCTCGGAAGCCTGTGGCTGGTCCTGCTAAATGTCGTCGGGGTGAATTCCAAGACTGCACAGTCTTGAATCACTCTCATGCCTCTTTATTCCACTACCTGATCCTGCAGGCGGCTGCTTTCTCCCTTTGTGACAGTTTTTCCGTCTTTCTCTTCCTCTCACTTTCCACTTTGTGTGTTTTCCCCACCTTGTTCTCAGTAAATGTCTGAAGAGGAAAAATAAGTGCCGGTACCCAAAAATGAGTGCCTGTGGCCCTCACCAGCAACCACTGGCTTAATTGAGCATTGCTTGACAACCATTGGAAGCCTCTCAGACAATATCACTTTTCGGGTCCTCTGCAAGGTCCTCATTACAAGTGACTTGGTAAACCTCCCGGTTACTCTGCACCCTGGTTATTGATACTGGGGGAACTGATAACTGTAAGTCGGAAATTCTGGGGGATTGCATGTGAGACCATAAGGGTCTCTCTGGGAATGAGGATTTACCAAGTGAATTAGTAAATTCAGAAAAGTTTCTTTCTGTAATTTCATATTCTCCCCCAAATTTCAAGAGGACATTTGGCACTTTTTAAAAGCTGAAATCCCCTGTTCACACGTAACTGATCTGTAGTGTTCTTGCAGTTGTCATAATTCCTATGGGGTTGGTACCTGACGTTACCAGCCCTATGAGAATTGAGATGCCAGTCATAATGATGTCCTATGTGTAATTCCTTATTCTCATTGATCAGTAGTCCCTTCCTCAGCTTTCTCTTCCAGCTCTGAGTTCTCATACTGTATTTGAACCCAAGCATATTAGAGAATAAACCACCTCTAATAAGGACTTATACTGTAGCTAGTGGCTTCCCATCATCTAGTTGAGAAAATGTTTTGCGGAGTTCTAGCTGCATGGTCCTCAAGAAAGCAAGGCCATTTAGATGTATGCTTTCCCTCCTATTGTCTGCATAGACCTGCATAGACCTGCGGATTGATGTAACCTTCTGATCCCAATTCTAGGTGTCATTACAACAACAGAACCACTTACATGTTCACCAGTGACTCACCCATACACGTGCATGAATATTTGGTACATTGCAATGATGTATCCAAAAAGGCTCTGGCGCTAGATTGCCTCATGTTCGGGGCAAAAACAAGTTTAACTTCATAGGTAGGAACACAAATGAATTACGTGAGGAAATAAATATGAGTCTGTATGCTCATGCATAACAAGGTCATGAGCTGTGATTAACACTACTCTTAAAGGCAGCACACCTTCACGCATGATTGATTGAGAGTCTGCCTTGACCTTTTATTTTGGTATGACTGCCTCCACTTCCATCAGACAATATCGACAATCTAGGAAATAGAGGCATATCCATCCACCTTTTTAACTAATACCAATATCTTTGGTCTGAATTTGCCATGGCATGCCCCACGGCTTTTTCACATCTGTGTGCAGCCCAAAGGTTACTACTGGCCAATTAATCTCTAAGCCCTAGTTCCTTAATAGTGGTCTATTCAAGAACCTGTAAGATATCAGTTAGAGCTACAGCTATGATAGATCATCTTTGGAAGCATTTTCTAGTCTCTCACCATAATGATTATTTTGCGATGCATCACTATGCAACAGCAAAATTGTTTGCCCGGGGCTCCCACTGGAATCGTTTCTGAGACATCAGGAAAGGAAAAATGCTGTCATTAGATGTCTAAGATAAAAAGCGGTTGGGCCCATGTAAAGCGGGCAAGGCTGGGCCGCATCAATATTTTTTCAGACAAGAGAGAGGCCTTGCCCGCTGGTTTCAATAATTGGTTAATAGATAACAACTGGAAAATTCACTCAGATCCTACAAATAAATTGCCTCACAACCCTCAATAGAACAATTATCATAACTTTTTATATTGCACATTTAGCTACCACAGACCAGAGTTTAGCATAACAACAATTTGTGAGCCAACTACGGGGCAGTGGGTAACAATCGTAGCAAATCTCTCACTAGCCTGTGATCATCACAATGAACCCCTATACAAACCTCAGCTATCGTTTCTGGTGTCAATCCAACCCACGCAATTCTTCTTGCATGAGGATATGGCTATTTAAAAGTAGTCAGCCCTTACACATTTAGTCAGCCATGGAAGAACTTTCCCCATAAGTTAGTCTGTGGACTCAGGCTGTGACTGCCTTAACCTTTTAATAATTTAAGACGCATGGTCATGATGGAGCAAGGTTTCATAAATGAAACTTGCTTGTATTCAATCCTCCTCACAGTATTAATTTATTAAAACTTGTATTGTTAATACTAACCTTTGCATTCACGACACGAAAGGGAAGGAAGCTTGCCTATGTGTTTTACTAATGAATAACGCTTGTCTGTAATCCAAAATGGCCGCTATGCGCGGGAAAACTCAATGCGCATGTCGCAACCATATCACATGGTGTGACGTCTTTCTTTGATTGGTGGGAATCTTCTGCTTCTGCGCAGTGTGTATTAAAATGGCTGCTTGATGTTTTCACATGCTTCAGCTTGCTCTCATGTCATTACTAAATTGTCGTTTCCTAACGCTACTAACGCGGGATAGAATTTATAATTAAATGGGAATAGAGTAGAAAAAGTGGGCATACAGTGAAACATTTATTTTGTGATTTTAATATTTTCTTCTTGCACTTTTATTAGTTCGTAAACTTGGGCCTGGGTTGGTGACCTGAAACTCGAGAGACAAATGGTTCTGCGCATGTGTCTTGTGTGCCTGCCAAATGAAGTCAACCTGGACGTCGTCCAAGGCCGCGACCCGATGGCCGAAGATGCTGTACTCTTGCCTTTCCTGTTGCATATTGATACATTGTCTATGAAAATTGGTTTACATTTGTCATGAGACGGGTGGGAAATAAAGCGAATGTATTAATTTGAAGGGGTGGGAACTTAAAGACAATAGGCTTTACAATTTAGGCCAAATCGATATGGTGCGAGAATCCACCCCCTGTCCCTGTCCAATCAGAAGTAGTGGCCCCATATTTTAGTAACATTAAGGGGAGGAACATGGGCGTAGAAGGGTATAATAGAATATAGCATTAGTTAATTAGTTAGAAGGAGATGCTGCAGAGAGCTAGATTCCACGAGAACAGGCGTTCATGCTGACAGAACGCACAAGAAGAGCTCCATACCGCTAAGCTGATCGATTGCAGACTGAATCCCTGTCCAGAAGAGGTCCTGAGGAGGGGGCGGCGGAATCCATTAGAAGGAAGGCACGGGAGAATTGAGGAGAAGTCGAGTATCAGAGAGGGGAACGACGCAGGCGTCGTTGTAGAGAGGTCACCGGTCCTGTCCTGATCCTGGAGGAAGTTTTTGCTCATCATCCTTCCTGGGTCCTATTCTTTCCAACTCCTTGGCTAAGGGGTTTTGGTTCTCGCACTTAGGTAAATATAATGCAACCTTTAGTTGCGCTGCTATCTCTATCCTCTCCCTTTCTTTAAACACCGTCATTGATTAGCAATAATCATTTCTATGCTTAATCTTGGGTATTGCGATTAAGTACCATGTGGCTCTGTATTTTACTCTGCTAAATCTTTAGATAAACATTTTAAAACTTCCTGACTCAGTGGTTATTTCAGGATTATGTACTATAATGAATGTCACTCATTTTAAATTTCCCAATTAGCAAAGGATTCATTGGTAAGTCATTACTCTTCAATCAGAAGGTAATTGGTAGCAGGGATTTTTGATAAGAGTAACAACTGATAAAAACCCAGCGTAAGTATTAGCGTAGTATGAATGTATGGGCCCAAGTGAGAATCTGGTGTATGAATGCTGTTTGCTAATATCGCGCTGGATCAGTTTTCTGGTAAGCAGAGGATGGTTACTCTTTGTTAGTTGGGTAATGAGAATTTTTAATTGTATTTTTATGAACTAACATCCGCTTATTTTAGAGTTTTGTTTTATGTTGTCCAGAATATCCCGGGGTAAAAAGAATAGCGGATGGTAAGTGGAAGCCATACTGCAGTGAGGTTATCTGCCAGGCAGAAATAGTACTGAAAAGTTAAGCAGGACTTTCAGTACTCGTTAGGGACTCTATACGTGTGAGTAATAGCAAAAGGGTACGCTGGTGAAAATTTGATGTTATATCACCTAGAAAGGGTAACATTGAAGAAGTAACAGGTATTTCTGGAGCTTGTGTGAAGAGTAAACGGAAGGGCTGTACTCATAGTGTATGTTTTAGTAAACGGAAAGGTTTTACTAAGTATGGGAGGAAACTATCTTTTCTAGTTTAGAGAAACTGGCACGATAGCGAATGTTTTATGTTGTTACTGAAATTTAATTAAGAATTGTAGAGAAAATAAGTTTGCGTAAATTTTTGTAAAGGGAGGGTCAGTAGCCGGAGAGGGAGCTGACGTCACAAAACGCCGCGCTGGGATTGGTTGAATCAGCGGGTGTGGAGAGACTCTTGTAAAGGAGGGGTCAGTAGTCAGGAGCAGTACTGACGTCACAGGTGCCGCGCTGGGATTGGTTAAACCAGCAAGGACAGAAAAGAGCAGATTGTAAAGGAGGGGTTGACAGAGAAACGTCACAAAAAGGCCGCGCAAGGATTGGCTCGGAAATAAAAGATAGCAGACATTTGATTGGTCAAAATTATAGAAGCGAAATTCTTAGTGGATAAGGATTGCATGTTAAAACGCGATCCGACTCTAACAGGAATTTGTCCGGGTAGGAGATATTTAGGCTTTGCAGAATATAATTTTGTACATCGGTACTTACCCAAGATGTATGGAGAAAAGAGAAAAATGTCATTTTTACAAAAGATTAAGAATTATTTTAAAAAGGACAAACCAATCAAAACTAGAGAAGGAATTATTATTCCACCAGCTAAAACGCCCGCATCATTCATGATGATGGAGAGAGGTTATCATACTTGTGTATGGATGGAGAATTGGATAGAATATACCAAAAATGATGGAATACTAGCATTTCCCGAGAATGGTACCTTCAATGGAAGAATTCTTCAAAATTTGAGATTGAGGATGAATGACTTAGAACCCAGACCTAGATTAACCCAGTACGAAGCTTTAGAGGAATGGGAAACTGAGGCATTTGAGCGGGACCGATCTAGGAGAAATAGGGGTTATCCAGGATTTTTCCCCAGATACTTACATGAGTCTAGGGATGGTCAGATGAAACAATGGAGAAGGGCAATGATTACAGAAGGATTATATCCATTGTTCTCAGCAGAGGAGAAATTAGGTAGTAAATGCACAGAAAAGACAAAACATTTAATGAGAAATGAGGATTCTGAAGACGAATTTATGGAGGAAATGTTAAGAAACCCCCCACCATATCAGGAAGGGACAAGTGGATGCACCCCAAGTGCACCACCAAAAACTCCATTAGTGCCACAGGTAATGCATGAATTCACCCCGAGTAGAATACTACATGACAAAGAAAAAGAAGCCCTAGAAAAGACCAGAACAGAATTAATACAGAAAATAACTCAGATAAAAGTACACCCTGATTCATTGACCATACCTGTAACGATTGGTCCAGTAGTTCCATTGTATGGTACTCAGGGAAGCTGTCCTCCACCGATACTTGCACCTACTCCTGTGAATAATCCCAAACCTGAAGCTCCAGTTATAATTGAGGATCAATTTAGTGACTGTGAATCCACAATATCACTCATGGACTTGCCTATTCGAGGTACTGTAAATAGCACTCCCAGAAAAGATGTACCTGGATGTTCAAAAGATGTAAGTTTAATAACTTCATCGGGAGCAAAAAGTGCCACCATAGTAACACCTGAAGATCTAGAAAGATGGGTGCAAGGGTCAGTTAAACAGTGCACACCTCCGAAAATAATGGACATTCATAAATTAAAAGTCGGATTAGAAGATATAATAGCAGGAAATGTAGGACTAGAACGCTTAAATACCTATGATGAAGAATAATTATTGTTCCTGTGCAGGAGTAGCACCAGAAATGTAAGGTTATTCCATGAAAAATTATCCAATTTAGCACTACAGATGGGAATAGAAATAGGGAGATCAAAAGTACTACAGAAACCCTATAGAGCAGAATTTTCAGACAAAGATTTAGAAAATATGAATGCCTCTGGAAGAAGATTACAAATAAGAGAATTAATGTTAGTTTTGCAAAAATGGGGAGACCTAGATAAATGGAGAACTAGGTGGGCCAAGAAAAAGGAAGAAGCACGAACAAGTAGAACAGCATCTGAATATATGATGAAGGAAACAGGGAAAGCAGACCAAATGTATCCCATGCGAGAAGTTGCGGGAGGAGGATATGTACATGTCCCATGGAGCAGACAGGATATTTTGTCATTTACGAATGATTTTCCAAAGTTGAGAGAAAAACCTATTGAATGGTACAAGCAGGTTGACAGGTTTGTGAAGGTGTCGAAGGTATTGTTGAAGGATTTGGATGGGTTGTTTGACATAGTGGTACCTGCCGATTTGTGGACAGATTGCAAAATCACAGTGGATTGGCCATGTGATGAATATCCTAGAGATCCGAAGACAGGTGCCCCGTCAAATGATGTGATGAAAAAGTATCAGCAGGTGATAACTTACCTGAAGGGGAAAATACCAGCGAAAGAAACAGATTGGGTAAAAATAGACCGAACTACCCAAGAAGCTAATGAATCGGTGCATTCCTACTATGAGTGTTTATTGCAGGTATTTAAACAGTATAGTGGATTTGAGGACATTGGAGACAAGAACATGAGTCAGTTCGTGTACCGATTTGTTTACGGTTTGAAGCCAGAGATTTGTCAGATGATTAAACAACACATGCTGTGTTGGCAGGGAAAGCCCATTGATGAGGTTTTGAAGTATGCAAAGTATTGTGGAGATGATATTGAGGATAGACACAAGAAATTGCAGGAAAAAGTGATGTGGGCTCAGGTGAAAATGGCTGAGAAACAGGGAATTAATTTGGAAAATCCGAGTGAAAATCAAGGAAAAGATTCTGGAACGAGTGGTGATACTGGGAATGGTGGAAAATTTAGAGGACGAATGAGTAGAGAAGAAGCTAAAAAGAAATTTCCTTGTCATGGATGCGGAAAATTGGGGCATTGGAAGGATGAATGTAAAAAGATCCGGAATAATAATGGCCCAAATCAAAATTTAAATCCACAGACGCAGAATGACTCACAGCAGGGTGTAAATCCTCAGAGTCAGTTGCCACCTGCACCTATTCAGGGTAATGTAAGCAGAGCAAAGCATGGTACAGACATCGGATATCAAGGAGGAAGTGGTAAGAATGATTATATGACATCACAATTTCTTTTGCAGGACGATTTCTGTCAATTCAGTCCATGACGGTGCCTAGGAGAGGGGAAGAAGGAGTGCATGCTTGGCGCATCCTTACAGGTAGATCAGTCAGGTCCATATGTTGAAGGGAATGTGAAAGGCAATGATATTACTTTCCTTTTGGACACTGGTGCTACCCGGTCTACTGTGAGAACAGCAGACATTCCAGACCTTCCTCTCTCTGGTGAAGATATCCAAGTAGTAGGGGTAGCTAATCAAAGAATTAGAACACCTCTTACCAAACCAATGGAAGTTAAAATAGGAAACTTTAGAGAAATGCATCAATTTGTAGTGTGTGATTCTAGCCCAGTAAATTTATTAGGTAGGGATTTATTGTGCAAGATGAATTGTACCATTTTCTGCACACCGGATGGTGTGGCAGTTCAGACACCAGATGAAGATCATGTATATAAAATTATGATTGCAAAACAAGGTACAGAAGTAGACGAGATGTTTTCGTTAATAACAAAAGATGAGTTGCCAGAAGAATTAAAAGGCACAGTAAACCCCATAGTATGGGATTTCACCGGAAAAGAAGTAGGACTTATGGCTAAAATAGATCCAGTTAAAATTACTGTAAAAGAAGGTGCAATTTTCCCAAATACCAGGCAGTACAAAATGAGTGCAGAAGTAAAAGCAGGAGTCATTGAAGAAATCAATCGAATGGTAGAACAAAACATTCTAAAAGAAGTAATGAGTAGCCCATGTAATTCACCTATAATGGGGTTAAAGAAACCTAGTGGAAAATATAGGATTGTTCAGGACCTGAGAAAAATAAATAAGATTGTAGAACCATGTTGTCCTATAGTTCCAAATCCTGCAGTAATTCTATACCAGATCCCTTGGAGTGCAGGATGGTTCACAGTAATTGATTTGTGTCAAGCGTTCTTTTCAATACCATGGCATCCAGACAGCCAGTATCTTTTCTCTTTTAAATTTGAGAACAAGGTCTATGTGTGGAATCGTGTTCCTCAGGGGTACACAGAAAGTCCTTCTATTTTCAACCAGATACTGAAAAAGTGCCTTGAAAAACTAGTGATGCCAGGAAGCTCAGTATTAGTCCAATATATCAATGACTTATTGGTGGCATCGAACACCAGAGAGGACTGTGTTGTTGATTCCATAGCATTATTAAATCTTTTGGCAGAAGAAGGACATAAAGTCTCACCTGAAAAGTTGCAGTTTTGTACAACAGCTGTTATGTATCTGGGACACCAAATTGAAAGGGGAAAAAGAAGAGTGACAGCTGAAAGGGTAAAATTAATAAAGAAAATGCAAATGCCTGTAACTCAAAGACAAGTGAGAATGTTCCTAGGAATAGTAGGTTACTGTCGACAATGGATACCAGGATTTTCCATGTTAGCTAAACCCTTAATTAACATGACAAAAAAGAAAGCAAAGGACCCTGTTGAGTGGGAGGATGAAAGTGTAGAAGCCTTTGTAAAATTGAGAAATGCCCTATGGTCAGCACCTGCCTTAGGCATGCCTGATTATAAAAGAGAATTTGCATTGTTCTGTCATGAGAGAGAAAATTGTGCACTTTCTGTCCTAACTCAGAGACACGGATTAGACAGACGGCCTATAGCATATTTCTCTGCTACATTAGACCCAGTAGCAGTCGCGTTGCTAGGATGCCTAAAAGCAGTGGCGGCTACTTGTTTGAGCATTGAACAAAGTGAGTCAATTGTGATGGGACACCCTGTAAAAGTGTATGTTCCACATGCAGTTCTCATTCTGTTGACAAGAACCCAAACTCAGCATCTTACTCCTAGTCGGCTGACTAAATATGAAAGAATAATAATGGGTGCTGAAAATGTGAACATGGTAAGGTGTACCATAATAAATCCAGCAACCTTACTACCAGACCCATATCATGAAAGAATTAAAGATGATGAAGACGATGAACATGATTGTATACAAATTACAGAATTATGCACAAAACCACGCCCAGATATAGAGGAACAGCCTCTTAAAAAGCCAGACAGGGAGCTATTTGTTGATGGTTCATGTCAAAGACATGAAGATGGCAAACTAACTGCTGCCTATGCAGTATGTGAATTAACTGGAATAGTCGAAGCATCCTATTTACCAGGAGTCAAATCTGCACAGGTAGCTGAATTGATTGCGTTGATAAAAGCATGCAAAATTGGGAGGAATCAGAGAGTAACCATATTTACAGATAGCCAATATGGTTACGGGGTTGTGCATGATTTTGGCCAACTATGGATGCAGAGGGATTTCATGACTTCTTCAGGATCCCCCATTAAAAATGGACAATTTGTAAGGGAATTGCTAGAAGCAATACAATCACCAAAAGAATTGGCTGTGGTGAAATGTGCCGCACACCAGTCAGGAGATGACTGGGTGGTAGTCGGCAACAGATATGCAGATCTGGTGGCTCAACATTGTGCCAAAACCAGAATGTCAGTCAATAAGAGGGTGGAAAGAATGGGAATCAGCTGCCAACTTATGCTGTATATGCCACCTGAAACTTGGAATGACGTCAAGAAATTGCAAGATGAGGTTGATGAAAGTGAGAAGAATTTGTGGATCAAAGTGGGTTGTTCCCAAAGAGGAGATGATGAAGTGTGGATCAGTGCTGATGGCAGACCAGTCATGCCAGACTGTTTACTCTCACAAATGGCTAGGATGTATCATGGAGACACACACGTAGGGAGAGATGCAATGATTAGACTGTTCAGACAAAATTGGTACAATCCCAAATTCAGGGCTGTTGCAGAGAGTCTTTGCCAGAGATGTCTAACTTGCCAGATGCATAATCCAGGGAGGAAGACAGTAATTGGATTTGGGAAAATTGGAAAGGCAGAGGGTCCATTTATGAGACTACAGTTTGATTTCATACAGTTACCACCATGTAGAGGGCTGAAATATGTACTAGTCATAGTGTGTCTGTCTTCAAAGTGGGTGGAGGCTTACCCTACTAGGAGAAATGACAGCATTACAGTTGCAAAACTGTTGTTACGAGAGCTCATTCCTAGGTTTGGTTTCCCAGTAACTTTGGAATCAGATAGAGGAAAACATTTTAACAGTGAAGTGATCCAAATAATCTGTGAAGCATTCCAAATCAAACAGAAACTGCACTGTGCATATCGTCCAGAGGCTTCTGGAGTGGTTGAACAATTGAATGGCACTATAAAGTCAAGATTGGGAAAAATGTGTGCATCAACATCATTAGAGTGGCCAGATGCATTGCCACTCGCTTTAATGGGACTCAGAAGTATACCTGACAGAACCACAGGATTGAGCCCACATGAAATAATGATGGGAAGAGCAATGAGACAAACACATGTTCCCACAAACAAACTGGTGAATATATCTGATGATATGGTTCTGGACTATTGCAAAGGATTGGCTGACCTAGTGCGTTCTGTCTCTCATCAGGTTGGAGAAGACGCAGTTTCCAGGCAGCCTGAACAAGAACATGATCTGAATCCTGGTGACTGGGTGGTAGTGAAGAATCACACCAGAGAAACGTGTCTATCACCTAGATGGGGCAGACCGTGTCAAGTCATACTGACTACGAATACAGCAGTGAAGTGTGCCGGATTTCCTAATTGGATTCATGTAAGTCACATCAAGAGAGTAACAGATCCCGAGGAAGAGAATCCTCAGACAACGCCAATCACTGAAGAAGCTGAAGGTTGCCCAGCTGAAGGATCTCAGGTTCGAGATTCAAGAGAAGCTGAAGAAGAACAACCGAGCACAAGTCAGGATTGAATACCAGTGGTAGAAGTTCCTGAAGTATACCACAGAACAAGAAGTCAAGCGAAATTGGAAGAAATTGAAGAAGATCAGATAGGTGAAGAAGAAGCAGCTCAGGTACAAGAAGAAGAGACAATAAGAGAACTTGAGCAAGGTCAGATAGGGAAAGGAAACTGGACTCAAAACAGTGAAGACCTAATAGACTTTGAACAGGGACAGACAGGTTTAGAAGAATCCGGTCAGGCTGCAGAAGTTCACAGTGCAATAAGCCCTGATCAGAACAAGTTAGATCAAGAAGAATACAAAGAAGAAGAAAATTTCGAAAGACACTGAACTTGAAGAAATAAATCAAGAACAAAGTCAAAAATCTGAAACTCATAGTGGAGCAGCTGAAGAGAAACCAATCAGACCTGAAAAAGAACAAACAAAAGAAATATTAATCGAAGAAAACGAAGCAGTACTAAACAGTGAAAATAACGAGATCTCTGAAGACGAAAACAAAGAAACAGTGCCAACAAAGAAAACAAGAAAAGGAGATCATTGGCCGAGTGTCAATAAAAGAGTGAAGTACCACATAACAACCAGAAGTGAAGATCCAGATCAAGTACCTGAAGTAACAAGTCAAACTGGTCAAGAGAAAAGGTCAGAGAAAAGAAAAAGTAAAAGACTGAAACTTGTGAATAACAAATTCAAGGGTCCTGACTGGACTTATATCATTCTTGAAGATTTTGAAAGCTCAGAGTCAAGTGACAGTGGTGGCGAAGGAACAAGTGCAGAACTAACGTACGAAAAGAAACAAGACCACCCTGACTAAGCAAAAGAATAAGCTAAAGAAAAGAAGAAAAGATAAGAAGAGCAATCTTCCTTGTCGAAAAATGCCTGACGATAGAGTTGCTAGGAGACCAAAACAGAAATGTTGTAGAAGATGCTGTGCAATATGCATATGTAGTCTAGTGATGGTGCTTATAGTATGGTTAGTCCTGATTGTAGCAGTTCCTTACCTTATGATAATAGATAAAAAGATTAATAATGAAACTAAAGGGAGGACAGCAAACATGAAGGGCAATAGAGTAGAACTAATGGCAGAAGATGAACAAGAAATACATCATGAAATAGCTGACAACGACACTAGTTTAAACGTTTTCACAAAGTTATTGTTTCAGTATGTAGACACAATGGAAGTTAGTAATTGTTACGTCTGTATGAAGTTACCCGAATCAGTAGCAGAAGGTCTAACATATCACCATTTACCATTGACATATGGCATATCATGTAGTGTTTTGTCTAGTTTATTTTATAGAACAGGGAAACTTCAGTATTATTATTCAAACTTAGATGTGATATTTTCTGAGGTTCCGATTCGCAAGAGTATGAACCCAGTGCTTAGTAGTCAAGACGCACAGTTTATGGAGAATTTTTCTTAACAATGAAATCAATAGACATAACACATGCACATAGACACAATCTAACATGTTCTTTACTTGAAGAAGAAAAGATATTTTTGAATTTAGTAGAAGATAGAAGACAAGATTTCCAAAAGAAAGCTTCTGAGCATAAGGCTCATTTACCACCTTGGGCTGAGAAAGAAGGGAGCTACACACCTGAGCCCTACTCTTTTTAATATTTATGTCGCTCCTCTTGCGAAGGTTGTGAGATCTTTTGGGCTGGAAGTGTTGTCCTATGCGGACGACACCCAAATTATGGTGTCTATTTCGCATAGCATAAAGGATTCGGCCCTTAATTTCAGGAACTGTATGCAGGCAGTATCCTCCTGGATGGTGGAGAATTTTTGAAATTGAATGGAGAGAAGACGGAGGTCTTGGTTTTTGGGAGTAAGCAGGAGGTGTGGTCCAGTGACTGGTGGCCGGATGCCCTTGGCGTCTGCCCCTCTCCGGTCTCCCATGGCAAAAACCTGGGGGTTATCGTGGATAACTCATTGTCCTTGAACCTTCAGGTTAGTAGGACTGTTTCCACGTGTTTTGGGATCATTAGGATCCTACGGAAAATCTCCCACTATCTCTCTTTGATGCACGTAAGCAGGCTGTCATCGCACTGGTTACATCCAGATTGGATTATTGTAATGCCCTCTATTTGGGCATTAACAAGGGTCTGATGCGACGTCTGCAGATGGTGCAGAATGCCGCTGCCAGGCTGGTGATGAATTTGCCTAAATATGACTCAGTCACAGATGCTATTAGGTTGCTGCATTGGCTGCCTGTGGACCGTAGGATCCTTTTCAAGACCCTGTGCATGACTCACAATGCCTATTACGGGTCAGGCCCTGAAGCGATTAAGTCCATTTTCCATCATTATGTTCCCAACAGGCGGCTTCGATCTGCAGATAAGAATCTGCTTACGGTACAGAGATTTAAGAAGGTCACATGGGGAGGTCGAGCTTTCTCCACTGCTGCTGCTAGACAGCTCTCAAGTCAGGTGTCCCATTCTCTTTTCCGTAGGGCCTTAAAGACCTGGCTTTTCTCTCAGACCTCGGTATGAGCATGTTTTTCTGTCTGCATCCTTAGGTCCGCTTATAGCGCCTTGACGCCCTTGGGCTTAGTTCGCGCTTTACAAGTTTTATATTCATTCATTCATTCATTCAAGCTCAAGCTGCTATGGCTCTGGATTTCGTAAAGACAGGGAAAATTTGTCTTCATAGGTTACATTTACATTTAAAAAAAAAAAATTTAAAGACTGATTATAACAATGTTTTCATCGGTACCAGTGAATGTGAACACAATTTTTTAATTCTTGGAGGTTGGGGACTCAAAGGAGGAACAGATTGTGGGGCCTATTAGCAATAACCGGCGATAATTATCGCTAAGCGCAGTTAGCGCTTGGATAATTATCGCCGGCTATCGCAGGTTTCTATCGCGGAGATAGCGTGCTATCAGCAACGCTTATCTCCAAAGTGATAGAAACCCTGGAGAACAGTGTGAATATCGCTTGAAAACAAGCGATATTCACACTGTGACCAGTGTTAGCTAGGTGATAGGGCGAGGGGATTTAGCCATGTAATCCACCTCCCATTGGATTACATGGCTAAGTCAGGTCTGGACCAGGCGTTAACAAACCAGCGCTAAACGTGTTTAGCGCTGGTTCGTTAATCACCTCCCCTGCCTCGCTAATAGGCGATAGCGAGCTTAGCGACTGTTTCCAGTCGCCTTTAGGTTGGGAACGCCTACTTTGCATGCCATTAGCGATAAATATCGCTGGCATGCAAAGCGGCACCCAACCCGGTCGCTATCGCCTAGAAGCTGTCGCTAACAGCAGTTAGCGACAACTTGCTAATAGGGCGTTAGAATTATCGCCGCTTTAGCGGGAAAAAGTCCCGCTAAAGCGGCGATAGAGCCCTTGATAATATGCCCCTCAGTTTTTCCTGGAATCTATTATGTGTGTGGGAATAAGGCTTACTTTAGGCTTCCTGCACGGTGGTATGGAAGTTGTTATTTTGGAATAGTATTTCCAAAGATATACCACGTAAAAAGAAACACTGGGAGCAATGAAAACAATAGTGAATTAATACGTAGTAAAAGAGCTAGTTTTTCAGAAATTGTAGGTGATATATTTGGTGCATTGATACCTTCAGTGGGAATAATTCTGAACTCAAGGAAAATATGTAAATTGTCTACAGTAGTTGATCGTTTATCAACGGATACTGCAGGAGGTTTTCTAATGATTAATGCGGAAATGGTTGCGATTAGATCATGGTGATGCAAAATCGACTTGCTCTTGATATTATATTGGCAAAAGAGGGCGGAGTCTGTAAATTATTGAAGACGAAACATTGTTGCACTTATATTCCTGATAAGAGTGCAGAGATTGGAACGTATATACAGAATATAACTAAACTTGAGAAAGAACTTAAACCACTGGAAGTTGATAGTGTATGGGAAAGATTGACAAATAGTATTTCGTCAATTGGAACCTGGTTTGCTAATATAGGAAAAGGACTTATAGGTCAAATATTAGTACCCTTAGCAGGGATAGCAATAATAATCTTGGCAATAACAATATGGTGCAAATGCTGAAAAAAGAATGGAACAAATAAGGTGACAGGAAGAGGAAAGATACGAAAGGTAGATGAAATCGAACTTGAAGAATGGAGAAGTGAATTATACAAAAATTAAAAGGAGATTGTAAAAATAGAAAGTGTAAAGATGAGAATGAAGTAATTTGCTAGAAGTTGGCATCTGATTGAGGGTAGTGTTTTGATGGCTCAGAAACGCCATCAGAGAGGGGATTGATGGAGCAAGGTTTCATAAATGAAACTTGCTTGTATTCAAACCTCCTCACAGTATTAATTTATTAAAACTTGTATTGTTAATACTAACCTTTTCATTCACGACACGAAAGGGAAGGAAGCTTGCCTATGTGTTTTACTAATGAATAACGCTTGTCTGTAATCCAAAATGGCCGCTATGCGCGGAAAAACTCAATGCGCATGTCGCAACCATATCACATGGTGTGATGTCTTTCTTTGCTTGGTGGGAAACTTCTGCTTCTGCGCAGTGTGTATTAAAATGGCTGCTTGATGTTTTCACATGCTTCAGCTTGCTCTCATGTCATTACTAAATTGTCGTTTCCTAACGCTACTAACGCGGGATAGAATTTATAATTAAATGGGAATAGAGTAGAAAAAGTGGGCATACAGTGAAACATTTATTTTGTGATTTTAATATTTTCTTTCTTGCACTTTTATTAGTTCGTAAACTTGGGCCTGGGTTGGTGACCTGAAACTCGAGAGACAAATGGTTCTGCGCATGTGTCTTGTGTGCCTGCCAAATGAAGTCAACCTGGACGTCGTCCAAGGCCGCGACCCGATGGCCGAAGATGCTGTACTCTTGCCTTTCCTGTTGCATATTGATACATTGTCTATGAAAATTGGTTTACATTTGTCATGAGACGGGTGGGAAATAAAGCGAATGTATTAATTTGAAGGGGTGGGAACTTAAAGACAATAGGCTTTACAATTTAGGCCAAATCGATATGGTGCGAGAATCCACCCCTGTCCCTGTCCAATCAGAAGTAGTGGCCCCATATTTTAGTAACATTAAGGGGAGGAACATGGGCGTAGAAGGGTATAATAGAATATAGCATTAGTTAATTAGTTAGAAGGAGATGCTGCAGAGAGCTAGATTCCACGAGAACAGGCGTTCATGCTGACAGAACGCACAAGAAGAGCTCCAGACCGCTAAGCTGATCGATTGCAGACTGAATCCCTGTCCAGAAGAGATCCTGAGGAGGGGGCGGCGGAATCCATTAGAAGGAAGACACGGGAGAATCGAGGAGAAGTCGAGTATCAGAGAGGGGAACGACGCAGGCGTCATTGTAGAGAGGTCACCGGTCCTGTCCTGATCCTGGAGGAAGTTTTTGCTCATCATCCTTCCTGGGTCCTATTCTTTGCAACTCCTTGGCTAAGGGGTTTTGGTTCTCGCACTTAGGTAAATATAATGCAACCTTTAGTTGCGTTTCTATCTCTATCCTCTCCCTTTCTTTAAACACCGTCATTGATTAGCAATAATCATTTCTATGCTTAATCTTGGGTATTGCGATTAAGTACCATGTGGCTCTGTATTTTACTCTGCTAAATCTTTAGATAAACATTTTAAAACTTCCTGACTCAGTGGTTATTTCAGGATTATGTACTATAATGAATGTCACTCATTTTAAATTTCCCAATTAGCAAAGGATTCATTGGTAAGTCATTACTCTTCAATCAGAAGGTAATTGGTAGCAGGGATTTTTGATAAGAGTAACAACTGATAAAAACCCAGCGTAAGTATTAGCGTAGTATGAATGTATGGGCCCAAGTGAGTATCTGGTGTATGAATGCTGTTTGCTAATATCGCGCTGGGTCAGTTATAATGAAACAATTAAATGGACCCATGTGACGTTTTTAATTTTATGCACTGGCACATTGCTACTTTTAAGGGCAGTATTATTTTACACAATTATTTAGCTTTTATGAGTAGATGACAATGTACTAAAGTCTTCTATTTTTATCCAGTTTTAGAACGGTTTTTCAGGTAGTCTCGCTATTAAGTATGCTGTGATATGTATGTATGTACTTTTTATGCTACGTAAATGAAGCAAAATAACGTTTTTATTTACTTTGACTTCGTAACAACAAAACATTACTTTAAAGTATTGAGGATAGAGAGGCATGTGATCTTTATAAATCAAAAGAGACATATGCAAATACCAAAGTGAATGATATATACAGGCTCCCAATAACCACCAGTGATCATGGTTTGATATGAACTAAGGACCTGATACACAAATGTAAACTTGCACTTTGTTTAAATTTACTCTTTTTTGGTATTTACAAAACTGCATTTTAATAGTATGTTTACAACTGTGAAGACTCCGCTGTTGGGGCATGTAACCGAATTAATGAAAATATTTATTTTACATTATGCTACTTTTCAAAATATTTTACATTTATTACTGTGAAAATATATATATAAAATATATGCACAATTCAAACCATAAACATATAGACAATTCAATAACAGAAATTATATTAAATTAGACATTAAATTAAATATTAAAATTTTAAACCTCAAAAACACATTTACTAAAAATATTATAAACATTAAAATAAATTTAAAAATAAAAACAATTAGTAAAAAATATTTAAAAAAACAATTAATGCTATAGGATCTATTTAACCAATATTGTGAAAACTATTGGATTCTGAGAATAATAAATATCCTATTCCCACTGTAGTTTATGCAACTGTAGGGAAAGTGTTGGACTTTGGTGGGGTGAAATTTACTATTCCTGCTCTAGTCTAACCAAAGTAGTGAATGTGTTAGACTTCAGAGGCGTTAAATTGACTATTTCCACAACAAACAGCGCAACAGTAGGGAAAGCATTGGATTTCAGGGGAAGAATATTTACTATTCCCAATCCAAACAGCGCAGCACAGTAGGCAAAGTGTTGGACTTCAGGGGTCTTAAATTTACGATTCCCACTCCAAACAGCACAACAATAGGAAAAGCATTGGATTTTAGAAAGGTGAAATGTACTATTCCCACTCCAAACAGAGTAACAGTAGGGAAACTGTTGGACTACACTCTAAGCAAGAGTAGGAAAGTACATCACTTCAAACACATTACATATGAGTATCCCCATGAATGTGGAAAAAATATTAAACTCTTAATATAAAAATTATTAAATGACATGAAAAATATATATGTAATTGAAAAACAATTATTTTACATAATTACTATTCAATAAAAAATGAATTATTAATAAATAAATAGTTGTTATTCAATTATTAATTAACTTCCCATCTTATACCCTTAAAAACCTAGCAGCCCGCTCATAAAAAATAACAAGAAATAATTGTTCTTTAATTCATATATTTAAATTCAGTTAAACAATTAATTAACAAGTAATAATTCTTTGTTAATTAATTATTACTTAATTAACTTCCCACTGTACACCCCTTCAAACCTAGCAGCCTGCAAATAAAGTATGAGTAAAATAAATAAGTATTCTATAATTTACATATATACATTTCAATTAATTTACAAATAATAATTAATAATTAATCATTGATTACTCATTTAACTTCCCACCCTATACTCCATACAAACATAGTTTTCTGCAACTAAAATATAATGAAATAAATCAGTATTCCATGATTTACACAATAAAAAATTAATTAATTGAATAATTTTCAATAATAAATAATTACATGATTAACTTCCCACCCTATCCCCCTACAAACCCAAAAACCAACTACAACATGGTAAATTACCATTAATAATTAAATACAAATTCCAAATCACTGAAAATTACAAGCTATAGTTTGAAGAAATAACATTTACATAAGCAATAGTAACACATACAATTAGAATATCAACTAAAGCAGATTAAAATAATCAGAAAACAGCATTTTTGACAAATGTATTACTGGAAACGATATTAAAAACATCAACATTCTTTAAAACAATATTACTTACCTCTAAAAATGATATGCTTGTCATGTTATTTATATCTCCGGAAATTTTAAACTCAATATTTTTTCTAAGCACCAGCTTTTCGTCATTACACTCTCATACCTTAATATCACTTTGGACAAAAACCTCATGCATATACCGAAGTCTAATCTCAAAGTTTCTGTTTTAGGGCCTTATTATGGGACCGCCCATTCCTGCACCGCCAAACCCATGTTTGAACCGCCCACCAGATTAGGAGTTTTCTCCTGTCTGGCAGGCTGTTCTTTGGCGTTCCCAGGAGGTGCCTATGAAATAGGACCCGCAATTGGAATGTCAAAAGCAGTACCTGCACGGCATGGACTTCTGCAGTCCATGCCGTCAGGGCCGGACTGGCTGTTGCGGGCACCGGGCGTTTTCCCGGTGGGCCGCCAGGGTGGGGGCCGGTTTTGGGCCCCTGGGGGGCCGTTTTTGTTACCGGGGGTCGGCAATATCGGCCCCCTGTGACAAAATCGGCTGAAACCGGCCCTCGCAAACAGCTCGGCTGCACCCCCCCTCCCACCAGGGGGGGCCGGCAGTTTGCCGAGCAGTTTGCCAGGGCCGGTTTTGGTTCCCAGCCGTGCAGGTACTGGTGTGCATGCACACAAGGGGGCACCTGTTATGCCGCCCTGTGTGCATCCACATGGCATGAGGCTCAAGGGGGCCCTGCCGCACCACCACGAAAAGTGTGGCAGAGAGGAAACTCGTAATATTCTTGGCGGTGCCTCAGCGGACCCACCAAGCATATTGCAGCCTCAAGACCGCCGCACCAACGCAACATCTCTGGTGGTTGTGGTGGCCCCAGGGTGGCCCCACTGCCCTGGTCTTAGTAGGGCGGTCTGAAGACCGCCACTGCAGCACCCCAACAAGTCTGGAGGTCAATGAACTGCCAAACTCGTAATAAGGTCCCTATACAAATTTCTGATGACTTTGACTTCCGCTAGACTTAAATCTGATAGTGAATTACTTTGGAAACATGATTTTAATGTGTTTTGCTCAGTTAATTTTTGGGATAAACATTGGACTGGATTGCAAACAAATTTCAAAAGCATCAACTATAAAACAGACACTGTAGTTTATTTATAATTGCTTCTAGCTGTGTAATCAATTTAAAGAGGGTCTTTTGGAGAAAGGTTTGGAAGCAAATTAATTGCGTCTTCCAAGTTAATTAGCACTTTCAGGTCACCCACTTATTTATTGGTGGGTTTACTGAGATCTGGTCCCAATAAGTCCCTGAAAACAGTTTCACTGATCTTCTAATTGCTATTGCTTCTCAGCAGATTATAAGTAATTGGAAAAAGTCCTTGACTGTTTCTTCTTTTAAAGCATGGTAGTTCTCAGTTTATTGTAATCATAGATTTGATAATACTTATATTACTCCATTATCGTTGTTTAACAAAAGGTAAAGAATATAGCAATCCATTATAGAATTTTTCGCTAACCGAAGGATAAAAGGAGATTATAAACCTCCCTAAACAGGTTTACCCTCTCTGTTGTCACAGTTTACCATTCAAGTATGCAATTTATAGAAAGTGTTTTGGGTTTTTGCATATTATCTTCACTACTCTTTAACCGTGCAAAATTATACCCTATTCATACTATAGGACTAATTTTTTTTCCTTTTTTCCTTTTCCTTCCTTCCTTCCCCTTTTTAGCATTCCTAAACTTTTACAGATATGTAAGCTTCTGCAATCTGTTTTGTTTTTTATTATGCTAGTGGACAATTACATTTATTATTAAGATTCATTGTACACATATATTAGCCTTACAGATGTGTTATATTTACCAAGTTCATGAAATGGTCTTTATAGAAATGCAAGTCAGTGGGCAAGGTATTACCTTTTGAGCTTTATGTCAATCTCTTTCATTTGTAGTAAGTGTTAATTGAAGCATTACTCAAACATAACCTCATTTTACACTTTTTATACATAATCACATCTATTGTTTTCATTTGGCAAATCTTCTGTGGGGAGTTGGTTGTACTTTACCTATTTTCTTTAGTGTTATTCTTTTCCTATTTTCTTTAGTGTTATTCTTTTCCTCAGACACCTGAGCCAGGATTTCTCTGTGTGTTTTAATTCTACTGTTTCTGGACTAGGGGCATGGGCTCACTCCTTAAAATGATAATCCTCCTGCAGTTCATAGTAGCCCTATTAACATGGCAATGGACTTCGACTGCTGATTGGATAGGTGGCTGACTCTTAACAGCTAATAAAGTATCAATGACTCATACATTGCAAATTATGGCAGGGAGAACAAAGATCATTTATGTCCTTCACTTAAAATGTCCCCTTGTCAGAGCAAAGTACAGCAGGTCTAGCACTGATGCTGCAACCATCCTGACCAAAAAAGATTAGGTATGACTAATTAAAAGGGAAATCTATTTGCAGAAACCTCTGCGCATGTAGATTTCCATCCATTACTGGGTTGAGATCTCTACCTGGATGTTATTCCACACTTCTGTGTGGAAATCTCCACCCAACAGTAGGATGTATGAGTTTCCATCCCCTTTATATGAGCAGTAGGGACTCATGCCAAAAAGTACAACCATAAAATGACTATGTTGTAATATTGATAATTACCTCTACCTTTTCTGTCTGATTTGTTTTTCAGAGCAAAAATATGGATCAATGAAAAGTACAGTATTGGTTTACATCATGATTTTACTGATAGAATTCATATGTATGCCTATAGGTGGGGAGCTCTTATTCTGCCATGGAAAGCTCTGAATGGAAAAGCATAGGGAAATCCAGAATTAGTGCCTGATTAAGATCACGGTGGACGGGTTACTCCATCACAACGGTGACGGATATCTCTTCTACCTAAATATAAATCCCATAGGAGATAATGGGATTTATATTTTGGAGGAGGGGATATCCGTCACCGTTGTGACAGGGTAACCCGTGCGCCGAGATCTAGATCAGGCCCTTAATCTACAGAAAACAAAAATACAGCCCACACCCTAGGGTTTTGCCTTTTTTCCTTGGACTGTTGACTTCCAGGACACCTTCTTACAGCCCAAGCCTCCACAATGCAGCCAGCCCCACTCAAGAGGACGAGGAACTTCACTGAGGAGGAGATAGACCTGGTAATTACCCTTGTATATGATCATTAGAAGGGGCTACATGGTCTGTCTTCATCTACCCACTGTAGAACAGGAAAGGCTGCCACATGGCAGGAGGAGACAGACTCTGACAATTCAGTGGGAGTGGAGGTACCCCCTGTTGAGGATTGAAAAGGAAGTTTAATGAAAAAAGAGAATGTGGATGAGAACAATGCTAACTTTAACACATATGTCAGTTCTGCTCTAAGCAAGGTAGCTCTGTTGGTTACAGTTAAATGTTTTCATAAACATCCCTCAGACCCTTGTACACATCAGAGCTTGCCACCTCAAAATGTTTATACAAATAATTAGAACAGAGGTGGCATAAAGGCTATCAGGAAGAAGAGTGCGAGTCTCACCTAATGTTTCCCCAGAAGTGAGATGGAAGACATGAAGCTCTATCCCAACTTTCCTCACCTCCCAAGATCAGCCCAACACAGTCAAAGCCAACAAGGTGAAGGTGGGGAAGAGGGGAAAACAGAACAAGGAAAGGGAGAAGGAGTTGATCACGATGGCACGTCTTGCACGATGCCTGTATGGGGTTGATTGCATACACTTCCTATGCAAAATAACATACAGTAAGTTATCCTACATACACATGTCTGAAGGTAGTGTTTAACAATTACATGAAATACTCTTAGTATTCATATACTTGATGAACATCACTCTTCCAATTCAAATGAAGATGTAGGAAAGCAGGAAACAAATTTAGAAATGATGGGGCCGATTCCGATCTCGGTCGGAGGCGCACCCAATACCATTCGGTCGGGAAAAAAGCCATGCGAAAGCCTGTTACCCGACCGAACCGTACGCGGGTCCGGCCGAGCGAGTACGATGCGGACTCGCCGACCGACTCGTCCGGGCGACCCGACCGCTCCGACCGACTCGTACCCGGACCGTACCGCTCCGACCGACTCGGTCGGACCCGGTTCGCACCGCGCAATGGAGACGTTTTCCGGCCGGGTAAGTACGATGCGCACCTCGACCGCTCCGACCGACTCGCGCCGTCCGACTCGAACTCGCTGTCGGAGCCGTACTTTGGGGGTCCGTGTCGGACCCCCCTGCTGCGCGTACCCGTGCGGCGCACACAGGGGGGACCCAAGGGTCCCCTCTACCTGTGCGTGTACGCCGCGGAGCGCTCGCGGCGTACTCGCTGTAGAGGGCGCCTTGTCCGCCTCGCACCCATTGAGGCAATGGGAGCCCGCGTACGCGTTGTACGACCGGCTCCCATTGAGTTCAATGGGAGTCCGATCCGACTCGTGTCCGATAACATACGGACGCATCGGACTCGTTCGGTCGGACTGCACGGGTCCGATTCGGTCGGAAATCTCTCCGGGTCCGGCTCGGTCGGGGAAATTTCCGGCCCGAATCGGAATCGACCCCGATGTGTCCAAGAATAGAAAAAATACTAGCATTTAACATTATGGTTAAGGAAATTAAATATATAATTGCAAAGACAGTGAAAAGTACTAACCTTAACAAATACCACTGTATCATTCCATCCGACCCAAAAATTATACATCCTGATTACAAACAAAAAACATATTTTCCTAGATAGGATGTAAGAAGAAAAACCTACACAAAAAGGTGCTGGGTCAGATAAGTATAAATGTCTACTAAAGAAATCAGGAAACTAACTCAAACAATTTTCTCTTTATAGCCAGCCCATAAATATTAAGGGAAACAAAAGAATAAACTTTTTTCCACTCTCCGTGGAATCCGATAAATCAGATAAGTACTGATGTTCTTTTAGCCATACAAAATATCACCATCCTACCATATGCCAGAAGACAAGGATTCTTTTAATAAATATCTCTTTCTTCTCTCATTGTATGTGTACAGGATGAGAGGCTGAAGAAACCAAGGCACGCAGAGCACAGAGCAACTCAGCAGATACTAGCCGGCGAGGAAACGCTGAGACAGACAGCAATCCGGAAGACAAGATCATCGACCTGGAAGAGGAAGGCCCGCACGTCGGAGCAGGAACACGTTGGAGACATCCCACAAGACCCGACTGCTGGACTAGAGCAGGTAAGTTTTCAGTAAACAATTGAGTGTAGGAGAGGCTAGGCGGATCCGTGACTAAACACGAAGCTTGTTGTTGTCACGGACCACCTTCTTTCTCCGCGCTTGACTCTGCCCCGCCCACTAATTGCAGACAGCGAGCGGGGCATGACTGATAAAGAGCATACAAAATATAAATAGGAACTTAAACCATACAGATCCATTCCTAAAGAGAGCAAACACAAAGGTAGTATACAGATTAAATTCAGTCAAATAACAACATGCTGAGGGAGTTTTTCTGTGTTGTCAAGGACTTTTCTAATCCCATTACATCCCAAACCAACCTCTCAGGCACTTATGAACTGTTGGATTCTCTTTCATATTTCTTTCCTGAAAAAATCCAAACCATTATCTAACGTTTTGGGAAAACACTACCTCAGGCCTCCTGTTCTACTCAGAAGGCTATTACCCCATTGATGTGCCTACTTGATTTTGCTTTAATCACCTCAAGGAGGTTTTGAACATAATGAAGTCAGTTAAATCAGGATTACCCAAGAACCCTTGCTCAGCTTCTATCTTTCAGCAAGTATGTCAATCTGCAATCTCATCAACTTCACTTTTGTATCAAGAGAACTCCCAATGAAATGGAAACAAGTGTGTCTCAGACCATTGCTAAATAAACACTCACTAGATTCTGCTATGCCAGACCATTTTGTTTTTGCCACTCTGCACAAAAGTGGCCTAAAGGATAGTTATACGAATACGTCCATTGGAACTCACTGATGAATCCTGCTCAGGCTGGAAGTAGAGCCTTTCATGGAAAATAAGTATGATAACTTGCAGTTCAAAATGATTGAAGGATGACAATGGACCAGCGAGGAGTGGCAGCCCTTGTTTTATTCGAGCTGTCTTCAGCATTTGATACTACCTTTCACCCAATTTTGGTGGACAGAGAGGCAGCTGCAGGCTCTGCACTGAAATGGCTTCTTTCATTTTTTCGAACCTAAGGCAATTAGTCATTATGCCCCCTATTATGGCAATTCATTATTAAACATAACCATAATAGTAGGATGTTTTTGTTGTGCCAATACTGCCACAAGTGACCTACAGGGCACTTTGGGGAGGAAATCACTGTTTCCAGCTGTGCCTTGTAGCATGCAGAGGTGGCTTCAGGTGTTGGTTTTGCAAATGGTAGATTTAGTCGCTGATACCATAGTGCACACTGGGATTACCACCACAAACTTTCTCGTGGCAAACAGAGCATATTGCAATGTTATTCTCATGCTGGCTAAGTGTAAAGAAGTCCCAAACTAGAGAGGAGAGATTTCCTATTGTACCGAACCCTGAAGAACTGGAGTTGAATCTAGATGGTTGTGTCATTTGTCTTTCTGTAGGGCATACTGTGACTGTGTAGAGATGTTGTTGATAGGCGGCTGCAGGTGTCTGTGGTCTTGCAAATATGGAAACCAATGGTGTTGAAGAAACCACATGCCTTTGAGCACGTTGAATAGAGGTGAGCCATACTTTCTATTTGCCACTCTTCACACTGATGATCACTGGTTCTTTGCTTGCTCACTCGCAAGGCTTACAAGAACCTTCCTTTTCCCTTGTCTCTCAGAGTCGACCATGTCCAATCCATGTCCAGATCATCAGAAGGGGGATTTGGAGAAGATGAAGGGGGTATTCTTTCTTCTCCTTTCCGGAGACCGTGAAGCTGAAGGGGGAAGAGCAGTCTTCTCAACAACATCTTTCTCATCGGGAACTTCAAACTCCTACTCCTACTTCCAGAAAATCTGTTGTTAACTACAGCTTCTGTTGTTGACTTTCCTGTGATGATTTGGATCGAGGCTGAGACAATTCCATTTCTGGTTGACTGCTCTTCTTGACTGCAGTCACTGCAGTGCTGAGAGACATGGCCTTAGGTTTTGGTGGTGGAGTGCCTTTAATGAAGGAGTGAGCCTTTCACCCTCTCCCTGCCCAGAGAATGGTGCATCAGGTATATCACGTTTCCTCAAAAAGGATGAGGAGTTGATGCCAATGGTGACAACAAGTTTCTTCTTCTCCTCTCCACTGCGCAATGCAAGCAAAGTTATCATCATCTCAAAGACTTAACCTCTTCACTGGTAGGTGTTTCCCCCCTGTGGTAAGCCTTTCTTTGGCTATTTGGGGTACTTTGTACTTAGGCCCCTGTAACCTTTTGTCCACATAAGATATCCATGCCAAATTTGCATCCTTTTCTTCCAACATCTTGAGGATTCCAAAGGTACCCAAGGTTTGTGGGTTCCCCCAGAGGGGACTGAGAAATTAGCCAAAATACAGCTAATTTGTTTTTTTGGGGGGGAATGGGAAAATGTGCTGCAGAAGAAAGTGTCTGTTTTTCCCTGCAGAAGGTATCAACAAAGGGTTTGTGGTGCTAAAATGACCATCTTCACAGTTTTTAGGACCAGGCAGACTTTTGTCAGAAAACCAAAATTTTCGACGCAGTTTTGGCATTTTTCTGGGACCTAGCCTATTTTTCCTATTTTTTGTGCTTTCAACCTCTTTCCAGTTAGTGGTAGAAATGGGTGTAAAAGCAATAATGGATACCAGAAAACTATATACTTCTAAAAAGTAGATCAAATTCTAAATTCGGAAAGGGTCATTTGTGTAGATCCTTCAAGGTTTTCCTATAGAAACTAACAGTTGAAATAAAAAAAGATTGAAATTTAGTTGAAAAAAAACAGCCATTTGTGCCAAAGTTTTCACCTTAACTTCTTCTGAGTATGGCAGATTTTTACAAGCAATATACAGTTATGTTTCCTGGGCCCTTCTGATTGCTGGTATATATAGAACTTGTAGGTTCACCAAGAACCCGAGGTACCCAGAGCTAATAACTGAGCTGTGTCTTGCAATGGTTTTTCATTGTGTAAAGGGTATATAGCAATTCATTTGGTAAAATATAGGTCTCAAGTAAACCTATATATTTCTGAAATGGGAACAAAATATAGAGTTTAGAAGCAGTGGTTATTTGCACATCTTCAAAATTGTGGGTACCCATGCTAGCATTTTTTTAAATGACTTATTTTTTCACACATTGTCTTACATTTGGAAGGCAGAAATGCAAAGAAGGTCAACTGGTAATAACACTTGTCCTACTATTCTGTGTTTCCCTAAGTCTCCCAATACAAATGGTACCTCACTTGTGTAGGTAGGGCTAGTGCCTGTGACAGGAAACGGCCCAAAATGCAATTTGGACACCTCACATTTTTCCACTGAAAACTGACCCCTTTTTTGCAATGTGCCTATCTGTGGATTTTGAGCCCTAGTTCAGCCAAGGCCTAGGGAAACATAGCAAACCTGTACATTTTTGAAAACTAGATACCGAGGGGAATCCAGGATGGTGTGACTTGTGTGCCTTTCACCAGGTTCTGTTACCCAGAATCTCTTGCAAACCTCCAACTTTGTCAAAAAAAATAATTTCCCTCACATTTCTGTGATGGAAAATCCTGGAATCTGTGGGGAGCCACACACTTCTACCCACCCAGCATTCCCCAAAGTCTCCAGATAAAAATGGTGCCTCACTTGTGTGGGTAGGTCTAGTACCCGTGACAGGAAACAGCTCAAAATGCAAAGTGGACACATCACATTTTTTCAGAGAAAACTGACCCTTTTTTTGCAATGTGCCTAGCTATGGATTTTGGACCCTAGCTCAGCTGGCACCTAATGAATCCTAGCAAAACTATACTTTTCTGAAAACTAGATACCAAGTGGAATCCAGGATGGGGTGACTTGTGTGGCTCTCACCAGGTTCTGTTACCCAGAATCCCTTGCAAACCTCCAACTTTGTCAAAAAAAACAAATTTTCCTCACATTTCTGTGATGGAAAATCCTGGAATCTGTGGGGAGCCACACACTTCTACCCACCCAGCATTCCCCAAAGTCTCCAGATAAAAATGGTACCTCAATTGTGGGGATAGGCCTAGTGCCCGTGACAGGGAACAGCCCAAAACACAACATGGACACATCACATTTTTCCAGTGTAAACTGCCCCTTTTATTGCAATATGCCTAGAGGTAGATTTTGGACCTTACCTCTGCCAGCACCTAGGGAAACCTATTAAGCCTATATATTTGTGAAAACTAGACACCATGGAGAATACAAAATGGGGTGACTTGTGTGACTCTCACCAGGTTCTGTTACCCAGAATCCCTTGCAAACCTAAAACTTTGTAAGAAAAAACATATTTTCCTCGCATTTCTGTGATGGGAAGTTCTGGATCTGCTGGGAGCCACAAACTTCCACCCATCCAGCATTACCATAAGTCTCCCAATAAAAATGGTACCTCACTTGTGTGGGTAGGCCTAGTGCCTGCGACAGGAGACGGCCCAAAAAGTACTGTCAAGACATCAGAATGATCTATCACAAAATGACCTGGTTTTGCAAGGGGGGCACCTGCGTTTTTGGTCACGGGCTCGGCGGCCATCTAGGGAAACCTACCAAACCTGCACATTTCTGAAAACACCCGGGGGAGTCCAGGGAGGTGTGGCTTGCGTGGAACGCTTTCCTACCCAGACTCCCCTGCAAACCTCAAATTTAGCTAAAATAAATCACATTTCTGTGTGGGATCACCGCGCCAACACAAATGTCCTACCACCCAGCATTCTCCTTGGTCTCCTGATAAAAATGATACCTTACTTGTGTGGGGGTCCAATGCAAAATTGCCTGAAAACGTATATATATAAAAAATATAGCCCTTAGAGCTCACTGTGCTATCCCCTCAATCCCTATGTTTTTGGCCCTTCCCAGTCGCAGGCCCTTGGCCCACCCCCACAAGTGAGGTATCATTTTACTTGAGAGACTGAGGGGAACGCTGAGTGGTAGGACACTTTGTGGGTGCAGTGATCCCAGACAGAAATGTGAGGAAAATGTGATTTTTCCACTGCACCGTCACTGAATAGGAGCACCTAGTAGATAAATTGAAGTTAAGAGGTTCTTTGAATCTTGAATTGTTTCTGAACAGCCTTCTTTGTTTGAATGGAAATAAAATGTATATATTGCATAGCAAAGCTTACCTATAAGAAGGGTTTTGTGTGACTACTGGTGTGGAAGTCAAAGGCTATACTTCCCCAGTAGGGACCTCCTTCGCTGCTGGAAAGTACTCTTATGTGTGGCACAATAACAAAAACATTTTATTAAGCAAAAACGACAACTGATCACGCATTAACCCCTTCGCTGCTAGGCCTTTTCCCCCCCTGTGCTAAGCCTTTTTTTGGCTATTTGGGGTAGTGCGCGCTAGGCCCCTGTAACTTTTTGACCACATAAGGTATCCATGCCAAATTTGCGTCCTTTTTTCTAACATCATGGGGATTGTAAAGGTACCCAGGGTTTGTGGATTCCCCTGGAGGGGACCCAGAAATTAGTCAAAATACAGCTAAATTTTGTTTTTTTGGGAAAAATGCGAAAAAAGGGCTACAGATGAAAGCGTCTTGATTTTTCCCTGCAAATGGCATCAAAAAGGGGTTGTGGTGCTGAAATCACCATCTTCCCAGCTTTCATGGACAAGCAGACTTTTGTCAGAAAACCAACTTTTTTACACAGTTTTGGCATTTTTCTGGGACATAGCCTATTTTTGCTATTTTTGTGCTTTCAACCTCCTTCCAGTTAATGGTAGAAATGGGTATGAAACCAATAATAGATCCTGGAAAGACATACATTTCTGGAAAGTAGACAAAATTCTGAATTCAGCAAGGGGTCATTTGTGTAGATCCTTAAAGTTTTCCTTATAGAAACTAACAGTTAAATAAAGGAAAAATTGAAAATTAGTTGAAAAAAACAGCCATTTGTGTCAACGTTTTCACCTGTAACTTCTTCTAATTATGACAGCTATTTGAAGGCAATATACCGTTATATCCGCTGGACCTTTCTGGTTGTGGGGATATATAGGACTTGTAGGTTCACCAAGAACCCGACGAACCCAGAGCCAATAATTGAGCAGCATCTTGCAATGGTTTTTATTATGTACCGGGTATATAGCAATTATTTTGGAAAAATGTATACATGGAAAAATTGTTATGAAAGACACCTATGTATTTCTGAAATGGGAACAAAATGTAGATTTTAGAAACAGTAGATATTTGCACATTTCCGAAATTGGGAGTACCCATACTAGCATGAGAATTATAGGTCATTTTTCAAAATGACTTATTTTTTACACATTGTCTTTCATTTGGAAGGCAGAAATGCATCGAAAGTCAATAGGTAATAACAGTTGCTCTACAATTCTGTGTTACCCTAAGTCTCCCGATAAAAATGGTACCTCACTTGTGTGGGTAGCCCTTGTGCCCACAACAGGAAATGGCTCAAAATGCAACGTGGACGTACCACATTTTCACAATGAAAAATTACCCTTTTCTTGCAAAGTGCCTAGGTGTAGTTTTTGAACCCTAGCTCTGCCGGCACCTAGGGAAACCTAGCAAACCTATACATTTTTGAAAACTAGACACACAGGGGAATCCAGGATGGGGTGACTTGACTTCCTCCCACCAGGTTCTGTAACCCAGAATCCCTTGCAAACCTAAACAATTGTCAAAAAAAACACATTTTCCCCACATTTCTGTGGTGGAAAGTTTTGGAATCTGCGTGGATCCACAAATTTCCACCCACCCCGCGTTCCCCAAAGTCTTACGAGAAAAATGGTACCTCACTTGTGTGGGTCGGCCTAGTGCCTGCGACAGGAAACGGCGCAAAACGCAACGTGGTCACAACTCAATTTCGCAGTGAAAAATGACCCTTTTTTGGCAAAGTGCCTAGCTGTAGTTTTTGAACCCTAGCTCTGCCGGCACCTAGGGAAACCTAGCAAACCTATACATTTTTGAAAACTAGACACCCAGAGGAATCCAGGATGGGGTGACTTGACTGCCTCCCACCAGGTTCTGTTACCCAGAATCCCTTGCAAACCTAAAAATTGTCAAAAAAACACATTTTCCCCACATTTCTGTGGTGGAAAGTTCTGGAATCTGCGTGGATCCACAAATTTCCACCCACCCCGCGTTCCCCAAAGTCTTACGAGAAAAATGGTACCTCACTCGTGTGGGTCGGCCTAGTGCCTGCGACAGGAAACGGCGCAAAACGCAACGTGGTCACACCTCAATTTCGCGGTGAAAAATGACCCTTTTTTGGCAAAGTGCCTAGCTGTAGTTTTTTAACCCTAGCTCTGCCGGCACCTAGGGAAACCTAGCAAACCTATACATTTTTGAAAACTAGACACCCAGGGGAATCCAGGATGGGGTGACTTGACTGCCTCCCACCAGGTTCTGTTACCCAGAATCCCTTGCAAACATAAACAATTGTCCAAAAAAACACATTTTCCCCACATTTCTGTGGTGGAAAGTTCTGGAATCTGCGTGGATCAACAAATTTCCACCAACCCCGCGTTCCCCAAAGTCTTACGAGAAAAATGGTACCTCACTTGTGTGGGTCGGCCTAGTGCCTGCGACAGGAAACGGTGCAAAACTGTCATGCTTCCCCTTCCCCACACCTCCATTAAACTCTTCCTAGGTCCAATACAGGTAGGAGCCCGTCATGTTCATGCTTGTCGCATGCTTCAGGACAGGACATCCGCTGTCCAGTTTCCCAGATTGAAACCCACCCCTGTCCCGTGCATCCTGCACACCGTAATGGGATATGTTTGCTGACTTGGCTATACAGTAATGGGTGTTGTTTAATGAATCTGTTGTGTAATATACATTGTGACCACGTGATGCGCTTTCATGTTTGACTTTGTTCTGTATTTTGCTTGACTCGGTACATGGGCATTTGTGCGGTGAAGGATCAAGCGGCGGTGGGTTTGGGCCGAGGAGGTAATGGGCATGGTGAATGTTGCTCATCAGCAGCAGGTCAGGTAAGCGCACGTCACGTAACGTGCACTACGTCTGCAGTCGTTTTGGGTGTGGCGAGGCTATTTATGCCACACCCATCCTCCAGAACACGCTTTGCCTTCCGCCTTGTGCAGGAGTTGGACATCCCGCTTACCTGCTCTGTGCTGGAGTGTCTCTGCGCTTCACGGAGGATTCCCTTCTTCACTGCTGCAGTCCTTCTGATTCACGGTGCATCCGGAGCTACAGAAAGAAGAAGAAAAAGCTAAGTGAACGTTTTAAGTTGGATTTAGGCGCCCTACGCAAGAAAGCAAGAAGCAAGCGCGCAAATACTCACCTAGTTTGGTTTTGGGACATCTTTGGAGAACTCCCTGAAAGAGGAAAGACAGTGATGAGCGTCATCATAAATATGTAAAACGAATATTGTGATGGAACATTGTAATGCCAAAGGAATGAAGAAATGTTATGTATTTATCCATTTTTAGTTTAAGCGTTTAGTTAAGAATCAGGAAGAGCATAAAGAGAGTTTTTGCTGTGTGCTTTGGGAAATGTTATTTCTTTCACCCAATATAGGTCGTCACCCAATATAGGTCGTGAAGAATAAGGGAGAGTTGGGGCAATAGAGTAAGTGACATGAAAGAATAAAGAAGTCATTATTTTGCGCACAGTTTTGGGAAAAACTTGAAAACCAGTAACTTATTTTCAACACTTAATCTTAAACACAGGTACAAGCAAGCAGCTGTCCTCTACATACGTTGACACCTCAATTACTCAACCTGAACACGCTTCACGACTGACTACAGGACGCGACGTACAACACTCCTACTTCGCAGGTAGGAGACTATACAGGAATTCTAAAGGACTTCTCCGAGAATAGTGTACGTTAACACCTGATTATAGGTTTCTGGTTAGTTATACGTTTCCTTATTGCCTCGCAGGTCGACAACTAGGAGCAACTAGCGTCCAGGATCCGGCCCTCCTCCCTGAACCCCAATTGAGTAGCCTTAGTGTTTTTATCCCTACAAAGGTTATAAGTTAGGGCATTGGGAAGTCGGTCCATAACGTCTCTGCGAACTCAACATACAAGCAACGGACAGGTAGGATTGCTTGTGTCTCTGACAGAAGGCAAAGCCCACGAATATAAGTTCGCCCAGGCATTATGGATCCGTCTACCTCGGCGTCTTTGCAGAGCATAGCAACAATCTTGGCTGACATACAATCTGAAAATGCAGCTCTCCGAAGAGACATCTCTGCTTTGCAATCTAGTATGCAAGCGTCTAGTACATCAGGTCCAGCTACCTGGAGTTTTCCAGCCACTCAAAAGCCAGTCTTAAAACCAGCTACCTTTCAGCCTATGATGCAAACCCTGCATAGCAGTGCCTCTTCTGCTCCCACCCAAATCCAGGTGATGACTCCAGTCACAATCCCCTTAGCTCCGCCGGAGAGGTTTTATGGAGATAGTAGCAAGTATACCATATTCCTGAATCAATGCCATTTACACTTCATAGCAAAGCCCACAGCTTTTCCTGATGACTCCTCTAAGGTGGCATTTATATTATCTTACTTAGGAGGTGATGCAGCCCTCTGGTCTGTACCGATAGTAGATCGTGATGATCCGATATTATATGATCTCCGGAGGTTCAAACAGACAATGAAAAAATTGTTTGCCAAACATGTCTTTGTGCAATCCGCAGATCATGAATTGTTACATTTAAAACAAGGCACTTCGGATTTATTACACTATATTTCACAATTCAATAGGCTTGTAATTGAAGCAGAATGGCCCGAAGAAAAGAGAGTTTCCTTTTTATAAAGGTTTACGAGAGGAGCTGAAAGACATGGTTACACAAATCCTGGATCCTCCAGAGAACATAGAGGAATTCATAGATTTGGTAGTAAAATTTAACCATCGTCTATCTGAACGTAAGGGAGAAAAAGGACGTTCTGATCATAAACTGTTTACTTTCAAGGAAAGAGCTAGTGTTAAAACTGAGTTAACTCCAAGACTAGACGCAGAAGAACCTATGCAAATAGGTACCATTAAAGGACCCCTCTCAAAAGATGAGAAAGAGAAACGAAGGAAACTAAATCAATGTCTTTATTGCGGAAAAGCAGGACATTTTGTAAAGGAGTGCCCAACTCGCCCAAATAAACCAAAAAACAAGTTCAATGTCGCAGGAGTTGCCCAACAGTCGGAAAACTGAAAAGCTCGACAAGACAAGGGGCCAGTCTGTCGAGTGAGTTAGCTAGTTTGGCCTCCATGGCTTCTGGGATCTCATATCAACACCTTAGTATTAAAGTAACTTTACAATCCCAATCCAATCAAGAAAAGGTCTGGTCAGTTGATGCATTGATAGATTCAGGAGCAACTGGCAACGTTATAGATACTCACTTTTACACGAATTAGGCTTAATAATGGAACCCAAAAGTCATCCAGAAGTAGTCAGAGCCGTGGACGGTAAGGAGCTGACGTCAGGACTGGTGCAACATCACACTGAACTTCTTACAATGATAAGTTCCACTGACCATAGTGAACACATCACATTTGACATAATTGATGCCCCCCAGTTCCGACTCATTTTAGGCATTCCTTGGTTAGTACAGCATAACCCCAAGATTGATTGGGTTCAAAAGACAGTGTTGTTCAACTCAGAGTATTGTCAATCTACTTGTTTAACAGATCATGTATCTGAACATCTTGTTCGAGGTTATGATTTCCCAAAAGACTCCAAGAGTATTCTACTCCTAGAAGGGGTACCCATAGAATATTCGGATCTCACAGATGTTTTTGATACAAAAAGGCCAATACCCTACCTCCACACAGAGACTTTGATTGTCAAATAGATCTGATGCCTGGAGCCACTCTGCCGTGCAGCAGAATCTATGCTCTTACCGAAAAAGAAAATGAGCATTTAAGGGAGTACCTAGATGAATATCTTGCCAATGGGTTTATTCGACACTCCAAATCCCCTGTATCTTCCCCTCTGTTTTTCATTCCAAAGAAGGGGGGGATTTGCGCACGTGTCTCGATTATCGCGCTCTGAACAATGTTACCATAAAGAATAGGTATCCACTTCCTTTAATTCCAACGCTCTTAGACCAGATAAAGGATGCTACCATTTATACCAAATTGGACCTGCGTGGAGCATACCATTTAGTAAGAGTCCGCAAAGGTGATGAATGGAAAACAGCATTTCGCACAAAATTCGGCATGTATGAATATCAAGTCATGCCTTTCGGACTCTGCAATGCTCCGGCAGCGTTTAAATTTTTTATAAATGAAGTGCTAAGAGATTTCTTGGATGTGTGTTGTGTTGTATACATTGATGATATCTTGATTTATTCGACAAACACAACTGAACATGTAAAACAAGTAAGGGCGATTCTTCAGCAGCTATTACAAAACTCTCTATTCGTCAAATTAGAAAAGAGCATGTTTCACACCACTAAAGTGGAGTTTTTAGGATATGTCATCAGCCCCAAAGGGATTGAAATGGATCCCAACAAGATACAGGCAGTTCTTAATTGGCCTAGTCCTCTTCGGTGAAACAAGTGCAAAGCTTTTTGGGGTTCGCCAATTTTTATAGGCGTTTCATTCGCAACTTCTCTCAGATCATCACGCCCATTACTCGACTGTTGCGAAAAAATGTAAAATTTGATTGGACTCAAGAAGCAGAACTTGCTTTTCAAAACCTGAAACTACAATTCACTTCTGCTCCCATTTTGGTGCATCCCGATCCTTCAAAGCCTTTCATAATAGAAGCAGATGCTTCTCAATTTGCTATTGGAGGTATACTGTCCCAGAGACATAAAGACACTGGTCAAATGCATCCCATAGCCTATTACTCCAGGAAACTCACTCCAGCAGAACAAAACTATGCTATTGCGGATAGAGAGTTATTAGCAATAAAAGCTGTCTTCGAAGAATGGCGCCATTACCTGTTAGGTGCCCGACATCCTGTAACAATTTACACTGATCACCGCAATTTACAGTGTTTGCGTTCCGTTAGGGCTCTGACTCCTCGACAACTTCGTTGGACTCTTTTTAATGATTACAATTTTATCATCACCTATCGACCAGGAAAAGAGAATCAAAAAGCCGATGCTCTGTCTCGTATAGGAATTTTAGATGATATGTACCCTACATCGGACGCTGTACAACCTATATTGCCTGCACAATGTTTTCAGGTAGGAGCTCTTTACACAGATGTAGTTCTGGATATTAAAAAGATCTTACAAGACAAAAAGGCATCAGAGTGGCAGAAGACCTATCCCTTGTTACAATGGAAGAATGAGTTATTATTTGTGAATGAACAAATATTTGTACCAACTACAGACTTACAAACTCAAGTTATACAGTTACATCATGATACGCTTATGTCAGCTCATCCAGGTGTGACAAAAACTTATCAATCGATCAAGCGAGGTTTCTGGTGGCCCTCCATGTTTAGGGATGTGCAGAAGTATGTTGAAACCTGTACTACCTGCATCCAAAATAAACCACAACATCAAGCTCCTAGTGGGTTGTTACGTCCCTTACCAATACCTCCGCAGCCATGGCATACTGTATCCCTAGATTTTATTGTAGAGCTTCCCCATACCCAAAATGGTTTCACTACCATTTTAACTGTGGTTGACCATTTTTCTCGCATGGCTCATTTTGTTCCTCTAAGGAAATTACCTTCAGCAAAAGAGTTAACTCACATATTTACAAAAGAGGTTATGAGGCTACATGGAATCCCATCAGTGGTCATTTCCGATAGAGGCTCTCAATTTATTTCTCATTTTTGGCAACACTTAGGCAAATCTCTAAACATGGACATTCGCACCTCCTCTAGTTATCATCCTCAAACCGATGGTCTTACTGAACGTACTAATCAAACTATTGAACAGTTCCTTCGCTGTGCATTAACGGAATGTGAGTTCGAATGGTCAGATATACTATGGGTTCTAGAGTTTGCTTACAATAACATGGATCACTCTTCTACTAGTATGTCTCCATTCTTTTGCACCTATGGTTTTCATCCAAAAAGCATTCCCCGCTCATCCGTGTCTCCTTCTACTATACCATCAATTAAGGAACATGTTAAAAATTTGGTATCGATCTAAGCACAGGCTCATTATCATCTGGCAAGAGCGAAGGAAAACCAAAAACGTATCTCTGATTCTCACCGATCTGTGCAACCCGATTATGCTGTAGGAGATAAAGTTTGGTTATCCACGAAACATCTAAAAATCAGAACTAGCAAAAAGTTTTGTCCTCGATTCATAGGACCATTTATTATTGAAAGGATCATAAATCCGGTCAGTATCAGGTTGACTCTCCCTTCCAGATTTCGGTTTCATCCGGTATTCCATGTCTCTTTGTTAAAGCCGTTCAACCCCTTGACTCGAACGCCCTTAGCTCCCCCAGCTGTAGACGTAGATGGTACTCCTGAATTTGAAGTGCAATCCATTGTGGATTCGAAAAGAATCCGTGGCAAGTTGTTCTATTTCATTCATTGGAAGGGCTACGGTCCTGAGGAACGCTCTTGGGAACCTCTTGCCAATGTCCAAAATGCACCACGGTTAGTTAAGGCGTTTCATTCCCGGTATCCCGATAAACCAAAACCTGTGCCTCAGGTCTTAGGGGGGATTTTGCGGGGGGGGGTACTGTCATGCTTCATATACATTGTGACCACGTGATGCCCTTTCATGTTTGACTTTGTTCTGTATTTTGCTTGACTCGGTACATGGGCATTTGTGCGGTGAAGGATCAAGCGGCGGTGGGTTTGGGCCGAGGAGGTAATGGGCATGGTGAATGTTGCTCATCAGCAGCAGGTCAGGTAAGCGCACGTCACGTAACGTGCACTACGTCTGCAGTCGTTTTGGGTGTGGCGAGGCTATTTATGCCACACCCATCCTCCAGAACACGCTTTGCCTTCCGCCTTGTGGAGGAGTTGGACATCCCGCTTACCTGCTCTGTGCTGGAGTGTCTCTGCGCTTCACGGAGGATTCCCTTCTTCACTGCTGCAGTCCTTCTGATTCACGGTGCATCCGGAGCTACAGAAAGAAGAAGAAAAAAGCTAAGTGAACGTTTTAAGTTGGATTTAGGCGCCCTACGCAAGAAAGCAAGAAGCAAGCGCGCAAATACTCACCTAGTTTGGTTTTGGGACATCTTTGGAGAACTCCCCTGAAAGAGGAAAGACAGTGATGAGCGTCATCATAAATATGTAAAACGAATATTGTGATGGAACATTGTAATGCCAAAGGAATGAAGAAATGTTATGTATTTATCCATTTTTAGTTTAAGCGTTTAGTTAAGAATCAGGAAGAGCATAAAGAGAGTTTTTGCTGTGTGCTATGGGAAATGTTATTTCTTTCACCCAATATAGGTCGTCACCCAATATAGGTCGTGAAGAATAAGGGAGAGTTGGGGCAATAGAGTAAGTGACATGAAAGAATAAAGAAGTCATTATTTTGCGCACAGTTTTGGGAAAAACTTGAAAACCAGTAACTTATTTTCAACACTTAATCTTAAACACAGGTACAAGCAAGCAGCTGTCCTCTACATACGTTGACACCTCAATTACTCAACCTGAACACGCTTCACGACGACTACAGGACGCGACGTACAACACTCCTACTTCGCAGGTAGGAGACTATACAGGAATTCTAAAGGACTTCTCCGAGAATAGTGTACGTTAACACCTGATTATAGGTTTCTGGTTAGTTATACGTTTCCTTATTGCCTCGCAGGTCGACAACTAGGAGCAACTAGCGTCCAGGATCCGGCCCTCCTCCCTGAACCCCAATTGAGTAGCCTTAGTGTTTTTATCCCTACAAAGGTTATAAGTTAGGGCATTGGGAAGTCGGTCCATAACGTCTCTGCGAACTCAACATACAAGCAACGGACAGGTAGGATTGCTTGTGTCTCTGACAAAAACACAACGTGGTCACACCTCAATTTCGCAGTGAAAAATGACCCTTTTTTGGCAAAGTGCCTAGCTGTAGTTTTTGAACCCTAGCTCTGCCGGCACCTAGGGAAACCTAGCAAACCTATACATTTTTGAAAACTAGACACCCAGTGGAATCCAGGATGGGGTGACTGGACTGCCTCCCACCAGGTTCTGTTACCCAGAATCCCTTGCAAACATAAAAAATTGTCAAAAAAACCACATTTTCCCCACATTTCTGTGGTGGAAAGTTCTGTAATCTGCGTGGATCCACAAATTTCCACCCACCCCGCGTTCCCCAAAGTCTTCTGAGAAAAATGGTACCTCACTTGTGTGGGTCGGCCTAGTGCCCGCGACAGGAAACGGCGCAAAACGCAACGTGGTCACACCTCAATTTTGCAGTGAAAAATGACCCTTTTTTGCAAAGTGCCTAGCTGTAGTTTTTGAACCCTACCTCTGCCGGCACCTAGGAAACCTAGCAAACCTATACATTTTTGAAAACTAGACACCCAGGGGAATCCAGGATGGGGTGACTTGACTGCCTCCCACCAGGTTCTGTTACCCAGAATCCCTTGCAAACATAAAAATTGTCAAACAAACCACATTTTCCCCACATTTCTGTGGTGGAAAGTTCTGGAATCTGCGTGGATCCACAAATTTCCACCCACCCCGCGTTCCCCAAAGTCTTACGAGAAAAATGGTACCTCACTTGTGTGGGTCGGCCTAGTGCCTGCGACAGGAAACGGCGCAAAACGCAACGTGGTCACAACTCAATTTCGCAGTGAAAAATGACCCTTTTTTGGCAAAGTGCCTAGCTGTAGTTTTGAACCCTAGCTCTGCCGGCACCTAGGGAAACCTAGCAAACCTATACATTTTTGAAAACTAGACACCCAGGGGAATCCAGGATGGGGTGACTGGCTGCCTCCCACCAGGTTCTGTTACCCAGAATCCCTTGCAAACATAAAAAATTGTCCAAAAAAACACATTTTCCCCACATTTCTGTGGTGGAAAGTTCTGGAATCTGCGTGGATCCACAAATTTCCACCCACCCCGCGTTCCCCAAAATCTTACGAGAAAAATGGTACCTCACTTGTGTGGGTCGGCCTAGTGCCTGCGACAGGAAACGGCGCAAAACGCAACGTGGTCACACCTCAATTTCGCAGTGAAAAATGACCCTTTTTTGGCAAAGTGCCTAGCTGTAGTTTTTGAACCCTAGCTCTGCCGGCACCTAGGGAAACCTAGCAAACCTATACATTTTTGAAAACTAGACACCCAGGGAATCCAGGATGGGGTGACTGGACTGCCTCCCACCAGGTTCTCTTACCCAGAATCCCTTGCAAACCTAAAAAATTGTCAAAAAAACCACATTTTCCCCACATTTCTGTGGTGGAAAGTTCTGGAATCTGCGTGGATCCACAAATTTCCACCTACCCCGCGTTCCCCAAAGTCTTCTGATAAAAATGGTACCTCACTTGTGTGGGTCGGCCTAGTGCCCGCGACAGGAAACGGCGCAAAACGCAACGTGGTCACACCTCAATTTCGCAGTGAAAAATGACCCTTTTTGGCAAAGTGCCTAGCTGTAGTTTGTGAACCCTAGCTCTGCCGGCACCTAGGAAACCTACCAAACACACACATTTCTGAAAAGTAGACACCCGGGGGCTTCCAGGGAGGTATGGCTTGCGTGGATCCCCCAACGTTTCCTTACCCAGAATCCCCTGCAAACCTCAATTTTAGCTGAAAAAATCACTTTTTTCACACATTTTTGTGTGGGAAAGTGTGGCATCACTGGCCTCACACAAATTTCCTACCACCCAGCGTTCCCCCAGGTCTCCCGATAAAAATGGTGCCTCACTTGTGTGGGAGGCCCAAGTACCCGCGACAGGCAAGGGCCCACAACGTAGTGAGGCGACCTCAAAATGGCCTTTCACAAAACGACCTGGTTTTGCAAGGGGGTCACCTGGGTTTTGGCCCCGTGCTCGGCGGCCATCTAGGAAACCTACCAAACCCACACATTTCTGAAAAGTAGACACCCGGGGGCTTCCAGGGAGGTATGGCTTGCGTGGATCCCCCAACGTTTCCTTACCCAGAATCCCCTGCAAACCTCAATTTTAGCTGATAAAATCACTTTTTTCACACATTTTTGTGTGGGAAAGTGTGGCATCACTGGCCTCACACAAATTTCCTACCACCCAGCGTTCCCCCAGGTCTCCCGATAAAAATGGTGTCTCACTTGTGTGGGAGGCCCAAGTACCCGCGACAGGCAAGGGCCCACAACGTATTGAGGCGACCTCAAAATGGCCTTTCACAAAACGACCTGGTTTTGCAAGGGGGTCACCTGGGTTTTGGCCCCTGTGCTCGGCGGCCATCTAGGGAAACCTACCAAACCCACACATTTCTGAAAAGTAGACACCCGGGGGCTTCCAGGGAGGTATGGCTTGCGTGGATCCCCCAACGCTTCCTACCCAGAATCCCCTGCAAACCTCAATTTTAGCTGAAAAAAATCACTTTTTTCACACATTTTTGTGTGGGAAAGTGTGGCATCACTGGCCTCACACAAATTTCCTACCACCCAGCGTTCCCCCAGGTCTCCCGATAAAAATGGTGCCTCACTTGTGTGGGAGGCCCAAGTACCAGCGACAGGCAAGGGCCCACAACGTATTGAGGCGACCTCAAAATGGCCTTTCACAAAATGACCTGGTTTTGCAAGGGGGTCACCTGGGTTTGGCCCTGTGCTCGGCTGCCATCTAGGGAAACCTACCAAACCCACACATTTCTGAAAAGTAGACACCCGGGGCTTCCAGGGAGGTATGGCTTGCGTGGATCCCCCAACGTTTCCTTACCCAGAATCCCCTGCAAACCTCAATTTTAGCTGAAAAAATCACTTTTTCACACATTTTTGTGTGGGAAAGTGTGGCATCACTGGCCTCACACAAATTTCCTACCACCCAGCGTTCCTCCAGGTCTCCCGATAAAAATGGTGCCTCACTTGTGTGGGAGGCCCAAGTACCCGCGACATGCAAGGACACAAAACGTTTTGAGGCAACATCAACATTGCCTATCAAAAATGTTTTGGGCCCTTGCCTGTCGCGAGTACCTGGGCCTCCACACAAGTGAGGCACCATTTTTATCGGGAGACCTGGGGAACGCTGGGTGGTAGGAAATGTGTGTGAGGCCAGTGATGCCACACTTTCCCACACAAAAATGTGTGAAAAAGTGATTTTTTCAGCTAAAATTGAGGTTTGCAGGGGATTCTGGGTAAGGAAACGTTGGGTATCCACGCAAGCCATACCTCCCTGGAAGCCCCCGGGTGTCTACTTTTCAGAAATGTGTGGGTTTGGTAGATTTCCCTAGATGGCCACCGAGCACGGGGCCAAAACCCAGGTGACTCCTTGCAAAACCAGGTCGTTTTGTGAAAGGCCATTTTCAGGTCGCCTCAATACGTTGTGGGCCCTTGCCTGTCGCGGTACTTGGGCCTCCCACACAAGTGAGGCACCATTTTTATCGGGAGACCTGGGGGAACGCTGGGTGGTAGGAAATTGTGTGAGGCCAGTGATGCCACACTTTCCCACACAAAAATGTGTGAAAAAGTGATTTTTTCAGCTAAAATTGAGGTTTGCAGGGGATTCTGGGTAAGGAAACGTTGGGGGATCCACGCAAGCCATACCTCCCTGGAAGCCCCCGGGTGTCTACTTTTCAGAAATGTGTGGGTTTGGTAGGTTTCCCTATGTGGCCGCCGAGCCCCGGGCCAAAACCCAGGTGACCCCCTTGCAAAACCAGGTCATTTTGAGATAATGTGTTGTTTATTTCTGCAGCGTGAAAATGTTGGCACAATATTGCAAGGAAAATGTGACAGACATTTTGAGGTTTGCAGGACATTGTGGGTACCATAACTTGTTGGGATCCACAAGAGAGATATCACCATGTACTCCCATGGGTGTTTCGTTTACGACAATATCTACAGTTGGTAGGTTATTCTTAGACGGAATGTACACCTTGGCAGACAGACTAAAAAGACAAAGATTACTGCACAGCCATCTATTCCTCAAGCACACACACATACTGGTTGGATTTGGCACGAGGGGAAGTGATGGTTCAGTATATACAATTTTATTAACAAGAGATTTCACAAAAATGAAATGCACTGTCAATAATTGAAAGGACAAAAACGGAACCAGTGACTCGCAGCTCGTGAGCTGTAAAGCCACGTCAAGGCCCCAACCGCTTTACAGGCCATTCACACACCTTTCATACGTGATACACACAAGACCATTCACACCCCTAGGCACGAAACAAACACATTACAACATTCACAAAAAGGGACAAGGTACACCCTGCTTGAGAAAGACAAAAAAAAATATTACTGCACAGCCATCTAATCCTCAAGCACACACACACATACTGGTTGGATTTGGCACGAGGGTGAGTGATGGTTCAGTATATACAATTGTATTAACAAGTGATTTCACAAAAATGAAATGCACTGTTAATAATTGAAAGGACGAGAAACTGAACCATTGACTCACAGCTCGTGAGCTGTAAAGCCACGACAAGGCACCAACCTCTTTACAGGCCATTCATACACCTTTCATACGTGTGACAAATACAAAACCATTCACACCACCAGCCGCGGGCCCATCACATTACAACACTCACACCAGCAGACAGCGCCATTCAAGGGCCCATCACTTTCACACGCTCACATTCCTAACACAGCAACCACACAAGCTGATGGATTGCATGGAGTGTCGCTCGGCTAGCAGTGTGTGTAGTGACCAGCAGCAAGTCACTACTCACACACTGCCAGCCGAGCGCCAGTCCACGCACACCGCCAGCCAAGCGCCACTCCACGCACACCGCCAGCCAAGCGCCACTCCACGCACACCGCCAGCCTAGCGCCACTCCACGCACACCGCCAGCCTAGCGCCACTCCACGCACACCGCCAGCCTAGCGCCACTCCACGCAGACCGCCAGCCTAGCGCCACTCCACGCACACCGCCAGCCAAGTGCCACTCCACGCACACCGCCAGCCTAGCGCCACTCCACGCACACCGCCAGCCTAGCGCCACTCCACGCACACCGCCAGCCTAGCGCCACTCCACGCACACCGCCAGCCAAGCACCACTCCACGCACACCGCCAGCCACGAGCCACTCCACGCACACCGCCAGCCAAGCGCCACTCCACGCACACCGCCAGCCAAGCACCAGCCTACACACACCACCATCACATTTAGGATTTTTTTATACAAAAAGAAAACACAAACAAATTGCAAATAGATACAAATCTACTAACACAAAATCAGAAACTAAATACATTGCACTAATGCCAACCTTGAAACAGAACAACAATTCTTAAACATTACAGACCAGGCAGTTCACTTTACCACTCATGGTTGCTCCCAATAATTCTTTTGCTTGTGGTACGCTCTATAACAAGCAGGCACACACAGCCCAGGGTTAGAAGGACACTCAGGGCAGTACATACGAGTCTCCTTCCGCGTACCTCTTCGCCAACAGACTCTACATCTCCTAGTGGGAAAGTCTTTTGAGGGTGTAGGAGGAATGTGATCAGGAAAGTGGCGATCTTTCAATCGAGCCACATCCTCCACCACTCCAACTCTAGGAACACTTGCCTGTTCCACAACAACAAGGCTGCCTATGACAGACTCCTGAAACAGAACAAAAGTCAACTTTGACGCAGGAGAACACTCCTTGAACACAACAAAAGCATTGAAAGTTGCTAAATTGAAGAGATGGATGGCCAACTTCTTATACCAAATGTAAGACTTACGAATAGCAGTGTAAGGTTCCAACCTCTGATCTACTCTATCAACACCACCCATGTGCTTATTGTAGTCTAAAATGCACACAGGTTTGCGCACTTCAGCAATCTGACCCCAAACAGCCACAGGTGAAGTACTCTCATCATGGATGGTAGTCAGCATGTACACATCCCTCCTGTCCACAAATTTCACAGCTAGCAGTTCCTCACTACGCAAGGCACTGCACTGTCCCCTCTGAAGTTTTTTGCAAACAAGCTCTTTTGGATAACCTTTACGGTTAGAGCGGATTGTGCCACAAGCAAAAGTGTCCACTTTGAACAATTCCTTAAACAATTGCACAGCAGTGTAGAAGTTATCAAGGTACAAATGGTGGCCTCTGTTAAACAGTCCTCTAGCAAGATCCCACACAATTTTCTCTGAAACTCCAAAAGTGGACGGACAACCAGGGGGTCAATAGTGGAATCCCTACCAGTGTACACACGCAAATTAAAAACATATCCTGTCCTACTCTCAGACAACATATACAGCTTAATTCCATAGCGTGCCCTCTTGCTAGGAATGTACTGCCTAAAACCAAACGGCCCTTGAACAGGACCAAAGACTCATCAATAGATATTTCTTTCCCTGGAGTATAGATCTCTGAAAATCAATCTACAAAGTGATCAAGAACAGGCCGAATCTTAAAAAGACGGTCACATTCAGGGTGATCTCGTGGCAACGCCAAACCATTATCAACAAAATGCAGCATCCGAAGCAAAAGTAAATACCGATCACGAGTCATAACTGCAGGAAATATGGCCGTTGCCATCAAGGGACTGGTAGACCAATATGAACCCATGGACGGCTTCCTTATCAAACCCATCAAAAAAGTCAAACCCAAAAACTTCTTCATCTCTTCCAGATTTGTGGGACTCCACCGGGTAGCTCTAGAATGGGGCCTAAGTCTGGCACTGTTGTCCCTCAAAAACTGTTCAGCATACAAATTAGTCTGCTCAACAATCTCACCCAAAAATACATCATCCATAAACAACTGAAAATACTGTATAGGCAAATAATGTTCACAATCCACTCTACACCCTGCATAACCACTAAAGGCAGGCAACACCGGCTGCACCATGTTTGGATCAACCCAGAGTCCAGCACTTCCAGTAGGAAGCCTAGCAGCCCCAGGCTGCAATCCAGATGCCTCTTGCACCATCGGCACAGTAGTATCCTCCTCTAAAACAGGCACTTCATCTGCACTGAGAGTACCTTCATCATCCGATGATTCCATGTGGAGAGAAAACTCACTGCCTGAATCTTCCCCTCCCTCCTCTCCCTCAGACGCACTGTCAGTCTCATAATCCTGCTCAGAGGAAGATTCAAGAAGCAAACCAACCACCTGCTGAGCAGTAATTCTACGGCTAGCCATAATGCTTACTAATAAAGGTTACTTGTCAAACAAGTCAACAACAACAAACCCTTTGTAAAAAAAGAAATAAACAAAATGTAGCTTTATCACAAAGACCTATATACTCCAACACTATACCACTCACGTGACAGAAGCAGCTAGACTCACCACCACCTACTCTGCACAGACACCGTAAGGATCAACAATATCCCACTAAAAAAGAAGAAGAAAAAAAATTACACATAAGACAATGCAAAACATTGCAAAGAATTTCATGCTCTGAACACTAACAAATATGCTGCCATTATGACACCACTTACAAAAAAATTCATTCATGCATGACAATAATACTCATTTGGAGTACACACTACAAAAATATTTTTCTTACCAAATAAATGCAATTACGCAAAACTGCAGAACAACCACTGCCGAAACCGCAAACAGGAATCAAAAGCTTTACACTAGAATAAAAAGGAGAAAAAAACATTACAATCACATATGCAAGTAATGCACCAGTCCACACACAATCCACCAGCCAAGCTAAGGGGTAGGTGGGCCAAAGAGTATAAATAAAATATTCACCCCCGTAAAGGGGAGCAACCCTTGCCCTTTTGGCCACTCCCCAACACAAAAATTAAAAAAACCCTGGTGTCTAGTGACTTCTGACCTCCTTGGGGGCAGATGGGCCTAAAAACATACTGCTATTCTGCCACCCAAGGGGTCACTCTCCACAAATAAATGCCTGGTGGACTAGTGGGAAGATACCTTTATCTTCCGCAAACGATCTCTCACTACTCAACTCTACTCTCAACTCTATTCACAACTGGATGTTAGCTCACCAACTCATTCTGAATCCCGCCAAAACTGAATTCCTCCTCCTCTCTACCTCTCTCTCACCCCCTCCTGTTCAATATGTGATGGATCAGCTGAACCTACTCAACAACAAACCCATCAATGTCGACAGCGCTAAATCCCTAGGTGTCATTCTTGACAAAAGACTCAACCTAATCTCCCACATCAACTCTATTGCTTAGAACGCCTGTTACCAGTTGCGCCTTCTATGGGGGATCCGTCGGTTCTTCCCGGAGAAAGACTTAAAAACCTTGGTACAATCTCTGGTTCTCTCAAGACTGGATTATTGCAATTCTCTTCTGACGGGCCTATCCAAATCCCACCTCTCCCCTCTCAAATCCATCCTCCATTCAGCAGCTCGCTTCATTTCAGGGTCTAAACGAAGCGACCACGTCACTCCTATCCTGTCCTCTCTTCGATGGCTTCCGATCGAGGCAAGATCTATTTACAAAACTGCCTGCATCACACACAAAGCCTTACACACGTCCTCCCCTCGTTACCTGGCGAATAAATTGAAATTGTCCGGTGGCTCTCGCCCTTCTCACAATGCAAAAAGCTTCTGCTTGAGCCCCCCCGTCTTCAAAAGGGAAAGATCGATGGCGCAATCCTTCTCAGGCAATGCAGTGAGAATCTGGAACTCGCTTCCCCCATTGCTCCGTGCCACCTCCTCTACCCGGATCTTCTAAGCTGACCTCGAATCTCTTCTCTTCCAAAGACACTTTCAGAACTAATACTTTCACTCTCAGCCCCCTCTAGGAAGTTCGCTCTTCATTGTAAATTTGTACTTTTTCCTGTACATTCCTCACCCTTGCGTGCTGTGCTGGATTTGTGTACCCTTCATTTAATTCACGCCCTCTCTACTCCCTCAAGGAAGTTCTTCCACTATAGGAAATTCTGTACTCCATGCCTATAGAAGTGCCTACCCAGTGTGTTCTGCCACTTATTGCAGTATTATACCTCTATTTGTATTTTGTATCTCATGTATCTGCACAATTGTCACTTTTTCCTCATGTAATGTAACGCTTGCTTTTGTATTATGCTCACTTGTAACCTTCTCATCCATGTAATGTTACTGTTCCTATTGTGAAGCGCTCTCACACCTTCGGGTAAAGCCCCGCGCTATATAAATAAAACTGCCCCCCAGGGGGCAGAGCACCAAAACATAAGGCCCTCAAAGGGGAGCGACCCTTGCCCAAGGGGCCGCTCCCAAAATAGTATTTCCATTTTTTTTAAAATTCCCTGGCGTCTAGTGGGCATTCCTGCTGCACGATCGCATGATCGTGCAGCAGGAATGCACAAAGAGGCATCGAGGAAAGGAAAGGGTTTTCCTTTCCCTCGATGCCTCTTCTGTTTCAAATCCCCCCTCCCTGGAGGCAAAACTAAACTTATTCCCCGACGCGCTATTGTGAAGCGCTCTCACACCTTCGGGTACAGCCCCGCGCTATATACATAAAACTGCCCCCCCCCAGGGGGGCAGAGCACCAAAAACATAAGGCCCCCAAAAGGGGAGCGGGGTCGCTCCCCAAAACAGTATTTCCATTTCAAAAAGAATTCCCTGGCGTCTAGTGGGCATTCCTACTGCACGATTGCATGATCGTGCAGCAGGAATGCACAAAGAGGCATTGAGGGAAAGGAAAGGGTTTTCCTTTCCCTCGATGCCTCTTCTGTTTCAAATCCCCCTCCCGGAGCCAAAACTAACCTTATTCCCCGACGCGCTGGAAGCAAATGGCTTCCAGCGCTTCGGGAACAAAGGAAACCCCCAATGACGTCAGCGCGCTCGCGCGCTGACGTCATTGAGGGAGGCGGGGGAGGCAGGGGAAGCCCTTCCCCTGCCTTCCCCCAAAAACCCGACGATCGGATTCCCACGGGGAGCGCCAGCGCTTCCCCGTGGGTGGTCTTATGACGAGCTGGACTCGTCATGAGCACACGAGCACTGTGTGCCATGACGAGTCCAGCTCGTCATGAGCACCGAAGGGGTTAAACACATGTAATTCATTCTCACTTGTCCCTGGCGAATGCACTGCATTAAATGCATTTTAGCGCACCACCTTACAATCTAAGCCTATAGAAGATTAATATCAGCTGTCCAGATGCCTCTGAAAAGGAAAACATTAAATATACACACACACACATATATATGTATGTATAAATATAAATATATATATGTATGTACACATACAAACACACAATAGATCAAAGTCAAAAAGCTTTATTCGGTGTAAATACAACAAACACCATAAAAGCATACTAATACACATACACATTTATACATCATACTTAATATTCAAAATTTAAAATTGATTCTACAAATTAGATTTTACATAAAAATTAATTCAATTATAAAAATTATTAAAATATCAGTGCATGAATAGATCATAATACGTTAGTACGGCATCCACAATTTGTGCAATAAAGTGCTAATACATTCAAATCCATCTAAAGTTAATAAAGTGTCAATGCATGGAGAGTTCTTGGTACAGAATACATGCTACCACAATATAAGCGATAAAGTGCTAGTGCTTATAAATGCATATATGTAAACATATATAATATTATACAATTAATAATCTTGTTCTTCATATAATAATGCGTCCAAATGTACAAGTTCTTTTCTTTTCCCAATTGAAAGTTGTATATAACGTATAACAGAACTTATTACTTTTATATTATCCAGGCTACAAACAAAGTCAAACGCATTTTTATAACTATAAAGTGTATTTCTTAAAAAAGGGGTTTTAAAATTGATTTCCGGATACCCATATAAAAAGGACAAAAGAGTATAAAATGCATAGTTGATTGTGAAGTTTTACCATCACATGGGCAAGGTGGTAACATATGACACAATTTTTCAGTACTTGGAAAGGCAATTAAACGGTGTAAAGTGCCCAGCCTTAACCTAGTCAAATAGAATCTGTGCTGGGTATTCCTTACTAATGTCAAATATGGCTGAATACCCCTTGTAGGTGGACCTTCACAATAACTAGCTACAGTTTTTTTTTATATCAGCACTTTCCCTTTCCTGCTCCATTACAGTTAAGTATTTTGATTTCAAATCATTTTTGGAAAAGGCCTGTATTGTAGTGGGATTGTTTTTAACAATCCCGACTTTACATTTCATTAAAAGTTTAAAAATATGCTCCAACCAGGGTATTTTGGAACTATGGTCAAGGGCTAGGCAGTCCATTATTAAATCCCTTGTGAACTTAGTTTCTTCCTTTGCCCAAAGCCCTCGCCAAAATGTGAGACCTACCATATTTATTGTATCACTTAAATATGGTACAAATAACTCTTTATGTACAATAGCGTTCGCAGTAGCACTAGGGACCGCCAACAGCCTTTTTAAGAACTTATTCTCCTTTATTTGTAATGCAGCCGTATTTGTTCTCCCACATATCGCTGCACCATAGCATACTCCTGAAACACACTTGCTCTTATACAACGATAAAATTTCCAATATGGGTTTGTTTCCTATTTTTGCCGCAAATTTAAATATACCCTCTGTGATTCTTACAAATTTCATTTTACATAATTCAATGTGCTTTTCCCAAGAATCATTTTTGCAGAACAACATCCCTAAATGCGAAAAGGTAGATACTCTATTAATAAAAACCCCACCCACATGATGTTGTCTATGCTTTGGCTTTTTCCCCCCACATGTCATTACAAAAGTTTTCTTTAAATTTAACTGCAGATCAATGTCCTTCATATATAGGGCAAAGTTTTCTATCAAAATTTGCAGGCCATTTGCAGTCCTAGACATTAAAACAGCATCATCTGCATATAATAAAACAGGTGTGGGGCGTTTTCCTACTTTTGGGGCATCTGCAACTAACTTTTGTAAAAATGGATCCACATTATTTATGTATAATGAAAATAAAAGCGGAGCTAAAACACATCCTTGTCTAATCCCCCGCTTTACCATAAAATCAGGTGTACATTCTCCCATCTTCCCATATCGTACCCTAGTAGTTTAAAAGGCATACATTTGTGATAAAAATGAAATTATTTCAATTGGTGCCCCTAGCCCCTTCAATGTTTGCCAAAGCTTTTGATGATTTACTAAATCGAAGGCGCTAGTTAGGTCTACAAAGCATAGGTGGAGTACCCCTTCCCTAGCCTTTGTATACTTCCCTATTAACAATTCTAAATTTAGGCACTGCTCTACCGTCCCAATACCCCTTCTGAAACCATACTGGGCTTCTGTCAAGATTTTACTATCACTAGCCCAGTCTTCTAGCCTTTCTAGCATAATTCGACCCATCAACTTCGATGAGGTGTCAAGAAGGGATATTGGGCGGTAGCAGTTTGCCTTCCCTTTTAAAGATGGGAACAATAATACTTTGTACCCAGGTTGAGGGTAATACGCCACCCAAGACCACATTAAAAACATTCAATAAAATAGGTATCCAGAAATCTGTATTGCATTTAAAAACATCTATGGGCACCCCTTCAGGTCCAGCAGCTTTTCCATTAGCACATTTTTCAAGGGCTGATTTGATTTCTTCTGTAGTTATAGGTATTGCCTTTACTGGGTTTACTATTATAAACTTATCTCTTTTACAATCAATTATTTTTAGGCCATCGGGGTTAAAAATCTTCTCAAAATGTAACACCCAGTCTTCGGGCGAAACCACAATATCGATCCCTACTTCATTGCTTCCTTTGAAATACGGATGATTAATTATCTTCCAAAAAAGAATAGAGTCTTTCATCTCAGCTGCCTGCTTAAGCTTCTCCCATGCACCCTCACGAATCTCCCTTTTTCTATTGTCCAAGGTTTTTTTATAATTTTTTCTTGCGGTACTAATCATATCTGGATCCCTAGGTTTTTGTTTAAGGGCAAATTTCAATTCCCCATTCAACTTCGTGCATTCATGACTAAACCATCTTGGGTTAAGATCACAGATTTTCTTCTTCTTTTTAACTATTAGATTACCAGCAATTTCCTTGGCAATATTACTAAAAGCATTTATGGTAGCTATTTTGCTCGAAGAACTATCTAAACAGATTTCTAAGTCCTTTTGTGTTCTCTCTCTAATATTTTCCATAAACATAACTGGGTTAACGCCCGTCCATTTTATGGATACACCATTGTTTCCTTGGACGTCAATATCAGCATCTACTCTTTTTCCTCGTAGTTTGGTCGGCAAGTCTATATTCAATATCAAGCTCAAAGGATGATGATCACTAAACAGGCTAACATTAATCAGGACTCTCTCAACCAATTTTCTACCATTTGCTGATATTATAAAATGATCTATGTTTGACGAGGACCTAGCTCCTACAAAGGTATGTAATTTAGTTTCTCCTTCTAGTATATTAGGTTCTAAAACAATTAGATCATATTTGTGTGTCACCATATTAATAGCCTCCCCATATATGTCATGCACAAAGTGTGTAATCTTTTCACCATAATCATCACAATATCCACAGGGTTCACCTACTTCATATTCACATCTAACAGAGTTGAAATCCCCCGCCCACACTAAAACATATTCTCCTGTCACTCCCTTTAGGAAACAGTCCAAGTCCTTTTCTAATAAGCTAATTACCTTACTCTTTGTATTATCAAACAAGTTGTTATAAAAATTTATAGCAACAATTGATTCTTTTCCATTAGATTCAAGATATACAAACTGGTAATATTTGGATGTAATAAAAGTTTTCTTTAAAATCAATGGTAAGGTAACAGCTATTAATGTGGCTAGGCCACCCTTTGCCCTTCCCTTTCTGGACGGTGTAGCATTGGTACAAATTGTCTGATAACCATTTATACAGAAAGAATCAGTACTCCAGGTTTCCTGTAACATTACTACTCCAAAACCATCCAACATTTGCAACCAGTTTGTATCACGTAATTTGTTTTTAATGCCTGCTATATTCCACGTCATGATTTTTAGAGACTCACTGTGATATAATCTAGATTCATCTTTCTTCAGGTTACTAATGGGAATACTATTACTATAATCACCTATAAGAATGTCTGAAATTCCCATATACCGAGTACCTATCCAATTAGATCACTTCTATACCTTCAGTGCCTCATATCTCTTTAGTGGGAAACAGCTATAACCACGCAGCTTGAACTACGTGGGGCTGAACCACCCAGGCGGTAGCATGCATGTCTGAACCATGAATATGCCTTAACCATGCATATACGTGGTTAAGGCATATGCACGGTCTAAAGCTGCTGCTGCCGGACGGAAGAGCTGGAAGCAGGAAGAGGAAGGATCGGGACGAGGTGGAGAAATAAGTAGGGTTTTGAAGGGGTGGGGGTAGTTTGAGGGTTTGTGGGTAGTTTTCAGGGCTCGGAGGGGGTCAGGGTATTTTAGAGGGAAGACAGGGGGTCGGGAGGGCTGGGGGGGTCGGGAGTTTTAGGGCTCAGGGTAGGGGACGAAGGTGGGGGTAGATTATTTGGATTGGGGTAGTTTTGGGGGTGGGGGGTCGGGTGTTTTAGGGCTCAGGGGACAGGAAAGGGACAGTTTTAAGACTGGGACAGTTGGACGAAGGCGGGGGTAGGTGGGGTTAGGTTTTAGAGGGTATGGGCTTGTTTTAGGGCTCAGGGAGGGGACTGGGATCGGAGTAGTTTTTGGGGGCTAACTTGTAGGGCTTAGGGCAGGGGACAGGATAGGGGATGTTTTCAGCTAGAGGGGCAGTTGGGAGTTTTAGGGTTCAGGCCAGAGGACGGAAGTAAGGGTAGATTATTTGGGTTGGGGGTATTTTTGGGGGTGGGGGTTCGGGGTAGTTTTCAGGGCTGAGGGGTCGGGAGTTTTAGGGCTCAGGGAAGAGGACAGGAAAGGGACAGTTTTAAGGCCGAGGGGGCAGTTGGGCTCGGGCAGGGGTAAGTGGGGTTAGGTTTCAGGGGGTAGGGGCTTGTTTTAGGGCTCAGGGAGTGGGCTGGGGTAGGAGTAGTTTTTAGGGGGCTAAGTTGTAGGGCTCCGGGGACAGGATAGGGGCACGGTACCCACTGGGAAAACCTCAGGGAATCGGAACTCGCCTTCAAGCCCCTTGGTTCACTGATGCCCTGCGAAAAGAAAAACGAAAGTGCCGAAGACTCGAAAGACGCTGGAGAGCTAAATATGACATGGTGGACAAAGAGATATACAAATCTGCTCTAACTCATTATAAAAATCTGCTGATGGAGGGAAAAAATGATTTTTTTACCAAACAGATTGAGAGAGCCAAAAATACCTCAAAAGAACTGTTTGGGGTCGTAGAGAAACTGTCGTCTCTACCTGAGAATAAAGGACTCAAGAACGATCAAAATTTCTGTGATATGGGGGGTGTGGCTACGGAGCCGACTGCAATGGCTGCGTGTTAGTGGAGCTCCGGCCCTCGGGTCCCTAAAACCCGTAACATCCGTACATCCAGCCGACCTGAGAACAACAAAAACACTATCGCTCTGAGACGGAGTGCCGAGGGCAAAGATCCAAGCCGAAACAGGGGAAGAAATGGCGCTGGTGGGCTCTCGGGCCGTGCGACAGAGCGGAGACCGGTGAACGGAGGCGCGAGGATTGGACGCAGCCAGAGGTCGAAAGCCAGGCGAGCAGGAGCTGGTGGGGCAACGACGAGCTGAGCTCTGCTGGAGGACAGAGCCAGAGATGGGGGCGGCAGCATACAGCGGGAGGAGCCGCAATTCCATACGGCCGCATCAGACGGAGCAGGCGAGCACGCAGGCCCCGCAGTGGGAGACGAGGCTTGACTTCCCCCCACCTTCCATACATTCGCGCGGGGAAAACAACGACTTTTGGCCCTAATACCCGTCGCACCAGGAGCCTGGAGGGGTAGAAGACATTCCAACTACCACGGCTGGTCGAGTGCAGAAATACCGGTAAGGTGCCATCGTATCGCCACATGCCGCTAGTGGAGGGGGTGCAGAGGCAGGAGGCCATTCAGTACGGGCGAAACAGGAGCATAATCTGCGTGTACCGGAGAGGAAGGACCAGCAAGTAGGCCACTGATTGAAGGGGCCGGCTCTGCTCCCACATCACCCCCGTGTCATTACAGGGGGAACCACAGGTATCGGGCCGAGTGCGCAACCTGGGCCTAAACAGTTGGGAACCATCCCCCATTCTTTTGTTACCACGGTTTACCGCTGAAGGCAGGGGGCGCGGGATTGTGTACGGCCACACAGTGTGAAGGAGGCCCCGGACAGGAGTGAGGAGGCACGTGGGCGGCAGGGAGCAGTCAGCGTGAATGTCCATAGAGCCAGTGATGACCTGTAGAGTCGGAGAAACATAGCAGCAACTAACCAGGTGGCCCTGAGACCTGGGCGGCTGGGAGAATAACGGCCACACAAGAGAACACGGCTGAATAGCGGAGCGTGGACTGAGGTAACAGGAACAGGGACACTGGTGGACTGGGAAGTACAGTGGGCAGCCCGCATAGATTGCATGCGAAAGGGCTTGGAACAGTAAAGGCCTTAAGGCACTATAAAGAGAGGTTGATCCCAAGGGATAGAAAAAGTACCTACAACGAGAGAGGGAGCAATCCAAGACCCAAGACAGTCAACAAGAGAGAGCACGTGTGCTGAGTGAGGGCACAGACTGCCCCAGGGAAAGAGGTGACAAGACCATAGTACCCACGAAGGAAAACGGACTTGAGTGTTGGAGCCCTAGGCCTCCCCGTAATCATATAAGGTTGCCATGGAACGCACCCGAATGAAGCAAAAGGGACACGCAGGGGCGCAGACAAATAAAATGGATAAATACGCGGTCCCAATCCAGGCGGTGACATCCCAGGTCCAACATCCGGAGGAGCTGGCGGAACCCTCACTGAGCGCGATCATGGCGGCCATAGCGGATCTTAAGGGCACGATTGATGCTAAAATAGATGCAGTAACGGTGGACGTCAATCTCCTGAGAGCGGACCTTAGGAAAATGTCGGACAAGGTAGCCGCAACACAAAAAGAGGTGATGCAGCTGCAGACCAGTACAAAGAGCCTAGAGGAACGGGTCCAGACCCTGACAAAACAACAAGAATTAATGGCAGCCAAATTGGAAGACCAAGAAGGGCGGGCACGCAGGAACAGTATAAGAGTGGTGGGGGTCCCGGAGGGCATGGAGGGGCCCAGTGTTGACCTGTTCCTGGAAGACCTGATTTTAAATCACCTAAAGCCAAAGCGTATCTCCAACTACTTTACTATTGAACGTGCGCACAGGACGCCCATCCCTAAGCCTAAGCCAGGCACCCCCCAAGGACAATCATCGCTAAGACTCTCAACTTCCGAGATAGGGACACCATCCTTCAGACGGCGCGTCAACATGGTGACCTACGACTAGACCTACCTACGACACGAGAATGCGGTGATTCGGTTCTTCCCGGACTTCACATTGAACATCCAACGGCAGAGAAGTGCATTTGAGGGAGTAAAGAGAGAGTTGCGGGCCAAGGAATTCAAGTTCTCCGTGATGTTTCCGGCAAAATTGAGAGTTGTCGCCGAAGGAAAAACTTGGTACTTCAGCTCCCCGGAGGAAGCATGGGAGTGGCTGGAGGGGTGGCGCAATGTGGGACACAACTCTCAACGTGGGATTCAGCGAGAGCAGCAAAAGACGACATCAGAGAGCACTGAATAGGGGAGAACAGAACCCAGCATCAAGCAATGTGGAAGGAGGGTCTGGAAAGTGAAGATTTCTGCAGGACACCATGCCGAGGACTGTAAAGGACAGGTTGTATGCCGTGGAGTGGGGTGGGGGTGGGCTGGGAGTCCGGACTCTTTACTATAGAGACAACTTTGGCAGTTCCAAGTTAATTAAGTTGTTACAGGACTACAACGGACATCCTAAGTTTGGGGGGTGGGAGGGACCTGGAGGGGGGGCCGTTGCGGTTTGGCACCGGCCAACCCCAATATAGTTACTAGGTTTGGGACGACAGGCACTCTGCGAGTTGGGGAGGTGGGGGGTTGTTACACCCGCCAGCAGGGTAGCAGGGAGGGGGGTAGTTGTATTGGGGGAATGCTGTGTTCACTATGTTTCTATTATGGTATTGGTTGTTATTCCCTATTGAAACGTCAGTGTAAGTTGCTAGTATAGCATGCAGAGTGTGTGGTGGGGAAACCAAAACAGATATGGCGTCTACAGGGATCGTGACAACACAGGGAAAGGGCCAGAACGTGACAGGGAGGCATCAAGGAGGGCATCGAGGGGCTACTAGCCTTAAAGTCATGTCTTGGAATGTGAATGGGTTGGGTAATCGTATTAAACGCATGATAGTGCTACAGTACTTACATCGACACTCCCCAGATGTGGTACTGCTTCAAGAAACCCACCTGAAGGGCAATAAATACCGAGCGCTAGATAGATACGGATACAAAGTAGTTGCCCACGCTGGTTATACATCATGATCAAGAGGTGTGGGAATACTCGTTAAGAAGGGTCTCCTGCTAGTAGTAGAGAAGATTTGGCACAACCCCCTGGGAAGGTCTGTGGCCCTTACGGGGAAATGGGAGGGACACGCTATTAATGTTGTCTCAAGTTACATTCCGCCGGCCATGCCGTTAGAGGCGTTCACGGCGCTAGGGGCACTACTGATCGATCTCCCATCTGGGCTGCTGATGTTGGGAGGGGACATGAACTCTACTATCGACCCAGGGCTGGACAGGGAAACCGCGACAACTAGAGAGAGAGGGGTGGAGCCACTACGAGCCTTTTTGGAGGCTATGGGCTTGGTAGACCTTTGGCGGTTACATAACCCAAGAACGCGCCAGTACACTTTTTACTCGACTGCACACCGTAGTTACTCTCGCTTAGATCACATATTAACGCACAGGGGGGGTGAAGCATGGTATTCTAATACCCGAATTGGAACACGAGGTATCTCAGACCATTCTCCGGTGGAGGTGATGGTGCGTGGGTCAACGCGATCCAATACTCTACCACCCAGACTAAATTCGTGGTTCTTTAAAAACAAGGAGGATACTGACAAAGTTAGGGAGCGGGCGCAACTCTATTTCCAGGAGAACAAGGGCACAGTCGACTCGGCCTGCACCTTGTGGGAAGCATTTAAATCAGTCATAAGGGGGCATGTCCAGGCCAGTATAGGTGGCAAAAACAAGGAAAAAAGGCCGCAGTGGGACAGACTAGAGACGGCAGTGGTGGATCTAGAGGCAAGTTTCATAGAGGGAGGACGAACTGATCAAACACTGGCACACAGACTAGACCTCAAGAGGCAGGAACTGCGAGATCTGGAGAATAACACCGTGAGATCAGCGGCACTGGCCATGCAAAGACGAGTGTATGACCTGGGGGATAAGGCCAATAACATGATCGCCTGGTTAGAAAAGAGAGACAGGGACAGAAATTTGGTAGCAGAACTACGTGATAAATGGGGAGACAGGTGGACTACGGGGGAGGACATGTCACGGGTCTTTGCAGAATACTATGAAGAGGTATACACGTCCACCCCTGACAGGTCAGAGATGGACTGTAGGGAATTGCTAGCCGAAATGAGACTCCAGGTGTTGTCTGACGAGGATAGGGAGGACATCGAGAAAGCTATAACCACTGAAGAAATAATAGGTGCTATACAGGACCTAGAGGCAGGGAAGGCACCGGGACCAAATGGGCTCCCTGTGGAACTATTCAAATGCACGGCGAGTGTGGTGGCCCCGTACCTACTGGATATGTTTAATGAGGCAAGGGAAGAGGGAGTCTACCAATAGATCCGCGAACGGCAACCATTGTTGTAATCCCCAAGGCGGGCAAACCGGCAGATCAATGCGGCTTGTATCGGCTGATATCCCTACTGAACATAGAAGTCAAAATACTGGCTAAGGTATTGGTGAACCGCCTCCTGGGACCAGTCACGACTTTAATACACCCAAACCAGTCTGGTTTTATGCCCCACCGGAGCACCAGGCTTAATCTCAGATGCCTATACGGGGTGATGCACTTAGTAAGATCCAATACAGGGGTGGAATCGGCGCTATTATCCCTCGGCGCTCGCATGGCGTTCGTTAGTATCGAATGGCACTATCTGTTCGAGGTTTTGGGACGATTCGGGTTCGGTCCTCGATTTCAATCCTGCATTAAATTGCTCTATAAGAATCCCTTGGCCAGGGTGAGAGTGAATGGGGCGGTGTCGCGCTCTTTTGCCCTTCACAAGGGAACGAGACAGGGGTGCCCTCTGTCCCCGGTTCTATTTGCACTGGCGCTGGAGCCGCTGGCGGCATGGGTGAGAGGGGATCCAGTGAACTCCGGAATCCCTGGGGGGGAACAATGGGAAGAGAGAATATTGTTATATGCAGATGATGTCCTCCGGTACACAACAAGACCACGATTCACAGTAAGCCAGTTACTACAGATTTTCAAACTATTTGGGGGGTACTCAGGGTACCAGATTAACTGGGATAAATCTCTTTTGTACATGTTATCAAACGGGCTGCCGCCGGTGCTCGGTGAGGAAATGAAACTCCAGGTCAAAGATAGTTTTAAATATCTGGGCATACTGATTACCAAGATAGATACGGGATTTATGGTAGGAAATCTACAACCGCAGTTAGAACGCCTAAAGCAAGACGTCGCCCACTGGAGGATTTTGCTGATATCCCTGATGGGGAGAGCAGTCCTATTTAAGATGATGTCGCTGCCAAGGATGTTGTACATTCTGCAGAACACCCCATATCCAATACCCGACAAATTCTTTAGAGAAGTGGACAGCGAGTTGAGGAGGATGCTATGGGACGGAGGAGGTGCAAGAATTGCGCTTGCCAAACTGCAGCGAGGAGTATATGAAGGTGGCTTGGCCATTCCAGACCTCCAGAAATACTATTGGGCATCACATCTGATGACGATCAACGATTGGATATTTACAGACAAGAATGACCCGGCGTATCGTGTAGACCATTGGGTGATGGGGGCCAGAGGGTACACAGGAGCACTGTATGGACGGACAGGAAAAGAAAATATGCCGCCACATACTAAGACAGTGTTAGATGTGTGGATAAGGGCCAATAGATTCTTGGGATGGGACAATAGATTGACAGAAAGAACCCCACTGTGAGATAGCGATTTGTTACGGGAGGTAGGCAAGCTGCAAGGTTTTGGTAAATGAAAACTGATAGATATAGTACATCTGGGGGACGTATGGAGGGGACAGGCATTAATCTAGTTCTCAGATCTACAAAAAGAGTATCAATTATCTGACACAGAACAATATCGTTATTTGCAATTGGGACACGCACTGCACAGACACATTAAAGAAGGGGAACAACTCCCTGAGTATAGCCCGTTGCAGGACAAGCTAATATTGGACCAAATCCCAGAAAAGGCACTATCCTGCACATATAGAAAGATTATTAATAACTCCTCAGATCTACTCAAGAGATTACGGGAGGCATGGGAGTCGGACGTTGGGCTATTGGAGGATGATGACTGGGTGGAGGCGGTGCAAATCCCTAGAGAAGTAGCGATTAGAGCTAGATTCTGACTTGTACAGTTAAGAATTCTTCATAGGTCATTCTCCACCAACACACTTATGCATAAGTTGGGACGCATTCCCACGGAGGGCTGTCAACGGGGGTGTGAGCAGAGAGGCACCTTCTTTCATATAATTTGGGACTGCCCGGTAATACAAAGGTTCTGGGGGAAGGTAACACTGGTAATGTCGGAGGTTATTGGGCAGACAGTTCATGCTGAGGCCAGGTGGCATATACTTTGTGTCTCTGGGGACCAAACGTGGCCGAAATACCCAAAAACTTGGCTACTGGTGGCGGCAATGGTGGCCAAGAGGAATATAGCTGGGGCCTGGGGAGCCACTCAACCACTGACGTTAGCGCGATGGAAGATAGATATGGACTGATGTTGTGCAGCCGAGAAGACAATATATGAGAGTAGAGGATGCCCCAAAAAATGGGAAAAAGTGTGGAGCCACTGGGATACATACAGGAACCCTTGGGGAAGTTAGAATACTAAGGCGAGGGAGAGGAGGGTGACCGGGGGTTATATAGGCTTAGGGTTTTCCTAGGGTTGTTTGCTGATACATGAACATTGCCCTAACAATGGATTGCAGATTTTGATGTAAGGGCAGGGTGCACATGTACAATCAAATAATGGATGAAACAATGCTGTACAATATCACTGACGTATGTTCAATAAAAAGAAGTTAAAAAAAAAAATTCTGTGATATGATCGCAGTAGCTTTCAAAAACAAAGTCAAGGATATCTATGACGCTTTTGAAGCCACCCCCTCTCGCAGCCCCACTAAATCACCTTTAAACCCCGAAGTGAAGGGAAACAGTTTCCAATGCTTTTTACAGGTTTCCCCTGAGGTAGTGGAAAATATCATTAGAGAAATCAAATCTGGGTCCCCACTTGACCCCTGACCACCCGCAGTTCTGAAAGACATACCGGTGGTGGTGAGCCCTGAGCTTACTGAAATTTTCAACAATATGTTCATCTCAGGCATTTTTCCATTGTTATGGAAAGACTCCTCCATCCTCCCACTGTTTAAAAAAATAAATCTGGACATGTCTAATCCTTATAAATACCACCCTATAGCTCGGCTGCCACTTCCAGCCAAAATAGTAGAAAAAATCATGAACAAACAGTTAACCCAATACATTCAGGAAAACGAATTACTCGACCACTCCCAGTTTGGTTTTCGACACAAGCACAGCACTGAAACGGCATTAAAGCCACCGGGGAGATCAGGACGGTGATGGACAGAGGGGGCTTGGCCGCCCTAGTTCTCCTCGATTTGTCAGCCGCATTTGATACTGTGGATCACAATCTTCTGCAGCAGCTGCTGGAAATGCTGGGGGTCAAGGGAGCGGCATTGGCCTTGCTTTCCTCCTTTCTGAAGGAAAGGAGACAAACAGTGACATTGGACAAATATAAATCGGATCCATACGTCCTCCCATGCGGAGTTCCACAGGGATCATCTCTGAGTCCATCCCTTTTTAACATGTACGTATCTGAAATCGCCCCTTTGATCCGAGAGTTCGGTTTTAGTCTCACGTCTTACGCCGATGACACCCAGATAGTGGTGGCAGCGTATAGACATCATGCCTCCCCCACATTACAGTTTCAGAACTGTATGAGGGAAATAAACAGTTGGATGGGAAAACACTGTCTTAAGCTTAACTCTGAGAAGACTGAGGTAGTAGTCTTCGGTAATCTGCAACCCAGATGGGACAACCTTTGGTGGCCGGCAGAGATGGGTGAACCGCCAAAACCAGCTCAGAAGGCCAAAAATCTGGGAGTTATGATTGATAACAAACTAACACTATCTTACCAGACAAATGCCATTGTCTCTGCCTCCCACTTTTTGATAAAGAAACTTAAGAAGATCTTACCTTACATCCCCACTGACTCTAGAAAGACGGTTGTAACCACACTAATTCTGTCAAAACTGGATTACTGTAATGGGCTCTACCTGAGCATGCAGAAGCAATATCAAAAAAAGCTTCAGACAGTTCAAAATGCAGCTGCAAGACTTCTGCTGAACATCCCAAAGCATGAATCAGTAGCCAAGGAAATTCGTAAACTCCACTGGCTACCGGTGGCACAACAAATTAAATTCAAGTCATTATGTCTAGCATACAAGGCTCTGAGCAATACAGGACCATTATTTCTTAGGAATCTCTTTGCCTGGTAAGAACCGTCCAGACAGCTACGTTCCACAGGTGCTAGACTTATGAAAGTTCAGAGAATACGGTCCTCAAATTGGGGCGGCCGAAGCTTCTCGTATGGCACCGCAAAACTCTGGAACATGCTCCCAATGGAGCTCAGAAGTGCAAGCTCCCTCACCATCTTCAGAAAGGGGCTAAAAACCTGGCTATTTCAGAACTAGACGCATTGGCTGGGCTTACCGCAATCCTAGCGCCAAGACACCTCTGGGTATTCGCACGCTCTAAAAATCCTACTAACATAACATATATCTATTTCAATAAATTTCACTTGTGCTTACCTTTCTCACCTGTATGTCACTTCTTGTGTACCAAGCCATGACAATATGTATATTTATAATGCAAAGTGTTACTGACTGTGGATCATTTAATCTTTTTTTACATAAAGCACATATAATATAGTGAGAAATGTGAGAGTGAATATTTTGAATATGTTTTGGGAAAAAATTCTCTTTCCTTGGGAAGTGATAACAAAACAATTTAACAAGAATCTATAAAGGGAGACACAACTTGGATGGGGGTGGGCAACTTTGAAAACAAATCAGGAATGTCAAATGACCAGCCTATATACAAAATCAAATAGGGATAATGTTCACAAAAAATGCAAAAATGAATAAAATATTTACTGCACAAATCAAAGCTAAAAAATATGGAAAATAATGATCAATTTCAAAGAAAAAGTTGATAGTCTAAATTAAATATAAAGTCAATACTAAATCAAGATAGGTGTCGGAATGGCTTTTGTGGATTGAGAGACAGCATTCCTGGCCATTCTCTTCCTCTTCTTCAGACACCAGGGCCACCTGGACCTCCTCCACAAATACAGGCAGTTGGGGGGCATGGGGTGCGATGGGACATTATCTGAGGATCTGCAGACCCTATAGTAGGGTTAGGGACAGAGGGAGGAAACATTTTAGGGGCCACAACATCACCAGTAGGGAAGGGTGGGGAATCAGAACACGTGAAAATTTCTGCAGTCCATGAGGACAGAAGGCAACACAACTCTCTTTGCTGGTCAGCATGCTCCTTGAGGTATGCCTTCACCTGTGCTTTCACCTATTTAATGGCCCAAGAGAGTACTTGCTGACCAGAAATAATGTGTTTTGTAACCTCTCTGAAGGTAGCCATGGTCACAATCAGAAGGCGGGGAACACCAGGTGAAAGCTCTGGGTGTGAGTGGCAAAGGTCACCCTCTGCCGCTGTTCTTCTAGGGTGGCATCGGCACAAAGAGGCCTTGATGATGGAGGAGGCTAGTCCTCAGGCAGCAAAGTGTATTTATTATTGGCCAGGAATAGCCCCATCATCTGCCTTCTCTTGGCATGTGGAGTCTAGATCACCACCCCTTAGAGGTCCTATTGGCTTGTGATTGAGTGGCTTGCCAGACAAGTGCACTCTCCCTGCTAGTAGATGCTCTTTCTTACACTGTAGTGTTGTTGGTGTCTTTTGCTATTTACTGCGTTCTCATTTTGTGGCCGATGAAAAGAAAGGAAAAAAATACATTAATGAGTGAATATGTTAATGTTGTGTAAATCAAATATAAACTCTCATTAAGATAATATTAAATGTGACAATGCTTTGTAATGACATTTAATCAAATCCCCTTCGCCATGCAAGCTTCTAAAATCGAACTCCCACTGGGTGTTGATGTTTAACAAATATATAATAGATGCAGGCTTTATTTCAAAAGGCAAAAATAAAAAATTTAATATATGATAGAAAAACATTAATGCCATCAAATCATGTGGAATGCTAAGACATAGTAGAACACAGTCAGAATGACACTAACTTATGGCTCTCATGTAAAATGTCTGGTTCTAAATATCAAATAAAGTAATTGAATGATGGCACAAAGGAACAGAAGCATGTTTGAAGCTCAGCATGTGATTTTTTTTATTGTGAAAGCATGCATGTGTATTATGTTGTCATGTCATGAATGTTGTTTGTACTGGTGCATACTATGTATATTATATGACAATTTCATTTTTTGCAAAGGCAAAATATTATTTAAAATGTATATAACTCATTGTATAAGAGATGCATTTAACTTGTAGAACGTCACTTAAAATTAATGTGGTTTGTACATACAACAACAGGCAGTCAGTCATTTTCAAAAATAAGGGCACTAAGGGGCATATTATCAAGCGGCAGCGATAATTATCGCTGGCCGCGCTTAGCGTGAGATTTGTTATCGCCATGCTAGCGCTGTATTAACAACGCTTAGCGCAATGGCGATAATTATTCCAGCGATAGCGGTGTTTTCCAGGGAACATGGCTGGTTTTCCAGCGATGTTCCATGGAAAACGGCGATATCCTTGATGATAGGGCCTGTGGTCTTAGCCACACAATCCACCCCCCATGTTAGGTATGCCTTAGACTGGAATTTACCAGACGTTAAATTCCAGCGTTAAGGCATAGTTAACGCGATTTCAAATATCGCTACCCCTCGTTGATGATATCGCGAAGCTGGGTTAGCGATATTTTCCCATGGAGTTTTGTCAGGCACGCCTCCTTTGCATCTCATTAACGATGCGATGCGAGGCGTGCTGACAACGGGCGCTAAGGCAAGGAAACACGCGCTAGCGTGTCCTTGTTAATAAAGCGATAATATTATCGCCGCTTTTCGCCCGAAAACAGACGCTAAAGCGGCGATAATGTTATCGCCAGCCCTTGATAATATGCCCCCAAGTAATGTATGATTTATCACCTTGCTGCTGCTCTGGGCCTCTAGCTGAGCCTAGAGTGTCATCCATACTGTCCTTAGGCCTCTGCTTTGCTGTGGGGAGAACATGGTTTACCACGTATGGAACAGGGGGTATACCCAGCAAATTCTGTGCTTTCAAACATGCCCAGCATCACAGGTCCTTCCAGCACTTATACAATCCCTGGCTCTTCAGGTGTCAAGATATGACCTGCCACATCTCAGTCCTCCTTGCATTGCTCCACTGGGCTTCAGGTCCCCTTAAATCTGAAAATAATTCTTGGGGACCCCCCTCCACAATAAGCTGGTGCTCTGTTCTTGCAACTCTCGGCCTATTGAGGAATATACGGAGTCAAAGGATCAGCAGGATGAAGATAGAATATTTGATAGTCCCTGGATGACTCAGGAATTGTCTACATCCTGAAAGTCGCAGTAGGCATAGAACACCGTTTGACAGCCTAGTTACCCGCCTATGCTACTGGGTTCTCCACCTACATAGTGGAGATGGAGAAATCCTGAATAAATAGGTTTGAAAGTAAAGAAAAAGAGGAACACATATATAAATTTAAAGGAATTCCTAGTGTTGTATGAATAGTAAATTAAAAAGGATGCTGTCAATGCATTTAGAAGTACATGTATGATGTGTGTATGTGTTAGTCATGATGATAAGAATGACATTTGATTATTGTTATTTATGTAGTGATATCTGGACAAAACCAATATGTCGGTCTTATATATTAATCTAGTAACCCCTTATATTGTGATGTTACATCTAATACAGGTGAGGGGCATTGTGATCATGGGGTTCAGCCCCCACTAGGGGTGGCATGTGATTTTAGGGTGTTGGCAAGTGTATTTTCATCTACCTTATGTATGTATTTGTAATTAAATGCATAGTATTTAGTAGTATGTGTGTAAAAAATTTACTTTCCTTTTTAAAAGTAAAAGCACTGCCTGGACAAAACAGGTTATTGAGTGTTGTTGGTGTGTACCAGTGAATGGAAAATACTAGCCCACACCACCTCCACTGAGTAGACCTTGGACTGTTGTGCTGTACTACCCTGAGCAAAAGACACATAAATGATGGACGGAATGCGGAACAAATCAAAACATTCACCCCCAGTCAAGAGATGTGGAATAAATCCATCGCTCTTTTGCTCGCCATGACACCCCAGTGTCCATCAATTGTTCTTTTTGTATTTGTCACCCAGAATGGGACGGGTATGCCCAGACATGGGTCCCATTCCCTCCATGCCACTGGAGTCAAGCTAGCCTGGCTGATATGGGGTGTTACCCCAAAACTAGTCTCAGCATGCTTGTTTCCAGCCCAGGGAGAACCTGGCCTGGCAGTTCGGGCTGGACGGTTCCCATGGGGAGCAGGGACAAGACTGATTTGCATATGGCTGGATTTAAACTGGGCTGGCATGGGGAGCAAAAAAGCGATGGATTTAGGCCCAGATCTCTGTACTGAGGTGAATGTTTGACATTGTTCAGTCTTCTGTCCATCAATTGTTCTTTTTGCATTTGCTACCCTGAGACAGTCAAGAGCTACAATGGAGTACTCCCCAACTAATAACTACATTTCTTAGAGTATGTAATTCAACTTTTATCTTTGAATATCTACTTTAATTGTGGAGTGTTAGAACATAATTAGAAAAATTTGTTGTGTGTGAATGATGTAACATAGTCTTAGAATGTAATATACAAATAAATAAATGGAATAGTGGATGCATTTGGATCTCACAGCATGGTAGCGTAACATGTGTGTCTCAGAATTATATATATGGATTGTGTCCTAGTCCACTGTTCATCATTAACTTGTCAATATCCAACTACTGTGATGCAGCAACCAAAATAGCAGCTCAGATGTAAAATGAGATCACTAGTTGATCATGCACCTGCAGACTTGACCTCTGTTTGAATTCCAACCCTGGCAACCTGGAAGGGGTCATAGTTCAGGAGTTAGATCTGCATGTAAGCCCTGTCGTATTCAATGTTGTGAATTAGGCAACAGGCTACAAAAACTTTGCACACACAATCTCTGTCATACTTAAGCACCCCTCCCCACCATATAGTCAAGAAATCTGAAGGGTGACTTTGGGATACCTAAAGTACGCTCAAACATAAGTGTGCCCTATTTTGCATCTGTTGAGACTGTGTGGATGGGCATAGGAAGCAGTTGAGGAGGAATGGTATATTCAACATCATCTGCAACAAAGACATGTAATATATGTTCTGATGTGGTACCCTACAGAATGTAATTCACAGTCTACACATGTATGCATTCAACAACGTTGGAATTTGTGTGCATTGTAATGTGGAGAATTTACAATGAAATACACGCATTTGTAAAGCGCACAGCTACCTCCAGAGAGGTGTCCAGGCGCTGGGGGCTGTTGGGAAGATTAAGCAAGCTATTGCCCAGAGTCAGAAGGTGCTGGGCTAACCTGCCGCCAGCCCCGGGGATCGAACCGTGAACCCCGTGGTCCGGAGTCAGGCACCCTGGCCGCTGCGCCACACCTCTTCCACTATGTTTGTGATGTTGTTCCCTAGATACACATGCAGTACTTTTGAATATTGTTGAAACTTTCGCAATAGCACCACATTTTTGAAATTCCCAAAAACGAACTGACGTGCAAGAGGTGACTGTCAGAAATTATAGCTGTAAGGAAAGGCAGCGTACATGTCAGTGAAGCAGTCCCTGGCAATGTTCACACTGATAAGTGCCAGTGGTGACTGATGTCGAAATGGTGTTCCTTATGGTGGGACCACTGACCTGCTCCATGGGTGCAAATGAGGGCACCCGATGTGGGCAGGGAAACAGGATATTGCTCTCGCCCAGAAGGAGTAGCATAAGTAGCTGCTCCCTCTGGATGGCACCAATGCTGGCTGCTGTAGCATGTGGGGAGCTGCCTGGGGCCGTGAGGGCCCTGGGGCTCTCCCTGCAGACCTCAACGTGTGCATTGTGGGTGCCCTTGGTGGGCATTGGGCACCCACCTATAATAAATGTGGGCCTTTTCCCTTTAAAAAAATACAGCCATGGAAGATGGGGTCCCCAGGGCCTAATGAGGCTCGGGGATGGCGGTAATGTACCCTCTTCCCTTTAAAATAAATACTGCCTTGGGGGATGTGGTCCCCAGGCCTACTGAGGCTCAGGAAGGGCAGCCATGTGGCCTCCCCCTTTTAAAATCCCTCCCCATTTTTATTATATTAGGCCACAGGGGTTGGGGTCCATGGGGCCTAATAAGGTTCAGGGATGGGTGTCATGTGGCTCACCTCTCCTTTTAAATAAAACATGGACTTGGGGGATGGGGCCCCCAGGGCCTATAAAGGCTTTGGGAAGACGGCTGTGAGGCCCCCTCCCTTTTTTTAAATATATTTGGCCCCACGGGATGGGATATTTGGAGACTAATAAGGCTCAGGGAGGGGGGCTACATGCCCCCTCCCCTTAGATTTTGGCCCTGGGCGATGGGGTGTAAAGGGCCCAAAAAGGCTTACGGAAGAGGGGCTGCATGGCCCCTCCCATTTTTTATTGTATTTGTCCCTGGGGAATGGGGTCCTTGGGGCTAATTAAGGGACAGGTTGGGGGCTGCATACCACCCTCCTCTAAATATATATGTTTTGGTCCTAGGGGATGGGGTCTCCAAGGCCCAAAGGCCAACCCTACGATGCGCACGCCAAAGGCTGTGCATGTTGTTGGGTTGGCAGCCAGTTAGGGGTTTGGCCACAGGGTCTGGTGGCAGGCCAAGCCCTGTGGCCAACACCCCGCTATGCACGGCCAAAGGCTGTGCAAGGTGTGGGGTTGTCTGTCTGTGGGGAGTTAGAAGCAGAGTCTGGTTGCAGCACAGGCCCTGTGGCAAACCCCACAACACACACTAGCAAAGGCTGTGTGCAGCGTGGGTTTAGTTGCCTCTGCATGGTTGCTTGAGGGGACTTGCATGCAGGGCATGGTTGCAAGCTAGGTCCTGCAGCCAACCTCACGCTGCTTGCGATGAAAGGCTGTGTGAGGCATGTGGTTGGCTGCCTGCTGGGGTGTTGGCTGTGTCTGGGTACGTTGGCTACAGAGCATGGCCACAGGCCAGGCCCTGCTGTGAACCTCCTGCTGCACATGCCCAAAGGCTGGGCACAGCAGGGGGTTTGCTTTAAGTATGGTAATAACATATTAATTTATGTTAAAAAAAGACTAGAAATTCACTGAAAAAAACAAAGGTTAAAGTAACGTTATAGGCAGGTGAATATATCAGTGACAGCATTAATGTTTGGAACTAAAAACCCACAGATGTTCACCAGTTATAGTTACCAGAGCTAACTACAACTTGCGCCCCCACCACATACTGCTTATGATGACCTCACATATTACATTACTCATGGCATGTTCTATGATATCTTTTATGACATTACTGATGACATCTCAAAATACATCATTAATGACATCAACCAAACTTCATTTTTCACACATTACTGTATACGTTAGTATGGCATTAGAGGCCAGAAAGTGAGACAAAATAACTCAGCATAATATGAAACATCATTAATACCATCAAAGATACAAGCATGTGTTATGTACATTATTGACCCTATACCATACACTTCACGGGTAGCCTAGTAATTATTAGCAATCAACCAAAAATACATGTGAAATCATCATTGCACACGGTATTCAATATGTATACAACTGTTCAGACAAAGCGATGTTTCTCAAGAGAGTCAATGTCTGTTCCAAAATTAATGCCCTACAATGGACAGCTTCTATCTGTATCAAATCCCTCACAGTCACCGAACCTCCATTGAGAAATTAAGTTGCTATGAGTAGAAAATTTGGTACTATAAACAAGTGTTTACTTTATGGAGGGAGTTTTCGCTCTACCACACTGTTTACAGAAAGTGAAAGTCTAATGAGAAATACACCATAGATTATTAAAAAGTATCTATTAAGAACAGTGCACACTCTATGCAACACTTGTGCATTAAGACACTATTTGTCTAAAATAACCAAGGTCTGAAGGTGCTAAATACTATACTGCATTGTGCTAAAGATTGGACTGCCTGCTGCCTCAATTCTAAATTTACAAATAGATGATCTTCTGAAGCAATAGAAGCACATGTACATAGTGCACACAGTCTTCTATGGTGTGTGGAAATTGTCATGCTGAGACAATTTTGTCTAATACCTCAATGTCAATACATGCTTACAGTACTATGGCCCTCATTACGATGGCGGGCGATCTGCCACCGAAAAGCTGTTGGTGGCGGTCCGCCCGCCATCCAGGGCATTGGTCCAACTGCTGCATTACAATGCAGCCGGTTGGACCACAGATGTCGGGGGTAGGACTGCTGCCTCCAACAGGATCAAAGATGGTTGTCAGATTCCTAAACCTACAATGGAGGCGGTGCCTGTGCAGGCACTGCCGTAGGGACTAGGATATCCATTTCGACTGCCTGTTCATGGCTGTCCCACCACCATGAACAGGCAGACGGAAATGGACTTTGGGGGCCTGAAGCAGGCCCCCCGTGGGCCACTACTGAGTGGCCTATGGGACACATGTAGTGCCCCCCCCATCCATGGTGCCTGGCAGATAGTGCATGGATGTGCGCAAAGTGCTTTTTCTACTGGGGCTTGTGCTGTGGCCTTTTTTCTGGGCTGCAGCACAAGCCGCAGTAGATAAAAGCATTTTACGACCGCCTGCCCAGTGGTCCTATCCTAATTGGGCAGATGGGACCGTTGACACATTGTCGGACGGTCACCTGCCCAAAACGATAGCAGTCAGCAGTACAACAACTGTCATCGTAATAAGGGCTTTAGTACCTACTACAGAGAATCTTTGCCCTGCAAGAACTAAAACCTTGCGTGGAACATGCTGAACACAAGTCATTAACTACCACGTGCACACAGTGTTACTCCTCAATACAAAGATTTATAACATATTCAATACCTCTACACATCAATGATGCATTAGAAGCACATGTGTTTTGCAAACACTTACACCAGTCGCGGCCGGCATGACTCGTGGGTGAGGGGGCGTGGGTCGTGCGGGGAGGGTGGTGCGCAGGGGGTAATTTTAAATAAAAAAATAAAATAAAAACTTACCTTCGGCGGTCCGGTCCCACACCATCCTCGCAGGAAGCAGCCGCAGGCAGCCTCCCTCCCCTCCCCAAAGCTAATCACCACACTGCAATGGCAGCATTGTGATTGGCTGGGACGCCGACCTCACAGGCATCTCTGAGGAGGCTGTTTTCTCCATGCAGGCTGCATGCAGCCTACATGGAGAAAAGGGCAGACCAAACAATCAGCACCCACAACATTGGGCAAGCCACTCCTCCCCGACCCGCCCGCCCCCCAACCAAACCCTTCTTCTGCTTTCTCACAGTGCGAGAAGCAGAAACATAAAATGGCATTTATACCATTTTATGTTTCTGCTTCTCCCACATGGAGGAGCCGCCCCTGACTTACACCCATAAGTTGGACACAGGCTGTACAAAATTAGGTAGAAAAGTAATATGACAGCTACCCGCTACTATATAAACTATAAAACAAACTAGCACAATCAATGGATGATGTCATCAGTGATGTCATTTCAGATGTCATCAGTGATGTCATACATGATGTCTTAGAACATGTAATGAGTGAGGTCATAAGCAGTGCACAACGAGGGCTCAAGTTATAGTTATACAAGGTGAATTTCTGTGGTTTTTTTTGTTACAAATGTTAATGTTGTCTCTAATATGTTTTCCTACCTTGAATGTTATTCTAACTTTTGTTTAAATATATATATATATATATATATATATATATATATATATATATATATATATATATATATATACATATATATATATATCACTTTTTCCATAGAAGAAGCATTTTTTGTTTTGCTAATAACTTTGGCACCATTTGACAAATTTTCACCAAATTTACAAAATTAGTACACACGTTAGTTGCGCTGCTATCTTGAATGTTTCAGGGTGATTCGTTAAGTGGGATATGGGAAAAGGGGGTCCTAAACACTTTTTCCCCATGCAATGTCTGTGAGAGCCTAAATATATACAGTATTTATGTCTGTGGGTATTTTGCAGTTTTTGAACACAACTACAGCCTGAGCCGCTGTACCACATTTGGCAGAAAGCTAGATATTTGTCCATAAAGAGTGCTTTTTGTAATTTGGTGTAAATCTGTTTAGTAGTTTTGGAGTTATTAAAGAAATACAAATTGGTATATCTAGGGACATGGATCCTTTGGATCCAAAGCCCAATTAAAAAACCCTCACACACCATACCCCTGCCGTTCACCACCGAAGGCTGTGTGCATGTGGTGGGGGTTAGTTTCAGTGACTATATATACATATATTGAAGTGAAATAAACAAAGGTTACATGGATGTTATAGTTAGGAAATAGAATTAAAAAACCTTAGAAATTCACTGAAAAATACAAAGGTTACAGGGACATTATAGTTAGGCTCAGATTTCACTCGTACAAAACCAGTGACGACTGACGATTGACTGTCACTGATGACATCACTGATGACATCTCAAATGACATCACTGATAATATCATCCAGTGATTGTTAGTGTTTTCTAAGGGCTTATGATTGTTAAACATATATACTAAGCTACTGAAAAAGTTAAATTAGTATACTGGGGGGTCGATTCCGATCTCGGCCGGAAGCGCACCTAACAGTATTTGTCCGGAAAAAAACCCAGCCGATTGCGTGTTTCCCGACCGATTCGAACACTCGTCCGGACGAACAAGTACGATGCGTATAACAACCCAGATTCCGAGCGAGCCGTACCTACCCAATCCAGCTCCTGTTCCCCGCCCGAGCCGGATCCGTAAACGCCGAATCGAGTCGTACGGAAGCAAATACACAGCACCTTCCGGCCGGACGAGTACGATGCGCACTCCGTACGCGCCCGAACCCGTCGCTACGTCCGGGACGTTTGAGCATCCGGGCGAGCCGTACATAAGCTCCGTTTCGCGCCACAAGACGATCCACGGCTACGAGACGAACAAGCCTGCTACGAGTACGAGTCGAACACACGAGAAACCCGAGCGAGACGATCCAAGCATGAATCCCATTGCGCAGGTCCTACCTATACTCTACATCTATTACCGGGACCGGCACGGACGCGTACGGCGCAGACGGTAAGTCAAACACCAACAACACAAACAAACGACACGTACCCGAAATATGTCACACACACATAGGGATGCACAAATGACGTACACTAGCAACAGCAGAACCATAGGGGTGGGATGGCCATCACCAATGCCATACACACCCATAGGGGGATGGATGCCTACCACCAACACCACCCTACCACCACCCCTACTCAGGGGGGCTGGATGCCTACCACTACCACCACCCCTACTCAGGGGGCCTGGATGCCTGTCACTACCACCACCCCTACTCAGGGGGTCTGGATGCCTGTCACTACTACCATCCCCCCCCTTAGGAGGATGGATGCCTACCACTACCAGTATCCCCTACTCATAGGGGGCTGGATGCCCATCACTAACAGTACCCCCTACTCATAGGGGGCTGGATGCCCATCACTACCAGTTCCCCCTACTCATAGGGGGCTGGATGCCCATCACTACCAGTACCCCTACTCATAGGGGGCTGGATGCCCATCACTACTACCATCCCCACTCATAGGGGGCTGGATGCCCATCACTACTACCATCCCCACTCATAGGGGGCTGGATGCCCATCACTACTACCATCCCCACTCATAGGGGGCTGGATGCCTGTCACTACTACCATCCCCACCCTTAGGGGGATGGATGCCTACCCCTACCACCACCCCTACTCAGGGGGGGCTGGATGCCTGCCACTACCACCACCCCTACTCAGGGGGGCCTGGATGCCTGTCACTACCACCACCCCTACTCAGGGGGGGCTGGATGCCTGTCACTACTACCATCCCCACCCTTAGGGGGATGGATGTCTACCACTACCACCACCCCTACTCAGGGGGGGCTGGATGCCTGCCACTACCACCACCCCTACTCAGGGGGGGCTGGATGCCTGCCACTACCACCACCCCTACTCAGGGGGGCCTGGATGCCTGTCACTACCACCACCCCTACTCAGGGGGGGCTGGATGCCTGTCACTACTACCATCCCCACCCTTAGGGGGATGGATGTCTACCACTACCACCACCCCTACTCAGGGGGGGCTGGATGCCTGCCACTACCACCACCCCTACTCAGGGGGGCCTGGATGCCTGTCACTACCACCACCCCTACTCATAGGGGGCTGGATGCCCATCACTACCAGTACCCCTACTCATAGGGGGCTGGATGCCCATCACTACTACCATCCCCACTCATAGGGGGCTGGATGCCCATCACTACTACCATCCCCACTCATAGGGGGCTGGATGCCTGCCACTACCTCCACCCCTACTCATAGGATGGGTAATGCATGACACAACCAGCATACTCCCACATACGGAATGTCTGAAAATTACATCCCCCCCAACACCATGACAAGCGTGTGTAGTCTGTGTCAAATGCCTACAACACTGAACATGACATTGAACATACAATGTGACCCCCTAGCACATGTGTCACACATAAATGTGTGTGGCCTCCACAATGCAAGCCGACCATGGCCACTGTGGCAATGGGGTTGGACACCCCATCACCACAGCGACCAAAAGGTAAGTGTGGGGTCCATAGCTGATGCATATTTTGAACAGTGTGGCAATGGGGCCCAAAGCCCCATCACCACAGTGACCAAAAGGGAAGTGTGGGGTCCATAGCTGATGCACCTTTTGAACAGTGTGGCAATGGGGCCCAAAGCCCCATCACCACAGTGACCAATAGGTAGGTGTGGGGTCCATAGCTGATGCACCTTTTGAACAGTGTGGCAATGGGGCCCAAAGCCCCATCACCACAGTGACCACAAGGTAGGTGTGGGGTCCATAGCTGATGCACATTTTGAACAGTGTGGCAATGGGGCCCAAAGCACCATCACCACAGTGACCACAAGGTAGGTGTGGGGTCCAAAGCTGATGCACATTTTGAACAGTGTGGCAATGTGGCCCAAAGCCCCATCACCACAGTGACCAAAAGGGAAGTGTGGGGTCCATAGCTGATGCACCTTTTGAACAGTGTGGCAATGGGGCCCAAAGCCCCATCACCACAGTGACCAAAAGGTAGGTGTGGGGTCCATAGCTGATGCACCTTTTGAACAGTGTGGCAATGGGGCCCAAAGCCCCATCACCACAGTGACCAAAAGGTAGGTGTGGGGTCCATAGCTGATGCACCTTTTGAACAGTGTAGCAATGGGGCCCAAAGCCCCATCACCACAGTGACCAAAAGGTAGGTGTGGGGTCCATAGCTGATGCACCTTTTGAACAGTGTGGCAATGGGGCCCAAAGCCCCATCACCACAGTGACCAAAAGGTAGGTGTGGGGTCCATAGCTGATGCACATTTTGAACAGTGTGGCAATGGGGCCCAAAGCCCCATCACCACAGTGACCAAAAGGGAAGTGTGGGGTCCATAGCTGATGCACCTTTTGAACAGTGTGGCAATGGGGCCCAAAGCCCCATCACCACAGTGACCAAAAGGGAAGTGTAGTCAGGGTAAAAGCTGCCAAAGCCAAACTGCATGGATGATTCCTGGTCACACAACAACAAACACATCAGTGGCATAGTAGTGCTTGTGTCCCATAGCAACATAGTTTGGTTGAGGCAAACAGTGCAGTGGCAATAAAACATCGTTTTGGCCATGTGCATACAAACATCACCCATGGGGGCTCACATTGTCAACATTCACAAATAACACAATGACAGAAGTGACCATCATAATGCAGACCCACATATCTGCACCAATGGACACACAAATGTAGCTATCCTGTGGAGACTGTAGATGTCAGGTGAACAAATACCATACCATGGCAGCAATGGGACATACAAACCATGATTATTGTGCTGACTGATGACCTAGGAGTCCCAGGGACAGCAGGGGAAAGCCACCAAACAACATACAGCCAAAGGCACACTCAAGATATGCCAATGCAGTGGTGCAAATGCACAAACACAAACAGGCAGACTCACACTGCATATCAAACACAACAGGTGATGGGGGTGTGTGCCAGTGTCCCCAGGCAACCACACCTCACATGAGGAGGCCTGAATTCCAATTACACAGATGTGTATACAGTGCCATACAAACGTTACTCATGGATCGGATTCCCCTATGTGGGCAAAGAGGCATTGTTAGATGAGAGGGAGCCCAAATTACACATGTCACACAAGCTTGTAGGAACAGCAACTAACACAGCAAGAGACAGACCCACCACAGCACTACCCCCAGGGACCTCACATTGTGGTGACACTAGCCTGCATGATAATCCCACTGTGATGACAAAGGTAGATGTCATTCACACTGTGAACCACAGCCATGTGTCCTGAGCAACAAACTACCATCACACCTACACAGGCAAAAATCAATCAGCACGGCCTGCCAGCCATGGCCAATATGGAGGTAGGGGTCTAGCCGTGCAACAACTCACATTTGCACACACTCAACACCACACACCTTGATCTCCACCAATGTGCAGCAGTGAAGCTCACATGGACTGGTGACATTGCACATGCACCCATGACAATCCCAGGGGTGGTGGTGGGAACTAAGGTGCAGAAACCCATCACACATGGCCAGTCAACAAGACTCGTGAATGTCTGACACACTGCACACTACGCGGTACATGGGCATGACGTGAAATCCACCACAATCAATGGGATCCCGGCCATAGTCACAGACCAATGAAGAAGACAAGCTGACACACAAAGAACACACGTACACAACTTCCAACTTTGCAGCTCTGACTCTGAGGAGTGGCAGCAGTCACACACACAACGTGTCACAATCACTGAAAGCTACCACAGACTGTAAATTACATGACATGTGTAACCAACAAGTGCCAAGGGGAATCCTGAATGTGTCCCATCTGCGTTTGCCCACATCCCCAGCCCTGACAACAAAGACAACCTGGGATGACAACCTGATGAACCTTAGTTTGCCATGCACCCACATCCCGGAGTAACCAGGTCCAAGATGCTGGATGAACACAGAACAACTCAGCAAGCATCACAAACAGGAACATCCGTAGGGACACAGCCTGTGTAGGAAATGGGAAGGGTACAAGCACAGACATGCTACACAACACAAAACACGGGCCCAGGCAATGTCACGGGATTACACACTGCCATGAGGGCACTCCACTGCTGTGGAAGGTCCGCTGTGCCAAACCTTGTCTGTGCACGACTCAAACATGTCGGCAGAACACTCGGTCAGTGAGTCAACAACTACAACACACTGAAGGCTCTGCTCACATCAGCCTGGGTACGGGAGTGTCACGTCAGTCATCTGCATACACCCAAAACACGTGTCAAGCAAGGTGCACTGTATACACTGATGAGTCCTTCAACATTGGTGTGCTAAACTGCATGTCCAGTGGAGATGGGCACACAGTCAGGGAAATAGAAACATTGAACAGTGGTAAGCCCACCAGATGTGCATCACTGTAAGACAAAGATGTTAATTTACAAATGCAAAACGTACATCCCTGTGTCATATGCTGAACATCACACCCTCAGACTGCAGCAGAGGATGCTGGTGATAGATCCAGCCTACAACAGGACACATATCCCATGGACCACATGGAGTCCATCACTGCAACACTTCATTTCCCTAATCTGAACACTATTACAACTGCAAATGCATGATGATACTCATCTTCATCATGTACATCAAAAGAAAAACCACAAGTAAACAAAAATAGGCTTTATTCAGCAAATGTCAATAAAAAATCAGAAGTCCAAATTAAACTAAGGCCAATGGCCAGTCCAAATACACAGTCCCAACAGGGTGATATGTGACAACTTGTCACCCATTGCTTGCCTGCACTGGTAGGGACAGGGGACATCCCCCTTGGAGGGGCATACAAGGGGCAGGCCAGGCACCGCAGGGACAGGATCAGGGGATGCCAGAGTGAGGCAGTGAAGGGGTGGTGGGTGCAGGAGTGTCACCGGCAACTGCAGTGGAGGTGTCTGACTCAGGGGGGGGCCGGCAACACTGTAGGGCACAAGTCAGATGGTGTTGGTGCTGCAACCACTGCAGTGGGCTCGTCTGATGGAGTGGACTGGGTCCAGACTGTAGTGCCCGAGTCAGACGGGGTGGTTGTGGACTCCACTGCAGTGCATGCCTCCAAGGGAGTGGAAGCGGGGGCAGATGAGGTGGGCAGGACAGAGGGGGGGGACCGGTCTCCACACCAGTGGCACAAACAGGCTGAGCGTCTGGGTTGGGGGTGGAAGAGCAAGTGGCAGGGGGGGGAGGGCCTAAGCAGTTTGGGGATGTGGTATCGGTGTGTGGGGGAACCTGGGGAAGGGTGTGGCGGTGGAACCTGTGGAGTGGTGGCCTGGGGGATGGAGGAGAGAGACTGGGTGGTAGAGCTGCGTGGTGGTGGTGTCTTGCCCTTCCTGGTCCGGGGGGACTTGCGAATGGGGTCCTCAGTCTGCCTGCGCCTGGGGGAGGGTGTCTGGGGGCGAGGGGCACTCCCCTCTGTGTGGGTGGACTTCCTCTTCCCCCGGTATGCTGGATCTGCAGGATCGGAGGGGAAGAGGCCGAGGTCACAGAGGAAGACCTGCTGTGTAGGTGGGGTTGCAGGTGAGGCAAGGGAAGGGGTCTTGGAGGGAGAGGATTTGGAGGACTGCGGAGTGACTGTGGATGCCTGTGTGTGTGTCTGTTCCCCATCCCCTGTGTGTGTGGTATCTGTCCCCTGAGGATGCTTGTGTGCACGTCTTGCCTTTCTTTTGGGTGTGTCTGTGCTGCTCGTGTCTGTGTACTTGGGTGATTGTGCAGGTGTGCATGTGCTTTGGACAGGTAGGGTGGCAGGAAGTGTGGATGGGGCAGAGGTGGGAGGGGTGAGGGACTGTTGGAGGAGGGACACTGCTGCCGTCAGGGAGGAGTCCATGGACCTATTGCTCCTCTGTAGGGCAGACATACCCTTCGAGATGCCCTCCATGAACGACACCAGCTGTGTCAACAGAGTGGTGTGTGCATGGAGGACACTCAGCATTGCTGTCTGCCCTACATGGAGCTGCCGAAGTAGGTAAACAGACTCCTCACTCAGGGCAGCAGGGGACACAGGGGCAGGGGGTGCGGTGCCTGGCACGAAGGAGACACGCTCCCGAACACGGGAGCCTCCACGGACCTCTGGAATTGGAGCCAATGGGAGGGCGGTGCTGGTGGTGGTGGTGGCGGGGCCAGACAGACTAGCGGGGGTGTGGTGACTGCTGACACCCGCCTCCACAAGGGAGTCATCCTCGGAGCTGCTGTGGTCCTCAGCTGAGGTGGATGGTGCTGAGGACTCCTCGGTGTGGCTCCCCTCGCCCTCCGTGCCACTGGGTCCCTCTGACCACTCGTCGGATGCTGACCCAGTCTGGCTCCGCTGCTCCTCCTGGTCCGTGGAGCTGTCCCCTCCTGTGGCCGTGGATGTATCTGCAAACAATTAGGGAAACAGACAAACATCAGTCACCTGCACTGACCGCACACACCACAGTAAGTACAGCACTTACAGAGCCAGCCCTGGCATCCTTAGTTGAACATTGCCAAAACTCCTCACACAGATTTGGAGAAGCCAATTGTGAGTCTGATGGTCAACCATGGGACTCACACCCCTCCTGCCCTTGCACCCATCTGTCTGGTGCCTGTCTGATGGTAAGACCCCAGTGTGGACACATGCACCACCTACACAGTTGTTGGACATTGCAGGGAACACGGTGAAGTATGTGAACATGCACACATCACATCTCTTGCCACTGAGTCAGTGCAGGTGTCCGGAGAAAGGGATGGCCAGAGTCTAAATAGAAATGCATGTGATGCATACCAGCACCAGACACCATGATGCACCCATGTCTGGATAGTCCATGCCACAATGGGGTGCATGTTGCACATGTTACTCCCCTGCAGGATCACTCTAAGGAAGTTTAATGCCATGACACAGGCATGCGTGCAAAGTCATACATCACTGTCTCCAGTCACATGGCCATGGCAGCCAGCCAACAACAGTCTGCACTGTGTCACAATCCCAGGACATGGGGAATGCAAGTTATGTAACTGACAGGTGCACATGTCCATCCCCCACACACCACATCATCTGAACTAGTATTTGTCCACGTCATGCCAATTGGACATATGGGGGACATGAAACACAACTCCCAGAACCTGAGCACCTCACAGTGTGCTGTGAATGAATAACAGCTGCCTGAAAGTCACAGTCGCATACACCTGTGTGCACAGTCAAGTGATCAAACATCTATAAGTCACAGAAGTATCGTCTCTCATGGTCACATCTCAGATGGCATGCTGAACCCTAACCGACAAACATACCAGTAGTCCTGACAACGAAGCCACAGCACAATGACACAGAGGCAGACACCTGAGGGAACATGTCACTGATCACAACATGTCAGATGATCCACGGGAGTGGGAGTACAGAGTCTATTGTATGCCCTGGAGTAGGCATGACTGTCCAGCTCCACCTGTAAGAGGGATGAGTCCTGGACAGTAGGCAGGTGTCTAAGCATGTGTGAAACACTTGATATACATACTCCTGAGGCCCAAACATTCTTCACACCCGCAGCATGGGGGTGTGCCAAATACCCCAGGGACATGTGGTGAATCAGATCAGCAAGTGGACCACATATCAAAGTTACACCCAGATTACATGTCAGGACTTGGGCATTGTGTGAGCAATTGACCCACCCATGAATCCCACAACATAGTCACCGGAACAAATACTGTCCCCCACCTAGAGCAAAGCAAAATGCAATGACACAGTCCCCAAGTGACACAATTTCCTGACTGTAAGGGCCACACATATGCATATCAGATGAGGAGTGGGCATGTCACAATAGAGGGACATGGGTCCTGGACCACAAGACTGATGTACTGTGGAAGTTTAACCAGGCCAGAGGAGGGCACATAGCATGTCAGACAAAGTGCACAGTGCTGTCATGGACTCACCCCCTCCTTGCTGCTGTCTGGCCTTCAGCTGCCCATCCAGGTCAGGGAAGACCACCGCCAGGATCCTGAGCATGTGGGGGGTCAGGGTCCGGTGTCTGCCCCTCCTGCGAGGAGGCAACAACTTCAGCTGGACCCTTACGATCCTCTGGGTCCAGCCTCGAAGGTCCTGCCACCTCTTCTGGCAGTTGCGGATCCGGCGCTTGTAGTCCCCCACGGATCTTACTGCCCGGGCGATGGTCAGCCAGATTTCCTGCTTCTGGTGGGCATCAACCTGTGAGGATGACAAAGTGAAAATGCCATTACTACACATGCAACATATCCGTGCATCACACAGTTGGATATACATGTCTCAATCACTGGGGCACATGATGTACACAGGCAGTGCAACGATGGCTATGAACAGTTTGCCAGCAGTTACTACATGGTATCATTGCATGGGAAGTAAACCTTGTTGGAATGCACTGTTACTGCACTGTACTTGTTCAGTGCATGTAACTACACACTTTGGGGGGTCTGAACTACTCAGTGAGCATGCTAGCCAGTGGTGTGCACACTGTAAGTCCTGCTAGTCAGACAACATGCAAAATTAGTAAGGCAGTGGACAGCACACTCATCTGCTCCCCTGTTGTCCCATACAGCTTGCTGTACTGTGGAAGGAGGCTGTCCAGCAGGGCCTGGTTCTCCTCAAGGCTGAAGGCTGGGGCTCTCTCCACAGTACGTGCCATTGCAGTAGCCAGAGGATGCAGAGACAGCAGCAGTGTTGGTGGCAGATGTCGTCCTGGAGCATGTAGTGCAGGCAAGTGAGCTCTCAGGGGAACAGCCAGCATTATATGTGTGCTGCAGAGGCAGATACTGTCCCATGTGTCCAAAGTGATAGGTCCAAGTCGTTAGCATCTTCTGAATCTGACCAATCCATGGAATAGCAGCACTAATACACGCCCACAGCATCCTTCAAAAATCCAAGTTCATGACACCCATGATTTTGCAACATTGTTGTGGCTGGCCAACTGAATTCACTGCATCAGACTCGTTGAAGCTTCGAATACGCGTCCGTTGCCATGCCAGGCCCCAGCCAATGCGTGCGCACCATTCGGTCCATTGCTGTACAACGCGTACCCGCTCCCAACAGATGCAATGGGCCGGCCGGGCACACCGATCGGTCCATTGCTGTACAACGCGTACCCGCTCCCAACAGATGCAATGGGCCGGCCGGGCACACCGATCGGTCCATTGCTGTACAACGCGTACCCGCTCACAACAGATGCAATGGGCTGGCCGGGCACACCGATCGGTCCATTGCTGTACAACGCGTATGTCGGGATACAACGCGTACCCGCTCCCAACAGATACAATAGGCCGGCCGGGCACACCGATCGGTCCATTGCTGTACAACGCGTACCCGCTCACCAACAGATGCAATGGGCCGGCCGGGCACACCGATCGATCCATTGCTGTACAACGCGTACCCGCTCCCAACAGATGCAATGGGCCGGCCGGGCACACCGATCGGTCCATTGCTGTACAACGCGTACCCGCTCACAACAGATGCAATGGGCCGGCCGGGCACACCGATCGGTCCATTGCTGTACAACGCGTACCTGTACAGGTCAGTCACATATGTCACCATGCTTGTCACTGGTGAACGTATGCCAGCCACATATACCTGCCAGAGACTCAGGGGCACACCTACAACACCACACCCAGTCCACACTGTTTCCTAAGGCATGTAAGGCTGCATTACCTTTTCTGTGTATGGGGGTTTACATGTGGTTTCTGTGGTGGCACTTGTGGGCAGCCACACCCAGGCTGTGCATGTGTTCATGGGGACAGGGTCCTTTGTGTGTTGTGCACATGACCACTGTGATGTGCAACAGTTCATTTCGGAGCATGTGGCATGGTCACATTTCCAGGTTGTCTATGTGTATGACATGTCACATACCCCCAGGGTCCCATGGGGGAAGGTATGTACGTCACAGGGTGACCCATTGCCACAATAGTGATGTCCCTCCACAGTCTGTGTGCATGTTGTGTTTCCGATGTCTCTGATTCCATGTGCACGATGGGAGACAGTCTCCACATCAACGTTGTTTGTGCATGGACTTTGATGTTGTGCGTCACTGGCGTCCATGTCTGTCCTGCGGAGGCGACAGGGGCCACTACCTGTGGGAGTCATGTTTGTTTTTCTGACGTGTACATGATACGCCATGTCATGCCAGTGTCCATGTGGCAAGACAGGGTCACTGGGAATCTACCTGTCAATGAGCTGTGATGCCTGTGGCGCATCTGTCCAGACATGTCACTGTGGTGTGTGTGTGGAACGTGACAGCAGTAAATGGGTACTGTGACACAGCCTAATGGTTTCCCATAGCACAAACTGGAACCTGTTGTCCACACATGTTGTACTGAGAAGTTAGATGATGGCCATGTAGGTGCGAGTTATGTCCGAACAGAACGGCACACACATCAAGTACTTGTGTCTCGTAATGATGTATCATGTGAAATTGAGTATGGTGAATGGCACATATGTGGGGTGACTGACAATCTTTCTTTCTTCAACCTATGCACTGCAGGGCTCCAGCTGTCCATAGACCATTCCCTGACCTGGCAACGATGGTGGAACGTGACAGCATCCGACGGTACCGCTTCACCAGGCAGCTGATTGAGGATTTGGCAGTGCGCTTGGCACCACATTTGCAACCTGGCCGGCCGTACCCTACGGCGCTGACCCCCAAGGTGAAGGTAATGGCAGCCCTACACTTCTTTGCCACCGGTACCTTTCAACACACTGTGGCGACTGCCGGTGGGATGTCACAGACTATGTTCAGCCATGTGCTACGCGATGTTTTGGAGGCAATGTTGAGATGCCTGAACCAGTACATCTATTTCCCTACACGTCAACAACTCACTGACGTCAAGAGTGACTTCTATGCCCTGGGGAGGATGCCACATGTCATTGGCTCCATTGATGGGACACATGTGGCTTTGGTACCACCACAGGCACATGAGCAGGCATACCGGAACCGGAAACATTACCATTCGATCAATGCTCTGGTGGTATGTCTTGCAGATATGAGCATCACACATGTGTGTGCCCGTTTCCCTGGTTCAGCACACGATGCCTACGTGATGAGGAGTAGTCGCATCCCGAGGATGATGGCACAGATGCAGAACCAGCGTGCCTGGCTTGTCGGTGTGTACTGACTTTGTACCATTGTGTGTGTTCTGCTCTGTAGTATTCCGCCCACTTTTCCAACTCAGCTAATGTGCACTTGTCTGTCCGTAGGTGACTCCGGATACCGCAACATGCCGTGGTTGCTGACACCCCTCAGGAACCCTGTTACACCAGCCCAGATGCGCTACAATGAGCACATGGTCGGACCAGGAGAGTGATCGAGCGGACATTTGGTCTCCTGAAGAGCCGCTTCCGCTGCCTGGACAAGACAGGAGGGGCCCTCCCATATGCCCCAGCAAAGGTGTGCAAGATTGTCATCGTCTGCTGCATGCTACACAACCTGGCAGTGCGGAAGGAGTTGCCTCTCATCCTGGATGACGATGACCAACGTCCGCCACCTGTGGAGGATCCTGGCCTGGACCACGATGCCAGTGATGATGATGATGGTGATGTCCGCACACAGCTCATTACTAACTTCTTCAGCTGAATGTGAGTATCCAGGGAGATGTAATGTGAATGATGTGAGTTTGCATGATATGTGTGGGTGGTGCTCTGGTGCTGTTTGAGTGTGGCCATGTGCTACTTGACTGGATGCATGCAGCAATGTGTCCTTACAGGTAGTCTGTACTCCCCAACAGTTTTGACATGCTAACTTGGTTTTGTGTAGTTGTCTTGTGACATGTATTGGGCATGAGTATTGCAGTTCTGTCCTGTTCTTCAGTGGTTTTAACTGTGTGTCATGTCTGTCCTTCACAGGGTGCTTACTGAGCACTTTGGTCAACTTGGATCCCCCGACACCATGATTCAGCTTTCAGGGTGGCAGCAGTAGTTTCCCTACAGGTGATGTGCCACACACCCCTGGACTTCATATCTTCTGTACTTGTTGACTGTGTGGCCACTGCCACGTGGGTAAACCTTGCATTTGTAGTGGAAACAACATGTTGCAAATGTGTAATAAACCTGTGCTTCACTTTGGGATGTGCGTTGTCTGTGGTCACACATCTGACTGACATTTGCTTACTGCACCTGTGGGCTAGTTGACACAGACTCTGAATAGGTGTGGTGTCTGTGCATTCCACAGTATTTCCTGGCAACATCACTGTAGGCGATGAGTCCGATGGCCCTGGTGTCTCTGTGTTGTGTAGCCCTAGTGGTGTGTCTCCCTCATATGTGTCACGTCACCATGACTCACATGACGTGCTGTACTTGCTGTAGCAGTTAGCATACACAGTGTAATTTAGCAGATCATCATCACCATAACAGTCTCCACATTTGAATAACAACAGAGGCAAGTATGGTGTACTAGTGATTTTATTTACAGAAATGTGTGTGTGTATAGTGCACAGGATGGTGGGTGCTGTACATTGGGATTGTGATCCAAAGTTCCCAGATGAGTTGCAAGTCTTGGTAGCAGAAATGTCCTGAGTGAAGTCCACAGTCATATGATACATTAGTCCAACTAGAACTCCCCATGTCATGTGGGAGAGTTGTGTTGCATTCGACAGGGGAAAAGTTTGCACACAAAGGAGAATTTCCGGAACAGGTGTTGGCTTCCTGGGGGATGTACGTGGCCATCAACCTCTCAGTTTTCCTTCCTCGGACGACCCCTCTTCTTTGGGGGGGGGACCCTCACGTGCAGGCTGCTGCGGTGCAGGGAGTCTCCGTCAGAGTCCTCCTCCCTCCCTGTGGCAGTGTCAGTTGTTGCAGCACCAGATGTTGTGGGCACACAGGGAGGTGTGGCCATGTTGGTGCTAATCTGGCGGAGGCATGTCAATATGTCCCTATGCACCGCTGTGAGTTCTTGCAATGTGTCCCACTTGGACTCCATGCGAGACATGTGTGTCTCCACACGGGACATGTGGGAGTCCAGCGGGCATGATGGGCAGCCTGCTGCTGTTGTATGTCCTTGAGGATCCCCACTACCTGTCTGACCTCTCCGGTGCTATTCTGGTACGCATCAGCGATGCGTGCCAGTTGTGGGTCATCATGCAGTCCAGACCCCTCTGCAAGCAGCGACCTATGTCTACCACCCCTCCCACCACCCCTGGCAACACGTGCAGGACCTGCGGTGGCACGCACAGGTGACCCGAGGCCCCCTTGGGGGTTGTTAGTGGTGTTGTTGTCCGTTGCTCCACGGTGGGCCTGGGGCCCTGTGCTGTTGTCATCGGTGGTCCTTGGTCTGTCCGTGTCGGCGGGGGTGGTCTGTGTGTTGGCAGATGTTGGAGGAATGGGTGCAGGGGGTGCAGATGGTGGTCCTGCTGGTGCTGCATGATGACTCACACCGGAGGTGCCAGGTAGGTCTTCGCCATCCGAGGAGGGCAGAGGCTGTTCCACACCAGTGAGCTCAGTGTCCCCCGGAGCCTGGGACAGGGACTCCTCCTCGCCTGCTGGTGTGTCCCCATCATCATCACCTGTATTTGGAAGAGACACACATTGTATGTTATGTTTCTACAGGCATCAATGGTTCACACACCTGACAGTTGTGACTGTACCTCTGGATGTGGGCATGTACATTGCATTGTCCTAAGTTGTCACAGTAAGAGGTTGATATTGGTGTAGCACATTGTCCTGCATACCTGGGGCATTTCAATGTGAATGTTGAGGTGTGTGCATGGCCAGCATTGGTTGTATTTGGTGGACATCCGGCCATCCTTCTCCACCTAGCCCAGTTATCCCACCATGAAGCATGCCACCCTTGCAGTGGGTTCAGGTTGACTCTCAGGATGTCATTCAGTGGTGTCTTGCTGTTCGTTGTTGCACAGTTCCCAGCAGGGCCTTGTGCTCCCACAGCAATACCCAGTGTCAGCCATCTTGTCAGTCCTTATCCACTCCCTGTGATGTGAGCATGGTTCAGAGTGGTGTTGATGGGCCAATTGTGAGGGTGAGCAATATCTGTGACTACAACTCCCATCATGCTATTGCCTACACCCCCTTCCCAGCATGCCCGTACTTCCTTCCTTTTGATTCTGCTTCCCTGTGGGGTAGTGTGCCTGTGCTGACAGGAAGGCTGACAGTGTTGTCCTTGCGTTTGTTTGGCTACAAGTCCCAAGAGTGTCCCTGTGCTTCACACAGCATTACCCAGGGTGGTGGTTCTTTGTGGGATCTTCATTTGGTGTGTGAGGCATTGCATTCTCCCAGGTGGGTTATGTGGAGTTTGTGTTGAGGGGGTGTGTGAGGAGAGCTGCTTGTAACTATGGTCAGTGCTGTCAGTCCTCCTTCCCACCCAGCCAGATATCCCACCATGCAACGTGCTTGCATTGCAGGGAGTGCAAGTTGGCTTTCAGGATGTCAGGCAGTGGTGTTCTGCTGTTTGTTGGTGCACAGTTCCCAGCAGGGCCTTGTGCTCCCCACAGCAGTACCCAGTGTCAGCCATCTTGTCAGTCCTTATCCACTCCCTGTGATGTGAGCATGGTTCAGAGTGGTGTTGATGGGCCAATTGTGAGGGTGAGCAATATCTGTGACTACAACTCCCATCATGCTATTGCCTACACCCCCTTCCCAGCATGCCCGTACTTCCTTCCTTTTGACTCTGCTTCCCTGTGGGGTAGTGTGCCTGTGCTGACAGGAAGGCTGACAGTGTTGTCCTTGCGTTTGTTTGGCTATAAGTCCCAAGAGTGTCCCTGTGCTTCACACAGCATTACCCAGGGTGGTGGTTCTTTGTGGGATCTTCATTTGGTGTGTGAGGCATTGCATTCTCCCAGGTGGGTTATGTGGAGTTTGTGTTGAGGGGGTGTGTGAGGAGAGCTGCTTGTAACTATGGTCAGTGCTGTCAGTCCTCCTTCCCACCAAGCCAGATATCCCACAATGCAACGTGCTTACATTGCAGGGAGTGCAAGTTGGCTTTCAGGATGTCAGGCAGTGGTGTTCTGCTGTTTGTTGGTGCACAGTTCCCAGCAGGGCCTTGTGCTCCCCACAGCAGTACCCAGTGTCAGCCATCTTGTCAGTCCTTATCCACTCCCTGTGATGTGAGCATGGTTCAGAGTGGTGTTGATGGGCCAATTGTGAGGGTGAGCAATATCTGTGACTACAACTCCCATCATGCTATTGCCTACACCCCCCTTCCTAGCATGCCCGTACTTCCTTCCTTTTGACTCTGCTTCCCTGTGGGGTAGTGTGCCTGTGCTGACAGGAAGGCTGGCAGTGTTGTCCTTGCGTTTGTTTGGCTACAAGTCCCAAGAGTGTCCCTGTGCTTCACACAGCATTACCCAGGGTGGTGGTTCTTTGTGGGATCTTCATTTGGTGTGTGAGGCATTGCATTCTCCCAGGTGGGTTATGTGGAGTTTGTGTTGAGGGGGTGTGTGAGGAGAGCTGCTTGTAACTATGGTCAGTGCTGTCAGTCCTCCTTCCCACCAAGCCAGATATCCCACCATGCAACGTGCTTGCATTGCAGGGAGTGCAAGTTGGCTTTCAGGATGTCAGGCAGTTTGTTGGTGCACAGTTCCCAGCAGGGCCTTGTGCTCCCCACAGCAGTACCCAGTGTCAGTCATCTTGTCAGTCCTTATCCACTCCCTGTGATGTGAGCATGGTTCAGAGTGGTGTTGATGGGCCAATTGTGAGGGTGAGCAATATCTGTGACTACAATTCCCATCATGCTATTGCCTACACCCCCCTTCCCAGCATGCCCATACTTCCTTCCTTTTGAGTGGACTTCACTGTGTGTGAGTGTGACAGCAATGGCAAGATGGCTGACAGTGTGGTCCTGTTGTTTGTTGGTGCACAGTTCCCAGCAGGGCCTTGTGCTCCCTACAGCAGTACCCAGTGTCAGCCATCTTGTCATTCCCTTTCCACTCCCTGTGTTGTGAGCATGGTTCAGAGTGGTATTGATGGTCCAAATGTGAGGCTGCCCATTATCTGTTACTACGAGTCCCATCATGCTCTTGGCTACACTGACTTCACCAGCATACACAGGAATCCTTCCTTTCAGTGAGCTTCCCTGTGAGGTGGTGTTCTAGTGGTGGGTAAATATCTGACAGTGTTTGTTGGTTAGATTTGTGCCACTGCCTAGCTCTATTTGGTATTGGGTTTGTACATGTCATGACACAGTTACATATCACTATGACATGGCATGTATTGTGTTTATCTGACTAACATACACATCTTGGGATGATTATCTTTTGGTTGCTGTGGATTTGCTAGGGGTGCATGGTTTGACTATCCCCTTGACAGTGATGTGTGTGTATTGTCACACAATATTGTGTATATTAGTTGTGTACTCACCAGGCTCTGGGATGTTTGATAGTCCATATATGCTCACTGGTGGTAGGATGGCCCGCACCTTCTCCTCCCAGGGCCTGAGGTATACTGGTTTGGCAGGAGGGCCACTGCCGGTGTGCTGGCTCAGGAGGTAATCCTTCTTCAGTAGGTCCCTGACCCTCCTGCTCACATCATACCACCTGTTCTGGATGTCTTCCTTTGTGCGCAAACATGGTGATTGTGCGTTGACCCTGTCGACGATCCTCGCCCACATCTTTGTTTTCTGCGCCATGGGGGTCTGTTGGACCAATGTGCCAAACAACTGTGGCTCTACCCTCAGGATCTCGTCTACCATGACTTCCAATTCACTATCTAGGAACTTTGGATTCTTCTTTAGGGGCATGGTGATGGGTGGTGGTGGTGATTGATGTGTGTGTGTGTGCAAGTGAGGGTTTGTGAGTGTAGGTTTGGCTGGGTGTGTGTGAGGGTGCTATTTGTTGAGGTGCTAATGGTGTGTGGCTTTTGTGTTTGATGAGCTGTGTGTGTGTCTGTGTTTGCTGTCTGATGGTGTTCTGTGCTGGCAGGTCAGTGGAATTTGCAAAGGATCATGGTAGGGATTTGTGGCCTTTATGTAGGTGGAGTTGGGGGTGTGTCCTTGTTCCATTTCCCCCCCCTGTATTTATTGGCTTTGTCATTGCTTGTTTGGCCCTCTTTTTTTGTATTTTTTCATTTGTAATTATTGTGCATGTAGGAGACGTTCTTCTGACCGAGTAGGACGTTGCAGTTGTCTCGTGCGCGCCTCTCTGAGTCGTTCCCGCTGTGTTTCAGCTGAGTTTCATATGCAGCGTATGCGTCGGTCACGGAGTATTGTGTTTGTTCGGCTCGCTTTTGTATGCGTGTCGGTCGTACGGCTTGGGCTCCTTGCGAATCGGTCTGATTTTGCACCCATTGCATTGTACTGCGCGGGTCGGAGTTCGCAGGTACGTTTCGTTCGGGTTGATTCCTGGTGCGTGTCGGTCGGTTCGATTCGCGTGGTTTCCCGGCCGGATAGCTTGTTTCTGTCCGGGTCGGTCGTTCGGCTTGAGTTCCGTACGAGTCGGTCGTGATTCACATGCATTTCATCGTACTTCCCAGGTCGGGCAACGCCGGTACGTGTCGGTCGGACTATATTACCGTACCAAGTCGGTCGGGTGGTTTTCCGGCCCGAATCGGATTCGGCCCCTGGGTGTGTTAGTGGCTGTATGGGTGACTGAGTGGCAGTGTGAGTGACTGAATGGATGAGTGACTGTTGTGTAATTTGCTGTATGGGTGATTGAGTGCCTGTTTGAATGGTTGTTTGGTTAACTAAGTGGGTGCGGGAGTGGCTCTATTGGATAGTGACTGTTGAGTGGCTGTATGGGTGAGCGAGTAGATGTGTGAGTGCTTATATGGATGTGTGAATGGGTATGTCAGTAATTGTGTGGGTGTGTGAATGGCAGTGTTGAGTGACTGTATGGATGAGTGACTGGGTGTGTAAATAGCTGTATTGGTTATTGAGTGTTTTAGTAGCTGTATCAGAGACTGACTGAGTGTGCCAGTGAGTGTATGGTTGAGTGAGTGCATGTGTTACTGGCTGTACGGGTGAGTGTGTCAGTGGCGGTATAGGTGTGTGACTAGGTGTGTGAGTGGCTGTATAGATGACTAAATGGCTGCATTAGTAGGCGTATGGGTGAGAAAGTAGGTGTGTTAGTATCTGTATGGCTGAGTAAGTGGGTCTGTCATTAAGTGGATGGGTGAGTAAGTGAATGTGTCAGTGGCTGTATAGGTCTGTGAGTGGGTGTGTCAGTGCCTGTATGGGTAAGTGAGTGCATGCAGTAGTATATGTGTTGGCAACTGACTTTGGGGCAGATTTACAAAGAAATTATGCAGCGCAGTGCTGCAAGCAATTTAGCAAAAACAACAATTGAGGGACAGAATGCAGAACAATGTCATACATTCACCCCAGTACAGAGATCTGGGCCTAAATCCATTGTTTTTTTGCTCACCATGCCATTCCAGTTTGAACCCAGTCATATGCAAATCAGTCTTGACCCTGTGCCCAATGGGAACAGTCCAGCCCGAACTGCCAGGCCAGGTCTCCCTGGACTGGAAACAAGCATCCTAGGACCGGTTTCAGGTTTCACCCCACATCAGCCAGGATAGCTTGACTCCAGTGGCATGGAGAGCACTGCACCATTTCAAAAACGCAGGGATGCACCATATTCACAAGAATATGGTGCACACCTGGGTTTTCCCTTGCGCCGGTGCTAAACAGGCTGCCTAACGCCAACGCAGACACCCATGCGCCATGGTGTAAGGGTGCCTGCATTGCAGGGATGATTGTTTATGTGCAGGAAGGGACACCTTCCTGCACATCAACAATCATTAAAGATGATTTGCTCCTTCTATGTGTGCTGCACAATGCAGCACACATAGAAAGTGCAAAAAACAACGAGAAATAAAAGTATTTCTCCTTATTGCACCACTCTAATGCCTGCTCTTCAATGGCGTTCGTTTTTGGCGCTGCCTCAGATTTACAAATCCTTGTAAATCTGGGGCAAGTTGGAACGCCCATAGCAACACCCATTGCATGCCACTTTGACGCAGATACTAACATCAAAGTGTACGATATTTACAAGGCGGCGTTAAGCCATGCAAAGTGGCTCAGTGCTGCATTGTAAATTTGGAGCAGGGCATTGCGCAACCAGAGCATCAGAAAAAATGGCACTCCGGTCGCACAATGGCCTTGTAAATATGCCCCTTGATGTGTTATTGAGTATGTTGGTGAGTGAGTGGGTGTGTTAGTGGCATAACGGGTGGGTGACTGGGTGTTTGAGTGGCTCTACCAGTGTGTGTTTGGATGTCTCAGTGGCTCTATGACACTGTACCTTAGTGTATACCTTGACAATGTGACTACACAGAAAGAAGTAATTATAAAATTACTTTCATCCAATAGATGGTGTCAATCATCTGTTTAAAAACATAAATATAAGTTAGTATTACTTTTTGCAAAATTCCATGACAAACGTTTAGTTCCTGCAATGCATAAATTCATACTATTAACCAAACACTGGACATTTCTTATGCTGTAATAGTAGTTCACATTATAGTAAACCATTTTCCTTTTTTTTACTGTTGTCAGCTTTTAAACTTGTACACCATAACCAATATAGTGTATAAAGTTTCAACCTTCAACGTGGGGAAAACAGTTCTCATAAAGATTGTAAGAACAAACCCTTTTCTCATTTGAGCACCTGTGCTCTTTCTTTTGTAAATCAAGTTTTGCTGCCTTTTCCATCATTTGCCAATAAGATGGCATCTGGTGGCAGTGAAGATCAGTTGCCACACCCTGTTGAACACCATTCTTTGGAGGAGCAATCCTCAGCAAAGCGGTAATCATTTGCATGGGAATGTTTCACCATCCCCTCCAGCCTAAAGAAAGTGGTGGCAAAGCATGTGAAGTGCTCTTAATGTGACAAAACTCTCTCCAAATATTCAGGTGGCACAACAAGTATGTTGAAACTTCTAAAGACATACCACTCCAAGCACTGTTGAAAAGAAAAAGAACATAAACATAAGTTAGTATTACCTTTACAAAATTCCAGAGTAAAAGCAGTACACATTGCTTATGCTGTAATAGTATATCACATTATAGTAAAAAATTTCCTTTTTCCTTTTTATCTGCTCTTAGCTTTTTACCTGTACACCATAAACGTTGTCTTACCTAATAAGCACATAGCACCCTGCCCTATGGCCTACGCACACCCTACCCTAGGAGTGACTTATATGGAGTGCAAGGAAAGTTTAAAGCTTGGAAAGGAGTTTTAAATGTCAACTCCACCTAGCAGGAAAAATGCACACACAGGCTCTGCATTAGTAGGCCCAACACATATTTTTGGGGCTACTTGTCTGCATGGGTGATTAGAAGTATCACTACTTCAGTACATATCTAAAAAGTATATCGGTCTCTCTCTGGGTGTGTCACTGGATGTATAAGTGACAATGTTGCTATATGACTAGCAGTCTTAGTATATCTATGGTCTCTATATGTGTATGCAACTGGTTGTATGGCTTGTTTAATGTCGATATTAGTGAGTGTTGGGGTATATAACTGTGTGTGTAACTGGCTCTGTAACTGCTGCATACATAAGTGCTGTATGGGCATGTGACTGAATGTGTAAGTGCCTCTGTCTCTGTCTGTCTGGGTGGGTGAGTGCCTCAATGCTTTTATCAATAGGTAAAGGTCTACTAGTCTGGATGAGTAACTAGGAGTATCATGATTTCAGTAAATACATATATTGGTCCCTCTCTGGCTGTGTAACTAGTAGACTAATGAGTCTCGTGTCCGGAAAGCTAAATATGCTTCCAAATGTAAGGGAGTTTCTTTTAGAAGACTGCTGATTTGCACAGCGAACACGCCACAGCCTGGAGATCCGAAGAGTTCTCCTAATACTGCCGGATGGGGCAGCTCTTCTAAAAGAAACTCTCTTACATTTGGAAGCATATTTAGCTTTCCGGACACGAGACTAATTAGTCTACCTCTCCAGGAGCAGAATTTATAGGAACCCCTTCAGGATTGGAATTATCACCGGAACTAAGAGACTACTTGAAACTGACCTCAGCCCTGAAGAAGTCGCGGGGTAATCCCCTGTAACAGCGACGAAACACGTGTTGGCTAAGAAGGCTTAAAGATCTTGAAATAAAGACATCTGAAAATATAAAGACAAGCATCATTGTGATATTTTATGTAACTTGATGTATTTACTTTTGAATGTGTGCAGAGGATTTGTATATATAGCATAAGTGGTATGCTGGCCACACACTTGGGGATCTGGTGGTTTTTCCCTACCTTATGCACCGTGCCAGATTAGCTGCCATAACTGATTTGTACTTGTGATAGACCTTAGAGTGCCATTTTGCCTATTGCTGACCACCGACTGTATAACTATTGTAGTGGAAGTATATTTTTGTTCTTTGGTGAATCCATCTGTTTGAGTCACTTCTTTCTTGGATATATATATATATATATATATATCCTAAGACCTCGCCACAAAGTCCTCCTCCAGGGAGAATAACGAGAGCAGACCCAATACTTCGTGCTGGTGATTTTATTCCTCACACCACTCCGCCATTACGCGTTTCGGCCGATCCCGGCCTTGATCACATGACAACGCTGGCATATTCAATCGCCATTTTTAAAGTGACAGTGCTCGTGATCCAAGTAAAAGAAATGGAAAACATACTACATATATACATGCTTGCACATAGAGAATAAAAGTATAAATACTGTTATAAAACCAACATTTGCATTAAAAACACTTATTATGGACATTTTCATGTGCAAATTAGCATTTTACACAGACCTCATGATTAATATTCGGCATGAATGCATTTATATTTCTTAATGTCTGTTATCCCATTCCCCCACTTGGTTTAGCCAAAATGAATTATCACACCTACAGACAAATTCTCTGTCTCCCTACCCCCACTGATGTGTATTTGCTATTGTTTGCTTTTTGCTTGCAAAGAACTCTTCCAAACAATGCTAAAACTTGTTATAGCCAATGCATATAACCTATTACCTGCTCACTATAACTCCGAGTATTCAGGTAATTACCAGTTTAAATACCTCCTTGTTTTATCTACATGTGTCCGTCCTTCCTTCCACATATGATATATTTTCATAATGTGCAAAATAGCAAATACTTAAAAAATATAAAGTGACTAAGTGCTCCATACCCTCTCTCTAACCCATAATAGGTTTCAGTGCAAAAGAACTAAAGTGCTACATAATACATATCAATTTTCCACAGTGGCCTAAATCATGACATAATGTCTCAATGGCCTACCTACATGGAATTCCAAAGTGCTTACGATACAAAATATACACAGGCGAGTTCAAAAAAGCTAAAACACACAGTAAAAGCAACATCAAAAAATTCATATTAGAAATTCAAACAATTGATAAATACATCTTCATAATAGTTAAGCAGCCCCCTAGATCTAAAACGCAGGTCCTACTATCACTGTACTAGAAGTATGTATAGAGATCCTCGCTAGAATTTAGACCACCTGGATATTTGGTGTCAAACTCCAGTATATAGCGAGTCTCTAGGCGCCTTAGCTTGGCTTCTCTATTACCCCCTCTCCTCTGGGCTGGAACTGCATAAATAACAGAATATTTCAAGTGTTTAAGATTGCTATTGTGGTGCTCCTTAAAGTGCCTAGCTACCGGATAGCTTGCATCGTTGTTAACTATGGCCCTTGTGTGCTGGAGGATCCTCTTGTGTGCCGCTAGCTTTGTACTACCTATGTATTTAAGGCTGCAGCTACATTCCAAAAGGTAGACTGCATATTCGGTTTTACAGGTCAAGTGTTTATCTATTACTCGTATCTTATCATCAAAAGCTGTTTGGAAAGAGGTTTTATTAGTTCCATATTGACAAGCTTTACAGTTTGAGCATTTAAAGAAGCCTTTTCTTGCTGTTAGCCAGCTACCTGTCTCCTGGTCTTCTGGGCTGCTCCGTACCAGTGCATCGCCCATTGACCAGGTCTTTCTATATGTGATTGCTGGCTGTGCAGGTAACACAGGGTCATCCTTTACAATGGGCCAATTACGCCATATGATGGACCAAATTTGCTTCTCCTGTTTAGAGTAGGTTAGAATCAATCTGGTGGATTCTTCTGCTGACTCCAACCCGCCACATTGCTTGGGCCTGTATTGAAGCAGGTCTTCCCTGGCTTTCTGTCTTGACTTGGCAATTGCAGCATCTATGACTTTTATTCCATACCCTCTTGATAGAAAACGTTCCTTGCTTTCTGTTTGCTTAGCAAATAAATCCACTTCATTGCTGCAAATGCGTCGTATCCTAAGCATTTCCCCATAGGGGATGCTTTGTATGAGGTGAGGAGGATGTGAACTGGACGCATGCAACACTGTGTTACCAGCTGTTTGCTTACGGTATAGGGTCGTTGTGAGCTCATCATTTACTATCTGGACCTGCACATATATATATATATATATATATATATATCAGAGTTCCAGTTGCCACTCTGCTGTACTTATAGTTAGGACCTAGGTACTATAGGAAATGGATTTTTGGTTTGCTAATACCTTTGGCACCATTTGACAAATATTCATGTAACTTTCCAAAAATAAAAGTTTATACACCTCAGCTAAATCCTGGAAAGGTTTGGGGTGATATGTCAAGCAGGGACCAAGAAAAAAGGGAGTTTCTCAAAGCTTAAAAACCTAATTCATTTTTCTATAGGGAAAATTGAACAGTGATGCCGTGAAAACAACTGAATTGCACCAAATTTGGCAGACAGCTAGCTAGACGGAAAGCATGCTTTTTCTGATTTGGTGTAAATCTGTTCAGTAGTTTTTAGGTCGAGCGTAAGCGTACGACCTCTTGTATACTTTAGTATACATATATCTCTGTGGGCCAAATGCCATTCCTTGCTTCTCATTCGTTTGTTTCAATGTCCTTTAAAAAATCCTTGCTTACTAGTGGCCAGTCCTGCCTCTTTGTCCCTCCTTTTTCCTCCAAGGAGCAGGGAATTAGAACAATATCATTACGCTTTGTTCTGTTGATCTGCTCATGGGGGGACTGTTTTATTATGTTCTTAACCTTGTGTTACACTGTGGGTGCTCAGACAAAGCTGCTTACATTTTATTGCAGCATTCACCCTCCCAATTCCCTCCATGTGGCTGGCATTCTTTTGTGTTCGTCCAGAAGGCAGCTCCCAGGGTGGCTTGGAATGCAAGCAATTAATTATTGTGGTTTTAAGTCTGCCTCCTTTAATTTTCTCCAGAAACAGGCACAAAAACACTGTGACAGCAGCTCTGGGCCTCACAAGGCTATAACTGGCATGAATTGCCTCTTTAACAGGTCCCTTAAAACCGCCCTGGCTCCCCTGTCCTTCCTGTCTTCCTTTCCCTGCATTGATACCAGCTCCAAAGCCAGCAGCAGCCAGCCATGCCTTCTAGCTACTGCAGCTCAAAACCATGTAAACAGTAAAACCATTACTTAAACACAGCGCATTGTTTCAGTTCCATTAAATCAACGTTTCAAATGATACTTTAATATGCATGCTGTTTGTGTTCTTTCCTCTCCTCCAGGACCTGTGATTGGCTGCTGGCTGAGGAGTTTGAAGTCTCTCCTAATCGGTTTAGTGCTGAGGCCAAATTGTTTCCTTCTGGAAGAATGTCCCCTGTAAAATGTGCATTTGAATATACTACATTAAATAAATGCAGAACAGGAACGCAGGGCCGGCAGAAGGGCGTGAGATGGCACTGGATACTGACTTCAGAGGGGCAATGTTTCTGAGTTTATTTTGCTTTTAAAAGCACTCGCTGACATGTTCCTGGCCTCCAGCAATTTCCAGAAATAAAAATGTCAAGATAACTCCGGTGATTTATATTCTTGCTGGAGAGATCGAAGTTGTCTAGCAGAAGAAGTTTTGACTCATCGTAAGGGAGCGCAGAGGGTTAATATGCCAGCTGCAAAGAAAGTGTACCATGCAGATCACAAAGTGCATAAAATGTAAATAGGTCAGTAGGTTGCTGCTTTTCTGTTACTTGCAGCTTATAAGTTAAAATCCTAACATAGAACAGTGAATTTATAACCGTCATCACAGAACTGCATGCACTGCAAAGTATAGATTAGAGTAGATATTAATGTTGCAAAAAGGGTTCATCTGGGTAGAAATCGATTCTTTTTATTTAAGAGAACCCCCAACTATGGTGCTCTGTTTTAAATTCTGAGTTTGTGCTTCTGGGGCCCAAGCACTCTTTAGCCATGCTGCCTCCCAATATGCATGACTTGTGACTCCAACAACCTGTAGTCCTCTGTCTTATGTAACATTTCCTTTATGCTACTTTATACACGTAGGATTGATTGTCTCTGTGTAATTTGTGTGTGATGCAAAGTGCTCTGACACTCTACACTGGTATGTGTGGCGTATTATAACTAATTAAATGCATCTGAACGTTAGTGGTTATGGAGCCTAAAGGGAGGTGGTGGTGGTGAGGGAATCCGCATCACTTAGCCTTACCTCAAAATCACCTCAGCACCACCTCAGCATCAGCTCAGCACCACCTCCTTATCATTGCACCACCACCAGGGCAGCACCAACTCAGCATCAGGGCAGCACTAGCGCAGCACCACCTCAACATCAGCACTGCACCATCTCAGCTTTAGCACAGCATTATCTCCGCATCAGTGCACCACCACCAATGCAGCCCCACCTCAGCAGCAACTCAGCAACAACGCAGCACCACTTCAGCATCAGTGCACCACCACCTCAGCACAGCACCAACTCTATATTACTCAGCACCACCTGAGCACCAGCTCAGAACCACCTCAGAACCAGTGCAGCACCACCACCTTAGCATCACTAAACACCACCTCAGCATCAGCACAGCACCACCTCCTCATCAGTGAGCCACCACCTGTGCAGCACCACCTCAGCATCAGTGCTGCACCAGCGCAGCACCATCTCCGCATTAGCACAGCACCACCTGAATACCACCACCTCAGCATCAGCAAAGCACCATCTCAGCATCAGCACAGCACTACCTCATCAGCAGTGCAGCACCACCTCAGCACCAGTGCAGCACCAATGCTGAACCACCCCCACATCAGCGCAGCACCATCTCAGCATCAGCACAGCTCTACCTCCTCAGTGCACCGCCAACTCAGCACCAGCACAGCACCATCTCAGCATTAGCACAGCACAATCTCCGCATCAGTGCACCACCACCAGCGCAGCCCCACCTCAGCAGCAACTCAGGACCCATGCAGCACCACTTCAGTATCAGCGCAGTACCACCACTGCATCAGCACAGCATCAGCTCAACACAGCACCAACTCAGCATCACTCAGCACCACCTCAGCACCAGTGCAGCACCGCCACCTCAGCATAACTCAAAACCACTCAACATCACTCAGCACCACCACAGCATCACTCAGCACCACCTCAGCCTCACTCACTCCACCTCAGTATCACTCAGCGCTACCTCAGTATTAGCACTGCACCATCTCCGCATCAGTGCACCACCACCAGCTCAGCACCACCTGAGCACCAAGGCAGTCCCACCTCAGCAGCAACTCAGCACAAATGCAGCACCACTTCAACATCAGTGCAGCATCACCTCAGCACAGCACCAACTCAACATCACTCAGCACCACCTGAGAACCAGCTCAGCATCACCTGAGCACCAGTGCAGCACCACCACCTTAGCATGAACCAGCACCTCCGCATCACTCAGCACCACCTCATCATCACCTCAGCATCACCTCCTCATCAGTTCACCACCAACTCAGCATCTGCGCAGCACAAACTCAGCACCAGCGCAGCATAACATAAACATCAGCACAGCACCATTTCCGCATCAGTGCACCACTACCAATGCAGCCCCACCTCAGCAGCAACTCAGCACCCATGCAGCACCATCTCAGCAGCACATCACCTCAACACAGCACCAACTCAGCATCACTCAGCACCACCTCAGCATCAGCGCAGCACCTCCACCTCAGCATGACTCAGCACCACAACGTCACTCACCACCACCTCACCATCACTCAGCACCACCTCAGCACCTCCTCAGTAACACTCAGTATCACCTCCACACCAGCACACCACTACCTCAGCATCACTCAGCACCACCTGAGGATCATTCTGAATCCCCTGAGCATCACATCTGCACCAGCACACCACCACCTCAGCACCACTGCAGCATTACTCAGCACCACCTCAGTGTGCCCTCGGAATCTGGCATCTGTTGATTCTCTCCTAGTGTCCTCTGCTGCTCATGTTGTAATTCAGGTACTATTTCTCAATCTCCACCTTCCTATTGTTTATGTCCCTCCATTCATAACAAAAAGAAGCTATAACAAACAAGCAGTAGAACAGGCAGGAAGAGGTTGCCAGCATTGCAAGGACAAAAAAACTGGAAGACATTTTATGTTAATTCTTTTTGTAATAGAGTCATTCAATTGTACATAATGGGGCCGATTCCGATTCGGGCTGGAAAATGTACCGACCGACTCGGAGCCGGAATAAATACCGACCGACACGTACCGGTGCAGCCCGACCCGCAAAGTACGATGAAAAGCGTGCTAAATCCGACCGACTCGTACGGAACACAAGCTGACCGACCGAGCCGCGCGGAAAACAGCCATCCGGCCGGAAAAGCATGCGAAACAAACCGACCGACACGCACCAGGAAGAATCCCGAACGAAACGTACCCGCGAACGTCGACCCGCCAAGTACGATGCAACGCGTGGAAAACACGACCGAGTCGCACGGAGCACAAGCCGCACAACCGACACGCATTCAAAACTGCGAGCCGAAGCAAACCAATACCCCGCGACCGACGCGTACGCAGCACAGAAAACAGCACAAACACAGCGTGAACGAATAGGAGAGGCTCGCACGAGACAACTGGAGGGTCCGACTCGGTCACAAGAACGTCTCCTACATGCACAAAAATAACCAAGGGAAAAAAAGACACAAAAAAGGCCAAACAAGCTATCACAAAGCAAATAAATACTGGGGGGAAACAGGGAACAAAGACACACCCACAACTCCACCTAAATAAAGGACACAAATCCCTACCATGATCCTTTGCAAATTCTAATTACCTGCCAGCACTCAACACCAACAGACAGCAACCACACACACACTCACAGCTCATCCATCACACAAGCCACACACCAGCAGCACCACAACAAATAGCACCCTCACATACACCCAGCAAAACACACACTCACACACTCTCACTTGCACACCAACACACACATCACTCACCAGCACCACCCGACACCATGCCCCCAAAGAAGAATCACAAGTTCCTAGATAGTGAATTGGAAGTCCTGGTAGATGAGATCCTCAGGGTAGAGCCACAGCTGTTTGGCACATTGGTCCAACAGACACCCATGGCGCAGAAAACCAAAATGTGGGAGAGGATCGTCGACAGGGTCAACGCACAATCACCATGTTTGCGCACAAAGGTAGACATCCAGAACAGGTGGTATGACGTGCGCAGGAGGGTCAAGGAGCTGTTGAAGAAGGACTACATCTTGAGCCAACACACCGGCAGTGGCCCTCCTGCCAAACCAGTATACCTCAGGCCCTGGGAGGAGAAGGTGCGGGCCATCCTACCACCAGTGAGCGTATATGGACTATCAAACATCCCAGAGCCTGGTGAGTACACAACTAATGTACACAATATTGTGCCACAATACACACACATCACTGTCAAGGGGAGAGTCAAACCATGCACCCTTAACAAATACACACCAACCAAAACAGATCATCCCAAAATGTGTATGTCAGCCAGATAAACACAATACATGCCAGCTCATAGTGAAATGTAACTGTGTCATGACATGTACAAACCTAACAACAAATACAGCTAGGCAGTGGCACAAATATAACCAACAAACACAGTCAGACATGTAGCCACCACCACAACACCACCTCACAGGGAAGCTCACTGAAAGGAAGGAATACTGTGTATGCTGGGCAAGTCAGTGCAGCCAATAGCATCATGGGAGTCGTAGTCACAGAAATTGCCCACCCTCACAATGCGCACATCAACACCACCATGAACCATGCACACATCACAGGCAGTGCAAAACAACTGACAAGATGGCTGACACTGGCTACTGCTGTGGGGAGCACAAGGCCCTGCTGGCAACTGTGCACCAACAAACAGCACAACACCACTGCCTGACATCCTGAAAGCCAACTTGCACTCTCTGCAATGCAAGCACGTTGCATGGTGGGATATCTGGCTGGGTGGGAAGGAGGACTCACAGCACTGACCATAGTTACAAGCAGCTCACCTCACACACACCCTCAACACAAACTCCACATAACCCACCTGGGAGAATGCAATGCCTCACATACCAAATGAAGATTCCACAAAGAACCACCACCCTGGGTAATGCTGTGTGAAGCACAGGGACACACCTGGGACTTGTAGCCAAACAAACGCAAGGACAACACTGTCAGCCTTCCTGTCAGCACAGGCACACTACCCCACAGGGAAGCAGAGTCAAAAGGAAGGAAGTATGGGCATGCTGGGAAGGGGCAATAGCATGATGGGAGTTGGAGTCACAGATACTGCTCACCCTCACAATTGGCCCATCAACACCACTCTGAACCATGCTCATATCACAGGGAGTGGATAAGGACTGACAAGATGGCTGACACTGTCTACTGCTGTGGGGAGCACAAGGCCCTGCTGGGAACTGTGCACCAACAAACAGCACAACACCACTGCCTGACATCCTGAAAGCCAACTTGCACTCTCTGCAATGCAAGCACGTTCCATGGTGGGATATCTGGCTGGGTGGGAAGGAGGACTCACAGCACTGACCATAGTCACCAGCAGCTCCACCCACACACCCCCCTAACACAAACTACACACAACTCACCTGGGAGAAAGCATTGCCTCACACACCAATCAAATATCCCACAAAGAACCACAACCCTGGGTCATGCAGTGTGAAGCACAGGGAAACACATGGGACTTGTAGCAAAACAAACCCCAGGATAACACTGTCAGCCATCTTGTCAGCACAGGCACACAACCCCACAGGGAAGCTGAGTCAAAAGGAAGGAAGCATGGGCATGCTGGGAAGGGGGTGGAGGCAAAAGCATGATGGGAGTGGTAGTCACAGCTCAACATCCCCCACCCCCATGGCCCAGCAAGCTCACACTGAAGCATGCACACCTCACAGAGAGTGTAAAGCCCCATCAAAGATGTCTGACACTGGTGCTCTGTTGTGGGGAGCACAAGGCCATGCTGGGAACTGGACAACAACCAACAGCAGGACACCACTGTCAGCCATCTTGCCATTGCTGTCACACACACACACAGTGAAGTACACTCAAAAGGAAGGAAGTATGGGCATGCTGGGAAGGGGGGTGGAGGCAATAGCATGATGGGAGTGGTAGACACAGATATTGGTCAGCCTCACAATTGGCCCATCAACACCACCCTGAACCATGCACACATCACAAGGAGTGGAAAACAACTGACAAGATGGCTGACACTGGCTACTGCTGTGGGGAGCACAAGGCCCTGCTGGCAACTGTGCACCAACCAACAGCAGGACACCACTGACTGACATCCTGAAAGACAAACTGCACTCCCTGCAATGGAAGCAAGTTCCATGGTGGGATATCTGGCTGGGTGGGAAGGAGGGCCGGATGTCAACCCAATACAACCAATGCAGACCATGTACACACCCCAACATTCACATGGAAATGCCCAAATAATGCAGGACAATGTGCTACACCAATATCAACCCCTGACTGTGACAACTTAGGACAATGCAATGTACAGGCCCGCATCCAGAGGCACAGTCACAACTGTCAGGTGTGTCAACCATTGATGCCTGCAGAAACATAACATACATTGTGTGTGTCTCCCTAAAACAGGTGATGATGGGGACACAGCAGCAGACGCTGAGGAGTCCCCGTCCCAGGCTCAAGAGGATACGGAGCTCACTGGTGTGGAACAGCCACTGCCCTCCTCGGATGAAGAAGACCAACCTGGCACCTCCGAAACAAGTCATCATGCAGCACCAGCAGGACCACCAGCTGCACCCCCTGCACCCACCCCTCCAACGACTGTCAACACACATACCACCCCTGCCGACATGGAAAGACCAAGGAGCACCACCACCACCAGCACAGGGACCCTGGACCAACGTGGGGCCATGGACACCAACACCACCAACAACCCCCAAGGGGGCCCAGGGTCACCTGTGCGTGCTATCTCAGGTACTGCATGTGTCGCCAGGGGTGGTGGGAGGGGTGGGAGACACAGGTCACTGATCGCAGAGGGGTCTGGACTGCATGATGACCCACAACTGGCACGCATAGCTGATGCGTACCAGTCCAGCACCGGAGAGCTCAGCCAGGTAGTGGGGCTCCTCAGGGACATTAAACAGCAGCAGGCTGCCCATCATGCCCGCTTGGACTCACACATGTCCCGCGTGGAGTCCAAGTGGGACACACTGCAAGAGATGACGGCGGTGCATAGGGACATACTACAATGCCTCCGCCAGATGAGCAGCAACCAGTCAACACCTCCCTGTGTGCCCACAACATCTGGTGCTGAAACAACTGCAACTGCCACAGGGAGGGAGGATGACTCTGGCGGAGAGTCCCCTGCACCGCAGCAGCCTGCACTTGAGGGTCCCCCCAAAGAAGAGGGGCCGTCCGAGGAGGGGCAAGTGAGAGGTCGATGGCCATGTGCAACCCCAGGAAGCCTAAACCTGTTCTGGATAATCACCTTTGTGCGCAAACTGTTCACCCTGTTGACTGCAACACAACTCTCCCACATGACATGGGGAGCTCAAGTTGGACCAATGTCTCAGATGACTGTGGACTTTACTCTGGACATTTCTGCTACCAGGACTTCCAAATCATCTAGGAACTTTGGATTACAATCACAATGTACAGCACCCACCATCCTGTGCACTATACTCACACATGTATGTCAATAAACTCACTAATACACCATACTTGCCTCTGTTGTGATTCCTACGTTGTCTCTGAAGTGGCGATGATGAACTGGGAAATGACACTGCATTCTAACTGCTACAGCAAGTACAACAAAGGCATGTGAGTCATGGCGACGTCACACATATGAGGGAGGCACACCACCAGGGCTACACAACACATACACACCATGGCCATCTGACTCATCGCCTACACTGATGTTGCCAGGAAATACGTTGCATTGCACAGACCCAACACCTATTCACAGTCTGTGTTAACTAGCCCACTGGTGCAGTAAGCAAATGTCAGTCAGATGTGTGACCACAGACAACGCACATCACAAAGTGAAGCACAGGTTTATTACACATTTGCAACATGTTGTAACCACCACAGATGCAAGGTAATCCCACCTGGCAGCGGGCACACAGTCAACAAGTGTAGAAGGAAGGAAGTCCATGGGTGTGGTGCACATCACCTGTAGGGACACGACAGCTACCACCCTGGAAGTCGAATCACGGTGTCGGGGATCACAGTTGACCAAACGACTCTGAAAGTACCCTGTGAAGGACAGAAATGACACACAGTCAAAAGCACTGAAGAACAGGACAGAACTGCAATACACATGCCCAATACATGTCACAAGATACCCACCCAGAACCAAGTTAGCATGTCAACACTGTTGGGGAGTACAGACTACCTGTAAGGACACATCGCTACATGCATACAGTCATGTAGCACATGCACACACTCAAACAGCACCAGAGCACCACCAACACATATCATGCAAACTCACATCAGTTACATGACATCTCTGGATACTTACATTCAGCTGAAGAAGTTGGTGATGAGCTGTGTGCGGACATCACCATCATCATCATCATCATCACTGGCATCGTGGTCCAGGCCAGGATCCTCCACAGGTGGTGGACGTTGGTCATCGTCATCCAGGATGAGAGGCAACTCCTTCCGCAATGCCAGGTTGTGTAGCATGCAGCAGATGATGACAATCTTGCACACCTTTGCCGGGGCATATGGGAGGGACCCTCCTGTCTTGTCCAGGCAGCAGAAGCGGCTCTTCAGGAGACCAAATGTCCGCTCAATAACTCTCCTCGTCCGACCATGTGCCTCATTGTAGCGCATCTGGGCTGGTGTCACAGGGTTCCTGAGGGGCGTCAGCAACCACGGCATGTTGGGATATCCGGAGTCACCTACATACAGCCAATTGCACATTAGCTGAGTTGGAAAAGAGGGTGGGACACTACATTGCAGAACACACACAATGGTACAAAGTCAGTACACACCAACAAGCCAGGCACGCTGGTTCCGCATCTGTGACATCATCCTCAGGATGCGACTACTCCTCATCACGTAGGCATCGTGTGCAGAACCGGGGAAACGGGCACACACGTGGTGATGGTCATATCTGCAAGACAGACCACCAGTGCATTGACCGAGTGGTAGTGCTTGCGGTTCCTGTATGCCTGCTCCTGGGCCTGTGGTGGTACCAAAGCCACATGTGTCCCATCAATGGAGCCAATGACATGCGGCATCCTCCCCAGGGCATAGAAGTCACTCTTCACGCCAGTCAGTTGCTGGAGTCTAGGGAAATAGATGTACTGGTTCAGGTATATCAACATAGCCTCCAATACATCGCGGAGCACACGGCTGAACATGGTCTGTGACATCCCACCAGCAGTCGCCAGAGTGTGTTGAAAGGTACCGGTGGCAAAGAAGTGTAGGGCTGCCATCACCTTCACCTTGGGGGTCAGCGCTGTAGGATACGGCCGGCCAGGTTGCAGGTGTGGTGCCAAGCGCACTGCCAAATCTTCAATCAGCTGCCTGGTGAAGCGGTACCTTCGGATGCTGTCACGTTCCACCATCGTTGCCAGGTCAGGGAATGGTCTATGGACAGCTGGTGCCCTGCAGTGCATAGGTGAAGAAAGAAAGATTGTCAGTCACCCCACATATGTGGCATTGAACACACTCAATATCACATGATACATCATTATGAGGCACAAGTACATGATGTGTGCAGTTCCGTAAGGACATGTATGGCACATACATGGCCAACATCCAACATCACAGTTCAACAAGTGGCATCAATAAGTCCCAGGTTGTGCCATTGGGTATCATGAGGACGTGTCACATTTCCCATCTCCTGCTGCCACGTTACAAACACACCCCACAGTGACATGTGAGGACAGATGTGCCCCAGGCATCACAAGAAACGACAGGTAGATTCCCAGGGACCCTGTATTGCCACATGGACACTGGCATGACATGGCGTATCATGTATACACCACAGCAAAACAACCATGACCCCCACAGGTAGTGGTCCCTGTTGCCTCGGCAGGACAGACATGGACGTCTGTGACACACACACGCACAACATCAAAGTCCATGCACAAACAACGTGGATGTGGAGACTGTCTCCCATTGTGCACATGAAATCAGAGACATTGTAAACACAACATGCACACAGACTGCGGAGGACCATCACTATTGTGCCAATGGGTCAGCCTGGGTTAAACATACCGTCCCACATGGGACTCAGGGGGCATGTGACATGACATACACATACAACACCGTGAAATGTGACCATGCCACATGCTCAGATATGAACAGTTGCACATCACAGTGTTCATGTACACGAAACACCAAGGATACTGTCCCCATGAACACGTGCACAGCCTGGGGGTGGCTGCCCCAAGTGACACCCACAGAACTACATGTTCACCCCCATACACGGAATAGGTAATGCAGCCTTACATGCCTTAGGATACAGTTTGGACAGGCTGTGGTGTTGTAGGTGTGCCCCTCACTCCCTGGGAAGTATCTGTGGCTGGCATATGTTCACCTGTGACAGGCATGGTGACATATGCCAGTGACATGTACAGGGACGCAATGGACAGCAATGGACCGATCGGTGCGCACACATTGGCCATTGCATTCAATGTGTGCTGGTACGCGTTGTATTCGCAATACGCGTTGGACAGCAATGGACCGATCGGTGCACACACATTGGCCATTGCATTCAATGTGTGCTGGTACGCGTTGTATTCGCAATACGCGTTGGACAGCAATGGACCGATCGGTGCGCACACATTGGCCATTGCATTCAATGTGTGCTGGTACGCGTTGTATCCCGGGTACGCGTTGAACAGCAATGGACCGATCGGTGTGCCCGGCCGGCCCATTGCAATCAATGTGTGCGGGTACGCGTTGTATCCCGGGTACGCGTTGAACAGCAATGGACCGATCGGTGTGCCCGGCCGGCCCATTGCAATCAATGTGTGCGGGTACGCGTTGTATCCCGGGTACGCCTTGAACAGCAATGGACCGATCGGTGTGCACCCATTGGCTATGGCCTGGCCTGGCAACGGACGCGTTTTCAAATTTTGAACGAGTCTGATGCTGGAAATTCAGTTGGTCACCCACAACAATGTTGCAAATTCATGGGTGTCATGAAGTTGAACTTTTGAAGGATGCTGTGGGCGTGTGTTAGTGGTGCAATTCCATGGATTGGCCAGATTCAGAAGATGCTAACTACTTGGACCTATCACTTTGGACACATGGGACAGTAACTGCCTCTGCAGCACACATATAATGCTGGCTGTTCCCCTGAGAGCTCACTTGCCTGCACTACATGCTCCAGGACGACATCTGCCACCACCACTGCTGCTGAATCTGCACCCTCTGGACCCTGCAATGGCACGTACTGTGGAGAGAGCCTCAGCCTTCAGCACTGAGGAGAACCAGGCCCTGCTGGACAGCCTCCTTCCACAGTACAGCAAGCTGTATGGGAAAGAAGGGGAACAGGTGAGTGTTCTGTCCACTGCCTTCCTAAATGTGCATGTTGTCTGACTAGCAAGGCTAACAGTCTGCACGCCACTGGCTAGCAGGCTCACTGAGTTGTTGTCACCCCCCATAGTGTGTAGTTACATGCACTGGATAGGTATGGTGCAGTGACAGTGCATTTAAACAAGGTTTTACTTCCCAAGCAATGATACCATGTAGTTACTGCTGGCATACTGTCCATGGCCATCTTTGCACTGCCTGTGTACATCATGTGCCCCTGTGATTGAGACATGTATACACAACTGTGTAATGCACGGATATGTTGCATGTGTAGTAATAGCATTCTCACTTTGTCATCCTCACAGGTTGATGCCCACCAGAAGCAGAAGATATGGCTGACCATCGTCCGGGCAGTGAGATCCGTGGGGGACTACAAGCGCCGGATCCGCAACTGCCAGAAGAGGTGGCAGGACCTTCGGGGCTGGACCCGGAGGATCGCACGGGTCCAGCTGAAGCTGTCGCCTCCTCGCAGGAGGGGCGGACACCGGACCCTGACCCCCAACATGCTCAGGATCCTGGCGGTGGTCTTCCCTGATCTGGATGGGCAGCTGAAGGCCAGAGAGCAGCAAGGAGGGGGTGAGTCCATGACTGCATTGTGAACTTTGTCTGCCATGCTATGTGCCCTCCTGTGGCCTGGTTAAACTTTCACAGTACATCAGTCATGTGGTCCAGGACCCATGTCCCTCAATTGTGCACTGCCAACTCCTCATCTGATACCCAGGTGTGGCCCTTGCAGTCAGGGAATTGTGTCACTTGGGTACTGTGTCCTTGCAGTTTGCTTGACTCAAGGTGGGGGACAGCATCTGTTCCCCTAACTCTGTGGTGGGCATCATGGGTGGGTCCATTGCTTACACAATGCCTGTGTTCTGACATGTAATCTGCGTGTCACTTTGATATGTGGTCCAATTGCTGAGCTGATCCACCACATGTGCCTGGGGTGTCTGGCACACACCGATGCTGTGGGTGGGAACAATGTTTGGGCCCCTGGAGTGTGTATATTACGTGTGTCACACATACTTAGCCAGCTGCCTACTGTCCAGGGCTCATCCCTCATTCATGTGGGGCAGGACAGTCATGCCTACTCCAGGCCATACAATACACTCTGCACTCCCACTCCCGTGTATCAGCTGACACGTTGTGCTCAGTGATATGTCCCCTCAGGTGTCTGCCTCTGTGTCAGTGTGCTGTGGCTTCCTTGTCAGGACTGCTGGGGTGTTTCTCGGTTGGGGCTCAGCATGCCACCGGAGATGTGACCATAGGAGACGATACTTGTGTGACACATAGGTGTTTGAACACCTGACCGTGCTGACTGGGGTATGCGAATGTGAAGTCCATGCAGCTGTTTCCCATTCACAGCAGATTGTGAGGTGCTCAGGTTCAGAGGGTTGTGTTACAGGTCTCCCATATGTCCAATCGGTATGACCTGGACAGATAAGGGTTCAGATGATGTGGTGTGTGGGGGATGTACATGTGCACTTGTTCAGCTCCAGGACTTGCATTCCCCATGACCTACTATTGTGACACAGTGCAGATTGTTGTTGTGTGGCTGCCCTGCCCATGTGACTGGAGACAGTGATGTATGACTTAGCAGGCATGCCTGTGCCATGGCATGTGACTTCCTATGGGTGATCCTGCAGGGGAGTCACATGTGCTACATGCACACCATAGTGGCAATGGCTATCAGCACATGTGTGCCTCGTGGTGTCTGTTGCTGGTATGCATCACATGCATTTCATATATCTGACTCTGGGTATCACTTTCATCTGGGCACCTGTACTGACTCAGTGGCAAGAGTTGTGATGTGTGCATGTTCACATGCTTCACCGTGTTCTCTGCACCGTCCAACTACTGTGTAGGTGGTGCATGTGTCCACTCTGGGGTATTGCCAGCCAACGGACGCCAGACAGATGGGTGCAAGGCCAGGTGGGATGTGAGTGCCATGGTTGACGATCAGACTGACAATTGGCTTCTCCTATTCTGTTTGGGCAATTTTAGCAATGTCCAACTAAGGATGCCAGGCCTTGCTCTGTATTGTGCTGTACTTACTGTGGTGTGTGCGTTCGGTGCAGGTGACTGATGTCTGTCTGTTTCCCTATTGTTTGCAGATACATCCACGGCCACAGGAGGGGACAGCTCCACGGACCAGGAGGAGCTGCAGAGCCAGACTGGGTCAACAGCCGAGGAGTGGTCGGAGGGACCCAGTGGCACGGAGGGCGAGGTGAGCCACACCGAGGAGTCCTCAGCACCATCCACCTCAGCTGAGGACCACAGCAGCTCGGAGGATGACTCCCTTATGGAAGCGGGTGTCAGCAGCCACCACACCCCTGCTAGTGTTGCTGTCCCCGCCACCACCACCACCACCGCCCTCCCATCGGCTCCCATTCCCGAGGTCCGTGGAGGCTCCCATGTTCGGGAGCGTGTCTCCTTCGGGCCAGGCACCGCACCCCCTGCCCCTGTGTCCCCTGCTGCCCTGAGTGAGGAGTCTGTGTACCTCCTTCGCCAGCTCCATGTAGGGCAGACAGCGATGCTGAGTGTCCTCCATGCCCACACCACTCTGTTGACTCAGCTGGTGTCGTTCATGGAGGGCATCTCATCGGGCATGTCTGCCCTACAGAGGGGCAATAGGTCCATGGACTCCTCCCTGACGGCAGCAGTGTCCATCCTCCAACAGTCCCTCACCCCTCCTGCCTCTGCCCCATCCACACTCCCCAGCACCTTACCTGTCCCAAGCACACACACACCGGCACAGGCACACACCAGCACAGACACGAGCAGCACACACACACACACGCCACAGACAAGACGCACATGCACGCACAGTCAGGGGACTGAAACCACACTCACAGGGGATGGGGCCCAGTCACACACACACACATCCACGAGCACTGCGCAGTCCACAGTTGCCTCTCCCTCCAAAGCCCCTCCGTTGCCTCACCTGCAACCCCAAAGACCCAGCGGCTCTTCCTCAGTGACCTCGGCCTCTTCCCCTCCGATCCAGCTAATACAGCATTCAGGGGGAAGAGGAAGCCCACCCACACGGAGCGGAGTGCCCCTCGCCACCGGACACCCTCCCCCAGGCGCAGACCGACTGACGCACCCATCCGCAAGTCCCCCGGACCCGGAAGAGCAAGACCCCGCCGCCGCCCTGCAGCTCAGGCACCAAGTCTCCTTCCTCCATCCCTCAGGCCCCCACTCCACAGGTGCCCCCACCACACCCTGCCCCAGGTTCCCCCACCCACAGATACACCATCCCCAAAAGGATCAGGCCTTCTCCCCCTGCCACTTGCTCTTCCGGCCCCACACACCCCGCTGCGCTTGTCTGTGCCACTGGTGTGGAGACGGTGTCCTCCCCCTCTGTCCTGCCCACCTTACCTGATCCCCATTCTCCTCCCCTGGAGGTAGGCACTGCAGTGGGGAACCTGTCCACTCCATCTGCACGGTCCCCTGCAGTCTTGCCGGCACCCACACCATCAGAGTCATGCCCCCCACTTGTGCTGGCACACACCATGTCAGACACCTCCACTGCAGTTGTCAGTGGCTCTCCAGCACCCACCACCCCTTCCCTGCCTCCTTCTGGTGAGCCCTGATCCTGTCCCTGCGGTGCCTGGCCTGCCCCCCGTATGCCCCTCCGAGGGGATTGTCCCTGGCTTTCATCAGTGCAGGCATGCGTTGGGTGACATCTGCCACTGTCACCCTGTTTTGACATTCAAGTTGGACTGGCCATTGGCCTTTGTTAACATTTGTGCTGGACATCAACTGTTAGACCCACATATGCTGAATAAAGCACCTTTCTGTTCTCTAGTGCTTTTGCTTCTGATGTACATGTTGTTGATGATGCTAACCATGCCCTTGCTGCAGTGATGGTGATATTTGGTCTCATTATAATGAAGTGTTACTGTGCAGGAGCACATGTGGTCCAGGGGAATGTGTCCTATCCTGTGGTGTATCCATGTCATCCTTAGCAGCATCTGAGGGTGTCATGTGTTCAATATTTGGCAATGGGATTTCCTACTTACATTAGCAATTTCACATCTGTGGCTTCCACCCCTGCACATCTGTTGTGCCTGCCATTGTTCAATTCGTCTACTAGCCTGACCGTGTGGCCATCTCCACTTGACATGCAGGTTTGGGCATCAATGGGGAAGGACTCATCTGTGTTGTCAGTGCAACATTGCTATACAAGTGTGTTGGATCAGTGCTGATGATTTCGTTGGCACTCCCATGACCAGGCTGATGTGACGGGAGCATTCATTTGGTGCTAATTGTTGAGTGTGTGACCAAGTGCTCAGCTGACATGATGGAGCCCTACTGTGGCAACATATGGCACAGCTTTCCTCACACAGGAGTGGAGTCCCCTCATGGCAGTGTGTACTCCTGTGACATTGCCTGCGCCCAAGGTGTGTGTTATATGAGCATGTCTGTGTGTTCACTTCCGTTTAGCTGTGCATGCTGGGATCCCTAGTGTTGTACCTGTTTGTGATGCTTGCTGAGTTGACCTATGTACCCCCAAGTCTTCTCCCTGGATTCTCTGTGATGTGGGTGCATGGCACATTACTGGTCATCAGGGTGTCACCCATAGGTGTGTTTGCTGTCAGGGCTGAGTTTGTGTGCAGACGCAGATGGGTCACAGTCAGGATTCCCCTTGGCACTTGTTGTTTACACCTGTCATGTGATTTCCAGTTTGTGTTATCTTTCAGTGATTGTGATACGTTGTGTGTGTGACTGCTGGCACTCCTCAGGGTCCGGGCTGCAATGTTGGTAGTTGTCTATGTGTGTTCTTTGTGGGTGTCCTTGGCTTCTTCATTGGTGTGTGACTGTGGCTGGGATCCCATTGGTTGGTGTGGTATTGCCGTCATGTCCATGTACAGCGTAGTGTGCAGTGTGTCAGACATTCAGGAGTCTTGTTGAGTGGCCATGTGTGATGTGTTTCTGCACCTTGGTTCCCACCCACCACCCTAGGATTGTCATGGGTGCATGTGCAATGTCACCAGTGCATGTGTGCTTCACTGCTGCACATTGTTGGAGGTCGAGGTGTGTGGTGTTGAGTGTGTGCAGATGAGAGTTGTTGCCCGGCTAGACCCCTGCCTCCATGTTGGCCTTGGCTTACTGGCCGTGCTGATTGATTTGTGCTTGTGTAGGTGTGATGGTAGTTTGTTGCTCAGGACACATGACTGTGGTTCACAGTGTGAACGACATCTAGCTTTGTCATCACAGTGGGATTGTAATGCAGCCCAGGGTCACCACATTGTGGGGACCCTGGGGGTAGTGCTGTGGTGTGTCTGTGTCTTGCTGTGTCAGTTGCTGTTCCTACATGCTTGTGTGACATGTGTGATTTGTGCTCCCTCTCATCTGACAATGCCTGATTGCCCACATAGGGTATTTGGATCCATGAGTTACCTTTGTGTGGCACTGTATGCACATCTGTGTAATTGGTATTCAGGCCTCCTCATGTGTTGTGTGGTTGCCTGGGGACACTGGCACCCCCTCACCTGTTATGTTTGATGTGCAGTGTGGGTCTGCCTGTTTGTGTTTGTGCATCTGCACCACTGCATTGGCATATCTTTGGTGTGCCATTGGCTGTATGTTGTTTGGTGGGTTTCCCCTGCTGTCCCTGGGACTCCTAGGTCATCGGTCAGCACAATGATCATGGTTTGTGTGTCCCATTGCTGCCATGGTATGGTTTCTGTTCACCTCACATCTACAGTCTCCACAGGATATCTGCATTTGTGTGCCCATTGGTGCAAATATGTGGGTCTGCATTCTGATGGTCACTTCTGTCATTGTGTCAATGATGAATGTTGACAGTGTCAGCCCCCATGGGTGTTGTTTGTCTGCACATGGCCAAAGGTATGTCTTATTTGAACTGCAGTATTTGCCTCCCCCAATCTATGTTGCAATGGGACACATGCACTACTTTGCCACTGATGTGTTTTATGTTCTGTGACCAGGAATCATCCATGCAGTTTGGCAGTTGCAGCTTTTTCTTTGTCAACACTTGCATTTTGGTCACTGTGATGATGGGGGTTTAGACCCCATTGCCACAATGTTCTGAATGTGCTTCAGCTATGGGCCCCCACACTTACATTTTGGTCACTGTGATGATGGGGGTTTGGACCCCATTGCCACAATGTTCAAGATGTGCTTCAGCCATGGACCCCACACTTACCTTTTGGTCACTGTGATGATGGGGGTTTAGACCCCATTGCCACAATGTTCTGAATGTGCTTCAGCTATGGGCCCCCACACTTACATTTTGGTCACTGTGATGATGGGGGTTTGGACCCCATTGCCACAATGTTCAAGATGTGCTTCAGCCATGGACCCCACACTTACCTTTTGGTCACTGTGATGATGGGGGTTTAGACCCCATTGCCACAATGTTCTGAATGTGTTTCAGCTATGGGCCCCACACTTACATTTTGGTCACTGTGATGATGGGGGTTTGGACCCCATTGCCACAATGTTCAAGATGTGCTTCAGCCATGGACCCCACACTTACCTTTTGGTCACTGTGATGATGGGGGTTTAGACCCCATTGCCACAATGTTCTGAATGTGCTTTTTCAGCTATGGGCCCCCACACTTAGATTTTGGTCACTGTGATGATGGGGGTTTGGACCCCATTGCCACAATGTTCAAGATGTGCTTCAGCTATGGACCCCACACTTACCTTTTGGTCACTGTGATGATGGGGTTTTGGACCCCATTGCCACAATGGTCATGGCCTGCTTGCATTGTGGGGGCCACACACATATATGTGTGGCACATGTGATAGGGGGTCACATTGTATGTTCAAAGTCATGTTCAGTGTTGTAGCCATTTGACGCAGTCTACACACGCTTGTCATGGTGTTGGGGGATGTCTTTTTCTTGCATTCCCTAGGTTGTGGTGTGCTGGTTGTGTCATGCATTGTCCATCCTATGAGTGGGGGTGGTGTTGGTGGTAGGCATCCAGCCCCCCATGGGTAGAGGTGGTAGTAGTGGTAGGCATCTGGCACCCCCTGGGTAAGGGTGGTAGTAGTGACAGGCATCCAGCACCCCATGGGTAGAGGTGGTAGTGGTGGTAGGCATCTGGCACCCCATGGGTAGAGGTGGTAGGAGTGGTAGGCATCTGGCACCCCCTGGGTAAGGGTGGTAGTAGTGACAGGCATCCAGCCCCCCATGGGTAGAGGTGGTAGTAGTGGTAGGCATCCAGCCCCCCATGGGTAGGGGTGGCAGTAGTGACATGCATCCAGCCCCCCATGGGTAGAGGTGGTAGTAGTGGTAGGCATCTGACACCCCTGGGTAAGGGTGGTAGTAGTGGTAGGCATCCAGCCTCCCATGGGTAGAGGTGGTAGTAGTGGTAGGCATCAGGCACCCCTGGGTAAGGGTGGTAGTAGTGACAGGCATCCAGCCCCCCATGGGTGGAGGTGGTAGTAGTGGTAGGCATCTGGCACCCCTGGGTAAGGGTGGTAGTAGTGACAGGCATCCGGCACCCCATGGGTAGAGGTGGTAGTAGTGACAGGCATCTGGCACCCCATGGGTAGAGGTGGTAGTAGTGGTAGGCATCTGCCACCCCTGGGTAAGGGTGGTAGTAGTGACAGGCATCCAGCCCCCCATGGGTAGAGGTGGTAGTAGTGGTAGGCATCTGGCACCCCCTGGGTAAGGGTGGTAGTAGTGACAGGCATCCAGCACCCCATGGGTAGAGGTGGTAGTGGTGGTAGGCATCTGGCACCCCATGGGTAGAGGTGGTAGTAGTGGTAGGCATCTGGCACCCCTGGGTAAGGGTGGTAGTAGTGACAGGCATCCATCCCCCATGGGTAGAGGTGGTAGTAGTGGTAGGCATCCAGCCCCCCATGGGTAGGGGTGGCAGTAGTGACAGGCATCCAGCCCCCATGGGTAGAGGTGGTAGTAGTGGTAGGCATCTGGCACCCCTGGGTAAGGGTGGTAGTAGTGGTAGGCATCCAGCCTCCCATGGGTAGAGGTGGTAGTAGTGGTAGGCATCTGGCACCCCCTGGATAAGGGTGGTAGTAGTGACAGGCATCCAGCCCCCCATGGGTAGAGGTGGTAGTAGTGGTAGGCATCTGGCACCCCCTGGGTAAGGGTGGTAGTAGTGGTAGGCATACAGGCCCACATGGGTAGGGGTGGTAGTAGTGACAGGCATCTGGCACCCCATGGGTAGAGGTGGTAGTAGTGGTAGGCATCTGGAACCCCCTGGGTAAGGGTGGTAGTAGTGACAGGCATCCAGCCCCCCATGGGTAGAGGTGGTAGTAGTGGTAGGCATCTGCCACCCCCTGGGTAAGGGTGGTAGTAGTGACAGGCATCCAGCCCCCCATGGGTAGAGGTGGTAGTAGTGGTAGGCATCTGGCACCCCCTGGGTAAGGGTGGTAGTAGTGACAGGCATCCAGCACCCCATGGGTAGAGGTGGTAGTGGTGGTAGGCATCTGGCACCCCATGGGTAGAGGTGGTAGTAGTGGTAGGCATCTGGCACCCCCTGGGTAAGGGTGGTAGTAGTGACAGGCATCCATCCCCCCATGGGTAGAGGTGGTAGTAGTGGTAGGCATCCAGCCCCCCCATGGGTAGGGGTGGCAGTAGTGACAGGCATCCAGCCCCCCATGGGTAGAGGTGGTAGTAGTGGTAGGCATCTGGCACCCCTGGGTAAGGGTGGTAGTAGTGGTAGGCATCCAGCCTCCCATGGGTAGAGGTGGTAGTAGTGGTAGGCATCTGGCACCCCTGGATAAGGGTGGTAGTAGTGACAGGCATCCAGCCCCCCATGGGTAGAGGTGGTAGTAGTGGTAGGCATCTGGCACCCCTGGGTAAGGGTGGTAGTAGTGGTAGGCATACAGGCCCACATGGGTAGGGGTGGTAGTAGTGGTAGGCATCCTGCCCCCCATGGGTAGAGGTGGTAGTAGTGGTAGGCACCAGCCCCCCATGGGTAGAGGTGGTAGTAGTGACAGGCATCTGGCACCCCATGGGTAGAGGTGGTAGTAGTGGTAGGCATCTGGAACCCCCTGGGTAAGGGTGGTAGTAGTGACAGGCATCCAGCCCCCCATGGGTAGAGGTGGTAGTAGTGGTAGGCATCTGGCACCCCCTGGGTAAGGGTGGTAGTAGTGGTAGGCATACAGGCCCCTATGTGTATGTGTGGCATTGGTGAGGGGCCATCCCGCCCCTATGGTGCTGCTGTTGCTGGTGTAGGTATTTCTGCATCCCTCTGTGTGTGATGTGTCGGGTACGTGTAGTTTGTTTTTGTTGTTGGTGTCTGACTTACCTTCTGTGCCGTACGCGTCCGTGCCTGTTCCGGTAATAGAGGTAGAATATTGGTAGGATCGGTACGAAGGGATTCATGGTTGGTCTCGTCTCGTTCGTCTTTCTCTTTGCTTCGCCTCGTCCCTCGTCGCTGGCGTGTTCGTCTCGTAGCCGTGGATCGTGTTGTGGCGCGAATCAGAGCTTATGTGCGCCTCGCCCGGATGCTTTGACGTGCCGTGCGTAGCGACGTGGTTCGGCGCATACGGGATGCGCATCGTACTTGTCCGGCCGGACGGGGCTGCATTTTTGCTTCCGTGCGGCTCGATTCTACGATTCCGGATCCGGCTCGGTCGGGGAACAGGACCTGGATTGGGTGAGTACGACTGGGTCGGAATCTATGCTGTAGTGCGCATCGTACTTGCTCGTTCGGAATAATGTGCGAATCGGTCGGGAAACAGGCATTCGCATGGCTTTTTTCCCGACCGAATGGTGTTAGGTGCGTCTCCGGCCGAGATCGGAATCGGCCCCTAAGTCTTCTTTAAACTCCACTACATAACACTCCACAACACAAAATACCATTCCACATACTTACACTCCATTACACACAGTCCCACTCCACATAATTTGAGTACACTCAAAAACACATAATTACTATCCACATAATACAACTGAACACCATACCACGTAATTCCACTACACAAATCCACATCACACAGTTTCACACCACACAATACCACAACTAACAAGTCCAATCCAACCCACATAATTAGTAAACACCACATACATCCACTCCAATCAATAAAACATAGGTAAGAGACATTTACATTTACAATTCCAATAGCTCAAACTCTTTCATTTAAAAAAAAAAAACACAGATCTAATGGTTAGCTCTTACCAATTTGTTTTTTTCTGACACCAAAAATGCAAAGCTATACACACAGTTCCATGCCATACAATTCAACTCCACACATTTCCAATCCACGCCACATAATTTAACACCAAACCACATAATACAACTCAACAACACAATTACACAACGCACCACATACATCCAATCCGCACCACACAATTCCACACTGTGCCCCAAAATTAAACAGCACAACACATAATTAAACTGTACTACTTACTACTCCACAACACACAATCCCACTCCACATAATGCTACTACACTGAATGCCACATAATTGCTAACCATATATTTCCACAGCACACCATGCCACATAATGCCACTACACAAATCCACCACACAATTACACAACTAACTAATCCAATCCAACCCACATAGTTCCACTACACACCACATACATACACTCCATAAAACATAAGTAAAATGCATTGCCATTTACGATGCCAATAGCTCCAAATCAAACAAGTTCTTCTGCCCTGGATCCCAGAGGGCTACCCAAGGGTTAAAAGTAAAAAACAAAAAAAAATTTGTTGCAATCCTGTGGTTCTTCTGTGGGATCGCGGTAAAAAAAAAAACTCAAAATGGCGGGCTGTTTTCTTTTTTTTAAATAATTAACCCATGGAGTGTGCCAGGGCATGGGGGTCAAAACACATTCATTCTTGTTAATATGGGAGTGGGCCATGCATGATGCCCCACTCCTCGGACCCCGTTTCCTGGGGACGGTGCATTTTTGAAGACGTTGGGGGCTAGCATGATTTTAAAAGTGGAGGGGGCATGGGCCCCCACCCCAGGCCTCAGACCCTACAGAACCCATCCCCTAGGACTGTTTGCAGCCCCCCTCCATGTGCCGTAGATTAGTACATCAGCCAAAGGTTTTATGTGGTCAGATTTAAGTGGTGTCCGGGGTGCCCCACCCCTGAGACACTGTTGTTTCTGGCCCGGAGAGTGTGGGCATGACTTGCCCACACTCTCCTCGGTAGACAACACATCATTGTTCCCACCGGGCAGGAGCAGTGAAAACAGCAAAGGAGAATGGCTCCAGATCCCTCCAGCAGCACAATGGGTGCTGACTGGGGAGCTGGGTGGGGCAGCAGGGGCCTTGGGACTCCCACCGTGGACCCCAATGAAGCCTGCATTCTTGGTGCCCTGGTCGGGCACCAGGGCACTCACTGATCCAAAACATTGCTGTGTCCCATCAGTGTCCGTATATTTGCTGGTGTGAAGCTAGCCTCCCCTGCGGCCCTCAACATTGAATAAAGTTGTAGGTGCCATAGGTAGGTACTGGGTCACCGAACATATATAAAAATTACAAAATAGATAATAGTATATGAGCAGTAGGAGCTGCTCATCTATTATTCATTATTCTTTGCAAGGAGTGCCCCATAATGGCCTGCAAGGGTTTTTAAAATAATTTTGTGGGGCCTGGTGGTGCCCCTAGAAGGGTAAAGGGCACAGCCAAGCAATTTGTTTTTATGTTGGGGGGATGCAATGAATGTATCAGCCCCCTCAGCAACATTAAAAAAGCACAATATGTCTCATTGGTCATTAAATCCATGACCGTAGAAGAGCTTACCATGTTTTTCAAAGCAGTCTGAGCTGGAACTATATGCTCTTCAGCTGGAGTGCAGGGCTCCTCATGGTGGCTTCTTTGGCTGCACTTCATGGCCAGATAAAAGTTAACAGAAAGACTCAAAGACCTGTTGATGTTTTTCTTAAATACGGCTTTATTGAAACAAATTATGACAATCACTTTGAACAAACATTGTAATTTGTGAATTGATATAATGTTCATTTTATTATAATTATTGATAACTTATTGACAAAGGTAATAGGTCTGCTTTATATATGTTATCATGTTGATCCCTTCATAAAGTCAATATGCCCACCTTTAATTTTTTGGTCTTCTGACCTTCGATAAAGTCAGTAGATATGCTATTCTTAAAATTACACTCTTTATATTATAGCATCCCATAATCAGCCGTGCCAGCCATCAGATGTCAGCAGTTTTGCATGGGGAGCAAGGGGTTTGAGTAAAGAAAATGGAGGGGAATGGAGTGGGGAGGAGAATTGGAGCATATCAATTCTTTGGAAATGACTGCAGGTCTGTTTGCTCTATGTAGTTTCAAGGACAAGTTACAGGGAAGGCCCGTTTTATTGAAAATGGACTCTAACAGCGGTAACCGACATAAACAAGTGGATGGAGAATTGTGATTTTATTAAAGACAAGGAGGCTAGCATTATTCCTCCCTCTCTACCCAAGAATGACAACAACAAAAAAAGATTGGGAGGGAGTGGATGGAATTTGTAAGCTAGGGAATGCAGTTGTGAAATTCGAATTAGATTAAGTTTAAATGTGTTAGAATGAAAACATTTACAATAAGTATTGATACAGTATTTGGAAGATACAGAATTACGTTTTTAATAGTGAGATATGTTACTTAGTTTGTTTTGTTGCAGATGCATAAGGAACAATTTTGGATTCTTAGAAAGCTGAGGAGGACGGAATGTTGCGGGGTTATATAGACTGTGGGGCCGATTCCGATTCGGGCCGGAAATCTCTCTGACCGAGCCGGACCCGGAGAGATTTCCGACCGAATCGAACCCGTGCAGCCCGACTGAACGAGTACGATGCGCACGTATGCCATCGGACTCGAGTCGGTCGGACTCCCATTGAAGTCAATGGGAGCCGGTCGTACAACGCGTACGCGGGCTCCCATTGACTCAATGGGTGCGAGGCAAACAAGGGCGCCCCCTACAGCATGTACGCGGCGAAGCGACTCGCGCCATACACGCACAGGTAGGGGGGACCCATGGGTCCCCCCTGTGTGCGACTCGCACGGCTACGCGTACAGGGGGGTCCGACACGGACCCCCAAAGTCCGGCTCCGACTGCTCTTTTGAGCCGGAGTGCGCGGCTCGGTTGGACTGCTCGCGGCGCGCATCGTACTTACCCGGCCGGGGAACGTCTCCATTGCGCGGTGCGAGTCGAGTCCGAGCGAGTCGGTCGGTGCGGTTAGACCCGGGAACGAGTCGGTCGGAGCGGTCGGGACGCCCGGACGAGTCGGTCGGCGATTTCGCATCGTACTCGCTCGCCCGGACGCGCGTACAAATCGGTCGGGAAATAGGGCTCCGAATCGGATCCGGTTAAGCCGAATCCGATTCGGAGCCCTACCGGCCGAGATCGGAATCGGCCCCTGTGTGTTCTGGAGTTTCTTATTATGAGTCATGCAATGTTATACTTTTGGAACTTTGATGTGTTTGCTGCTTTGAAGTAGTGAATAAAAGTTAAAGTATAACGCTAGCCTCTTGTCTTGCCATAAAATCAAGCCATGAAAAAAATCAGATGATCTTCATTTGAAAAGACAGAGATGCAGAAATTAAAGGGCAAATTATTTAAGTAGAGAGTAATGGGGCACTCATTAGGGAAAGATAAGAAAGAACAGCAATGAGAGAAGCAACTGAATCTAATATGATATGTTGAAAGAATAATAGAGGGAGCATTTACTATACACAGGGAGGTGTCCATAGTGATACTGAACTGAATTAGATGGCTATAGAAGACCAGAGAAAGACTTAAACAATAAAAAAGAAAGGTGTGAAAATAGAGACAAATACATTTTGCAAGGTATTTAAAAGGAACATGGAAACATACCTTTATAATGGAAGTGGTGTTAGAGAGCGGTGTTAGAGAAAGAAACTCCACAATACACTATAGTCACAAATGGAAATAGTTATTAAAAATACATGGCAAATCATGGCTGCCCGTGGCAGTTCGACCCGCATCCCTCGGAATCAGCGATTCAGGCAGATACAATTTTTCATACTGCATCAGGCCTACCTTACCCCAGCCCAAATCAACAGGTACTTCCTCTGCATAGATGCGGCTTGTCCCCACTGCTGGCGATTAGATGCTGACTTGCTTCATATGCTTTGGGGTTGCTCGGTCCTGACTGACTATTGGAACTCAGTGACAACTACCCTCATAAGTTGCACCTCCCGCACCATTCCCCCGACCTGGGAAGCCCATGTATTGCACCTCTTCAGCAGAAACAAGAAATATAGAGCTGCCACACGGTTTCTAGACCTAGGTCTAATAACAGCCAAGTGCTTGATCACCAAACGGTGGAAATCCCCCCTGTCGCCCCACCCTCTTGCTTGGCGCCGATCCCTGCTCAACTGGGCGAGGGCGGAGGGTGCGGCGCTACGCAGAGAGGACCTGCTTGGCATTCGTATGTTCCCCCTGGCGCCTCAATGGGATGCGATGGTCTCCAAACTCTCGGGGGCGGACACTGACACAGGGACCACAACTGCATCACAGAGGATCATCACTCAGGGTACATCCCCCACTGGCGTGAATGCGGACAAATGCCGACACCCGAACTGCCACCGCCCATCTGACTCAGAGCCCCACTGTCACTGAGTCTTAGAGGTGTTTGAGGCCCCCCAGCTAATTTAGATGCGGCGGCAGGTCTTGCGCGACTCTTCCCTACCCTTCCTTCGCTTTCGTTGTCCTCATTTTGTTGTGCCCTATGTCCCCGGTTACGTTTGAACTGCACTGCTCCTGCACTACTCGCATGCTACCTGATGCCGTGCTTTGTCAGCACCACTCTGTCCTTCTTGAGATATTGCCATAAGCTTTGATGTACTTACCACACCCTGAATTTTCATTGTCATGTTGTTATTAGTCAAAGTGTGCCTTGCCACTGGCAATTAATTTTCTCCCTTGTTCCACCTGTTACATGAGTGCTGCTCTGACTGTATGCTTTATTGATAAATGTGCAAAAACAAACAAAAAAGGTTAATAAAAACGATTTAAACAAAAAAAAAAAATACATGGCAAACCAATAGAAAAATGAAAGCTAGTTCCAGTAAAACACACAGCCAGGGTACCAATGGAATTGTGCCTCACCAGTAATGCCCGGCTACTCGCTGGTAATATTCATTACTCCGAGTCCTGGTCTTCCCGTCCCATTCCTTAACAGTGAGCAGCTAGTCTGCTCCACAGAAACCTACTACCTAGCAGAGCTTTTCGCACTTCCCCCAATATGGCGCCACCATCAGGTGATGATAAAGGGGGAAGTGCATCACAGTACATCCTGAGAATACCAAAGAAAACCCAGAAAGGAAAACAATCACCAAAGACAAAAACCAGGGAGGGAGGGAAGGGCTCAGGAATGGGACGGGAAGACCAGGACTCGGAGTAATGAATATTACCGGCGAGTAATCGGGCATTACCTCCTCGTCCTGTCTTCCCGTCCCATTCCTTAATAGTGTGCCCATACCCAAGCACACGGTGATTGTAAGAAAACAGACCAGAAAATGCGGTAAACAGGTCCATTTAATCAAAACAAAGCAGTACAAATCATAAACCATGTACAGCAGACAAAACATGAGCGCCAAAGGCAGCCGAGGCCGCCATCCCCAACTGAAGTCGATAATGGGAAACAAAAGTATGGGGAGAAGCCCATGTGGCAGCATTACAATTGTCCCGCAAGGAGGCCCCCTTGAACATGGCCCAGGAGGAGGAGATACCCCTGGTCGACCGACCCTGAACCAAAAAAGGGAGAGGACAGTGGGCGGACTCGTAGGCCGAAACAACAGCACCCTTGACCCAACGAGTCAAGGTGGACAAGGAAGGACGAAGCCCCTTCCCAGAGAGGCCGTAGGTCACAAACAAGGAATCAGCCTTCCGGAAACTACAGGTCCGCTCCAAATAGATGCGGAGAGCCCTCAGCACATCCAAAGAATGGAGGACCAACTCCTCCGGGGAGGCAGGGTCCGGAAAAAAACCAGGGAGAACAATATCCTCCTGACAGTGGAAAGAGGACAAAACCTTGTGCAGAAAAAACTGACTGGGACAGAGAATGACCTTGTCAGAGCAGAAACGCAAAAAAGGGGGCGAAGCCATCAAAGCACCAAGCTCACCAACCCGCCGCCCAGAAGTAATGGCCACCAGAAAAAGAACCTTAGCAGAAAGGAACTTAAGGTCCACCAAGACCCCGTCAAGGCCTGGAGAACCAGAGGAAGATCCCAGGCCGGCACAGAAGAGTGAGAGACAGGCCGCAGAATCAAAAAACTCCGCAAAAGGCGAGCCACCAAAGGGGAGACAGAAGACACAGAGGAACCCCGAAATGCAAGAATGGCAGCCCACTGTGCTCGGAGCGAAGAGACAGCGAGCCCCAGGACAAACCCATCCCGCAAGAAGTCCAGCACCCTCACAGCCTCACAGGAGGAAGAAGAGAGACCCTTCCCAAGATACCAGGAGGAGAAGTTCTTCCAATGACGGTCGAAGGACTTCAAGGTGGAAGGGCGCCTAGACAACTGGATGCACTGGGCCACCTCAGCAGAGAAACCCTGACCCAACAAACTCAACCTTTCAAGTGCCAAACCCCCAGCCGGAGGCGGCGCAGGGAGGCCACCCCGAGAAGAGGAGCCCGCAGAGGGGAGGGACACAGGGGAAACCGCCAATGGGGGCACACAGACAAGGCCAGAAGCAGGGGAAACCAAGGCTGACGGGACCACTCCGGCACCACCAGAAGAACCTCCGCCCGGTCCATCCGAATCTTCAGGAGGACCCGGGGCATCAAAGCAAACGGAGGGAAGGCAAACAGGAGCCCCAGCGACCACGGAACGGAGAAAGCGTCGATCGCCCAAGCCATCCGGGAGGGAACGAGGCTGCAAAACCGAGGAAGAAGGGCCGAGTCCTCCGAGGCAAAAAGATCCAGCCATGGAAGGCGGAACCGGAGGACAATCAGATCGAACAGAGCCGGGGACAGACACATAGTCACAGAGGAAGGGAACACCCTGCACAAAGAGTCCGCAGGCCCATTCTCCTTCCCCGGAAGATAGACAGCTGTCAGAGACAAGAGATTCCGCTCAGCCCAAAGACCGATCACACTGGAAAGGAGAAACAGAGACTGGCACATGCCCCCCTGACGATTGACATAAGCCCGAGCAACCTGGTTGTCGGTCTGAACTGAGACAGCATGGCCCGGAAGGAGAGGAGCAAACCACAGAAGAGCCAACCAAACTGCCCGCAACTCCTTCCAGTTCGAGGACTGGAGAGACTCGAATCGGGACCACCGACCCTGAGCCTTGGAAGCACCCAGGACAGCACCCCAACCCACGGCACTGGCATCGGTGGACAACACAATCACAGACGGAGGAGGAAGAAGGTCGAACCCCTGGGAAAGAGACTGAGGGGACAACCACCACTGGAGAGCAGCCCGAATCCCCGGAGTGACGGGTATCAGGGCATCATAGTCCAGAGAGGCAGGATTCCAGTGGGCCAGGACATGATGCAGGATGGGATACAAATGCAGCCAGGCCCAAGGGAGGAGATGCAGAGTGGAAGCCATCTCCCCCTGACTCCGCAACCAGAGCCGGGCAGACACCTGGGACTGGGACAGAACCCAAGAAAGGTGACGGAACAAAGTCAACTGTCTCTCCTGGGAGAGGAACACCATCCCTAGATCCATGTGGAATAGAGCCCCCAGGAACTTCAGAGTCTGGGAGGGCAGCAGGGAGGACTTCCGGTGATTGATGAGGAACCCATAGGATCCCAGAAGATGACACACCTGGTCCACATCCGACAGAGCCTGAGAAAAAGAAGGAGAAACAATCAACCAATCATCGAGATAGGGAAAAACCTGAAGACCTCTGGAATGGAGAATACCCACCAGAGGGGCCAAGAGCTTCGTGAAAACCCTTGGCGCCGATGAAAGGCCGAAAGGAAGCACCCGGAACTGGAAGTGTTGGGAACCAACAGCAAACCGGAGATACTGCTGATCCACAGGATGGATTGGGATGTGCAGATAAGCATCCAGCAGGTCCAGGTGAAGTGTAGTTCCTATTTCCCTAATAGGCTCTGCGCATTGGAATAATATACCCTATAGGTTTGACATAGGACTGAGGTCAGTATGTCCCTATCGAGTATATTAAACTTAATTACTTTGTGCCAGCTAACTCAGAGGCCACTAGAAACTCCTTGTAAACAAGAAGGAGTAGTTTCTGGCAACCGCATAAACATGACAACTTTGTTTCCCTTTAGAATCGGAACACTCTCAGAATCGTGGAAACAATAGATAATAGTTTCACTCAGCTAATCGTGCATGCTTAGTTTCTTCAGAGTTACACAGAAAGAATAGACGGGCGTTTCAATAAAAAGGATTTATTGAACAGTCTTGTTTCTCATGTAAGAGATATGAGCTGTTATGATCACAAGACAGTATGCAAGATATATAATGTACAGTGTAAGCAGTAGAAAGAAATAATACTGCGCTAGCATTATCTTTTAGCTATGATACATATATTCACATACATAAATAACATGAGCTAAAAATGCGAGTACTCATACGATGCTTCTCTAAGCTAGTTCTACCCCAGTGTACCTAACCTAACCTAGGTGTAGGGCAAGGTAAGAAGTAGGTGTAGTATTCTATAGTATGGTATACTAAGAGTCTGATATGCCAAGTCTAGTATGCCAAGAGTCCCTCTAGGTTCTAGTCAGCTCCATACCTTGAGAATGAGAGAGGTGGGAATCTCCTTCCGGATCTCGAACTCTAACACCCCGCGAAGGGAGTCAGAACACTGGAAGCTGGATTCTCTGTGAGCAGGGATGACAGCGTTTCTTCTCAGTGCGTCAGGCCGGGACACTGGCTCCTCTAAAGTCGAGGTCTCCTCCAACTTGCTTGGGCAAGGGAAGGTATATTTATACCTGGTAGGTGCCTTGGAATGTTAGCATTGACGTGAAGTCAGACAGAGGAAGACGTCAGGAATGAACCCTTAAGGAATAGTGGTTCATGCATAATAGATGAGTTCTTGGAGAAATCAATAATCCTGTGCTGGGCTTAGGGTTTGGTTTCTAAGAACTCGTTGTGACGTTAGGGTGGAAGGATGGCGGTGACCATGCCTGTATTTGGAGTGCATGGCTAATGCCTAAATAAGGACTGGGATCTTATGCCTATATAAGGGCAATGCGAATTGTGCCTATATAAGGACATGTTTCAGGAAAACATATATACGGACACCTAAAGCGGAATACAACACAGGGACGCAAGGAAGCTCCCCGGAAGCACCAGATGCAGGATGGACAGCAAAGTCACCATCTTGAACGTACGTCTGGGTATGAAGAGATTGACCCTCTTGAGAACCAAGACAGGGCGCAGATCCGACGTATCCTTCTTGGAGACCAGGAAGAGGATCGAATAACAACCCTTGCCCCATTCCAGAGGAGGAACCTCCACGACAGCCGCCTTCTCCAACAGAAGGCGCACACCCTCCAGCAAGGCCTCCCGCCGCAGAGGATGACGGGGCAGGGGGGTCACCTGGAAGACCGGAGGGGGAGGGGAGGAGAACTCGATCCGATAACCCTCGGACACAGTCTGCACCGCCCAGGCATCCGGAACAGCCAACCACTGGTGCAGAAAAAAACGAAGGCGACCCCAACCGGAAAAGGCAGACAGTCATTGTGCAGCGGAAGGAGCGGGGGCAGTACCACCGTCAGGGGCCCGGGACTTGGCACCTCCAGGGGCCCCCCGGCCAAGACCCCTGCCACGAAAGGGCTGCGAAGCACCCCGAACAGAAGGCCCAAAGGCACATCGGTAGCCAAACCCACGCCCCCGAGAAGGAGGGCGGACAGGAGCCACAAGCTTGCGGTTCTCCGCTGACTGCTTGACCATGTCCTCCAGCTGGGGCCCGAACACCTTGGACCCCACAAAGGGCAATCTAAGCAGGACCGCCTTCTGAGAAGACTCAGCCTTCCAGGAACGCATCCAGATATGACGCCGAGCAGCAATCGAAGCACCAGAAGCAGCCGCAGCAGCACTCAAATTGTCAAAAGAAATGTCAGACAAATAGCGCACCTGCAACTCAATGAGGGCCAAGAGAGAGGAGGCATCCTCCCCATCCTGCAAAAGAAGAGCCAGGGCCTGGAAATCCTTGAGCAGGGACTGGACCATGTAATTGGAATAGGCCGTTGCCCTGACAGAAAAGTTGGAAGCAGTGTAGGAACGCTTCACCGCCCCTTCAACACGTTTATCCACAGCGTCAGAAGGAAGGGCATCATCAGACAGAACCAAACCCTGCGAGGAAAGACCAGCCATCAAATTGTCCACTTTGACGGACTGGGGAAATTCAGCAGCAAACCCCTCCAAAGGATAACGCTTAAACAAAAGCGAGGAAGGCGGACTTTTCCACCTCCTTCCACTCATGATCCAGCACCTTGCGCACAGCCCCATGCAAGGGGAAGGACTCAGGAGTCGGCTGGTGATACTGTGTAAAAAAGTCATCCTCCAGGACATCAGACACAGGAGAAGCGAACCCCAAATTATCACGCAAAAGGTCGAACAAGTCAGAGAGCTCTGCACCCTGAACAAAGTGCCCACTCACACACTCCTCCTCCTCAGGGCCAAATCGTCGGCAGGAGAGTCAGGTGGAGCGACAGACCCACGAGGCACCTTGGCAGGAGGGCCAGCAGCCTCCCGAGCCTGGAAGGCAGCAGCAACATCCTCATTAATAAGGAGGCGCAGGGCATCCATAGGAGGAGCGGAAGAAGAGGCACTCTGGTCCATGGCAGCAATGCACCAAAGGACACACACCACGCGATACACAGAGGACCAAAACAGGCACTCACAGAGGACGGGAACCAAGAAAAAAGGACCCTCACTTAAAACAACGAAGTCCCGAGGTCCCGACCTCATGCGGAACCAGGAAAAGGGGGCGGATGCTGAAAAAGCGGCCGGCCGCCCCAAAAAATCCCCAGGGAAGCCGAGAACACTCGCGGACTCAGCACGCCTCAGGAAACACCGCCAAAAAATCCCCGCCCGCTAAAGCAGGGCGCAGCGGGACCGGCATGCCGAGCAACACAGGTGAGAGCGGCGGAAAACCGGCACAAGCGGCCGCTAGAGCGGACCGCGTCAGTGGCAGTTTCCCCAGGAAAAGTACATATACAAATGCACAAAAATCAAAGAAAAAAGGCGGCCGCTAAAGCAGGCCGCCCCAACACACTAACAAAAGGATAGAAAAATGTACCCCAACAGCACTGCTAGGAAACGAAGTAAACTGCGAAGGCAGAAAAAAAAGAACTGGATGTACTGTGACGCACGTCCCCCTTTATCATCACCTGATGGTGGCGCCATATTGGGGGAAGTGCGAAAAGCTCTGCTAGGTAGTAGGTTTCTGTGGAGCAGGCTAGCAGCTCACTGTTAAGGAATGGGACGGGAAGACAGGACGAGGAGGTAATGATAGACACAAAAGCATACAGATACTGAAAATGTTTCTGCAATTAACTGCTTAACACATGCAGCAAACACTCATTGCTAAACTCTCTTATCTAAGGTTGTGGAAGTGTGTGACAAAGCTTTCACGGCTATTCATTATTTATAAAAGAATTCATGGGATATCTCTCAGCTTTCCTATATTAAGGAAGCTACTTCCGTTTCAATTGGTACTAATAAAAATATACTTTCTATTGCCGCATCTATTTATTAGAAAGAATGCCCTTCAGTGGTAACAAATTGGCCGCTTAGTGCATATGCGGATACGATAATGTGACTGCTATATGTACTGTCACGCACACCAACTTTTAATTCGTGGTTTACGAAAAATACAGCACGTCTTGAAAATGTATGTTGAAACTGCAGGTCTATGGTAGGCGCAACCTTTGTGTTTTTTCCAAGCGGTGACGCAGTGAAGACTGAACATTGTTTAGTCAAATTATTCCGAATCAGTTGCTCGCGAAGAATGATGTCCTGTGAATATATCTGTTTCTATCAACATCCAATAACGTGGTAATCAGAGCCGGCAACCTTGTTTCCATCTGGTGTATAATCAGAAAATTGGATACACTGATTAAATTAATGTAATTACTGCCCACCATTAAGGAAGTGTAGTGGAGTTAACAAATAGAGGCAACACCGCTTGTGTTTACAAGAATATGCATTAATGACATGAAGGCAAACTGGCATTGTGCTCGCTATCTGATATTGTTGGAGGGTATAGATTTAATCACACAGAACCTGATATTACGGTTTTAGCTGGAGCAAATGACATTTAATACACCTCTTTATTTAGTAAAGGGTTTGTGATGAGTCTCTCATATCTCCTTACCTTGCAGAATGCGCCATGCACATAAAGTAGAGTAAACGGGGCCATCACTAGTAGTGAATTTTAGGGGGCTGGGGGTGTGGGGAGGGGCACACATTGAGCCACAGATAAAAATGGTGATAGATAGATAGATAGATAGATGGATAGATGGATGGATGGATGAATGGATGGATGGATGGATAGATGGATGGATGGATGGACGGATGGATGGATGAATGGATTTGCTGAATATGGTTAATTATGACTGCATGCGTATATATACCTATATACGTATATTTAAATATAGATAGAGAGAGAGTTAGAGAGAGAGAGACAGATCAATGCAAATTCAGATTTCAATATTTTAAGCAAACAACACTGCTTTGCAATGAAAGGTTGTTAGCCAAATTAATGTGCATGACAAGGTGCATTTTCTTCCTCCTGGAACATTCAGTCGCTGTGGTGGTGGGGCACAAGGGGGCGCCCTCTAGAGGCACCACTTTACAGCAATATGGAGATTAAGCTCAAAATAAATCGCCGCCATCAGGCTCGATTTCTACCTCCACGATCATTACCAACGCCAAAGCAGTCAGTAGTGTCTGATACAGCTGTTTCACAATGCAAACACAGACCAACATAACTGTTATTATGGCTCACTACCTGGAAGTTACAGCTGCTAAAAAAACAGAGATGAGTAAAGTCCCTCTTTTCTCCACTCAATTCCTGTAACTTTGATCCATAATGCATGATATTCTTATCCTGCATGCAAACACTATCTATTTATGTGTTCTTTTAATTTATTTATGTAGTTTTATGTAGTACAATCACCAAGAACAGAAACCGAACAATACAAAATCATGGAAAGTATCACCCTACCCTTAAGGAAGACTGCACAGTCAGTCCTGCCTTACAGCGCTCACACTCCCACAGCTGACAGGGGCCTGCTCACGTGGGCTGCTGGCCCGTGCCTGGCTTCTTAGAGATTAGTCGGGCATGGACATATTAAAACAAGAGGGAGATTTTACCATACTTCTTTCTTAACTTAGGCTGCTCCTCATTTTATCAATCTTCTGTCTTTGAGAAATGACCATTAACCTCACAACTCCAACAGAAGATTTTATCTTTCTTCTCACCAAATCGAATAGTTAAATATTGGGTAATTTGCAAATGTTTGCTTGTGATTCCAAGAGCACTGGAATGGGAACCAGGGACAGGAGGATCATAGAGATCAGATCAAGGAGGACCAGGGGACCAGTAGAAGAAGGACTAGGACCGGAAAGAATACATGTTGGAAGGACCACGACTAGCAGAGCCAGGAGGCCCCAGAACAGCAGAACCAGGAAGAATAGAAAAGATCAGGAAATTCAGGCCAGTGGGACCGGTTCAGAAGAACGATGAGGGTCTAGGAGGAGGGGAAAAGCAAATGGAAAAACCAGACCCTCTAGTGCCACTATTAGAAGACCATGACAGAAAGAACCAAAGTCAGATGGACAATAAATATTTGGGACAGGGATACCAGGAGGACTAGTAGGAGTAGGATGGAACAGGATGACTGAGGAAAGAGGAGGGCCAGGGATACCATCAGACAAATGGGTATCTGAATAAAGAAGTCAGGGCTACATGGAACATGGCAACTAGGAGCAGAAGGGTTATGAACAGGCAAAGCAGGGCCTGTTTTGACACTTCTTAGAGGGGCTCAAACCACCCCACTTTGTTCAAGTTCTTTATGACCAAGGAGGGAAGTGCTCTGAAGAGTACTCAAAAAGCTGCTCTCTGACCAGGACTGGTGCCTGTATGACAGCTAGTCTCTAGAAGCAAGGAAACATCACCTGAAATCTTGCTGGAGGAGCTGATGGTCTGCCTAGTACTTAGAAGAATGCTTTCCTTCTCAGGGAGGGATGGAGAGTGCCTGGCCCTGCAGGGGAAGAAACTGTCCAGAAGGAGAAGTCCAGCATGTTCCCAGCATTTGAAACACACAGAAGAAACTGACTATATGAGGTTGTAAATACAGAAGTCGATCTCTGCCCTGAGGGGGTTTCCCAGGTTCCCTAAGCAGCTGCAGTAGTAAACTAAAGAGCAACATTCGGTCACCTCACATCCATGACATGTGCTAAGGGACTGGTGAGCCTCTGCCTAGCATCGGAGCTGCCACCCAAGATAAGCCATCATGGGAGCCAAACACGAATAATCTCATGAGCCCCAATATCTAACAAACCAAAATTTACCATAGGCAGTTCAGCCTCACAAGACTTCTCATTGTTCTAGTGGCAAAAGTCTACCTTCCCCATTAATACACAAACTTAGCTGAGCAAAATCATAATTAGATATACACGTTTCATTGGGAGCTATAGTAGTTAAACAATATCCAAAAGGAAATTTTATTCCAAGCTTCTTACATTAAAGATCAACAACCGTATCCTGAAAATCATATTTGTTTTTTCAAACCATAATGCCATACAATCAAATTTTTCACTCTTTACACATATACCACAGCACTCCCAAAATCGCCATTCTACATGCTTCAATGCTTGTAAAGTGTGGCTATTGTTTGTAGTTACTTGCAACCTTTTAGATAAAGTCCTAACTCCTCTCTCTTAATTTTTTCAAAGGGAATTGCCAACAGAGATCATATTTAAAAGCTGAGGCATTCTGACTTATAACTTGTTGAATATGGTGTCACTTTTCCTAAGTTCTTTAAGGATATTCCTCCTATAGGATTAGAAGTCCCGGATAAGTAAGCAAAGTTTTAGATAAGGAGAAGAAAAATCACAAAAGGCAAAAAAGAGTACATGCTATCCAGTTGTGTGTTACAGAGTGGATTGGAGTGTGATAGAGTGCAGTGCTGCCTGATATAGTGTAGCGGCATGTCATAGGTGTGGATTGGAGTATTGTAGAGTGTCATACAGTGTAGAAGAGTGGCACGCAGTGGATGGACATAGAGTGGAGTAGAGTGTGGTAGACTGGCATAGAGTGTAATAGAGTGTAGTACAGTGGAGTTGCATACAGTGCAGAAGAGAGTTGTACAGTGGAGCGGCATAGAGTGGAGCATCATACAGTGGGGTAGAGTCAGGTAATGTGTCAAAGAGTGGAGTAGAGTGTTTTGGAATAGAGTGGTGTGGAATAGGTTAGAGCAGAGTAAAGTGTTACAGAGTGGACTGGTGTGGAGTGGCATAGATTTGTGTGGAGTGTAGTGGAGGGGAGTGGCATGGGGTGGCGTAGAGTGAAGTGAAGAGTCATAAATTGGAGTTGTGTGTCATACAGTAGAGGGGGTGGAGTGTCATACATTGTTGGAAATTGTCATAGAATAGCTTCGAGTGGATTGGCATATAGTGGAGTAAAGTGTTGTAGAGGGGATTTGCGTACAATAGAGTAGACTACATAGAGTGTGGTAGAGTGGAGAGGCACAGCGTGGAATAGAGTCGAATGGCATAGAGTGGCGTAGAGTGGAGTACTGGAGTATGATGGTGTAGAGTGGAGTACTGTGTCATAGACTACAGTGGAGTATAGTGGGTGGACTGTCATACAGAGAATTGCGTAGAGTATCGTACAGTGGATTAGAGCATAGCAAAGTGGCACAGAGTGGAGTACTATGTCGGACAGTGTCATAGAGTGGAGTAGAATGTTGTACAGTGGCATGCAGATGCACAGAGAGGAGTAAAGTTTCATAGAGTATCATACAGTGTAGTACAGTTTTTTAGAGTGGAGTTGCATAGAGTGGAGTAAGGTTTTGTAGAGTGGAGCGGCGTAGAGTGGAGTATAACACAGTGGCTTAGAGTTGGGTAAAGTGTCTTAGAGTGGAGTGGCATAGCATAAAGTCGAGTAAAGTGCCATAAAGGGAAGTAGCGTGTCGTGAGTGGAGTGGCATGTTGTACAGTGTTGGAAAGAGAAGAGTAGAGTGCAGTGGCATAGAGTGAAGTAGCATAGATTTGAGTGGTGTAGAGTGTAGTGGCATAGAGTGTAGTGGCATATAATGGAGTGGCATAGAATGGAGTAGCATAAAGTGGAGTGGCATAGAGTGGAGTAGCATAGAGTGGAGTGGAGTACAGTGGAGTGGGGTACAGTGGAGTGGGGTACAGTGGAGTGGCATAGAGTGGAGTGGCATAGAGTGCAGTCCTGTAGAGTAGAGTGGCGTAGAGTGAAATAGCATGGAGTGCAGTGGCATACAGTGGAGTGGAATTAAGTGGAAAAGGGCACAGTAGAGTGGTGTACAGTGGCGTGAAGTCGAGTGGTGTACAGAGGAATAGTGCAGAGTCGAGTGACATATTGTAGAGTGGTGATGAGTGGGCTGGCATAGAGTTGAATAGCTTATAGTGGAGTGGTGTAGAGAGGAGTGGTGTTGAGGAGAGTGGTGTAGAGTGTAGTTGCATAGAGTGGAGTGGAATAGACCAGAATGGTATAGAGTGGAGTGGCGCAGAAAGGAGTGACATAGAGAGGAGTGGCACAGAGTGAAGTGCTGTAGAGTGTAATGACATAGAATGGAGTTGCATAGAGTACTGGTATAGAGTGTACTGGCATAGAGTGGAGTTGTGGAGAATGCAGTTGCGTAGAGTTGAATGGTGTACAGTGTCATGGTGTAGACTGTTGTGATATAGCATGGAGTGTTATAGAGTAGAATAGCACAGCATGGAGTGGCACAGAGTGGAGTGGTGTAGAGTGGAGTAGCGTACAGCGGATTGGCATACAATGGACTGGATTCGTTTGGAGTGGCATAGAGTGGAGTGGCATCGAGTGGAGTGGTCTAGTGTGGAGTGATGTGCCTGAAGAGGCATGGAGTGGAGTAGCATAGAGTGGAGTAGCGTAGATTGGAATAACATAGAGTGGAGTGGCATAGAGCGTAGTGTTGTAGAGTGGAATAGCTTTGAGTGGAGGGGTATAGAGTTGAGTGGCGTAGAGTGGAGTGGTGTAGAGTTGAGTAGCGTACAGCGGATTGGCATACAGTGGACTGGAGTAGAGTGGAGTGGCATAGAGTGGAGTGGCATAGAGTGAAGTGGCATGGAGTGGCATCAAGTGGAGTGGTCTAGTGTGGAGTGATGTGCAATGAAGAGGTGTGGAGTGGAGTGGCATAGAGTGGAGTAGCGTAGATTGGAATAGCATAGAGTGGAGTGGCATAGAGCAGAGTGTTGTAGAGTGGAATAGCTTTGAGTGGAGGGGTATAGAGTGGAGTGGCGTAGAGTGGAGTAAAGCAGAGTGGCGTAGAGTGGAGTGGCATAGCCTAGTTGGTGTAGAGTGGAGTGGCAAAGAATGGAGTGGCATAGAGTAGAGTGACATAGAGTTGAGTGGCATCAAGCAGAGTGACATAGAGTTGAATAGCCTTGAGTGGAATGACATAGAGTGGAGTGGTGTTTAGTGACATACAGTTCAGTGGCATACAGTGGAATAGAATAGAGTGGAGTGGCCTAGAGTGGAGTTTCATAGACTAGAGTGGCATAGGCTGGAGTTGTGTAGAGTGGTGGGCCGTAGAGTGGAGTGGTGTAGAGTAGAAAAGCATACAGTGTCATGGCATAGCCATGGAGTGGTGTAGAGCTGAATGATGTATGGTGGAGAAGCGTACAGTGAATTGGCGTAGAGTGAAGTAGCATACAATGGATTAGTATACATTCGAGTGGTGTACATTGGAGTGGCGTACATTAGAGTGGTGTAGAGTGAAGTGGCATAGAGCGGAATACCATTCAGGTGAGTGGCATAGAGTGGAGTGGAAGAGAGTGGAGTGCCGTAGAGTGGAGGGGCATATACTGGGATGGCATACAGGGGAGTGGGGTACAGTGGAGTGGCATACAGTGAAGTGACTTAGGGCCTCATTACGAGTTTGGTGGTGTGGCAGCCGGCTGCCATGCCAGTGCCCCCCTGCCACACCCCCAAACTCATCCGCACACCACCCATCAGATTACGAGTTCATTTGTGGTCTGGCGGGCTGTGCTTTGGCGGTTCCACAGTGGTACCTTTCAAAAGACTCATATCTGAGGCTTAGTAAATCACCTCATTGAAATACCAAAGCACCTTCCTGCACGGCATGGACTGTTCAGTCCATGCTGTGCAGAAACAGGGAGTGCAAACTGACAGATGGGCTCAACATGTGCTCCCCTGCATGCACCCCCAGGCCCTAAGGCAACAGGGGGCCCTGTAGGGCCCCCTTAGTTTCCTCACCGCCACACTTTTCATGGCAGGCTACCCACTATGAAAACTGTGGCAGTGAGAAAACTTCTAATATGCTTGACATTGCTGCTGCTGCACCGCAAGCATATTTCAGACACCGACCGCTGGGCAACTGCCACAGAATCACAGATCCCCGGCAGTTGCTGCAGTCTTGCAGTGGTCCAACCACTCAAGTTGTAATAGGGCGGGTGGACCCCCAGTCTGGCGGTCCACGGACCACCACTGCAACCGTTGTCATACTAAGGCCCTTAGAGTGGAGTGCATTAGAGTGGAGGGGTGTACACTAGAACAGCTTAGTGCGTAGTGGCGTAGAATGAGGTGGAGTGAAGTGGCATAGAGTGAAATAGCATAGAGTGGAGTGGCATAGAGTGGAGTGGTGTACAGTGAAGTGTCATAGAGTTGAGTGTCCTAGAGTGGAGTGCCCTAGAGTGAAGTGGCATAAAGCAGTATATCTTTAGCTAATGACTGTCTTTACAAAAGTAAAAGGCATTCATGTAGTTTTGACAGTTTGTGGCTGTTTCTAGGTTAGGGCCATAGACACAGGTAAGTAGTAGGCTGTATTATTGGTCCCTACTTATTTCAACTTTTTTAAAGTGGTAATAAGTAGGGGATTTGTTTTTACATTTCTATAATTGTTTAAAAATGTTTATGGAGTACTGTATTGTGGTAGTTAAAGGAAAAAAGAAAACACATAAAAAGAAAAAATACTCTGTTGTACTCTATATTTGTGAAATATGGTGTACTACAGTGTAATTTTATTTTTTACAAATCAAACTATGTTAAGAAATATTTGTAACTAGCGCAGTACTTTCTAGGTAGTACCGCGGTACTCCGTAAATGTTATTTTTAGAAAAGTAAATATGTAGAAAATTGAAAATACACAGTAGTACACTATATTTGAAGATATAGTATAGTACAGTGTATTTTTTACATATTTTTGTTATTATCTTGCTATACCATGGTCTGAGATATTACTAGGATTTAGTGCCTTATAACTCCCAAATGGCTGAATATATTTTCATAAATTCCCATTAGGATCTTTCCCACTCATAATCTATTTTGCTGCCAAATTTCATGAAAATACGCTCAGCCATTTTACTACTGGGGTCCCAGAGGGAACCCAGCAGGGCAAAAAAGCTATTTTGTTTTAAATTCACAGTAAAATTTGTGAATATCGCCATGGATTAAGAAAAAAAAGCGCGGTCTCCTGTGCTTGCTTTTAATATTGCCCCCGAGTGGGCCGGGTCCCAGAGGCATGTATAGTTCAATTATTAAAGAGAGGGTAACACAGGGACTCCCTCCTAGGGCTTATTTATGCCCCAGAGACCACCACCTCCTCATGTTTATATTATTGCGAGGGGGCTGTGCAGACCCCCCCTCAGCCCCGGGGACCACCACCTCTCCGGGGTTTAAATTAAAAAATAGATAGGGGGCCATACAATCCCTCTGGGCCCCAGGGCCCACCATCTCCCCAGGCTTTTAATTAAAAAGTAGATGGGGCGCTGTGTGGACTCCTCCGGCTCCGGGGCCCACCACCTCCCCTGGGCCTAATACTTTTTATTAATGAATATATGGGTTTGAGGCTGCCACCCTCCAGGTCCAGCTCCTGCTATGTCCCAGGGTGCCCATTCCCGGGACTTAGCTGATTGCTTTTGCTTGGTGGGAGCTGTGACAGCTTCCACCAAGCAAAAGCAAACATGCCACTCCCAGCAAGTGGGAGCTGTTAAACTGCTCCTGCTTGCTGGCAGTGGAGTTTTCATCTCTTTCCTTGCCCACAAACTTGCCGGAAGGGAAAGAGAAGAAACTATTTCTCTCACACACAGGAAGCTGCTTTACCAGCAGTTCCCTATGTTCGACAGAAATGCCGGCTCACCAGGAGGTAGGGAGCCGGATAGGACTGTGTGGGCATTGAGACTCTCCCCACAGTCCCCAACATGCAGACTGGGTGCCATGGGTGGGACCAGGGCACCCAGTGAGACGTGGCCGGGACCTGGGGGATGGGGCTCGTGGGCTGAAATGGGCCCAGGGAGGGGAAAGTGTGTCCCCCTCTGCTATACAAATGTGACTGGGGAATGGGGTCCCCGGGACTGAAATTGGCATGGGAAGGGGGGGTCGCACAGCCTCCCCCTATTAAGTCATGGCCGGGCCCTGGGGGATGGGGTCTCCAGGGCCATTCTGGCCCTGATGCTCATTTCACAGAAATTAAAACAAAACAGGAAGCACTTGCAAATATATACATAGCAGGTGCCCCAGGTGAAGCTCCGCATCGGTAAAGGTTGAATGATTCTAATTTCAGAGTTGGCGAAGGCAAAGCAACTGTGTTTCTCAAAAATTGCATGGTTGGGTATAATCTTTAGTGACCATGATGAGTGGATTCTTTCTTGTCCTTACCTGGAAAGAGCAGAGTCCATGGTTCTCCCGTTAAATTGCTACAAGTATTCAAATGTACAAATCGCTTGGAAGCTTTGCCAGTTGGCCCCACCCACCTTAGTAGTATACAAAGGTCTTCCTGCCTTTTGCCAGGATGATGGATAGCTTAACAAGTGGTCCCTGCAGCGCATTTCCTGCCAATTTTGGTGAGGCGTTGTTCATGCCAAGGAATATGAGGACATATCCACCAAACAAAGTAGCACTTGCTTCATATAGTTAAGAAGAAAGACCCTTGGTTGGTGGTGATTTACTGCTTTGTAGTCTTGTTGTATTCTCTATAGGAGGAATTATGTTATGACATATTTCTGGATAAAGAAGCACCAGGAACAGTCACATTGCCAAAACGCACACAACGTCCCTGGTGACATTTCCTTGCGCTCCAATATGCAGCTGGAGCGTTGAATACATACTGGACATGTGCCCAAGGAGGTAGCACTTAGTAAAAAACCAGTAGAAAATACATCACATGGGTTGATATTTTGGGCAATACTGTGGAGTCTTGTTGAATAAGTCACAGGTGCTGTTCCTTTGTGGCCAAGTCACTCATGCGGCTACTGACACACCCACACAGACACTTAGACACCTACTCACACACTTAGACACTCACACACCCTCTGACAGACCCACTCATACATTGATACACCCACTCACAGACCCACTCAGATACTCACACACCCACTCGCATACCCACTCACAGACCTACTCAAACACTCTCGCACGTACTCATAGACCCACTCAGACACTCATGCACCCACTCACTGATGCACTCAGACACTCTCACACCACTCACAAACTCATTCAGGTACTCAAACACACACACAGCCACTCACAGACCAATCAGACACTCATGCACCTACTCACAGACCCACTGAGAGACTCATGCATCCACTCACAGACCCATTCAGACACTCATGCACTTACTCACAGACTGAATCACACACTCATGTTAGCACTCGCATCCCCACTCAGACAATCTGAAACTGACTGACAGACCCACTCAAACACTCAACCACCCACTCAGACCCACTCAGATACTCACTCACCCACTCACAGACCCACTCAGACACTCACACCCAGTGAGACACTTATGCAGCCACTCACGCACCCAGTGAGACACTTACGCAGCCACTCCCAGACCCACTCATACAACCCCTGACAGACCCACTCAGATACTCTCACACCCACTCACAGACCCACTTAGAGACTCATGCACTTACACACTCACTCTCAAAGGTTACAAGTTACAGTTAGGAAACAACATTAAAAAACCCTAGAAATTCACTTAAAAAACTAAAGGTTACAAGATGTTACAATTAGGAAATAACATTAAAAAAACTATAGAAATTCACTAAGCATACAAAGGTTATAGAGACGGTATAATTAGGAAATAGAATTAAAAAAACCTTGGCAATTCACTGACAAAAACAAAGGTTACAGGAATGTTTTAGTTAGGAAATAGAATTTAAAAAAAGCCTTAGCAATTCATTGAAAAAAACAAAGGATATAGGGACGCTATAGTTAGGCTCAGATTTGACTCAAACAAATCCATTGAAATTCAGCAGTTATAGTTACCTGAACTAACTATTACTTATACCCCCGCAATGCACTGCTTGTGACCTCACATACTACATCACTCATGACATGGTCAGTGAAATCACTGATGACATCATCCACAGAACCACTCACACCCCTATACAACCTCTCATACACCCACTCAAACACCCACACAACCACTCACATACCCATTCACAGACCCATACAAGTACTCACACAACCACTCACTGTTCTATAGAGGCACTCACACACACACTCACTTACTCCTACAGCCACTCACACAACCATTCACTCGCCCATACAACAACTCATACAACCAGTCACTCACCCATAGGGTGCACAGACAGAATATCAAGTTTTAAATGTCGACATACACAAATATCGAGTTGGAAATATTGTGATGCAGAAATATCAACAGCAAGAATATCGTGGTCAAGAATTTCGACTTGGAGGTAAGAAATATAGTTTTTGAAAATATCAGTCATTAATATTGTTTGCAAAAATATAGTTATTTAAAATATAGATGTTTTAATTACTGTTAAGTATTTTAGTATGTATTTTAAAAGTAAGTGAACAATTTTTTTGTATAAGTATTGCTTTTATTATTTAATATATGTGTTAAATTTTTAGTAGCTATTAATTTAATTTTAATTAAATTTTGTGTTTTTAGTTCTGTAGCGGGTTGTGGGTTTATAGGGGAATAGGGTGGGAAGTAACTCAATTATAATAAATTCATTATTATATTTTATTTGTTAGTATTTATTAAATTTAAATTTTATAGTGTTAATTGTGGGAATTAATTTATTATTAATTCATTATTAATTGGTTGTAATTATTATTAATTAATTAATTGGTAATTATGTTAATTGTGTCATTTTTTAGGAGCGGGTTGTGGGTTTTTAGGGGAATATGGTAGGAAGTGATTTAATTATAATAAATGTATTCATATTTTTTATTTATTAATATTTATTTAATTGACATTTTATAGTGTTAATTGTGGGAATTAAGGTATTATTAATTAATTATTAATTGGTTGTTAGTCAATTATAATTAATTGGTAATTATGTTAATTGTGTCATTTTTTTAGGAGCAGCTTGTGGGTTTATAAGGGAATAGGGTGGGAAGCAATTTAATTATAATGCATTTATTAATATTTTTTATTTATTAATATTTATTTAATTTATATTTTAGAGTGTAAATTGTGGGAATTAATTTATTATTAATTATTTAATAATTGCTTGTTAATTATTATTAACTAATTAATTGGTAATTAATTATGTTAATTGGGTTATTTTTTTGGGGAGCCGGTGGTGGTGTTTTTAGGGGAATAGGGTGGGAAGTAATTTATTAATAATTAATTATTCATTATTTGTTAATTAATGCTAATTCATTAAGTAAAATTTAAATATGGCAATTGTGTAATTAATTTTAGATGTGAGTTGTGGGGTTTATAGTGGTAAAGGGTGGGAAGTAATATCTTTTAAATTAATTAATAAGTTGTTGTTAATTGATATTAATTTATTAATGTTAAGTTAGTTATGGAAATTGTGTAATGACTTTTAGGTGTGGGTTGTGGTGTTTATTGGGGATTTAAAAAAATCTTTCTAGGTATTTGTTAGATCTTTTTAACTTTATAACATGTTTTTATCTTTTGTAAATTTTAAATATTTTTATATATGTTTTCTTTTTTTCTTTTTTAAAATCCTTTGTGTTGTAGTTGATATTTTGTTTTGTCTGCTTTTCAACACTTTCCCTACTGTTGCACTCACTGGAGTGGGAATAGTATTTTTTACCCCTATGCTATCCAACATTTTCCCTACTGTTGCACTCACTGGAGTGCGAATAGTTATTTTTACCGCTCCGCTATCCAACACTTTCCTACTGCTGCACTCAATGGAGTGCAAAATTTAAGTTTAAAGACTATTAAATATTTTAATGTTTTAATTTATAATATCATGTTTTTTATTAGATTTTATGTTATAGGTGTATGTATACATATTTATTTGTAAATTTTTATATATTTATAACATTTAAAAATACATTTAAATTAATAGTGTATTATTTGTTTTAAAGTAAATATATATACATATATATATATAACATTTTATATTTGTATTTTTAAATATTTTTAAATTACATTTATTTCTTATATTTGTTAAAATGTATATTAAATCCAAATAATTTTTTTAAAGTTAATTTTATTATTAATATATTTAACATTATTTTTTACATATATAAAAATTCGATATTTTGTACAACGATATTTTTTACATCGATATTTTTTCTCTCGATATTTTTATACTTACCATTATAAATATAGGATGTCGATATTTTTGACAACGATATTTATGACTCGATATTTGGGTATGGGGATATTGTGGGCATCAATATTCTATCAGTGAACCACCCATAGAGCCACTCACACACCCACAGACTCAACCATACAGCTACTCACACACTCACTTATTCACCTACACAGTCACTCGCACACCCACTCACTCACCCATTCAGCCTCTCAATACAGTCACCCACTCAACCATATAAGCATTCACACACTCACTCACGCACCCACACAACCACTTACATATCGATTCTCACATCAATTCAAGCACTCCCATATCTGTTCACTCACCTATACAGCCAGCCAATCAGCCATTCACAGAGACACTCACTCTCCAATACAGCCACTCAAATACCAACTCACTTAACCAAACTCCCACTCAAACATCCACTTACTTACCCATACACCGACTTACATACCCACTCACTCACTCATAGAGCCATTCAGACACCCACTCACTCAACTATACAGTCACTCACACACCCATTCACCCACCCATACAGCTTCTCATACAGCTTCTCATTCACTCATATAGCCTCTGACACACCCACTCACATACCCATAGTCACTCACACACCCATACAGCCCCCCACACAGCCACTCACATACCTATATAGCCACTCACACACCCACAAAACCACTCACACAACCATGCAACCACTCAGACATCCAGTCATACACTGATTGTCACACAGCCACTCAGATCATATATGTGAGAAATAGTATCACTCATTAGTAGTACACCTAGTATACGAATCTACTTTTTTAGTAGGTTAGTATATATGTTTAACACTCATAAACTCTTAGAAAGCATTTACACTTGGTGATGTCATCAGTGATATCATCAGTGATGTCATTTGATAAGCCATCAGTGATCAGTATGAGTTTATTTACATGTTATGCCTAGCCAATCAGGGTGCAAGCTTCTGAAAGAGCCCTCAATCCTGTGGGAGTTAGGTGGCAGATGGGAAAAAAGCCCCTTAGACCAATCAAATTGCTTCATTTTTTGAAGTTGTGAGACTCTAGTGAGTGTCCGGTGAACCCAACCATCCAGATACATGACGTTTTTGAACGTTAGTCTCCCAACATTTTCTGAACAGATTTACACCAAATCACAAAAAGCATATTTTCTTGTCCTATGGGAAATTATATGGGGAAATTGCATTTTCTCGGCCACTGCTTAATGGATCATACTAAAACTCTCCAGGAAGGAGCTGAAGTTATTGAACTTTTTAATGAAAGCTTTATAAAGATTTGTCAAATGGTGCCAAAGTTATTGGTCAACCAAAAAACGTTCTTCAAACATAATTTTTTTATTGCAGAGACAGTGTTTGATCATCTCAAGGATCATTTCTGTATGCACCAGATATCTCACATGCCTGGTGCATAGGAATATTGGCATGCCTTGATACCCTGTCCATTGTCGATAATGGTGTACAAGGAATTGACTTCCAGAGTCACCAGTAAATAGTCTTTTTCCCAATGAATACTCTCTAGTTTCCCCAAGAAAACCTTGGTATCCCTGACGTGGGATAGGAGGTTGGACACAAAGTCCCTCAAGAAGTGATCTACATACTTGGAGACATTCTCCAAATATGTAGATCACTTCTTGTTAGACTTTGTATTTATTGGTGACTCTGGACGTCAATTCCTTATACACCACTATCGATCACTGTCAGTCGAGACGAGGTACACTTCAGTAATGACACTAGGGGCCGATTCCGATCCTGGTCGGAAACCGTTCCGTCCGACACATTCCCGGAGCGATTTCCGACCGATTCGTGCCCCTTGGCACCAAGCGAGCGAGTACGATGCAGCCGCATGCTGACGGACTCGGTTCGGTTGGACTCCCATTGAAGTCAATGGGAGCCGGTCGTACGACGCGTACATGGGCTCCCATTGACTGAATGGGTACGCTGCGCAAAAGGGTGCCCCCTGTAGTGGGTATGCGTTGGTGCCATCCGCACCATACTTGCATGTATAGGGGGACCCTTGGGTCCCCCCTGTGTCCGACTCGTAAGGCTACGGGTGAAGGGAGGTCTGGCACGGACCCCCGAAGTTCGCTTCCCAGAGCGTTTATGTTTCGGTGGCTCCGACTCGATCCGGCTGTCCGGATCGTGCATCGTACTGGCTCGGTCGTAAAACATCTCCATTGTGCGGTACGAATCGAGTGCGAACGAGTCGTACAGAGCGGTTCGGAACCGGAAATGATTCGGTCGGCGATTTCGCGTTCATTCGCATCGTACTTGGGCGTCCGGACCTCTGTACGACTCGGTCGGAAACAAAGCCTCCGACTCGGATCCGGTATTGCCGAATCCGATTCGGAGGCCTTCCGTCCGAGATCGGAATCGACCCCTAGGTGGACAGTAATTTCTCTTCCACTGTTCTCGGGGGGGGGGGAATCTGTGTTTATGTTCACTTTTGCTCAGCCTGTTCCTTCAATAAGACACCTGACCGCTTACATGACAAAGATTTTGCAATTGCATTGTTATACTATGATGTTTATTTGAAACACTATGGCCTCACTCAAATATGTCCGCTGGGTTCGACTTCTCCAACTGTGGAAAGTTTGTTGGTCATTTGTTGATGTTTTTCAAACAGCTATTTATGTGCACTGGTTTGTTGGAAATCTCATGTGATCAAGGCTTTTTAGCAGTCGAAACACGTATTGTACTGTATTGTATTGTAATGTAATTGCATTTATTTAGTGCTTACTACCCCTGACAAGGCGTCGAAGTGCATTTTTGGTGAGTAGCACACAACTACAGAACCCAAAAGGATTAGAGGTGAATTAGTATAGTGAAATATGAAATGAATTTGAGTGGTGCATATGTTAGTCTGTTATTTGGATTTAGAAGGATAGTGGAGGGATAGAAGAGGGAAAGGTTTGCATTTGTATAGCGCTTGCTACCCCTGATGAGGTCTTGAAGCACTTTTCAGCGAGTAGCACTCTACTACGGAACCAAAAAAGGATTAGTGGTGAATTAGTCTAGGGAAATATTACATTAATTTGAGCACGCGATATGTTAGTCTTTTTTTTTTTTATTGAAAAGGATAGTGGAGGGATGGAAAATGGAAGGCTTTGCATTTATATAGTGCCTTCTACCCCTGATGAGGTGTTGAAGCACTTTTCATCAAATAGCACGCTACTCCGGAACCAAAAACGATTAGTGGTGAATTAGTCTTGGGAAATATTAAATAAATTTGAGCGGACCACTGCCTGCTCTTAAAAAAACGAAAGGAAAACTTTTCATTTTTTTTTTGTAAAGCATCCCGTCTTCCTTCAAGGAAAATGGGCTACTTTACAAAAAAAAAGATTGCTTTATTTATTTCAAAATCTGTTTATTGAAATTTTTTCCAGGGAGAGCGATACAAAGCATTACATAGGCACCATCAGTCGCAAAAACATTCAGCCCGGATGTACAGATTGCTCATGACGGTTACAGCTTGTCCACAAGGACCGTGGCGAGTGCCTCTTGCAACATTTCACAATGTCCATATTAATTATTGTAGTCAGGCCCATGTTGCTGAGCAACAATCTACCCTCCCATGATAATAACATAGAAAGGAAACTTATCTAAACCTAAAAAACGAACACAACTGTGATGTCATGGTGCAAATTAACATAACGTGAGCAGGAAGGCTGGGTCACCAGGTCTGCCAATCAAGTGCCCTGTGCGCTGTTCCGTGGACTCATCGCTTTGATATGGTTAAAGAAGGAACAAGTGTAAGGCCCTAAGCCGGGGGCTGCATGCAGTCAGGGGGAGCCCCTCAGATAAATAGCCTACCAACGGAGCCCATATGTAGTCAAAGCTTTTCCTCTGGTCCTCAACTACATCCGCCATGCGTTCCAGCGCCAGAACTCTCCACAGTCTCGCGTGCCATTGGGTCAGTAATGGAGCCTCTTGTTTTTTCCACGCAGCCGCAATGGCCATTTTTGCTGCCCCCAGACAAAGCCACATCACTGATTTATCTCCCTGTGTTTGACGCTTCAGTATGGGATCACGGACCCCCAACAGGACCTGTTCCATGGAACTAGGAATAGGATAGCCTAGAATAAGCTTGATGTGGGACAAAATTTCCTTCCAAAACGGTTGTATGTAGGGGCAGTACCACCAAATATGCCTGAAATCGCCCAACATCCCGCATCCTCTCCAACACCTGTCGGATGAACTGGGAAAAATTGTGTGTAGTTTTTGAGGATATAGATACCAGTCGTACATAATTTTATAGTGTGCCTCCCTGAGGTACATGGAACGATTGAATTTCACTATATCCCTGCCTAGATGCTCCCATTGCTTGTCTTCCAAGGGAGTAGCCACGAGTGCGTCCCAAAAGCGTCTGAAACGCGGGGTCGATCTGGGACTCATCGCTTGTATGAGAGCATACAGGCAGGAGATACAACCCTTGGAGGAGGACCCCGATTGCGCAAACTTCTCTATGGGGAGCAGCTCCCTGGTAGCGGCCAGCCGTACCAGGGGCTGCTGCACCCAGTGTTTCAACTGCAAGTAGTGATATTCCTCTTTAGCAGTTAAAGCAAATTGCTCCTTGCAATCTTGGAAAGTGAGGAGCTCGCCCCTGTCAAACAAGTGTGAAATCATATGGCATCCGCCCTCCCTCCATGCTTCAAAGGGACCCTCTTGCAGCGCAGGGGGAAATGCCGCATTGAAATGTATGGGCGAGTGAGGAGAGGGGAAAGTCGTGAGGTGCAGTCTTTTGGTAAGTATATTCCAGACTTTGAGAGTGGTGGACGTAGGCGTGCTAATGTAGGCATTGAGTGGTCTGTCCTGCTTTGGTTTCCATAGGAGATCCCAAATGGTGCGACCAGTTATTTGTCTGTCTATATGTAGCCAGTGCTTCTCCGAAGCCCGCAGAGACCACTCCGTAATTACCCGCAGTTGTGCTGCCCTGTAGTAGGCCTGAAAGTCCGGTAGTGCTAGACCACCGTCTTTGCGCGGTCGAATGAGCAACTTGTAAGGAAGGCGTGCCCTTTTTCCCTGCGAAATAAATTTGGTAAGCATCTGTCGTAACTCCCGAAAAAGACCTCCCTCCACGGGAATGGGCAAGCCCTGAAAAAGGTAGAGCAGCCGGGGGAGAACATTCATCTTGATAACGTTAATCCTACCCAGCCAGGTAATATATGCCCCGCTCCATTTACTCAAATCCGACCTCAACTGTTGCAAGAGGGGGGGAAATTAGCTTTATACAGATCTCGTATTTTAGGAGTAAGCTTAATACCTAAGTAGGTGATGTCTTTAGTGGTGCAGCGAAAAGGAGACACCTCTTCGACCCTTCGCCAATCGACTTTGGATACTGTCAAGTTTAGTAAGAAGGACTTGTTCAAATTAATCTTAAAACCCGCTACCCGCTCAAACTCCGTCAGCTCCTCCTGTATAGCTGGAAGAGAGACAATAGGGTCTGACACTGGGAGAAGCACGTCATCCGCAAAGAGCGAAATTTTATGCTCGTCTCTGCCAAAACGGATTCCCTGAATCTCTCGGTTGCCTCTGATCCTGTGCGCCAAGGGTTCTATGCTCAGGGCGAAAAGAAGGGGGGATAGGGGGCATCCCTGTCTCGTCCCGCGAGCCAGATTAAAGGGAGGAGATGCTACACCATTAACAAGGACCCGTGAGCTTGGAGAGTGATAGTTAGCGCGAACCATTCCTATAAAGGTTTCATTGAAGCCAAAACGCTGAAGCACCCTAAATAAAAAAGACCATTCCACGCGATCAAAGGCTTTCTCCGCGTCTAGCGAGAGAAGCGCTGTTGGGATGTTTTTCTTTCGGGCTTTTTCAATAATATGGATGATGCGTCGCAAATTATCATGGGTTTGTCGTCCCTTAATAAAACCGGATTGATCCGGATCAATAAGACCGGGAAGAACGGATTCGAGGCGGGTGGCTAGTATTTTGGAGTACATTTTGGCATCTAGGTTTAGGAGAGCTATCGGGCGATAAGACGAGCAGGCAGAGGGATCCTTGCCAGGCTTAGGAAGCACCGCCACTATCGCCTCTCCCATGGAGGGAGTAACCTGTTGCGTGGAAGCTATGACATTAAATAGAGTAGTGAGGAAGGGCACTAGCTCCGGAGCAAAGGTACGATAGAAGTGGGCTGAGAAGCCATCAGGCCCGGGAGCCTTCTGAAGCTTAAGGGAGTCAATCGCCCTCTGAACTTCCTCAGCGGATATAGGTTTCGCCAACTCTTCATTCGCGTTAGCCCCTACCTGAGGGAGCTCCAGAGGCTCCAAATATCTTGAGGAATCCCGTTCCCCCGGAAGCTCCGATGTATAAAGCGTTTTGTAAAATTGTTCAAAAGCCCGCGCCTTCCCCTCCTCTGACCTGTGAGCAGTGCCTCCCTCATCAACGATAATTTTAATGTACTCCTTTTCCTGCTTGGCCCGCAGTTGTCGCGCCAACAAGGACCCCACTTTATTCCCGCCCTCGTATCCCTTGGTTTGTAAACGTAGGATGGTTTTCTCCGCTCTATTAGTATAAATAGCTTGCAGTTTCCCCTTTAGGGCCGTGACTTTCCGCAATACCGGCATAGAGGGATTGGCCTTGTGGGCCTGCTCTGTAGCCGTTAATTCTTTTTCCAACTTAAGGCGCTCTTCACGTTGTTGAGCACGCAGAGTTGTGGCCAGTTCTATACACTTGCCCCGGACTATTGCTTTGAGAGCGTCCCAGGTAGTGGCATGTGAAGTAGCTTCAGGGTCATTGAGATTAAAAAATTCCCTAATAGTCTTTCTAAGGTCATCACGTAGAAGTCTGTCCCTGCATAAGAAGTTAGGGAAATACCAACGCGCTTGTTTTGGGCGCGGGTTTGGCCACGTAATTGTCATCTCCAGGGGTGCATGATCTGAGAGGCAAATCGGGTGAAACTGAGTTTGTAGCACTGAGGGGAGCAGGGATTGACTCATGAAAATGTGATCAATGCGGGAACACGTTCTGTGGGAATGAGAAAAGAATGAGTAGTCGCGTAACGTGGGGTTAGCATCTCTCCAAGCATCTACTAGCCCCATTAGCTGAAACTGTGAGCGCAGCACCTTTCCAAATGCCCCTCCTGTTGCCCTTTGTGTGTGTGTTGTGTCCATGCTCAGGTCCCATACTAGATTAAAATCCCCCAAAAGCAAAATGTCCCCTTGCGCAAAGTTCTCCAGGGTCATAAGGAAGGAGAGAATGAAGTCCTGTTGCCCCGTATTGGGAGCATAAAGAACTGCGAATGTACATGGGCGACCTCTAAGTGTTCCCCGGACCATAAGGTACCTCCCCTGTTTGTCTGTTTTAGTATCCTGGGCCTGAAAGGAAACTCCCGAGTGGAACAGCAACGCCACCCCATTTTGTTTCGTGGATTGTGAAGAATGGAATATAAGGGGATACGCCCTGTGGCGAAGTCGGTGCTCCTCCGACTTTTTGAGGTGCGTCTCCTGAAGGGCCGCCACCTGGACATCATGATCTAACAGGTATTTCCAAAAGCGTTGGCGCTTATTAGGGAATTCAATCCCGGGCGTTCCAGGTAAGAGTTCTAACTGCCATCGTCACCTATTGGGTGGTTGCGCCCTCGAGGAAGGGCTCTGCTGAAAAACCCGCTCGAGAAGCCCCGTTCCCCCTTCTTCCCGCCCAGAAACAATGCTAAAAGAAAAAGCACCATGACATCAAAATAACCAAAAACCCCAAAACAGATATACAAATTGAGTGCGCGGAATCCCCTCCCAGAGGAAAATCCCAACAATAAAATACACTCAAGGAACGTTACCATTTCCATTCCTCCTGCCCTTAACATAATAACTAACTAGGCGTCTTTTCCATAGATCTTCCCTCCTAGAAACAATTAACCCGGGAGATTAGCTCCTCATAAGAGGTATAGATATTAACGGACTCCCGTTTCCACTCAAGATGACCAGAGAAAAAAAATGCAAGTCGTTTGCCGCCTATACTTCCCGCCCGGAGCTCTCCACCCATATTGTGGTTATAACAGACCCCCTGACCTTTCACTGCAGACGTAGTGTCCTCACATGGTGCCCGTGCCAAACCCTGAGTTCAAGGCAGTGTGTATCGTCTAGGCATCCGGGCCCTACTTAGAGAGCAGCAGTGCAAGTCTTCCGCTCCATCCAGCTCTCCACTTCTTCACTGTGCTGCCCCCCTAGGGTGAAGAGGGGGGGTCCCACCTCCCCCATTGTAACAGAGTGATCCGGCAAAGAAGCTTCCTGCCTGATGTGCCTCTAGCTAGGTCAGTTGAAGTGGCCTCTCGTGGGACTTTATGCAATAACCTTATTCCGGTGCCTTCGTGTGTCTTTTACCCACTCTGCGCCATTGACCTCCAGAGCTCCGACGTGATCGATTCCACCCCTCCTGACCGGACGAAGTTGCAGGGAGCTCCAAACCCAACAGATCTGTCGCCTCCGAGAGTTCCACACAATGATGTTGTTTGTTGAGCCATTCGAAAGTGATCCCAAAGGGGTATGTCCATCGGTATCTTACTTTCTTTTCCCGCAGAAAATCAGTGACTGGGCGGAACTGCTGACGTCGCATGAGTGTGGCCTGCGCAACATCTTGAAAGAGCGTGCATGTGGCATTTTGGAAGGTGACTGTTTCTGTAACCCTAGCCTTTTGCAGAACCAACTCTTTGACCTTAAATGAGCTGAATTTCGCCAAGATATCTCTAGGGCGACGATTCTCCCCCAGCAGACGCGGACCCACTCTATGTACTCTCTCCAACCGTACTTCAGGGCCATCCTCCCCCAAAGCTGAAGAGAAGAGGCCTATCATAAATGCTTCCAAATCCGGGCCTTCACAGTCCTCCGATAAGCCTCGGACTCTGATGTTATCGCGTCGCGAGCGGTTTTCCAAATCTTCGCACTTAAGTATGGTATCTCGCAGTTGGCCACGCAGCTCCGCCGTTCCGTCCTCCAAGGACTTAATCTTGGCACAAACTTCCTGCTGTTGCGCCTCTAGGTCGAGAGTGCGCGTACCCACCGAGTCGACATCTGACTGCACGGCCGCCATCTTGTCTCTCACCTCTGCACGAAATGTTTCAAAAGAGGCCTCCATATCAGCTTTAATGTCCGCTCTGAGCTCCGTCCGCAGCTCCTGCTTGAACTCTCGAAGGAAGCCATTAGATCATCCCGTGTCAGCGCCATGGTAGCCAATCTTGGCGTCGACCCCTCCTCCGTCGCCCCTGCTCCTGACGATGCAAAGTAGTTGGAGACCTTGTTGCTGGGAGTCTTCTTGGGTGGCATAAGGGGATCCTCCACCCGGGCCGCACCCGGGCGTTCCTTCCGTCGCGTAGAATCAGACCACCTCAATGGACCCTAAGTGGGGAGTCCCTCGCTTGCTCTCACGCTCTCACAGCCCCTCTCCTCGTCGCCACCAAGCGCTTAAACGCAGCTGACCTCCTTGAACCCCCTGCCGAGTGACATAGAGGGTATCCCACAAATGATCATGTGCCCAGACGTTGCTGCCTCCTGTTTGCTCACTCGGGGATTAGAGAGCCACTCTCGCGGCGCCAAGTCCCCCCATGCGAGTGTCCTGTGCTAGCTGTGCGACAGATGAAATTGTCACTGCGGCGGCCATGTCAGGGCCAGGCATCGGCCATTCCGACAGCACTCAAGGCCTCCACCCCAGCCCGTCCAGGTACCTGATTGCTAGACCTCAGGGGGAGGGAAGGCACACACCTCCTCAGCAACACCACGGGATCTGCAGTGCCGCCAGGGAGGGCCCGCGGCAGATTGAAAGCCGTCAGTCCTGCAAGCTGGCCCGTAGCAGGATGAACGCTGCACCAGACGATGAGGAGGCCCTCCGCCACTTCAGAGCACAAAAGTTCCGTGATGGTCGCCCACCATCCTGCGGGCGTCCGAGATTGGACTCGCACCGCGTCGAACACTCTCCCCGGGGGAAGCAATGGAGCCGGAGCAGTGCGTCGGGATCCCCCCCCGGCAGGTCCGTCCCAGATCCCGATAAGCGACCGCGGGAGAAGACGCGAGGGCCTCCTGTCCGTCCCCGGTATGTCAGTGTTCAGGCGGCCGCCATGTTCTTCGCCGCGCGAGCGCGCATCTCCCCCTTCCTCAGTGCTCCTCCGTTTCGGATCCGGGGCCTGTGTCCGAGCAGGGTGGCACCTTAATGACTCCGCCACCTCTACACTGCCGGGAAATGCTCCAAAGCCGCTTCAATACGCCTTATCTCATGATTATTTCAGGGCCTGGGAAGGAGCCGATCGGAATCACGTCCGATCGGCCATAATGGTTGGCCACGCCCCCCCAGATTGCTTTATTTAAAAGCAATCACGGACATGGTGGTCTGCTGACCCCAGCAGGCCACCATCCCTGTGATATTTGCGATTCCTAGGGGGTTGCAAATTGCGACCTACCTCATTAATATTCATGCAGTAGGTCATTTGCGATCCCGTAGGAATTGTAAAAAGTGTTCAACACACTTTCATGCATGCCATTTTGCAATTTCCTAATTGCGAATAGCAAGGATTTGCAATTAGGAAATCGCAAAACAGGGCCTTCATACATCTGGCCCATACTTATTTATGCAGTCACTCACATACAAGTTAAACATAGAATAATGTAACTATAAGTAGTAATGAACTAATGAATATCTATATGTTTAAAAACTATTATTATACACGTTTATACAAAGCAATACACATATGTAGGTACACATCTACAGTCCAAATAAATGCTTATATACAAATGATATTAACTAACGTAGGCAAGAGGATCCCTCTAAGCCAGCCACTGCTGCACTTCCTTTCTTGGAAAATACAGGGTGTCTAATGCCCAAATGTCATACTAAGAGAGCAGGAGGTCTTAAAAATCCTTCACATATTTCCAAAGCGGGTCTACACATGCAATGAGCTCAAGAAAAACAATGACTGCAAATATCTTGAATAGAAATATAAGAACCCACAAAGACGTATAAGAACCGTCTTCTCCAAATACTGACAGCAACTGGGGAAACCTAAGCTACCAGTACAGTAAGCACGTGGCCCAGCCCGCGCCATAAAAGGATTCCTTCATAGGTAGCAAGCAGCCTGCCAAACAAGCTGCATGTTATAAGTCCATCTCGGTAAGATTGTGGAATAAACTACATGTACTGCATCACTGACCGTGTCCTGAGAGTGCGTTTTTGGTTCGTATGTGATTGGATTGCTAATACCGGCGTGCTCCGCCGTGGCACACACCACCTCTCTCGGGTCCATGGTCTTGGAAGGAGCGTCTATTTCGTGGTATATATATATATATTCAGTGAAAAAACCACAGGTTACAGGAACGTTATAGTTAGGCTGACATTTCACTCGTACAAAACCAGAGAAATTCAGCCGTTAGCTGCAAAAAGAACAATTAATGGACAGAATGCAGAACAATGTCATACATTGACCCCAGTACAGAGATCTGGGCCTAAATCCATCGTTTTTTTGCTCACCATGCCATTCCAGTTTGGACCCAGCCATATGCAAATCAGTCTTGACCCTGCGCCCAATGGGAACAGTCCGGCCCGAACTGCCAGGCCAGGTCCTCCCTGGACTGGAAACAAGCATCCTAGGACTGGTTTCGGTAGCTGAGCTAACTATAACTCGCATCCCTGCAATGCACTGCTGATGATGTCACATATTACATCACTCCCAGCTGCCCCCCTCCAGGCCATTTTTGACCCTGGGGACCCCATCCCCTAGGGCATGGTCACTTCGTTGGAGATGGCAGGGGGGAGCCCCAAGGCCCCCGCAGTCCCTGCCGGCTTCCCGCCTCCTGCAGGAGCTGGCATTGCATTTGGGCAGAGGGAGCTGCTAACATGCAGCTCTCTCTGCCCAAAAGCAATTCTGCTTCGCTTCATGGAAGCAAGAGCATCTTTTCTGCTCTCGCTTCCATGAAGTGAAGCAGTGTTTGCTTAGGCATGGCGGGAGCACTGCTCCTAAGCGATACAAAGGGGATGATGGACGGAACGTTTGAGCCAATCAAACACTCACCCCCAGTCAACTGATCTGGGTTTAATCCATCATCATTCTTTAGCTCACTCCACCACCCCAGTTCAGACATGGCCATATGCAAATCAGTCTGACCCTGTGCCTCATGGGAACAGTCCAGCCCGAACTGCCAAGCCATGTCTTCCCTGGACCGGAAACAAGCATCCTAGGACCGGTTTCTGGCATTCCAGCCGTCATCAGCCAGGCTTGCTTGAATCCAGTGGCAAAGTGAGCAAGGGACCCACGTCTGGGTATACCCCCGCCAACTTAGGGCGAACAAGCGATACAAAGGGGATGATGGACGGAACGTTTGAGCCAATCAAACACTCACCCCCAGTCAACTGATCTGGGTTTAATCCATCATCATTCTTTAGCTCACTCCACCACCCCAGTTCAGACATGGCCATATGCAAATCAGTCTGACCCTGTGCCTCATGGGAACAGTCCAGCCCGAACTGCCAAGCCATGTCTTCCCTGGACCGGAAACAAGCATCCTAGGACCGGTTTCTGGCATTCAGCCGTCATCAGCCAGGCTTGCTTGAATCCAGTGGCAAAGTGAGCAAGGGACCCACGTCTGGGTATACCCCGCCAACTCAGGGCGAACAAGCGATACAAAGGGGATGATGGACGGACGTTTGAGCCAATCAAACACTCACCCCCAGTCAACTGATCTGGGTTTAATCCATCATCATTCTTTAGCTCACTCCACCACCCCAGTTCAGACATGGCCATATGCAAATCAGTCTGACCCTGTGCCTCATGGGAACAGTCAGCCCGAACTGCCAAGCCATGTCTTCCCTGGACCGGAAACAAGCATCCTAGGACCGGTTTCTGGCATTCCAGCCGTCATCAGCCAGGCTTGCTTGAATCCAGTGGCAAAGTGAGCAAGGGACCCACGTCTGGGTATACCCCCGCCAACTTAGGGCGAACAAGCGATACAAAGGGGATGATGGACGGAACGTTTGAGCCAATCAAACACTCACCCCCAGTCAACTGATTTGGGTTTAATCCATCATCATTCTTTAGCTCACTCCACCACCCCAGTTCAGACATGGCCATATGCAAATCAGTCTGACCCTGTGCCTCATGGGAACAGTCCAGCCCGAACTCCAAGCCATGTCTTCCCTGGACCGGAAACAAGCATCCTAGGACCGGTTTCTGGCATTCAGCCGTCATCAGCCAGGCTTGCTTGAATCCAGTGGCAAAGTGAGCAAGGGACCCACGTCTGGGTATACCCCGCCAACTTAGGGCGAACAAGCGATACAAAGGGGATGATGGACGGAACGTTTGAGCCAATCAAACACTCACCCCCAGTCAACTGATCTGGGTTTAATCCATCATCATTCTTTAGCTCACTCCACCACCCCAGTTGAGACATGGCCATATGCAAATCAGTCTGACCCTGTGCCTCATGGGAACAGTCCAGCCCGAACTGCCAAGCCATGTCTTCCCTGGACCGGAAACAAGCATCCTAGGACCGGTTTCTGGCATTCCAGCCGTCATCAGCCAGGCTTGCTTGAATCCAGTGGCAAAGTGAGCAAGGGACCCATGTCTGGGTATATCCCCTTTTGTATCGCTTTGTTCGCCCTTAGTTGGCGGGGGTATGCCCAGACGTGGGTCCCTTGCTCACTTTGCCACTGGATTCAAGCAAGCCTGGCTGATGACGGCTGGAATGCCAGAAACCGGTCCTAGGATGCTTGTTTCCGGTCCAGGGAAGACATGGCTTGGCAGTTCGGGCTGGACTGTTCCCATGAGGCACAGGGTCAGACTGATTTGCATATGGCCATGTCTGAACTGGGGTGGTGGAGTGAGCTAAAGAATGATGATGGATTAAACCCAGATCAGTTGACTGGGGGTGAGTGTTTGATTGGCTCAAACGTTCCGTCCATCATCCCCTTTGTATCAGCTTTGTTCGCCCTTAGTTGGCGGGGGTATGCCCAGACGTGGGTCCCTTGCTCACTTTGCCACTGGATTCAAGCAAGCCTGGCTGATGACGGCTGGAATGCCAGAAACCGGTCCTAGGATGCTTGTTTCTGGTCCAGGGAAGACATGGCTTGGCAGTTCGGGCTGGACTGTTCCCATGAGGCACAGGGTCAGACTGATTTGCATATGGCCATGTCTGAACTGGGGTGGTGGAGTGAGCTAAAGAATGATGATGGATTAAACCCAGATCAGTTGACTGGGAGTGAGTGTTTGATTGGCTCAAACGCTCCGTCCATCATCCCCTTTGTATCGCTTTGTTAGCCCTTAGTTGGCGGGGTATGCCCAGACGTGGGTCCCTTGCTCACTTTGCCACTGGATTGAAGCAAGCCTGGCTGATGACGGCTGGAATGCCAGAAACCGGTCCTAGGATGCTTGTTTCCGGTCCAGGGAAGACATGGCTTGGCAGTTCAGGCTGGACTGTTCCCATGAGGCACAGGGTCAGACTGATTTGCATATGGCCATGTCTGAACTGGGGTGGTGGAGTGAGCTAAAGAATGATGATGGATTAAACCCAGATCAGTTGACTGGGGTGAGTGTTTGATTGGCTCAAACGTTCCGTCCATCATCCCCTTTTGTATCGCTTGTTACGCCCTTAGTTGGCGGGGTATGCCCAGACGTGGGTCCCTTGCTCACTTTGCCACTGGATTCAAGCAAGCCTGGCTGATGACGGCTGGAATGCCAGAAACCGGTCCTAGGATGCTTGTTTCCGGTCCAGGGAAGACATGGCTTGGCAGTTCGGGCTGGACTGTTCCCATGAGGCACAGGGTCAGACTGATTTGCATATGGCCATGTCTGAACTGGGGTGGTGGAGTGAGCTAAAGAATGATGATGGATTAAACCCAGATCAGTTGACTGGGGTGAGTGTTTAATTGGCTCAAACGTTCCGTCCATCATCCCCTTTGTATCGCTTTGTTCGCCCTTAGTTGGCGGGGGTATGCCCAGACGTGGGTCCCTTGCTCACTTTGCCACTGGATTCAAGCAAGCCTGGCTGATGACGGCTGGAATGCCAGAAACCGGTCCTAGGATGCTTGTTTCCGGTCCAGGGAAGACATGGCTTGGCAGTTCGGGCTGGACTGTTCCCATGAGGCACAGGGTCAGACTGATTTGCATATGGCCATGTCTGAACTGGGGTGGTGGAGTGAGCTAAAGAATGATGATGGATTAAACCCAGATCAGTTGACTGGGGGTGAGTGTTTGATTGGCTCAAACGTTCCGTCCATCATCCCCTTTTGTATCGCTTTGTTCGCCCTTAGTTGGCGGGGTATGCCCAGACGTGGGTCCCTTGCTCACTTTGCCGCTGGATTCATGCAAGCCTGGCTGATGACGGCTGGAATGCCAGAAACCGGTCCTAGGATGCTTGTTTCCGGTCCAGGGAAGACATGGCTTGGCAGTTCGGGCTGGACTGTTCCCATGAGGCACAGGGTCAGACTGATTTGCATATGGCCATGTCTGAACTGGGGTGGTGGAGTGAGCTAAAGAATGATGATGGATTAAACCCAGATCAGTTGACTGGGGGTGAGTGTTTGATTGGCTCAAACGTTCCGTCCATCATCCCCTTTTGTATCGCTTTGTTCGCCCTTAGTTGGCGGGGGTATGCCCAGACGTGGGTCCCTTGCTCACTTTGCCACTGGATTCAAGCAAGCCTGGCTGATGACGGCTGGAATGCCAGAAACCGGTCCTAGGATGCTTGTTTCCGGTCCAGGGAAGACATGGCTTGGCAGTTCGGGCTGGACTGTTCCCATGAGGCACAGGGTCAGACTGATTTGCATATGGCCATGTCTGAACTGGGGTGGTGGAGTGAGCTAAAGAATGATGATGGATTAAACCCAGATCAGTTGACTGGGGGTGAGTGTTTGATTGGCTCAAACGTTCCGTCCATCATCCCCTTTTGTATCGCTTTGTTCGCCCTTAGTTGGCGGGGGTATGCCCAGACGTGGGTCCTTTGCTCACTTTGCCACTGGATTCAAGCAAGCCTGGCTGATGACGGCTGGAATGCCAGAAACCGGTCCTAGGATGCTTGTTTCCGGTCCAGGGAAGACATGGCTTGGCAGTTCGGGCTGGACTGTTCCCATGAGGCACAGGGTCAGACTGATTTGCATATGGCCATGTCTGAACTGGGGTGGTGGAGTGAGCTAAAGAATGATGATGGATTAAACCCAGATCAGTTGACTGGGGGTGAGTGTTTGATTGGCTCAAATGTTCCGTCCATCATCCCCTTTTGTATCGCTTTGTTCGCCCTTAGTTGGCGGGGGTATGCCCAGACGTGGGTCCCTTGCTCACTTTGCCACTGGATTCAAGCAAGCCTGGCTGATGACGGCTGGAATGCCAGAAACCGGTCCTAGGATGCTTGTTTCCAGTCCAGGGAAGACATGGCTTGGCAGTTCGGGCTGGACTGTTCCCATGAGGCACAGGGTCAGACTGATTTGCATATGGCCATGTCTGAACTGGGGTGGTGGAGTGAGCTAAAGAATGATGATGGATTAAACCCAGATCAGTTGACTGGGGGTGAGTGTTTGATTGGCTCAAACGTTCCGTCCATCATCCCCTTTTGTATCGCTTTGTTCGCCCTTAGTTGGCGGGGGTATGCCCAGACGTGGGTCCCTTGCTCACTTTGCCACTGGATTCAAGCAAGCCTGGCTGATGACGGCTGGAATGCCAGAAACCGGTCCTAGGATGCTTGTTTCCGGTCCAGGGAAGACATGGCTTGGCAGTTCGGGCTGGACTGTTCCCATGAGGCACAGGGTCAGACTGATTTGCATACGGCCATGTCTGAACTGGGGTGGTGGAGTGAGCTAAAGAATGATGATGGATTAAACCCAGATCAGTTGACTGGGGGTGAGTGTTTGATTGGCTCAAACGTTCCGTCCATCATCCCCTTTTGTATCGCTGGGAGCACTGCTCCTGCCATGCCATAGCAAACTGCAATGTCCCGGGGGTGGGCACCCCGGGACATTGCTGGAGCCGGCCCTGGGGGGAGGCGGTCCCAAGGCCATGGAAGGCTCAGGGCGGCAGGCCGCTTGGCCCCCTCCCATCATCTGTGTAGCCCTGGGGAGGTGGTGGTTCCCGGGGCTGGGGGCCCGTAATGGACCCTCGCATTTAACTAATTGGTGCCCTTGGGAGGTGGTGGTCCCCAGGGCTGTGTGGGGGGGCTCGAGTCCCCCCACACTTTGCTTTTCAAACATAGCCCCGGGAAGGTGGCGGTCCCTGGGGCCACATGCCCCCCGCATTTAATGTATACAACCCCGGAAAGGTGGCGGTCCCCGGGGCTGCATGGGGGGGTAGAAACCCCCCACATCTTTGTTTAAAAAATAAAGCCCCGGTTAGATGGCCCCCTTGCTTTTAATAACTATAGCCCCGGGGAGGTGGTGGTCCCCGGGACTGCGTGGGGGGGCAGGAGCTCCCCCCAAGCATTTTTTTTAAAAAGCCCCGGGGAGGTGGTGGTCTCCAGGGCTGCGGGGGGGCGTGTGACCCCCGCATTTTATGAACATAGCCCCGGGGAGGTGGTGGTCCTCGAGATTGCAGGGGCCCGTGCGGGCCCCTGCATGTATTTTGATGATTGCCCCCGGGACCTGGCCCACCCGGGGGCTTAAAAGAAACAAAGAGCAGGAGCCCTCGCTTCGTTTTATCCTTCTGCGGAATTCGCGCTCCCAACACGAGTCCGGCAGATTTCTTTTTTTTTTTAATGCTTTTTTGGGCCCGGGAGCAGGGCTAGGGGGTCAGTGTGTTTTTACCCAGCCCCCTTTTCTTGATTTGTATCCTTTTTTAACTTTTTTTCTTGTGACTCGGTTGAACCGAGTCACAAGATGGCTGCCAACACTTCCTGGTTGGAACTGTTGGCAGCCAATCAGATTGCAGGCTCCAGAACCGGAGGGTTCACGGCTCCTCCGCAGGGATATTTGTATATCTGAGAAATGTTTAAATTTCTGTGGAACTACAGAACGGATTTACACCATTTAACAAAAAGAGTGCTTTCTGAACCAAGAGCTACCTTTTTGCCAAATTTGGTGTAATTCCGTTCAGCAGTTCGAGCTGTAGTGTCTAAAGTTTAGTACGGAAATTAACATGGAAAAAAAGAGTTTTGGGACCCCCTTTTTTCTCGGCCCCCGCTTGACGAATCACCCCGAAACTTTCAAGTCAGGAGCTGACTGGAGCGCTCCATTAGTTTTGAAATATACATATATTACCTACTGGTGGTCGCCAGTAGGTAGTTATAGTTAGGACCTTATTCTATTCAAAAAGCGTTTTTTCTTTAGCCAATATCTTAGGCGCCGGTTGACGAATCTTCGCCAAGTTTTTAAAACTAATGGGGCGCGACGGTCAGCTCCTGTCTTTAAAGTTTTGGGGTGATTCGTCAAGTGGGGGCCGAGAAAAAAGGGTGTCCCGAAACGTGTTTTCTCCATGTTAATTTCCATAGGAAACTTTAGACAAGTCTACAGCCCGAACTGCTGAATGGAATTACACCAAATTTGGCAAAAAGGTAGGTCTTGGTTCAGAAAGCGACCTTTTTTATGAATGGTGTAAATGCATTCAGTAGTTTGTGAGAAATTCATACATAAATAAATATTAGTATCCGGTGACCGGGGTGGATTCGCAAACCCTCCTGATCACGAGCTGACTTGTGATTGGCTGCCAACACTTCAAACCAGGAAGTGTTGGCAGCCAACTTGTGACTCGGTTGAACAAAGGTTAAAAAAAAGAAAAGGGGGCAGGGTAGAAGCACCCTGACCCCTAGGTCTGCTCAAGGGGTCCCACAGGGGACCTGAGGGCCACAAAAAAATATATTTTAAAAATTTTCGGCGGGATTCCGCGAAACCGGCCAAAAATGAAAATAAAATGAAGCGCGGTCTCCAGCGCTTTGTTTGTGTTAAGCCCCCGGGTAAGCCAGGTCCTGGGGGCAATGTATAATTGGGTATCGGGGTGCCCCAGGGACCAGCACCTCCCCAGAGCTATACTCATGCAAATGCGGGGGCACGCAGCCCCCCTTAGCCCCGGGGACGCCACCTCCCGGGGCTTTATTTATGTAAAATGCGTGGGGGAGCTCTGGCCTCCCCAAGCTGCCCCGGGGACTGCACCTCCCCGGGGCTTTAATTAATTAGGGGCGGGTGGCCTCGCAGGCCCCCCCAAATTCCAGGGACTGCCACCTCCACGGGCCTTAATTTAAAAACAAAGTGTGGGGGGGATACACTGCCCCAGGGACCACCACCTCCCCGGGGCACTAATTATTCAAATATGGGGGTCCGTTGCAGACCCCCGGCCCTAGGGACCACCACGTCCCCGGGGCTACACACATGTTGGAGGGGGCTGCGTGACCCCCCTCGTGGCCCTCCATGGCCCTGGGAACTGCCACCCCCCAGGGCCGGCTCCAGCAATGTCCTGGGGTGCCCACCCCCTGGACATTGCAGTTTGCTATAGCAGGGCGGGAGCACTGCTCCCGCCATGCCATAGCAAACTCTGCTTCGCTTCATGAAAGCGAGAGCAGGAAAACTGCTCTCGCTTCCATGAAGCAAAGCAGAATTGCTTTTGGGCACCGGGAGCTGCAAATCAGCAGCTCCCTTTGCCCAAAAGCAATGCCGGCTCATGCCGGCTGTCGCAGGATGCGGGGAGCCGGCTGGGACCGCGGGGACCTTGGGGCTCACCCTGCGGTCCTCAACACAGAGGCCATGCCCTGGGGGATGGGGTCCCCGGGGTCGAAAATGGCCCGGGAGGGGGGTCTACTCAGTCCCCCTCCCCTTATTAATTAAAAAAATAAATAAATAAGGCCGGCCCCAGCGGATGGGGTCCCCGGGGCCAAAATTGGCCTCAGGAGGGGGGCGGCGTGGCCCCCCTCCAAAATTAAAAAAAAGAAAGGCTGGGCAGTCCTTGGGGGATGGGGTCCCCGGGGCCAAAAGTGGCCCAGGGAAGGGGGGCCCCCCTTCCATTAAAAAACTTTTTGCCGGGCCACAGGGGTGGGGTCCCCGGGGCTGAAATCAGCCTCGGGAGAGGGGCCTCGCGCCCCCCTCCCTTTTTAAATTTAAAATGGAGTAAGTGGTGTAAATTTGTTCTGTAGTTCCCGAGAAATGTAAACATTTGTCATATATAAAAATATCCCTGCGGAGGATCCACGAACCCTCCAGATCTGGAGTCTGCAATCTGATTGGCTGCCAAGAGTTCCAATCAGGAAGTGTCAGCAGCCATCTTGTGACTGGTTCAACCGAGTCACAAGAAAAAAGGTAAAAAAAGGATAAAAAACAAGAAAAGGGTGTAAAAACACCCTGACCCCCCCCCCCCCCGGGCCAAACAAAGCATTAAAAAAAAAAATCGTCGGGAGTCGCGTTGGGACCGCAAACCCCAGAGTGGGCCAGGGCCCGGGGCAATTATCAAAATACATGGGGGGGCCCGTGCGGTAGGCCTGGGCAATGAACTCCGCTCCGGAGATTTGTTAATTAGGCATTGAGTCAGTTACTAAACTGCACCCACAAATGCTTTGATAAAGCAACTTTACATGCTAAAAAGCATATAACCAATTCACAAAAGTGAACTTTGAAGATGAAAAATATCAGGCAATGAGAGAGGTGATGATTTTGGGGTCATGTATTTGACTCATGAGGGACACCTAGTAACGACTAGTGGAACTGCAGCTTCATGAAAGGGTTTCAATGCTTTTGCATTTGACTCGTGAAGGACACCTAGTAACGACTAGTGGAACTGCAGCTTGATGTAATAATTTCAATGCTTTTGCATTTGACTTGTGAGGGACACCTATTAACGACTAGTTGAACTGCAGCTCTTTGTAGAATTATTTTGATATTGGATACTATAATATTCACTGCCCACTGCTAATCTCGTCCCATAATGCTCTGCAGGGCCTTTGGTTGGGATTGTATTTTTGCCCATAACTGTGCTTGGGGTGGTCCTAGGAGGATGGGACCACCACCGAATCGTTCAGCAAGATGTGCTCTTTGTTTTCAAGGCATCTGCTTGGTTCTCTCCCTAGGTTAGGGAGGATCCCAAAATCATCATCTCTCTCACTGCTTGCTAAATTTTCATTTTCACTTTTGTGAAATGACTATATGCATTTTAGCATGTAAAGACAGAGATACTTGTTATTTTATAAATCACAAAAAAGAGGGGTAGGAGGAAAAAGTCCCACTTCGACCTCCAACAGCAACTATAAAACCACTACATAGAAGAGGGACTGTATAGAAAATGAATGCTGATTTACAAAATATTATTCAGGGAATCACACATAGATGTTAAAACTGCCCTCACACACAGAAATCTGTGTCATGCTTCATCATAGGGCTGCTAACACAACCCCGCGCCGACCAACGCTGGGGGTGGAGCAATAGGGAAGGGGAAGACAATACAACACAACATAAGAAGTGGCAAGAAGACGTGGGGATCACTAGTGAAAATACAAGCATAAGTAGTGAATTTAAAACTGGCTACGGGGAATCCCTAATCTCATTTTAATATCGGGTACCCTGTCCAGAATAACTAAACGGTCACACCCGGACCTGTGGATGGTGGTGTGGTAAACCTGTGATGAGTTACCACCCCCTCCACTATGCACAAAATGTCGACATGTTTCAGCCGGAGAAGTCAAATAGCCCGGCTTTCATCAGGACTTCACTATTGAATGACCCCAAAAGGTACTCACCCTACCACCTTTAGTCAGTGATGGAGGGGGAACCGACTTTGCTGAGTAACTTACTCTGAACACTTTAAGGTAGAGCACCTTGCTCTCCAAAATGGAACCTGCAGGGAACCAAACAAAAACAAGTGAAAACAAAACTGTGCTGTGCCCAAAGTGCTATACATAGTACCAACTTTCAGTGATATGTGACTCCTCTGCAGTAAAATTAAATATAAAATAATAAAAGCATTCATATTAGGGCGCGAAAATGCCAGCTCGGCATACTGGCAATCTGTTAACCGAGCCCAGCCATGTGCTTCAATATCTGCTTAAAACCCTTTAGAAATGCGCTGAATTCGCATGTAGGAGCTAGTGCCAGAGTAATACTGGTCTAGTTAAAAATAAGCGTAAATGCTAGGAGACACAAACACAACATCAAACATCCTATGAGGCTTACCGAGTTCATATAAAATCTAAACTTGAACTGGCGGGGGAGCGAGGACAACTCCCTATAGTCACACTCTGTTGGAAATACAAGTGCATAAAGAAGAGAAAAAAGCGCTATTAGGCAATCTTAGGTAGCGTTGTCACCAGGTTAAACCCCCACCTTTGAAAGGTCTAGGAGAAAAACGGTAACGGAAAAACGGAAGGAAAGGAAAAATGCGGGCTGCGTGTATCAAGTCAAGCATTTACCTTATTCCCTTGTGCAGTTAAAGCAGTATTAGTGATAGTATCCTGCCCAAATAATAATGAACTAACAGACAGATCTCTGTCCTGTGGGAAAAACCCACCGGACTGAGTGCTCATGTACACAAACAAACAAATATCCAGCCCAATGATAAATGTCCTCCAAACCTCGTCCTCGAGTGTTTGCATATAATATCCACTCATGGGACTAGAGTATCGAGATGTACCCCTTACTTCGTCAAGGTGAGCTGTGTCCACATTAGTCGTCTCCCACTGCTCCGTGTAGGTTGGGGAAAGTGAAAGAAACCGGGACTCTTACTCCCAGCGACCACGCCCCCAGTGACGTAATCACGGGCGCGCCCTCTGACAGGCGACTCAAAGAGAAGAGGGCGGATTCTACAAGAGACTAGAGCGGAAAAACGGCTGCCCTGTTGGTAGTAAAAAATGCGGGCTCCTCATTATTCGAGTGACAACCACGCCTCCAACAGAAGCGCACATAATTATATATGCTGCCAAAAGGCAGTGGACCCATTAAAAACTCGACCAATTCCCTCAAATCTGACAAATAAATATATATATATAAGTATATATATATATATATATATATATATCACTATGTATCTCAACAAAGATACCGGGGAGAAAAGCAAGTGGCAGACACCTAGGAGAAACCAGTAATTGGGACCGGGCCAACACAGAGGAGCATAAGGATTGAGCTAACATCACCAGTTGGTAATGCATGTAGGCAACAGCTATAATGTATTATGTACCGTAGATGTAGTAATTGGGAGAGGCACATCCTAAAATATAGTCCCAATTGCTCAGTACAATTCTTCAGAAAGTTGCCCTAGAGGTTGTTAAGGCTGTTCCAGGGAATTTCGTCGTTTAGACCCCCTATGTGGCTATGGGTCCGATAGATCCATTTCTGTTCCCTGACGAAAAGGGCATTACCAGGGTTCCTAACAGAGGCTCCCAGTGTAGGTTTGTCCAGGACCGTCCAGAATAAATCTTCTGGTGAATGATTCTTCTCCTTATAATGATTAGTCAGGCGACTACATGTTCTCTGGCACCTAATGGTTGACCGGTGTTCCATGATCCTTGTTTTAACTTTTCTCATAGTCACACCGATGTACATCAGGTTACAGGGGCATCTCATCATGTAGATGACATAAGTAGAATTGCAATTTGTGTGCCTCCGCTGCTCCCAGGGATAGGTTAGGCCGACATCAATAGATTTGGTATTGGTAGTGAGGTGGCATACTTCGCATGTCCCACAACGGGTATGTCCATGCAAGAGAAGTGGGAGGGTCCATGTAGATTCACTCACGTCTGTCTGTCCCGGGCTCATGTCCGGGTCCCTCGGTCTGGTATGGACCAACATATCTTTAATGTTACGTCCCCTTTTAAAAGAGAACAGATTTTGTAAATCAGCATTCATTTTCTATACAGTCCCTCTTCTATGTAGTGGTTTCATACTTGTTATTTTGCCAAAAGTATATGAGGTTTCTGTTTTATTAATTGGGAGTCCGACAAAACGGAGCGAAGTTGCTGAATTCACGGAAGTTTGTGAAATTCCGCGTAGTAGTACTCTGCAAATTACGCCCACCAGAGCTTTTTAAAAAAAAAGGCAGGGGGGAGCTCCTGCCCCCCCACGCAGTCCCAGGGACTACCACCTCCCCGGGGTTATAGTTATTAAAAGCAGGGGGGCCACCTAACCGGGGCTTTATTTTTAAAACAAAGATGTGGGGGGCTTCTATCCCCCCTGCAGCCACAGGAACCACCACCTTCCCAGGGCTATGTTTGAAAAGTAAAGTGTGGGGGGACTCGAGCCCCCCCACACAGCCCTGGGGACCACCACCTCCCCTGGGCACCAATTAGTTAAATGCGGGGTCTGTTGCGGGCCCCCAGCCCTGGGAACCACCACCTACCCAGGGCTATACAGATGATGGGAGGGGGCGCGCGGCCAGCCGCCAGGAGCCCTCCATGGCCTTGGGGACCGCCCCCCCCAGGGCCGGCTCCAGCAATGTCCCGGGGTGCCCACCCCCAGGACATTGCAGTTTGCTATGGCATGGCAGGAGCAGTGCTCCCGCCCTGCCATAGCAAACTCTGCTTTGCTTCATGGAAGCGAGAGCAGGAAAACTGCTCTTGCTTCCATGAAGCGAAGCCGAATTGCTTTTGGGCAAAGGGAGCTGCATGTCAGCAGCTCCCTTTGCCCAAAAGCAATGCTGGCTACTGCAGGATATGGGGAGCCGGCTGGGAGCCCGGGGGCCTTGTGGCTCACCCCGTGGTCCCCAACACAGAGGCCATGCCCCGGGGGATGGGGTCCCCTGGGCCGAAAATGGCCCGGGAGGGGGCCAACTGGCCCCTCCCCTTTTTAACATTTGTAAAAAAAATAAAAAAAAATAAGGCTGGGCAGGTTCCGGGGGATGGGATCCCCGGGGCCAAAAGTGGCCCAGGGAAGGGGGGCCACTTGGCCCCCTTCCATAAAAAACTTTTTGCCGGGCCCCAGGGGATGGGGTCCCCGAGGACAAAATCGGCCTCGGGAGGGGGGCCTCTCACCCCCCTCCCTTTTGAACAAAAAAAAAATGGCTCAGGCCCTGGGGGATGGGGTCTCCGGGGCCCAAAAGCTTCAAGGGAAAGGGGGGCCACACAGCCCCATCCCTAAAATAAAAAAATAAAAAAGAAACCGGCAACTTGCCAGATGCCTTGCCCCCTCCCTGCACCGCTCTGCAAATGCACCTCCTGGTGCATTCTGGTTTAGGGGATGAAGTCCTCTGCTCTGGTGAGGTTCCTTAGGGGCCAACTAGTCCATCAGGTACCTCCGGTAAGCCCCACACAGTGGGATTGCTGAAAGGTGGTCCGAGGCCATGCCCCTTTTTACAACGCTCTGCAAACATGCCTCATGGCGCACTGGTGGTGGGGCGATGAGGTCCCCTTGTGTCCTGAGGACCCCAAGAGTGAAGTGGACTTCATTCCCCAAGCAGCAGTGTGCCAGGAGGCTTGTTTGCAGAGTGGTGTAAAAAGGGGGCATGGCCTCTGACCACTCTGAGCAATCCAGCTGTGTGGTGCTTACTAGAGGTAACAGGGGGCTAGTTGGCCCCCAGGGACCCTCAGAAGGCAAGGGGACTTCATCCTCCAACCAAGAGCACACCAGGAGGCGCGTTTGCAGAGTGGTGGAGAAAGGGGGCATGGCCTATGTCCACCTCTCAGCAATCCCACTGTGTGGGGCTTACTGGAGGTAATAGGTAGGCTAGTTGGCCCCTAAGAACCCCCAGCAGCGAAGGGGACTTTGATCCCCATCCAAGAGCGCGTCAGGGAGCGCGTTTGCAGAGTGGTGGTCAAAGGGGCATGGCCTGCTATGAGAACTTACCAATCCTGCTGTGTGGGACTTACTGAAGGTAATAGGAGGGGTAGTTGGCCCCCAAGGATGTCCTTGGGGGCCAACTACCCCTCCTATTACCTCCAGTAAGTCCCACACAGTGGGATTGCTAAGAGGTCTTCGGAGGCCATGGCCCCCTTTCTCCACCACTCTGCTAATGCACCTCCTGGCAAACTACTGATTGGAGAATGAAGTCCACTTTACCACTGAGGGATTTTGGGGGCCAAGGACCCCTCCTGGTACCTCCTGTAAGTCCTACACAGCGGAATTCTTGAGCGGTGGTCGGAGGCCCAGAACCCTTTCTCCACCTCTCTGCAAACGTGACTACTAGTTGAAGAATCATTTGCAATGTAATAGGTCTCACATTTGCGAAAGTTAGGGCTATTGGCATTGTAAATGTAAAAGTTTTTTACTAATGTTTTTTGGAGTGGCGTGGATGTACATTGTGTGTAGTGGAGTTATATGGTGTGGTGTGCAGTGAAATTATGTGAATAGAAAGTATGTGGTAATTAGTGTATAGGAATTATGTAGAGTGGGATTATGTGTTATGGAGAGTTATTATGTGGTATGGTAGTCTGTGTTGTGGAGTGGTAACCTCAGGTTTAGTCTTCCTCATTTCCTTAGAAGCTAAACTATAAACTCAATGAGACAAAAAAAAGAAGGAACCACTGGGGAGCACTTCTGGACCTAGTCGGAGGTATGAGCAGGGCCACTGGAATTATGCGACTGTTCGGCTACACCGATTTTTGCATAATTAGACATTTTCCGCATTTGCCACATAATCTATTATCTGCTGCATAATCTGCAGATTTGAATAAAAAAAACCTTGTTTCTAGCTCAAACGGCTCAAATGTCACCAAAAATGCAGCAACAAGTATTACAGCGCGGTGGAAGGCCCTTTCCAAACCTGGAATGGTCACCTGTTACTTATTGCTAAATGTGGGTGTTAAATTGGTACTAATGGTGCGCAAACCACTCTTGCTTCTTTCGCCAACTCTCTTGCCTCTTTCTGCATTTCTCATGCTTCTTTGTGCACCTTTCTTCCTTTTTCTGCACTTCTCTTGCATCTTTCTGCACATCTGTACTGCTGTCTGCACCTCCCTTCTTTCTGCACCTCCCTTGCTTTTTTCTGCACCTCTCTTGCTTTTTTCTTCTGCACCTCTCTTGCCTCTTTCTACAGCTCTGTTGCTTCTTTCTGCACTTCTCTTACCTCTTTCTGCACCCTCTTCCCTCTTTCTGCACCCCTCTTGCCTCTTTCTGCACCTCTCTTGCCTCTTTGTGCACTTCTCTTGCCTCTTTCTGCACCTCACTTGCTTCTTTCTGCACCCCTTTTGCCTCTTTCCGCACCTCTGTTGCTTCTTACTGCACTTCTATTGCTTCTTTCTTCACCTCTCTTGCTTCTTTCTGCACCTCTAGTGCTTCTTTCTGCACTTCTCTTGCCTCTTTCTGCACTTATCTTGCCTCTTTCTGCACTTCTCTTGCCTCTTTCTGCATTTCTGTTGCATCTTTCTGCACTTCTCTTGCCTCTTTCTGCACCCCTCTTGCCTCTTTCTGCACCTCTGTTGCTTATTCCTGCAACTCTGTCGTCTGTTTCTGCACCTCTATTGCCTCTTTCTGTATTTCTGTTGCATTTTTCTGCACCTTTCTTGCTTCTTTCTGCACCCCTCTTCCTTCTTTCCGCACCCCTCTTCCCTCTTTCTGCAACTCTGTCGTCTGTTTCTGCACCTCTATTGCCTCTTTCTGTATTTCTGTTGCATCTTTCTGCACTTCTCTTGCCTCTTTCTGCACCCCTCTTGCCTCTTTCTGCACCTCTCTTGCCTCTTTCTGCACCTCTCTTGACTCTTTCTGCAGTTCTCTTGCCTCTTTCTGCATCTCTGTTGCTTCTTTCTGCACTTCTGTTGCCTCTTTCTGCACCCCTACTGCCTCTTTCTGCACCTCCGTTGGTTCTTTCTGCACTTCTTTTGCTTTTTTCCGCATCTCTCTTGCTTCTTTATGCACCCCTCTTGCCTCTTTCTGCACCCCTCTTTCCTTTTTCTGCACCTCTCTCGCCTGTTTCTGCTACTCTCTTGCCTCTTTCTTCAGTTATCTTGCCACCTTCTGCACCTCTGTTGCTTCTTTCAGCACTTCTCTTGCCTCTTTCTGCACCTCTCTTGCCACTTTCTGCACCTCTGTTAGTTCTTTCTGCACTGCTCTGGCTTCTTTCTGCACCTCTCTTGCCACTTTCTGCACCCCTCTTCCCTCTTTCTGCACCTCTCTTGCCTCTGTCTGCACCCCTGTTTCCTCTTTTTGCACCTCTTTTGCCTGTTTCTGCAACTCTCTTGCCTCTTTCTGCAGTTCTCTTGCCTCTTGCTGCAGCTCTGTTGCTTCTTTCTGCACTTCTCTTGCCTCTTTCTGCACCCCTCTTTCCTCTTTCGGCACGTTTCTTGCCTCTTTCTGTAGTTCTCTTGCCTCCTTCTGCACCTCTGTTAGTTCTTTCTGCACTTCTCTTGCTTCTTTCTGCACTCCTCCTTGCTTTTTCTGCACCTCTCTTGCCTGTTTCTGCAACTCTCTTGCCTCTTTCTGCAGTTCTCTTGCCTCCTTCTGCACCTCTGTTGCTTCTTTCAGCACCCTCTTGCCTCTTTCTGCACCTCTGTTGCTTCTTTCTGCACCTCTGTTGCAAATTTCTGCATCCCTCTTGTCTCTTTCTGCACCCCTCTTCCCTCTTTCTGCACCTCTCTTGCCTCTGTCTGCACCTCTGTTCCCTCTTTTTGCACCTCTTTTGCCTGTTTCTGCAACTCTCTTGCCTCTTTCTGCAGTTCGCTTGCCTCCTTCTGCACCTCTGTTGCTTCTTTCAGCACTTCTCTTGCCTATTTCTGCACCCCTCTTGCCTCTTTCTGCACCTCTGTTGCTTCTTTCTGCACTTCTCTTGCCTCTTTCTGTACCTCTCTTGCTTCTTTCTGCACCTCTCTTGCCTCTTTCTGCACCCCTCTTCCCTCTTTCTGCACTTCTCTTGCTTTTTTATGTACCATTCTTGTTTCTTTCTCCAACTCTCTTGTCTCTTGCCATCACTTCTCTTGCTTCTTTCTACACCTCTGTTGCTTCTTTCAGCATTTCTGTTGCCTCTTCCTGCACTTCTCTTGCCTGTTTCTGTACCTCTCTTGCCTCTTTATGCACCTCTCTTGCCTCTTTCTGCACCTCACTTGCTTCTTTCTGCACCCATCTTGCCTCTTTCTGCACCCATCTTGCCTCTTTCTGTACCTCTCTTGCCTCTTTCTGCACCCCTGTTCCCTCTTTCTGCACCTCTCCTGCCTGTTGCTGGACCTCTCTTGCCTCTTTCTGCACTTCAATCGCCTCTTTCTGTACCTCTGTTGCTTATTTCTGCACTTCTTTTGCTTCTTTCTGCACCTCTCTTGCTTCTTTGTGCACCCCTTTCCTCTTTCTGCACCCTTCCTCCCTCTTTGTGCACCTCCCATGCCTCTTTCTGCACATCTCTTGCCTCTTTCTGCAGTTCTCTTGCCTCTTTCTGTACCTCTTTAGCTTCTTTCTGCACTTCTCTTGCCTCTTTCTGCACCTCTGTTGGCTATTTCTGCACTGCTCTTGCTTATTTCTGCACCCCTCTTGCAAATTTCTGCACCCCTCTTGCCTCTTTCTGTACCCCTCCTGACTCTTTCTGCACATCTCTTGCCTCTGTCTGCACCCCTTGTTCCCTCTTTCGGCACCTCTTTTGCCTGTTTCTACAACTCTCTTGCCTGTTTCTGCAGTTTTCTTGCCTCGTTCTGCACATCTGTTGCTTCCTTCTGCACTTCTCTTGCCTCTTTCTGCACTCCTCTAGCCTCTTTCTGCACCCCTGTTTCTTCTTTCTGCACTTCTCTTGCTTCTTTCTGCACCCCTCTTGCCTCTTTATGCACACCTGTGCCCTCTTCTGCAACTCTCTTATCTCTTTCTGCACCTCTCTAGTCTCTATCTGCACTCACTTGCTTCTTTCTGCACCTCCCTTGCCTCTTTCTGCACCTCTGTTCCTTCTTTCTGCACTTGCTTGCCTCTTTGTACATTTCTACTGCTTCTTTCTGCAAATCCCCTGTCTCTTTCTGCACCTCTCTTCCCTCTTTCTGCACCTCTCTTGCCTCTTTCTGCACCTCTCTTGCCTCTTTCTACAGTTCTCTTGCCTCTTTCTGCACCTCTGTTGCTTCTTTCTGCCCTTCTCTTGCCTCTTTCTGCACACCTCTTGACTCTTTCTGCTCCTCTGTTGGTTCTTTCTGCAACCCTCCTGCCTCTTTCTGCACCCCTCTTCCCTCTTTCTGCACCTCTCTTGCCTTTTTCTGCACACGTGTTCCCTCTTTTTGCACCTCTCTTGCCTGTTTCTGCACCTCTCTTTCCTCTTTCTGCACTTCTCTTGCCTCTATCTATATTTCTCTTGTTTCTTTCTGTACTTCTCTTGCCTCTTTCTGCACCCCTCTTGCCTCTTTCTGCACCTCAGTTGCTTCTTTCTGCGCTTCTCTTGCTTCTTTCTGTACCTCTCTTGCTTCTTTCTGTACCCCTCATGCCTCTTTCTGCACCCCTCTTCCCTCTTTCTGTACTTCTCTTGCCTCTTTCTGCACCTTGCCTGCCTCTTTCTGAATTCTCTTGCCTCCTTCTGCAAGTCTATTGCTTCTTTCAGTACTTCTCTTGCTTCCTTCTGCACTTCTCTTGCCTGTTTTTGCACCGCTCCTGCCTTTTTCTGCACCTCTGTTGCTTCTTTCTGCACCCCTCTTCCCTCTTTCTGTACCCCTCTTCCCTCTTTTTGCACCTCTCTTGCTTTTTTCTGCAGTCCTGTTCCCTCTTTCTGCCCTTCTCTTTCCTGTTTCTGCACCTCTCTTGCCTCTTTCCTCACTTCTCTTGCCTCTTTCTGCACCTCTCTTGCTTTTTTCTGCACTTCTCTTGCCTCTAGCTGCATTTCTGTTGCTTCTTTCTGCACCTCTCCTGCCTTTTTCTGCACCTCTGTTGCTTCTTTCTGCGCCCCTTTTGCCTCTTTCTGTACCCCTCTTGCCTCCTTCTGCATGTCTGTTGCTTCTTTCAGTACTTCTCTTGCCTCTTTCTGCCCTTCTCTTGCCTGTTTCTGCACCTCTCCTTCCTTTTTCTGCACCTCAGTTGCTTTTTTATGCACCCCTCTTGCCTCTTTCTGTACCCCTCTTCCCTCTTTCTGCACCTCTCTTGCTTTTTTCTGCACCCCTGTCCCCTCTTTCTGCACCTCTATTTCCTGTTTCTGCACCTCTATTGCCACTTTCTGCACCACTCGTGCCTCTTTCTGCAGTTCTCTTGCCTCTTTCTGCACCTCTGTTGCTTCTTTCTGCACTTCTCTTGCCTCTTTCTGCACCCCTCTTGCCTCTTTCTCCACCTCTGTTGATTCTTTATGCACCAGTCCTGCCTCTTTCTGCACCCCTCTTCCCTCTTTCAGCACCTCTTTTGCCTTTTTCTGCATCCCTGTTTCCTCTTTTTGCACACCTCTTGCCTGTTTCTGCATATCTCTTGCCTCTTTCTGCACTTCTCTTTCTGCACCTCTGTTGCTTCTTTCTGCACTTCTATTTCAATTTTCTGCACCTCTCTTGCCTCTTACTGCACCCCTCTTGCTACTTTCTGCACCTCTGTTGCATCTTTCTGCACTTCTCTTGTTTCTTTCTGCACCTCTCTTGCTTCTTTCTGCACCCCTCTTGCCTCTTTCTCTAACCCTCTTCCCTCTTTCTGCACTTATCTTGCTTCTTTCCGCAGTTCTCTTGCGTCTTTCTGCACATCTGATGCTCCTTTCTGCACTTCTCTTGCATCTTTCTGCACCCCTCTTGCCTCTTTCTGTACCCCTGTGGCCTCTTTCTGCACCCTTTTTCCCTCTTTCTGCACCTCTCTTGCTTGTTTCTTCACATCTTTAGCCTCTCCATGCTCTTCTCTTGCCTCTTCATGTACCTCTCTTGCCTCTTTCTGCACCTCAATTGCCTCTTTCTGCACCTCTCTTGCCTCTTTCTGCACTTCTCCTGCCTCTTTGTGCACCTCGCTCTCTTCTTTCTGCACCTCTCTTGCCTCTGTGTGCACTTCTCTTGCCTCTTTCTGTACCTCTCTTGCTTCTTTCTGCACTTCAATTACTTCTTTCTGCACTTCTCTTGCCTCTTTCTGCACTTCTCTTGCCTCTTTCAGCACTTCTCTTGCTTCTTTCTTCACTTCTCTTGCCCCTTTCTGCACTTCTCTTGCCTCTTTCTGCACTTCTCTTGCTTTTTTATGTGCTTCTTTTGCCTCTTTATGCACCCCTCTTGCTTGTTTCTGCACCTCACTTACCTCTTTCTGTACCTCTCTTGCCTCTTTCTGCACCTCGCCTGCCTCTTTCTGAATTCTCTTGCCTCCTTCTCCACGTCTGTTGCTTCTTTCAGTACTTCTCTTGCCTCCTTCTGCACTTCTTTTGCCTGTTTTTGCACCTCTCCTGCCTTTTTCTGCACCTCTGTTGCTTCTTTCTACACCCCTCTTGCCTCTTTCTGTACCCCTCTTCCCTCTTTCTGCACCTCTCTTGCTGTTTTCTGCACCTCTGTTCCCTCTTTTTGTACCTCTCTTTCCTGTTTCTGCACCTTTTTTGCCTCTTTCTGCACTTCTCTTGCCTCTTTCTGCACCTCTGTTGCTTTTTTCTGCACTTCTCTTGCCTCTATCTGCATTTCTGCTGCTTCTTTCTGCACCTCTCCTGCCTTTTTATGCACCTCTGTTGCTTCTTTCTGCGCCCCTCTTGCCTCTTTCTGTACCCCTCTTGCCTCTTTCTGCATGTCTGTTGCTTCTTTCAGTACTTCTCTTGCCTCTTTCTGCCCTTCTCTTGCCTGTTTATGGACCTCTCCTGCCTTTTTCTGCACCTCTGTTGCTTCTTTCTGTACCCCTCTTCCCTCTATCTGCACCTCTCTTGCTTGTTTCTGCACCCCTGTCCCCTCTTTCTGCACCTCTATTTCCTATTTCTGCACCTCTCTTGCCTCTTTCTGCACCACTCGTGCCTCTTTCTGCAGTTCTCTTGCCTCTTTCTGCACCTCTGTTGCTTCTTTCTGCACTTCTCTTGCCTCTTTCTGCACCACTCTTGCCTCTTTCTCCACCTCTGTTGGTTCTTTCTGCACCGGTCCTGCCTCTTTCAGCACCCCTCTTCCCTCTTTCTGCACCTCTTTTGCCTTTTTCTGCACCCCTGTTTCCTCTTTTTGCACACCTCTTACCTGTTTCTGCATCTCTCTTGCCTCTTTCTGCATTTCTCTTGCCTCTTTCTGCACCTCTGTTGCTTCTTTCTGCACTTCTGTTTCTTCTTTCTGCACCTCTCTTCCCTCTTACTGCACCCCTCTTGCTTCTTTCTGTACCTCTGTTGCATCTTTCTGCACTTCTCTTGTTTCTTTCTGCACCTCTCTTGCTTCTTTATGTACCCCTCTTCCCTCTTTCTGCACTTCTCTTGCCTCTTTCCGCAGTTCTCTTGCATCTTTCTGCACATCTGTTGCTTCTTTCTGCACTTCTCTTGCATCTTTCTGCACCCCTCTTGCCTCTTTCTGCACCTCTGTTGCTTCTTTCTACACTTCTCCTGCTTCTTTCTGCATCCCTCTTGCCTCTTTCTGTACCCCTGTAGCCTCTTTATGCACCCCTTTTCCCTCTTTCTGCACCTCTCTTGCTTGTTTCTTCACATCTTTTGCCTCTCCATGCTCTTCTCTTGTCTCTTTCTGTACCTCTCTTGCCTCTTTCTGCCCCTCACTTGCCTCTTTCTGCACTTCTCTTGCCTCGTTGTGTACCTCACTCTCTTCTTTCTGCACCTCTCTTCCCTCTTTCTGCACTTCTCTTGCCTCTTTGTGCACCTCGCTCTCTTCTTTCTGCACCTTTGTTGCCTCTTTCTGCACTTCTCTTGCTTCTTTCTGCACTTCTATTGCTTCTTTCTGCACTTCTCTTGCCTCTTTCTGCACTTCTCTTGCCTCTTTCAGCACTTCTCTTGCTTCTATCTGTGCTTCTCTTGCTTCTTTCAGCAATTCTCTTGCCTCTTTCTGCACTTCTCTTGCTTCTTTATCTACTTCTCTTGCCCCTTTCTGCACTTCTTTAGCCTCTTTCTGCACTTCTCTTGCTTTTTTATGTGCTTGTTTTGCCTCTTTCTGCACCCCTCTTGCTTGTTTCTGCACCTCACTTACCTCTTTCTGCACAACTCTTGCCTCTTTCTGCACCACTCGTGCCTCTTTCTGCAGTTCTCTTGCCTCTTTCTGCACCTCTGTTGCTTCTTTCTGCACTTCTCTTGCCTCTTTCTGCACCACTCTTGCCTCTTTCTCCACCTCTGTTGGTTCTTTCTGCACCGGTCCTGCCTCTTTCAGCACCCCTCTTCCCTCTTTCTGCACCTCTTTTGCCTTTTTCTGCACCCCTGTTTCCTCTTTTTGCACACCTCTTACCTGTTTCTGCATCTCTCTTGCCTCTTTCTGCAGTTCTCTTGCCTCTTTCTGCACCTCTGTTGCTTCTTTCTGCACTTCTGTTTCTTCTTTCTGCACCTCTCTTGCCTCTTACTGCACCCCTCTTACTTCTTTCTGTACCTCTGTTGCATCTTTCTGCACTTCTCTTGTTTCTTTCTGTACCTCTCTTGCTTCTTTCTGTACCCCTCTTGCCTCTTTCTCTACCCCTCTTCCCTCTTTCTGCACTTCTCTTGCCTCTTTCCGCAGTTCTCTTACATCTTTCTGCACATCTGTTGCTTCTTTCTGCACTTCTCTTGCATCTTTCTGCACCCCTCTTGCCTCTTTCTGCACCTCTGTTGCTTCTTTCTACACTTCTCCTGCTTCTTTCTGCATCCCTCTTGCCTCTTTCTGTACCCCTGTAGCCTCTTTCTGCACCCCTTTTCCCTCTTTCTGCACCTCTCTTGCTTGTTTCTTCACATCTTTTGCCTCTCCATGCTCTTCTCTTGCCTCTTTCTGTACCTCTCTTGCCTCTTTCTGCCCCTCACTTGCCTCTTTCTGCACTTCTCTTGCCTCGTTTTGCACCTCACTCTCTTCTTTCTGCACCTCTCTTGCCTCTTTCTGCACTTCTCTTGCCTCTTTGTGCACCTCGCTCTCTTCTTTCTGCACCTTTGTTGCCTCTTTCTGTACTTCTCTTGCCTCTTTCTGCACTTCTCTTGCTTCTTTCTGCACTTCTATTGCTTCTTTCTGCATTTCTCTTGCCTCTTTCTGCACTTCTCTTGCCTCTTTCAGCACTTCTCTTGCTTCTATCTGTGCTTCTCTTGCTTCTTTCAGCAATTCTCTTGCCTCTTTCTGCACTTCTCTTGCTTCTTTATCTACTTCTCTTGCCCCTTTCTGCACTTCTCTAGCCTCTTTCTGCACTTCTCTTGCTTTTTTATGTGCTTGTTTGCCTCTTTCTGCACCCCTCTTGCTTGTTTCTGCACCTCACTTACCTCTTTCTGCACCTCTCTTGCCTCTTTCTGCACTTCTCTTGCCTCTTTCTGCATCTCACTTGCCTCTTTCTGCACTTCTCTTGCTTTTTTCTGCACCTCTCTTGTCTTTTTCATCGCTTCTCTTGCTTCTTTCTGTACACCTGTTGCCTCTTTTTGCACTGGTCTTCCCTTTTTCGACACCTCTCTTGCCTCTTTCTGCAGCCCTCTTGCCTCTTTCTGCACCTCTGTTGCTTCTTTCTGCACTTCTCTTGCTGCTTTCTGCACCTCTCTTGCTTCTTTCTGCATCTCTCTTGCCTCTTTCTCTACCCCTCTTCCCTCTTTCTGCACTTCTCTTGCCTCTTTCCGCAGCTCTCTTGCATCTTTCTGCACATCTGTTGCTTCTTTCTGCACTTCTCTTGCATCTTTCCGCACCCCTCTTGCCTCTTTCTGCACCTCTGTTACTTCTTTCTGCACTTCTCCTGCTTCTTTCTGCAGATCTCTTGCTTCTTTCTGCACCCCTCTTGCCTCTTTCTGTACCCCTGTAGCCTCTTTCTGCACCACTTATCCCGCTTTCTGTACCTTTCTTGCTTGTTTCTTCACATCTTTTGCCTCTCCATGCTATTCTCTTGCCTCTTTCTGTACCTCTCTTGCCTCTTTCTGCACCTCACTTGCTTCTTTCTGCACTTCTCTTGCCTCTTTGTGAACCTCACTCTCTTCTTTCTGCACCTCTCTTTTGCCTCTTTCTGCATTTCTCTTGCCTCTTTGTGCACCTCGCTCTCTTCTTTCTGCACCTCTGTTGCCTCTTTCTGCACTTCTCTTGCCTCTTTCTGTACTTCGCTTGTTCTTTCTGCGCTTCTATTGCTTCTTTCTGCACTTACCTTGCCTCTTTCTGCACTTACCTTGCCTCTTTCTGCACTTCTCCTGCTTCTTTCTGTCTTTCTCTTGCTTCTTTCAGCAATTCTCTTGCCTCTTTCTGCACTTCTCTTGCTTCTTTCTCCACTTCTCTTGCCCCTTTCTGCACTTCTCTTGCCTCTTTCTGCACTTCTCTTGCTTTTTTATGTGGTTGTTTTCCCTCTTTCTGCACCCCTCTTGCTTGTTTCTGTACCTCACTTACCTCTTTCTGCACCTCTCTTGCCTCTTTCTGCACTTCTCTTGCCTCTTTCTGCATCTCACTTGCCTCTTTCTGCACTTCTCTTGCTTTTTTCTGCACCTCTCTTGTCTTTTTCATCGCTTCTCTTGCTTCTTTCTATACACCTGTTGCCTCTTTTTGCACTTGTCTTCCCTTTTTCCGCACCTCTCTTGCCTTTCTGCAGCCCCCTTGCCTCTTTCTGCACCTCTGTTGCTTCTTTCTGCACTTCTCTTGCTTCTTTCTGCACCTCTGTTCCTTCTTTCTGCACCCCTCTTGCCTCTTTCTGTACCCTTCTTCCCTTTTTCTGCACCTCTCTTGCCTCTTTTTTACCTCTCTTGCCTCTTTTTGCAGTTCTCTTGCCTCTTTCTGCACCTCTTTTGCTTCTTTCTGCACTTCTCTTCCCTCTTTCTGCACTCCCCTTGCCTCTTTCTGAACCTCTGTTGGTTCTTTCTGCACCGGTCCTGCCTCTTTCTGCACCCCTCTTCCCTCTTTCTGCACCTCTTTTGCCTTTTTCTGCTCCCCTGTTTCCTCTTTTTGCACACCTCTTGCCTGTTTCTGCATCTCTCTTGCTTCTTTCTCCACTTCTGTTTCTTCTTTCTGCACCTCTCTTGCCTCTTACTGCACCCCTCTTGCTTCTTTCTGCACCTCTGTTACGTCTTTCTGCACTTCTCTTGTTTCTTTCTGCACCTCTCTTGCTTCTTTATGCACCCCTCTTGCCTCTTTCTCTACCCCTCCTCCCTCTTTCTGCACTTCTCTTGCCTCTTTCTGCAGTTCTCTTGGGTCTTTCTGCACATCTGTTGCTTCTTTCCGCACTTCTCTTGCATCTTTCTGCACCCCTCTTGCCTCTTTCTGTACCTCTGTTGCTTCTTTCTGCACTTCTGCTTCTTTCTGCACCTCTCTTGCTTCTTTCTGCACCCCCTTGCCTCTTTCCGTACCCCTCTAGCCTCTTTCTGCACCCCTTTTCCCTCTTTCTGCACCTCTCTTGCTTGTTTCTTCACATCTTTTGCCTCTCCAAGCGCTTCTCTTGCCTCTTTCTGTACCTCTCTTGCCTCTTTCTGCATCTCACTTGCCTCTTTCTGCACTTCTCTTGCCTCTTTGTGCACCTCACTCTCTTCTTTCTGTACCTCTCTTGCCTCTTTCTGCACTTCTCTTGCCTCTTTCTGCACTTCTCTTGCTTCTTTCCGCGCTTCTATTGCTTCTTTTTGCACTTCTCTTGCCTCTTTCTGCACTTCTCTTGCCTCTTTCAGTACTTCTCTTGCATCTTTCTGCGCTTCTCTTGCTTCTTTCAGCAATTCTCTTGCCTCTTTCTGCACTTCTCTTGTTTTTTTCTCCACTCCTCTTGCCCCTTTCTGTACTTCTCTTGCCTCTCTCTGCACTTCTCTTGCTTTTTAATGTGCTTCTTTTGCCTCTTTCTGCACCCCTCTTGCTTGTATCTGCACCTCGCTTACCTCTTTCTGCACCTCTCTTGCCTCTTTCTACACTTCTCTTTCCTCTTTCTGCACCTCACTTGCCTCTTTCTGCACTTCTCTTGCTGTTTTCTGCACTTCTCTTGTCTCTTTCATCGCTTCTCTTGCTTCTTTCTGTACACCTGTTGCCTCTTTTTGCACTCGTCTTCCCTTTTTCTGCACATCTCTTGCCTCTTTCTGCAGCCCTCTTGCCTCTTTCTGCACCACGGTTGCTTCTTTCTGCACTTCTCTTGCTTCTTTCTGCACCTCTCTTGCTTCTTTCTGCACCCCTCTTGCCTCTTTCTGCACCCTCCTTCCCTTTTTCTGCACCTTTCTTGCCTCTTTCTGTACCTCCCTGGTCTCTTTCTGCAGTTCTCTTTCCTCTTTCTGCACCTCTTTTGCTTCTTTCTGCACTTCTCTTGCCTCTTTCTGCACTCCTCTTGCCTCTTTTTGTACTTCTCTTGACTCTTTCTGCACATTTGTTACTCTTTCTGCACCTCTCTTGTTCTTTTCTGCACTTCTCTAGCTTCCTTCTGTACTTCTCTCGCCTCTTTCTGTCTCGCCTCTTTCAAATAGGAAGTGCAAGCTGTCAAGTTTAAAGGTCTGCGTGCTCTTGTGACTGAGGTATATGTCTACTAGTATATTTATTCTCACATGTGTTATGCATCTGAAGATGAGAGCTTAAAAAGCGGGTAGCTTCTCCTATAGGTGGTTAAATGTTCTCAGTTCTGCTCTGTCATTCGATTGCAGGGGCAGACATGTCTTATATATATAGGTGTTATAGAGCCCCTCAAATATACTATTGAATACCCATGTGCTCTGTATTATGAGGAGAAACAAATACACACAACTTTCTGTACACAAATTTACAGAGTATGCTGTTTGAAACACAGGTATTCAAGTATTTGTATGTTTATTTTTATGTAACATGTCACTAGGTAAAAGCAGAGACATGCATGCATACCTTCACAAACCTAGTCAGACTTACAACAGTGATATGGTTAGGATTGCTGTTTTACATTTGGTAGGCCTAACATTCTGAGCAGTCGATGAATAGTGAACCTTCAAGAGAAAAGTGAGATTTAAAACATCTTGGGAGAATGATTAGTGTTTAGGCTACTTTGTATGAGTCTGTGGAAAGGTACAGTCAAAAGAGGCATCTTTCTGCACCTCTGTTGCTTCTTTCTGCACTTCTCTTGCTTTTTTTCTCCACCTTTCTTCCTCTTTCAGGACTTCTGTTGCCTCTTTCTGCATTTGTCTTGCTTCTTTCTGCACCTTTCTTCCTCTTTCTGTACATGTTTTACCTATGTAGGCATAGTTAGAAATTAGCATTTAATAAACCTTAGAAATTCACTGAAAAAAACACAGGTTTCTGGGGCGTTATAGTTAGTGTTAGCTTTTAAAAAACCTTAGAAATTCACTGAAAAAAACCCACAGGTTTCAGGGACGTTATAGTTAGGAATTAGCATTTAAAAAACCTTAGATATTCACTGAAAAAACCACAGGCTTCAGGGACGTTATAGTTAGGCTGACATTTCAATCGTACAAAAGCAGAGAAATTCAGCCGTTATAGTTAGCTGATCTAACTATAATTCGCGCCCCCGCAATGCACTGCTGATGACTTCACATATTACATCACTCATGACATGGTCAGTGACATCACTGATTTTTTTTTTTAAACAAATTTTATTGCCTTTTACATGTCAAACAGCGTAACCACTTTTCGCAGTGTCAATGTGCAAAAAAAACACAAACAGGTGAATGCATCATTTTGCATCCCCTACCTGGTCCCATCCTCACACGTTTTGACTGTATCGGTCACTCATGACAGTGACATCACTGATGACATCTCAAATGACATCACTGATGACATCATTCACTTAATAGCTGATGCACCTCCTCACACCCTAATATAACCTTTCATACACCTACTCTAAAATACAGACTACCATTTTCAAAACCATAGACACACCAGTACCAGTTATTACATACCCACTGACTGATTCATAGGTCTACCCACACATCCACTCACCCACATAGTCACTCATACATGCAGTCACTCATCAATACAGCCACTGATATATGCACTCATATACCCATACATATACTCAAACACTGCCACTCACCCATAGAGTTACTCACACACCTAGTCAGTCACCCAAAGAATCAATCAATCATTATACAGTTATACACACACCACCTCACTTATTCATACAGATACTAACACATACTTACCCTCTTATACAATCACTGACACAAGCACACACTCATCCATGCAGCCATTCTCACAATCACCCACTCTCACATATAGTCACTTATATACTCAAACACTCACATATACTGTCTTTCACATATGTAGTTGCTCACACATGTACCACTGAGACATCCATTCACTCACCAACCCAGCCATACACACACACACCCACCCATACAGCCCCTCGCAGATGCACTCATGAACCCATACACCCACTGAATCATCCACTCACACATCCATGCAGGGAGTCACACCCCCCACCCACCCACACAGACACACAGGCACCCATACAGGTACTCAGACAACCAATCATTAACCCATATAGACACTCATGTAGCTACTAACCAACCCATGCAGCCACTTACACAACAACTGACAGACTGATACAGACATTTACACAGATTAGTCATTCACCCATGCATTCACTAAGACACATTTAATCACTCACTTATACAGTCAGTCACACACCCACTAAATCATCCATTCAGACACTCATACACCCACTCATTCTTCAATACACCTTGGCGTAAATATATATACTATTCTTTTTAGAAACACTCAGTCACTGGATGTTGTCATCAGTGATGTCATCAGTGATGTCATTTGAGATGTCATCAGTGATGTCATCAGTGATGTCACTGACCATGTCATGAGTGAAGTAATATGTGATGTCATCAACAGTGCATTGAGGGGGCGCAAGTTATAGTTAGCTCAGCTAACTATAACGAACTATAATGACTGAATTTCTCTGCTTTTGTACGAGTGAAATGTCAGCCTAACTATAATGTCTATATATATTTCCACCAACAGATCCCTCTGTATCAGCGCGCTCACGATCGGTGCGAGTAGTGCAGAAAAGGGATCGAGATCTGCATTACGTATTGCCACCAAAAAAGAATTACTCGCACTCCAGGAGATTAGTATCAAGACTTCTTTACTTCAGTATGATACAGCCAACACCATCAAGTCCTCTCACAAACCAACGCGTTTCGACCACTTTGGTCTTGCTCACCGTGAGCAAGACCAAAGTGGTCGAAACGTGTTGGTTTGTGAGAGGACTTGATGGTGTTGGCTGTATCATACTGAAGTAAAGAAGTCTTGATACTAATCTCCTGGAGTGCGAGCAATTCTTTTTGGTGGCATATATATATATATATATATATATATATATATATATATATATATATATATATATACACATACATATATATATATATACATATATATATACACATACATATATATATAAATAAGTGTTGGAAATGGCCCTTTCTGCAGGGTCACCCCATACTTTTTACCTTTCTCTTCCCTTTTTTGCTGACTTCAATTTTGCTGGCAATAGGACTCTGGGCATTTTACAACTGTGAACCAGTGCTAAAGGGCATGTGCTTTGTACTCCGGCTTATTTAATTTACTTCATAGCCCCTAGTAACGTGCACTACATGTGCCCATGGCCTCTAAATTAAATGCTACTAGTGGGCCTGCAATGCTGATTGTGCCACCAAACTTCAGTACCCCTTTAAACATGGCTTAGGCCTGCCACTGCAGAGCCTGTGTGTGCAGTTTTAAACTGCCATGTTGACCTGTCAAGCTAAACCTTCTCTTTTATTACAGATAAGTCATCACTACGGTAGGCCCTAGGCAACCCTATGGGCAGGGTGCAGTATATTTAAAAGGAAGGACATGTACATTTGAGTTTTACATGTCCTGGTAGTGAAAAACTATTACATTCATTTTTCACTACTGCATAGCCTATCTCTCCAATAGGTTAACATTGGGATTGCCCCAAAACATCTCACAATTTGTGGTGAAATCGGATTTAAAATTGTAAGATCTGAAAATGCCACTTTGAGAAAGTTGGTATTTTCTTACTTTCAACATTCTGTGCCTCTGCCTGTCTCTAAATACACGTCTGGGTTGGGTGACATCTGGTTTTGTGCATTCCATCTAGATAGTCACACAAAGGAAGAAGGGATGTGACATTTGCATCCTGATGGCCCATTACCAGACTGATCGGCTTTCCTGAGGTAGATTGCGAGGGAGGAGCTGACACTTGCACCTGAATAAGGCTGTGACTGTCCCCACACAAAGAGCTGCATGCCCCCCTGTTGTGTGTCTAAAGGCAGGAAAGGCAGGGACCTTGTGACCTTCAAAGGTCTCTTTGATGCCTCCCCCAATTCAAAGGCACCTTTGGGTATAATTACTGGACCCCTGACACCACAAACTCAGAACTTTGTTGGAACCAATGATATCTTTCCAGGAAGAAGAGCTCCTGTGCTGCAGGAGGGACTGCCACTTTGCTAACTGCTTTTCTGTGTTGGCCTGCTGCTTGCTTTTTCTTGCCTGGGAGTGGGAAGGACTGGACCTGCTCTCTACATCCTTGCACCTAGGTTTTCCAAGGGCTTGCTGACTTGCCTCCTGTTCTTGAAGTCTCAGGGAAATCAGAGACTTCCCTCCTCTCTGCTTAGGCTGCTGGCCTCTGCCAACTGTGAGTCCTCCATTGGCTGAGGTGCCAATCTAGTCCTGGGCCTCAGAAGTGGGTTTTTGCAGCTTTTTGTACATCAACGTCAATGCATCTGCAACTTTGCGCAGTTCGGTGCCAATGCATTGCCCTTCAATGCTGACGCATTGGATGCATGGTGTCAGCGATTCTACCACAGATGTGGCTCGATGATGACAGCGATCCTACTGCTCACGTGGTACAACAATGACGGTCTGCGTGGCTCAACGACAATGCGAGAAGCCTCTGCAAGACTTGACAACGGCGCATCGGGCTCTCAATGTCGACCCATGCTCCATCCAAGGTACTTTGTCAGCTGGACCTGTCTGAGTCCTGTAGCCGGCCTCCCCAACACAGTCGGCCTGATTTACCCCGGCCTAGCACAACCTCAAATAATTTTTTTGTGCTATTGACTTCTAAGCACTGTTTTTGGAATAAATGTTTAAAAATTCATATCCCAACACAACTGGTGTGGGCTGTTTCTGGTGTTTTCACTGTGTTACTGTAAAACAAATCAAAGTGTGCACAAATACTTTGCAAATTGCCTCTTAAGTTAGGCCTGACAAGGTAACAGAGGGTGAGCACAGGTTAATTTAGGTTGTGTATCTGAAGTATTCTGAGCAGGATTGAGTTACATACTTGGACAGGGTGCAAACCTCTGCCAAACAGTGATCCAATTACTAACAATATATATATACATATATATCAACTACTGGCGGTCGCCAAGAGGTAGTTATAGTTAGAAACTAGTTTCCATGGGAAAAGTTTTTTTTGTTTTGCTAATAACTTTGTCCTGTTTGACGAATCTTCACAAAATGTTCAAAACTAGTTTGCCACTCACTTCAGCTGCTGTTTGGAAAGTTTTGGAGTGATTTGTCAAGTGGGAGCTGAGGTCAAAGGCGGAGCCCCAAAATGCGTTTTCCCCATGCAATTTCCTATAGGGATTCTGAACACGACTACAGCCCAAAAGGCTGAACGAAATACACCAAATTTGGCAGGCAGCTAGATCTTGGTCCAGAATAGTGCTTTGTGTAATTTGGTGTAGATCTGTTCAGTAGTTTTGGAGTTATTAAAAAACACAAATTGTGTTTATATAGGAACGCAGAGCCTCTGCAGATTTGGCAGATCCCATGATGAGATCTGATTGGCTGCCACCACTTCAACCAGGAAGTGGTGGCAGCCATCTTAAAACGCAGCCCGAGTCCTAAAATAAATGCAAAAAAACTGACGGGGGAATAACCCGACCCACTAGGCCTGGTGGTGGGGTCCCACAGGGACCCTGCCTGGGGTCTAAAACTGTTACTTTTGCACAAATTCGTGGAGGATCCGTGAATCTGTGGCAAACTTTAAAAAACACAAGTGTAGTCTCCAGCGCTTGTGTTTTTTAAATGCTCCCAGGGTGGGCCAGGTCCCGGGGGAATTATAATCAATCTAATTGAGGTCGAGGGCACAAGACCTCCCTCCCAGGCCTATTGCAGCCTTGACACCCCAGCCCCTGGGGCCCTTCCAATATTCAGAACGGGAAAGGGTTGCGTGGCTCCCCTCTCCAGGCTGATTCCGGCCCAGGGGAACCTATCCCCCGGGTTCTGACCTTTAAGTTATATTGAGAGGGGCAAACAGCTCCCATCCTGAGTTCAATTTTGACTCCGAGGACCCCATCCCCGGGGCACACTCTTAATAGTAAATAGGAGTGAGGCCATGTGGCCCCCACCCTGGGCCAATTTCTGCCTGGGTATCCCATCCCTCGGGGCCTGGGTGCAAATTCAAAAGGGAAGGGGGCCGCATGGCTCCCCTCCCGAAGCCTTTAATGGCCTTGTGCACCCCATACCCCAGGGCCGGCTCCTGATATGTCTTGGTGTGCCCACCCTGGGACAAAGCGGTTTCTCTGCCTGCACTGGCTCGGGCAGGGAAACTTGTATTTGCTCTCACATTGGTAGGAGCAATTTCAAAGCTCCTGCCAAGCAAGAGCAAATACGAAGTGTACTCTCAGCTAGCGGAAGCTCCCACCAGCTGGGAGCGGACTTCTGTGTCCCTGCCCACTGTAATGTGAGCAGGAAAACAGAACAAAATATTGCTACCGCCTGCGGGAAGCATCATTTTTAGCTGCTCCCTTTGGGTCGGCAGCATTGCCATTTCCCGCTGGATGTGGGGAGCCATCTGAGGCCTTGAGGGCCTTGGGGCTCCCCCCATAGCCCCTACTGAGGATTTGGCAGGTGCCCTGGGTGGGCACCAGGGCACCCACCATTAGTTGGCCAGGCCCCAGGGGATGTGGTCTCTGGGGACGAAATCAGCCCGGGGAGGGGTCCTGTGTGGCCCCTCCCCTTTACACCTTTGCTAGGCCCCAGGGTATTGGGACCCAGGGGCCGATATATGCTCAGGGAGGGGGGCTGCATGTCTACTCCCCCTTGTTAACTTTGGCCGTGCCCGTTGGAATGGGGTGCCCGGGACTGAAATTGACCTTTCCCCCTCCCACAATTTAATAAGCCCAGGCCCCAGGGGGGTGGGGTCCTCAGGCTGAAATCAGCATGGGGAGGGGGGCTGTGTGCCCCACTCCCCCATAAATATAATGGGGAGCCCCTGGGGATAGGGTCCCCGGGCCAAAAATAGCCTGGTGAGGGGGCCATATACCCCTCCCCTAAAAACATGAGCTGTGCCACGGGGGATGAGGACCCCAAGCCAAAATTGGCGCTTGTGGGGACACGTGGTCTCCCACCCCACAAAATGTGCTGGGCCCCAGGGGATGCTGTCCCTGGAGCCGAAATCATTCCAGGGAAGGAGAGCTCTGTGCACCACTAAAAAATGCACCAGGCCCTGGGGATGATGTCCTTGAGGCCAAAAGTGGCCCGGGGAGATGGCCCTTGGGTTGGCTGCCTTTGGGGGTTGGCCACAGGTCAGGCCATGCATGGCCAAATGCTGTGTGTGGCATGGGGTTGTCGTCATGCCTGGGTGAGACCACAGTGCCTCACCCAGGCCGTTTTTTTTTAAAGGGAGGGGGACCCCTTCCCCGAGCCCTTAGAGGCCATGGATAGCCCACACTTGGGGACGAAACTTACAAAAAAGGGGAGGAGGTCATGCATCCCCCTCCAGAGCCTTAAAAATTGCCCTTGGGACACGATGCTCTAGGGCCGTATATATATAAAGGCGGGGCTCGCAGCACTCCTCCGTGAGTCAATTATGGTCCTAGGGACCCCATACCCCAGGGCCATTTATATTTTTAAGGGGAGCCCATTTAGGCCCTGGGGACCCCATCTCCCAGGGCCACTCCAAAAATTAAAGGGGAGGGGTGCTGCACGGCCCCCCTTCCTGAGCCTTTTTCTGTCCCAGGAACCCCATCTCCAAGGGCCTGCATCATAAAATGTGCATGCCCTGGTACCCACACATGGCACCCATCATAGAAACCAGACTCCACAGGGGGACCCTAGGCCCCTGTGGCTCTAGCCGGCTTCTGACATGAGGCGGGAGTTGGCATTGCTCCCGCCCATAGGTAGCAGCTGCTTATGCTGCTCCTTCCAAGCACGAGCAATCTCTCTATCTGTTTCCCTGCCCACATGATTACGGGCAGGGAAACAGATCAAAAGTCTGCTTCTAGCTGGTGGGAGCATTTAATTAGCTCCCGCCGGGAGCAGAGTTAGTGTTTGATCGCAGATCATGGGAGATTTAAAAAAAATTCCTGCCAGGTGGGAGCAAACACAAGTTTCCCTGTCCATGCCAGTGAGGGATGGGCAGGGAAATGGATAATCGCAGGCATCGATGTGACAGCTAAGTTGAGGTTAATTTTCCAAACTCAACAACCCATAAAACTTGAAGGTGTGCATGGGGGCATTGGAGATCTGCAAGGCATATAGACCAAGCAAATGCTTCTTGCTAAGTCCACACTATTTCTAACAACCTCCACCTGTAAGTTAATAGCACATCTCTACAGGTTGTTTGTTGAAGAAGAGAGCCTCTCTACAGATCTGCTGATTCCTCATTGGCAGAGTCTCAAATGTATTCATTTATTTATTTATTTGGGCGTCAGAGCGCTTTACGGTTCAACCACATTCAAAATCAGCAGATATCCAATTCTTTAACGTCAAGTACAATGTATACGTATTCCAATAACATTGGAATACCTTTGGCATTGGCATCCCTTACACAAATCACACAAATTGAAGATTACTAGAAATCACTAGATTACAGTAAAACATGCCATATCACACTTAAATTTCAAAATAAAACCACTACTGAAGATCCTAGGTATCCATACTGGTTATAGTATTGCTAGTCTAATCAAATAAACATGTGGATTGATGGAGGTACCTGTCCATAGACAACATCCCTGATGACAGTTGAAGGGACTAAATGTATCCAACCAAGCTGAATATAGACAGTAGAGCCAAATCAATGAAAGTAAACTTTCATTCTGGCTGGATCTGGGCATATTCCTCACTAACTGAGATAGTGATGTTATTGCCTGAAACACTTCATTAATACTTTGGGCCACTGAAGCAATGCCATCATACATGGGGGCATATTACATTACAGCGCATTTTCCCTGTTTGCGCCACGGCGCACTTGTAAATAGGTGGGCCATGCATAAACAGGGAAAGTGCACCCTATTACAGTGAATGTGCTGTCCCCAAGGCAGCCGCAAAATTGTGCTGCCCTGGGGGCAGCGCATTCAAGTGAAATATGAAGCAGCTGCTTCAAAGCTGCTTTATGTTTCACAGTGCAGGCAGCAAAAGAGAGAGATATCCCCTTGCAGGCGGGTGGGGTGAGTGATAGCACCCACCTGCAGGGGGATGTCTGGGTGTCCATGGGACCCCCTTTCTCATCACCAAAGGGCTGCCTTTAGGAGGCACACTGAAAATGCGCCACCTTTTTTCAGCACTCTGACAGTGAACCTCCTAAAGGCATGTTTGCCTCTGCGCCCGCATACATAACATACATAAATGAGGGAACGGCCTCTATTAATAGCACTAGCGGTACCTTTGTCAGCGCTATCTGTTTTACAGAAGGGGCTACACAGGCATCTGCGGCCTCCTCTGTAATACCAAAGTGCCCCAGGGACACACAAAGTGGGTGCACATGCCTGTTGCTCCCGCAGGACTCTCTCTGTAATACAGCCCCTGGTGTCCTTTAGCCACCAACCATGTGGCTTATTTGACACCACCCTTTCTGTTGTATTTCCTGCACCCTCAAGGGCATATGTACAATGAACTGGCAGAGTGTGGGTTAGTTCCAAAATCGCTCCGTCAGTTCAAAAAAGCAGGGATGCGCCATATTTACAATGATATGGCGCACCCCTTCGTTTCTCCTAGCGCTGGTAAACATTTCTCCTCGTTTCGCCATGTTAAGACCAGGGTTTTTTTGGGGTCTTAGTTTATTTGGCGCTGATCCATATTTACATCACCCTTGAAAATAGGGGGCAGCATCAAAATCAATGCGTGTTGCGGTGGAAAACCCACTGCATCACCCATTGGCCGCCCCTTTCATGCTAAGTGTAGCATGAAAGGGGGCTTTATTTACAAGGCAGCGTGGCTTAATGCCACCTTGTAAATAAGGCAAAGAACTGAACGCCACCAGAACATCCTAAAAAGTGACGTTCTGGTGGCATTAAGTCCTTGTACATGTGCCCCTCAGTTTCTTGATTTCTACGTTTTATAAATTCTGTTGTTATTTTGCTGTGTGGTTTGTGAGATTAGTGCCATAGCCATGGGTTCAGGCCCTAGGTCCTTACAGGGCCAAACATGACTAGACAATAAGTGCCCTATCCTCATCTGCGTTTATTCAAGGACGTCCAGGTGAGAGAAAAAATGAGGGTCTAGCAAGAGAGGTTGCTACAGAAACATGCTAGCGCTCCGTTAGCCTGTATGATTAGAGGGTTAGCTGTTTTCAGATTTGAGGATCTACACCAGTGGGTTATGTGACTGTCAATGTACTGCTGGTGGAGGTGCAACTTCTTCCTGCTGTGCCCCTATCCACGTTGTGGTGAAAAGGTATGACTGTCTTCGCATTGGAGGATCAGCAGGGGGAGTCATGAGACTTAGAATGTGCTACTCCTGAGGTGCAACTTCCTACTATTGTTCTGAGCACTGGTGGCTCCTCCGCTATGGCGTAGGAGCGTCACCCCACTGCTTTTAAGCAGTGCAAAGAAGAAACATAAAATGATAAGAACTTTTATTTATTATCATTTTATGCTTCGTGCTGCTTTGCGGGTGGGCGGGGCTGCTCTGCTCTCGGGCAGGGCATGGGAGGAGGGGGTTGCCCACTCCTAAGTGCGTAATGACTGCTTGGTTGGCACTCTCGGGCCGCCCAAACCAGTCATGCGCACTTTCCCCGTTCTCCATGCCAGCTGCGTGGAGGACAAGCCTAGGCCCCCATTCCCTGGTTGAGTGTCGAACCAGGACGCTCAAAACCAATCATAACGCTGCACTACATTTTTGTGATTGGTCAGTGGGGCCTGCTTCCTATTCCTCGAGTTCCACGAGGAGAGCAGGAGCAGAGACGCGGGACCCAGCACAAAGTTAAGCTTTCTTTTTTTTAATGTGTTTTTTTTATATGCGTGCCCCCCCCTCGCATGACTACCCTGCGCAACCCCTCCCGCGTGACCCGCCCGCCCACCGCCACCTGCGAGCCATGAAGGCCGTCACTGGTTCTGAGTTTGGATTCTTTTGCTCCAGAGTGGTGGCAAGAAGGGCTGCCTGTCTAGGATTTCAGTATCTGCAGCAATGAGTCATCTAACCATCATCACTCTACCTGCTGTGGGCCAGCAACATGAGCAATATACCAAATGGCCTTTCACAAACGTTTTCCCTACAAAATATGCATAAACCAACAAGTGACACCTACATACACACACACACACAGACACAAACACACACACACACCAAATTATGTAATTTATATGCTTTTGAAATTGACATAAATCAACAGACAGAACAAAGTACCGACCATATGACCCGTAATACTTGTTTGAATAGAGACAGTTCTTGATGACTTTTAAGAGGGACATGTGAATAGCGATAGAATTAGCAGAGTTCGACAAGAAACCATTTCCTTGCGTATTGCTGTTCAGTTTGATATACCAGCGAGCAGTGGCCCCTAGGAGGGTAGGGATGCACCTTTCCAGTTCCACTTCTAATGGGTACAGCTGGCTCCAGCGACAAAAACAAGATAAATTGTGTCATTACATTAGTGGACCTACCTTATGCAAACGAGCCTTCAACCACTTCCTAGAGGACAAGTCCCCTCTGAATGGAGAAGAAAGCAACATCGCACCAATTCATCCTTATTACTTCATGTCGGAATTGTGCAACTTAAGTACCAATAACACAAAGAAAATGCAATTGTTGCTATTTCTCATACCAATGAAAATCCCCCAAGTATAGGTTCCATTAAAGATATTAATAAATTAATTGATGTGAACATGAATCTTGCAGCAGTACCAAATATTACACGCAACTTATCACTATCATCTTAAAGAAAATATTTAGACAATTAAAACGAAACAGTAGAAGGGGTTCTGTGATCCAAGCATCGGTATCATGCAAAAATTAGTTTGTAAACGGTAGAGCTAGGTATCTAATTCTCCTGTTATAAAAACTGACAAAAAGGAGTCTGCACAGAAAAATAATCTGTTGCCTTTCCAAAAATACAAGTCAAAGGTGCAAGTGGAAAGTTAATTCATTGCTCATGGGTCTTTATGTGAAAAATGAAATGTCTTTAGAATGAGTGGAAATATAGGTTTCCGAGTACCACGTCAGTGGGTAAACCACTAAGGGGCATATTATCAAGCGGCAGCGATAATTATCGCTGGCCGCTCTTAGCGAGGTTTACCTTATCGCCGGCTATCGCTGGCAATTATCGCCATGCTATCGTTGTATTAACAACGCATAGCGCAATGGCGATAATTTCCCAGCGTTAGCGGTGTTTTCCATGGAACATCGCTGGTTTTCCAGCGATGTTCCATGGAAAACGGCGATAACCTTGCTGATACGACCCACAGGGTCGTATCAGCAGGATCCACCTCCTATGTGTAACATGGGTAAGTCGAGATTGTAGCAGACGTTAGATTTTGGCGAAAACGGCCGTTTTTGCCGAAATCTAAGGTCTGCTACAATCCTGTGGGCTGCCTTGTAAATATCGCGATGTATACATCGGCGATATTTACAACGTAGCCCATCTGGGGTACGCCAGTAACGCCCACCTTGCATCTCATTAGAGATGCAAGGATGGGCGTTGGAGAAAGAGCGATAGTGCAAGGTTTCACGCGATAGCGTGACCTTGCTGATTGGGCGATAGGATTATCGCCGCTTTTCGTTCGAAAACGGACGCTAAAGCGGCGATAATTGCCTATCGCCTCCTTGTTAATATGCCCCCAAATGACCAGTGCATTTCCATATCGACAAAATCTGTCGAACGAAAGCACTAGCCGCAAGATGGCTCTTCTGAGTAAACAGGATATGATGTCTTACACGAACAGCGCATGCCCTCCTTTTTTCACTCATTGCTAGGCAAGGCAGAGTCAAGCAAACGGTGCCAAAGTGTTGAAGAAATTAAAAGTGTTGCTTGATGGTATTTCCGCGAAAATATTTGAATATTTATCCTGCATGGTCAAGAACATGAGCAATAAACTCCACCCCACAAAGCAACTAATATCAGATTTCCAAAACTGACAGCAAACTATTCCAAAAAATTCTCACTCCAAAAACTTGCATGGTGAACAGATTCAGAAAATTGTATGTATAAAGTATATCAGAACACAACAGTTTCTGACTGCACTGCAATGGACCATCTTATTGTCTGCTGTCTATTTCATGAGAATATGCGATATTACATCGCATGCCATTACAACGCGGTCGTTAAAATGACCGCGTTGCTATGTCGCATACCATTACAACGCAAGTCGTTACAACGACTTGCTGTAGGGGGAGCTGGATGTTGGAATAGTATAATTTACTATTCCAACTCCAGTCTGCGCAACAGTAGGGAAGGTGTTGGATTTTAAATCCAACACCTTCTGCCCCCTACAGCAAGGCGTTGTAACGACTTGCGTTGTAATGGTTTGCGATGTAACAATGCAGTCGTTGTAACGACGGCGTTGTAATGGCATGTGATTTATCACATGCGATGTGAAGGATGTCTCCCATTTCATGATCACCTATTATGTTTCTTCTATCACTGTACCCACTTGCACTCTGTGATCACTTTATTTCACAGAGCACCATTGTTGTTTATTGTAGATCCTTTTGTATGGTGTCTGATTTTGAAATTCACACTATTTTCTGTATATAACGGACTTTTGAACTGGATTCAGATTTTTAACTATTATTGTCAATATTTATTTGTTTATGGTTGCATTCATTGAAAATCAAATATTTACAGTATCTATGTTCGTAAATGAAACCTAGAGGGATATTTGTCGCTTCTTGATTACTTTTAGAAAGGTGTCATTTTTCTGCCTAAATCCTCTAGTAGCCTTTTCAAAGTATACCCCAATTGTCACCTGGCAGCCTGCTGGGAAGTGTGACTGGCTTCCAGGAAAGGAAACAAAAGGGCCTTGGCTGGGAGGAGGTGTGACCTTCTCCTGACAGATTGGCTTGGAGGATGTGCTCACCAACTTCATAAGCTTCAAAGTGGCATCCTCTGTCAGAGGCAGATATAACTCACACCTATGCCTGCCATTGTCCAAATAACCAGAGTGGCATCAATCCCAGTGGGACGAAACCTGTTCTACAACTGGTTTACAGGAGGAGTTCCCGATTTCCTTAGCTATACCTCAGGAGTGTGGGAGAAGAGAGATTCTGCCATGTTGGAATGTGGCAGAGCAGGGCACTGTAGGATTGTTTAGGGCCAAAACTGTAGGAAATTATGTCAAAGTGGGTAGGGTTGCCCCTGGGTTGATTTTCTCTATTGAACAGGGAGTTTACCCCAACCACAAGGGCATAAAAGTGGCACCCCAGGATACCTCCTTTAGAACACTGCTGGACCTGGGGAAGACAAAAGAAGGACTGTTTCTGCGGAACTCTTTGGACTGGACCTACAGTAACCTGTGGAGAGAAACCCCAAGGGATGGACCTGCTCTCACTTCAACCCAGGACAGAAGGAGATGACCCGCTTTAGATTAACAAAAACCAGGAGGGAAGATCAGAAGGGTTAGTTTAGGCATGAAGACATATGGACTTGATCAGTAATGGGAGCTGAAAGGTGGGACTAATTTGGGATAAACCTCTGATAATATCCCAAAAGACCCAGGAAGGCCCTCCTGTCCTGTTTATATTTAGGAGAGGGTACTTCTGTTATAGATTCCACCTTCTCCTCCTGGGGTTCAGTAACACCATTATCCCAGGAGGTACCCAAGATATGTAACTTTACCATAGGCTATTTTGGATTTTTTTGAGGTAATGTGAAGCCCAGCTTGCTGGAGAATCTTAAGAATGGCTGTTAGAAGTGATCCTACCAATAGGCACTAAGGGCCTAATTTAGATCTTGGCGGGACTCCTGTCGTCCCTCCGTGGTGGAGTTTAGAAGTACTCCGTCGAGCTAATGGATTCCCGACCGCATTATTTAGATGTGGGCTGGTTGATCCACCGTCTGCATTGACAGAGTGTTTTCCATTGAGTAAACGGTTCACAGCTGTCCATGTAGTGGACTCCTCCGCTGGCTAACAATACTCTGTCACTGTCAGGGTGGCAGGATTGTGCCAAGCATATTAAGATTTCATAGTTGTGCTGGCATTGTTCTAGCGGTGTATTTCTGACGGAGTGATTATGTCGAGTGATTATGTCGCGGGACGCGTTCAACATTGTACTATTCCTGTGGCTTTTGGATGGATGCTAGCTTAACACACCTTGAATCAATCAATTAATCAATCAAGTTTCATTTGTATAGAGTGGCTAATCACCCCGGGGGTATCCATGTGCTGTGCTGCAGGTATCATTTGAAGAGCCAGGTCTTCAGTCCCTTCCTGAAGTGGTTCAGCAAGGGTGAGGTGCGGAGGTGGAGAGGGAGGGTGTTCCAGGCTTTGGCGGTGAGGTGGAGAAGGAGCGTCCTCCGGAGCGACTTCGGCGGATACGTGGTGTGTGAGCGAGAGCGTGGTGTACAGAGTGGAGTTTTCTGGTCGTGTGGTGGAAGATCAGGCAGTGGTTCATGTAGTCTGGTCCCTGGTTGTAGAATGCTTTGTAGGCGTGGGTGAGGAGTTTGAACTGGCATCTCTTCTGCACAGGGAGCCAGTGGAGGTCATTCAGGTGCTGGGTGATGTGTGTCCTCTTGGGGAGGTTGAAGATCAGTCTGGCTGCTGCATTTTGGATTGTCTGGAGTCTGCATGAGTTTGGTGGTGGTGCCGGTCTAGAGTTCATTGCCATAGTTAAGCTGGTGATGAGGGCCTGTTAGAAATGGAGGTCTCTAGGCATCAAAGTTTTCCTTATGCTGATGGGGAGCCATCTGAAGATTTGGCGCAGCATGCAGATTGTGTGGAAGTAGACTGAGGTGACGGCATTGACCTGATGTTTCTATGAGAAATCGCTTTTTAGTATGATGCTGAGGTTGCAGGTGTGGTATTTCTGCGTGGGGGTAGGTCCGAGCTCCACTGGCCACCAGGAGTCATTCCACAGGGCGGTGTGTCTGCCGAAGATCAGAACTTTTGTTTTGTCTGTAAAAAGGGCCCACGATTGTGCCGAAAGTCCGAGAAATAAGCCCACAGGGACCACAAACTCAAGACGCACAAGATTCTCCCCGCCACGATCCTAACAAGCAACTACCCGAACCGGCATCCCCGAGGGGGGTGGAGTTGCGTCCTGGAGTCCGGCAAAGCCAAGTGCTGAGGCTTACGGTAAACAAACACAATGAGCACAAAAAAGCACTCAGTCCGAGAAGTCCCGGGCAGAGAGACCCATTAAACCCGCCACCTTGCCTTACTTAATCTCAGCATGTATCCGCAGTAGCTCACTCCCCTGCCGCACGGCGTTCCTCCCGACCGGCGCTAGCCAGCCGCTGCCATGTTCCCCAACCACGTGGTTCGATTTTAGCAGGACGTGACTCCGCCCCCCAAGGACGCTGGGTTCGGGCAGGGGCCGTTATGAGGTCTGCTCGGAAGGCAATAACAAGGGTACATTGCATATATAGAGGGGCGGAGGGGAAGCCTTGTGTCTCCATTGTTTGTGATCGCATTTGGCAACTACAGCGGGCTGAAAAGGATGTTGAAAGAAGCTGGATTAGGGGAGTTTCCCTCCCTTTAATAACATCATATGAGCAGATTCTAAAGTTTATTGAAATCCAGGAGTGGATGGAGAAGGAGAAGGACCCTGCATCAAGGGATCTACCTCTGAATGTTTTGAGCACTGGGAGATCAGAGGCAGAGAAAGGAACAGGGGGATCTGAGGCGGAACGAGTTCGGGGGCAGAAGCTGCCCGCATCAGAGGGGCCAAACACATTCAGAGGCCGTGAGAATTCTGGAGCCCTGGAAGAGGTTCGTACACAGTTTATTTCAACTGGAAGGAGTAGATATCTTTTGCGTTCTGTCCCGGAAAGGAGGAGTCCCATTGTGAAACAAGTTGGTACTCCCCAAGCTATAACTCCGGTTAAGAAACCTTCAAAGGGAGGAAGAGTGAGAAAGTGTAAAAAGGAAGCAGCACCTTTATTCTCTAAACCACCACCCTCGCTCAGGTCATATTTTAAAATCATGGAGCAAGTGGCAGGCCCAGTAAGGACTGAGAAGTCTCTCCAGGATATAGGGAAGGGGGCAGGAGCTCCAGTTACACAGACAGGGCAGAAAGATTTGAGCGAGTCACTGAGTCTGGAGAATCGGTTCTCTCCTCTTATAGGGATTGGGGCAGAGAGCGTAGAAGAAATTATATCTGGTACCCCAGAGGCTCTGAGTACTCTTACACATATTCTTCCCACGTCTACTCCTATGCCTAAGCCTCTGCCTAAACCTGGACTTAAATTTATCCCTACGCCAACGCCGATGCTACAACTTGTGTCAGAGGACGGTTTTAACAGGGAGGGACCCCCAGAATCCAATGAAGACGGGATGAGGATGGAGCATGGTGTCCTGGGAGGGACCCCTTGACAACTTATGTGACTGATCTTTTACTGAGTTTAAGACAGGATATGATGTCTAGGTTTGAAACCTCCGAACAAAATCAGAAGGCTATACAGGATAAATGTGGGATTCTTGAGCAAAAGGTGGATGGGATTGCGTTGCGTACAACAGCATTGGAGGAGGACGTGAAGGGGCTGGGCGAGGCCATAGCAGGGAACTCAAAAGAAATAGCGAGCCTTAGAGAAGAAAATAGGTCCTTACAAGAAGATCTGGAAAGGCTGGAGCTCCATGCTAGATGAAACAACGTTCGCATTCTGGGAGTGCATGAAAATGCAGAAGGTTCGGACATTAAGGGTTTCGTATGTAAACTCCTGGGAGATTTGCTTCAGGATAGGAATGATATTGCCTGGGATAAAAAACTTCAAAGGGTTCATAGAGACCCCTATAGATTGCACCCGGGGAGAAAGGCCCTAAGAAGAATCGTAGTTAACTTCTTAACTTTTTCAATTAAGGAGTTGGTGTTGGGGCGAGCATTAAAGGAGCGAGAGATAAAGCACGGGGATGTCATGTATCAAATACGTTGCGACAGTGGGAGCTGGGCTCCAAAATGAATGACTTGCGTTCTAAGGGGGCCCAAGTCCAAATGAAATTTCCTGCTACGATTAAGATAATGTGGCACAATAAAATGCATGTGATCAGATACCCTATGGAGGTTGATGGTTTGTTAGAACAGATGGAAAACCCAAAATAGGGACAGTTTAGGTATATAGGTGTATATAGAGAATCCACACTGTTGAGTAGTTAGACACATTATACGTAAGAGATACACATGGGTAATTAAAAGTATAGGAAATGTATAGGAAATGTATAGGAATATACAATATATAAGATTTTTGTTTATATACCTTTTATAATTTTCATAGTAGACTTTTTCTCCTTTGCACGGCGGGACCTCGAAGGCCTTTTGCCTTAGAGATAGGGTGGGGGTTCCCCATGGGGGTGGGTGGGGGGGACACGGGTGGTTGGGAGCATTTGGGAAAAAAATAAAAAATATAGTCCTCTTTCAGCATATGTGATGGGTGGTCCCTACAAACCTATGTTGACTTGTGTATTAGTGTATGTATACAAGGGTAGGTCAACACAAGATTGACTTGGAAGGTATTAGTAGAGGTTTAAGGATAGATAGATGACGAAGAATTTAGTGCACTTTGTATCCTGGAATGTAAATGGCCTGAGGTCTGCAAAGAAGTTAGGTCGAGTAATGGAGTTTGTGAAGCGATCCGAGGCGAGTGTTATATTATTGCAAGAGACTCAGCTAACAAAGCACGAATGTGTGAATGCCTTTAAAAAATGGTCTTGGGTACAAGATAATGTCTGTTCAGATCAAAGTAGCAACACAAGAGGGGTGGCCATACTTATAAGAAAGAATGCGGGTATTATAGTAGAAAGTCAGCAGACAGACTCTTCTGGGAGGTGGGCCCTAGTCAAGATAAAAGTACAAGGAATATCTGTAATTGTAGTTAGTTACTATGGGCCCAATGATGATAATCCAGACATACTAATGAAATTAGAATCATGCTTAATGCCGTTTAATGCCCCAGTGGTAATTGGAGGGGATTTCAATTTAGTATTTAATAAAAGTTTGGATAGAACCTCCAAAGCCAACTACGTTACGCCACCAAAAACTATGGCAGTACTTAAAAATATGATCAGAGAGCTCAATTTGATTGATATTTGGAGACATAAGATGGGGGATAACAGAGATTTTACCTTTTTTAGTAAAAAGTATGGTCATCATTCCCGAATCGACTATTTTCTATTGAACCATGACTTGGTATCTGGGGTTGAAATGATCAAGCACGTACCTGGTATACTTTCGGATCATTCGGTTGTCTTCTTATCATTAAAAATACCTAATAAGAGAGGTATAGTTAGATGGACTTTGGACAGGACAATTCTGCTGGATGAGGGGGTAATTAATAAAATGAAAGAGGAGGCTGCGATTTTCTTTGAAGTTAACATGGGGTCAGCTAAACTTCAAATTGTATGGGACTCCTTTAAGGCCTTTTTGAGATCCATAGGTACGGGTATTATGGCGAGTAAAAAACGAAGCGCGAGGTACCAAGAAGAAAGGCGGCTGGAAATCATTAAGAATAAAGAGCAAGAGGTACAGAAAGCTTCCCTTGAGAGTTTTAGCAAGGTGGCCTCTCTTAGAAAACAACTAGAATTGTTGCAATCAGAATATCAAGAGGCTCTGGATAAAACATTGATAGATAAATGGAGGGTTAGCAAACTGCAGCATTTTGCTTATGGCGAGAAGAGTGGTGCCTTGTTGGCATGGAAAGCTAAGAGTGATAGAGTGCGTAATCAAATAGTATGCCTGATTGACCATATGACAGGGGACACATTGGATACTAATGTTAAAATTGGGTTGGAGGTCTCTAGACATATGAGTAATTTGTATAAGGAGGATATTTCCCCTGGGAGGGATAATATCGAAGGTTTCCTTAAGGAAATCGAACTCCCAATTTTGAGTGAAGACCAGAAGGCAATATTATCAGCGGATATAACAGAAGAGGAGATTCGACAACAGTTTAGGAAAATGGCCAGAGGGAAAGCTGCAGGGCCGGATGGCCTTCCAACTGAGATTTATTTTAACCTCTTAGATGAGGTGGTACCAGTGTTCAGGGAACTTTTTAATCTAATACTAAGAGAGGGAGAAGATCCCCCTGTAAGTTGGGCTGAGGCAACAGTAATATTGTTATTGAAACCTAATAAGGATCCCCTCGCGGTTGACTCTTATAGGGCCATATCACTGTTAAACACGGACTATAAGGTGTTCGCGGGAATTCTGGCCGCCAGAATCGCAAAGGTTATTAAGGGTATAATACATAAAGATCAAAAGGGTTTTATTCCCGAAAGGCAGCTCAACGAGTTAACTTTTCAAATATTGGGAGTGATAGACCTAGCAGAAACCTATAATCTTCCAGTAACGCTGGTGGCAGTAGATGCCGCAAAGGCTTTTGAGCAGGTTCACTGGTCATATCTGTGGGAAGTTTTAAAGGTATTTGGTTTTCCCCTTAATGTAATAAAAACTGTTCAACTTTTGTATAGATCTCCAAGAGCAAAGGTTTTGGTCAATGGGGAGTTAACTGATTGGGTCAATATATCACGGGGGACTAGGCAGGGATATCCCCTGTCCCCGCTTTTGTTTGATATATATATTGAACCATTAGCGGCTTGGATCAGACAAGACCCTGCTATTATTCCTTTTAGACACGGAAATTTTGAGATTAAGTTAGCGTTGTATGCAGATGATCTCTTACTTTACACTCTAAATCCGCAAGTGCCTATCCCCATATTAATGGCTAAAACCGAAGCATTTGGAAGAGTATCAGGATACAGAGTAAATATAAACAAGACTGAAATCATGGAATGGAACCAACCAGTTCAACAAATACAGGCAAAATCAAGTATGCGTTATCTTGGGGTGACAATCACGCAGAAGTTGGCCGAAGTCACTAAGGTAAATTGGGAACAAATTAGGCAAGAAGTAGAGAAACTGCTGGTCAGATGGGCAAACCTTCCGTTAAATTTGTATGGTGGGGTGAATCTTATCAAGATGATTATTCTACCTAAGATAACGTTTCTTTTTAATTCAATACCATTATCGTTTGATAGAATGAAAATTGCTAAATTACAAGGAAGACTAGGAAGCTTCATTTGGGCTTCCAAGGGTTCACGCATATCTTGGAAGAGGATTGAGGAGGAGATTGGAGAAGGGTGGGCTGGCGTTAGCGGATTTGAGGACGTATGGATATGCTTTCCTTTTTAAGAATTGCAGGATGCTTTTAAATAGGGTTGACAGTTCAGCTATTGGCAGTCTGTTTGGAGCCATGCTTGGAGAACTAAAGGAGGGCCAAGACCAATTTTTGTTCAAGTTCGGAGACCCGAAGTTCTACAAAAAAGTAAGGTTGAAGATTTTATTGGGTGTTTTGAAAGCTTGGGTCTATATTCGGAAAAAGCTAGGTATCCCATATTATGCGTCTAGGGCCCCGATCTGGGAGTCCCCAGGGACTCCAGAATGCTTGAATGATTCACTAAGTCTCCCATTAAAGGTTTCGGGTATTTCTTGCTGGGGGATCTGAAGATGGGAATTGAGCTAGTCAATTGGGAAACTCTGAATCAAATTGCGGGGGGAAATTTAACCAGGTTTAAATATTACCAGATTTCTGCATGGTGGAGGGACCAAAATTGGAGTGAAGAGGAGGATGATACTTGGTTAGCTCAAGCGTTTAAAACTGGCGTTATTAAGAAGGAGGTAGCTCTGTGGTACCAATTTCTGATTAATGCAGAAGACGATTTAGAAGGAGACATTCAGAGGCTTTGGGGCGAGGGAATTGTGAACATTAATTTGAGGGAAGCATGGTTGGCCTCCTTTGCATTGCTGAGGGAAAGTGTGAAGTCCGCCCATCTAAAACGAAACCACCTCTTCACGGTTTATAGGGTATATTGGTCTCCGGCGAGATTAGAAAAGTTTTTAGGGATACATTATGAATGCCCAAGATGCCAAGATCCTGTACCTGATGACATGCATATGTTTCTAACATGCCCGGAAATCTGAGAAGTTTTGGTTCGAGGTATGTCAATTTTTAACCGAAGTCACAGGTATCACTGTGAAGGTCAGTCCTGCCCTGGTCTTCTTTGGAATTTGGCATGATAATATTATCACTATTAGTAGATTAGATGCAAGATTTATTTTTTACGTAATCTTATTAGGAAGAAGAGAGATTTGCAAATCATGGAAGGCAAATCTTCCACCGCACTTCCCGGAGTGTATAAAAAGTGTTATACATATAAGTAAGCAGGACTTAATGTGTGATTTTAGTAGCAGAGAGAAAGTATGGCTTAAGTTGGTAAATTGGTTTCAAAATTTGCGGTCCAATGATTAAGCCAATGTAGAGCTGTGGGTCCTGTGTTCCTTCCGTGCTATGGGCACTCCCGGGAAGGGTGGAATTGGATACGGCTTTTCTCTCTTGATTGGAAGGACTCCAACCTGGCCTGGTTTTTACCAGAGAAGGGGACGAGTATAGCCAGCAAGTAAATTGGCAGAATGAGGACTAAAAAAAGAACTTTTGTTTTGTTCATGTTGCGCTGTTCTTCATGCAGTTGTGGAAGTTAGTCCTCGTCAGGGTGGGGTGCGCTGAAAGTGCATGCTCCCACTAACCCCCCACTCCGGGGCTGGTCTGGCCAAATTGCCTGGGCTGCTTTGGGTTCCCAGTCCGGCCCTGAGCACATTGCAGTGAAGGTCCCTCCACTCACAAACTGGGCCAGCAGGTCATGCACCATACACAAAATCAGTTTGTGTCTGCAGGGTCACAAGATGCTCTCAGACAGGCGCAGGCCCTCTACCACCCATCTGCTCGTCCATCGGCACACCAGTGGGTGCTCCACTGCACTTAGGCACGCTATAGGAGCCAAGAGTCAGCCAATTGGGTTTTGCCCACTGTCAGCACTGCCTTAGTGGTAATCCAGCATCTGCACTTGGAGCAACTAGAAGCACCCTCCCCCCTTGGGTCCTCTGCAGCGACCTCTCATCCTGTTCTGAGCTGCAGCCTCTGGATCCCAGCCCTTCCTCAGTTCAGGAAATAGGATTGGCCGGCGCCCTGGACTTTCTGACAGCTGCTGCTGCCCTCAAAAGTGGGATCCAATGAGCATGATATATATATCATCCGCAGAAAGCGGCTGAGGAGTCGATTGAAGTTGCTTACTTCAGCATGACGGTTTGATTCACCCCCATCGATGGCCTTTAAGGACAAATACATTTTCCATAGAAAAATTTGTTTACAGCAACCAATGTGTTTTTATTCTCATTTTTATGATGTGAACAAATTCTAATTCTTACAAAATAATGAGGTCCTATCAAGCTTTTACAAAAGTCTTAATTTTCTTGTAGGAAAAATATACGAAACAGTGAATCACTAAATACTAATAAACTTAAATGGCTGCAAAAATGGATGGGAGTCTCTGTTATTCTGTTATGGCTCAGACATAATACCCCGGAGACGACATACCGTAGTTTGGATAGCGACGTTCAGCATAAAAGATATGAAATGTGAGCAAAACATTTTCTCTGCCTGGAACCACTATATTATGGATGAAACTGAGTTCCATTTTTCTAAATCACTCCGATATGTAGGAGTACTTTTTCAGACATATTTTGGTGAACCCCTGTGAGACCAGGAGATCCATTGACTCTAACTCACAGTGAAGAACCTGAAGATCATTTTTAACATTAAGTTCTGCCTTTCATTGGAATTCAGTTTGAAGTTTAAAAGGATTAACTAATCATTAAACATTCAGCTAAAGCTTTTGTGTTAGCCTTTAACCCACTCCTTCCATCTAATGCGGGTCTACGGGTTTCACACTGATATGACTGTAACTCCATTGATAACAGCATTTCCATAGAATAGTGACAAACAACAGAGGATATGTAATTATACTATGGCTTAATGCCAAGAAACATCAGTATGCCACATCTGCTCTGAAAGTCCTCTACTGACTCCCATTGGGGAAAAAATCTCAGTGGCAATCACAAGTACTTTAGTTTTCCTTGCTGACATTAATGCCATTGATTGCATTTTAGCTAGAAAAATGTTTTAGAGCCATATTCCCAATGGATAATTATTTCTGACTATGTTGATTAGATTTTCTTGGTATAATAGCGAGAGGAATTTGGTCTCCTGAAACTAGCTCAGTCAGCCTGTATTCTTGATCTCTTTTCTTTTTGTGTGTATCAATTACCATGCATGTCTTATCTTCTTACAAATGTGGAAGTAAGTCAACAGTCTGCAGGGCTGGGATATCCAAAGGTTTTTTCAAGTACAACAAATCAAAAAATCTGTAGGATCTCTGTAACTCCCTGGATTTCAAGGGAACTCCCCAACAAAATAAGTATTTGATATCAAATGTTCTGAGTCAGTTTTTTTTTTACTGAGTTTTATATAGCGCAAACTTGACCCAAAGGTATGGGAGCACTTTACATAGCACCAGTTGCTTTACATGAGAACACATTCATTTTTGTTAGGCACGGGGAGATTAAGTGATTTGCCCAGAATCACAGGATGTTCAGCGTCATTGCCGAGACTTGAACCCAGTTCCCCAGATTCGAGGTCGACCACCCTAGCCGTTAGGCCAACTCCTCTCCCCTATGTTAATGGTCTTGTGACCATCCCTGTGAATTCTCATAGCTGATGTATTTGAATTTGATAAAAACAAGATCATATATAGCACAAATAGAGAGATACAAAACACAAAATTCACAGGAGAAGAACTAAACTAGTGGTATAATCTGAATTACTAGAGTCCTGTGGCATTGAAGAATGGAATTGCTCCCTGTGGTTTACTCAATAAAGGTGCGAGTAAAAGACAATTATGTCGCAGGAAAAAGGCAATTTTGTGTAAAGACAAATTAATTATTTTGCATTGCATAGAACCACAGGATTTCCATTGTATTAGCAATGTCCCTTCTAATTTTCTTAATGAAATAGATTGTGAAAAAAATAAATGATTCAAACAGCAGCAAAGATACTTACAGGTACTCACACCTTACAATAAAGGTGTGCCTCATATATTTGAGCATCCCAGTTTTAGTTTTGGGTTTACTCTGTGTATAAGATCTATGGAAGCACCTCGCCCATTATGAAACATCATCCCAGTATAGTATGTTCATGTACATTATATATGTACCTTACTAGGAATCACTTTAAGTTAAAAGACATTGGACCTAAAAATGAATTGCAATGTGTTTGTAATTTGTCTAAATGTGAGCACCCTTGTGAATTATCTGCTATTTTGAGAACAGTTTGGGGCCGATTCCGATCTCGGCCGGTAGGGCACCGAATCGGATTCGGCTTAACCGGATCCTATTCGGAGCCCTATTTCCCGACCGAGTCGTACGTGCGTCCGGGCGAGCGAGTACGATGCGTGCGCTCGCGAAATCTCCGACCGACTCGTTCGCAGGACCCGACCGCTCTGACCGACTCGCACGGGGACGACGCGCACCGCGCAATGGAGACGTTCCCCGGCCGGGTAAGTACGATGCACACCTCGACCGCTTTGACCGACTCGCGCAGTCCGGCTCCAAGGAGCTGTCGGAGCCGCACTTTGGGGGTCCGTGTCGGACCCCCCTGGAAGCGTAGGTGCACGAGTCGCACACAGGGGGGACCCATGTGTCCCCCCTACACGTGCATGTATGGTGCGACCCGCATCGACGCGAACACGCTGTAGGGGGCGCCCTTGTTCGCGTCGTGCCCATTGAGTCAATGGGAGCCCGTGTACGCGTCGTACGACTGGCTCCCAATGACTTCAATGGGAGTCCGACCGAATCGAGTCCGATAGCATACGTGCGCATCGTACTCGTTCGGTCGGACTGCTAGGAGTCCGATTCGGTCGGAAATCTCTCCGGGTCCGGCTCGGTCGGGGAGATTTCCGGCCTGAATCAGAATCGGCCCCTTTGTGTGAGGTAAACATGAATTTGTGTAAAGAATGAAGCAAAAACAAAGTCATCCGAAATTTTGAATAAAGACCTAGCTGTTTTTGAGGACCCTATTCTTCCCAGGAAGGAGTGGAATGATAGTGGAAAACAAGCATCTGGTCCCACGCAATCAAATTTAAATGTACCTGCTGTGGAAAAATCACCGTATAAAATGTTAGTCAATGCCCAAGTCCATACTGTTCCAACTGCTGAGCACATAAATGTGGCGACTACCCAAAAGAAGACGCAGCCTGGAACAAAAGGTGTACACCAGTCAGAAGACACCTCTTGGGATATATCTGGCTGTAATATGCTCTCAAATGATAGTGATGCCTCTGTTATCTGTATGGGGGATGTGCAGGTGAACAAAGTGTCTCAAAGTCTTTTGATACATGGGATGCCCACGTTTGGGGTTGAGAAGAAAAGTGAGAGCCTAGGTCCGCCTATTTTTGAGATAACAAATGATAAGAACATTTTAAGTCTATTTGGTTCAGGGATGTGTGGTGATGATCAGGTATTGGATGACCATTCAATTTTAACTCCTGTAAAAAATGAAATCACAAATAGCCAACAGGGTGTACAGATTTTAGGTCAAGTTGATACATCACTGAACCCTGCTGATCCTATCATAGATCAGCCTGACAATTCACTGAACCCTGCTGATCTTTCATTCCTGGACAAATATGACGTTTTATCTACTGTTGATGCATGCACTACAACAAATAAACGTGCGGATGGAAAAGTTTGCTAAATACAATGAACGTTATAACAAGCGCACTTGACTTCCATTCAAATAAACTTGAAATTCAGGTGGATCTTTTAAATACTTTAGCAGTCTATGTGGCTGGTATTGACACAAAATTACAAAACCTGACAGGATTGGTGGTTAAGGCCCAGACTGAGGTTAATGACCAATTGATAAGATGCACATGTTCTCCATTTTGGATAAAATGTCCGATCTCCCAAAAATAGTAGGTTCACTTGTGGATGAAGTTAAAAAAACAGCAGGGAATTCTGTCCTGGACAGAAATTCGGTTTGTAATAAGAAAGTGGAAAATAGTGTATATAGTGCAAACATGAAGCGGCAAGAAGTCCAGGCAAAGGTGGGTTGTGATAACTCTAGATCTTTAGAGGAGGTTGATGGGGAGGCTGAGGTCAGTCTGAGTTCAGACGTACATATAGATGATGGTCATGTCTCCCACGGAACCAAGAAAGGCAAGTCATTAATTATTGCTAAACCCCCATGCTCAAGCTCCGGGGATAGTCTTAGTGATTGTCCCACACTATCCAAACGATCAAGGAAAAGGTTGCGGAAAGCTCAGAATAAGGCCAGGAGGTCAGTCGCTTTAGTAGCTGCAGCAGCTAAACCTAAGGATTATTATTAAATATTTAAACCAGCTATTAAGAAATGTTTACCTCAGGGTGGTGTTGTAGCTGGTGGGGAATCTTCTATAGTTTTGCCGTCACCGTTGTGGTGTAATGATCAGGAATCCGCAAATGGTAGTAAAAATGACGTTCCCAACCCAAATGGTATAATAAAACCGGATGTGGTAGGTACCAGTAAGGAAGGGGAGACTAGGTTGGACAACAAACCCCAGGGGACAAGATTCTTGCCCAAAGAACAAGTTGTCGATACCTCGATTCGGTCAAGTACTGTAGAAATGTTAGAGCCTACTACTACCCAGAGCTTATCCCCACTAAAAATATCTTCTAATTTCACTTTATCAAAAGATGGTAACTCAGGCACATTAAGCTCCCTATGTTGCAGACAGGATTATAGCTCTAGAAATGGGGATACTAAACTAGTAATGCATCCCCTGTATGAATCCCAGGCGTCCCATGATAGTCTGAATCGGAGTTTAATCCTGAAAATAATTTCAACTATTCCTGACTTAGCATTCATCAAATCTACTGATTTGGTGTCAGTACAGTTTAAACAGGAACAGTCCAACACTCTTCAGGAGTCTACTATTACAACTTGGTCCTCAAATGATATTGTTACTAAGATCTTAGGATCAAGTTTGTATTTTATGGAATGCGGCATTAAGGTTGAGATTTGGACTAGTGTACAATATCCCCGATTCTGAAGGTATTGGCCCTTAAGGCGGATAAAGGTAGCAAACCAGTTGAAAGTAAGAAGCTAAATCCAGTACTTAGAGGAGCAGCCGGCCCATCGACTAATCAATCTTGTAGTTCTGGTCTGTTGATTACCAATTCCCAAACAGGGGGTCGGATCTGTGAGTGGCTACCTAAAAATAATGTGCGAATGGAGGACTGGTCTTGGCATCCAGCAACTTTAGCAATGGTGCCCCGAGGAGTTAGTAATTGAATGTCCGTTGCTACGGATGCTAATGCAAATCAAATAAGTATATGCTCCTGGAATGTTCATGGACTGATCCATTTACTGTCTGATCCCGATACGATATTATTCTTATATTCATTTACATTTTTATTATTTCAAGAAACATGGTGCGAACAAACGACTCCTTTGCTTGGATTTAATGAATATAGTATCCCGGCAGTGAGAATTAATAAGTCAGGCCGTGCAAAATGTGGACTGACGTGCTACATTGCGGTTGACTTAAACTTAGTAGTAGATGTGGTGGACTTTAATCTGGGTTGGCTACAATGTCTTGTGGTAAACAACACTGATTTAAGATTAATTATTCTCAACGTGTATCTGAGTGCCAGTAAAAACAAGTCTACACAGTTGTATATTCATGCGAGATGTTTTAAGCACATTAATAATCCAGCACCCAGATGCTGGCTTAATAGTCTCAGGTGACTTTAATTTGCAACTAATTCGGTTCTCCGGTGAAAACTGTAAGACTGATGGACTTGCAAAAGAATGTTGCGACATTATGTCTGAGGCTGGGGTCAGCCAGTTAAAAGAAAAATCTAGGTTCACTCCCACGTTTAAAAATTCTAAACAAGGATCAATTATTGATTATACATTTATATCAGACAACTTAAGACCAAATATGTCTGATTATAAGGTAATCGCCCGTCCTGAAAGTGATCATAACCCCCAGGTTGTAAAATTTAACTTTTTTGTGGAGTGTCATTCTAAACCTAATGATCTACCCAATATGGCACACTCTGCGTATAATCTGAAGAGGTTGGTTTGGCATTTGGCTAAAGAGGAGGAAATTACACAAACAGCTAAGGCACTAATTCAAGGAATGTGAACAGGGGGTACAGGGTGATATGAATATGAGTAGTAAATGGAACTTTATTACAACGTCCCTCGTGGGGAAATGTGTAGCCCACAAGGCAAGAAAAATTAATAACCATTTGAATCCCCAGAAAATATGGTTTCCCCTAAGCTATTTAAGCTGAAGAAATCACTTAACAGAGCTGTTCGGGTGGCATATGCTCATAGATTTTATCAGACCTATTCCGTGTATAAAGAAAACTTGAAGGAACTTAAAAAGACTTATTAAACAAGAGGTCTGGAAAGCTAAACTTAAATATCAAACTGGGCTTTGGAATAGTCTATTATCTGCCTCAAAGCACAATAATGCAAAAAAATGTTGGGCAGTTATTAACAAGCTTGAAAGGGGAGGCTGTAGGGCTTTTTGTGTAAATATATCAGAAGCCAGTTGGGTAACTTTTATAGCTAATCTGTACGGCTCATCGGTCCAGATGGCAAATCAACCAGATATGTTGGTCTGGATACGAGGAAAATAGTATATTATCAACTAATTTGGGGAGTGGTTGAGTGTCAGGATTTGACTACCACAGCCCAACTCAATGAATCTAGTCTTGATCCAAATCTTGATTTAGAAGTCTTGAGTTGTAATCAAGTATTGACCCTGTTAAGTGGGCTTCGTGCAAATGGTGCCCCTGGACCCAATGGGCTACCAAATGCCCTGTTCCGTGCCAATGTTGACATGTGGGCAGGTATTCTGTATAATTTATTCAGGGAAGTGTTGACACTGGAGATTGTGCCAGAATCATGGCAAGGTAGCATACTGCAGCCCATTTATAAAAGTGGCCCGGTGGCCAATGCCGCCAATTATCGGTTAATCTCGTTGACTGATGTTGATGCAAAGGTGTTTGCTTCCACTCTGTTGATAGAATTGGAAAATTGGGCAGTGCAGGAAAGCATTATTCCATTTAATCAGACTGGTTTTCGGAAAGGTCAATCCACCACTACTAACCTGTTGGCATTAACCTTACTTGCAGAGCAGGCTGTCTTATACAAACAAAATTTATATATTGCTTTTATTGATCTAAAGGCAGCCTTTGACTCTGTGCCACGAAACCTGTTATGGAAAAAATTGTTAGATTGGGGCATTTCAAGGAAATTGTTGAAGGCTATTATTCTTTTGTATACTGATACTTGGGTTCAAGTCAAGTTGGGTGATGGCAACTCCTTATCAAGGAAAATTAGAACATATAATGGCCTAAAACAGGGCTGTGTTCTTGCTCCCTATCTTTTAAATTTATTTTTATCAGATCTTTCTCAGCATTTGGATGCTATTAATGGGCATGTTCCTAGGATGGGGGGGGTACAAATTAGATATCTCCAATATGCCGATGATACTATCCTCTTGAGTCATACTCCTATTGGCCTACAAAGATTTATTACCGCCATTGATGACTATACACAACAGAATGGCCTTGAACTAAATGTAAAACAAAAACAAAGTGATGAAAATTGGTGCAGTTAAACATAAGTTTGAGTCATGGAAGGCCAGAGCAGGTACAATTGAAGTTGTCAAGACGTATAGGTACTTAGGGGTGGTGTTCGACAATGGAGTATCTTTTAAATTCCATTTTAAGGACCTAAGGGCCAAGACTGTGACCTTGATTCATGCTTTTAAATGTTTAAAAAAATCACTGAACTGTCAATCATATGACTTTATTCTTAAAGTAATTAAAGCTAAATTACAACCAACCCTCATATATGGTTCTCCCATTACTAGAGGGAAAGATGCGAAGATCCTGGATCTACTGGTAGTCAAGGTCTTCAAAGCAACTTTTGGGATTGCCAATTGAGCGTGTCAAGCGGGAATAAGATTAGAGTTTGGTCTCCAGAGACAGTGCCTGGTATCAAAAGGAGCTTTTCTAAAATGTATGGTTGCTTTGTCCACATCAGCCTCTGCATCCTTAGGGAACATTTGCTGGCAAGAAATAGATAAGTCTGCCCATGCTGCTAAATGGAGAGGTGTGGTGCAGCGGCCAGGGCAGCTGACTTCGGAGCACAGGGTTCACGGTTCGATCCCCGGCTCCGGAGGCAGCTCAGCTCAGCACCATGTGACTCTGGGCAATATCTCACTTAATTTCCACTCCGGCCCCCAGCGCCTTGAGACCCGTAAGGGTGAGTAGCTGCGCTATATAAAAACGGACTTACTTTTTTACATTTATATTTTAACCTCCCTAAAAGATATTGGTCTGCAAATTGCACTGCAAGATCTGAAAATGCCCAATTATAAATTAATCTTAAAAAAACGTATCAAAGCTGAATCGCTCAAATTGGATAGAAATGCATTAGTAGAGAAAAATTATGCATGGTATGTGATTAATTCATACCAATCCCTGCGTATTCAGCCGTATTTGACTGCTTTTTTTCAGCAAAGCTTAAAAATATGTTTTTAAGGTTACGTATGGGAATAAATCCAACAAAGGAGGACACGCAACCTTGGATCAAGCAGTGGCCAGATTCTAATTGTAGTCTATGTGGATGGCCACGGGAAACACTAGTACATATAGTGTGTGTATGCCCCAAGCTGATTAACCTCCGACGTACAGTTCTGAAATCACATTTGTTTGATGAGCGGGGTTAGATCAGCTCATCAGGCTTTAATTATGTCACTATCTGGCGAATCGATTCCGTTATTATGTCAATTGTTAAAATTTTTAATGGCAGTTGAAAAATGTCTGATATAATACGGTTGTGCTCGATTATTTTATTGGCTTTGGAACCTAATAGTTCTACCTTGGTTTATATTCTGTATATTCTAATGATTATGTTGCTAGGGTGATAACTAGAAATGTAATAATATAAGTGTCACCGTTACAGTAACTGTTGATGCACTTTATTATTGTCTTAATATGATGGTCGTTGCAATTACTGCACGTTAGCACTTTAAAATGCAACATGTGTAGGAAATGTACAATAGAAGTTTCACCGTTACAGTAACCTTTGATGCACTTTATCATTGTCTTAATATGATGGTCGTTGCAATTACTGCACGGTAGCACTTTGAAATGCAACATGTGTAATATTCCACTGTAGAAACTAATGAAGTATTCTTTTAGTGTATTTTATATTTGTCGTTATATACAGGGAAATAGTATGTTGGGCATGCTGTCACTTTAAAATGTAAAATGTGCAATATTATGTTATTGTACAGTCTATTGATGTACGTGTGGTTTGATTTGATTATATTGGTAAATGATTTAAATGGTATATATTGGTACAGTTTTTATAATATGTGATGGGAAGATGTTTTGATTGCAATCATTTTTTATCAATTAATACAGTTTTTAATAGTATTAGATGTGAAGATGCTGTGATTGCAATGATTTTTATTAATCAAGCAATAAAGATTATATATACGTAAAGTCAGGGAAAATGAAATCGTTCTATCCATCATTTGTTTTATTATTGATGTTTTCCTTTTCTAATGAAGAAAGCAATTTCCCTATTCCATTAAATGGGATATTAGCACTGTCAGGACATATTTGTCACATTTTTCAATCTGTAGCTAAAAGGTGATAATTGTATGCTTGCACTGTCAAGCAGGTGCTGTGCCTGAGCTAGAAACACAATTTCGTGTTAAAATCTCTTAAATGTACAGCATAATGAAGATTATGTGGCAATTGTGTCACATTTCATATTCAGGCTGCCTCACAAACATTTCTCTTTTGCTGGGGCCCTGGAGGTGTTGAAAAAAGCCTTATGAAATGTACCATAACAAAACAGAAACATGCTACTGAACAACAAACAGAAACTACAGAAAATGAAGCTATAGTTGAGCGTTTTTAATACACACCAGTGCATTAGCAGCAAAGAGAATGGAAGGTTCTAGAAAATGAGGTCTTTATCCCTGGTTGTTGGATAGGTTCTATTTCACCTTAATGTTCATTTCACCCCCTCATAGAACATTTGTTTGTTATATATGGCCCTCATAGAGAGCCTCTGTCATTTATTTCCATTTCTGAATCTCATAACCCACTGCTATGACATAGCAACAGTTTGTAACAAAACAGCTTATACCCTGTTGTGATGTCAGGCTGACAGGCGTCTCTGAAAGCCTGTCAGCGCAGTGCAGCGCTGCTTGTCTGCTTGGACTGAAAGCACAGCTGCAGGCAGGGGAAGGAAGGCAGGAAAGGTGGTGGGGGTTCGTCAAGAATGGCAGGTATTTTTTTTGTTAACCTTTTGGTACACAGATACATCACAGAGGCCATGTTATGTATGGTTTCCCCATTGCCCCCTTGCTACCGAGTAGCAGTTGAAAGCAGGGGCAGATGATTTTGGGCCAAGCATAACATAAAATTATAGATGGGTAAAAAGTGAATTACAGGGATGTTATTCACCCCAGTGACATCATAGACAACTTGAGCTTCGCTCTTGTTGTCTATTTGATGTCACTCAGAACACCTCAGTAAAAACCATCCCCGTAATTCACTGTTACCTATGAATAATTCTATATAGTTTCCCTTTTCTTTAAAGCTGTACAAATGTACTGCTTACGGTTCCATTTGTTTTTCAGAAAAGAAAGTCACATACAAAATGATATTTTACAACATTATTTCATACCCCTATGCGTAACTCTGTAGTACTGTTCCAGACTGGCCATGGGTTGTAAGAGTCTGTACATAAGGGACACAGACTAATTCTCTCTGTTTCCTTTTCTTTAATCCTTTAACAACCGTAGCAGCCTGGCAGGGTTCAACGCAGAATGCCTCCTCCTTGTTGTAAATTAGCTCCTTTGTGTCCCAGAAACTTCGCAATGGCAACAAGTTACTACATGGAAGATTAAGTTGCATCTACCCTACAATACTTGGCTTCAAGCTAACTGTAATAGTCAGTATATCTTTGGTCACGCTGTCTTTCATGTTTTTAGGCCAATAATGACCACATATGTTTACCTGTTCTTCTAAAATGTGCCTGTGACGCAATTTACCATACAGGTAACAATGAAAAGCTGTGTATACAGGTAAGTGTAACCATTAAGGTAGCAAAAGAACCGCGCATCATACAAACCAAATCTATTGTCTGATATTATGTCATCAACTCACCAGGCATGTTATGTAAATATTGTGGTATCTGTTCATGTTTTTGGATTGTGCAACACAGGACGGAAGATATACTCAAGCATTGACAGTAAAATGCTAAATGTCAGTGGCAGTGTGCCTCCATGCAAAAGGTGCACAGAGAGTTCATCTCTTTAGACAACGGAAGGACTGTTCATTTGGGAACACTTGCTTCTTTTCAAATTCGTTTTCTTGTAATTAACAACTGAAAGCTGTTTGACTCTCACAATCAGATGTGCAAATTGGATTCCTGGGTTTTACATCCGCAAAAGATCAGTAATGGCACAGTTTTGGTTTACGCATGTGCAAAGCATACTTTCTGCATGGCAAATGCCTGCCACAGCATCTATCACCTGAAGAGAATCCAATAAAATATTCAGGAATGGTCTATTATGCCCAGTTGTAGCATATGTGTTACAATAGACCTGTGTCAGTACATCACTATGCACTACAACAAGGTATATGTGGACGTATATGGTTGTACTCCTGAATATCAACACCATATTGGTACAATGGTACACGAATATCGAGGAGAGAATATCAAGGGACAAAATATCGAAAGATAAGGGAATATAAGGAAGTATAGATTTACTATTTCTAACTCCACATCTGCCCACTTGAAAATATATGTACCGCGTAGGTACATATCTGTGGAGTTAGTCACAGAAAATCTATACTTACCTACCTATCAATATTTTTTTCGATATTTTGTGCTCGATGTTGTGTCCCACTGATATTGGAGGTTTGATATTCAGGGTGCATACCGACTAATGTGAATCTATGTACAGCAGTGTAGTATTGAGTGATGTCTATATTTCAATGGGCATTTTGAAGCCATACTGCTATTTCTCAGCTTTTCTGGATTTCATGTGATTTCCATCCTGTTTTAGGTGGTGGTACTTTTCAGAGCAACAATAGTTTTTATTTACAGTAGGTAAAAAATCATAAATCAGGCAATTTTACTGCACCAGTTGCTGTGGTAATTGCGAATTGGATAATGCCGTATGTCTGCTACACAAGTGTTATTATACAGCCATGCATCAATCTATAAGCAGATCTTGTGTGTATATGAAGAAAATGTGCTTCTGTACAATTCTTGAAGTACTGAGTATTACTTTGACAGGTTTTGAGTTATCCTAACTAAAGAGGGAGAGAGAAGAATTTCTCTGAACAGAGCTAATCGAGTCTAAGCACCTGGTGGTCTCTAACTATGGCAGGTGACCCTCTGCCTAGGCCTAGGCCACAGTTTCCACTGATCTAGTGATCTGGCAGCACAACCACCAGAATCTAAGTGACCATGTAAGTCCATAAATAACAAGGTCAGTCTTCTAAACCATTTAAATTATAGGAGTTTGTGACTTAGGGGCCCATTACGATGATGGATGGAAGCCCATCCGTGCTGGTGGCGGTGGCGTAAAACGTCAATTTGCCCGCTCCAGGTGCGGTTATTGCGACCACCAAATTCCAACAGAGGCCATTAACCGTCCGCCGTGGTCTGTCTGCCTCCGCACGTTTTTTGCGCACGCAAGAGTGGCGGACGGAGCCAATAGAGCAGGACCGGTGTGCGGAAACACGTTCCGTCCGCCAACCCGATTACGATGTTGTAAACAGCCATTCCCACCGCGGAGTAAAAACCACCACATTGCCGATGGCGGAAACACAACAACAGAGAGGAAGAGCCGATACAGAACCCATCTACACCACCTGAGCCACCATGGATCCTGCGCCACAGGCCTTCCCGCTGCACTACCTGCTGCACCTCCGGCAGACAATGCGCCGCCGCACTCAACTGCAGAGGTACGTACCAAACATCTCCACATATGCAACCCCTGAACAACTACAACTCCCAGCAAGCGTGGCAGCACCACGATGAATGTGGCAACCTGCCAAATGCAAAGTGCGAGGCCCACCCAATCCCCATGAGTGACCCTCGGTGCCCCAGAAGGCGATTGGGACCAATGCCTGCAGGCGCTGCGGATGCCAGCTAACGCGCATGCGAACACATACTGCATTTGCATTGGCGACCTGCGAATTACATCACACATCACAACTCATTTGCCTAAAGTGATTGGTGCACCCCATGTGTAATGTTGGGGGGCACGAGGCCACCATGCATATAAAGTAACCACACAGACACCGTACATGTATAGGAGAACTGGCCCAGGGCACGTGCGGCCGGACCTGTTTGTTGGCAGGGTCACATGTCCAGTGACTCCTGTGCTGGGTGGCTGTGGGGTGGGGGGTAAGCCAGCCCTCTGGGAGTGGCTGGTACATCAGAACAACTAGAACAGGGACCAGCTGGTCTCTACACTGTGAAGGGATGAGAGAGTGTGACCCGTGAGCCAAGTCTTCACACACATGGAATGTCCAAGGAAAGGAGAGTGAAATTACATACATAGTCATGCCTCATGGCCAGATGGACTTAAATGAGGGAAGGAGTCAAAAAGGACAAAGGTCTCTCGCACTGTACCAATGTTGTGTAATGAAACATCCAACCTGTGAACATCCCTTGACATCTGACTGGCATCTCTTGGCCAGGGGTCGTCTTGTGAAGGGTCAGTGATGTAGGCAGAAAATTAGAGGTGTCCATTGTATGCAAATCAGACACACGTGTAATCCCTAGCACTCCCAACACACGTACTGGTGTGGCGTGCATTGTGCCTAGCTGCCATTGACTGTAAATGTTCCCACACATGTCCTGAGTCAGTGCTTCTCCAGACCAAACGCCCTCAAAAATCCTGCCCACCAGCATGGATGACATGTGATCACCACACCTTGTAATCCTCATTGGCTTTTGTGACATTCCCTGTAGACGGATACACTTACATACTTGCATGATTGATTGTCTCTGTACAATGTGTGCGTGATGTAAAGTACTGTCACACCCTACACTGATACCATAAGCACCATACAACAAATGAAATGCACATGAGCGAGTGGCTATGGAGAGATGAGGGGCGCTGGACGAGGGTGGCAGACAGGGAATCCGAGGAGGAGGGCATGAGTGACAGCATGAGAAGTGTCACTTGCCTGATACTCCCACCTCAGGAAACCTCCTCCTCCCATCAGGAGGACCTTATATGGAAAAACCACACCTCTTGAGAGTGATAACATCTAGAAAGAGAATTTTGAAGGAAAGAATGCGTCTCCCTGGCCCTTGTAAAACTGAGGAGAGATAAAGGAGGGCCCTGAAGCAGGCCTGGCGAGAGACATAAGTGACAAATCGGGCACGCAGTGGCCCACCCGAATGCCTCGTTGGACCACACAAATAAAGATTCCTGGAGCCGGCCCTGCCTGGGAGGCATCCCAAATGTTGATGGGAGCCATTGATGGTACACACATTGGCCTCGTACCACCACAGGCAAGTGAACTCATCTATAGGAACTGCAAACACTACCACTCCATCAACGTGCAAGTGGTATGACAGGCTGAGCAGATCATCTCACACGTGTGTGCAGAATATCCGGGGTCGGCACATGACTGCTACATCTGGTGGACCAGCAACATCACACCCGCTCACAACCCACACATGCCCAGTGACGATGACAGTGGTGAGGAAGAAGGCCTAGACCAGCGTCAACAGCTCATCGTCAACTACTTCCGTTGAGTGTGATCCAACAATGAGCGACTATGACTGTGTTTATGTGCCTTGCTGTTGTCTCACAGACTTTGACAAATGTTCCTGAGATTTCGTACACATACTGGACTATGCGCAGGACTTGAGAACTTGTGCATGCAGGGACTGAGCACCCCAAAGCACCCCTACGCACAGGAGACCATTGCCATACTGCCTCACTTGCTCTCCTACTCACTCTGAGGCATTCAAGCGCCTGTACACAAGCAGACAAGTTGAAGACAAGAAACATTCCCAAATGTGAAGTTTTTACTACAGTGTCAAAGCATGCAACACACGTGCCACAGCAGGTTGAAAATGCATGAGTACCTAACCAGTAACCACAGTGACATATCCATTTAACATGAAGCAAGATGTCGCATCAACAATCCCCCTGGACGTAGAACCACGAGCATATCCCCCCACCCCTTGCAGGAAGGAGTCGTATGGGAGGTCCCTGGTCTATGGGCTTTGTCAGCAGAACCCATTACTCAGCCTATATATGGTGAAATTTACACCACATTTGCTGTGTCGCTCACATCACTGGATGGATCACCCTCCAAGTGTGGGGCATCTAGCCCGCATTTGCATGTTATCTAAAGGGGATCCGTGTCCTCTTGCAGCTATGAGACTTTGTTGAGTCGGGGTGCTATGGCCTGAACAGAACAGAATGACAAGGGACAATGTTCTCCGACCACGGACAGAATGTTCAGACAGTACTCCAGGACCGCGCAGAGAACAAGCTCTGCGGACACCTCTCATGTGACAGACATGTACTAAGGTACTTGCAGGGCACAAGTCCTAAAAAAAGAAGTGGGGGGACTGACCAAGTAAGACAAAATGCAAATTACCTCACAACGTCACGACGTAGCGCTCTGAAAGAATGAAAATAGTGCGACTAACATGATTTGTGCAAATACTGGGACAGACTAACCCATCTGACAGTCTTACAGTGTCTGCATTGATAAACAGGGACAGAACAAAGGCAAAAGCATCCCTCCCTTAAGTACCTGTGAAGAGAAGGCAAGCTGTGTGCCTATGTTCCCCTCTGTGGCATCTACATTCACATGTAAGGTTCAAAGTGCCCCCCAGTCAGCATGTACAAACAAAAGGAGGCCGGATGGCCCCTTGACTCTGGCCCGCCTGGAGGTAAAAAAAGGCTCACTCGCTGCCTGCACGGTGCTCCTGGGAGTGGAAAGCAGTCAACGTGCAGGTGCTGCTGAACGTTTCCCGGGATCTGGAAAGTACACTGGGAAAAGTTAAGCATATTCCTGTGGGGACCAACGTCCTGGCAGGGGGGACAGCGTCCACCCCGTGCAAAGAGGGGGGGCGCCGTGTCCCTGCGTGTACCCCCGACTCGAGCCCTGGGTACTTGCAAAACAACAACGCCATATAATCTTTGTGCCCTACAGCTGCAGATTGGAAGCCGGGCTCATGCCAGACGACAATGTCCATGACGGTCAAATGACAGCCTCCACTTGCTCAGTTCTGTGGTACCAAGCGAAACAGACCGCAGTGTTCAGCATAGTCCAAGCCAATGCAGACAGGGCCAAAGTCAGCGAGCTGGATGACAATTCTTGTCAGGAGGCGTGAAGAAAGGTAAACGATAATTGAATTAGTCACCAACAGTTCCTGTTGCTGTATGTAGTTACGAATCCAAGAAGGCATAGGCAGCTTCGAAGGCAATCAGTTCCAAAAGACGATCCAATTCATCTTCAGTGAAGAGGACCGCCATCCAATCCAGCAGTATGAAGGAACAGATGTGCTCCTCGCACCACGAGGTTGAAAGGAGCATCCCATCGCAACCTGGGAGAGGCTCGATGTAGGCATTGCACAGGAGCCATTGAGCAAACGCACAGGCGCAGCTGTCAGCCTGCCTGACACATAGAAAGGCATCCCATAAACGTGTCTCACCGAAGCAGTCTTGCACGTGGACCAACAATAGAGTCACCCACAGCTCATGATCCAGGTCAGCAAGGTATGTGTTTGAAAGGCAGACATCCATGGCCCACTCAAACAGACATTTTCTGCAGGAAAATACAGGTTGCACGCAGGTGAAATAGGCATAGCGGAACGTTAGCCTATAACTGATGCCTAGCACAGCCAAATGGACATATCCAAAGAAAAGCTGCATGCAGTCACGGTATAGTTGCAACTGACCCGGCTCGGCCTGGACCACAGGACGGTCAGACATGGCGTGAGAGCAATCTCGGAACCAGCGCTCAGCTGTACAGCCAAAGTAATGATCTGAAACCGCTAAATGCAGTGTGCAAATTGGAGGAATGACACCCCGTGGTACTCCCGGAAAAGCATGGAAGGAAGAGACAAGGCCAGAGCCCACAAGTCTGATAAAAAGTGTGCAATGGCCTTCAGTATCAGACGCTATCAATAATTTGTGTCAGTTCACCGTGAAAACAGTGGGGGAGCGTGTTCAGCAGTGTCTGAATCGCGCAGGACGGTCAAGACACCTGGAATTCGAAGGTCTCCGGGCTGGTGTGGGAGCGAGCAACTTGTCTACACAGAGGCCCATTGTGCCTGCACACTCATTGAAGTATGCTTTGGCTGTGGGAATGTGAGGCCACAAATGACTATCCACAATCACTTATGGGGGAGTTAGCAGAACATTGCCACAAAAAGGACACGTTGTGCATCTGTTCCCATATACGTGATGCCTGGCCTGTGCATGCAGCTGTTGTGCTCATGCAGGAACAGCTAAGTATGTTTGGAAAATAGATTTGGCGTGGGTATGTTGTCAGGGACTGGTATTCATGTGGTGAAACATGCATAAATCGCACATGTCTCATGAAAATCCCTGTACAACAGTACTTGAGTGTGTGAATGCGACAATGTCACCATCGTCCACCTGACAGGATGTGGTGTGACGCTGGCTCCTGTGGGCACACTGCTAAGGATTTCATTGGTCTGCGCTATGTGATCTGTGACAATTTCCGTCATGTCCATGTTGATGTTATTAAGGGGGATGGGAGCACACTGCTTCACCTCCCAGCACAGTTCATCCCTTAGCATTCTGGTAAATGCAGTTCAGTCATGATGCTTACTTGTCATGGGACTGAGGTGTTTCACCTGAGTTGGGCAGGGAGAGGAACAGAGACCCGAGTAGATTGTGGCAGCTTCCTCAGCAGACACCGATCACAATGTATCTTACCTCTACTGATGTAGGATGATAACGCGACACACATGTGTCTAGGGAATCACAGCACTGACCTGCACCAACTTTGGTGACACACGACAACGTTGACACGAGTAAGCATTTCAGCTGAACTGCATTGACCAGGGTGCTAAGGGGTGAACTGTATTGGGAGGTGTAGTTGTGTGTTCCAGTCCCCCTACTGTCCATGTTGAGGGTGTTGGCCGCTGTTCTCTGGAAGGCATATTGTACAGTGTTGCCTAGTGGTGTGCTTTTGCGGTTATTCCATAATATGTCAACGCACTGTTATTCCCTTGTGTCTTTCAAGCTTCCTCCACTCTCTCATTGGATTTTCGCTTTTACATATTCGGATACCTTGCAATGTGAGTTGACATGATACTTACTGTAATGAAAATGCTCCGGACACCAAGGCATACTGTTGTGAGTTGTGTTCCTTGGCCAAATTGTGACAGGTGAGGGGTGAATTTGAAAGTGACGGTACACGGATCATTAGTAAAGGACACACAGTCCAAAAGTAAAACAGAACACTCCCATCCTTGTGGCAATGTGGGTTCTGATTTACAACAAAGTCAATGTTCGGTGTTACAGTGGTGACATCAGCGGTTGCTCCGAGAACTGGTACGGCACGGTGCTGTGCCACGTGATCATCCCGGGGTCTTTTTGGGATGCCCCCTCAGCCGTTTGCCAGGGGGGGGTACCTGCTGCATGCTCAGAGGCGTCTGAGGATTCGCTGTGGTGTGACTCACCCCTCCCTGTGGCTGCTGCTGCGGTGGTGTGACTAACATCCGGCTGGCCGGGGGGGGGGGGGGTTGGCCAGCTATTTGTGCTGCATGCATGTCCCTCAGGACACCCACAAGCTGGCCCATGTACTCAGCAATTTGTCCCAAGCGAGTGTCCATGGACCTCTGCAGCAGGCGCTGTTCCCTCAGTACTTCAAGGCCCTGGCCCATCTGTCCCTGGTTCTGCTGGTATGCACCAAGGACAGTTAGCACGGTGTCCAGGGCCTCTGTCTCATTGTCCTTCTGTGACTGTCCCCCAGTTGTCCTCCCACCTGCCCTGAGACCACGGACATGTGGCATTGCCTGGCGCAGCCGCCGCACACTGTCCCCAGCATCCCCGGTGTGCCTTGTGTTATTCGCAACTGCTGGCAAAGGGACAGTGTTGGAGGCAGCGGTGGTGATGGTGGAGGTGGCTGACACACAGGTCGTTGCTGTGGCGGGGCAGCTGTTGTGGTAGTCGTGGTGGTGGGGGTGTCAGTGAGGGCCAGAGCCTGGCATGTCCTGGGCACGCCGGAGGGGCCATGTAGGTCCTCCTCACCTGAACAGACCAGGGACTCTGCATCCGAGGGTTCATCTCCCAAGGGGGGGGCTGGCTGGGCTCGTCCATGGCACGGTCGCACGCTGTTGCTAGCGAGTCACCTGTTGGAGTGAGGTTATGTTGTCAGCATGTTCGGCACACAGCACAACTTTGATGTTCATGTTTGGCACATTTAATTTGAGATGACATGACTTTTACCTTGGCATTACTAGGCATTCATGTCAGTATGTCATCAGTCGCACATGATGTTGAGGTACATACAGGGCTTTAAGTTAAGTGGGCCGGGTCTCACCGGTGCAGGGCACCGTCATTTATTTAAGGGGGCCTCAGTACGGGTCTCTTTCGTGCTCTGTTTTGTGCCCTGCCACAGGCGGTACGTTCTTTTAGCTGGAATGCATTGACAACAGGCACATCGATGTGCGCATGGTCACACTCGTCACTTCTCACTGGTGGAGTAGTTACAGCATTCAGTCATGCCAGGTGAGCATTGTGGGGAAGTGAGATCCTCTAAGGATTCATTTTGTCTCTGGAATTCACTCCTTTGGAGACTCATGTACAGCAACATCGTTGTGGTGTCATCAGGGCTTTGAGTGGAAGATTTTCCAATGTTAGATGCAAGCCATAGTTGCTGCTTCTTTATCTTATGCAACTGACAAACATTGACAAGGCCAGTAGTCCAGAGTTGTAGTAGGTATCATGTTACTTGTTGTATCATATATCTGGGTGCAATGGCAGTGACAGAAAAATGCTAGTGGGGTAGCCCAATATGCTAAGCCCATATTTATGTCAGAGGTTTTTAGGCTACGCCCTTAATTGTATTGGCCAGGCCCCTTTGAGAGACCCCCCAGTTTTTTATTCCCACTTAAAGCCCTGGGTACCTACATTGCTCGTTGGCGATGTGACATGGCTAAAGGACCAATTTCATTTGTACCGATGTTGTATTTCCGAGGACATGTCCTCTGGTACTAACTTGTTGCTCATCCAATTCAGTTAATGCTTGGACATTTGTGTCTTTTCTATGTGTATCTGACTACTATGTCGCCACTTCATGCTTTGTGTTGTGCTTTTTGTGCTTGCATGCATGTGTTGTGTTGACCCGAGTCTTTCTGCTTTGAGGCAATGGGACTTACACATTGGCTTTTTGTGGTTGCGTTCTTGCATTCTGCTTTGCAGTTGCATATGACTTCATCAGTGCCACTGTGAATCATGTGGCCTCTCGATGGTATTAGCTGTATGTGCACGGCCTAAACAGTTATGGGGGTTTCCGGTGTTGGCTACCAAGTGCGGGATGTGGGGGTTATTTGGCTACATGCTGTTTGTGAGGGGAGACAGAGGGCCTTGTGGGAATTGTGGTCTTGCTGTCAGGGCTCAACATCCCCCTCCCCAGTAAGATGGCTAGCTACCTGTTGGGAGGCACTGTCGACTGAGTTAGCTGCCACATGGCTGTGGGGTGGGGAGGGTGGGCCATGCTGTGTGGGAGGGAGGCCAGGGTGCATGAGCTGACCACCTACCTTTGAGGTTGAGCTGATTGAGGAAATGCTGTCCTTGTGATCAATTCATATTGTAAGCGTGCATTCCACATGAGTTTGATGTGGGCGGGCGATTGGAGCTCACTTATTGTGCACAACGGTGCATTGTGATGTGATGTGATCATTTTGTTGGTACTTACCAGCCTCCAGTCACCCCTCCATTCATGTGGGACTATCTGGATGCATTATGGCAGGCACCTTCTCCTCCCATTCAGTGAAGGTTAGTGGTGGGATGGGAGGGCCACCACCAGTTCTCTGGGCCGCCGTGTGGTTCCTCTGGGCCCGATGCTTGACCCGGCCCTTGAGGTCGACCCACCGCTTCCTGATGTCACGCACAGTGTGTAGGGTGGTCCCTATGGCATTGACTTTGCTGTGGCTCCTTGCCCACATCTGATTCTTGCATGCAAGTGGAGTGTGTTGGACCAGGTGCCCAGACAAGTGTGGTTCTCCCCTGATTAACTCATCTGCCGTCACTTTCAACTCTGAGTCAGTGAATTTTGGCATTTTCTTGGGGGACATGGTGCAAATGAATGAGGGGTGCAGGGTGCAAAGTGGTGGTGGAGATATGTGTAGTGTGTGGGGTGTGTGGGTGAGAGTGTTGTTGTGTGGAGATAGGTGGGTGTGATGTTGTGCAGTGTGAGTCAATGGTGTCCTGTCTCTCTGTCTCGGCTTGTGGTGTGCAAAGGATGCTGGTCCGGGAAGTGGTTGGTTTTATACTGTGGTATGTGGGTGTGTCCACATGAGTGATGGCCTCCAGATGTCTCTTCCATGCTGCGCATGGCTTTCCTTACCAGGAGCAAGTTGGGGTGTATCATTGTGGCATGTGTGTTGTGATTGAGGGCGGCAGGGAGTACAGGCACACTTCGGGCATTGTTGTGTAGTTGGTTCCGTCCGCCATTCATTTGGCCTATGTGCATGTGTGGCGGTCAGACGCCGTGCTCGGTCCGCCAGCTCCGCATTCTCATCGTACTTGGCCGTGCGGTCATACCGCAGGCAGGAGCGGCCTTTTCAAGCCATTGCACAGCTTTCCCCGTCTGCCGCGGTCGGATTTGCAGCTTTTCCGACCGTGGTGGACGGTCTTTTGTGACATCTGTCTGCCGCGGTCTGGTTTTGCGTACAGTGCATCGTAATTTGACCGATGGAAATGCCGCGGGTCATGCGGGGGGATTTTTCCCGATGCCATGGTGGTCGGAGGGCTTTTCCGTGCGCCATCGTAATTGGGCCCTTATTGTTTACTTGCTCCATTCTGAATGGTTTGCAGAGTAGTAGTAAATCTTGCCTGATCTTACCTTTGTCAGACTTGATTGCATTAAAGTGTTTACTTGTTTGATTAGTAGAATAATCCTGTAACTTATCCCTGTTCTTCCTTCCTTAAAGGATATTTCCTTTTAGATCCTACACCAAGTTAACTAGCACATAAGATTCCTGAATCCAGATTATTAATAAGTATTTGACCCAATGGCGCCATCCAACCAGGACACGTTTCACATGTTGAAAATGTGTCAGTCCTGACAAAGACTTTTTATATACTAGCTTTCAAGCTGTATTTCTTAATACCCTAACATTTTAGAAATTGTGCCCACAGTCAAATTAGGAATGTTAAGCTATATGTCAATGCTAAAAATCACAATAATAAATACACATGTGCACTCGTTTATGAATTACATTCTATGAATATCAAATTGTGAACTAGTCAACATACATGACTGCTTGAATCTGTGTGATTCATTTTTGACACCAATGCCTACAATAGACATCCATATACACATAAAAATATGGATTTGTAAAGAATATTTGGGACCAATTCACAAAAGTAAATACTATTGCAAATGTAAGTTTATGACTAAGGTTCTGAGTTGTATCATTGTGGTCGGGCCGTCCGTTCTCTGCAATGAAACTGTAAATCTGTCCATCGGCCTGGCAGAATAACCACCGTCTGATTTATATATTGAACAGGAGAACTTGTGTAAGTCTTGGTGGAGGTATAACTGTCCAACTCACAGTTGTACCACGGAGACGGCGAATAAGCATCTGTCGTTAGACAACATTCTGTTAGCGTTGGTGTGGCGGTATTCCGCCTGCCAATTTTATATATGTCTGTCATAGGGGCAGCCTCACAGCAGTGTGCTGTTAGAGTAAATACGTCACTGACCCGTATTATCCATGAGTCTAAAAAAAGGACGTGTAAGTCACACACCTGCTATTAATGTGCTAATCACACCTGCAGAGCACAGTAGAAAATACACCCCGTGCCATACCATGACCCTTTGCCTTTCTCACAAGCAACCAGCAGCAGCTATGTGTTTTTTTCACTTCTCACTTTCTTTTCCTGTGTTTAGTGTTCTATTCTTTCCCCTACAGTTCGATTTTTGTTCCTACATTTTTTGTTTGGAGCCCTTGTCCAAAGTACTACAATCACTCAGAAAAGGACAATGCGAGAAAGAATTGTTTCACGAGTGAATGCCGTAGCTAACAGCAGGCCTTCCCAGGATGAAACTCGCAAGGCAGGAATGATCTGTAGGGAGGGTAAGATCCAGGGCTTCCAAAGCTCACCTAATGGCCCAGCAGACTAGTGGTGGTTCTCCCAGGCCCATTGACTTCTTGCCCTGGAAGGGAAAAGAGTATGGGATCCTACATATTGAAGGCTTTGCAGGAATCCCAGGTGGATTGGTGTCATGATCCCAGCCACTGCACGGCCCTCTATGCCCTTGTGATTTGGGTGGGCATTTCCCCATCTCCATTTTTCTTCCCATTCCCCAAGTTGCATGTTCAGTCTGTGATGTGGGTTGCTGTGTGTGACTTCCCTGGTGGCATGGTAGGAACTATTGGCCTTAGAAGTCAGTTGACTAAACTTAATAGTCAATAGTATCGTTAAAAATCCATTAGAAGGCTCCAGAATCTTGGCAGCAGTGACAGGTGCACCTATTAATCACATTCACGAGGAGGAACTGTAAATACGAATTGCTCCGCCCAATATGATCGTTCCATGATGCTGAGGGTGCATGAGGTGAACTCCAAGACTAATTGCTCTGCTCAAGTTGAACATTCCATGACCCTGGAGGCAGCAGCAGGTGCACTCCAAGACTAATTACTCTGCTCAAGTTGAACTTTCCATGACCCTGGCAACAGGTGCACTTGCCAATCAAACTCACGTGGAGTAAATGCCAAAAATCAACAGGTGTTGTTTTCTAGAAACATGCGGCTGGCTTTTATTTAAAGGCTGCTCCCACCCCGGTTTCCTGGCCTTTTTGTCCAGCACTCACCTGCTTCCCTTCTTCGCACTGTTCCAGCCATCCTCAGTTCTCCTCTTCAGGCTGCAGCTGCTCCCTGAGCCGGTCCTAACCCGGCGACCGCTCCACCATTGGGTTTCCTAGAAGATGAAAAAGACAAAAAAGAAAAAATCTGACATCAGGTATTTTTGCTAAAAAACTGTTCTCATTTCTTGTGCTCTGAGCTCTGTAGCGGGAGATTCTAGGAAACAGAATAACCCTTCGATTTTTTAAGTGCTCAATAGACTCTTACACTGGCAGGGCTCTGCCAAGAATAAACCTCCCTGGTATTAATACCTTCGGTGTCCCCTAGGAGTACAAGTTGGGTGGATTCCAGCCTGGCACACGGACTACAATTGGGACACCTAGACTCAGCGCATGATAAGTGGGTGTCCAGAGATTTCTTGCACTGCACTTGGGATGCAACAGGATAATTGAGTTGACATCAGTCAAGCGATTCATTAAGAATCCATGCTCCAACTTCACGATAACACAAGACTTCTGACCGGAAAGACAGAGCTGTACTAGAGGTCTGTTGGGGTAGGAACAAAGGACATACAAATAAGTTTTGATGATTCTGTTTAATAACTATATTGTGAGTTACAACACTGTTCTTGCAGTTCACAGATACTCCTCTGATCAGGCGTTTGCACAAGATGGGTGATAGGCCTTTTTGAGACCCTACTGTAGCTGCCACGGAGGAGCACCACAGAATCTTGTTTGTATTTCTCAATTATAACCTCCTTCCCCCTTGGGGCCTGCAACCTGTACAGTGTCATTTCCTGCCACCAGAGGTAGACCCGAGGAGGAATAAAGGGATCTAGCGTCATGCTATTGGAACTGCCAGGGATTCAGGTGAGTGGCTGGTAACAACTGGAGACAGGTAAGCACAATCACAATATGTTAGATAACAACTATCACATTTGTTTTGCATTATACTAGATATAAATGTGTCTTATAACTCAAATAAATATGCTTGTTACCTATGAGTTAAAAATTGATTGTGGAGATCACCTTCCTTACAAAACTATAATGTCTATATAACTGTTAACCTGATTTCCTTTTCAGATGTTATCAAAACACGCATATGTATTTAGGTGATGAATAAATGTGTTATAGTGAGGTAACAAGTAACCGTTGTGTGTGAGAGTTGTATTCCTGCACTTACATATAAAATTAAAAAAATGCATGTTATTCTCTTTGTATGGATCTTGCCCACAACATTCGTGTTCAATTTCTTAATAATAAATATTTATGTGTAGTAAACTTGAATAGTCATTTGATTACTTGCATGGAGTAATTCTATGGTGCAGTACATAACTGCTCCTACACTGTTATTGGTCAATGACTACAGCTACCATATACATGCTATAATATTATGAAGCATATTTTTCACTATGCTTCATAATGAAAAATATTGCTTTATGTGATGGGGCACTCTCATCATACCCTATGTTGGACTCAGTTGTATATGATTTAATAGAAAAACGATTTGATAGAACACCATTACAGAGAAATCATTTCATCTAAACTGTTTAATGGAAATTTTCAGAATGAATGGCATTTACCTTTTCATAGAAACCAACTAAAAGTATGTCTTTTTTGGTTAAAATTGGCTTTTGAATGCTTATTTTTTAAGTTTAATTTCAATGGCTGCAGGTCTTAATTTCAGAAACAGTTTTGTCAGAGATATTTAATTCAGATATACTTCAGTAAGTTCAGTAAACTTCAGGGCACATTATTTTATATGATATCTTTTACACTGTTAAACATTTACTTTGGATGCTTTTAATTCACTGATCCATTACCACCCATAACACCATCCTTCGCTGACCCTTCGCAACCCCTAAACCCCATCAATCCCTGTCCCTAAAACCTCTCACCACACCTAAACTACACTCATCCCTGAAGCCTAAAAGCCCTTTCTAACCCCAAACTCCATCATCCCGGAACCATAAAATCCCTCACTACTCCTAACTCTACCCATTTATGAACCCTAAAAACCCCTTTCTACACCTAAATCCCTTCCATCCCATACCCCTTAAAATATCTCAGCACACCCAAACTGCACCCATCCCTGAACCCTAAAAAGCTCACAGCTTTAAACACGAACCACCCATGACCCATAAGAAATCTTCTTCATGCTAAACTGCTTAATTCTGAACACTAAAAACACCTTTCTACATCTAGACCCCACCTACCCCTGAACCCTTAAAACCCCTCACCACCATATACTTTAACCCATGCTGAACCCTAAAAATCTTAACCATTCCAGCCGCTACCCATAATTGAACCCTAAAAACCCACACAGCCCTAAACTCTGCCCATCCATGAACCCTAAAACCACTCACCACCTGGATCACCACCGACCAACTCATCACATCCCTGAGCCAGAACCCTCCCGCCAGCTCAACGAACCCCAACCAAGCCGCCAGCAACCTCACAAGATGGATCACCAACTGCGCTGACATCCTCGCCCCATTGAAGACCCCCAATCAGACCCGGCAACAAGAAAGCACCCTGGTTCACCGACGAACTCAAGAAATCCAAGAAGAACTGCCGGGCCCTCGAGAAAGCATGGCGCAGAGACCCGACTGCAGACAACATGACCACCCTCAAACACGCCACCCGAAAACACCACCAGCTGTTCCACACCACCAAGAAAACCGCATTCAAGGAACGACTGGACAACAACGCCCACAACAGCAAGGAACTCTTCATCATCGTCAAAGAGCTCTCGAACCCCAGCGCCGGAAACAACGACATCACCCCTCGCAAGACCTCTGCAACTCGCTCGCCTCGTTCTTCCACAGCAAGATCGCAGACATACACAACAGTTTCAGCACACAGCCGACGTACCCTACAACCGTTCCAACGTCCCCCACCTCCACCCTCCGAGCCTGGACCCCGATCAACACCGAAGACACTATCCGCACGATGAACTCCATCCACTCCGGATCACCAACCGACCCCTGCCCTCACCACATCTTCAACAAGGCCGACGCCGTCATCGCACCCCACCTCCGGGACATCATCAACACCTCCTTCGACACCGCCACCTTCCCAGAGAGCTGGAAGCACGCCGAACTCTGCGCCCTACTGAAGAAACCGTCAGCGGACCCCACCGACCTCAAAAACTACCGCCCCATCTCGCTCCTTCCTTTTCCTGCCAAAGTCATCGAGAAGACCGTCAACAGACAACTGGCCGCCTTCATCGAGACGAATGGATCCCTCGACTACTCACAGTCCGGCTTCCGGGCCAACCACAGCACCGAGACCGCCCTCATCGCAGCCACCGACGACATCCGAGCCCTGCTCGACAACGGGGAAACAGCGGCCCTCATCCTCCTGGACCTCTCCGCAGCGTTCGACACAGTCTGCCACCGCACCCTAGTGCAAAGCCTGAACAACGTCGGAATCCAAGAGAAGGCACTGGAGTGGATCATCTCCTTCCTCGCCGGAAGAACCCAGAGAGTCCGCCTCCCCCCGTTCAGTTCCGAGGCCACCGAAGTCATCTGCGGCGTACCACAAGGATCATCACTCAGCCACACCCTCTTCAACGTCTACATGAGCCCCTCGCAGCCATCGCACGCCAACACAACCTCAACATCATCTCCTACGCCGACGACACCCAGCTGATCCTCTCCCTCACCAACGACCCCACAACCGCCAAAACCAACCTACATGAAGGGATGAAGGACGTAACCGAGTGGATGAGGAACAGCCGCCTGAAACTGAACTCAGATAAGACGGAAGTCCTCATCCTAGGATCATCACCCTCCGCCTGGGACGACTCCTGGTGGCCCCCTGCCCTGGGCAACGCACCCAAACCAACGGACCACGCACGCAACCTGGGCTTCATCCTGGACTCCTCCCTCTCAATGACCAGACAAGTCAACGCCGTCTCCTCGTCTTGCTTCAACATCCTACGCATGCTGCGGAAGATCTTCCGGTGGATCCCCACCGAAACCAGGAAGACGGTCACCCAGGCCCTCGTCACCAGCCGACTGGACTACGGCAACTCCCTCTACGCCGGAACCACAGCCAAACTTCAGAAAAGACTCCAACGCATCCAGAACGCCTCAGCTCGACTCATCCTGGACATCCCCCGACACAGCCACATCGCCGGACACCTGAGAGACCTGCACTGGCTCCCCGTCAGCAAGAGAATCACGTTCCGACTCCTCACCCACGCACACAAAGCTCTCCACAACCAAGGCCCCAGATACCTCAACGACCGTCTGACCTTCTACACTCCCACCCGCCAGCTACGATCGACCAACCACGCCCTCGCCGCCGTCCCCCGCATCCGAAGAGCCACAACGGGAGGAAGATCCTTCTCCTACCTGGCTGCCAAGACGTGGAACTCCCTACCCACCCACCTCCGCCTGACCCAAGACCACCTCTCCTTCAGGAAGCAACTCAAGACCTGGCTGTTCGAACAGTAGCGGACCCCCCTCCCCCTAGCGCCTTGAGACCCTCCGGGTGAGTAGCGCGCTATACAAATGCTTGATTGATTGATTGATTGAACACTCAACCCATCTCTGAACCCTAATTACCCCTTTCTACGCCCGAACTACAATTATTCCTCACCCCTAAAATCCCCTCATCACCCTTAACATTACTAGGCCTGGGCGGTAAATTCCGTTCCGCTCGCGGAATTTGCGGAATTTGGGTAATTTCGCGTTCCGCGGAGAACGCGGAATTGCCAAAAATTCGCGGAGATTTTTGCATGTTCGCGCTTTCAAAATGCGTGTTCGTGAGATATTTCTCCCCGAGCACGCAAACAGCATTCGCGAACAGGAAAAAAGCATAGCGAACGGGTGGAACAAGCAATTCCGCGTGTTCGCTGAACTTTTGCGTGCACGCGGAGATTTTTTACCGTTTCACGGAGCTTTGCGTAGCGCGACTACGCAAATTCCGCCCACCGCTAAACATTACCCATCCCTGAACCCAAAAACCCACAGTAGTCCTAAACTCCACCCAAGTTTAATGTAATTTTGGATTTTTCCTTATAATTATATTTCCTTTAAAATGTTTCATTTAATTTCCGATTTATTTGTATTTCCTTAACATTGTCTTTCCTTAAAATTGGTTTTCCATGTGGTTTCTTAGTTTTTGTTTTTCATTAATTCACACACATCAGTTAGACTCATAAGACATCTATTCTTCAAAAAGCCCATGTTGACACTTTACAAAACTTACATAGTTTAAGGAGAGTTACTTGTGTCTGTGGTTTCAGACTTACAATGTGTAACCTATGCTTGTTTTATGTGCTTCATGGAGGCTAGTGTGCAATAAACATTCTGAATATACAAGTTATACTCCATGTCATATAAATTACCATGATGTAGTAATCAAATAAAAAATACCAATGACAATATCTGAATGTGTAAGGAAGCACAACATGATAAAGGACTGGCAATAGCTAGGTAGATGGCTTACAAGTGTGATGTGATAGAAATACTGACCATATTACTTGTTGTTAGTGATGTAATGTTGGTGAGTCTTACTGGAAAAGTGTAAATTTAATGTATATTCACAGGTTTATTTTTCTCTCCTTTCCCTGAGGAATACAGAAAGTTGAATGTTTATCACTGTTGCATTCACATTTCAGAATACATTTATTATGCCTTATCAGTGTAAAAAGCCAGGCACTTGAATTTACATTACACTATTACACACAGATGTACTCCTAATCAGCATGTTCTTTCATTTTATAGGACGAGCTCCCAGAGCAGAAGTTCCTGAAACAGAACCTACCAGGCCAACCACCATTTCAACTCCTGCTGAAGTCTTCAATGAGCACATAACTCCTGCTGGTCCTAATCCAGATGAGGAGCAGCCTGCTCCATCAAGTGCATCTGGGCAGGCTGCTATAGTGAACCTAACACGGCCTAACAGCAGTAATACCACCCATGTTTGTCTCACCTTTCTCAACATGCATGAGTTGTCACTGCTCCCTGTGAGCCAACATTGCAAACAACGTCTGCCGTGCGACCCCTTTCCTCGTTCCTGTATCAGCAACAACAACATCTGCAGTTGAACCAGGACCCAGTGTGATGGTGCCAACTGTGCAAAGTCCACAGGGTAGTGTGGGTATGGGTAAGCCATTATTTGGACAGAAGAGTGAGGAGACTGATACCCATAAATTAAATTCCACTCTGCCATGTAGTAAAGACAGTGGAAAGCATCACCATCTACAACCAGCTTATGTGGACATGTGCCTAAACTTACTACTTAAGGAAAGACTGCAGTTGTCTGTCACCTGCATAAACACATTGTTTCTTTAACATTAATTTCCATTAACTGATATTTACCCTCATAAGGAGAAATTGTGGATGACATCTTGATGCAAATCATTTCAGTCTTCCTAGCCACTGTCATCTTCGTTTGGCAATTCTTCAACATCACCGTGGGCCTCCTCATTGTACTCATGATCTGGTATTAAAGGAATGCTCTATCTTGGGGCAATATTGTGCAGCATACAACAGAGCATAGTAATTTTGCACACCTTATCAGGTGAGTAGAGGAGTGTTCCACCAGACTTATCCAGACAATGGAATCTTTCAGGAGCCCACTCCACAGGTCCCTCTGAGTTCTACCATGTGCCTCATTGAAGTGGACTTCCCCTGGCATTAGTGGCCGTCACCATCCATAGGAAGGTGACGGCCACTAATTCCATTTTACTTGCTAACAGTGGGCACCCCATGGTTTTGAAGTGGAGTATCCCGTATAGCCAAATGCTACGAGCCAAAAGAATCTGCTCAACAGAAGAACAATTTGAAAATGAATTGACAAAGATGACAGAAAGATTTATCTAACAAGGATACCCCACAAGTGTGTTGAGGGATGCTAGAGAGAGAGTTAGAAAGAAATCAAGAGCACAGGTACTCTATCCAGGAACTTTTACAGAAAAACTGGAACATCCTACGAAAATAGGACCTTGTAAAAGACATGGTGGATCAAAGTCCTAAGATAACTTTTAAGAAAACCAAATCCTTGAGAGATATTTTAACAAGAAGCTATCTGGAACAACTCAGATAAAGGAATCACGAAGGGTTTCACCAAGTGTGGATCATGCAGAGCATGCCAGTATGGAATCAACCAAAAAACATTTCCAACACTGGATGGACAACAAAGGACCATACAGGACAGAATCACATTTGAGACGGAGTTTGTGGTCTACGCACTAAAAATTTAGTTGTGATAAGTATTGCATCTGCAGTACCATCAATAAACTGAAATTTCAAATATTGCAACACATCTGAGCCATTAGAGATGGGGATAAAAGTTACCTCATGGCCAAAAAAACTTTGAAAGTGAACACAATCACTCCTTGAAAGGATTTGGTTCCTTTGGGCTCAAACATATACCTAAGCATGCAAGAGGAGGGAATAGGGAAAGAGAATTGAGAAGGGAGAAGTCAAAGTTGATTATCTCGATGGGCACGGAGGTCCCGATGGGCCACAACACTGATGCTGAACTTTAGGTACACCTTTAGTAAAAACAATGAACCCCTATAAAGAATATTCCCCCTCTCTGTACATAGTAGACCTCACCACGCAAGAGAATTTGGAATAAGAAGAGGTTTGGATTATGATGAAGACCCTGTTTTGAGACACAGGATATAAAATGTTGATAATATTAATGTCCATGATTACTATTCTTCCAGCTATTATTGCATGAATTGGGGTGGCACATATACATTCTAATTTTAACATGTATTTATAGATTAGGAACTGGAGAGATGAAACCCACCTTTATAAGAGAGACTCTTTAGAACATTGTGATGGGTTTTTACCTCAAGCTTTTAAGGTGATTGGAATTTAGATTGATTAACAATTATTGTATGCACTAGCACTTTACTGAGGACTATTACATCATCTTATGTGCAATAGATCGTTATGAAAAGAAATATAGTGAGAAATACGGAAAAATTGATAGATGTGAACCATCTAGTATTATAGTCAATCAATCAATCAATCAATCTGGGGAATTGTAAGTGCACTACTCACCCGTGAGGGTTTCAAGGCGCTGGGGGGGGGTAAGCAGCTCCTTTTAGTCAAAGAGCCAGGTCTTGAGTGTCTTCCTGAAGATGTTGAGGGAGGGGGCGTGTCTGATGTCGATCAGAAGCTCGTTTCAGGTCTTGGCCGCGATGTAGGAGAAAGCTCTTCCCCCTGTTCTGGCTCTGCGGATCCGCAGGATTTCGGCGAGGGCGAGGTTGGCAGATCAGAGGTTTTGTTTGGGTCCGTAGTAATTAGAGAACAAATTATCCATGAGCACTTTAGCACAAGTCACTTTATGGATAGCAGTTCAATAATATTAATATATTAAAAAATTACCATGTTATGTGCAATAATAGATAGGAAAAGAAATATAGTGAAAAATATGGAAAAATTATAGAGGTGAGTTATCTAGGATTATAATAATTAGAGAACAAATTATTTATGAGTACTGTAGCATGAGTCACTTTGTAGATAGTAGTTCAATAATATCAATAAATTAAAAAATCTTTTTAACCTATTGCATGCACTAGCACTTTATCAGGGGCTATTTTGAGCACATCATGTACAATACATTGATTTGAAAGGGTTGCAGTGGAAAGTAGGATAAGAATAGAAGGGAGCCAATTATCTAGCACTGAAGGAAAAAAAAGTATTGGAGAAGTGAATAACTAGGGGTAGTTAAGCATTAGTCACTTTATAGAAGTAGGAGAACAAATATTGAATGGTCTTATAATGTTGAACCCTCGTCAAATAACCAATTATGGGAATAAAATTACAATGGGGATTACAATATTAGTAAGGAAAGAGAGCATGGACCATAGATATCCTTTTTATGTGACTAAGATGCTTAATCACAGTTAAAAGTTAAATAGGGGGAGAGTTTAACCATAAACAGGTAACAACATTTGAGCATCCATCACTTTAAAGTCTCGAGGGGGGCCGACAATACACATAACAAGTTGGATTCATGTTATGACAAATACCTCAGAATATACCATACATTCCACTGAATGGTGAATCATTGGACTTTCAGATGTGATGCTATGGAGGGAAACATGAATCACTATAAGGGAGGAGTTCACGTTCCAGTGCATAACTGGGTATGGAAAGAGCAAATGGACAGTAGAAAAGGGATGTCTATTCTCACTGTGCTGTAACTTTAGGCTCAGTAAAAGGCGGAAGCTGAAATGCGTCGGCCTGGGATATTTATTTGTTTGCTGGTTTTGCACTTTAAATGATCGCTACTTTTGGAAAATTTATGCAATGGTGAAAAATAAAGAATGGTGAAACTCACGGAGGACAGTGTTTGATGAGTTCTGTGCCGCCGTATCGCAAGTTGCGATGGAAGACTACACTGTGTATGTATATATATATATAAATATATATATATATTCACTGAATAAAACAAAGGTTACAGTGACGTTATAGTTAGGCTCAGGTTTCACTCTTACAAAACCAGTGAAATTTTGCCATTATAGTTAGTGTGGTAGAGTAGAGGGAGGTAGACTTTCGTTGAGTGGAGTATAGCGTTTTTGAGTGGAGTGCAGTGGCATACACTGGAATTGCATACAGTGGAGTAGTGTACACTGGAGTGGTGTACAGTAGAGTGGCGTGCAATGGAATAGCATACAGTGGAGTGACGTAGAGTTGACTTGCATATAGTGGAATAGCATACAGTGGAGTAGGGTAGAGTGAAGTTACGTACAGTGGAAAAGTGTAGAGTTGAGTGGCATATAGTGGAGTGGCGTACGGTGGAGTAGCATTGACTGGAGTGTCATAGACTGCAGTGGCTTACAGTGGAATAGCGTACAATGGAGTGGTGTAGAGTACAGTGGCATACAGTTGAGTGTTGTTAGGCATACAGTGGAATAGCGTACAGTGGAGTCGGGTAGAGAAGAGTGGTGTACAGTGGAATAGCGTACAATGGAGTGGCATGTAGGGGAGTGGAATACAGTGGAGGATCATACTGTGGAATAGCATACAATAGAGTAGCATGCACTGAAATAGTGTAGAGTGGAGTAGGATAGTATGGAGTGGCATAGAGTTGGGTGGCATAGAGTGGAGTGGCATAGAGTGAAATGACGTAGAGTGGAACAGCACACAGTAGAGTGGTGCATAGTGGAGTGTTGTAGAGTGGAGTGAGGTACAGTCTGGTGGCATAGAGTGGAATAGCGTACAGTGGAGTGGCATAGAGTGGAGAGGCATACAGTGGAGTGGCGTACAGCTGAATAGCGTACACTGGAGTGGGGTAGAGTGGAGTGGCCTAGAGTGGAGTGGCGTAGATTGGAGTGGCATACTGTGGAATAGCATAGAATGGAGTGGCGTGCAGTGGAGTGGTATAGAGTGGAGTGAGGTACAGTGTAGTGACAATAGTGGAAAAGTGTACACCGGGGTGTCGTACAATCAAGTGGTGTACAGTGGAGTGAAGAAGGTTGAAATAGCATACAGTGGAGTGGTGTAGAGTCCAGTGGTGTAGAGTGGATTACTCAAGAGTGGACCAGGGGAGAGTGTAGTGGGATAGACCGTAGTGGCATACAGTGTAGAGTGGAGTGGAGTGGGGTCAAGTAGAATGGTGTACAGGGGATTAGCATAGAGTGGAGTGGCATATAGTGGAGTGGCGTAGAGTGTAATAAGGTACAATGGAGTGGTATTGAGTGAAGTGGCATACAGTGGGGTGGCATAGAGTGGAGTGGCATAGAGTGAAGTGTGGTTCTTGAAACAGATGTAACATGAAAGTGGGTGAATGTATATTGATGTAATGTTGCATGAATAAAGATTATAAGGTGAAAATGGTAATTTCTGATAGTAGATGTAAATAGTGTAAGTGGTAAGGGGGTCAGACAGGGCTGCGTCCTGGCACCGTTTTTATTTACACTATATACTAATGCTCTGGAACAAGTAATGGTGGAAAAAGTCCAGGACACACCACAAATCAATAAACGCCCCATAGCCACTCTTTTGTATGCGGACGATGCAGTGCTGATGGCCCGTACACAATTGGATCTACAAAAGGCACTCTCCACCTATACTGTGTACATGGACAATCTTGGCATGAAATTAAACGCTACAAAAACCTATATAATGAAGTGCGGGAAGGGAAGCTCAAAATGTAGGAGTATGTCCATAGGGGGTAGCAGGGTGGAAACCAACTAAGACATTCTCATATCTAGGTATTTTATTCGATTCTAATGGGTCTTGGCATCAGGTCGTTAAAAGTAGGAGTTTACTTTTTATGAAATCGACGGCAGCAGTGGCCAACTTCGCAAAACAATTAGGTAGAAGGCCACCAGCCCTGCTCCTGCAGATCTACCAAGCTAAATGTGTGAGTATAGCTACCTATGGGGTGGGTGTGTGGGGGGTTCCAAGATTCCCAACTTATCCAGAAAGTTGAAAATGCCTTTTTAAAGTTCCTTGTGGCGGTTTCGGCTAGCACCTCTGTTTATAATTGCCACAGTGAACTAGGTGTTCCATTTATCGCCGACATTATTAAAGCTCAGCCCACTCTTTTATGGAATAGGATCTGGACTTCAACCAGAACGGGTCTTAATTGCGATATAATCAGAGATAGCATGAAGTTGGATCAGGCTACCAAGATCTCCTGGTTAAAATATATAAAAAAAAGTTCATGCACGACCTTGGTTATCCAGATTTCTATAATTCCCCCGAATCAATAAACTCTGTCTCCAGGAAGGAGTTCAAAAGAATTTGTATGACTCATCTGGAGGCAAATAGTTTTATTCTAGAAGCAAATAAACCATCAGTACAATGGCATCAATTGATTCTAACTACCTACACTATACAGCCGTATATACAGTATAATTTAACTGGGTACGATAGATATGTTCTGACCCATTTTAGATTTGGAAATTTTTATCGTTTGATAAGTTTTCCCGAAGTAAACAATTGGTTGAACAAGTTATGCTGTTGTCCATGTGATAATCAGTCCCAACAATCATCAATGCACGTGTTTTTTTCAGCAAATTTTAGAAAATGCAAAGAAGGAGGTGGATTCAACCAATTTTATGAATAGGGGGTGGACTCAATGTAGACCAGCGTTTTATTTCTGCAATTTTTAGACAATGAATGTTTTACTAATGCAATCGCTTGTTTTTTAAAAAGTACGCTGAAAACCAGGAAGACTATCTCGATTTAAAAGTTACACGGGCACGTGTTTTTTGATATCCTGTGATGAACTTAAATCTGTGTGGCATTGATTTAATTGTGATTTTTTTTTTTTATTGCTTTTGTTGTTTGTTTACAAATAAGATTTTTTATGTAAGATGTTGTGTTTTTTATTGCTGTGTCTGCTTTTGTGATTTTACATGCATAAAATCGAATAAAGTTTGTTCTGGTCTGATCTGTGTGGTAAACACCCCTTACTCCGCATCCGTCACCCCGCATGTTGTTACAACGCGGTTGTTACAACCACCGCATTGTAACAACGCATACCATTACCCCGCATGTCGTTACAATGACTTGCAGAGGGGGGAGAAGGTGTTGGATTTAAAATCCAACACTTTCCCTACTGTCAGCACAGACTGGAGTTGGAATAGTAAATTATACTATTCCAACATCCAGCGCTCTCTCCGCAAGTCGTTGTTACGACTTGCGGGGTAATGGTATGCGTTGTTACAACGCGGTCTTGTAACAACCACCTTGTAACAACATGCGGGGTGAGGGAAAGCGGAAAAAAGAGCCATATTCGATCTGTGTAAGTGGTATTAAAGTTATAAGTGTTAAAATACGTAGGACCTGATTTAGATCTTGGCAGACGGGTTACTCTGTCACAACGGTGACGGATATCCCCTCCGCTGAAATAAAAGTCCCATAGGATATAATGTGATTTATATTTCGGTGAATGGGATATCTGTGACCGTTGTGACAGAGTAATACATCCACCGAGATCTAAATCAGGCCTTCAGTTATATATTTTGCCACTGTATACCACAGTAACTTTGCAGTATATCGTAGTAGATACTCAATGAGAATGCAGTATTTGATTAGCTGATAGCTGTCCTTACAAAACTTAAAAGGCAGCCATGTAGTTTTTAGCACAGTTTTGCCGCGTTGTGGGTTAGGGCCTTAGATGTAGGTAAGTAATATGTTTTATTGTTGTGCCTTATCTATTACTAATTTATTTAAGTTGCAATAGGTAGAGAAATCTATCTATATTTTTCTAAATCTTTTAGCAACATATTATGGTGAAGCAAGCTATTATTTAAATTGTTTTAGGTAGTGCAGTAATTTTAAGGTTTCACTGCAGTACTCCATAGACTTTTTGTAAAGAATTAAATATTGTAAGATATAGTGTAGTACAGTGTATTTTTAATTTTTACACATTTTTATTTTTAATTTAAGTTCCGCGGTACTATCTAGGAAGTACTGCGTTATATTTTTGAGTACCGCAGTACTTCCTTGGAAGTACTGCGTTACTCTGTACATATTAAAAAAAAAATATAGAAACTTATAAATAATTTTCCCTACCCATTACCACTTTAACAAAGTGGTAATAGCAAGGGGAAAAATAGAAAACCTAGGGGCATATTAGCAAGAACATGCGATAAATATCGCAAACCTTGCTTAGCGCGCCTTTTTTTATCGCCGGCTATCGCTGGATATTACCGCGGAAATAACATGCTATTAGCAAGGTTTATCTCCATTGCGATAAAATATCCAGCGATAGCGGCGAAACCCAGCTTTAACGCGAGAAATCCAGCGATAAAATCCTATCGCTAATTCTGGGGACTTAACCTTACAATCCACCTCCCATTGACTTTCATTGCTAAGTCATGTTTTTATCAGTTCTTAAAAACAAGCGATAATCGGGGTTAGCGCGCGTTTTTATCGCTCGCGGGTATTGCTAATAGGCGATAGGTATGTAAGCGACTGTTTACCGTCGCTTTTAGTTGGGAACGCCTACCTTGCATGTCATTAGCGATAAATATCGCTGACATGCAAGGCGATGTAATTCCCGTCCTCTAACGCCTGAAAGCTGTCGCTAACGCCTGTTAGCGACAGCTTGCTAATAGGGCGTTAAAAATATCGCCGCTTTAGCGGCAAAAAGTGCCGCTAAAGCGGCGATAAAGCCCTTGATAATATGCCCCCTAATACTTACCAAAATATAAGGGCGTAATGCAGAACACCTCCATTGTGTACTTAAAACAATATACCTGCCTTTACCTTTTGTAAAGGCAGTCATTAGCCAATCACATAATGCTTTGTCATCGCTATGTATGGTGGTACTTCCATTAAATACAGCGAAATACTGCTAAATTTTGTAAAACTACCACAACAACAGATATCAAGAAGGTAAAATACTTTATAATTTAAAAAATGATTACCCTACTTGCCTGTACTATCTGAAAGGATCACCTAAACACCATAATCCATATTCCTTCCAAATTTCATTGAAATCTGTTAAGCCATTTTTGTGCTACACATGAGTACAGAGTCCATGGAAAATGCATTTGTGCCAAAGCATGTTTTGAAACCCGCTTATTTCTTTGCACCCCCTTGACGAATCTCAGCAAACCTTTGCATCATCCACCAATGTAGAAAAAGGAATAGGCTGGCAAAGTTTAGTGGAGATTCGTCAAACTGGCACAAAGTTATTAGCAAGCAAAAATCAAGGAATCCTATCTCTGGGAATCCTAACTATAACAAAAACAACAATTGATGGACAGAATGCAGAACAATGTCATACATTCACCCCAGTACAGAGATCTGGGCCTAAATCCATCGTTTTTTTGCTCACCATGCCATTCCAGTTTGGACCCAGCCATATGCAAATCAGTCTTGACCCTGCGCCCAATGGGAACAGTCCAGCCCAAACTGCCAGGCCAGGTCCTCCCTGGAATGGAAACAAGCATCCTAGGACTGGTTTTGGGCTTTCAGCGCTCATCAGCCAGGATAGCTTGACTCCAGTGGCATGGAGAGCACGGGACCCACGTCTGGGCATACCCGTTCCACTCGGGGTGACAAATGCAAGAACAACAATTGATGGACAGACTGCAGAACAATGTCATACATTAACCCCAGTACAGAGATCTGGGCCTAAATCCATCATTTTTTTGCTCACCATGCCATTCCAGTTTGGACCAAGCCATATGCAAATCAATCTTGACCCTGCGCCCAATGGGAACAGTCCAGCCCGAACTGCCAGGCCAGGTCCTCCCTGGACTGGAAACAAGCATCCTAGGACCGGTTTCGGGCTTTCAGCCCTCATCAGCCAGGGTAGCTTGACTCCAGTGGCATGGAGAGCACGGGACCCACGTCTGGGCATACCCGTCCCACTCGGGGTGACAAATGCAAAAACAACAATTGATGGACAGAATGCAGAACAATGTCATACATTCACCCCAGTACAGAGATCTGGGCCTAAATCCATCGTTTTTTTGCTCACCATGCCATTCCAGTTTGGACCCAGCCATATGCAAATCAGTCTTGACCCTGCGCCCAATGGGAACAGTCCAGCCCGAACTGCCAGGCCAGGTCCTCCCTGGACTGGAAACAAGCATCCTAGGACCAGTTTTGGGCTTTCACCCCTCATCAGCCAGGATAGCTTGACTCCAGTGGCATGGAGAACACAGGACCCACGTCTGGGCATACCCGTCCCACTCGGGTGACAAATGCAAAAACAACAATTGATGGACAGAATGCAGAACAATGTCATACATTCACCCCAGTACAGAGATCTGGGCCTAAATCCATCGGTTTTTTGCTCACCATGCCATTCCAGTTTGGACCTAGCCATATGCAAATCAGTCTTGACCCTGCGCCCAATGGGAACAGTCCAGCCCGAACTGCCAGGCCAGGTCCTCCCTGGACTGGAAACAAGCATCCTAGGACCGGTTTCGGGCTTTCAGCCCTCATCTGCCAGGATAGCTTGACTCCAGTGGCATGGAGAGCATGGGACCCACGTCTGGGCATACCCGTCCCACTCGGGGTGACAAATGCAAAAACAACAATTGATGGACAGAATGCAGAACAATGTCATACATTCACCCCAGTACAGAGATCTGGGCCTAAATCCATCGTTTTTTTGCTCACCATGCCATTCCAGTTTGGAACCAGCCATATGCAAATCAGTCTTGACCCTGCGCCCAATGGGAACAGTCCAGCCCGAACTGCCAGGCCAGGTCCTCCCTGGACTGGAAACAAGCATCCTAGGACCGGTTTCGGGCTTTCAGCCCTCATCAGCCAGGATAGCTTGACTCCAGTGGCATGGAGAGCACGGGACCCACGTCTGGGCATACCAGTCCCACTCGGGGTGACAAATGCAAAAACAACAATTGATGGACAGAAGCAGAACAATGTCATACATTCACCCCAGTACAGAGATCTGGGCCTAAATCCATCGTTTTTTTGCTCACCATGCCATTCCAGTTTGGACCCAGCCATATGCAAATCAGTCTTGACCCTGCGCCCAATGGGAACAGTCCAGCCCGAACTGCCAGGCCAGGTCCTCCCTGGACTGGAAACAAGAATTCTAGGACCGGTTTCGGGCTTTCAGCCCTCATCAGCCAGGATAGCTTGACTCCAGTGGCATGAGAGCACGGGACCCACGTCTGGGCATACCCATCCCACTCGGGGTGACAAATGCAAAAACAACAATTGATGGACAGAATGCAGAACAATGTCATACATTCACCCCAGTACAGAGATCTGGGCCTAAATCCATCGTTTTTTTGCTCACCATGCCATTCCTAACTATAACTACAGAGTGGCTATTGCCACGTCATAATATAATATATATATATAGGCTTGTGAAGAAGATCGTTTGATCGAAACGCGTTGCCAGTAAAAAAAAAAAAGAAATATTGAACTACATTCACCCTGGAGTGCGAGTCCCTTTTTCCTGTTTGAGTGAGGAGCTCTTTAAAACGGGAATTTTCGTGTATATATATATATATATATAGATATTACTGAAGATATTACAGGCACGAAAAGAAAAGCCAGCCACACCAACAAGCTCGTATTCCATGGATATTTTAATTGTCAAAGAAACAAGACGCATTTCGACCTGCTTCGGTCTTGGTCACATGACGGCAAAATCCTAGCTAACGCCATAAATACCACGTCACACAGGACGCGCCAAATAGACATAAATAAAATACTTAACATGTGAGTACAATATACCCTTCTTCCACATTCAATTCATTGGTAACTTTAAACATATTTGTTAGTTCACACAATTACAATCTTCTCTTTTGCCGGGTTCTTCAAATAGACGTAACTTTATATTGGCAAATCGTGAACATTTGGTCAAATTGCATACTCCAAAATAACGATATCATGATGTTGTTAGTGTCACATTTCAATCTTATTTACTGATTAGTTTGACGAGCGTTTAACCTCTATGTTACACAATGATTCTTAACCCTGCTTTGGTCAAGATTATTTGCAGTATTTCTTTCGCGTATATGATTACGTACACTATGTTATAATAATGATGATCGTGCCTGCCCCTGATCACAAGGAGATATCCTGACTGAGGCAAAACTTCAAAATTTGTGTTGGCACAATTCGCTCACATGCTGGATAAGTCCATCAATTTATTACCTTAATGCCGGGTATAGTACCCTATTTAAACCTTATATCACGTGTCCCTATCTAGAGAGCCATTTATTCGGATTTCTACCATAATTCATTTAATTGGACAAGGAGTAGAAAGTCTAATTCGATCAATCAATGCTGATTCCAGTTAATTAAACCAATTGTTTTCACAAATAGTATTGTATAGTAGGGGGTCTAGTGCCCCCTTTACAAGTGGCAAATATCAACATCTTTTGGGTTCGAAACACTGACTTAATTTATGTTGTTTCTACTTCTACTAATATGAAGCAAAGGTGTTTCCGCATACATTATAGCCTTCTTCGTGCATTTTAGCTACCTAGACGTGAATCTCGCCAACACGACGTTCATATGGAAATTTCACTAATTCTGCAAAGAAAGAGAGCAGACAACTGTTATTATATGAACTCACATCATACTGCATATACATGGTATCATGAGTGAATCTGAATAAAACCCCGGACACCCGGAAGATATAATCAAACAAAAGAAGTGGAGGAGGAGAGAAAAAAAAGAAAAAATCAGTTAACATTACAATTAAAAAGCCTAACCGACTCTGTGGTTTACGGGCAACAGCCTCTCATATTTATAAATGTGTATGTAATTCTTCATCATTATTCATTCCATGGAGAATCAGACAACCTGCCTGTAATATATATCGGGATTCTAGTCTGCGTAAAGCAGAAATCCTATTGCCTCCTCTTGGGTGTCTGGGTACAGTATCCATCCTGAAATATTTCACCTTGCTCCAATCCCCCTCATGGTGTTCCCGGAAATGCCTTGCCGTATTGTAGCTCATGTCAGAATTGGTGATTGCCCTCCAGTGTTCTAATATGCGTTGGTTTTTGTACAGGAAATGTGGTAGAGTCTATGTACCACTTGCCACAAGGACAAGTGATAACATAGACGACAAAGTCAATTTTGTATGTTATGAGTTTAGAAATACATCATTTCTTCTTGACTTTCTCCAAGACGACCTCCTGGACATTCGTACCGTATTTACATGCTTTACAGTGTCCACATCATTTGAAACCCTTACTCTGTTGGAGCCAGCTTGGACCCCTTGGTGATAGATGACTATGAACCAACATATCTTTGAGGGAAAGGTTGCATTGAAAAGTGATATTGTGTTTTTTCCTATTCTGGCACTCAATACTGTATCTTGTGTCAGTATAGCCCACCTGCTCTTCAAAATCTTTCTCAGATTGGTTGCCTGGCTACAAAACTTTGTGATGAATCATATTGGTTCTTTTTTAGATTCATGCTGTTTGGGAGGTTTTTGCTGTATCCTCCCTAGTTTTCCCATCCGCCCACTCACTGGCTTTCAACAGGGCCTTTTTCAGATATTTTCTAGCTACCAGATGGTCAATCTTCTCTTTTTTAGTTTTCATGTAGCTAAGGTCTGTACTACTATTCCTTTTGCTCTTAGAAATTCACTGTAAGGTATACTCCAGCGAAAGCTAGGTTGGTGACAACTATCTGCATGTAAAATTGAGTTGCCGGCTGTGTCTCCCTGAGAGTCAATCTGATGTCAAGAAAATCAGTTTGTTCCCTGCTGTGCTCAAAAGTGAATTTAAGATTCACTTTGTTTCTATTGAGTCTCTCAAAGATATGTATACAGTAGAAGGCGCCAGCCGAAACGAGTCGGTCTGAGAAATTATTTTGTAGAATACTGTGTATTACTTTTGCACATAAAACGAATGGAATAAAATCAAATAGAGAACTTATACCTTGAAGGTTGTCCTTCCTGTATCGTGCTGCTGCATGAGGTGTCGGGAAGACGGAACGCCGAAAGGGACATATATATATATATATATATATATATATATATATATACATATATACATATTGCCGGAACACATTTTCTTGCTAAAAATAAAAATCGGAATATGGGACCCCGCGAGTGCCGCATTTCCTTTTGGAGGTGTTTTAATTTTAGACATGAGTCCACCCTCACCAGCGAAGCACCTGTCCTGAAGAGTTCAGTTGCACTGGTGGAACTGGTAAAGAATAAACTTATATTTATATATATATTTTCCTTTCTTGGCTCCACCAAAGCCACCGCTCCACAAACACAGCGGGTGCTGCGACACGCGAGGACGTTCTCATGATATCTTAGTTTCCACAATTTCCAGTGGGCATGAAACAAAGTTGTGCACTCTCAGAGGATTGATTATCACAAATGTATTTGCCTCACAAGAAAACCCCTTAAGAGTCAAGGGTTTTTCCTGTGTGGTAGATACATTTGTAATAATCAATCCTCCGTGAGTGCCTGACTTTGTTTCTGGCTGACTGAAACTGTGGAAACAAAGATAGATAGATAGATAGATAGATAGATAGATAGATAGATAGATAGATAGATAGATAGATAGATAGATAGATCGATAGATAGACAGACAGACAGACAGACAGACAGACAGACAGACAGATAGATAGATAGATAGATAGATAGATAGATAGATAGATAGATAGATAGATAGACTTGTCTTTCACACATATATATGTATTTACATATATAATACATTGATTTATACATGTATATGACAGCATTTCTAATTGTCTGTTCTAATTTAATAATATACTTACCTAAGCAACTAAATAAACTCTTTAACTCATCTGAAAAAAATATGAAAACTATTTATATAAATTACATATGCCATATGGAACTGAGTTTACTACATATTAAACAAAATAAAACATTAGCGAGGCTGGATCTTTTTTTCAATCATTGTTTAAAAATACACATTTCCTTTGATGAGATTAAGAGTTGTAGGACCTGATGTACTAAGATTAAATTTGAAAAATGTGGTTGTAAATTGTGCACTAACTTTTTACGAATGTACTCTGGTTTTGTGAACTGGCCTATGTCTTATCAGGTCGGTTTGCAAAAAGACCATTCGCCGGGATCACAAAAAGACCTTAATTTTCATTAGGCATGTCACAGTTTACGAGCCCCTGTGTCTGACTGCACACATAAAGATGGTGGACTGCAAGGGTCAAAAGGCCAACATCCCTTTGCATTCCCAAACAGGAAAGATTATTTTTAAGCTGGCTGATTTCTGGCGCTGCTTTTTAAAAAAAAAACTTTTCCAGCGCTGAAAAACTTCAGAAGGAGCAGTCAATGGTCCCCTGGACCACAGTGTAACCCCATGAAGTGGCCAACCTGACTCTCAAAAGACCATTTTCCATTTGAGAATCAGTTCCCACTTCCTTTGAGAAGACTGAAACTGGTCAATGGCTTGCAATCGCAGTTGCACACACCATTGGTAAACAGGTTACCGAATCACTGTTTGGAGGGAATGCCCCTATCAACCTCCTTCCAAACTGCGTGTTGGTCTCAAAACACATTTTACAAGTCGGCAAATCTTTGGAATAGGAATTTTGTAGTTGCAAACCTAGTGATTTTACCAATTTCAGAATTTGAGATCTTAAAATGTTTTGTACATCTATCTGGTATTTTTTTATTAGTTCAAGTTTATTATTATTTTGTTCCATTAATTTACATGGAATTATTTTTAAACATTTTTAAAATAAACTTCAATTAAATTTCTCTCTACTTTCCCATAAATGGATTTCCACCAAAGTTGAAAAGCTAGTAATAGTAACTTTGCATTCAGTCTTAGAAGACTCACACTTTCTTTGGAGAGGGTGCAGACATGTGAGTCTACACCCCTATATTTTTTCACTTGCAAATGGTGAATAGAAAGAAATGGAGATTTACACCATGTGTAAATCTACTCAAGCAAATTTTCCTTTGTGAACTGGGCCCAGAAATTCTACTTTGGTTTATAGGAAGCTGTTACTGCACCATTCTAACAGTAGGATTTAAATAAAAAAAGACTATCTAAAAGATATAGGCATACATATTGGTAAATCTATTAAAGAGACAATTTCAATGAAGTGTAACAAACTATTTTAAAATTAAACTCGGATAAAACCAAGGTCATCCTTTCGGAAGTAATCTACAATTTTGGATCCCTACTAATTGGCCTTCTGAAATGAGGCCACTCCCATCCCCAGCCTCAAAGGTAAAAAATCTGGGAGTTTTAATCGATGAGAAGCTTAACTTTAGCAAACAAATAAACTCAGTCATCTGTTCCTGCTTTAACACCCTTATAATCAGCAGGAAAATTCTTCGATTCATTCCCCCAACTCTAAGAAAACAGTAATCACCTTGCTAGTATTAATAAAAATAGATTACTGCAATGGTCTGTACCGGTTCACTTTCAAATTATCGCCTCTGGAAATATAGCCATACCAAAATATCGTCACATAACTGTTGTTTTAAAAAATATTGGCATGCTATCTTTATAAGTTAAATGACAAAAATATTAAATTAAAAATATCGTTTTCATTAATATCGCTGTACCAAATATCATTTTTTAAAATAGATATAAATGGGATAGCCTTGCATGCACTGCCAAGGTTAAAAACACAAACGGCTTTTGGGCCGCAGTGAAAGAAATTAGATCTATGGACCAGACACTATCGCCTATAAGCTGCTCCATAGCAAGCGAAGCATGGGAAGCTCATTTTTCCAGGATTTATCTGGGAACTCCTCAAACCGAGTTTGAACTTAATCATCTAATTGCTTCGCAATTTGCGATATCCCTACCAGAAGTAGAGGATGCTATTTCCCAAAGTCTGGGTAATAAGGCTCCCGGGCCTGACGGGCTCCCCATTGATTTTATTAAATATAAATCGGAGTTCTGGGCGCCCCTTTTATTAAATGTTTTTAACAATTTAACCAAAGATAAGATTCCCAGCACATGGTCAACCAGTATTATTGTTCCTATTTTTAAAAAGGAGATAGATCCAACCCAAGCTGCTATAGACCGATCTCCCTGATCGATAATACCCTGAAAATTCTCGGGGAATTCTTTTAACAAGATCAGATCATGGGCCGAGGGTGATCATATTTTAAATTCTTGCCAGTTAGGTTTCAGAAGTAAAGTAGGCAAGTGCCTAAACCTAAATTTGATTGTTGGTAAATATACCATAGCCCAGAAATCCCCTATTTATCTGTCTTTTATGGATCTCACCTCGGCCTTCGACTATGTTAATAGGTCTCGTCTATGGTCAATTCTTTTAAAAAATGGGTTGGATGAGGTTTTAGTTCACTTTTTAGCTTATTTACACAGGGATCTAAAAGTCAGAGTAAGAATCAGCAAATGCGGGAAGGTTTCGAAGGACATCATTATTGGCATAGGAGTTAGGCAGGGGTGTGTTTTGGCCCCACTTCTTTTTATTTTATATATCAACGATCTTCACAATTCTTTGTGTATACTTACTACCGTGGTCCCTAGAATCAAAGGCAATTTACTTCCCGCTCTATTGTATGCTGATGATGCGGTCCTAATGGGCCGCACACCAAATGCTTTACGCATCTTAGTTAAAGGTTTTGTTGATTTTATGGCTAGCCTGGATCTCTGTACAAATTTTAAAAAATCGTTTTTAATGGCTTGTGGACCCAAAAAGCACCTTATTAATAGAATCACCATAGGTTCAGATTCTCTTTTATGCACCAGCACTTTGCCCTATTTGGGGTTGTTATTCTCAGCTAATGGCTCCTGGGCTAACCATGTAGCGTATAGTAGGAACAAATTTACCAGAGCTATTAACTCAATCCTCTGCCTCCCACAACCAAAAAAGCGGCAGAGGTGGTTTTAGCTACTATAAAAAAATTTAAATCTCAGTGTGCTCCTGTTGCTACCTACGGAGCCGAAGTCTGGGGTTTTACCAAAAGCAGCGTTATTCAGGGTGAGGAGAATAGATTTTGCCGTAAATTATTGAGGGCCCCGATCTCCTCCTCAAACTAAGGGCATCATTACGGTAAACGGGACCGACCGCAAGAGGTGCGGCGGTCCCGCTGTGACTATTAGGATGCGACCGCCACCATGGCGGTCGCATCCTGTATATTTAACATTGTGGCGGGCGGTGCTGTATTCAGCACCCGCCACAATGTTAAAGGGCATGTTGTGCATTTGCATGCACAACGTGACAGGCACCGCGCGGTGCCTGCCACCTTGTGCATGCAAATGTCGGGGTACCATGGGTACCCCCAAGTGCAGCCGCCCACCCCCAACCACCTGGGGGCCCGCAACGGGCCCCCAAAGGCATTCTCCGCATGCCTTTCCATGGCGGAGTCTCCGCCATGGAAAGGCATGAGACCGCCATCATCGTAATATGGATGGCGGTGCCTGCAGGCACCATATTGCAGGCCTTTTCCGCCCGGTAGGCAATCGGGCGGATTGCCTACCGGCGGAAAACTGGCGGATGGTCTTTCCGTTCGCCTGGGTCCCCACCGCCATCGTAATATGACGGGGGGAAATGTTAGGTGGGCGGATGAACATGGCGAGTGGATCGCCACCACCGGTCGGGCGGTGGCGATGCTCCCGACATCATAATGACCCCCTATGTTTGCCACAGGGAACTGAAACTGGCATACATAGAGGATTTCATAAGGGCCCGCCCAGCAATATTTTGGATGGCAATTTGGAAGAATCCAGCAGCAACCCCTACCCGGGACATAATAATTGATTGCCTCCAATGTGATAAGGGTATGGATATACCTTGGCTAGCTGCTGTCCGGGAGAGCCTAAATAGTGTAAAACTTGAACATAACTTTCTTAATCCGACTGGCCTACTGCATACCAATAAAAAATTACTCCAAGAGGCTTTATATAATAATTATAGCAACGAAAGACATGAAAAAGAGGCACGGAAAACATCCGTAGCCAGGTATAAGTCCTTGCCGTCAGCATCGCATCCGTTGCAACATCAACCGGCACGATATCTTCTAAAACTAATGGGTCGTTGGGAGAGAGGGTTGCTTTTCCGGTTAAGGGCAGGAACCTTAAAATTTTTACTTTGTTTTCCTCTGGGATTTCATGTAAACCTTGATGAATTAACATGTCCCTGTGACAACCATAGTAATCAATCCATGCTACATTTTTTATTCTTTTGTAAATTTTATCAAAAATACGCCAAATGGATTTTGATCCCATTTTTTAGGGAATCAACCATAACTAATTACAAGGTTGCTTACACGAAAAATCTCGAGCTGAAAGATGATGAATTAATTTTTCGTGTGGGATCTTTTTTGAAGTTGGCAGTTCGTGCACGCACTTCAATGTGCACCATTTGAGAGTTTCTCCATCTAATGTACTGATCATGTATGATGTCTGGATTGTTGGGTTTTAACGGAACTACTATAACCTATTTGACTCACATGACCTCGATGCCCTTCATATAATGTTCTGCACTATTTTTCTAATTTAATTATTGTCATCTTTAAATGTATTTTTAAAAGCTCCTATTTGATTGGTAACACTGATTTACTATTTCCTATCTTCTGATTTTATTATTCTATAGGTTTTTATATCTAGATTTATGTATCAATATGCTGCTAATGACCTGTGCTTTTATGGATGTATTTGCAATCCGAATAAAGACATTTTGAATAAAATTGAATGAAATATAAATATCAAACATTAAATATATTAAAAAGTAACCCCAACATAATACAAATTAAATATATTTAATTAATTTTGAAATAAACTTAACTAATATACTAATTTGTTTTTAAAACGCACACATATATATTCAAATATATATTTCGTTACATATATAAAAACAGTAAACAACATAAATATCTATAAATTTACAACAAATATATTAATTATTAAAAATATTACTGATTATAAATATTATATTTTTACACACACAAAAACATAATAATCTAATTTTAAATAAAGTAAACTAAACTATAAAACTCTAAAATAATACATATACTGTTCCCACTCCAATTTATACAACAGTAGGAAAAATGTTGGACTCAGGAGGGGTAAAATGTACTGCTCCCACTCCACGCAGTGCAACAGTATGGAAAATGTTTAATTGCAGAGAGGTAAAGTTTTCTATTCCCACCCCAGTCAGTACAAGAGTAGGGAAATCGTTGGACTCATGAGGGGTAAATTTAACTATTGGCACTGCACGCAGTGCAACAGTAGGGAAAGTGTTGGATTGTGGGCGTAAAATGTATTATTATTCCCACTCCAATCTATGCAACAGTAGGGAAAGTGTTGGATTCTGGAGGGGTAAAATTTACTATTCCCACTCCAGTCAGTGAACAGTATAAAAGTGTTGGATTGCTGAGAGGTAAAATGTATTATTCCCACTCCAGTGTATGCAACAGTATGAAAGTGTTGGATTGCAGAGGGGTAAAATTCACTATTCCCAATCCAGTCAGTGCAACCCTTATACTCCTACAAAACCTACAACCTGCACCTAAAATGCAACATTTGAAAAAATGTATCACACAATTAGCATAATTAATTATTAATTACATAATTAATATTAATTTTCAAATTTCACTTCCCATCCTATACCCCTACAAAATCCTCAACTCGCACCTGAAACTCAACTTTAAAATTAAATTAATTAAACAGAACTATTTATCAATTTAGGCCCCGATTATGATGCCGGTCAGACGCGCGTCCGACCAACATCATCTCGGAATGAAAACCGACCGACTAGTAGTCGGACGTTCCATCTGACAAATTAGGATGCGACGACCCATGAGGCGGTCAGAAACATCAATTTTTCCAATGCGGCTTGTGCTGCGGCCGGAGATGGGCCGCAGCACAAGCCGCATTGGAAAAATAGATATTTGTAAACATCCCTGCACCCCCATATGGTGCATGGCACACAGGGTATGGATGTTTGTGGGGGCACCACAGGTGCCCCCCAGGCCTCATAGTGGAGGCTGCACAGTCCTTTTCTGACAGCCTTTCAATGGCAGTCGGACCGCCATTGAAAGGCTGTATGAAAGGGACATCGCAATCCCTATGGTGGTGCCTGAGCAGGCACCGCCCTACTGTAGGGTATTACATTCTGACCAACGGTTGGACGGGCTCCTTGAGCCCATTGGAAGCATTGGTTGGTCCCTCCCTCCACCCGCTGCCTCCGACCGCCATGCATCATAGTGCAGTGGTCAGACTGTAGCACCAGATGTCAGTCGGACCGCAACCAATGGCCTGTCAGTTGCGATCTGACTGACATCTCAATGAGACTCTAGGTAATTAATATTGATTAAAAATGAATTAATAATTTATTATAATTAATTTACTTCCCACCCTATACCCCTACAAAACCCACAACCTGCACCTAAAATTTAATGAAAACAATTAATTACACAATTAACATTATTAATTATCAATTAAATAACTAATTGAAAATAATTGTTAATTATTTATAATCAATGTACTTCTCAATCTATACCCCAACAAAACACACAACCCACACCTAAAATGTAACGTAAAAATAAATAATTGCACAATTAAGATAATAAATTATGAATTAAATAGTTAATATTAATTATAAAATAATGAATAATTAATTATAATTCATTTACCTCCCATCCTGTACCCCTATAAACAGCCCGTTACAGTACTAAACAAATCACAAAAATGTATTTAACTAAGTTTAATACCTACTAAAAAACAACTATATTAAAAACATAAACTATAATTATACAAAACATTTATAACATATGCATTTAAAATATATACTAAAATGCATAACAATAATAAAAAAACGATATTATAAACAACTTTTTTTTTTGCAACCGATATTGATGATTTTTGATATTTGCTAAATTGAAAATTACTTACCTTAAAATTGATATTCTTGACAACTATATTCTTGCGGACGATATTTCTATATCACAATATTTTAGCCACAATATTTTGGTATGACGCTATTTTTGTTTCGATATTCTGTCTGAATGCTGCACCTAAACCTTCAAAAACAATACCTGAACAAATTGCAGTACATACAGACTGCGGCGACCAGATTACTCTTAGACCTTCCTAAATTTCACAGGGTTTCTGAAGCCATTAAGGGACTCCACTGGTTGACGGTTAGAAACCGCACCAAATTCAAGGCACTCTGTTTAACTTACAAGGCCCTTCATAATACTGGCCCTGAATATCTGAAACAAACTCTAGCCTGGTATGAACCCAGCAGAAACCTTCGATCTAGAGGATCAATGGTTACCTGCTCTAGGGGGGGCGTGGTTTTGGCGCCGCTTCAAGATGGCGGCGGCGTGCTGAGCTCAGACGGATCGGGGAGCTTCTTTAATGTCGGAGACCACTCTTGCGCTCGCCGAAGGACGAGACTTCACGGCGTCTCTCCCTCTTGAACCGGTGAGTCGCTGGAGTGCCACTATTTCACCCCTTTGTGTTTTTTTTCTGGCCATAACGGCCTCGGGAGATTTCTCCACAGAGGAGAGGTTGCGTCCGCCATTTTGAACGGCGGGCGCGTTCCCCTTTTTCTCCTTTTCTCCTTTTGAAGCGACTAATTACATCACGCTCGTATGAGTTATTGGCACAACATTATGCCTCAAGCCTCATCTTTTTCCAATTTTTCTCTCCCCTTTTAGTATGTTTTGGAATGACCTTGTGCAACAAAGCCTTATTCCACGTGTTTCTGAGAGACTTTTACTTCATTTCCTCTATGGAACATTTCCTTCACAACATTTAAGAGGTTATTGGCACCAAGTTTATGGGCACTAAACGCAGTTTTTGATACCTCAGTATACTACTTGAGAGAAGGACTGCTCTGCGGTTTTCTCTTTCCATATTTTCCTAACTGCTTTGGTCCCTCAGAGCTGTGGTTTAATACTTCTCATTGCAAGTTTGAGTTTGCCTTTCAATATTACAATATTGCAGATTCTCTTTTTTGATCATCAGAGTATATAGTGCTCCATATACGTTTCTCTTCCCCTTTTATGGGGAAATTAAGGAATCTCAAGCTCTCAGTTTCTTCCAAACGCAATACTTTTTCAGACTCTGACTCTAATCACAATGACATGGAGGATACCTCCCTTCACAAACTTGAAACTTCATCAGGTACCACTTCAAAATTGCATCCACCGACTAAAACGCCTGTGAGCTCCACCAAACGAAAAAAAAAGACTCTCCGTCTCCAGTGCACTCTTCTTCAGTTAGTCTTCCCTACCAAATGAGACTTGCTATTGCACTCTCTGGGCAGTTCCACATTATGGTAAATCTACAGCTTTTTTCTACATTTTGTGAACCCTGATTTTTTGTTTAACTCGACCAAGTTCTAAATAAAATACACATGAATACTTACCTCTGCCCACATGTACATGTGTTTCATTGTTATGAGCCCCAATGTACCCCAATATAGGCCTAGGTAGCTGCACAACCTTTTACCTACATTTGTCCTACCTTGCCCTACATAACAGTTCTAACGCTGACCTTTTACCTAGTTACGTGCCGAAAATATGTAATGTGATTTTCTTTGAAGATTAGCCTAATTTATTATGCATGGGGATTCTTAGTATCATATCTTAATCCCCTGGCTAGGACATGCACAGCAGGATTACCATCTTCTGCATAATAGCTCTGTACAAAAGTCACCGCTATCGTCATCCTTGGACGACAGGCCCACAGTACCATAACACATCTAGGTAGAACTGCTAAGGGTACAAAAGAACCACACCTTCTCTGGGCAACCAGAGGAGAAGCTTCCATGCTGACACAAGACGCTGAGATTCCTGCATGCAGAAACTCCAGCACGCAGTGGTCTGACATCACTTGCGAGGTGTCCAACTTGAGGCCAAGACGGGGTCCTTCAATCTCTCTGATCAGGTAATGCGGTTGGCTCTTTCCTAGGGGATTCTTAGCTTTACACCCACATACATGCCAGGTACACTTAGGTACACTTAGATAGGGAGGGTTAGCATTTTAGGAGTAGGCTTGATTACTGCCATGCACTGATATGCCTGCATATATTTACTGTTTTAGCACCATGGTAGAATTCTACCTTTTATTTACTCTGTTGGTGCTTGTAATCTTATATATCTGTTTCTGTCTAATGATTGTCGCAGCAAACATGTTTTATACTAGAATGACGCTGGTTCAATAAATGCTTATTGAAAACGTCCCTATTGTTTATTCAGTGTATCTCTCTGAGACCAAGTGAGCACGAGTGACTGAGCAAAAAGTATTGTACTGTTTCCACGATCCCTGAAGGATCAAGGGTTGTCATGTTCGATAGTTGCCAGAAACTATTCGCTCCTTGGGAAGATTAGGGGGCTTATGGTGGCACTGTGAGCTAGCTGGTCTAAAGGCTAACATATCCTTTGGGGGTGTCTGGATTCAGCCTGGACACCAATACCACAGTTTATGTTGTCTAAACGAGCAGATCCTCTAAAGATTTGTAGGAGCTACATGATATTGTGCCGCCAATGTGGGTGTGGGGCCTGATTCACAGAACTAACTTACGTCAAAAACGTAAAGTAAGTACTTTTGGTATTCACAGAATACACTTACTCATTTGGTATTCACAGAATGAACTTACTCATTTCGGTATTCACAGAAGTTAGTAGTCCTAACTTTAGGACTCCTAAATGCCTTCTGTGAATACCGAAAGTCTTAAAGTTAGGATTTTCTCAGTTTAGGAGTAGTAAAGTTAGTAGTCCTAACTTTAGGGCTCCTAAATGCCTTCTGTGAATACCGAAAGTCTTAAAGTTAGGATTTTCTCAGTTTAGGAGTAGTAAAGTTCTAACTTTACTACTCCTAAACTGAGAAAAATCCTAACTTTAAGACTTTCGGTATTCACAGAAGGCATTTAGGAGTCCTAAAGTTAGAGTCCTAACTTTACTACTCCTAAACTGAGAAAATCCTAACTTTAAGACTTTGGTATTCACAGAAGGCATTTAGGAGTCCTAAAGTTAGGACTACAAACTTCTGTGAATACCGTAATGAGTAAGTTCATTCTGTGAATACCAAAATGAGTAAGTGTATTCTGTGAATACCAAAAAGTACTAACTTTACGTTTTTGACGTGAGTTATTTCTGTGAATCAGGCCTGTGGTTCTTATTTAACGGTCAAATTCGATTAGTTCAGTCGTACTTTTTCAGAGACCCCTACTCACATACCCAGAGACGTCTGGAGTGGGGAGGAAAAGTCAGCTGCAGCTGAGTAGGTACATCCTATATATTGGCTGTAGGTTTATTCAAGCTTGAAGAATTATAGTTCCCCACATTGTGCAAAACCTTATCTCTTTTCATAATACTTCCTCCTATAATGTCTTAGACCGCGGAGGCTGGTACAAGTGGTGCTAGTGGGGAGGAAGCTGAGCAGGAAGGTGCTCCGAACATTTCGGAAAATTGCAAAAATGCACTTGCTATAAAGTTAGAAAATTATGGTCTCTCAGTGATAGGTGGGACTGTTACCTTCATGATTGAGGCACACGAGGCATACAGGATAGAGGTGTTCTATTCTTGGGCTACGCATGCAGAAATGTTTTTCACAGTAACATTCCAGATGAATACTCTCCTTACGGGGACATAGAAGTCCCGTTAACTTACCCAGAACATATAAATTGGTTTAAAGGCGCCCTCCCCATACCACAGAAAAAGTGAGACTCGGTCCGCCAAGCAGAGACAGAGTGACTTGGCCAGTCCTAAGTGCTTACACACTGCATCCAGAGATTGATACATTGCTAGCAGCAGACTTACTTCCACTTTACAAAGAAATAATAAAGCTATACAGAAATCTTACACAGTTCGTAATGTGAACATTTACAATTCAACCTACAAATTTCACTCAAGCTGGTAAACTACAAGGGACCACAACAAAAATCACCACACAAATGCTGAACGCGATTATGGGAAGAATGACTACTAAACGTGAGCAAATGCCATTCTGGATAGCACAGAATATAGCACAGCTTGAGGCAGTTTTTCCACAAACAGGCCCGCAAGAGAAACACAGAATACTGACAATTTGCTTGCCAATGGGGATAGCTCCCCCAATAAAAGATTGTACCACTTGGGGTACAGTTTACGCTGCCATTTATACCAGGACTCATGGTACTACCTCAATAGCAGTCAAAGCAGAAGTATGGAAACAACTACAGAACGAGTAAAGGGCAGAGCCTGCCCTGGACTTGGGGATGAAATTGATATGTAATTTTGCCCAGGTATCCACAATTATGTTAGCTAACAGAAAAGGGGAGGCAGCAGCGGTGGCCATATGCCAACGCCTGAGGGAATGCTCTCCTGCACAGCAGAAGCGAGAATTACCTAAAATTATCGAAGATACCTATGCTTCGCTGGGTAGAGCAGCTAACCACAACCCTCGCCCTGAGCCCACCCGCCGAACCCTCCGACCCCGACACCGCCGCCCGCAACCTCAGACAGTGGATCGACGACTGCGCCAACACCCTCGCCCCGCTCAAGAATCCGCCCAACAGCCACACCAGCAAGAAAGCCACCTGGTTCACCGAAGACCTCCAGGCCTCCAAACGAACATGCCGAAAACTGGAGAAGATCTGGCTCCACGAACGGACAGCGGACAGCTACGCCGCCCACAAGAGCGCCACCCGCAGTTACCATCACCTCATCAGATCCGCCAAAAGGGCCTCACTCAAAGACCGCCTAGACAACAATGCACACAACAGCAAAGAGCTCTTTCAACATCGTGAAGGAACTCTCCAACCCCAGCTCCAACACCAACGACATCCAGCCGTCGCGAGACCTGTGCGACTCACTGGCCACCTTCTTCCACCGCAAAATCGCCGACATCCACGACAGCTTCAACAGCACGACCGCCCCGGCAACCACCAACCGCCTGCTCTCCTGGACCAACATCAACGACGAGGACACCAGCGAGATCATGAACACCATCCACTCCGGTTCACCGCTAGACCCGTGCCCTCACCACATCTTCAACAAAGCCAGTACAGCCATCGCGCCCCATCTCCGGAAAATAATCAACATCTCCTTCGAGACAGCAACCTTCCCGGAAAGCTGGAAGCACGCCGAGATCACCGCCTTACTCAAGAAACCCAAGGCAGACCCCAAGGACCTCAAGAACTTCCGACCCATCTCTCTGCTCCCGTTCCCCGCAAAGGTCACCGAGAAAATCGTCAACAAACAACTGACCCGCTACCTCGAGGAGAACAACATCCTGGACCCTTCCCAGTCCGGCTTCCGCAGCAACCACAGCACCGAAACCGCCCTCATCGCCGCCACCGATGACATCAAGACCCTGCTAGACAACGGAGAAACAGCAGCCCTCATCCTCCTGGACCTATCAGCCGCCTTCGACACGGTCTGCCACCACACACTACGAACACGCCTTCACGACGCCGGGATCCAAGAGAAGGCCCTGGACTGGACCACATCCTTCCTTTCCGGCAGAACACAAAGCGTCCGCCTCGCCCCCTTCCGATCCAAGGCCACCAAGATCATCTGCGGCGTACCCCCAAGGCTCCTCCCTCAGCCCAACGCTGTTCAACATCTACATGGCACCCCTCGCCCACGTCGCCCGACAGCACTAACCTCAACATCATCTCCTACGCCGACGACACACAGCTGATCCTCTCCCTCACCAAAGACCCTCACACCGCCAAAGCCCACCTCCACGAAGGAATGAAGGCCGTCGCCGAATGGATGAGGACCAGCCGCCTGAAGCTGAACTCGGACAAGACGGAGGTCCTCATCCTTGGTTCCAACCCTTCAGCCTGGGACGACTCCTGGTGGCCAACATCACTGGGAACAGCCCCGCCACCCACCGACCACGTACGCAACCTAGGGGTCATCCTCGACCCCAACCTCTCCATGACTAAGCAGGTCAACGCCGTTTCCTCATCCTGCTTCAACATCCTCCGAATGCTCCGCAGGATCTTCAAGTGGATCCCCACCGAAACAAGAAAAACAGTCACCCAGGCCCTCGTCACCAGCAGGCTGGACTACGGAAACGCCCTCTACGCAGGAACGACGGCTAAGCTCCTGAGACGGCTGCAACGCATCCAGAACGCCTCTGCACGTCTTATCCTCGACATCCCCCGACGCAGCCACATCACACCCCACCTGAGAGACCTGCACTGGCTCCCTGTCAACAAGAGGATAACCTTCAAGCTCCTCACCCACGCACACAAAGCACTCCACAACTCCGGACCAGCCTACCTCAACAGACGACTCAGCTTTTACACCCCACCCGCCAGCTCCGCTCGACCAGCCTCGCCCTCGCCACAGTCCCCCGCATCCGGAAAACGACCGCCGGCGGCAGATCCTTCTCCCACCTCGCCGCCAAGACCTGGAACACCCTCCCCACCAACCTCCGACAGACCCAAGACCTACTGGCCTTCAGAAGACTCCTCAAGACCTGGCTCTTCGATCAGTAGCAGCACCACCCCCTTCTTCCCCCAGCGCCTTGAGACCCTCGCGGGTATGTAGTGCGCTTTATAAGTGACATGATTGATTGATTGATTGATAGAGATAACTTGGGAGCTAGACCTGTGAAATCACAATTAATCCGTAATCCTGAAAAGGATAACTCAAAGCAAGCACCCGATTCTTCTAAAAAGAGATGAGATAACAAACAATCAAAAAATAATAAGCAGAAAGCATCAGGATCACGGGGTGAGTCTCCTCAACAGGAACCCTTTAAAAAACTATATAACCTTAGAAACCGTGACAACATAAAAAAAACCTGACAGGTATGGATACTGATACACGTTCCTCTCGTTCCTTTCAGGGCTCATCCAAAAACTCCAAGAGGGAAGGACGGTCAGAACGCAGATCAGAAGAGCGAGCCAAGCCAAGAGACACACATCACACTTCAGACTACATTGTCAAACAAGAAGATAAACAAAAAGATAAACCTCAATTTAAAAAGAAGAAGGTAGCTGGCATTAAAATAAGAAATGTCCAGGCTACTGAGGACTCAACTACTGAACGGGGAATGGGCTCTGACAATGCCAGACAGCGCAGCAGAAGTAAAAATAGCGCGCCAGAGCCTGATGGGATTTCTGGTGACAGTAGCATTGAATGAGCATATCACGGTGGAAACACCTGATACAAGGGTGAGTGGCCCACATCATTTGTACGAAATATCACTCCAAATGGAGGGGAACATATCCAGAAAAGTAAAAGGTCTCTTTTGGGAGAACCTGACTTATTGCTACAATGTCCTTTTGGCTGAAAGAGATTGGCCGCCTGAGCTCATCATGGATTGCCCAAAGGGGGAGGAGGTAATTATACCAGCTTTCTCCGACCTCGTTCCAGAATCACTAAAACATACATACACACAGGAGTGGGTGGTAGCTCTAGGCCCCTGCATTATACCACAATCATGTAGGGTGGGATGCTGAGTAACCTCACCATGAAATCCCAGTTAAAACTACTCCTACACCATAGAGGCAGCACCCAATAAAACATGACGTGAAAAAATAGGTCAGGGAGATCTTAGATCAAATTGAAGACCAAGGTGTGATTGAGAATTGCACCTCCTCTATGAATAATCCTTTGTGAAACCTGAAAATACATACTGTCTAGTTTCAGACTACAGGCATTTGAACACATGCACAAAAATATTTGCAATACAAATTGCACACAGTGCCGCATTAATGAATAACACTGTGCTGAAGAAATACAAAACAACACTAGATATCTCAAATGGATTCTTTTGCCAAAATATAGTGCCTGAAAGCAGATATTTTACAGCATTCTCAGCCCTAGGCTCTCAGCTCCAATTCTGTAGACTGTCCCAAGGGTATAAGAATAGCCCAGGGTTGTTCTCAGCAAGAGTATCAGAGTTACTTTAAAATTGTGATGAGGAGGCATTGTCCTATGTAGATGATATTTATCTGACAGACGATGAATTATTGGATCACTTGCACAGGGTGAACAACATAATTCTGGGGTTTGCCACGGAGGGCTACAAATTTAACTTTGAAAAATCAAAAATTGCCAACCTCAATGTCCTATTTTTGGGATATGAGCTTTCAAGTGAAGGGAAAAGTCTAGCAGCTAATTTTTGAAAAAACATGCGCTGCTCCAACATCCATCCTCCATCCATTTTAGGATTCCTAAATTCTGGCAGAACATACATTTTGGATTATGAAGAAAAAGTCAAACCTTTCTAAAACTTAATTAGACCTGATTTTTCAGTTTGACATTGGACACAGGAACACTCTGAAATTCTCCGTTCCTTACAAGTTGACATGATAGCTTCAAACACTTACACACACGTGTGAACACTACGAATTTGGTGATCCGTGTAATAGTAGGTCAATCAGGATACACTTGACTACCCTTCAATGAAGGGAAAACGGTACCCATTTGCATCCACAGAAAAAATACTGACAGCAGTACAGACTGCTGTAGTGAGAGAAAGAGCACTAGCTCAGGGGAAACAAATAATTGTCGTGACTCCAGTACCAACCTTAGAGGCTGTTACAAAAGCAAGCGTTCAAAAAGCAAAAGCTCTGCATCCGTGATAGATACAATGGGCTAATTCTTTCACTGCAACAGATGTAGACTGCAAATTTGATTCTACATTAAAAACACAAGCATTCCTGGAGTACGAACAAGAATATACTCTCCCGAATGAAATAATGCCTCTAGATCAGTATGAATACATAATATACTCTGGCCCAGCCGGCCGTAGGAAGTAAAGAGCAATACAGCGCAGCATGTGCGATTGTGAAGGGACGTATGCGGGACTTTAAGTTCCGTCCTAGCAATTCGCAGATGCAGTCTTTAGGAGATTGCATGGCACAGCTGGCAGAACTAAAAGCCCTGATACTGGAACTAGAAAATATGGATCAGGAATTTCCAACACTTATTGTGTTCGATTTGTTTTATTGTGTCCAGTCATACAACAAATATCTTCACTATTGGGGCCAGAATGGGTTTAGAGGTTCCAAAGGTTGCACAATAAAGCACAAGTTGTTTTGGGAACAAGTGGCAGAGCTGAAAAAAGGATTGCCACGGACTCATGTAATTCACACATTGAGTCATCAGCGTGTTGGCGTGCACGTTGAAGGAAATTCACTGGCTGATGAAGCCGCGACGGCAACAGTAAGGACTGCTGCCGTTGCTGCAATCACTCTTTCTAGTACGAGGATAGACGAACAGATAATGATAGCTGAGAAACGCTATGCGCAACAACAGCTCAGCCTTGCCAAAAGATTTTCCACTCAAGTACTCCTACAGGTTAGATGCACAAAACATTCTGTGTGCTCAAATTCCAGGAGTGGGGGATAGAGTAATACCAAACATGGATCGCAGATTAGGTTTAATTCTAGTTGCACACGAGGGTCTGGGTTCAGCACACGCAGGTATTACTGCAACGGTTTCACTACTGAAACAACGTTATTGGTGGCCGGGTCTTACCAAACAGACCAAAGGCTTTGGCTTTAAGTGCAACAATTGTCAGCAGATGAAGGGTTCCACCGTAGCACGTCTGCCACAAACACCACTACTGATATTAAACAGGCCACTCGCATGTGTCTATTTGGATCACTGCAGCCCCTTACAATCTGATGGGCTTCCAGGTACATCCTGGTGGCAGTGGATTCATGCTCTAGATTCCTGACGGTTTGGCCCCAGCACTCGGCTGACACTCCAACTGTTATAAAGGATTTGCGAGTCTTTGTAGAGACATACTTAATTGGCACATTACATTCTGACTGTGGCCCTGCGTTTAGCTCTCGGACTTACAAAGAAGCCATGGGAAGTTTGGGTGTGGTCTTGAGGTACTTCTCTCTGTATCATCCCGAGGGAAATTCGATTGTGGAGGGGAAAAACCGGGACTTAAAGCAATCCTTAACAGCAAGGGTATTAGGTTCGGGTGACAGTTGGGTCAATCACCTATATGGGGTCCAGAGGGCACTTAATAACATGCCAAGAAGTTCCCTAGGAGGCCGTACTCCATATGAAGTCCTGTTTGGGACTATAATGTGGGTACCCGACCTTGATTGTGACAGCACAGTGGCAGATGAAAAACCATTTAACATCAATGATCATTTGACTGTTTTACAGGAACTCAATGAATTCTGTCCATTACAAAACAACGTCCAAATATAACACACCGCCACTGGGGAAGTGAAAGCTGTTTCGGCAAGACTTGCCTGGGTCCCGAAGATTGGGGACCTGGTCAGGGAAAAGATAGTGGACAAAAAAGAATTTGGGCCATCTTACAGAGTGCCTGTACCTGTCCTGGCAGTCGAAGGAACAAGAACAGTACATCTTCCGCCTCTTGCCGGCAAGAAAGAATAGAGATTTGTCTCCATTTATCTGATCAAAGCACATTATGTGGCCGATACTGAATAGTAGGCCGCGTGGGCTCCTGGGTAGCCGCGATCTCCTCTCGCTACCATACAGGAAGTTCCGACGGAAATAATGATAACCTTTGAAGATTCTACTCTACGAAGTGAAGGAGTTACCAACAATGGAATGGAACTCGTGCCTGTTTAAATTGAACAGCAACAAAATACAAATGAAACACATATCTCAATTCAGCCTAATAACGACATCTAAGTGAATATGTCTCGAAACGAGTCATCTGCCAGTTCTACAAAACTTGCTGAGCTACCAAAGATAGATTGAACTGCTTCTGGCTACTTCATAGATTTTGATACTTTCTCTCTGGATCCAAATGAACCTGAGTTACCGCCACCGCCTGTTTCCCACAAACAACACATTTGTGATTTCTACCTTTGGCTGAAAAAGACTTATCTGGTTTCTCCCTGGCTACAGCTCTGGAATGCTATAGGTCTACTGTTCCTAGTCCTTTGGATAGGTTTAGTGACTGTCTTTTTCCTGCTCTTGAACGAACATTATCTCCCAGAACGCTCTGCAGTACAAAATGTGAACTTGGTCCTGAAACTGCATGCATCAACACACCGTGAACAAAGAGACCTGTCCTTAGTGAACATTACAGCAGTTACAGTACCAGAAGGAATAGTTTGGGACAGGGTTTCGTATGATGTATATGGTCCTACTTAACTTTTAAAAATTCCACACTTGTTTAAAATTTCTTTAGGTGATATCATCACCTCCAGTACTTTCTTTGATGATTGGGACTTTGAAACTGTTAATACTATGCTGTCTGATTTAGAACAATCTGCTGCTTTTTCAAGTATTGAATTGTATGATGATTCATCTGATTTTGACACCTTGTTTTGTTACCAACACTATGGTCATCATTTCTTGCACAAAGCAAGTATCCCATGTAATGTTTTCTCTTACCATCAATGGGAACATTGTGCAACGCCGCCAACAGGTAGTTCAACAACTTTGCACAATAGTTTGCTTATTTTACTGGGTTTAACACTTCAGACCCGAGATCTTATTATTATAAGCTCGCGCCTACACGTGCAAAGAAATATATGCTCAATAATATGAAACAGATATACTCTGCTTCTTTTATATCCCAACTGTCTTTTCAGGGTTTTGACTTTTGGAGGGACACCATAGACACAACATCTGTCTGGGGTACTAAAGATTGACAAGTTCAGGGTACTGAGGCCTTATTTAGAGCATGCCTCGTACCACTGCAAAATATCTTCCTGAACAACACAGTGCAACAGACTTCCTGTCTTGGGTTAGCTAAGATCAAGGACTTGAACACACCTGCACACTTTGAGGGGTATACACAACATAGTGAGGACACACTATATGACATTCTACATGATGGTTCGTACAATTCATCAGACCACAATTGAAGGGGTGGCTGGTTTGGCCTATCGACACAAATAGGTGTCAGTCAAGATTCAGGGGTACCACCGAAGGGTTTAGTATCCATAGGCCTGACCAACGCTACGTACAATGAGGAGCCACGTAAAAAGCGCTTCCTGCATGCTATTTACAACGAGATATGGAAAATCTCCCAGCAGGAGGCTGCTGAGAGATTGCGTGAGATTGACAGGGTTAACCTAGAACAAGGCTTTGGCAGTGGTCGACAATGGCATGACCACACTGACATCCAGGATGTATTCCTAGGGCAACATTGTGTCTTCTGCAATAGATATAATAGAACAGGATTTGTCTATTCTTCAACATGGGTAATCGCAATTGCGATCCATTCTATTATTGAGCTGGACGCTGCAATCACTGCGTTCTGGTCACATGCCCTGGCGGTATATCAACAGTACGTCTCTGTTTTCTGCATACAATCTAACAGACAGACAGACAACAACAGCACAAAGAGATGCAAAATATACAATGCTGCACATTGAAAAATTGGACCAATTGCCTTTTACCGTGGCTGAGTCACCCTCCACTGAATGATAAATCCATGGCCATATTACACTTACAGTCACGACATTCAAGTTTCAGTACAGTCTGCAGTATCACCAGGTAGGCAGGTATTAAGCTTTGGGAGAGGGGTACATACATGCATCTTGGGAATTACCATACAGATTTAGATGCAGGAATGGGGACACTGAAGCTTTTCTCAGCGGTTCAGACTGTGATTGTTCTTTTAGTGGGTTCTCTAATTTGTCAGGATATTTTGCTTCACGGAGCCTGTAATGCTTCAGTTAAAAACCAATTGTGTCACTTGAAAGGATCTTCAGCTGCCATGATTCATACGGTGTTCAAACTACTCTTGAATGGGAGTTATTTGATGTTGAATGATCAAGGTTGTTGTGGGATGGTACCAGGCATCGCATATCTGGTCACAGTAAGTTCCAGGGTTACTTATTGTATGCAAGTATTGTTTCCACCGACCCACACAGGTAGGGAGGTAACGGTATGGCCTTCGTTGGATGTTTCCCTTATACAGTTTGATTCTCTGAGCAGACTGAAAGCTGTGCTGTTACAGAAGGATGTGGCCTTAACCTCAGCCCGAGAGACTTTTGATCTCCAGGTTGCAAGGTCTTTGGCTGAGATACAGGCGCTAGTTCGAACAAACTTCTGCTCTATTTCAGAGAAATGGTACATCGTATCTTTAACAGGTTTGATACTAGTGGGATTGTGCACCTATTGAGGAGCATAGGTCCTGGACTATTAAGCACCTTTCAGACAATCTTTGCAATTATTCCATCATTTATAAACTCCGTATTAGGAAGCGTTTTTGGAGGGCTTCTGCTGGTCCTACTACTTATAGAGCATATCCTTGTTTTAATTTTCCTGCTACGCAATGGACAGCCCAGTTTCCAAACAGATGAAATGCATGGTACTCCATCTGGGTGCACCTCGGCTTTGGGAGCTGAGTGAGTATTGGTTCCTTTCATTCAGATCAGTCTGGGTCGACTGCATCTTGCCTGTACTTCGCTGACTATTCTGTGGATATGAATGCATGTTGGACATATGTCTAACACTTCCATCGGTTGCGCCTCTGACATTGATGTACTACTGGACCCCTTAAAGGCCCACGTGTTACAGTGTCCTCAGCGTATTCCAATGTTGATGATGGCATTCTTAGAGCCTCCACGGGATGCTTCAGCTCCTGTCAGAACGGACACCGGCTCTACCACCAGCACTCAGGCTTCTAGTGTTTCCTTGGCGGCTGCTGCGGGAACTGAAGATGATCACCTTCGCTCCATTACCCTGATACAAGAGGTGTTACAGGGACCGTCATCTGCGAATGCAAGCAACAGTGATGTTGCGTCTCCCACACAGGACACATAAACATTCGCCCTCCGTGTGATGGGAACAATTCGGCCCTTTCCAAAACAAGCCAAATTGGAATTTGAAAACATCGTTCTTTTTTAATTTTTCTCTCCTGCTCTCCCTGCGCACCATGGCTTTCGATGTGCTCAGTTGGTCTAACAGTATATTGATTATTTAGAGGACTTATAGAGCTTTTTTTACCATTTGCATCAATTTTCACATGTTCCATGTTTTTAGATCCTTGTAAACTAGTTTTTTATTACAATATTTTTATGCTTTTACGACAGGCATATTTTAACATTCATTAATATTATCGTCCTTTGAATGAGGAGTGGGTGTTATGAGCCCCAGTGTGCCCCAAGATAGGCCTAGGTAGCTGCACGACCTTTTACCTACATTTGTCCTACCTTGCCCTACATAACGGTTCTGGCGCTGACCTTTTACCTAGTTACGTGCAAAATAAATGTTGTGTGGTTGTCTTAGAAGACTAGCCTAATTTATTATGCATGAGGATTCTTAGTAACATAGCTTAATCCCCTGGCTAGGACATGCACAGCAGGATTACCATTTTCTGCATAATAACTCTGTACAAAAGTCACCGCTATCGTTATCCTTGGACGACAGGCCCACAGTACAATTTAACGTCTAGGTAGAACCCCTGAGGGTACCTTTCGGGCATAAAAGAACCACACCTTCACTGGGCAACCAGAGGCAAAGCTTCCATGCTGACACAGATGCTGAGATTCCTGCACGCAGAAACTCAAGCACGCAGTGGTCTGACATCCCTTGCGGGGTGTCCAACTTGAGACCAAGACGGGGTCCTTCGTTCTCTCCCATCAGGTAATGGTGATTGGCTCTTTCCTAGGTGATTCTTGGCTTTACACCCACATACATGCCAGGTACACTTAGATAGGGTTAGCCTCTTAGGAGTACGCTTTATTACTGCCATTTATCGATATGCCTGCATATATTTACTGTTTTTAACACCATGGTAGAATTCTACCTTTTATTTACTCGGTCGGTGCTTGTAATCTTATATATCTATTTCTGTCTAATGATTGTCGCAGAAAACATGTTTTATACTAGAATGACGCTGGTTCAATAAATGCTTATTGAAAACGTCCCCATCGTTTATTCTCTGTATCTCTCTGAGACCAAGTGAGCACAAGTGACTGAGCGAAAAATACTGTGCTGTTTCCACGATCCCTGAAGGATCAAGGGTTGTTATGTTCGATAGTTGCCAGAAACTATTCGCTCCTTGGTAAGGTTAGGGGTCTTATGGTGGCACTGTGAGCTAGCTGGTCTAAAGGCTAACATATACTTTGAAATCATTCAGAACACCAATTGCTTAGTTTATGTTGTCTAAACGCACAGATCCTATATAGATTTGTAGGAACTACACAACATCATGGCTACCTGTTCTCTCTTGGGCTCATTATACTAGTAACAAGATTGATGACTAAACATTTTAGCTTTACTAAATTGTGCATAAGGATTTAATTTGCATTAATAATACACATATTTAGTTTCACTGGTGCATGTAAAGTGTAGGCTCCTGCACGTCGTAGTAAAATAAAAAATATCACTCCCCAGCATCCACATTTTCTGCTTTGTTTTGGCTTTCGTCAAATGCAGAGATGAGATTAACTTCTGCTAGACAGTCTATCAGTGTTACCTTTCTTAGTAACTAAAGTATTATTCACTCCTTCCTGTTTGTAGTACATAAAGATGGCATTTGAAAATTAAATATGTTATTTCTGAACCTATGGCTTCCATGTTTTATTTTCTACGACGTAATAGAATGACACTTAAAAGGTCAGCCAGTCTTCAGTCAAATATACCATCTGGGGTAATGTAGTGTCCCCAAAAATGAGATGATTGACATAATTGTTGGGAAAAGTTCACAATATCTTCTGTTCTTTGCTTTTACCACATAAGGCAACTACACACTGATTGAACATGTCAGTAATATTTTGTCATTACTATCAGGAGAAAAACCCCTATGTACTCAAGGCCAACACTGGAACCCTTAACTCTGATGTACCACACCATGTCGGATGTCTTCGATATATGCATGTAAGTATAATTGCTAGTTTTATTCAATTATCCCGAAACTAGCTGAAAGGCAGTGGAGCTATGTACAGGGTCTAAGGCAAAGACACAGCTAATGCATGATTGGAGTTGTAGCTGGTTTCTGAGAGAGAAGGTACACTGTTGCTGTGTCATGATGTACTGTTATTAAAAGAGGTGTGTCTTCAGATGTTTCCTAAATTGGAGCAGGGCTACTGCAGTCCTGATGGATATGGGAATGTTGCTCAAGATCTTAGGTGCATAGATGGGGAAGGCCTGTTGCTTTGTATTTGCTTTGCATTTTCTTTTTTTCAATTCTTCATCTCCAGTCTGATGGTATCCTGGCTCTAAGGGGCATTTTTATGGGGATTTGGCGCAGGGCTGCGCAGCAAGTCTTCTTTAATACTTTATTTCGGTCATAGACCATAAAAGTAGTGGGTTAACAATACAGTACAAGTACATCACGCCTTTACAATTATAAGGCCAATTTATTAAATCAATCAATCAGGATTTATATAGCGCGGCTTCTTCACCTGTGAGGTTCTCGACGCACTGTTGGGTCCTTCTGCGGGATTCCGCTGCCCGTTCCTATTGGTTGAACATCCAGGTCTTGAGGACCTTCCTGAACTGTTGGAGCGATGGAGTTGCTCTGAGATGTAGGGGGAGAGTGTTCCAGGTCTTAGCCGCCAGGTGGGAGAAGGAGCGGCCTCTGCTGTATGCCTGACGAATGCGCTGCGTAGCTGCTAGAGAGAGGGATCTGGAACAGAGTTCCCTGGTAGGTTGGTGGAAGTTCACTCATTTGTTGAGGTACGCCGGTCCTTCATTGTGTAGTGCCTTGTATGCGTGGGTGAGCAGCTTGAACTGGCATCTCTTCACGACTGGTAGCTAATGGAGGTGAAGGGTGATGTGTGCCTGTCTGGGAAGGCTAAAGATGAGTATGTCTGCTGTGTTCTGGATGATCTGGAGTTTCCTCAGGAGTTGCTTGGTGATTCCTATGTAGCAGGGGTTGCCATAATCGAGTCTGCTAATGATGAGGACTTGTGGGACAGTTCACCAGGTGTTGGGCGGAAGCCATCTGAACACCTTCCTGAGCAGTCGTAGGGTGAGGAAGCATGTGGAGGAGACAGCGCTGACCTGCTTCTTCAGAGATAGCTAGCTGCCGAGGATGATGCTGAGGTTGCAGGAATGCTTGGTCTGTTTAAGGGTAGGGTCCATCTCAGGTGGACACCATTCGTTGTTCCATTGGGTGTCCTTGCCTTTCCCGAAGATGAGAACTTCTGTCTTGTCTGTGTTGAGTTTGAGACAGTTGCTGTTCATCCAGATGGCCATATCCTTCATGCACTTTTGGAACCTGTCTTTGATGGTCATTGGGTCCTTTATCAGGGAGAGGATGAGTTGAATGTCATTGGCATAGGAAATGATGTTGAGTCTGTGGTGCCTGACGATGTTGGCCAGGGGTGTCATGTATAGATTGAAAAGGGTTGGGCTGAGGGATGAGCCTTGCGGTACACTGCAGGTGATGTTCTTAGGGATCGAGGAGTAGGGAGGGATGATGATCTTCTGCGTCCTTCCTGTGAGGAAGGAAGCGATCCACTTGAGGGCTGCTCCTAGGATTCTGACCTGGTGGAGTCTGTTGATAAGTGTGTGGTGGGATACGGTGTCGAAGGCTGCTGTGGAGGAGGATGATGGCCGCTGTTTCTTCATGCTCTAGCAGCATTCTGATGTCATCCGTAGCTGCGATTAGAGCTATCTCAGTGGTTTGCTCTGAAGCCGGCTTAGGAGGGGTCCAGAAGGTTGTGGTTTTCCAGATGTCTGGTTAGCTGGATGTTGATAGATTTCTCAATGACCTTGGCTGAGAAGGGGAGAAGGGAGATGGTTCCATAGTTCTTGAGTTCTCATGGGTCTGTGGAAGGTTTCTTCAGCAACAGCTTCACGCTGGCATGCTTCCATTTCTGGGGGAAGTAGGCCATGGTGATCAAGGAGTTGAGGACCTTGGTGAGTTCTTTACTGATGGGTTGATTTCTGGGTTTGAAAGTATGGTTGGGCAGGGGTCTGCATGAGCTCCGGAGTGGATGGATCTCTTGATGGAAGCCATTTCCTTCTCAGTGAGGGTGTTCTACATGGTGAGCTGGTGTCAGTGGGTGTCAGTCGGTGTGAGGAAGTTGATGTTGTCTTCTGTGGGGGGTAGAGGTGCAAAGTCTTGGTAGATGGTGTTGATTTTGTTGTGGAAAAAGTCTGAGAGTGTGTCGCAGAGGGCTTGCAAAGTGTGATGGTGTTTTCGGTTGCCAATGGATTGGTGAACTCCTTGACTATATTGAACAGTTCCTTGCTTGTGTTGGAGCTGTCATTGATGCGTGTGGCTAGGGCGGTCTTAGTGTTTTTCAGGAGGTGATGGTAATGGGTGAGGGCGTCTTTAAATTGTTTTTGGTCCTTGAGGGTCTTGCCAGCACGCCATCTTCTTTCCTTCTGTTTGCAGTCCAGTTTCTGGGTTTTCAGTTCTACCGTGAACCAGTTGGGGTGTAGCTCTCGTTTCTTGGGGTTGGTGAGTTTTCTAGATGCGACTTCATCAGCTCTTGCCGTGATCCAGTTCACAAAGTTTTCCACTGCTTGCTCTGGGTCTTCGTGGTGGTGGGTATGCGGGCATTGAGGGCGTTGATCCATTGTTGCTCTGATATCTTTGACCAGTTGCGCCGTGTTTTGCTGGCAGTGGGGGTGGGGGTTTTGGGGGTTCTGAGATGACTAAATGGACGCAGAGGTGATTTATCCAAGTGAACTCCCTGTTGTGGGTGTATGGTACTCTGTTGCTAGCTAAGAAGATGGGGTCCAGCGTGTGTCCTGCGTGTGGGTGGGGTCGATGACAAGCTGCTTGAGTCAGTCAAAAGAATAATTTACAAGCTCATATAGTAATAACACTGATTTGATAAGAACAGTTAAAACCATACAATCAGGGCGAGCATCGTCGGAACCCATTTGTGCATCTGCCCTGCCAAGGAGAGGCCTCCCATACCGGGAGCGGCAGTGCACGTCCCCCACAGGATCTCAGGTGTGGGGAGGGCCCATCGCTGTCCAGGCTGCGGGAGCTGGCTGAGTGACAAACTGTGTAGCGGTGCATTGCAGCTGTTGGACAGTTGTGCAGCAATTTTATCTTATTTATTTTGTTTTATTGCCCCAGCCATTTCGAGCACAGGGATGCTCCTCCATATTGCCTCAACTCTATTTCCTACAAAATGGCAGCAATCTGGCAATGGCAATGGAAAGAGGACTGCGTTAAAAAACAAACAAGGGTCTACAGCTACACGATGAGCCAGGCTCGCCAAGGTGGCGGCCATCTTGGAATGGCTCTGACCTTCTATAGTCTTCAATGAAGGACGTGTTGGATTTGCAATAGCATAGGGAATTACTTTTTCCATACGACCTAACCATTTCTTAATATATATTTCCGCTGAGGATACTATCCGAATGATCACGGACATAAGGAATTAGAGGATAGCAAAGACACCAGCAGGGACTAAAGTAAGACTCGTAGATGTTTTTGAGAAAGGCAGTGGACAAAAGGATACATCAGAGTGGAACATAAGGAAATAAAGGAGAGTAAAGACACCAGCAGGAACTACAGTAGACCTCTGGATGTTTTGAGACAGGCTGTGGACTAAAGGATACATCAAAGTGGGGTCACTACTGCAGGACCTCCCCGGAGTATTGTATATCACTATCAGTAATTATGGCCGGAACTAACTTAAAATCAGCAGGCAGTAATTCTTACGTCATAATGTACCCACCTAACCTATCTAAGAATGCAGCCAAAAAATTCAAACACAATTTAATTAGAAAAAACCCAGATACGCTGATCTCTGACCCCTCCTTTAATCTAAAAAAAGGCATTATTGTAAATGACTTGATATTTTTCACCAGAAAAACTGCTAAATGGCGCACTGTCATGACGAAGATGCTCAACATAAAAAATGTAAGTAATATCCCACATGGTACTAAACTATTGATTGTCCCTTCACCAAGATTAAGAGCTGAACTATGCAGGACCCCTGACCTTGACTGGTAGGTCGCTCCCCCACCACACAGCTCCGTCTGTGTGCCCTGCTGCTGCCCCTGATTGTGCTCGTTTTTCCTTTCTGTGCCCCCTTGCTGCCCCTGATTGTGCTCGTTTTTTCCTTTCTGTGCCCCCCTTGCTGCCCGTGATTGTGCTCGTTTTTCCTTTCTGTGCCCCCCTTGCTGCCCCTGATTGTGCTCGTTTTCCCTTCTGTGCCTGTTTCCCGCCGCTGCGCCCTGCGGCCCCGCCCCCTCACTGCCCATTCGCTGCCCCATTCCCTGCTCCTCCCTCCCACCTCCCCATTTATGGCGGCCGCTGCGTGGTGAAGAGAGCGACCCCTGACCTTGACTGGTAGGTCGCTCCCCACCACACAGCTCCGTCTGTGTGCCCTGCTGCTGCCCCTGATTGTGCTCGTTTTTCCTTTCTGTGCCCCCTTGCTGCCCCTGATTGTGCTCGTTTTCCTTTCTGTGCCCCTTTGCTGCCCCTGATTGTGCTCGTTTTTCCTTCCTGTGCCCCCCTTGCTGCCCCTGATTGTGCTCGTTTTCCTTTCTGTGCCCCCTTGCTGCCCCTGATTGTGCTCGTTTTTTCTCCTTTCTGTGCCCCCTTGCTGCCCCTGATTGTGCTCGTTTTTTCTCCTTTCTGTGCCCCCTTGATGCCCTGATTGTGCTCGTTTTTTCTCCTTTCTGTGCCCCCTTGCTGCCCCTGATTGTGCTCGTTTTTTTCTCCTTTCTGTGCCCACTTGATGCCCTGATTGTGCTCGTTTTCCCTTCTGTGCCTGTTTCCCGCCGCTGCGCTCTGCGGCCCCGCCCCCTCACTGCCCATTTGCTGCCCCATTCCCTGCTCCTCCCTCCCACCTCCCCATTTATGGCGGCCGCTGCGTGGCCGCGCCGCTGGCAGCGCCGCTGGCGCGCCTAAGGCAAGCCCGTCTGCGCCCGTCCGCGCCGTGACCGCGCCCAGCGCCAGACCCCCTGGTCCGGGCATCCCCCGCGCCCGCCACATCAACAGACGCCGATAGGACGCCAACACCCTCCAGGCCACCCCGAAGCGCACCCAAGGGCCCTTCACCTGCCGGAACTGCAGCTTCGCCAGCACCCGCCCCGCCAAACCACCGCCCAGGAAAGAACCCAACTACCTCAGATGCATCCTCCTCAACACCCGCTCCGCCCGCAAACACGCCATCGAACTCTGGGACCTTCTCGACTCAACCTCCCCAGACGTTCGCATTCCTGGACGGAGACCTGGCTGAATCCCGCTTCAGCCCCCGACATCGCCATTGCCATCCCGGACGGATACAAGATCACCCGCAGGGACCGCACCAACGGAGTCGGAGGAGGCATCGCCATCGTCCACAGGAACACCCTCAGAGTCTCAACCAACACCGACGACACCCTCAGCACCGCCGAACACATGCACTTCCAGATCCACACCGATCCCAACACCACCCTCAGAGGAACCCTCATCTACAGACCCCCGGACCCCGACCACAGTTCAGCGATTCCATCACTGACTTCGTCCAGCACACACGCCATCGCCTCCACGGACTACATCCTCCTCGGGGACCTGAACTTCCACCTCGAGAACAACAAGGACACCAACTCCACCACCCTGATCGACAACCTCGCCACCCTCGGACTCAGACAGCTCGTGACTACACCCACCCATGCCGCCGGCCACACGCTCGACTCCATCTTTTCCGCAAGCCCACACGTCTCCTTCAACCACACATCCGAACCCCACTGGACTGACCACCACTGCATCCACTTCACCTACAGGAAGCCCACCACGCACCACCGCACCGAACAAATGCCTCGCCGCTGCTGGAGCAGAGTCACGGAAGACCAGCTAACCACAACCCTCGCCCTGAGCCCACCCGCCGAACCCTCCGACCCCGACACTGCCGCCCGCAACCTCAGACAGTGGATCGACGACTGCACCAACACCCTCGCCCCGCTCAAGAATCCGCCCAACAGCCACACCAGCAAGAAAGCCACCTGGTTCACCGAAGACCTCCAGGCCTCCAAGCGAACATGCCGAAAACTGGAGAAGATCTGGCTCCACGAACGGACAGCGGACAGCTACGCCGCCCACAAGAGCGCCACCCGCAGTCACCATCACCTCATCAGATCCGCCAAAAGGGCCTCACTCAAAGACCGCCTAGACAACCACGCACACAACAGCAAAGAGCTCTTCAACATCGTGAAGGAACTCTCCAACCCCAGCTCCAACACCAACGACATCCAGCCGTCGCGAGACCTGTGCGACTCACTGGCCACCTTCTTCCACCGCAAAATCGCCGACATCCACGACAGCTTCAACACCACGACCGCCCCGGCAACCACCGAGACCACTGCCCCCACAACCACCAACCGCCTGCTCTCCTGGACCAACATCAACGACGAGGACACCAGCGAGATCATGAACACCATCCACTCCGGTTCACCGCTAGACCCGTGCCCTCACCACATCTTCAACAAAGCCAGTACAGCCATCGCGCCCCATCTCCGGAAAATAATCAACATCTCCTTCGAGACAGCAACCTTCCCAGAAAGCTGGAAGCACACCGAGATCACCGCCTTACTCAAGAAACCCAAGGCAGACCCCAAGGACCTCAAGAACTTCCGACCCATCTCTCTGCTCCCGTTCCCCGCGAAGGTCACCGAGAAAATAGTCAACAAACAACTGACCTGCTACCTCGAGGAGAACAACATCCTGGACCCTTCCCAGTCCGGCTTCCGCAGCAACCACAGCACCGAAACCGCCCTCATCGCCGCCACCGATGACATCAGGACCCTGCTAGACAACGGAGAAACAGCAGCCCTCATCCTCCTGGACCTATCAGCCGCCTTCGACACGGTCTGCCACCACACACTACGAACACGCCTTCACGACGCCGGGATCCAAGAGAAGGCCCTGGACTGGACCACATCATTCCTTTCCGGCAGAACACAAAGCGTCCGCCTCGCCCCCTTCCGATCCAAGGCCACCAAGATCATCTGCGGCGTACCCCAAGGCTCCTCCCTCAGCCCAAAGCTGTTCAACATCTACATGGCACCCCTCGCCCACGTCGCCCGACAGCACAACCTCAACATCATCTCCTACGCCGACGACACCCAGCTGATCCTCTCCCTCACCAAAGACCCTCACACCGCCAAAGCCCACCTCCACGTAGGAATGAAGGCCGTCGCCGAATGGATGAGGAACAGCCGCCTGAAGCTGAACTCGGACAAGGCGGAGGTCCTCATCCTTGGTTCCAACCCTTCAGCCTGGGACGACTCCTGGTGGCCAACATCACTGGGAACAGCCCCGCCACCCACCGACCACGTACGCAACCTAGGGGTCATCCTCGACCCCACCCTCTCCTTGACTAAGCAGGTCAACGCCGTTTCCTCATCCTGCTTCAACATCCTCCGAATGCTCCGCAGGATCTTCAAGTGGATCCCCACCGAAACAAGAAAAACAGTCACCCAGGCCCTCGTCACCAGCAGGCTGGACTACGGAAACGCCCTCTACGCAGGAACGACGGCTAAGCTCCTGAGATGGCTGCAACGCATCCAGAACGCCTCTGCACGTCTTATCCTCGACATCCCCGACGCAGCCACATCACACCCCACCTGAGAGACCTGCACTGGCTCCCTGTCAACAAGAGGATAACCTTCAAGCTCCTCACCCACGCACACAAAGCACTCCACAACTCCGGACCAGCCTACCTCAACAGACGACTCAGCTTCTACACCCCCACCCGCCAGCTCCGCTCGACCAGCCACGCCCTCGCCACAGTCCCCCGCATCCGGAAAACGACCGCCAGCTGCAGATCCTTCTCCCACCTCACCGCCAAGACCTGGAACACCCTCCCCACCAACCTCCGACAGACCCAAGACCTACTGGCCTTCAGAAGACTCCTCAAGACCTGGCTCTTCGATCAGTAGCAGCACCAGCCCCCTCTTCCCCCAGCGCCTTGAGACCCTCGTGGGTATGTAGTGCGCTTTATAAGTGACATGATTGATTGATTGATTGATTGATTGATAACTATCTACAAGAACGGTATTGTGCTTATACAAGCAGCCAACAACGAGTTAAAAAAGTTTGACAACCTGTTTGCAACCTTAAAAGATTGTGTAGATAACACAAGTTCCCAACAACACCTGATCACACAAGCAGTCACCCTATCTACCACCAACACAACCACCATAGACGTCATAATATCAAAAGACCCCCAACAGCCACAACCTACAACTTTGTAAAGAGACACCCTTGACAGGAACTGTATAGATCTAGGAGAAGAATCTCTACTATACGCTAATATCGCCCCTACGCCATTACTTCGGGAAAAAATCAGTACCTCTCCCCCAGGATATGATTACTCCCACACACAGGCCACTTAGTGGGAACCCCCATCCAGCAATAAAGGGTAGGGAGGCTAACCCTCCTTCCAAACCCCTCACTATGACAGTACCAATAGCATCTGCTTCCATACGAAACTCGTATCCCCCTAGCTCGATATTAAGTTCACAGGACAAATGGAGCTCATCTCATATCATACACAGGGGAGGCTCAAACACCCGACCTAATGAGAAAAAAAGGAACATTGAAAAAGTCACTGATCTGAATCTCCGGTACATAAGCAAAACACAAAATAGGCAGGTGCTCACTTCTAGTATATCACCGCCTACACAAAGGGAAATCGAAACTCTTAAAATACAAGCGGACAATATGTCGCAGGACATTCTAAATGCACTACAAGTTATGGAAAAAATACTAGAAATCACAGTAAGTACTCACTCCAAAGTCGAGCTCATTCAAGAATCATTGCATGATCTTCAAAGAAAGAGTAAAGGGATAGCCATGCCATTATCAAATAGACATAATCGACCATACAAAAATCTTAAATATCTATCGGATGATGAAACCCATGCTCTACTCCTCTCATATGAGTCTACTGTGTTGGGATCTGTGGAACACTGTCTCAAGCTCGTGAGGAGCTTGTGTTGCTGGGGGGATTCTATTCTGGAATGTGGGGTTCTAAGGCAGGCAGTTGCTGCCGGGACCTAGAGGACGTCGGATGGAATAAACTGGACATCTACCTGATTGCCGTGTAGTGTCTTCATTTCAGTGGCGACGAGTTGGTCTGATGCCTCCAGATTCCTTACGGGGCACCTCCCAGTTGTGCCACGCCGTATCCTGTGTTCTGTTAAAGAGAAGTTGAATTCTCTTGCCTTCCTGACTTTCCGGTCTGCCTGTTCCTCCTGCTTCATCCTGGTACCCTGCTTCAGTGTGCTGTTCCCAGAAGTTCAGAAGTTCACCGTAATTCTGGCAAGTCTCGTTTTGTTTTCCTGCTGGGGCACTCGCTCCCACTTTTGTGCCAGTTGGTGTGTCCCCGTGGTGCGGCGAAGGCTCGCGCACCGTCTCCTACTGTTGCCAGGATACAGTTCGTTGTGATTCATCATGTCTCCACGCTCTACGTCTACGACGTCGCTCTACGTCTACGACGTCTGACGTCACGACGCGCCAGCGGCCATTTTGGATCAGGCTGTTTCGTGTTTCCTGTTTGAAGCATTGTTCTCCGATTTCCTTCATCTCTCCATTGATGACTTCTGCACTTCGACGCTGCACATTCGATGATATACACACCTTTTCTTCGTTTTCCTACATCTTCATCGTAAGTTCCTGCTCTTTGTTGTTGCGCATTCAGTGATGTGCACACCTCCTTTGCACTGCTGGTATCGGGATTTCATTTCTTGTGCCATATTGTGCATCCGGTGATGCGCACACCTTTTCTACTCATGTGTGATTACTCCTGCTTCATTTTACATCCGATGATGTGCATTTGGTGATGCGCACACCTGCTTGACTTATTTGTGCACACCTCCTGTTAACTGTTCAATTATGCTTTTATTCTCTGTGTATTTATAGTCATTCCTGCATCTAGTTAGTATTATCAAAGTACAGTTGTATTGGCGTTGGGCAGCAACTCACCCACGTTTTGCCATGGATCGCGTTTCGGCGCCTCCACCCTTTTACAGTCTGTAGGTACTCCACCCGTTCACTGGGAACAGTGGAAAGAGTCTTTCGAGGCATACTTAGAAGCCATTGATGGTGAAACTTTTACCCCTAAGAAGAAGAAAGCGCTCTTAATCTACAATCTTGGCCCTGAGGGCAGAAACATTTTGAAAACCTTACCCTTAGAGGTTGTAAGTACTCTTGTAAGTGGTGGTGACAGTGGGGATTCACTACTCATTGATGACTATGCTTCTGTAGTCAGGACTTTAGACAAGAGATTCAGTCCTAAAAGGAATGTAGTTCTTGAACGTCACAAGTTCTTGCAACGCGCTCAAACTCCTGGTGAGTCTATTGATGACTTTGTTGCTGCTCTTAGAATTCTAGCAGTCACCTGTAACTACAGGGAGTTTCGTGATGAAATCATCCGTGACCAATTAATTGAAAGGACATCCAACAAAAAGATCCAAGAGAAATTGTTGTCCTCTGATGATCCTGACTTAGAAACTGCACTCACATTGGCCAGGTCTATTGAGCATTCCCAATTTTGTGTAAAAGAAATGAGTAGTACTGTCTCAACTAGTGAGGTCAAACTGTTAAATGCCAAATCTGTCTCTAAATCATCTAGGATATCCATTCCAAAGACATCCTCTCCTAGCACTTCACGTCCTACACTCTACCCGAAACCCAAATTTGAACCAAATGAAGTTGTGTGCTTTCGTTGCGGAAGCAAGTCACATCTAGGCAATGCCAAATTTTGTTTTGCTCTGAATCAAACCTGCTATAAATGTGGTAAGAAAGGTCATTATTCCAGAATGTGCAAAGCAGTCATGGTTAAGAAGAGTTCATCTCAGGTAGTGAAGGCTATTGCAGAAGACCTCATAGATTCTGATGATGAGAATTATGAACTGTTGATGTTGTCTCCTTCATCGTCTCACGCTGAAGGTGTAGTTGAATTATCTTCTTTGGGGGGGGTCTCACAAAAGGAAATCTCCTTCATGCAATATTAATGTCAATGGGGTTTGTATTGGTTTTCTTGCTGATTTGGGTTCGCCTTTTACCATCATCAATGTTAAGGATTTTAACAAGGTCGTTGATGTCCAATTGGTACAATCCAACATCAAACTTTTTGCATATGGTGGTAAAAGAGTGGAAGTTCTGGGAAAGTTTTCAGCAAATCTGGCCTTCAATGATGATCAAACTACGGGAACCGTGTTTGTAGTTAAGGATGGTGCAAATTTGTTGGGATGGGACTAGCAAGGTGCTCTCAACATCATTTTAGACCCCAATCATCCTGATATGGTGGTGTCCCGCAATGCTCTCTGTCAATTCTACAGTCTCACTCCTCACGACATATCACCTGTTCACGCCGTTACTCAATCATCCAATGACAAGTGGGCACACATCTTTCCTGAAGTATTTAGTGGGGAACTTGGGAAGCTTAGGGGCTTTCAGCATCGCATCGTGCTTAAGGACAGTGCAAAGGCTGTAGCTCATAAGGTTCGCAAGGTGCCTTTAAGTCTACGAGATGAACTCAAGCGGGAATTGGAGCGATTGTGTACTGCAGGAGTTATTGAACCTATCGAAGGTTCTGAATGGTTGGCCCCCATTGTTTTAGCACGAAAATCCGACAAATCTCTCAGGATGTGTGTTGACTTGAGAGATCTCAACGCTAACATCTGGGTTGATCGTCAACCTCTACCTAACATCAATGAGATGTTGGCTACCCTGGAGGGTGCCACATTTTTCACTTCACTCGATATTTCCTCAGCGTATCACCAAATTGAGCTGAGTAAGGAGTCAAGGCACTTAACATCATTTGTCACTCCAGAGGGTGCTTATCGCTACATTCGCATGCCTTTTGGCCTTGCCTCAGCTTCAGCTGTGTTTCAAAGATTAATGAACAATTTGTTTAAGGACATAGCGGGAGTCGTATTTTTTCAGGACGATATTCTCATTTATGGGAAGTCGGAATCTGAACACGATGAGAGAGTCAAACATGTGCTAAATATCATTAGGTCTAGTGGCTTAACATTGAGGGCTGACAAGTGCAGGTTCCTTCAAGAGGGCGTTGATTATCTTGGTCATCATATCTCACACAAGGGCATTGAACCCAAACTTAAGATCATTGAGGCCATTCAGAATGCACCCACTCCTTTGAATAAGGACCAACTTTGTTCCTTTTTAGGGTTAGTGGAATATTACGCCAAGTTTGTTTGCAATTTCTCTACTAAAACCGCTTCCATGCGGAACTTGTTAAAGAGAAACGTCAAGTATGTATGGGATGTTGACTACAACAACAATTTTGAGTATATCAAACAGGAAATTGTACATGCTCACCCCCTTAAACACTTCAACATTAATGATCTATGTATTGTATCTACTGATGCGAGTAATGTTGGTTTGGGGGCAGTACTTCTTCAGAGGAGGAGTGATGGTCGTGAAGAAACCATTGCCTTTGCTTCAAGGACTTTAAGGGGTGCTGACAGCACCTATTCTACCATAGAAAAGGAAGCTTTAGGTTTGTGGTGGGGTGTCCAACACTTCAAGAATTTTTTGTGGGGCAATGAGTTCATTTTAAGAACCGACCATAAACCCTTGGTCGATTTGTTTACAACCAAAGGTGGTGGGAGAGCCACGCCACGCATTTCCAAGTGGCAGTATAGATTGCAAGAGTTCCGCTATCGGCTTGAGTATGTGGCCGGAGCCAAAAACCATGTTGCCGATTGTCTGTCTAGGTTACCCCTTTCTTGTAAGGATGAGGTGTTGGGGTGTGATGATTTGGAGATGGTTTGTGCTGTATGCTCGTTGAAGGACACCATTGGTAGTGCACTTACTGAACGTGAATGGTTGGAGAGTATGTCTAAAGATGCTGTTGTCGTAAAGGTGACTGACCTCTTAGCCGGTATGTGGCCTAGCGACAAAGATTGCCCTTCCGAGTTGGTGCCTTACAAAAGGGTTAAGGATGAGCTATCTTTAGTGGATGGAGTATTAATGTTGGTGGTTCCTTTATCCATTCGTAGTAAGATCTTGAATTTAGCTCATGAGGGCCATCCTGGGATTCGAGCTATGAAACGTAGAGTTAGACAAGATTTTTGGTGGCCTGCCCTGGATAAGGATGTGGAGCATTATGTTCGTGACTGTTGTGCGTGTGTCACGAGTGACAAATCCCAGGTGACTCATCCTTCCCCGATTGCACCTGTGGTGGTGAAAAACACTCCTTGGACTAAATTGGCTTTTGACATCGCGGGTCCTTCTGGACTCATTGGTAGTTCTCCGAAGTATGCCCTTGTTCTAATTGACTACATGTCAAAATGGCCTGAGGTCAGGTTTGTTGACAATGCTAATTCTTCATCTGTTATCAACTTTTTGCAAGATGTTTTCCTCAAGGAGGGTTTTCCTGAGGAGTTGGTGTCGGATAATGGTACCCAGTTAGTTTCTTGTGAGATGCAGAAATTTCTCAAGGACATAGGTGTTAGTCACATTCTTACTTCTCTTTATCACCCCCGCAGTAATGGCCTGGTTGAGCGCTTCAACCGCGTAATCAAGGAACATCTGCAACTGGCTTTGGTGAATGGGTTGCATTGACGGCAAGCGGTCAGCAACATGCTGTGGGCTGTGAGGACCACTCCCCATGTTAGTACCGGCATTGCCCCGTTTACCTTACTTAGGGGAAGGGTTGCTGGTTCTAAATTAAACAAGGAATGGATGTCCAGAAGGGAGGTGGACACTAAGAAATTGTCTGTCGTAACTGACGCCAGGGCTGCTGTTCAGGCTAAGTACGACACCAGGCCTGGAGTTCGTTATCCTTTGTCTGTTAAGGTGGGGGATTGGGTGAGGGTCAAGAGACCGGGTTTTCTTCGCAAGGGGGAGTATCGGTTCTCTGCTCCCAAAAGAGTGTCAGCTGTAAGAAATCACGTGGTGGTGTTGGAGAGTGGCAAAGTTTGGAACAAGTCTGCTATTTCCATTGTGCCTGAGTCAATGCAGGTCTATGTCAACAAGAGACTTGGTGTTGATTCTTCCCCAACATTGGTGCTCACCAATACCCACGGGAGGGAACCTGTGCATTCCGATCATGTTTCTTCCAGAGCTGCTTCCACCAGATTGAAATTTGTTCCTGCAAGATTTCAAGATTACAAAATGTTGTAATGTCGTTCTTCAGTATACTCTGTTTCCTGTTATCTTCATCTTATCGTTTTCTTATTTTGGTCAAACCTTACTTTTCTGTTTTCATTGTGAAGGAAGGGGGGTGTGTTGGGATCTGTGGAACACTGTCTCAAGCTCGTGAGGAGCTCGTGTTGCTGGGGGGATTCTATTCTGGAATGTGGGGTTCTAAGGCAGGCAGTTGCTGCCGGGACCTGGAGGACGTCGGATGGAATAAACTGGACACCTACCTGATTGCCGTGTAGTGTCTTCATTTCATACAGCCATCAGCAGAGGTGAGTAAATTAGATCAGTCCCGATCAAAGCAAATAGAACGTCCTTGCCTAATAACAGAAAACTCAATCTTAAGAACCTAAAACAAGTCCAGTTAACCGCCAGTATTCAAGAGACGAACTCTGGTATCTCAGGGAAACCACTCATATGCCTACTGCTCAACTGTCGTTCCGCAGCAAAACATGCCTCAGACATTGCTGCCCTCATCATTAGTCAGGAAGTTGACGTGACAATATTAACAGAAACATGGCTCACGGGGTCTTCTTCCCCGTTCATGGATCTACTGGTGCCTCCACATTATAACATTGTGAGACTAGACAGACTAAATGAGACAGGAGGTGGTATAGCTTGCATACATCGATCTGATATCGCGGTAAGCCAACTACAATCCGACCCTCTTGAATCCTGTGAATACCTCAGTCTTGCTATAAGAACTGTAGATAATCAAAGATGCAACTTGCATGCACTCTACCATCCACCAGGCAATAATGCACCTTTCATAGACCAGTTAATGGAGATCATCACGGCTAACTCTAACATTCACACAAATGATATATTCCTAGGTGACTTTAATTTACACTGGGACGATAATAATGACAAACAGGTCAACGTAAAGGACTTTTAGCAGACCTAAACCTTACTCAAGCCTGCACACTGCCAACACACTCGAAAGGGGCAACTTTAGACTGGGTAATCTCTAGAGCTAAGGATACTAAAATTCATTCAATTGTTCCTTGCGATTGGTCGGATCACCATGCCATAACCTTTCATATATCCACCATAAAAAAGAATAAGACCACGCAACCTGTCAAACTTAAAAAGTGGATTCGGGACACCAAAGACCCTAATATTGAGCAATTAGTAGCACGATGTGAGAAGGATCTAAATCCTCCTAACAACTTGTTGAACGTTAGCGAACTCACAGATCACTACAACGCATCAATGACGTATATATAATCAACTCCACCATGTCGCTAAAACTGAAAAGAATTTCAGAGAAAGATAAAAATCTATGGTTTAATGGGTCACTAAATGAAGAAAGGCGGAGGCTGAGACTAGCAGAAAGAAAATGGAGACAGCACCTATCATCCCCCCAGCTAAAAACTCTCAGGAAAATTAGAAACGAATAGAACAAAAGCATTCTCAAATCCAAAAAGGAATTTTTTAGATCGGAATTGGATAATGTCAAAAACAGACCACGGAAACTTTTCGAGATGTTAAAACAACAATCCAATTAATTGGCCAAATCTGCTCAAGAAGCAACAAAAACTCAACTGAGCTGCGAGGAATTCTCAACATTCTTCACAGACAAGGCCAACTCGCTAGAAAGAGAACTCAGGATGCCAGCTGACAACCTCTCTAGCCAATTATCGTCACAGAACGATGCTACCATGCACACCGCTCAAGATATGATGAAAAATAAAGCACAATGGTCGACCTTCAAGTTATATGACCAGAATACCATTGCCAAAACTCTCTCAGACATCAAACCAAATAACCACTACAATGACCCCCTCCCCTCTAAATGCCTGAAAAGAATCAACCACATCGTCGTCCCCATATGGACAAAAATAATCAATGCCTCACTATCTCAAGGGACCTTACCAGAGTGCCTAAAAACAGGTCAAGTCCTCCCCATCATCAAAAAACCTACAGCGGACCCGGCAGACCCAAACAACTTTCGCCCAGTGACCAATATTCCATTACTAGCCAAACTAATTGAAAAATGCGTGCAAAATTAACTGAGCAACCACATCACTAATTTCAGTCTGTTGGACGACTGCCAATCTGGATTCAGACCAGGCCACAGTACGGAAACAGCAATCTTACATATAGTGGATGATGCGCTACAGGCCCTGGATCACAATCAAACATGTCTACTAGTTCTTCTTGACCTGTCTTCTGCATTTGACACGGTAAATCATGACAAATTACTAGCCCGGCTTGAAGACAGGATGGGATTATCTGGAAATGTTCTGAAATGGTTTGAATCCTTCCTACAGAACCCAAAGATTCCTGATCAACCAGGCGCTATCCCCGTCATGCCCAAATTCGATTGGAGTTCCACAAGGATCAACTTTATCTCCATCACTATTCAATCTATATGTCGAACCCCTTACAGAAATTCTCAGGCATGCAAACATCTCCTATCACATGTACGCAGATGACACTCAGATCTACATCAAGATCTTGTCACTGGAAGAGATCAAGACATTGAATGAGGCCTTAAAAGTGACATTACATTGGTTAACTAGCAATCATCTGAAATTAAATGCGCAAAAAACGGAATTCCTATTAATATCCCCTCCAAAAAGCTCTGCAGCTGTGAAGAAATGGACCAAACTGATCACAGCGCTAAACTGCACCCCAATCCTAGTTGACTCGACCAAATCCCTAGGAATAACGCTCGATAAGAACCTAGACATGAAAGCCCACATCAAATCAATGGCAAAAAGTGCACGTTTTCACCTGAACTACCTTAGAAAAGTGAAACCACTCATTACCACGTCAGACCTCAAAATGGCAGTTCAGCCCTTAGTCATATCAAGGATATGACTAATTGAATATGGCTGTACAACATTAACAGGCCTACCTAAAATCTCCACAGCACCACTAAAAGCGTGTCTTAATGCGGACGCAAGACTCATTACAGGTTCAAGAAAATACGACCACATTTCCCCACATTTGAAGGCATTAAACTGGCTACCATATGAAGCCAGAATTCAACTTAAAATGGCATGTATTACCCACAAAGCGCTCCACTACAAAACGCCAATGTACTTAGCTCAGAAAATTGAATTATCCGGCGGAGGCAGATCATCCCGGAATGCCAGAGACCTTTTGCTGAAACCTCCAATCTTTCAGAAGAAGAAAATGTATGACAGAGCATTCTCCGGAGCTGCCCCCAGAATCTGGAACTCACTCCCTCCAAACATTAGAAAAATTCCAACCACGTCAACCTTCAAGAGTGAAGCAAAGATTTTCAAATGAGCAAATTCCTACCCTAAACAACGATTGATCATCATCTGCAAGGTGGTTAACTGCTAGGCACTGCATAGTCCTGTCAGATTTGGATGCATCCTACACAAGAAAGATCACAAAGGCATCAAAACAGGCCGCACCAATGATCGAAGAGTTATGCCAATTAGATCTGATATAGATATTTACCTTAACAAGACAATGGCGTATGTAAGGATAAACTCAACAGTTACGATGGCACCTTAGGCTGTACACTACTAAAATGAATGGATCCTACTCGTGCTATTGTTGTAACAGATACGAAAGGTACACACCGGAACTATATGTATAATACTACTGCTATACCTATTGTACCCCAAACTAATCCTAAGCTTGTTATTGTTGAAACTAATGCGCAAGGTACGCACTGGAAACATATGTATATTACTACTGCTACACCTGCTGTATTATAAACGATTTATGACATATAATTGTGAAGCGCTCTGATACCCATGGGTCATGTTCGCGCTATATAAAACTCAATAAATAAATAAATAAAATACAATACAATATGATAAAATGGTGTCAAGATGGGCTAGGGCCAGGTTATTGACTAGCAGGGCTGAGCTGTGGCATTTGAAGCAGAGTGGGACAGGATTTTGCACCAGATGGGCCAAATACTCTCAAGGTACTTGGCAACAGAAAAAACGATGGCAGGGGACGTATCTGTTCTGCATATTCTGAGAGCAACCCTATGCTGGCAGACACCTATGAGGTGGCATAAAGGGACAATCCAGTGCTTATGCTTTTTACAATAATTGGGAAAAAAAGAACAGTAGATGTTCAACAGTTTCTTCACCCCCTCTGCATGCTGGACACGTTTTTTACCCCAAAACTACCTTTTCATTTGACTGTGAATGTAGCAAGGGAAAGTGTACCCAACCTGAACCTTAAATAAAGTGATTTTGTAAATAAAGGTTCAATCTCATCTATGTAATTCTCGAAAGAGGGAAGTGGCTTTAACTCTATGAAGCATTCGGACATATGCCTCAAACCTGCCTGATTAGGCAATTTTACTTCCTCATCGTCCCAGTAGGTGAGCTGATTGTCTTAGTGCCATTTGTGAGATTACATGCCGTCTCATTCCCTGCACACACTATTATCAGAATATTGTTCCAGATGGCTGTATCCCAAGAGGATATTGCATGTTTTTGGGACAAATTTATAGTCGGCTCAAGCGGACTGCCTAGCTTGTGGGAGCCCTTTTTTAAGGGCTCTAAGAAGGTGGCTCTTTGCTACTCTGCAGTCCCTATTGTACCACGTGGGGCCTGCTAATAAAGTAGGGTTCTTATTTGATGGAGGTTTAGTAAAGAACCTTCATTTCATTTCCTCAAATTATCTGGTGTGGCCATCCATGATCTTATCAGGTACTATCTCAGGGTCAGGTAGTAGGGGCAAGATGGAAGCCAGGCCCTGGTATAAATGGGCATATACGTCCTTGTTGTTAACTACACACTCCCACCTAACCTTCCTTCAGTTGTTACTAACTAACAGATCACCACTAGGCAATCGAGGGTCCCAATTTGCCCTGTCTGAATTGCCATGTAATGTAAGAAGCAGGGAAAGTGGTCGCTCTCAGACTTAGGTATGACTTCTATGTCAACTGGGTTTTCCCAGGATTTAAGGTCCACAAGGAAATAATCGATACAACTGTGATAAGAGTTCATTTTGAAAGTGAGACACCTCCCTTCATAAGACTTAGTTCTAATGTTACAGGCGTTCAGATGAAAAAAAAATACAAAGGTCCAACATTTGCAAGGCTACCTTTGGAAAAGTCTTTAGGCAGGCACCTGAAATTTGTTGAATGCCCCAGTATTGGTCTTCATCACTAGTTATTTACCTTTGGAGTGCAGAGGGTTCAAAACACACATTAAAACCCCCAGACACAATTACAGCTACCTTCCCTTTGGTCTTCATATTAATAATGTCACTCAATTGGTGTAAAACATGGGACTCTGCTGCCTTCCGAACACTCCTGCTGTAAGCATTAAAAATAAATAATTTTACATTTTCCCCTAGGTAAACCTCAAGGCCAAGTAGGTTTGAGGAGTCGATGGATAGCTGTGCAACAAGGCATCCCGGGGAAATCTTAACCCAATTAGATAGGCCACCGGAAGGTCTGCCAGACTTGGACTTGCGGGCTAGCACATTTAGGGGCCGATTCCGATTCGGGCCGGAAATCCCTCCGACCGAGTCGGATTCGGAGAGATATCCGACCGAACCGGACTCTAGCAGTCTGACCGAACGAGTACGATGCGGACGCATGCTATCGGACCCGATTCGGTCGGACTCCCATTGAAGTCAATGGGAGCTGGTCGTACGACGCGTACACGGGCTCCCATTGACTCAATGGGTGCGTCGTGAACAAGGTCGCCCCCTACAGCGGGTACGCGTCGGTGCGACTCGCGCCGTACATGCATGTGTAGGGGGGACCCATGGGTCCCCCCTGTGTGCGACTCGCACAGCTACCCGTACAGGGGGGTCCGACACCGACTGCTCTTTCGAGCCGGACGGCACGAGTCGGTCGGACTGTTCGAGGCGCGCATCGTACTTGCCCGGTCGGGGAACGTCTCCATTGCGCGGTGCGAGTCGAGTCCGTACGAGTCGGTCGGAACGGTCCGGAGCCGGGAACGAGTCGGTCGGGGATTTCGCGTACGCTCGCATCGTACTTGCTCGCGCGGACGGGTGTTCGAATCGGACGGAAACAGGGCGCCCGAATCGGATCCGGTAAAGCCGAATCCGATTCGGTGCCCTACCGGCCGAGATCGGAATCGGCCCCTTAATGTTTTAAAACCTTTCCTATGGGAGGGATCAATCTCCCAGGTTTATTGAAACATAATTGTATCGGCCAACTCAGTGAAGGCCCCCCAACCTCCCTGGGCATGCTTTCTCCCTAACCCAGAGATATTCTAAGAAACCAAGATAAATTCATTGGTAGAAATGGCCTTGGTTAGAGCTTGCACAACCTGAGGAAAGGATAATTCACTGTGCATGAAGCGCTAGGAATCTCTGAAAGGGAGTGCATGGGCATCACTGTAAACAGGATGGATTAAGTTACGAGAATCCTCCAAAGATGTTACAAGTCACCTTGCTGCGCTGCCCTGCGTCAAGGGGAAAGAGCAGGAATGCGCTGTATCTATGGTATCTATGGTACCTATGGCATACAGCTCATTCCTGTCCTTTCCCCCTGCGCTTGCGCCATTTCGGCAGCCTGGACCATGGTGCAAGGGAGCCTGCGTTGCTTGCAGGATTGTTTTTGTACAAGAGGGGGCACCTTTCTGCACAAAACAATTGTGGTGGGTTTTTTTCTTTTTCTATGTGTGCTGCAGAATGCAGCACACATAGAAAGAGGAAACAATGAGGAGAAATAAAATTATTTCTTCCTGTTGCGCATCCCCTGGGGAGGTGTAAGGTTTTGGTGCATCCCCAGGTTTACGTGGTCTTGTAAATCTGGGGATGTGTCAAAATCCATGGGTGTTGCATGGGAACATCCACCGCAAAACTCATGGAACGCCTCCCTTGCGCAGAGTAAGGCACGGCAGCGATTTGTAATGACTTGCCTTACTCCATATCTATGAGGCCATTCAAAGCCACGCAAAGTGGCTGTGCATGGCCTCATAAATATGACTTTGTGGTTTGTGCCGCCTTTGCATCACAAAAAGTGACTCAACGGCGGTGCAAGGGGTTTGTAAATATGCCCCTAAGTGCGCAGAAAGCTTCCAGAAATGGTGAGCTTGTCAGCCAGAATAAGGTGGTAGCAGTGGTGAAGGCCACATAGATGATGCATTTGAAGCTGGTGCAGTCTCACAGAGGCAGCCAGTCGAGTTCCATCAGGGTGGGAGTGATGTAGTGATTTTTCTTTAGGCTGTTGATGAGATGTACTGCAACATGTAAGATGTCCTTAAGGAGGGCAGTATGGTTCTGGAAGACCATTGAGCAGAGCATTGCCACCACCTAAAAGCGAGAGTATGAGGGCTTGAATGGCAGTTCTGAAGTCGCATTCTGGGAGGATAGGTTTAATTTTTTTAATAGAGCGCTGATAGCAGTATATCTTATTGATGAGTTCCTTCAAGGAGAGATCAGTGCCAATGATGAATTTGAGTGACTTGGCACTGAGTGAAAGTTGAGAGTTAAAGCCGCTCCGGCTCATATCAGTGTGCCAGCTGTGTACTTGCTGCTGAAATATACAATGTCTTGGAATATAGGGGCAGCACACTCTCACTCACAAATTGAGCCCTTTGCAAATTGCATTTACATGAAATCACACCTAAGACTTGAGTAAACTGAAGACAACACATCTCTCTCTAGAGCTGAATGCATCGTTAGTCAATGCGTTATATTTTTGAGCCTCCATAAAACTACCTGACAGTAATTTCTAACATCAAACTGCTCAATGGTAAGGAAAGTATAGATTTATTGAATGTGTCCCCGATACTAGCGCTTGTATTTTTTATGGACCAATGAAAAAGGCCAGAGACTGTAATACAGCAGGGCTTTTTCCATTTATTCACACTCTCAGAAGTATTCTACACAATATAGCAATGTATTTTAATTTTTATACCCTACTCAGTGTAGAGAACGTTTTGTTAGTTCTTAGCCTGATTTGAAATGAGCAGGCTCACCTGTACTTCACACCGCCATTACAGGAGAACACCGATACAAGTTATGTTTAAGTCACACTTTCCATTGAAAAGGCACTTTTAATTTGCCTGTAACATTTGACCTCTTGGACACATTTGCATGAAACTAATCAATCTCAGAACTCTGTCAGAAATGTGTTGGAACACTATGGGCCTGATTATGTTGTCGGGCGGATGTTGCGGATTGGAACTGCCCGAACATAGGTCGGCGGTTCTGACCACACAAGTTGGATGCGACCACCCTATGGGCGGTTGGAAACATCCATTTTTCAATGGCACCTTGTGTGGCGGGCAAAAAAAAAAGCCTGCAGCACAAGCTGCCATTGAAAAATAGATATTTTTAAACACCCCTGCACCGTGTGGCCGGCAACATGAGGTGCCTGCCACACGGTGCAGGGATGTTTATGGGGCACCATAGGTGCCCCCCAGACCCCAAGGCGGAGGGACAGGGACCCTGCTAAAGGCTCCCAAAGTCACTTTACGACAACCTTTCCATGTCGGAAAGGCTGACATGGAAAGACTGTTGGAAAGTGACATCATAATCCTGATGGCGGAGCTGAGGCTGGCTCCGCTGTCATTATGCGACTGTGATTCTTTCCGATGCTCTGATGGAGCCTGTCGGAACAGCAGTTTGGGTTTGGTGTAATCCATAAAATAGCTGGCAATGTGTTCAGCGGGCTTTAATGGGTTAACACTTTGGTATATCTCTACCATTTAAGCTTGTGAGCCAAATATATCAATCACATTTTCAAATTTTAAGGCAATTTTATTAGGCCAGAACTTTTTTTGGGCCGTGTTGAAACTTTTGCATCGACTCTTGACTGAGTTTCACGCGTTGAGAAATACATTAGCAGAGCCATGGGTGGCCACCCTCAAAGGGCAGTGGTCGTGGGTATACACATCACACCACAGGAGAGTCATTAACAGTCATGTGACCCTGGACATTGCAGAAAGGCAAATTGGGTTGAGGCAGTAAAAAACTAACTTTATAAAAGTGTCCTTTTCAAAATAGTAATTTAAAATCTAACTACACCATTAAAGAGGATTTTAAATCAGAATTCAAATGAGTAGAAAAAGTATTTTCCTTGCTGCTCCCATACTGAATTTTTCACTTATTAAATGTAATAAAGTAAACTAGTGTTATGTCTATGGGAGGCTGGCCTTGTCACAGTTAAAAATTACAGGATGGCACATGGGCGGTTCACTGCCAGGACATGTAAAACTTAAGTAGACTTGTCATACTCTGTAAAGACTATGCACCCTGCCCTATGACCCTTTAGGCCCTACTAGACAAAATGACTACGTACTAACATATTGCATGTTGCATGAAACAGCCATGAGGGTACAATCTACAGAAAGACAAACACTATTAAGGCACAAAATGACTGGAGAGTCTGTAATTGACAATGATACAGAAGCTGTGAGATTAATCTTGGGCTTCTCATCTGAATGTAGAGCAATCAGAGAGTTGGTTGAAAGGAACTGGAAAGTACTACAGACAGATAGTGTTATTGGTAATCTGCTACCTAGCAGGCCCGATATCACTTATCGAAAAAGTAAATCTTTGAAAGATATGTTAGTACGTAGTCATTTTGTAGAGACAGTGCCTAAAACACCAGCAGTAGGATTTTTTCCTTGTACTTCCTGCCAGGCATGCAGAAATAGTGTCAAAGTGAAGGAATATTCAATCCCTGGGAGTAAAGCAAAACGTACGATTGAGAAACTAATGAATTGCAACACTAGTTTTGTGGTGTATTGTTTGGTATGCCTGTGTGGTCTCCAGTATATTGGCAGTACCATCCATCCTGCCAAAAAGAGGGTACTGGAGCACACACGGGCAATAACCAATCATGATAGTGCTTACCCCGTGGCCAGGCACTTTGCAGAGGTGCATGGGTCACGTAGTGATAAGCTACGCTATTTTTGCCTGGATCATGTCCCGGTAACTGAAAGGGGAGGAGACAGGGTAAAGGCGCTGCATCAGCTGGAAGCAAGATATATCATAGAGCTGCAAACGCGGGCACCCTGGGGACTTAACAGTGAAGAGGAACTGTGGTCATTACAGGATGATATGCTATGGTAAATACCAAAGCATTAAGGGTAACGCTGATTAAAAGTAACCCTGGAATGGCCGCTTACAGTCCGCTTTCCTTTCCTTTTCTTCTCTCTCTTGTATTCTACATCTTGTCTAGATCTTTTCTTCTCCCTTGGATTTCCTCTCCTATAAACGAGGGAGAATTATGAGAGAATATAGGTCTGATAGGTCTCAGAAAATGAAATTGCAAAATATATATATTTTTTTTCTATGCTTTGTTAATACCACCATTTTGTTTTGAAATTTAAAATTGTAATGTTTGATTTCTAGTTATGATGGAATGCAGTTGGCCCATTGATTCGGGGTTGAGACAGTTGCAGTATTTTTATGATTGCCTAACACAACGAGTTTGCCCATATTGAGGGGTTGAATTTGTTAAATCCTCCAAAATTGTACATTATAAAAATTGTGATTAACGGATTGTGCTATGGACAATGATTAGATATTCTGATGGTTACTGTTGGAGGGCTTTCCCATTAAGGGCTCAATTTTGAATTGTGATAGAATTGTGATAGAATCTCAATTTAAATGAATTAGGATCAATTTGGAATTAAAGTTCTCGAATTGTTTTACAAACAGCACCCCGCAGTGAGAAATTAGATTAGTGGGCCAATGATGAATTTTGCATGTGCTAACTGTGGAAAGCAGTCTGTGAAATTTTGCAAGCCAATATGCCAAATATAAGTTGGTAGATATATTTAAAAATCTACAAATCTGCTGTACATTTTTAGAAAAGGTGACCGTGTTAGCCTGTCCAAGATGGCTGCTACGCAAATGCATTCAAACGAGTTACATTTTCTGAAAGTTCCTTTTTTGTCTCTATGAATTTTTCTTAACGAATGAAACAACCTGTTATTTAAGGGTTGTGTTTTATGAGTTAACTAACACTGAAGAAGGCCAGGTGGCCGGAACGCGTGTGTTAATCTTCTGTTTCCTGGAGCTGGAATAAACTGAATTGAATATATCGAGCCTGAGTGCGCAGCCTTGTTTCTTGTGTGGAGACTCCGTTACGCAAACTATTGTCGTGGGACCGCCCGCACGAGCTGCTGCACCCGCACCGCCGAGAGCGAGGAGAATTGGGCGGTTTTCGTGTGTGGATATATATCAGGATATATATGTCTGCGGATTCATCTTGGATTTAAATCAGAGGCTTGGCGAGGGGTGTACGAAGCGCAGCGTCCTTATGGTCAAAAACCTATGTGGGGCGAAAATAGTGGACTGAAACACAATGAGGCATGCTTTGAAAGTAAGAAATGTGACTTTAATTTGATATTCCAACATTAGCATACAACATGGTATGAAAGTCAATATGGCAATGGAACATTTGAACATTGATGCACTATCTTACTAATATGGCGGCCTGATAGAGCAAATATCTGTGCAGTCCCTTTTCACTTATTACCATTGTGAATTTGCTAATTAGGAGGAAGTATTCTGTATTTTAAACGGAACCCTGTGCATGCATTAATGACACTTTAAGCACTGAGGAAAGCTGTCTGCTGAAACGCGTCTGCTTATTAAAGTGTATCATAACCCATCCCGTGAGTGCCTTGCATGTGTTGATATTTACATGCGCTGGAGCTGGAGTTTTAAACGTGAGTCCCATCCTCACGTCTTTAAGGCACCTGCCTTGAGAGTTCGGCAAATGCTGTTTCTGATGGGATTGGAGCTGTAATTCTTAACAGTCGGACAGAACCGTCTCTACAAGATATCTCCGTTGATCGAAGGATTGTAAATTATTCAAATTTATGGCATGGAGTTATTGGACTGCTGCCTGCGGATTCATCTTGGATTTAAATCAGAGGCTTGGCGAGGGGTGTACGAAGTGCAGCGTCTGTATGGTCAAAAACCTATGTGGGGCGAAAATAGTGGACTGAAACACAATGAGGCATGCTTTGAAAGTAAGAAATGTGACTTTCATTCGATATTCCAACATTAGCATACAACATGGTATGAAAGTCGATATGGCAATGGAACATTTGAACATTGATGCACTATCTTACTAATATGGCGGCCTGATAGAGCAAATATCTGTGCAGTCCCTTTTCACTTATTACCATTGTGAATTTGCCAATTAGGAGGAAGTATTCTGTATTTAAAACGGAACCCTGTGCATGCATTAATGACACTTTAAGCACTGAGGAAAGCTGTCTGCTGAAACGCGTCTGCTTATTAAAGTGTATCATAACCCATCCCGTGAGTGCCTTGCATGTGTTGATATTTACATGCACTGGAGCTGGAGATATATATATATGTATATATATTTATTTAGAAAGGCAGTCGCCGAAACGCGTCTTGTTTGTGTGCTGAAACCAAATAAATTGTTTTTTTTTAAATCTTCCGTGAGTGCTGGTACTCTGTGTACTGTGGAGCTAGCATATATATATATATATATATATATATATATATATATATATATATATATATATATATATATATATATATATATATATATATATATATATATATATATATATATATATATATATATATATATATATATATATATATATATAAACAGAGAGTTGCCCCACTGAAGCCATCTCACACAGGAGGGGTTAACACACAGCTGCCTCAAGCGGTTGCAGGCACAGTACTCCTGTCGCGCTTCATCTTTTTATGCCAAACGCGTTTCGAGTAAAAAACCCTTGATCACTGGCAGGCAATTCATCACAACAGTGCACAGACTCGGCAGATCGTTTTCAGGACATCACTTTATTTAAATATCAAGCCCCACCCACATGGGCGTTACGAGGTTTGCACCACGGCTCTCTGGTTAAAGTAGTCCAACAATAATAGCCAGGCTTGTGTCCCATCCAAACTCTCTGTTTTTATATATATATATATATATATATATATATATATATATATTCACTGAAAAAACCATAGGTTTCAGGCACGTTATAGTTAGAAATTAGCATTTAAAAAACCTTACAAATTCACTGAAAAAACCATAGGTTTTAGGGACAGTTATAGTTAGTTGGACATTGCACTCGTACAAAACCCGTGAAATTCCCCCGTTATAGTTAGTTCAGCTAACTATAACTCGCGCCCGCAATGCACTGCTGATGACGTCACATATTACATCACTCATGACATGGTCAGTGACATCACTGATGACATCACTGATGACATCTCAAATGACATAGGCAATAGACTTTTAAGTACAGTAGTTACAGTTGTTGCAATGGGCAACACAATTTCAAACACAATGCAACATTGAGCTCAATGTGAATTTCTAGTTAAATGCAATTAGTTACTTTATGGATTACTTTTCTAACCACAGGACTGGATCCTAGATTCAGTCCTGGGACATCTCCTGTAAACAGTTGAGTAAAAGCGTTTTGGTTACAGTAGTGATTTTTAAGGAATATTATTGTATTTTAAAAGTTGACAGAAACTTTTTCACATAGAATCACCAATGTTATCCTATGGGAGGAAATTCACTTACCAGGTAAGTAGTGTTATCGTTACTTTTTCTTACTCAGTGGTGGATCCTGGATCCAGCACTGGTGCATCTCCTGTAAACAGTTGAAAGAATGCGTTTAAGTCATACAGGCGATTTTTAAGGAATATTTGTAGTTTGTGAAAATCGACACTTTGAAACTTTTCTGCTGAAAACCAGACAATGGATTCCTATGGAAGGAAATACAAGTTACTGGTAAGTACAGTTAGAATTACTTTTCAGGGTCAGTGCTGGGCTAAAAGATGCAGCACTGGGTTCTCTCCTGATAACAGGTGTGTAAATCGGAATTCGTAGTTCGGCTGATTTTAGAGGAATATTATAAAGTTCCAAAACTCCACACTTAGAAGAATTTCCAAGTGAAACCAGTCAATGTTAGCCTATGGAAGGAAATTCAAGTTACTGGTAAGTACGGTTAGAATTACTTTTCAGGATCAGTACTGGGCTCAAAGATGCAGCACTGAGGTCTCTCCTGATAACAGGTGAGTAAATCGGAATTCGTAGTTCGGCTGATTTTAGAGGAATATTTGCACAATGATGAAGGAAGGGGGTGGGGCCTGAGGTGACATGTCTGCAAACACACCCTGTGGCGCGTTTTAAGTTGGAGAATTAATTCCTCCTCAATGCCGAGGGTCCCTAGGGGCCAACTAGACACCCCAGATACCTCCAGTATGCGCCAGAGAGCTGCATTGCAGAGAGGTGTTCAGAGGCCACGCCCCTTTTTCCACCTCTCTGCAACGCAGCTCTGTGGCACTTTCTGGACGTACCTGGTGGGCTAGTTGGCCCCCAGGGACCCTCAGGATTGAAGGGGATTTAATTCCCCATCTTAAAACGCGCCAAGGGGCCTGTTTACACACATGTCACCTGAAGCCCCGCCCCTCCCTTCACCACTGTGCAAACGCGCCCGTGGCGCGTTTTAAGTTGGGGTATTAAGTCCCCTTGAATCATGAGGGTCCCTGGGGTCCAACTAGCCCACCCTGTACCTCCAGTATGCGCCAGGAGGCTGCGTTGCAGAGAGGTGTTCAGAGGCAATGCCCCTTTTTACACCTCTCTGCAACGCAGCTCTGTGGCGCTTTCTGGACGTACCTGGTGGGCTAGTTGGCCCCCAGGGACCCTCAGGATTGAAGGGGATTTAATTCCCCATCTTAAAACGCGCCACGGGGCCTGTTTGCACACATGTCACCTTTAGCCCCGCCCCCTCCCTTCACCACTGTGCAAACGCGCCCGTGGCGCGTTTTACGTTGGGGGATTAAGTCCCCTTGAATCCTGAGGCTCCCTGGGGTCCAACTATCCCACCAGGTACCTCCAGTAAGCGCCACAGAGCTGCGTTGCAGAGAGGTGTAAAAAGGGGCGTGGCCTGGACCACCTCTCTGCAACCCAGCCCTGTGGCGCTTTCTGGACGTACCTGGTGGGCTAGTTGGCCCCCAGGGACCCTCAGGATTGAAGGGGATTTAATTCCCCATCTTAAAACGCGCCACGGGGCCTGTTTGCACACATGTCACCTGAAGCCCCGCCCCCTCCCTTCACCACTGTGCAAACGCACCACGTGGCGCGTTTTAAGTTGGGGTATTAAGTCCCCTTGAATCATGAGGGTCCCTGGGGTCCAACTATCCCACCAGGTACCTCCAGTAAGCGCCACAGAGCTGCGTTGCAGAGAGGTGTAAAAAGGGGCGTGGCCTGGACCACCTCTCTGCAACCCAGCCCTGTGGCGCATACTGGAGGTTCCTGGGGGGCTAGTTGGCCCCCAGGGACCCCCAGTATTCAAGGGGAATTCGTTCCCCCTTGACAAACGCGCCAGGGGGCGCGTTTGCAGAGTGCTGCCAAGGAGGGGGCGTGGCCTCCGGCGCGATGCCGGATTATGATTTTTTTTTAAAAGGGCAATGTGTTGCCCCCCTTCTTTTTAATTATTTTGGGCCCTGGGGACCCCATCCCCCAGGGCCTGACCCCTTTTTTTTTTTTTTTTTTAAAGCAACGGGAAGGGGACCGCGTGGGCCCCCCTCCCGTGGCCAATTTTGGCCCGGGGACCCCATCCCCCGGGTCATTGCCACCTTTTTTAAAAAAAAAATTTCATGGAGGGGGGCTGCGTTGCCCCCCTCCTCAGGCCTCCTTAGGCCCCGGGGACCCCATCTCCCGGTGCCGGCCTTTGTATTTTTTTTTTTTTTTTTTTTTAAATTCAATTTTGAGGAGGGGGGGGCCACTAATGGCCCCGGGGAACCCATCCCCCGGGGCCTGGCCACTCGTTGGGGACCGTGGGGGGGTCCCCAATCCCCGCACGGTCCCGCCGGCTCCCCGCATCCTGCGGGAGCCAGCATTGCTTTTCCATAAGGGAGCTGCTGACATGCAGCTCCCTTATGGAAAAGCAATTCTGCTTTGCTTCATTGAAGCGAGAGCAGGTTTCCCTGCTCTCGCTTCAATGAAGCAAAGCAAGTTTGCAATGACAGGGCGGGTAGGCACCCCGGGACACTGCAGGAGCCGGCCCTGTGCACAGCCCCGGGGAGGTGATGGTCCCCGGGGCTCGGGGGTCCTAAACGGACCCCCACATTTTATTATTTAGTGCCCCGGGGAGGTGGCGGTCCCCGGGGCATGTGGGGGGGCTCGAGCCCCCCCACACAGGTAATTTAAAAAATAAAAAAAGAAGCCCCGGGGGGTGGCGGTCCCCGGGGCAGCGGGGGTGCTGTGTGCCCCCCCACCACCATTATTTTTTTATAGCCCTGGGGGGGTGGCGGTCCCCGGGGCTTGGGGGGGCCTTAGAGGCCCCCCCATATTATTATTAAATAAAACCCCGCATGCCCCCGGGACTTGAACCACCCGGGGGCCAATTAACCACGAAGCGGTTTATCGGCAGGATCCGCGCACCCAGCGCGTTTTTTGCCGATTTTAAAAAAATATATATATATTTTTGGGGGTCCTGAGCAGGCCTAGGGGGTCAGGGTGTTTCTACCCTGCCCCCTTTTTGCGTTTTGCTCGATTGTTTTTACTGTTTTCTTGTGACTCGGTTCTACCAAGTCACAAGATGGCTGCCAACACTTCCTAGTTTGGAGTGTTGACAGCCAATTAGCATACAGCTGGTCATCGGGAGGGTGCGCGGACCCTCCGCGGCCATAGATATATATGTGTTTTTACTTTTGATTTTCTCAGCAACTACTGAACGGATTTACACCATTTAACAAAAAGGGTTCTTTCTGAACCAAGAACTACCTCTTTGCCAAATTTGGTGTAATTCCGTTCAGCAGTTCGTGCTGTAGCCGTGGCTAAAGTTTCCTATGGGAAAATGAATGGGGAAAACACGTTTTGGGAGCCCCCTTTTTTCTCGGCCCCCGCTTGACGAATCACCCCAAGACTTTCAGGATAGGAGCGGACCGGAGCGGGCCACAAAGTTTGAAAATTTCACGAAGATTTGTCAACCGACGCAAGAGTTATTTCAAATAGAATGTTGCGGATTTCCTATGGAAAATAGGTCCTAACTATAACTATCTACTGGCGACCGCCAGTAGATAATATATATATATATTAACTGAAAAAAACAAAGGTTACAGGGACATTATAGTTAGCAAATAGAATTTTAAAAAACTTAGAAATTCACTGAAAAAACCAAAGGTTACAGGGACGTTATAGTTAGACTGGCATTTCACTCGTACAAAACCAGAGAAATTCAGCCAGTATAGTTAGCTGAGCTAGCTATAACTCACGACCCAGCAATGCACTGCTTATTACCTCACATATTATATCATTCATGACATGGTCAGTGACTCACTGATAACATCATTGATGACATCTCAAAGGACATCACTGATAACATCATCCAGTGACTGTGAGTGTTTTTAAAAATGTTTATGAGTGTTAAATATATATACCAAGGTGTATAGGTGAATCAGTGGGTATATTAGTGCCTGATTGGATGATTCAGTGGGTGTGTGACTAAGTGGATAAGTTAATGATTAGATGTCTCATTGAATGTAGGGGTGAGTGACTGGTTGTGTGAATGTCTGTATCTGTCAGCTGGTGGCTAAGTGGTTGTATGGGTGTGTGAGTGGGTACGTGAGTTTCTGTATAGGTGAGTGAATGGTTGTCTGAATACCTCTATGGGTGTCTGAGTGTCTGTGTGGGTGGGGGAGGGTGTGTGTGACTGCCTACATGGATGAGTGAGTGGGTGAGTCAGTGGCTCTATGGGTTAGTGAGTGTGTGTGTGAAGGGCTGTATGGGTGAGTGAGTGTTTGTATGGCTGTGTTGGTGAGTGACTGCTTGTATCAGGGGTATATGAGTGAGTAACTGGGTATGTGAAAGGCAGTTTAGGTGAGTGATAGGCTATGTGAGTGACTGTACAGGTGAGTGAGTGAATGTGAGGGTGGCTGTATGGGTGAGTGTGCGCTTGTGTCAGTGACTGTATAGGTGAGTGAGTACATTTTAGTATGTGTATGAGTAAGTGAGTGAGTGTGTATGTAACTGTATGGGTGAGTAAGTAGCTGTGTGATTGATTGTATGAGTGAGTGAGTAGGTGTGTGAGTAACTCTATGGGTGACTGACTCAGTGTGTGAGTTGCTGTATGGGTGTATGTGTGGATATGTCAGTGGCTGTATTAGCGTGTGAGTGGGTGTGTGAGTGCCTGTATGGGTGAGTGAGTTGATGAGTGCATTGATCTATGAATCAGTGAGTACCTGTGTAAGTACTGGTATGGGTGTGTGAATGGTTTTGAGAATGGTAGTGTGGAAGTTGGAGTAGGTGTATGAAAGGTTATATGGGGGTGTGGGTGCGTCAGAGATTATGTGGATGATGCCATCAGTGATGTCATTTCAGATGTCATCAGTGATGTCACTGACCATGTCATGAGTGATGTAATATGTGAGGTCAAAAGCAGTGCATTGCAGGGGCGCTAGTTATAGTTGGCTCAGCTAACTCTAACTGCTGAATTTCTCTGGTTTTGTATGAGTGAAATGTCAGGCTAACTATAACGTCCCTGTTACCTTTGGTTTTTTCAGTGAATTTCTACGGTTTTTCAAAATCTCTTTCCTAACTATAATGTCCCTGTAACCTTTGTTTTTCTTTCAGTGAATTTCTAAGTTTTTTAAAATTCTATTTCAGAACTATAACATCTGTGAATATTTTTCTATAATTATATATTGAACATTACATATGCATGGTGCTCCACTTATTGTTTTATTTGTCATCTATTTATGTAAAAAGTACATTAATCATCTTATTTCAAGATATTTTTGGTTTTCGGGATGACAGCGATTGCCAAGGACATATAGTGAATACCGTGAGTGGGTGCATGAGTCTCTGAGTGTATCAGTGACTGGGTGCATAAGTCTTTGAGTGGGTCTTTGAGTGGGTGTGTGAGTGACTCTATAGGTGTGTGAGTATCTGAGTGCGTCTGTGCGTGGATGTATGAGTATCTGATTGGATCTGTGAGTGGGTGTATGAGTGTCTCAATGGGTCTGTGAGTGAGAGCATAAGTCTCTGAGTGTGTGAGGGAATGGGTGCATGCATGAGTGTCTGAGTGGATCTGTGACTGGGAGGACGAGTGTCTGGGTGGGTCTGTGAGTGGATGTGTGAGTCCTTGAGTGGGTGAGTGAGTGGGTGCGTGTATATCTAAGTGAGTCTGTGACTGGGTGTGTGAGTCTCTAAGTGTATGAGAGAGCAGCTCAGTGAATAAGTCTCTAAGAGGTTCTGTGGCTGAGTGTGTGAGTGACTGTATGTGTGTCTGAGTGTATCTATGAGTGGGTGTATAAGTGTCTCAGTGGGTCTGTGAGTGGGCATAAGAGTCTCTAAGTGGGTGTGAGACTGTGCGCATAAGTCTATGAGTGGGTCTCTAAGTAGGTGCATGAGTCACTGAGTGGGTCTGTACATGTATGCGTCACTCTCTGAGTGAGTCTGTAAGTGGGTGCATGAGTATCTGAATGGGTATGTAAGTGGGTGCCTCAGTATCTGAGTGGGTAGTGGCTTGATGTATAAGTGTGTTAGTGGGTATGTGAATGGGTGTATAAGTGTCCGAGTGAGTTTGTGAGTGCATACATGAGTCTGTGACGGGAACCAGCGAGTGTGTACAAGTATATATATATATTTTCAATATTTTAACCAATATTCGCGAAGACGTCGTGATGTCCCCACAACGGTGCACAGGGGGCCACACTGGCAGTTGTGGCATCATCGCGAATATCACGTGAATCAAAACAATCTATTTCGGACACATAACTTGTGTCTCTAACACCCCATTTCTCAAACATGGGGTAAAAGTATCTCCACATCTCCATCCAGACCCCTCAATTTAGCTTTTACAAAAAGTTTCAGCCCCGGGAACCGTTCTCAATCAATTAAATGTTGGCCGCAACTTTCATTTTAGATTGCGTCCAGCCAATCACAGCATTCCCGCTGGTGCACTTTCGTGGTTTACCTCGAAGACGTCGTGATTTCACAGTGATCACTGCGGAACCACCACAACTTTCTGTTCAGGTTGCGTCCAGCCAGTAACAACATTCCTGCTGGCACATGCTTTTACGATTTACCTCGAACACGTCGCGATTTAACAGCGATCACCGCAAAACCGCTGAGAAATATCTGCAACCAGATATATCACTATATTGTTCAGAATTAATTTCACAAAAACTACTGACTGGATTTGCACCAAATAACAAAAAGCACAATCTGTGTAACAACATCTACCTTTGTGCCAAATTTGGTGTCATTCGCTTCGGGCTGTAGGTTTGACAACATGTTCCTATGGGAATTAACATTACAAATGCACCCTTATTTTGCGCCCCTGTTTCTTGGGCCACACTGCACGGATCACCCCTAAACTTTCCATGACACACAGAACCTACTTTGACACTTTCTTTGGGACATTTTATGGACATTGGTCAAACGATGCCCAAGTTATAGGCAAGTAAAAAAATGCTTTTCCTATGGCAACTAGGTACTAACTATAACTACCTACTGGCGACCTCCAGTAGGTAATATATATATATATATATATATATATATATATATATATATATTGCAAAAACCAAAGGTTGCAGGGACGCTATAGTTAGGCTCACATTTCACTCAAAACAATAGAAATTCACCAGTTGTAGTTACCTGAGCTAACTATAACTTACTGCCACCGCAATGCGCTGCTGATGACCTCACATATTACAACTCTCATGACATGGGCAGTGATCTAACAAGTAGTTTGCCAGGAGCTTGTTTGCAGAGTGGTGGAGAAAGGAGGTGGACCTCCGACGAACTCTCAGCTGTCCTTCTGTGTGGGACTTACAGGAGGTAACAGGAGGGGTTGTTGGCCCCCAAGGACCCTCACAAGCCAAGGGGACTTCATCCCCCAACCAGTAGTGTGCCAGGAGGTGTGTTTGCAGAGTGGTGGAGAAAGGGGGAGGGCCTAAGATTACCTCTCAGCAATCCCATTGTGTGGGCCTTACTGGAGGTAAAAGGAGGGGTTGTTGGCCACCAGGGACTCTCAGGAGCCAAGGGGACTTCATCCCCCAACCAGTAATGCACCAGGAGGTGCGCTTTCAGAGTGGTGGGGAAAAGAGGGAGGGGCCTCCCACGAGCTCTCAACAATCCCACTGTGTGGGACTTACAGGAGGAAACAGGAGGGGTTGTTGACCCTCAAGGCCCCCCAGCATCTAAGGGGACTTCAGCCATCAAACAGTAGTGTGCCAGGAGGTGCGTTTGCATAGTGGTGGAGAAAGGGGGTGGGGCCTTTGATCACCTCTCAGCAATCCTGCTGTAAGGGACTTACTGGAGGTAACAGGAGTGGTTGTTGGCCCCCATGGAACCTCACCAGCCAAGGGGACTTCATCCCCCAACAAGTTGTGCACCAGGAAGCGCCTTTGCAGATTGGCTCAGAAAGACGGCAGGGCCTCCGGCAACTTCCCCCGGGTCCGGCCCTTTTAAAAAATGTATTTTATTTAGGAAGGGGGGGCTGCATTGCCCCATCCCACGGGGCCTTGCCATTAGTCTTGTGTGCCCCCAGGGCACCCAGTTTCTATTGGGACCGCGGGGGAGCCTCAAGGCCCCCGCATTCCCTGCCGGCTCCCTGCCTCCTGTGGGAGACGGCATTGGTTTCAGACACAGGCAACTGCTTAACATGCAGCTCTCCGCGTCTCAAGGCAATTCATCTGTTTCCCTGCTCGCTTGACAGCAGGCAGAGAAACAGGCGAATGCTCAGCTTCCAGCAAGTGCGAGCACTTCTCCCTTCTCACTTGCTGGAAGTGAAGTGTTTGCTGTGGCTTGGCGGGAGCGGGTAAAGCTCCCACCAAGCCACAGCAAACAGCTATGTCACGGGGGTGTCCCTATATATACAAATAGTTTTTTGTCCTCATAGCTCAAAGATTACTGAACAGATTTACGGCAATTTACAAAAAGGTCACTTTCTGAATCAACAGCTACCTTTCTGCCACATTTTGGTGTAATTCCTTTAAGCAGTTTAGGTGTAGTCGTGTCTAAAATCTCTACGGGAATTATAATGAGGAAAACTTGTTTTGGGATCCTCCTTTTTCTCAGCCCCAGTTTGACGGATCACCACAAATCTTGCAAGACAGCAGCTGAAGTAAGCGTCATACTAGTTTTTAAAATTTCGCGAGGTTCGTCAAACGACGCCAAATTTATTGGCAAATGAAAAAACGCTCTTCCTATGGAAATTAGGACCTAGCTATAACTACCTATTGGCGACCACCGGTAGGTACTATCTAAATATCTATATCTATATATATCTATAGATATAGATATATAGAGATCTATAGATAGATAGATAGATAGATAGATAGATAGATAGATAGATAGATAGATATACATATATATCAATCAATGAATCAGTGTTTGTTAAGTGCGACTACTAACCCGTGACTCCAGGCGCTGGGATTCTGCAGGTCCTGATGGGTGCTGGGGTTCAGTTGAAGAGCCAGGTCTTGAGAACCTTCCTGAATTGGGTCAGCGACTGGGATAGCCTGAGGTGGAAAGGCAGGGTGTTCCAGGATATATGCAAATTGGGAAGCACGGCACTCAGGGTAGTTCCTAAGTTTAGGTGAAGAGCAGCTCCTTTATATGGAGCACACTACAACACCACTAAACACCCTGAATCTGCTCACCTTAAATATCTCTTTCTTTTGCAGAGATTTGAAGCACATGATTAACAAGTGCCTACCACACTGTGCTGAAAAATGATAAAAGCCTTAACCACTCCAGCCACAGTATTGCAGCTTTGAATTGGGAAAATACCACCCAAGCCAACCTGAAACAAATAAAAGCAACGCCTGACACGTATTTCGCTCTAGTTAGAGCTCATTAGAGAGGTATAGCTCTATAAATTAAGCAAATAAGGAAGCAGGGAACTCTGGGTAGTTCACAAATTTAGGTGGAGAGCAACTCCTTTATATATATATATATTTTTTAGACTTTTATATACCGCAAACTAGACCTGAGGTTATCAGATATCATTGCGCTTTACATGAGCACCAGTTTAGTTACAGATGGACACATTCATTTTTTTTTGTTAGGCACGGGGAGATTAAGTGATTTGCCCAGAATCACAGAATGTGGAGCATCGTTGCCGAGACTCGAACCCGGTCCCCCAACTTCGAGGTTGACCACTCTAGCCGTAAGGCAACATCCTCTCCCATACATATATGAAGTACCCTACAACACTACCGACACCTGAAAACATATATATAGTCCAACTATGTGAGACCAGTTTTGCTAGAAATTCCCCACCACACTGGTGAGTAACTTTAAATGTGATGTAAAAGAGAGACTTCGACTTAGAGTTAAGTTTAGTGAAAGAGCATTGTATAGTATTATGGTTGAGTTTAGAGTTAGGTTTAAGATAAGGATTATAATATTATGGTCAGAAAACTTTCAATCACTCCCATGCAACGATTGTTCAGATTGTTCAATGTCAAATGACAAATTTTCATCCTCATTCACATAATGCTGCTCAAAACCACTGTTCGGTTGGAAATAGTGCATTTGTTTTTGTTTTTAAAGTGCTTTATTGAGAAATAAATATAAACAATGTGCAGTTACATCAAACAGAGTAATGATCTGTAAAACAATCCAAGTAGATGTAAAAACAAGTACTAAGGTACAATAGAACGATCTGATAATAAAAAGAAGATACTAAACCATTAAAAGATTGACACGTTACACATATCTTATATTATAAAAATGTGAACTTGAAAAACTTGAATTGTAATGCGCAATTATATTGCTAAAAACAAATGCATTTTAATCTTTTTATAAAGGTAACGAAAAAGGTGAAAGAAGAAAAGAAGAGAAGGGAGGGACAAAGCAAATACATAAGAAAGAAGGGAGAGGGGAAATATAATATACTGTGAGGTTGAACCAGCGAGTGTCTATCAACTATGTAGTATTATAAACAGATGGTAATTAAACAATTTATTTAAGGAGGTTCGTAATTACAAACTTTAGAAACGGGTCGATTCATACATCTGGATAAAAATGAAGTAAGAGGCAACCATAATAAATCTTTTTTAATTTTTAAAGGAATAGATGTGGCATGGGCTCGATCTAACCGATGATGATGACATAACAGGTTCCACCATGCCATATACGAAATTTTAGATGTATCCTTCCAATTAGAGGTAATTATTTGAAGAGCTAAAGCAAACAATAAGTCAACAAATTTTCCAACCAAACGTTGAGAAGACCAAAAGGGGGAGGCACTGCCCAAAAATATATGTGTAACATCAAAGGGAAGAGACACAGTCAAAATATCATTCATTTTGTGCCAAATCAGTAACCAGAATTTTTTAACAAGAGGGCATTCAAAAAACATATGAAAAAGATCACTTTTATCATGCGTGCATGACTAACAATTAGTGTTAGATGAAACTTTAAATGTATACAAACTTGTAGGTGTGATAAATAATCTGTTATAGAAATAATATAATGTTTGTGTTGTGCTCGCTGATGAGGACGAGGTGTGAATCTTGGCAAATATCAATTTCCAAGTGTGGGCTGAAAATCCTTGATGTAATTCTGATTCCCATATAAGTTCTATTTTATGCTTTGAAGAAGATTTAGAGGAACCAATCAATAACTTGTATATGTTTGAGGCCTTCAATTGTGTAGAAAAATCTATTGAGGAAAGAGAGGGCTGTATGTATGTAGCTGGAAGAGTTTGCTGGTAAGTGTATATTAGAAGGAGCGGTCTAAGGAGTTGAAATTGAGAAGCATATTTGTTAGATATATGAAATTTTTCTTGTAGCTCAGAAAAATCTAATAAAGTGTTATTAGAAAAAAGTTGTCCGATGACAATACTGCCTTTGTTAATCCATTCTTTCCACCCAAGAATCCTGTTGTTTATTTTAATATTTGTGTTATACCATATTGGAGTTTGTAAAATATTTTCAGAAATGGAGTTTATGGAAGTGATCAAAGGTTTGCTAATAGCTATTGAATGGGTAAGTATGGGGGAAGTTAGACCTCTTGGGGGTTGAGTGATACGAATCACGTCTTTAAAAGTAAAAGGGGAGACTTGTGCACGTTCTAACTGACCCCAGACTGTGGATGGGTCTGTATGGTTTTCAGAGAGGGAAACCCAAATATGGTTCAATGTAAAAGCGGAGTGATATGTTCTAATATTAGGAAAATTAACCCCACCGAGGTCTTTTGGCTGTTGAAGTCAAGCTAAAGCAATGCAGGGTTTGCGTTTGTTCCATAAAAATTGAATTAAGGAGCAATTAATGATTTTAAAAAAATTAAGTGGGAGGGCAATTGGGAGCATTGACAAGTAGAAATTAACAATAGGTAGTAACATCATTTTGATTGTGGCTAACTTACCCCACCAGGAAAGAAAAAGAGGAGACCAACCCTCTATTAATGTGTTAACTTTAGACATAATCTCATTCCTATTGATTTTAATAGTGTCCTTAATATTATTAGTATAAAGAATTCCTAGAAATGTAATACCTTTTGAACTCCTTTTGAAACCAGAGTCCTTAAACATATGTGGGAGACAGTATTTATTCAGTGGTAATACTTCTGATTTATCAATATTCAATTTATAACCTGAGACAACTGAGTAAGTATTCAATAATGAAAACAATTCCGGCAAGGACGTAGTGGGGTTAGATACATACAATAAAATATCATCTGCATACACAGTGTATTTTATGTTCAAATATTTGAACTGAAAGCCAGAAAGAATGGAGGATCTTCAAATTGTTTCAAAAAAGGGTTCTAGTGCTAGGATGAATAATAGGGGAGACAACGGGCAGCCCTGCCTGGTACCTCTATGGAGCGGGAAGTATTGAGACTGTTTACCATTGACCCAAATAGATGTAGAAGGTTTAGAGTATAATAACTTAATGTATTGGATAAAGTGGGGACTAAAGCCATGCCATTTTAAACCACCAAGCATAAACTCCCAGTTCACTCGATCAAAAGCCTTCTTGGCATCTAGTGTTATGGCAGCTAATGGAGAGCTAAGTTTAGCCGCTAAATGTATAATATTAAGAAAGGTTCTTGAGTTATCTGAAATGGATCTACCCTTTACAAAACCAGACTGGTGCATATCTACTAAATCTGGAATAACAGAGTTAATTCGAAGGGCCAATAATTTAGCGAAAATCTTACAGTCCATATTAATCAATGAGATAGGTCTATAATTGCTGCATTGAGAGAGGTCCTTATCTTTTTTAGGGATTAGGCATACCATTGCTTGAGTGAAAGAACCCTGTGTACAACTATCGTTCAAAAAATAATTAACAAGAGATAATAGCTTAGGAATTAAAAGGTGTCTAAAGTGTAAATAAAAGCGTACAGTGAAGCCGTCGGGCCCAGGTGTTTTATCCTTGGGAAGCAGATTTATGGCAGTTAATAATTCTTGTTCAGATAACGGTGTATCCAGGGAAGATAAGTCTACATTTTTATTAGGGTCTTTGGGGATTGATTGAAAAAAAGAATCTAATTGCTCAGTGGAGGGAGATAATTCCGGGGTATATAGGTTTTTATAATAATCAGTAAAGCAATCTAAAAATTTTGAGTCGCTAATATGCCGGACTCCAGAGGAATCAGTGATGGCAACAATCTTAAGATTTCTGTTTTTTAATTTTCAGGTAATTTGCCAAAGATTTACCTGCTTTATTACGGCCTCCATACATTTTTGCATTAAATCGAAGTAGGGTACCACAAGCATCATCCCAAGATTGTTTATTATATTGTAACTTGGATTTAAAAAGTATAGATAGCGTATCACTGTTATTGGAGGAAAAATATTCATGTTCCAAGGTCTTAATCTGATTTAAGAGTTGTTTGGAGTCTTTAAGAAGTCTTTTCTTTTTCCTAGCTACATAATTAATTATAAAACCTCTTGCAGTTGATTTAAAAGCGTCCCAAACAAAATTCATCTGTGTATCTGAGGGAAGATTGTTTGTGAAATATTCCTGTGCAAATGCTGTGAATTGTTCTATAAACTGTTGATCCAATAGAAGGGAATTATTAAATCTCCATCTGCGAGTGGAGGAAATGGGATTAGGATAATCAAATTCAACAATAACAGGTGCATGATCCGAAATAAGAATTGATCCTATTTCTGCAAGCATTAAAAATTGAAGTGTATGTTGGGTAAAAAATACATAGTCTATTTTAGAATGGGACTTATGAACAGGAGAAAAGAAGGTAAATTCCAATACATCAATCAACCCTCTAGCCGAAATGGCTTTGCGAAAGGTTTTATGCATTTGAGATGGAATAAGTTTAGTTTGTGACTTACGGTCTAAAAATGGGTCCATAAATTGATTGCAGTTGCCACCAATAATTAAATTGTCTGAGGCATGGGAGGATAACATAGAAGAAAAGTCATTCCAGAACGTTAGATCTATTCCATTCGGCCCATATATATTGCAAATCGTAAATTTTGTATTATTTATGATTGCTTCTAGGAGAAGCCATCTTCCAGCATCATCCTTGAATTCATTTATCAATTGAATATTTAGCGATTTGTGAAACAATATAAGAACACCATTTTTGTTTTGCATAGCAGGGGAACTAAAGACATTCCCAACCCATTGTTTCTTAAAAGAATTTATATCTTGATCCTTATGGTGTGTTTCTTGTAACAAAGCAATTTGACAATTCAATCTTGACAAGTGGGTCAAAACTCTTTGTTTTTTAACCGGGTTACGAATACCTTTATCATTCCATGACACCATGCGTAAGTTACTCATTAGGATAAAGATAAGAAAAATGTCAAGATTAAAATTGTAAAACTTTTAACATAACATAAAGAGTACCAGAATACATGTATGAGTTAGCCGAGCAAAACTGAATTAATAGCAGACAATTCATGTTTAAATATATGTAAAAACTGACATAGATAGATAATTAGGTAAAAGGGTTGAGAAAATGAGAGGAAAGGAATAAAAGAATGAATAAAGTATCCAATAGACTTACCAAGATCTATTCGGTCAAATAAGGAATAGTAAAAGACAACAAGAACCATATTAGAAAAGAAAAAACTCGCCATAGTGAATTGTAAAATGGGGGGAAGGAAAGAAGAAAAAGAGCAGAGGTAAGAAATTGGAAAAAAAATCGGAGAGGAAAAGGAGAACATAGTCTCCTCTGAGAGATGTAGTCAAAATAGATGGCAAAAAGCTGAGGGACTTTAGCCATAGTGAACAGGAGTAGAAAAGACAATACAGATGAAAGGGGGGGACAAAAAGGACAGACACCGCTCCAATGAGCGACACCAAGAATAAACCACTAAGATATCAGCAAATAATGGAGGGCCAACATTAATGAGAAAGGAGCTGAACATACACAGCACAAAGGAACTTACCATACATTGGGAAAAACATTGCAACCAGACGAAAACAGAGATGACGGAACTGATGTACGATGAGAACGGAGACAACATCAGACATTATATGAATGGAAAACCTGTGAAAGAAAACAAGAGAGAAGAGTATTTAGGTTTTACTTAGTTCCATTTCTTCTGTTTTATGCATATGTATAAAGTTCTTAAGTTCCACAGGATCCTCATAGGTCATTGTTCTTTCTTTATATGTAACTTTGAAAAAACATGGATGAATGAGGCCATAGTGAGCATTCATGGAACGAAGCATAGGTCTGAGGTCCAAAAATTCTTTCCGGCGATCGGCTGTGGGTTTTGAAACATCTTGACTGAAAAAGACTTTATGACCCGACCAAAGCATCTGCTTACGTTGTTTGGCTGCAGCAAGAGTCGCCATTAGGTCAGAATATAAAAGAAAATAGGCAATGATTCCTCGTGGCTTATTTGAGGCTTCTGCAATGCGAGGACCTATCCTGTGTGCTCTCTGGATATTAAGGTCTACAGATTTTGATAGACCAACAATTTGTGGGATATGTATCTTCAAGAAAGAAATCATGTCGTTGCCTTCAGATCCTTCCGGAATGCCGTAGATTCTTAGGTTGTTACGTCTATTTCGATTTTCCAAATCCTCTGTCGTTTTCTTCAAATGAGCAACCTCTTTAGATAAGACATTTACTTTGGCGACCACATCTTGCGCATCACTAATTCTTTGTTCAACGTCGGTGAGCCTTAAATCCAGACCAGACCATTTCTCTTCAATTCTTTGAAGTGTTGCAGTGGTATCTACCATAAATGGACGGATATTTCTCAATTCTTCCATAATATCCTCCAAGGTCAAGGGTTGAGGCGTTTTATTCGGAGAAGAAGGATCCTTTTAGCCCTTTTATTGGTGTTACTAGCAGTCTCTTTACGGCCATTAACGCTGGAGCCTGAAGATCCTTGTGATTTGCTTGAACCCGCAAAATCTATTTTTACGGCAAGCAGGAGAGAACTCAGTCCCTTAATAAGGATATTCTTAAGAGGAAAACAAAGAAACCTATTTCTGAGCACAGAGAAATAAACTCCACAAGCAGAGAAAGGTCAAAGTAGAGTTATAGTATTATCAAATTTGAGGTAAAAAAGACTATCCCTCAAGGCAACTCTTGAAGTGAAAACAAAATGGCAGCCAAAAGTAGAACCCTCCAGAAGTGAGAGACGAAGGTTCCACCAACTGTCACCCTAATCGCATAAAAAGTGTGTACAAGCCTTCTCAATCTTGGGGCTTTCAAATCCGCTTTCAGTCACATTAATAATTAAGAGCACACTTCAAATGAAAACAGTTCTCCTGAAAACAATTCTCCTCAAAAAGCAACAATGGTCAGTCCAGAACGCCTCAGTCCCACAGTGCTGAATAATTCCAGAGGGGTTTTCATAATAATAAAACACTGCTGCCTGGCTGCAATATGGATATCTGAGGTGATATATTTGATGAGAAAAATGAAAGTCTAGACTCTCAAAGTGCTGCGTCTTAGAAGTGAAACGAGAGCGCAAACTCTCTAAATTCTGCAGCTGGTGAGGGAAATGAGAGTTCAAGCTCTCAAAATGGCGGCCGGGACACGGAGCAGCCCGGGAGCAAAGGAGAATAAAACCAAAGAATTAGACCTATTTAAGGTCTATAAACTTGCCTCTCCGCTCCCGGGTGCTTCCGACGTTCATTTCCGTGCCTGGCCTGCCGCGTGAGCATAATTAAGTGCCCCTCCGTATCCGGCGCTGTTCTGAGTGTCGCAGAGGTATTTACGGAGCGGCCATCTTGTTTGCCGCCACCTCGCGATCCGAAATAGTGCATTTTAAAGTTCAATGTTTGCATTAATTTGCTGAAAGTTAATTGGCTTGGGAATGGTGTCATTAAATATAGTGCCAGACCATTGGAATCAAGCTATACCCAACTGATGAGACGTAATAAGTTCTGAAACCGGTCTTGGGTTGCTTGTGTTTCGGGCTGGACTGTTCCTAATGGAGCAGGGCCAAGTCTGATTTGCATATGGCTGGGTCCAAACTGAGGTGGCATGGTGTGCAAAACAACTATGGACTGGGACGTGGCCGGGAGTGTTTGCCAATGACTGAGATTAATTCAAGCATTCCTTCTATATCTTTTTGGTATACTTCAGTGTGATTCCCTAAGTGCGACGGATATGCTCAAATATGGGTCCCCTGCTCACTGTTCCACTGGAACCAAGCTATACCTGACTGATAAACCTTAAAAAGGGTGAAACTGGTCTTAGGTTGCTTGTATTTCATTCCTATATTCATTCCTGTATTTCAGACCTGGCTTGGCAGTTCAGGATAACTCTCCCTATTGGAGCAGGGTCACAACTGATTTGCATATAGTTGGGTCCAAACTGAGATGGCATGTTGTTCACAATACAATGAACTGGGACACGTCCCTGAGTAATTACCAATGGCTGATATTAATTCAAGCATTCAATCTATCACATCTTTGGTATACTTCAGTGATATACCCTGAGAGGGACGGGTATGCCCTGATGTTTTTCCGTGCACACTGTGCCCCTGGAACCAAGAGAAACACAACTGACGAGACCTAATAAGGGCAAAACTGGTCTTGGGTTGCTTGTGTTCCGGTTCAGGGAAGACCTTGTCTGACAGTTCGGGCTGGACTGTTCCTATTAGAACAGGGTCTCGACTGATTAACATATGGTTGGGTCCAAATTGAGGCGGCATGGTGCACAAACTAACAATGAACTCAGATATGGCCCTAAGTAATTACCAGTGGCTGAGATTAATTCAATCATTCCATCTATCACTTCTGGTATACTACAGACCAATGAAACCTGACACTTCCCATGTGTTGACCCAATTTATTTCTGAATATGCAATGGATGCCCTCATATGTCAAATATTACATCCATTGAGAGCAGGGTCAGCATTTTATACTTGGTGTGCACTGTATGCAATAAGTACCCCTTTAGGTCAAAAATGACATAAAATATGCCATTGCCAGAATTTTGCCAGTTGTGCTCTCCATATATCATAGGAGACCCTTAGGTCAAAAATTACCTCTAAGATGTCAGGGCCAGCATGGCTGTCCTCTTTTATGTAAAGAATGACCTCCAATGTGCCACAGGTGCCCTATACCAAGCATTTCCTCCTGTATAAGAGTGTCAGCATTTTTAGGCAGGTGCTCCTATGCCAAGAATTACCTTCAGTATGTTAGCACCAGGATTTTGAGTTGGGTGTCCCCATATGATAAGTATTACCTCTAGGATGCCAGTATTTTGTCACAGGTGCCTGTCATGCTAAGAATTGCGTCTATTGTGCCAATGCTAGAATTTTGACCTGGGTGATATTAGAAGTTAGAAATTACCTTCAGTATGCCAGGGCCAAGAGCAGACTCACAAGCATGCATTACACCACATTCTCACTCATGCTCACTTTCATTAACTCAGTCACACTAATTTTCACTCACTCTTTCTCATTAATTCACACTCATTCATTCTCACTCACTCTTACTCACACTCACTTATTCTCACTCACTCCCTCTCACACACATTCATTTTCATTCATTTTCCTACTTTCGCTCTCTCATAATTTCTCACTCACGCTCACTTGCACTCACTCTAAATCTAATTCATTCTCCGTATTCTGACTCACTCTGATGCACTTGTTCTCTCTCACAGTTACACTCACTGTCACTCACATTCATTTTCTCTCACACAGTAACATTCTCTGGTTTTCATTTGTTCTCCCACATTCTCAGTCACTTGCCATCACTCTTTCTCTCTCTCTCTCTCTCTCACTCATTCTGGATCACTCATACTCACTTATTGACACTTCACTCATTCTCACTCATTACCTTTCAATCACTCTCACTCACTTTCACTCACACAGCAATGCTCCCACATACATACACATACAGATTCTCTCTCTCTCATACATATGTACACTCTTACCCACATGCGCACACACATTTTGAAAGCTTTTTTATTTAACTTACGTCAGCTGCCAGCTCCTGGTGCACCATTTTTTGTTATGCTAATAGTTAATTATAGACTATCATTATCTATTAGGGTAATAAAAATGGGCAGAAAACTAGCATAGTCATATCCCCACATCCCTAAGTGTGACCCCCCCGCCCACCCATATTATTGGCACTGATTTTGCCACCTTTGAGGCCAAGTGTCATAAAATCAGTGCGAGAGGTAAACAAGGGGCATGCCAGATGTTGCAACTGCAACCCCTGGAGACCCTTAAATGACATCCAACCAGAGCTCGCAGAACATTCCAGGACCTTATAGAGGTAGCTGGATTCTTATAATATGGGGTAATATTAAACATGTCCTGAAAGTCGTGGGGAGCACCAGAAAAAAAACTAATCACTTGGTTTTCTTAAGCACAATTAATACGACAACATATTTGGTAAATGCAACAAAAGTGAAATGTGAGAACAACCGCAGGTAAGGAACTTGAGGACACAGAATGGAAATTAATTTTAGCGTATACACCTAAGGCTTCCTGACATGCCCGCTTTCAATACATCCAGCTCAATTTTTAACAAAGAACTTAAATCACTGCCAAGAGGCTTAGTCTAATATATGAGTTGGCTCCTGAAGCAGGGTTTTTCCACATGGCCTGGTGCTGGGACAACACTGGGGGAAGGTCACAGAGCAACTAGAATCCACCACTTGAAGGATGGGATTATGCACACTGAGCTGTCTCTGTTGGGCCAGTTTCATCAACCCAAGCAGAAGAAAGCAGACATTAGGTTCATTGAGTTGGCTCTGACACTAGCAAAAAGGGCTGTTGTCACGTCAAGGAAAGCATCCAAAACTCCTACAATTAAACAATGGAGACAGTGGGTCCAAAAGTGGGGGGAGGCAGAAAGAATAACATTACATGGAGGAGAAACTAGAACACCTAATAGAACACCCACAGCCCGCCAATTGGAAAAGGTGTTACTGCCATTCTTGTCAGAACAGGACGCTTCTGCCCTGGTTAATGATTCAAATTAAAGCAAGTTACAACTGGCTACCATTAAGGAGAAAAACTAAATGTGCATTGTGTTTATCAAGTAGGTCTCCAGCAGATGTCAGCACAGATCAGGAACTGAATGCCTTCTGAATTTATAGAGTCTCTTCTGTTGAATTTGTGATAGACAATCTCCCTTTTCAATCTAACACCCTGAATGAAGTCGCTGTGATGAGTACAGAGAAGAGTTACTTGGGTTTTTCAAGGCCGTTAATGTATCCAGTACTTCAATGCTTTTATCTTACAGCCATACATATTTAGGGTGGAGTTTCTTATGACCCAGTACCTAAGGTTAGTTAGGAAGGAACACTGTTATGAGGATGTTTATGACTTCATGATACATTATAGACCTGCAGCTGTTATTCTGATTTAGCTCAGGGCAAGTATACTGTGTTCATATACATTTCACTATCCTAATTCACCACTAATCCTTTATGGGTTCCGAAGTAACGTGCTACTCACCGAAAAAGCGCTTCAACACCCCATCAAGGGTAGCAAGCGCTATATAAATGCAAACTTTTTTCCCTCTTCCATCCCGCCACTATCCTTCTTAATCCAAATAACTGACTAACATATCCACCACTCAAATCAGTTTCATATTTCACTATTCTAATTCACCACTAATCCTTTATGGGTTCCGGAGTAGCGTGCTACTCACCGAAAAAGTGCTTCGACGCCTCGTCAGGGGTTGTAAGTGCTATATAAATGCAATTACAATTACATTTGTATGGAGAGTGAAGAGCTCGATTCCACATGGGATTCAGGTTGGGCTCCTATAAAGGTAAATGTGGAAGTAATCTTTTTCCTATATAAATGTTGTGATTATTAGTGTTTTCTTTATTATGGAACCATAAGTTTTTGATTGCTTGGATCTTTTCAATCTGGGAAGATGCTGGTTATTTGTCTGTCTGTGTATTGATGTATCTAGTTTATTTTAAGTGTACACAGTAGCTCGCATGGTTTGTAAACGCATTACAGAATTCTGTGGCGTCTTGATGACATAAAGCAGGTTCGGCCACATGATCAATTAACTTTTTTTTTTAAACTAAAAGAGTATTTTGCTAGAGAGTTGTGGGTTCTCTGCACTTCTACAACACACCCATTAGACCCTGAGTAAGAATACAGCATGCGTTTGAAGCAGGTTGTTTTGGTGGGGCGATGAGATAATCAAAGATTATATGATGGAAAGTGTTTGATGTTGATGGACCAAAAAACAAAAATAAATGGATTGTGCAATTAATGGCATTTCCAGGCTATGGTTCATTTTGTGCAGCACCTTTATTCGAACTCTCCCAATCTAGTTGTTGGCAGAATTCCAACAAAATGCAAAATTCTAAAACTGCCTACTATAATGTGTAACTGTTCTTTTCGAACTATGTTTGCTGCTCCTGTTAAATAAACAAGTATTGGCAAAGCCAAAAGGTCTGACGTTGGCTGCCAGCCTTTTGGCAATTCTTCTTTTTGTTTGGTCATGGTTTTTGCAGAACCTTATTGTTGAGAAAGCAGTGGCCCTCATCAATCTAAAAAAGCTTTGGCTAAAGGCAAAAATGTTGTTTTGGTCTCAAAAATGCATACATTGTCATAGAACTCCCTGGCACTGAAAGGGACTACTTTGTGTGTGCACATGTTCCTCGTGAAATCGCAGCAAGCCGAAACTCATAGTGTAGCCAGCCAATGACTGAAGTGGGCTGCCACATTGCCCCTTAATGCATACTAGAGTGGATGAAAGAAAAAAGTAAATGACACAACCACAGACTAATGGATGAAGTCTGTCTGAAACTTCCTATAAGTAACTGTGGTATACACATAATTTTAGTAACATCAAAAGTTCTTGGCCAACATAGACTTAAAAAAGCCAATTGATGTGTCATTGGCTGCCAACATCTTATCTTTGAAAAAGAAAGAGGAAGAAAAGAAACAAAGAAAGAATGAGGAAAGAAAGAAACAAGAAAGTAAAAAGGTTAAGAAAGAGGAAAGGAAGAGAAAGAAGGGGCAAAGAAATAAAGAAGGAAATAAAGCAAAAGGTAAGAAGGAACAAACGGAGGAGTCAAAGAAGGAATGACAGAGACAGACAGGGGTGCAAAGATAGAGCATCCTCATAAGCTTATATTCAGAGTTCAAATGAGCTGCTGGTATGGTATGAAAAAGCAGCAGTCAGATAAACAAAGGCCACTTCAAAAGCAACTTACAAGAGCATGGGCAGGGCACAGGAACTGATAAAGCTGAACTCTGTCCTGTGCTCACATCTGGTAGAAGGCATCTGCAAACAAAGACAACACTAAAGAAATGAAAACTAAAAAAAAAAAACGATACTGACACTGAACGGAACTACCTTGTGACAGGATGTGCTGCTTGTGAATGGGCTAATTGCAGTCACTGAAAATGAAGCTAGGAAGTGGGCTGACCCATTGCCCCATACTGTATGCTGTGAATGACACAACAACAGACCAATGGACGAAGCTAGGTGGCTGAAAGACCCTTTAAGTAAGTGAAAAATACATATTATTTTAGTAAAATCAAAAGGTCATGGATAATGCCAGATCTAAAAAGAAATACCTGAATAAATAAATAAATAAATAGAGTGTAATGATGTGATAGGTCATAAAGTGGGATTTTTGATGCGATAGATGTATGGGGTGCAGTGGGATGTAGAATGTTTACATTAATTCTGGTATCCTGTTTAGAATTTGTGATATGATGAAGTAAGAAGTTGTAGTCTGCAGTGGAATGTTGTTAGGTGATGCAGGGACATTTTTATTGAACTGTGGTTTGTGGATTGTGCATTGCGGTATACTGTCTGGTGGTGTGACATGGAGTTGCTGCATGGCGCATTGGCTTATGATTTAGGTAATGTGAATGATATGACATTGTGCTGTCGAGTTGTGATGTTAGTTGAAGTGAAGGGTTTGATTTAGCATAGACATCATGTATATATTGGAATGAGCTAATGTGTAGATTATACAATCTTCTGCACTGAAGAGTACTGGATGAAAAGAGATCTGAGAGGAGTGATTAGGGATGATAGCAGAGGAGAAAAGAACAGAGAGGTTGAAATGTGGGTAGAATGAGGAAGACAATAAGAAAAAGAAAGAAAAGAAAACGAACACCCACAATGGGAGCGGTGCGAAATTTAAGGGAAAGGTTTAAGATGAAAAAGTAAAGGAGAAACAATTTGAGATGGAGCAGTAGAAGAGATGATAATACAGAGAGGTAAGGAGAACAGAGGAGTGAGAGAAGGAGCAGAGAAGAGAAAGATAACATGTTTAATGAGGGAGGATAGAATATGTAATTTATGCGAAATTCATGTTATATTTTGCCACAAAACAAATAGCTGTCTCTACTTTTCGAATGCTTTGCTCATAGTTGGAATATTTATATCTGTAATGCAATGGAGAACATACATATTTTGTGTTTATTGATTGATTGTGTCATAGACTATTTTGAAAGCCATGCATTATTGAATAAGAATATTCAAATACTCGAAATTGATGAGAAAGAGTTCATAAGTTTTTCTTTATGGAAAACTTCAAGTCAGTAAAACTGAATATGCAGCACAGACTGTTAAACATGAAGAAAAACGCCGTTCTGTATATCTATAAACTATGTGGCTGAATGCCCCTCAGGGGACAGAAGAAGTCCCAATTATATTTGGGTCAGGCCAGCTGCATGAAAAATATGCTATGTTAAGTTTTCTTTAATACGCATAGTTCCCAACATAAGGTGACACATCACAGGCTCTAGCTTCTGTTCTACACAATGCCAAGACTTAAAAAGATACCCACAGGCAGACATGAATCCTGCTATGCGATGAATTGCGATGAATATTCACGAGGATGCATATCACTGCAGCGGAAAACATACCACAAGAGGGTTGAGTCAAAATAAATGTGTGTATATTAAAGTTCCATATTGAGACGCCCACAACTTAGACGATCAGGAAATACTTGCAAGGGATAAGCAGAAATATGAAATCTTCACAATGATCAATAGGTCAAAGATGAATTTCAGACTGTGAAAATATGTATATTGCACGTCTCGGTTGCATTACTGGGGAAATCTGAGCAAAGCACCTTAATATAGTGCTACTGAAGGGAGAATATATTAAGCAACAATGGCTCACATGTGAAATAGTCAGTAAAGGTAGTGGTTCATAGATCGATTGTGTTAACATATGCATTGCAACCAAACATCAAATGTCAACTATCTCAAAACAAAATTTCATACAATAACTTTCTTGTGAGCAAAGGTTAGACCCTGATTTAATTCGATAAAAATGTATAATGCTTGGTGATCTAGTGATTACTCTATGAGAAGGTGACAAAATTAAAAAGACGCATGTATATATACAAGTTAGACAAAAAACACAGACTGAGACAGAATGTTAATGATGGAGCCCATTAAATTGTATGCACCCAGCAATTCAAATTTAACAGAAACTATGCTCGTATAAATGACTGTTGTTTCAATGGTGTTTCGACCTTATTACAATTCTCAGTTCATCATCAGGACGGTAGTTTCGAGCTTGAACAAGCAGAAGTGTGGAGTAACACAATAGCGTGCAGGGTCACAAAAAATGGGCCCTTATACTTCACTGGTTAACCACTATGTGGAAATAGCTTTAAAGAAAAGTATCGTTATAGGTCATGGGAGCGTTAAAAAACAGAAAAGCGTGAAACGACCTGAGATTCGTACTAAAATGCATATTTGGTCGACCACGCTTAGAGGAAGCACAGCGACCGTCACTATCCACGGATATTGTCGGGAACTCAAGTCAGTTAAACTTGGACATGCAGCACAGGCTTTAAAAATAAAGAAAGACAAGCATTGGCATGACCAATAGGTCTCGCTTTTGGGACCTTATAAGTATTTAGTTATGCAGCACAATATCCTTGGTGCAACAACATCAACTGTTGCATGGCTAAACACGTATAAGGTCCCAAAGGCGAGACCTATTGGCTATGCCAATGCTTGTGACTATTGTGTCAGTGCAGAATAAGCCAAATGCGCTCAACGACCTCACTACCGGATGTCTAGGTGGCCGAAAAACAGCATCCAGATGTGCCCTGCAGTGTTCTGTAAAACACACAAACTTGTATCAGCAGGAGCTGCCTGACGAGTCATGCTGGGAGCTTGTGATCCGCAGACCCCCTGCCTGTCTCCTGTTCTGACAGCACACGGAGGTGGCCAGGCTGACGGACACAAGGCCTCCTCTGGGGCCTGCCAGCACGGCCGAGCACGCCTGATCCCCCACGCACACGCACACACACAGGCAGTACTTGTGTGCACTGACGGCCAAGCGTGGTCATGTTACTGTCAGGACGTCCTCTCCAAGCTCCTATGTTTACATTATCCCCAACCTGAGGAGCTCCAGCCCTCCCACACATGCAGTTAACCGCCCGGAAACACAAAAAACTACACTCTTGCACACCTGCATAACGCTCTGGTAGACACAAGACCAGCTCACTGCCTGGAGAGTACCCACATTCAATTACCTGCATAGCAACTGTACTCACCAACCTAGCACACTGAAAGAGCCACTCTCAAACGCCTGTGAAGAACCATTCCCTCACACAAAAACAACACTCACTCTCACACACCTGCAGAACGCCTGGGAGACACAAGACCAGCTTACTGCCTGGAGAGTACCCGCCCACAATCACCTGCATAGCAACTGTCCTCACCAACCTAACACACTGAAAGAACCATTCCCACACACAAAAATAACACCCACTCTCACACACCTGCAGAATACCCTGGGAGTCACAGGATCAAATGACCACCTAGAGAGTGTTTGCCCTAAGTTGGCAGGGTATGCCCAGACATGGGTCCCTTGCTCACTTTGCCACTGGATTCAAGCTAGCCTGGCTGATGACGGCTGAATGGCCAGAAACCGGTCCCAGGATGCTTGTTTCCGGTCCAGGGAAGACATGGCTTGGCAGTTCGGGCTGGACTGTTCCCATGAGGCACAGGGTCAGACTGATTTGCATATGGCCATGTCTAAACTGGGGTGGTGGAGTGAGCTAAAGAATGATGATGGATTAAACCCAGATCAGTTGACTGGGGGTGAGTGTTTGATTTTCTCAAACGCTCCGTCCATCGTCCCCTTTGGTATCGCTTTGTTTGCCCTAAGTTGGCAGGGTATGCCCAGACGTGGGTCCCTTGCTCACTTTGCCACTGGATTCAAGCTAGCCTGGCTGATGACGGCTGAATGGCCAGAAACCGGTCCCAGGATGCTTGTTTCCGGTCCAGGGAAGACATGGCTTGGCAGTTCGGGCTGGACTGTTCCCATGAGGCACAGGGTCAGACTGATTTGCATATGGCCATGTCTAAACTGGGGTGGTGGAGTGAGCTAAAGAATGATGATGGATTAAACCCAGATCAGTTGACTGGGGGTGAGTGTTTGATTTGCTCAAACGCTCCGTCCATCGTCCCCTTTGGTCTCGCTTTGCTTGCCCTAAGTTGGCAGGGTATGCCCAGACGTGGGTCCCTTGCTCACTTTGCCACTGGATTCAAGCTAGCCTGGCTGATGATGGCTGAATGGCCAGAAACCGGTCCCAGGATGCTTGTTTCCGGTCCAGGGAAGACATGGCTTGGCAGTTCGGGCTGGACTGTTCCCATGAGGCACAGGGTCAGACTGATTTGCATATGGCCATGTCTAAACTGGGGTGGTGGAGTGAGCTAAAGAATGATGATGGATTAAACCCAGATCAGTTGACTGGGGGTGAGTGTTTGATTTGCTCAAACGCTCCGTCCATCGTCCCCTTTGGTATCGCTTTGTTTGCCCTAAGTTGGCAGGGTATGCCCAGACGTGGGTCCCTTGCTCACTTTGCCACTGGATTCAAGCTAGCCTGGCTGATGACGGCTGAATGGCCAGAAACCGGTCCCAGGATGCTTGTTTCCGGTCCAGGGAAGACATGGCTTGGCAGTTCGGGCTGGACTGTTCCCATGAGGCACAGGGTCAGACTGATTTGCATATGGCCATGTCTAAACTGGGGTGGTGGAGTGAGCTAAAGAATGATGATGGATTAAACCCAGATCAGTTGACTGGGGGTGAGTGTTTGATTTGCTCAAACGCTCCGTCCATCGTCCCCTTTGGTATCGCTTTGTTTGCCCTAAGTTGGCAGGGTATGCCCAGACGTGGGTCCCTTGCTCACTTTGCCACTGGATTCAAGCTAGCCTGGCTGATGACGGCTGAATGGCCAGAAACCGGTCCCAGGATGCTTGTTTCCGGTCCAGGGAAGACATGGCTTGGCAGTTCGGGCTGGACTGTTCCCATGAGGCACAGGGTAAGACTGATTTGCATATGGCCATGTCTAAACTGGGGTGGTGGAGTGAGCTAAAGAATGATGATGGATTAAACCCAGATCAGTTGACTGGGGGTGAGTGTTTGATTTGCTCAAACGCTCCGTCCATCGTCCCCTTTGGTATCGCTTTGTTTGCCCTAAGTTGGCAGGGTATGCCCAGACATGGGTCCCTTGCTCACTTTGCCACTGGATTCAAGCTAGCCTGGCTGATGACGGCTGAATGGCCAGAAACCGGTCCCAGGATGCTTGTTTCCGGTCCAGGGAAGACATGGCTTGGCAGTTCGGGCTGGACTGTTCCCATGAGGCACAGGGTCAGACTGATTTGCATATGGCCATGTCTAAACTGGGGTGGTGGAGTGAGCTAAAGAATGATGATGGATTAAACCCAGATCAGTTGACTGGGGGTGAGTGTTTGATTTGCTCAAACGCTCCGTCCATCATCCCCTTTGGTATCGCTTTGTTTGCCCTAAGTTGGCAGGGTATGCCCAGACGTGGGTCCCTTGCTCATTTTGCCACTGGATTCAAGCTAGCCTGGCTGATGACGGCTGAATGGCCAGAAACCGGTCCCAGGATGCTTGTTTCCGGTCCAGGGAAGACATGGCTTGGCAGTTCGGGCTGGACTGTTCCCATGAGGCACAGGGTCAGACTGATTTGCATATGGCCATGTCTAAACTGGGGTGGTGGAGTGAGCTAAAGAATGATGATGGATTAAACCCAGATCAGTTGACTGGGGGTGAGTGTTTGATTTGCTCAAACGCTCCGTCCATCGTCCCCTTTGGTATCGCTTTGTTTGCCCTAAGTTGGCAGGGTATGCCCAGACGTGGGTCCCTTGCTCACTTTGCCACTGGATTCAAGCTAGCCTGGCTGATGATGGCTGAATGGCCAGAAACCGGTCCCAGGATGCTTGTTTCCGGTCCAGGGAAGACATGGCTTGGCAGTTCGGGCTGGACTGTTCCCATGAGGCACAGGGTCAGACTGATTTGCATATGGCCATGTCTAAACTGGGGTGGTGGAGTGAGCTAAAGAATGATGATGGATTAAACCCAGATCAGTTGACTGGGGGTGAGTGTTTGATTTGCTCAAACGCTCCGTCCATTGTCCCCTTTGGTATCGCTTTACCCACAATCACGGGCATAGCACTTGGCCTTACCAACCACTTAACAAACAGCCACCTCACACAACTGCCATGCACCCATTCTTGCATTTGAAAAGTACCTATACCAATACACCTAGGGAATACGCACACACACCTACAGAGCACCTAACACACGCCTGCAGATCACCCACCCTCACACACCCCGAGTCACACTATTATTACCTTTACAAATCTGCAACGCCCCATCCTCCCGTACACGCAGAGCATCCTGGGGGCCACGTGAGTTGCATCCCTGCAGACACGCAGGGCACCCACCACCCTTGCATACCCGTAGAAAAGCCACTCTCGCACACCCAGAGAACTACTCTCACACATGTCCATGGCGACCACTCCTAGGCCTAAGAAGCGCCCACTTACTAAACAGTTATTCAACCCCTTCCAGACCACCCACTCCCAAACACCTGCAAAGCAACCAAAGACACACATAGAAATAGCACTCACACACTACCTCCTCACACCTTTCTATAACTGCAGAGCACCCCTGGGTCACAAGACCAGCACCTTTACATCCCTGCAGAGTACACTGGGATTCCCACCACTTGCCTCAGCGTCCAGGCAACCAGGCACTCAACAGGGGCACTCTGAAAAAGGCAGGCACAAGCCTGCACAAGAGGCTCACACTACATCGTGTCCCCACACACCTATGCAGTGCACGACACACACCTGCATGATGGATACATTCCTGTTGGTTTCAGTCGAAGCCCTGCACAAAGGGCTCTTGTGCATGGCATAGGTTCACACTTGGACGGTGTAGTTGGACAGGAAGTCACTTGCCTGTGCATTGCAGACACACATCTGTAGTCACACACTGCAAATCACACTACTGAAGACATAGTGACACACCATCGGGTGTGTCACGTACCTGCATAACCAGGTCAAAAAACAGCACGCAATCACTCACACCTACACAGCGTGGTCCCACAACTATACAGCCATCACTCACACACCTGTAAAGTTTGGTTGCACACCAGTGCAGTGTAGCCACGTGTCTTCAATGAGCTGACATTGCAATCTCAACCTAATACCCAAACACATCTGCACACCTGTGCAATAAAAACACGCATGAGCAACAAGTAGTCTTCTCTCGGGGGGCGTGTCCCAGACACCTGGTTGCCAGTCGGATATGCAGCCACAGTTACAAACACAGCCAACGCACTCCTGCAAAACCTGGGGGGCAGTCTACGAGTGAACCCCTCCCCGCCCCCCATCACCTACCCACACAGCAGAGCTTCTTGTACAGGTGTCCCTTCCTCTCCTGCTCCGACAGCCCGTTCAGCCAATCAGATCTCTCCAGGAGCATCTCTCTTTTAAAGGTGTAGTACCAGGATGAGCTAGGGGGGCGATTGATCGGCTGCCCGGCCATGGCTCCTGCGCCCCAAACACCGGACCAGGAGGAAACCGGGCCGCAAAAAAAGTTCCCCGCTGCTCCCAGAAGGAAGCAGGCAGCCGATAATGTTGTGTCCAGGGCTGTGCGAGAGCTTTCTGTATCTAATTACACAGGCTCTCCCCTCCTGCCTGTGCGCCTCCCACCTCCGTACTCCGGCCCCTCCCCCTCCCACTGACGGCAACAACAGAAGCGACAACAAAACTAGGAAGCCACAGCCGGAGTAACCGGGCGGTCCGGTCCGGGGACTGGGAGGGGAGGCGTGGCCCCGGCCGGAGGACAAACCGCTGCCGTCGCCACCCTCCCGCCCTGTGGCACAACATCCAATTACCCACTCGAACCAAATCACCCAACAGGAGCGGGGGCAATGCCAGAGACCGCGTACGTTGTGGGCAATAACAAACCCACGAGTAATAGGCAGGGATACTGGAATTATGCGGCTGCACCGATTTTCGCATGATTATAGATTTGCCGCATTTGGCACCTAATCCGTGACCTGCTACGCAATCTGCAGATTATAATAATAACAACATGTGTTTCTAGCACAAACTGTTTAAAAGTTACTAAAAACGCAGCAGCACTGTTGCCGCACAGGGGAAGGCCTTTTGCAAAAGTTGACTGGTCATCTTTCTGTTGCTTATTGCTATACTTGGGTATTTTGCTGGTACTGATGAGGTGCACCCAATGCCCAGACAGTTTTAAGAAGAGAAAAAGTACAAAATAATGAAATAATACTATTTAAAAATGTGCTGCATTATGCCACATAATGTGCCTTTTCTTGCTGCATAATTTACTCAACTCTGCTACATAATTTGGCCCTCTCCTGCAGCATAATTCCAGTGGCCTTGGTAATAAACTGGAGACCATGCAAGTAACCAGGAGCACCAGTACTTGGTAAAAGATGGGGACTGTGCAAGATCAAAAGTAGTGGGCAATAAGTGAGACGGTGGGATCAGAGTAAAGCCGGAGACGTGCACGCCGGTCATTAAAGAGCATGCTGGGAAACAGGCAACCTGGGTGGGCGCAGCAAAGCGCGAGACCGTGCAGTGATAACTGACAGGAAGTCCAAGGAGGCTGGGAACAGTAAACCCACAGACCCCGCATAGGACATTCAGGGAATAAAGTAGCTGGGGTGGATTAGAGAAAAATCTGGGACCCCGCGAGCAGAGAGCACGAATGCTAATGCATGCACCAGGGCCAAGATGGAGACCAATCACGTCCGTGAGTAATGCACAGGGGCACTACAAGGAGGTGTGCCAGGGTACTGCTGTGCTCCACGTGACGTATCTGTGAGTAAAGGGAAGACATTGGAGCACGGTCACTGGGTGTCACGTGATATATTTGTGGGCATACCTTCAAAACTTTGCTTTTAGAATACGATGTTGAAAGAAAGGGAGCTTTGTCCCGATAGCCTTTTGGAGAAAGAACTATGATAATTGTGACTTGGGCGGGTCGGGAATCATAAAACACAGAAATGAATGTATCCTTTTGTCATGGTGCGCCAGGGGGAGGGGAGGAGTGTGGGATGGAGGGATAAATGAATGTCAGGGCAGTGGCTTAACGAAACTTGAGGGGGACCCCTGCAAGTACATGCAGAAAGCCCCCCGTTCTCCGGACCCAGTACGGAGCGCTCAGGTCATAGACCTGCCAGCCCTCCCACTCCCCTCCCGCATCGCGGGGTCTTTTGTTGCACTACTGTGTCAGGGAATATGTATTGTTCCACTCAAAAGAATCGTTAACTTTTTGTTTACTCCCGTCCCACCTCCCGCGGGAAACCAGTCCTAAACCTATCGACCCCCATGTGAAACTGGAGGAGGGGGTAACGGTACAATCAGGGGCAGGAGCGAATACAGAAAATGTACATGTGCTAAAGACGAGAACAGCCCACGAATGTAAATTAAACAAGAGAGGAGTGGGGGCGAGCGAGCGCAGCAGCCTGCAGAGCTGACCAGACGCTCGTGCGTCATGGCCTTTTTCCCCGCACGGCCAGCATGTGTTCCAATTATCGCGCCCGCGTCTGGGCACGATAATTGGAAACACATGTCTGCCGCGCGCGTAACCGCAGGTAAAAGGCCATGACGCACGAGCGTCTGGTCAGCTTTTCAAACTCCCTAACTATAAGTCTCGCAGTGCAGCGCTTTCGCGCTACTCGAGGCTCGACCTAAAAAACAACTGTATAGTATGTCTTTACATATATCTGACTAAAGTCCCCTAGGGGAGAGGAGGAAGTCCGATTGTATTTGAAAGCCAGCTACATAAAAAAGAGAGCATCTTAACTTCAATAATTTAACCCAGCAGAAAGTGACACATCACAGACTTGGGCCTCTTGTAAACAAAATACCAAGATTTCATCAAGTCCCACAGACATTCATTTTGCTATGAAAAAAAATATATATATTTATAAAAGATGTTCACTTCGGTGCATTATTCTTTTGCTGCGTGAAAACACACCACAAGAGAAATGGGTCACAATATGGTTATTTGTGTATATAAAAGTATTCACATTGGAAAACCCACAACCCAAATGATCATGGGAATACTTACAAGCGATAAACAAGATTATAAAATGTTCACAATGATCATAGGGCAACGGATGATTTGTTCACTCCCCAAGTCTGGGCAATGTTAGTGAGGAAACTGAGCATGACAGCTGAAGGGTGCTTTTCTGAGTAAGAAAGGCACGCTTTCTATTGAAATTAATTGTGACACATGATAGAGGCTGTATACATTGGGGAGGCTCACTGACATTAACTAGAATCCGAGAAATGTTCTAATGGGAAAAATACATTTTTGCATATGGACACATACACACGCACATACAGACACAAATCGAGTGTGTGTGCAGTTGTTGTGGTTATTAATATTTTGGTGTGTTATTGTTTTTAGGAGAATCATGTGTGGTTGTGTTGGTGTGCCATTCCTTCGTTGTATTGTTGTGTTGTGTTCCTGTCTTTCATTAATGCATTGCTGCTTAATGTTATCAGTTGTTTTCTGTTTTGCATTTTTGATGTGTTGTATTTGAGTAGTGTTATTGTACTGTTGTTTTATTGCGATGTGGTGTGCTATTGTGTTTTGTTTTTGTGCTGTTTTATCATTGTTGTGCTTAATCTGCAGTACATCTTCTTAAACATTAGCAAATATACTTGTGCCTTATTAACAGAGCAAAAATCCCACTATGATGATACAGTGGCAAAAAGTGTTCAGACACATGCAACAGAATAAACAAAAAATGTTTTTGTGACCCGATTCCCAGTTCTCCTATATAATTCACCTACAATGTTAAGCTTCCGTGTGGAATTAAACTCATTTAATTCTCAAGTAGACATTGTGCCACGCTTTTGCATTTTAGAGGTAGTCAGATGGAAGATATTTGAGGGCATGGTGCCTGCCACACGGTGCATGGATGTTTTCCTAATGTGGCTTGTTCTGCGGCCCGCAGCAAAAGCTGCAATAGGAAAGATAAACTTTCTGACTGCAGTGAAGGCACACATCATAATTAGGGAAGCGGGACCTTTTACTCCATGTCAGGCAGTCTCATTTCAGAAACGATGCTGGTCGGACGCTCATCCGGCCTGCATCGTAATGAGGCCCTAAGTCTGAAAATGCCACTTTTATAAAGTTGGCATTTTCTTACTTTAACTATTCTATGCCTCTGCCTCTCTCTTAATACACGTCTGGGTTGGGTGACAGGTAGGCTTTGTGCAAGTCACACCAAGGGAGAAGGAGTGTGACATTTGCATCCTGATTGTCCCATCACCAGGCTGATGGCCTTCCAGAGATAGATGTGGAGGGAGGAACTGACACTTGCACCTCAATAGGGTTGTGTAAGTCCCCCAAAAAGAGATGCATACCCCCCTTTAGTGTGTCTGGAGCCAGGGCAGGAAAGGCAGGGACCTTGAATACTTCAAAGGCCTCTTTGATTTCTCCCCTGCTTCAAAGGTACATTTGGGTATAAGGTCTGGACCCCTGACACCCCCAACTCATAACTTTGCTGGAGCCAAGGACATTCTGCCAGGAAGAAGAGCTGAAGTGCTGCAGGAGGGACTGCCACTTTGCTAACTGCTTTGCTGTGTTGGCCTTCTGCCTGCTGCTTGCTATGCTACAGGAGGGACTGTCACTTTGCTACCTGCTTTGCTGTGTTGGCCTGCTGCATGTTGCTTCTTGCCTGGGAGTAAGAAGGACTGAACTTCTCTCTCCATCCTTGCACCCAGGTTCTCCAAGGGCTTGCTGACTTGCCTCCTGTTCTTGAAGTCTCAGGGCCATCAAAGACTTTGGGCCTGATTCCGATGCGGTTAGGAAAGCATTCCCACCTAGGGCCCGATTCCGATGCGGTTAGGAAGGCCTCCTAATGGCATTTGCTCCTTCCCAATCGGATCGGGAACGTGTCTTCCCAACCGAGAGCCAGATTACGATGCGGTTAGAAACACAGGCTTCCCATAGAAGTCAATGGGAGTCCAACCAAATCGTATCTGGAAGCATCCGGATGCATCATACTCGGTCGGTAGGACTCTCCCGATCCGAGTCGGTCGGAAACCCTTTCCAAACCGATTTGATCGGGAAGATTTCCTAACCGCATCACCGATCGATGCTTCCTGACTGCAGGCTAAATGAGGTTGCTGTGTTTGCAGCTATTTTTCCACATACACCCACGCCAGCGTGGTGCGCCGACCAACAATGAACCCATCTGCATTTCCGAGCTGCAAATCGGCTCTGATCAGGAGCAGCGCAGTGCACACAATCACTGCACTCCTTGTCCTCAGTGTTGTCTGAGCAACATCGTGCACCTCCTACAACCCCGTGGGGAGACCACACCAACACAGAGCTCCGACCAAGGGAGGAGACCGCAGCATTGTGAGCCCCGGCCATGAGGCCGTCAACCTCGCAGCATCCCCCCTGAAGAAGGTACTGTGAGTAACGAGACATATGAGGTCTCTTTAGCTGTCCTGCGTGCTCTGGCCAGCGGTGGAAACTGCGTAAGTACACCGGTCTCGAGAGACATGTTGAAACATTTCGTTTTGATGACTGTTGAACATTATTAGTCAGAAACCTTGAGAACGCATACTTGCCGATCCCCTGCTGGGATCTTTGTCAGTTTACCATGGTCTAGCATGACCGCAACTAGCCTAAAAGACACAAGTGTTCTGTTAGCACTGTATTTACCATCATACTTTGAATACTCATAACTAGAAATACTTATTGGATTTCTTGTCCTTTTGGTCTTGTTTTGAACAGAAAAAGTATTCTGTTTTTCTAATTCAGTGTGGAGTCCTTTTGTGGTGTTTTCACTCTATTACTATACTTTAAAAGTGTGCACAAATACTTTACACATTGCCTCTTATGTTAAGCCTGACTGCTCGGTGCCGAACTACCAGAGGGTAGACACAGGTTAATTTAAGTTGTGTATTTGACTTACCCTGACTAGGATTGTGGTCCTTACTTGGACAGGGTGCATAGCTCTGCCAACTAGAGATCCAATTTCTAACATGTTTTTTAAAATCGAGAGTGGCGACGGAGCTCACTCCCGCGCACCCTGCGCAAGGCCTTGATAGTGTCCCTCCCCAGTAAAGTCAAGGACCAGCTGCTGGTGACTCCTATCATCCTTTATCCATGCTCAACACGGATTACAAAATCCTGAGTAAGAAACTGGCAAACAGGATTTTGACGCATATGAGCAATCCGATCCATCCCGATCAACCAGGTTTTATACCTACCCGTAGCATGCTGCCTAATATGTGCTAGCTGACACATATCCTTGACAGACAGGAGGCGCTCCAGCCAGACGCCTTTGTCTTATCCATATATATATATATACATGGAAAACGTTTGACTCTCTGCAATGGGAATTTTTATACACTGCCCTCCTTGGGATGTGGTTCGGGATATCATTTGTTAAATGTACTAAGCTGTTGTACACCCAGCCGATGGGAAGAACTCAGACCTGATCGGTGACCTCCGAGGCATGCACCGCAGAGCAAGGTACCCAGCAGGGCAGTCACTTATCCCCCCTGTTATCTGTGCTGGTATTAGAGCTACTTGACTTGATGATAGAACAGGGTGGCTACTATCGGGGTCTACAGGTGTCCGGTGACCATGCGTATTTATCTCAGTGTACACGGACGATATGCTATTGTGTATGCAAGGTAGACCTTCTGACTTGAGGGATGCCGTAAGAGCTCTATCGACCTTTGGACAGCTGTCTAGTCTGGAGGTTAACTGGCACAAATCGTGTGCCTTTCCCCTGGGGTCCAGTTAGGGGAAAGATCACTCCTCTACTACTATACCGGCTCTGCATTGGGAACATGCCTCCATTTGTTACTTAAGGGTGGATGTGTATAGAACTCTGGAGTTTCTCTTTGAGGGTAGCTTTGCCCGAGCCCTATCTGCTGCATGGCAATTGGTCTCCTTCTGTAGTACTTTGCCAATATTGGTTAGCAGTTGGATAGCTATATTCAAGACGGTCCTGTTACTGTGCCTCCTTTATTTCTTCGCGGCACTGCTGGTCAAGCTCCCGAGGGCGTATTTCCAGGAACTGGATAGTGTGCTAACCACACTATACTGGGAGAATTCTAGATGTAGAGTAGCCCTAAGGAAATTACATTTGCCAGTTGATGAGGGGGCTATGGCTGCTCCGGACTTTGAAATGTATCATTTGGCCGCCCAGTTGCAGTGGGTTCCCTGATGGTGATCGCTATTATGGGAGGTGGTGGGTGTTCGGGAACATGGGACTCCCTCCAGGAATCTTCTTACTCTAATTCTGATGCACCCCAATTCTGCCTCGCTGGTTCGGGTTGAGAATATCCTGATCTGCATGGTGTGTATGGGCAAGGGCTCTGCAAAGAATTCACACCAGAGTCCCCTGCACTTGTGAGCTCCCCTTATTGATGGCTCGCTATTGGCAAACCCAGAAGGTTGGGCCAGTCTGAGTGCATGGCCCAAGGTGAGAGTCACCATTACGGGTGACTTATTTGCAAGGGTTGAACTTAGCTCTTTCCTAGGACTGAGGGAATCCTATGACGTACTGGTGGGGCACTTCCTGCTGTATGGAGCCCTGACAGGCAGAGTCCATGCCTGGTGGGGGGCAGACTCTTCTGAGCCCCCAGAGCATGAGTGCCTCCACTACCTGTTGTTTCTTATCAAGGGGACAATGAGGGTGATCACCCTGCTGTATTGAGCCTTGTTAGAGGGCCCAGATGGACCTCTCACAGCTGCATCTCTGCTGGGATGCAGATTTGGGACATGCGCTCACTGATTCTGCCTGGAAGAAAATCCTGGCATTTACCCCCAAGGTGTCCCAAAATGCTAGATTCAAACTTATACAGTTTAATTTCTTACACCAGGCATATCTCACCCCTCGGCGATTGCATGCTATGTTCCCCGGGGCTTCATCAGAGTGTTCCCGCTGTCAAACAACTGAGGCAGGGTTCTTTCATATGGTGTGGAAATGTCCAATTCTGGCCCTGTACTGAGCCACAGTCGGGCCAGTGGTGTGTCAGGTCACCAACAGACACTTAGATTTTTCCCCGCAGCTATGTTTGCTGGGTTTACATGCACATAGTGTGTCCCGGAAAGCAATTGGCAGGTTCACAGATTTAGCACTAATAAATGTCTGGCGGCGCCGAGCAATGAGCTGGAACTCTGCCACTGGACCCGATCTGGGAAAATGGAGTACAGAGCTGACTAAATGGTCAGACTGTGAGAGGGAAGCATTACGATGGGAGGAGGCCAGAGGAGTGCGAAGAGTCCCGATATTGCCCTCATGGGATGCGATACTAGTGGCCTGCCCAAACAAGCATTGGCATAGCCAATAGGTCTTGCTTTTGGGACCTTATAAGTGATTAGCCATGCAACACTTGATGTTGTTTAATGAAGGATATTGTGCTGGATAACTAAACACTTATAATGTCCCAGAGGTGAGACCTATTGGCTATGCTTTGGGGGCCTTATAAGTGTTTAGGTAGAGCTATTGACTTTGCTAATGTTTTGAAGCTGTTCTGTAGAGAAGTGTGGCTGCTGTGCAGCATGCTGAGAAGTTGTATAATAAAAAGTGTAAGAAGCACTGAGTGATGCTGTGGTGTCGTTGAGTGATGCTGTGCTGGCCCTGAGTTATTCAGCAGTGGCGTTGTGTGATGCTGTGCTGGCCCTGAGTGATGCTGTGGTGGTGCTGACTGATGCTCTGGTGATGCTGATTGATGCTGTGGCACTGCAGAGTGATGCTGTAGTAGCGCATAGTGATGCTGTGGTGGTACTGAGTGATGCTGTGGTGTTCCTGAGTGACGCTGTGGTGGTGCTGAGTGTTGCAGTAGTTGCGCTGAGTGATGTTCTGGTGGCGCTGAGTGATGTTGTGGTGCCCCTGAGTGATGTTGTGGTGGTGCTGAGTGATGTTGTGGTGGTGCTGAGTGATGCTGTAGTGGTACTGAGTGATGCTGTGGTGGTGTTGAGTGATGCTGTGGTGACGCTAAGTGATGTTGTGGTGGTGCTGAGTGATGCTGTGGTGGCGCTGAGTGATGCTGTGGTAGCGCTGAGTGATGCTGTGGTAGCACTGAGTGATGCTGTGGTAGCGCATAGTGATGCTGTGGTGGTGCTGAGTGATGCTGTGGTGGTGCTGAGTGATGCTGTGGTGGTCCTGAGTGATGCTGTGGTGGTGCTGAGTGACGCTGTGGTGGTGCTGACTGATGCTGTGGTGGCGTTGAGTGATCCTGTGCTGGCCCTGAGTGATGCTGTGGTGGCCCTGAGTGATGTTGTGGTGATGCTGACTGATGCTGTGGTGATGCTGATTGATGCGTTGGTGCTGCAGAGTGATGCTGTGGTGGTACTGAGTGATGCTGTGGTGTTCCTGAGTGATGCTGTGGTAGTGCTGAGTGATGCTGTGGTCGTGCTGAGCTTTGCTGTGGTTGCGTAGAGCGATGCAGTGGTGGCGCTGAGTGATGCTGTTGTGGCCCTGAGCGATATTGTTGTGTGGTTGAATGACGCTGTGGTGGTGCTGAGTGTTGCTGTAGTTGCGCTGAGTGATGTTGTGGTGGAGCTGAGTGATGTTGTGGTGCCCCTGAGTGATGTTGTGGTGGTGCTGAGTGATGTTGTGGTGGTGCTGAGTGATGCTGTGGTGGTGCTGAGTGATGCTGTGGTGGTTTTGAGTGATGCTGTTGTTGTGCTGAGTGATGTTGTGGTGGTGCTGAGTGATGCTGTGGTGGTGCTGATTGATGATGTGGTAGCGCATAGTGATGCTGTGGTGGTACTGAGTGATGCTGTGGTGGACCCGAGTGATGCTGTGGTGGTGCTGAGTGACGCTGCGGTGGTGCTGATTGATGCTGTGGTGGTGCGGAGTGATATTGTTGTGTCCCTGAGTGATGCTGTGGTGGTGCTGAGTGATCCTGTGGTGGTCCTGAGTGATGCTGTGGTGGTGCTGAGTGACGCTGTGGTACTGCTGACTGATGCTGTGGTGGCGTTGAGTGATCCTGTGCTGGCCCCGAGTGATGCTGTGGTGGCCCTGAGTGATGCTGTGGTGATGCTGAGTGATGCTGTGGTGGTGCTGAGTGATGCTGTGGTGGTGCTGAGTGTTGCTGTGGTTGCGTGGAGCGATGCTGTGGTGGTGCTGAGTGATGCTGTTGTGGCCCTGAGCGATATTGTTGTGTGCTTGAGTGACACTGTGGTGGTGCTGAGTGTTGCTGTAGTTGTGCTGAGTGATGTTGTGGTGGCGCTGAGTGATGTTGTGGTGCCCCTGAGTGATGTTGTGGTGGTGCTGAGTGATGCTGTGGTGGTGATGAGTGATGTTGTGGTGTCGCTGAGTGATGCTGTGGTAGCGCATAATGATGCTGTGGTGGTGCTGAGTGATGCTGTGGTGGACCTGAGTGATGCTGTGGTGGTGCTGATTGATGCTGTGGTGGTGCAGAGTGATATTGTTGTGTCCCTGAGTGATGCTGTGGTGGTGCTGAGTGATGCTGTGGTGGTGCTGAGTGATCCTGTGGTGGTCCTGAGTGATGCTGTGGTCGTTCTGAGTGAAGCTGTGGTGGTGCTGACTGATGCTGTGGTAGCGTTGAGTGATCCTGTGCTGGCCCGAGTGATGCTGTGGTTACCCTGAGTGATGCTGTGGTGATGCTGACTGATGCTGTGGTGATGCTGATTGATGCTTTGGCGCTACAGAGTGATGCTGTGGTGTTCCTGAGTGATGCTGTGGTGGTGCTGAGTGATGCTGTGGTGGTGCTGAGTGTTGCTGTGGTTGCGTAGAGTGATGCTGTGGTGGTGCTGAGTGATGTTGTGGTGTCGCTGAGTGATGCTGTGGTAGCGCATAATGGTGCTGTGGTGGTGCTGAGTGATGCTGTGGTGGACCTGAGTGATGCTGTGGTGGTGCTGATTGATGCTGTGGTGGTGCAGAGTGATATTGTTGTGTCCCTGAGTGATGCTGTGGTGGTGCTGAGTGATGCTGTGGTTGTGCTGAGTGATCCTGTGGTGGTCCTGAGTGATGCTGTGGTAGTGCTGAGTGACGCTGTGGTGGTGCTGACTGATGCTGTGGTGTTCCTGAGTGATGCTGTGGTGGTGCTGAGTGATGCTGTGGTGGTGCTGAGTGTTGCTGTGGTTGCGTAGAGCGATGCTGTGGTGGTGCTGAGTGATGCTGTTGTGGCCCTGAGCGATATTGTTGTGTGCTTGAGTGATGCTGTGGTGGTGCTGAGTGTTGCTGTAGTTGCGCTGAGTGATGTTGTGGTGGCGCTGAGTGATGTTGTGGTGCCCTGAGTGATGTTGTGGTGGTGCTGAGTGATGCTGTGGTGGTGCTGAGTGATGTTGTGGTGTCGCTGAGTGATGCTGTGGTAGCGCATAATGATGCTGTGGTGGTGCTGAGTGATGCTGTGGTGGACCTGAGTGATGCTGTGGTAGTGGTGCTGATTGATGCTGTGGTGGTGCGGAGTGATATTGTTGTGTCCCTGAGTGATGCTGTGGTGGTGCTGAATGATGCTGTGGTGGTGCTGAGTGATCCTGTGGTGGTCCTGAGTGATGCTGCGGTGGTGCTGAGTGACGCTGTGGTAGTGCTTACTGATGCTGTGGTGGCGTTGAGTGATGCTGTGGTGGCCCCGAGTGATGCTGTGGTGGCCCTGAGTGATGCTGTGGTGTTCCTGAGTGATGCTGTGGTGGTGCTGAGTGATGCTGTGGTGGTGCTGAGTGTTGCTGTGGTTGCGTAGAGCGATGCTGTGGTGGTGCTGAGTGATGCTGTTGTGGCCCTGAGCGATATTGTTGTGTGCTTGAGTGATGCTGTGGTGGTGCTGAGTGTTGCTGTAGTTGCGCTGAGTGATGTTGTGGTGGCGCTGAGTGATGTTGTGGTGCCCCTGAGTGATGTTGTGGTGGTGCTGAGTGATGCTGTGGTGGTGCTGAGTGATGTTGTAGTGTCGCTGAGTGATGCTGTTGTAGCGCATAATGATGCTGTGGTGGTGCTGAGTGATGCTGTGGTGGACCTGAGTGATGCTGTGGTGGTGCTGAGTGACGCTGTGGTGGTGCTGAGTGATGCTGTGGTGGTGCTGAGTGATGCTGTGGTGGTGCTGAGTGATGCAGTATGTTGTATAGTGTGGAACAAAAGCTAAGCAAAGGGAGTAAGTTAGACCAAAGATTCAGATTTCATCATCACTAAGAAAGCGGCGACAAGTCATGTAAAATTGCAGAAATCATCATTTGAAAGTAGCTGAACTGTGGTCGTTCAAGTATTTTGTTTAAACATCATGCACACAAGTCAGAACTATTTTTACAAATGCACAAAGGAAAGGAGTTTTGTCAAATATCACTCATGGCAGGCTGAAAAGGTACCAGAAAAATAATTCTTACTAGACACAATTTGGGAGAGAAAGCGAGAGGAAAGCCAAATGGCGCCATGTAGTATAGTGTGGAACAAAAGCTAAGCAAAGGGAGTAAGTTAGACCAAAGATTCAGATTTCATCATCACTAAGAAAGCGGCGACGAGTCATGTAAAATTGCAGAAATCATCATGTGAAAGTAGCTGAACTGTGGTCGTTCAAGTATTTTGTTTAAACATCATGCACACAAGTCAGAACTATTTTTACAAATGCACAAAGGAAAGGAGTTTTGTCAAATATCACCCATGGCAGGCTGAAAAAGTACCAGAAAAATAATTCTTACTAGACACAATTTGGGAGAGAAAGCGAGAGGAAAGCCAGATGGCGCCTAATCTTTGGGAGAGCAAGCGAGAGGAAAGCCAGATGGCGCCTGATCGAGCGATGCGAGGAATGCGCGTTACTGTGCGCGTAACTGCACGCTCTAGGCCACCCAAAAAGCTGTGGTCGGCTTTTTAAAGCCCACTCACTAAGGGGCCGATTCTGATCTCGGCCGGTAGGGCTCCGAATCGGATTCGGCATAACCGGATCCGATTCGGAGCCCTATTTCCCGACCGATTCGTACGCGCATCCGGACGAGCGAGTACGATGCAAATTCGCCGACCGACTCGTTCGGGTGTCCCAACCGCTCCGACCGACTCGTTCCCGGGTCTAACCGCACCGACCAACTCGCTCGGACACGACTCGCACCGCGCAATGGAGACGTTCCCCGGCCGGGTAAGTACGATGCGCGCCGCGAGCAGTCCGACTGACACCCGCTGTCCGGCTCGAAAGAGCAGTCGGAGCCGTACTTCGGGGGTCCGTGTCGGACCCCCCTGTACGCGTAGCCGCGCGAGTCGCACACAGGGGGGACCCATGGGTTCCCCCTAGCTGTGCGTGTACGGCACGAGTCGCTTCGCCGCGTACCCGCTGTAGGGGGTGCCCTTGTTCGCCTCGAACCCATCGAGGCAATGGGAGCCCGCGTACGCGCTGTACGACCGGCTCCCATTGACTTCAATGGGAGTCCGACCGACTCGAGTACGATAGCATACGGACGCATCGTACTCGTTCGGTCGGGCTGCATGGGTCCGATTCGGACGGAAATCTCTCCGGGTCCGGCTCGGTCGGAGAGATTTCCGGCCCGAATCGGAATCGGCCCCTAAATGTCTCGCCAGACCAGCGCATGCGCTGGCTCAGGCGAGACCTAAAAAGGACACACAGGGAGGTTAGTGGTTGATGAGGCACACTCTTTGGCGCCCTCGCCGGGATCTGAGCTGTCATTACAGTCCTCTATTGGTTGTGATGAGGCTACGACGCATGACACCCCTGTTGAGTGACTGTTGGTAGCTTAGTACCGGAGTGTCTGTGGGATGAATGTGCTGAAGTACTGCAGTAGATCCTTTTTGTAGTGAGGGGTCAACGGAACACCCCCAGGCTGGAGCAGCACTGAGAGTTCCCTTATTAGTGCTCAGCAGAAAACCCCGGTCATGTGTTCCCTGTGTTACCTGTGTCGCCTGATTCGACAAATCATTTGTACTGACTGTAATGGGGATTATATGTGGATTTATGTTATTCTGCCTGCAAACACCTGCCTTCTTTTTCTCTCTTTATGTTAATCCTCTTCTTTTGTTTAGTTAGTCGAGCTGCATATTTTGAAAATGACAATAGAATGATGTTCAAAAAAATTTAATGCTTTTTTTGAAGAGGCTAAAATATTATAAATGAAAGATAGGTAAAAACGTTTGGTTATGTGGTTACACCAATATGTATGAAATGTTGAAGAAGAATTGGTGCAACTAAAAAAAAAAACAATTAAAAAAAACTGGTATTGCATCATTTTCCCATGCGGTGGCCTTTCCCGAGTCTTCTCCCATGCTGAGCTCCCTTCTGCTATTAAACTCAGTGCCAGTCACCTCCCCAGCAATTCCTATCCCCTTCTGGTTCTACAAAATGGTGGCTGCAGCACCCTTGCCCTCCCGAGTGTATTTTAAAACCCAGGTAGGGGGGTGCTACTCGCATCCTTGCCTGTCTCGGTCTCGCAGAGGGATCAAACTTGTTCCTTTGCTTTCTTTGGCCCTACAGTGGTGATTTAAATGTTTACTATGTTGTTTTATTAAATTCTAGGACATTCTAACATGGTGACTTGAAATGAGTGGTCTGCTCAAAGACCTTCAGCTGCTTGTTCCCTTTCCTAGAAACTTCAAATTGGAGCCCCTTCTGTGATTGGCTCCATAGGTCTGGCTTCCTTGGTTTTTGCTGTAGTGAGCCTTCTCAGGCCAGGCACAGTGTGAGAGGTAATTAGCACTTGCAGATTCCTTCCCCACCCCTTTCTTTCCCAGGAGCAGGCCCAAGCACTGGCAAATAGCCCTATTGTGCAGGGAGGCCTTTGTCCCCCTCCTGGCCAGCAGAGAAATTGATTTGGCTTTGACCAGGGAGAAAGACCTTGGGGCAGATTTACAAGGCCCTTGCGCCACTATTGCATCACTTTTCCCATGTTAAAAATGAAGCAAAAGTGGCGCAAGGGCCTTGTAAATCTGCCCCCTTGTATCTAATTATGGGCTGAGCCAAACAATTATGACAAATTCTCATGTTCCATAAGAAGTACAGATATCACAAAAGTAACAGTGGATTTTCACTTGGGGTACATTGTTACCCTTGGATTGATACCTGACTTGTATATCTATGCCTAAGCAGGGAAAAACTGTACTTTGGTGCAGATTTCGCTGATAATTTAATAAAATATTTTATCTGAACTCCTTCATGATGGGTAAAAGGAAATCAGTTGCTGACATGCCCCCTCTGAGGGAGTGTTCCCTAACCTCTAGTATTACTAGTTTCCTTACGAGTGCCATGGGTGTCCTTAACACAGAGATCAAGAATGTTAAAGAAAGCCATGGGGTAACTAAGAAAGCACTTTCCTCGGCCCAAGACCTAGGTAATACTATGGCCACTGCCTCATCTGTATCACTGCCGGGAGGCCAACAAGGGAAAGTACTTGACAACCTCTGTGTTTTCAATGAGGAAATATGAAATGGCACAAATAATACCATTATTGATACTACAATATCTATTAATTTCCCACCCGTTAAAAAGAAAAATTAAGGAGCATCCATTAAATACCCGTAATAGAAAGTTGCTGTCTAATGATGAAGAGCCCCCTCCATCCAGAATTTATACTTCTATTCACCCTCCCACAGGAACCATCAGTTATGGTACCCTCCTTTCACAGCCAGCCCTTGATAACTTCGAAGAGGTAGAGGAAGTCCTTGTCAGAGCTCTTGATCCTGTTCTCCTGGTCTTAAAGAGTATAAATGCATCCTTAACGTTATTGATTGACAGGGGGTTCATTACAGCTGGATCAGGTAACTTAGGGGTCCTGGGTCCCTCTTGTTCCTCTGATGAAATTGACTCAGGGTTGCCCCGGGACAGAATCCTGATTGCAAAGGGGAATAATGGTCATGCCATTAACAAGATTTTGCATCTTCCCCCACAAGTCACTTCTTATGTAATTGTGCTTAGGAATGTCCCCCCGCTACAAAGTTATCAACCTGAGGAGTTCAACCAATTAAAAACAAAGTGGTAAATTGGCCAGTCAGGAGAGAGACACCTTATTCGTGTAATACTTTGTAAGCTAATTTTATCAAAATGGAAAGAGTCAGTTGGGTTGCCGCCAGCCCTAAAATAGACCCGGGCGATTGTATTGTATTGTCATCAATTTTAATTTTAATTTCAAGAGCAGCTGTCACTCTACAGAAGGTGCTAAATAAATTTGTCTCATTTCTGAGTGTTCTTGGCCTCTCAACCACATCACTAAGTCACATACTATGACATGTGAATGTTCTCAAAGTAAACTGTCTTCCTGTTTTATAAATTGAACTCGAATCTCATCTGTCCCTTCCTTTGTGTACTTAGGGATGCCTTTTGATTCCAAATCCACCTGGTCACATCTCAGAAAAATTGCAGTTTGATGAAATAGAAGCAATTTTCAGGTTTTGTGGAAGTTAGGTCTAAGCCCCTGGATGTGTTGAATAATATCCTCAAAGCCTGGAGCTGTTCTGTCTGTACTTACGGTGCAGGTAGCTGGGGTTATGTAAACACCACATTTTTACAGACCAGTGAGAATGTGTTCTTCAAGAGATTACTCTCTGTTCCTACTTTAGTCCCCAGCTATGTCTGTCACGCAGAATTGGGTCTTTCATATTTGGAAGAGGATGTCAAGTAAGCTCCGTAGTTGTTGTGGCATTCCATATGGACTAAACCCGAAACCCAGCTGAACCATGACATAATCACTGATTGTATGCGTCAGACGGTTCACTGACAAAATATCGAAGTTAAAAATATAGAAGTAAAAATATCGATGTAAAAATATAGAATGCAAAAATATTGACTCCCTATACTTAAACAAATAAGTACAAAAATATCGGAAAAAAAAAATATTGATGTACAAAATATAGTTGTACAAAATATCGAATTTTATATATATATATAAAATAAAATAATAAATATTAAATATGTTAAATAATAAAATTAATATAAAAAAGTAGATATAATATACATTTAAAAAAATATAATAAATAAACTTAATTAAAAAAAGTTAATCACACATACATAATAATTCATATATATTTCCTTTAAAACAATTAATAAACTATTAATTTTAATGTATTCTATAATTTTTAAATTATATAAAAATGTACATATATATATATATATGTGTGTGTGTGTGTGTGTGTACCAATAACATAAAATCTAATAAAATAATAAATTTAACTATTTAAAAATCTTCAAACATAAATTTCCCACTCCAGTGATTGCAACAGTAGGGAAAGTGTTGGATAGTGGAGGGGTAAAACTAACTATTCTCAGTCCAGTCAGTGCAACAGTAGGGAAAATGTTGGATAGCGGAGGGGTAAAAATTACTATTCCCATTCCAATAAGTGCAACAGTAGGGAAAGTGTTGGATAGCGGAGGGGTAAAAATTACTATTCCAACTCCAGTGAGTGCAACAGTAGGGAAAGTGTTGGATAGCAGAGGGATAAAAATTACTATTCCCACACCAGTGAGTGCAACAGTAGGGAAAGTGTTGGATAGCGGAGGGGTAAAAACTACTATTCCCACTCCAGTGAGTGCAGCAGTAGGGAAAGTGTTGGATAGCGGAGGGGTAGACATTACTATTCCCACTCCAGTGATTGCAACAGCAGGGAAAGTGTTGGATAGTGGAGGGGTAAAACTAACTATTCTCACTCCAGTGAGTGCAACAGTAGGGAAAATGTTGGATAGCGGAGGGGTAAAAATTACTATTCCCATTCCAATAAGTGTAACAGTAGGGAAAGTGTTGGATAGCGGAGGGGTAAAAATTACTATTCCAACTCCAGTGAAAGCAACAGTAGGGAAAGTGTTGGATAGTGGAGGGGTAAAAACTCCTATTCCCACTCCAGTGAGTGCAGCAGTAGGGAAAGGGTTGGATAGCAGAGGGGTAGACATTACTATTCCCACTCCAGTGAGTGCAACAGTAGGGAAAGTGTTGGATAGCGGAGGGGTAAAAATTACTATTCCCACTCCAGTGAGTGCAACTGTAGGGAAAGTGTTGGATAGCGGTGGGATAAAATGTACTATTCTCACTCCAATAATTGTAAAAGTAGGGAAAGTGTTGGATAGCAGAGGGGTAAAAATTACTATTCCCACTCCAGTGAATGCAACAGTAGGGAAAGTGTAGGATAGCGGAGAGTTAAAAATTACTATTCCCACTCCAGTGAGTGCAACAGTAGGAAAAGTGTTGGATAGCAGAGGGGTAAAAATTACTATTCCCACTCCAGTGAGTGCAACAGTAGGGAAATTGTTGGATTTCAGAGGAGTAACAATTTATATTCTCACTCCAGTCAGTTCAAAATTAAAAACAAACTAAATTTTAACAACAATAAAAATATTTAAAAAACAAAATACATTCAAAAAATATATAAATATGTTAAAAATTCAAATACAAATATATTTCATATTAAAAAATATATATATGTATATATTATAATGTTAAATACATTTAACAAATACCTACAGATATTATATTAAATAAAATGAAAACAATTTCCAAACAAATAAATATTTTTAATTAAAAATTATTTAGAAACAAAAACATTAACTATTACATAAATTTACTTTTTTTATTTCCTACCCTATAACACCACACAATTCACAACACACATCTAAATTAAAAAACAAATTCCTCAACTAACATGATTCATTACCAATTAAAGAAATATTATTAATAAAAACACAAAAACACTCATAAAAATTAGTTAACTTCCCACACTCTACCCCTATAATCCCCACAACCCAGAGTTAAAATTAAACTATAAAATAATGAATTACACAATTAAAACTTATTTTCAATTAAAACACTAATACTATTTAACAACTAATTATAAAGTAAGTAAAATTAATTTACTCCCCACCCCTATAACAATAAAACCCACACACAAAAAAATATAAACAAATACCCTAATTAAATATAAAATGATTAATTAATATTAATGATCAACTAATTTTTAATTAATTAAACAAAAATTACTTCCCACCCTTGACCCCTATAAACCCCACAACCGACACCTAAAATTAATTACACAAAATCCATATTTAATTTTCAATTAATTAATTTAATTGACAACTAATTATTAATTAATTAAGCATCAATTACTTCCCACCCTTTACCCCTACAAACCCCACACCTGCACCTAAAATTAATTACACAATCTCAGTAATTAATTTTCTATCAATTAATTAATATTAATTAGGAACTAATTATTAGTTTATTAAAAATAAATTAATTCCCACCCTTTACCCCATAAACCCCACAACGAAAAAAAATAATCACACAATTACCATAATTAATTATTAATTAATTAGTTAATATAAAATAACAAATAATTATTAATTAATTAAACATAAATTACTTCCCACCCTTTATCCCATTAAACCCCACAACCCACACCTAAAATAAATTACACAATTACCATAATTAATTATCAATTAATTAAATTAATATTAATTAACAACCAATTAATAATTAATTACAAATAACTTACTTTCCATAATTAACGCTATAAAATCTAAATTAAATAAATGAAAAATAATCATTAATTTATTATAATTAAATTATTCCCACCCTATTTCCCTATAAACCCACAACCCGCTACGGAACTAAAAAGGCAAAATTTTATTAAAATAAAATTCATAAGTACTAAAAATCTAACACATATATTCAAAAACATAAAAAATACTTATACAAAAAAACATACATCACATACATTTAAAATATAAACTAAAATGCAAAACACTAATTTAACAAATCGATATTTTAAACATCTATATTTTTGCAAACAATATTAATGACTTCTATATTTTTAGAAACAATGGTGTCCATTACGATGTCGGGCGGATAAAAATCCGCCATCAACCACAGTGGCGAAAATCCGCCCGCCTACACCGTCTGAATACCGACCGAGCAATTACGATGCCGCGAACCGAAAACCGCCGGAGGCGGAAAATAAACAGAAAAAACCGCCCGCCCATGTCCGAGTCTAAGTCCATCCACCCGCCACGGACGGAAAGACGCACGACAAGCCAAAACCGCCCGCCCTGACGACCGAGACACTGCCCGTGAAATTAGGATCGTACCGACATGAGTGCGGGAAATCCACAAATACACCGCCCGCCAGCGCAAACAACAGTGACGAAAATGGACACGGCGGAAGCCCTGGCGGCCACGTCCATGCACAGAAACCATCCGCTGACGAAAACAAACACACACAACATGGCTAACAAGTCCACACAGCAACCCACGCACAAAAACCCAAACACAGTACACATCCCTGAAACACACCCCCCCCTGGACAAACAAATCAACTACAAATCCCAGAACACCAGCCACAACACACCTGAAAACAACAGACCATCATGACACACCCACATAGGTAAGTACAAAACCAGCCCCTTCACAGACCACAACCCCCTGCAACATTACAAACTGAGGACGAAAGCACACAACACAGCGAGACAGAAAGGACAGCAGCACACCACAGACACGCACCCATCACACCCACCACCACCACCACCAAACACCTGACCCACAAACCCCCTGCACATCACACACCACACACCGCACCAGCACCACAAACACCAAAACACACACCATGGCATCACACAGAATGCCCAAGTTCACTCCCACCGAGCTAACGGTCATGGTCGACGAGATCGTCAAGGTGCACCCACAAATCTATGGCAACCAGGTCCAACAGACACCACTATCCACCAGAAACCGGTTGTGGAGCAGGATCGTAGACCAGGTCAATGCAGTCGGGAACGTTCCACGCAACAGAGGAGAAATTAACAAAAGGTGGAACGACCTCAAAAGCGTGGTCAAGAAGAAGGAGAGCAAAAATCGAGAGCTGGCTGCCAGGACTGGCGGAGGGAATCCCGCGCTATTCAAGACCTTCAAGGCGTGGGAGGAGAAGGTGCGAGTCATCATACATCCGGAGATCCTCACCGGATTACCAGGGGAGTGGAGGCTGGTAAGTACAAACAAACGTATACCAGCACACCGCTATGTAATCACATGCACTACCACCATGCCATAGCTCCTAGGGACAAACACCCCCATGTCCAGTACACAATACACAAGACATCACCCACACATGCAACAGACACTCACACACACTCAGCCCAAAGCTACCAACTAACAAAACCATGGGGGCATGTGTACAGTCAGCCAGCACCGCAACTCCCACCAGGTCCCCTTGCACTCCAGATGCGCCAGAATGAGCACTCCCCACACCCACATCCATGTGTCCGCCATAGCTGCACTGACCGACAAGTAACAGGTAAGTAGCCGGAACACAAAGTCAGTGGGTCGGAGGGGGGACAGCTGAAGTACAACACCCACCAGGCCCCCACTCCCACAGACCAGCAAGGTGGAGCACTCCCCACACCCATGTGTCAGGCACAGCTGCAGTAACCAACAAGTAACAGGTAAGTAGCCGGAACACAAAGTCGGTGGGTCGGAGGGGGACAGCTGAAGTACAACACCCACCAGGCCCCCACTCCCACAGACCAGCAAGGTGGAGCACTCCCCACACCCATGTGTCAGGCACAGCTGCAGTAACCAACAAGTAACAGGTAAGTAGCCGGAACACAAAGTCGGTGGGTCGGAGGGGGACAGCTGAAGTACAACACCCACCAGGCCCCCACTCCCACAGACCAGCAAGGTGGAGCACTCCCCACACCCATGTGTCAGGCACAGCTGCAGTAACCAACAAGTAACAGGTAAGTAGCCGGAACACAAAGTCGGTGGGTCGGAGGGGGACAGCTGAAGTACAACACCCACCAGGCCCCCACTCCCACAGACCAGCAAGGTGGAGCACCCCTCCCTCCCAGCACCATGTGGTATCCATTGCATTGCGCACTCAAAAACAACCTGTAGGTGGGAAACTGTACAGGGCGGGGTGTCTGTAGGCATGAGGACTGCACTACGACTGACACATGGGACATGTCACGTAGCAGAGGAACACGCAGCACTGCTCCCAGTCACAATCATGTGACCAATGTGCACACGGACATGTATTACAGAGTCATACCCCACATGACCCATCACAGATACAGCAACACCCAAGGAGCCACGTCTGCATGCACAAGTCCCACTGGAGTACAGACCCACACGGCATGCACTGTGCCACCCATCACACACATCAGCAACACCATCGAAGTCTTGTCCATGTAGTCCTTACTGCCTGTCACCCACACATCGGACAACAACGCCCATGTAAGACAGACCGTACTAGAAGTACCAGCTTGGAACCACAATATTGCACACAAAGACAACTGGACCCATGAAACACACAGGCACACAATGCACATTCAACATATCATCCATCTCATCTCACAGCCACAATGTCATGAAAGGTATGACATCCGAACAGCTGTCCCTCATACAGTAGACATGCAAAGATACCTGCCCATGACAAATCAAGTGGCTGCAGTGACCGAAGCGCACGTCACACTGCGAGTAACGACACACATAATATAGTCAACACTCCAAGAGCACAGCACTGATGCACATGTACCAGGGCAGCACGCACACAAAGGAATTGGCCCATCTGCAATACGTCATGTGGCACACAACAAGCACGAACTCACAACATTGCTACCAATGTGATGTCCATGAATGATAACAGTCAGCAGATATTCCGGCCATGTGAGACAGACACACACCTTTGTCTATGCACTGTCACGTTGCCAGAACACATGTCACGTTCTGCACCCATTACCCACAGCATGTACCCCAAAAGCATATTTCAACCCAAGAGCGTTTAGGGGCTGTACCCCCTTATGGCATCAGCGTACCTAAGCGTTCCATCCCTCCCCCTAAACCATCGTTCAACCCAACATCGTCGATGGTCCTGGAGCACGCATACACACGAGCCACAAAATGTAGGAGCATAGCAACACACACCCATCGGCATTGCTAATCCGTCCCATGCCACATGTCCACATCACACAGACCCATTGCCTAGCCCACGCATACACACATCGTACATCCACACACACGCCATTGGGAAACCTGTGCACGACAGTGCACGAACTGTGAATGTCAGACAACCAATACATACTTTGCTAGGTGCAACACAATGACCCATCTCATTCTCCCCACAGGTGCCGAACTGCTGGATGCTGGAGAGGGTGACAGCAGCCAGCACAGCCAGTCCGCAAGCCCCCGACCCGGACTCACGGATGTAGAGGAGCTGGACACCTCTCCGGACACGGACCACCCAGCAGGCCCATCTGGAGTGGCAGGGCACAACCGCTCCCCAGGGCCCCTCCTGCCCACCAACACATCACCCAGGGCTGCTGACCAGTCACAGACCCCTGCTGCCACAGCCGTTGCGGCCACCACCACCGCCGCAACCACCACCACCGCCGCAACCACCACCACCACGCCATCCCTCGCCACAGCCCCTGCGCAAGGGTCGGCACGGCCGTCGGGCTCCACCCTGGGAGCCAGAGCGAGGACCGTGGTGAGCAATGTGGCTAGTGGGCAGGTCGGTGGCAGCAGTACTGGTAGGAGGAGCAGGGCCAGGCCAACGCCAACTGTGCCTGGGAGCCAAGCCCTGCCGCCAATCGACAGAGTCCTTGGGGCCTATGAAGAGGCCCAAGGCGAATGGGCCAGGTCGGCAAGCGACACGCGGGAGGTCCTTGCGGTGTTGAGGTCCATGGACGCCCATATGGCCCAAATCGCGGCCCTCATGGGCCAGCTGGTGGTGGGGGGAGGGCACAAGCAAGGCCAGCAACACCACCTCCGCCACCACCTGCTGTGGCGCAGGCTCGTGCAGCATCGCGTTCCCCTGCGTCCACAGCGAGTGAGCACTCCTCAACCACCACCAGCGGAACATCAACACCCCCCTACCAAACGTGGAAGGGGCCGTCCGAAGAGGAAACAGGTGTCCAGAGAGGACTTCGCCCGCACCAAACGCCAGTGAGTCAGCCAGCCACCTTGACCACCTACTGCATTGACTTGAAATACGATCCTACCCCACACTGCCATGTGAATGGCATGTGCCTGTTGGACTGTGGACATAGAACTCCATGGGTACACCTTGACCATCACGCAGCCATGACCGTCAACTCATTGTCACAGCATGCACCACATTTGTCATCACCTTGCACACAATCACATGTCACCGCTGTTAATAAATACACCTTGTTCACAATCGGCTTAATGTGTCCTGGGTTTATTCCACGATGTGCAATCGCCACCATGAGCAGAAATGCATCTGCTGTGTGGCATGTCGATGGGACAGGAGAGGCTGCAGGGACCTAGGGGTGAAAAACAGAACAAGAGTACATTCAATGAGTGTGTCACACACTCATCACACAGTACTTGTCACCAACTACAAGCAATGCACACACATCTCACAGAGCAACAGGGCACAATGCTACAGCCACTGACAGTGGCATACCAACCTGGACATGGACCATTGACACACAGCACTCAGTGAACAAAAGGCCCCCGTAACAGAGCACACATACACCTGCACAACTACAGCTACATCAGCCGTCGTACATGGTCACTCACCGTCAAGTGAAGTAGCGGGCGATGAGCTGCTGACGCACAGTCACAGCTTCATCCTCTCCACTGTCCTCTTCACTGGAGCTGTCCTGGTGTGCAGGCTGGGGCCCTGGTTGATCTCCGTCATCCACAATTAGGGGGATCTGCTTGCGGATCGCCAGATTGTGCAGCATGCAGCAAGCCACAATTATCTGGCACACCTTCTGTGGGGAGTATGCCAGTGCGCCCCGGTGCGGTCCAGGCATCTGAACCTGGACTTGAGGAGGCCAAAGGTCCGCTCAACCACACGTCTGGTCCTCCCATGTGCCTCATTGTAGCGGACATCAGCTGGGCTCCCAGGACGTCGTAATGGGCTGAGCAGCCAGGGTCCATTCGGGTAAGCAGAGTCACCTGGGTGTGAGGGACACAGAGAACCGTTGCAATTCCAACTGGACACAAGACAGCATCGCACAGCCAGCACGCTACACTACTCCACATACTCACCAACAATCCAGCCACGGTCCGGGTGCAGATTGGTCATCAGACGTGGTAGGATGCTGTTGCGCATGATGTGCGCGTCATGGGCCGATCCTGGGAATTTCGCACACACGTGTGTAATCACCATGTCCGCAAGGCACACCACTTGCACATTCAGGGAGTGCGTGTGCTTCCGGTTGCGGTAGAGGTGCTCGGTGGCCTGTGGTGCAACAAGGCCAACATGGGTGCAGTCTATTGCACCAACGACGTGGGGGATTCGTCCAAGAGCATAGAATGCACCCTTCACTGCCGCCAATTCACGAGCCCTGGGGAAGCGGATGTATCTGTTCCTGTACAGCATCATGGCTGACAGTACATCCCTGAGCACCATGCTGAACATGGGTTGGGACATCCCACCTCCACTGCCCACTGTGTGCTGGAATGACCCAGTGGCGAAGAAATGCAGTGCAGCCATCACCTTAGCCGTGGGGGTGAATGCTGTTGGATACACCCTGCGAGGACGGAGGTGGGGTTCCAACAAGGCACATAGGCGATGCAGGGTGGGTCGGTCCAGACGATATTTGCGGATGACCTCCACATCCACCATGTCTGACAGCAATTGGTAGGGGCGATGAATGTTTGGTCTACGCCTAGGAAAGATGGAAGTGAACACATGTCAAAGCAACACGCCACATGGCATATTCACATACACAAAACATAAATGACTGAGCAGGCAATTGAATGACAGAACGGCTGACAAGTAGGGACAGCACAGCCACAATACACGTACACAGGTCCCCTGCCAATAGCAATGGGCAGTGACACACACCATTGCTATGAGCATGCACATGGGGAGTTAGGCCTTAACAACTTGTAAGGCATGCTGATGGTAACAGACTGCAAATTCGGTGAACTGCAACACCACGGCAACATGACTAGCTGCTGTGCATCACACTGCTTCCGAGGCTGGGTGTGTAGGGCACACAACAACAACGCTATGGACACAGGCTGAGCGGCCAAAACAATTGGGACCTGTGGCACGAGGGGATATGAGACAGTCATTGATGTCCCTACTGCACCCTATGTACAGCACTGTACGGATCACACCTCCAGAAACATTGACAGGTGTACACATTGGCAGCCCCATGCCAACACGGCTGTGTGCTTGCAACTACACATCACAAGTGACACGTAACGTTGCACGTGCCAAGTGGCAGATGTACATAGTGAAAGATGGCATGTGTGTGCATATGCATATCCCATGCTCCCATGCCAATGTGTACATGATGATGTTCCTACATACATGTGGAGGCTGAGCACTGGCCGTCCCTGCCAATGCACACAGCATGTTGTGGCCCTGTCCATTGTGGACCTGCACCCACACGCAAATCATGGCCACACCTGCAGATGCATTGCGCACATTATACTGTGTGGTGCACATGGCATCAGCGGACTGTACCCGGCATGGGCCAGGCCCTTACGGGCAACTCCAATGACCCTCGCGGTTGCACCCTGCGTGTTCCACTGTGGAGGTAGGCGTCCATGGCCAGCTGGGAGCAGGCCAACGTCTGCAATTGAAGCTGCCAGACATGGTACACGAATCGCAGCAGCTTGTACCCACTGAAACGGCCCCAGGGGGTAATATGTGTGTGTGAGTGGGACAGGCATAACCACAGCTACCTGGCACTGCAGCCTGGCACCCCTCGACGACACCTGCTGCTGCCACCACTCCACCTACACGTGGATGACGCTGAGGACATGTCCAGGTCCACTCACCGGCGAGGAGCTGGAGAACCTGGATTCCGTGCTCCACGCACACTGCACATGGCTATTCCTTGCGAAAGTTGTGTGTGAGAGACAACTGCAGTGTGTGTGGGTGTGCATGTGGGGGACACACATGTCGTTGCTCCTCAGCACTATGAGTCAGAGCCTGTGGAGTACAAACATGCACTGCTCACCATGCTGGCTGCAGGTGGCATGGGTATGTGAGCTCTCGGGCGCTTTGACCTGTCTGTCCCTCCCGAGTGGTGGTACATGGCAACTTCATGTCAGACATCCAGTGACACAGACAATTGGCAATGCAGGTCTCAGTGCACTTGTCGGTCGTGTGGAAGTCAGGCTGGGGCCATGCTGCCCTTCTCAGTCCCAGCAGGCCTGGCCTGCACATTGACTGCACAATGCCAGTAGGTGCCGACACAGACTGCCTAGTGGGTTACATGTGTCTCCTGTTCAGGACCCCCGGATGAGCGCTTACTCTGCACTGTCGATTGGACACACCATGACTCGTGATAGGGATGTGTGTGAGAGATAGTGGCACTGAATGTGACCTTCGTTGCGGGGTGGGCCATGCACAGGGCGAGTACGCTGATGGTTGCGCAGTGTTGGTCACAGTGGGTACACCCACACAGATGTGTTGCCTTGTGATCTTTTCCTAGGTCAGCCTGACAATGGACAGTAGATGTGGGCAGGCTACACATTGCTCGATGTGCTGTCTATGTGCATGTGCATTCACACCAGGCACAACTGCCCCTGCACATGTGACCCCTGCTGCACTCAGTGCTGGGTCTGTTGAGCTGATGCACCGTCTGTGCGTGGGGCAGACAGCTCTGCTCACTTCCGTCATTGCCCATGACATCACTTTGCCGCAGGTGACATGGATCATGGAGGGCCCACATGTGCGCGTGGGTGGACTACACAAGACTGTCCAATGGTTGTCACCCCCAGTCAGTGCTTCGAATGGGAAGTATGTGGTGCTGGTACCCTTTTTGATGTGTCGAGTGTGCGGGGCTAGGTGCGGGGCTACATGCAAGACCTGGGAAGGTCATCGGCTTATCTACTAGTTGCACTACACACGAGACATGTCTTTTTCTGACCACATCAGGGGCATTCCTTACACTAACTGAAAGTCAAACAGTTATCTTTTACACTGTCCTCATGGCCTCCCCTCGCTCACACCAATATGCATTTGCACATGAGAAGCTAGCGCATGCACAAGCAGCTCCAAGCTCGCCCCAGAGAGGCCAAGGAGTGTATGTGTGGGTCCAGTTGAACAAGTGGTCTGTCTCACGGTATAATTAGTGGCGGGACGCCGTCCACATGCGTGGTGCCCCGACTCGAGACCCGGGCAACATTGACAATGCATGACAGGCTCCGCAGTCCGGATACACCACCTGCAACACACAGAGGCTGTAGCTGCCCTAGCGGGCCAGGCCGCGTCCAACTGGGGCTCATGGCCCCACACATTCACTCTTTGGCCTCTCTGTGGCGAGCTTGGAGCTGCTTGTGCACGCGCTGGCTTCTCTGTTGCAATGGCATGTAACGTGTGTGGGTGTATTGTCAATGGGTGGGATGGTGCGAGCCACCTTCCGTGACGTCACTGCTGCTTGTGATGTGTGCGTCCCCCACTACTTCCATTTGACTTGTGCCATACTACACATTGTGGATGTGTTGCCTGCGTGATGTGACAAGGATGAGCGCGCCATGACCTCTCACCCACCATGCTCTTCTGCCATCCCGTGCCCTGGATTGCCTGTGCAAGTGGACGATGTTGGGGATACACCATGTCGACAGGGGATGTGAGTGCCTTGGCAAGGGCCTGGCGGACGCGCAGCAGTATCCGGCATGTCCACGGAGGGTGGGCTGACGTCTACACTTGATGCGGCATTGTTCGTGTGCCCGCCTGTTGTGCACACACGAGTTCACATTCGTCACCAGACAGGTGGTCTTTACAGATTCCCAGGAGTGCGCCAATGTACTGTTCCTGAGTCCTCCCAACACAGCGTGTTTCAACATTGCATGTGCGCACCTACCCGTCACACCCACCCACCTGAGCCATGCGTAACTCCCGCTTCACATGACACATGTGTGTCTCCCACAGTTGTGCTACTCATTTGCGTTGACATCCAATGACAGTGGACTACATGGTAATCTCACGACTGCCGTGTACTTCACACACTCTCATCCTCTCTCATTCGTACTTGTGAAATGAATCAGCAGAGACACATTGTTGCTTCAAGCCATGTATTGGGACTTATGTCCTCTGTGATGCAGTATAGTGAACACTACTGGCAGCGAAGTGCATGTGGAGGATATACTCAGCATGATTACACATAGCATAGGGTGTAGGGGTACAGTGATTAGTTGTTGACTGTGGGATGTGGGCTTCAGAGTTACAACTGCTTAGCCGTTGGTGTGCTAATGTACATTTGCTAATCACTGTGGTGCTGCTGACTTTGACACAGACAGTATACATGTAGCCTACCAGTCCGCTTGTCATCATGGGCACAGTGCATCTCAGTTCCATGTTACAGGTTTGCTGCTATAGTTACTAATACACACGTGCGTGGAGGTGGCATCAGGGCATGGGCTTACGTGCATGCAACGGCGTCCCACTTGTTGTTGCGATGTGGTGGGTACTGGCCATGTCACAGTCACTGGGCTCATGTTGTTGGTGGATGCACTTGGTGTCCATGCAAAGGTCCTGGCACGGACGTTCAGAGGGAGGTGTGGTGACAGCTCTCACATACTACAGCAGGACGATTGCTGTCCACTGACCGGTGCATATGTTCATGGGCGCAGGATCCATATCATGGCATGGTTGTACGTGCAGTTCTGTCCATGTGGTTGCCATACGTAAATCCCATGCCTCTGCCTCCCCCTGTTCATGCAGAGTTACTGGATGTGATGAGGAACAGGGTGCATTTCCCAAATAGTATCAGATGTCATGGCAGTGTTGTTGTTGTTGTGGTGTCAGTTGCAGGTTGCATGGTATAGTTGTTGTACTGGTAACTGCCTAGTCCGTGCGTAAGCCAAGCATGGGTACGGTGTGGGACATCATTGCTCAATTGGGGGTATGGCGACGGGGCCCGACGAATTGACAGGTTGTCAGGAATGCAATACCTTCCAGCAGGGCTTCCATGGCATTGGTGGTGGACATGGTTGCCATCCAATGTAGCGGATGGTGGCTGTCAAGGTGTTGGTCGTGAGTTGTCCCTTGTAGGAGCATGATGGGACATGTTGGATGGCATTCGATGTAACTGTAATCCATTATCCGTCGTGTGGAGGCACAGTGGTCCCATTGCAGTGTGGGTCCGATAGTCGCCACATACGCCATGCCCCCATAGGCTGAACAGACCCTGTCGTGGGCGTCCAGGGGGTTGAATAGTTGTAGCAGGTCCGCCCTTGGACATGCCGGGTTGGAGAGACATAACTCCACAGGATAGTAGAAGGGACACCTCCGGCAGTAGAAGACGGGGATGACGCAGCTGAACAATGCGATGCGGTAAGTTAGTCGGTAACTTACGTTCAGCAAGGCCAGATTGTCACATCCCAATATCTGTATCAGGTTATGTTTGTACAGCTTGATCTGTCCGGCGTAGTTGGGTAGGTGTGGTGCAAGTGCCATTTTGCTGCAGGGCGCTGTGGTGGCGTGCTCCGGCTGTCTGTGCAGTCTGCAGAGTGCAACCTCCGATGTTGCTGGGTATTCTGTAATGGTCGTAGGGAGGCAGGACTTGTGTTATGTTGGCTTGTGCGGAGGACACGGGCCCTCATCCCACATGCTTCTCTGAATGGTCAAGGTCAGTGGTGTCTGACTCCTTCCAGATAACTTGCATGTGAACCACATGGGGGAGTGTTATCATTTCTTCTTTCCGTTGTGAATGTTCTTTGGTGTTATGCGCTATCTGCCCTGTGGCCGCTTCCCTCTGCATGCCTGTGTTGGGCTTTGTTTGGTGCAATGACTGTTGTCTCCGGCTTGTTTAGTCGGGATGTGGTTTCACAGTGGGAATGGAAGGTCATTCGGTGCTGTCTCCTCTCCCGTGTGTGGGCAGCAGGCTGCGTTTCCGCTATACGTTGGGCCTTGTGTTATAATTGGTCCCACCTGTTGTCTGTCCCCGGTATCTTTGATGTTACGTATTGCATGTCTTGTTATTGGGTGCAGGGTGGCATGGGTGTTTCTGTGTGGTACTGGCGTACCTTTTCCCGACGGGGTCCATATTCTGCTGGGTGATGTTGCCTCCGCTGTGTGCTTCGCCGTGTTTTGCACACAGGGGTGTGTCCTAATGTGGCGTGACGTCACTGACATGTTCGGGTCACTTGTGTGACGTCAGGTTGGCAACAGTGAATTGCCGGTTGGGGACATGACTGTGGCAGGGCTGTCACGTGACATGTGCGTTCTGGGTGGTGCTGGTGTGTGTGGTGTTTGGTTGTGACCCTGTGTTTGTGTGCGGCGCATGCATCATGCTGCCGTTGGCCTCTGCGTTGTGCGCATGTGTGGGTGCAGTGGTGGATGTGTCGTGTCCACGCAGGGTTGTCGGGGCGGGGGGGCCATATACAGTTTTCCCGCCCTTGCGCTGTGTGCGCTGTTTGCGTGCCCCTGTTGTGTGTCTGCCTACCTGCGTCGCCGCGGTGCGTTGACTCCTGGGTGCTGCATCAGGTAGAGCATGGGGAGGGCCTGCAGTGCTGGATTCATGCTCGGGGGTCCGCCTCTTTACTATCCGTACTGTGCGTTCGGTTTTCCGCCTTGCTTTCACGTGCGGTGTCTCTTAGCCGGGGGAACTGTTTGGTTCTGGCATCGTAATTTGTAGGCCGGGCGGTACGTGATTTCGTCGGGCGTTGTGTCTCCATTGGGCTGCGCCGCTCCGTGGACGGGCGCACTTTGATGGCGGAGGGCGTAGCTGGCTTACGGGCGGTGTTTGGCTGTCTTTTCGCATCCTAATTGGGCGGGCGTGTGTGCTGTGGCGGGCGGACGGTAACTGGTGCTTTTTGCATCCGCCAGCACGGCGGTGGTGCTTCCGCCCGCCATCCTAATGGGCCCCAATATTTCTTACCTTAAATTCGATATTTTCACCACGATATTCTTGCTGTCGATATTTCTGAATCACGATATTGCCAACTCGCTATTTGTGTAAGTCGACATTTCCAACTCGATATTCTGTCTCAGCACCCGTCTGGATTAGCCCATTGTGTTCCTTGGCTTCGGTACATCAAAATGGAATTTTCTCTGCTGAGGAGGCAGGATTGTTTTTCCAACCAGCAGAACACTTCTACTATTCCAAAGAAAACCTTTAAAATGGACTATCTTGCCATGTTGGCACAGAAATGGGAGGCCCAAGAACTTGGGAAAAAGAGTGTGGCAACCTATTATCATTTAGTAACAACTGTTCAGATGGAGCCATATCTATATGCATTAGCACACCATCAACAGCGTTTTTTATCTGATTAGGTTCAGATTTGGCTTGGCACATCTTTTAGTTTCTTAGCCTAGCCACGCCCACAGCGATTCAGATCTGGAACTATGGGGTCGATTATGATGGCGGGCGGATCGGCACCGCTGTGGCTGCGATGGCTTACGCCGGCCTGGCAGGTGCTGTTTTGCCAACCACGGTCGCGAATCCCCACCCGCCATATTACGATGGGCAGACATAGGCCAAATCCCTACCGCTGCGGAGTTTCCAGTACCGCCAGCACCTTGGTTCCGCGACGACGGCGGACGTAGCCAATAGCGGGAGACCGCCGTGCGGAATGACGTGTAGACCGCCGTCCGAATCACAATGCCTCAAATAGGCAATCGGACCGCAACGGAGAAACCACCCATTCAAACACGGCGGAAACAATACTGCGGAGGAAAACGGCAATAACACACAACTCCACGCGTTCGCTACCGCAATGGATCCTGCTCTACAAGCCCTACCGCTGCTGTTCCTGATCCGCCATCAACAAAGACGCCGCCGCCGTTGACAACACCGCAGGTACGTCAATGCCACACCTCCGCATCGGTGCCATCCATCAACAACGTCATCACCGCATCCTCCCGGTCACGTCACCGCAGCGGTGAAGACGCGGGAAAAGTTCCGCACAATCCAGTAGGCAGGGCCAGCGGCACGCATGGGCAGTCACAGGGACGTGTAAGGATTGTGTTGGCCCTGGCCCAAATGTACAGTGTGTGCCTCTGTTGGTAGCAGCTGACATTACCTGATACCATCACAGCTCCTACCATCCCACCCTGTTCAACATCAAAATGTGTGCCCATCTGACATTCTGGGATAGTGATGTATGTGAACAAGTCCATAGGTGTATTGTGGCAAAACAACACCTGCAAGGTAATGCCAAATAGGTGCCTGTGATGTGAAACCCCCTTCCTGCCACTGCCAAGATGAGTAATAGGTGGCAAAACAACACCTGCAAGGTAATGCCAAAAAGGTGCCTGTGGTGTGAAACCCCCTTCATGCCACTGCCAAGATGAGTAGTAGGGGGCAAACCCCACCTGCAAAGTAATGCCAAAAAGCTGCCTGTGTTGTGAAACCCACTTCCTGCCACTGCCAAGATGAGTAGTAGGGGCAAACTCCACCTGCAAAGTAATGCCAAAAAGGTGCATGTGTTGTGAAACCCCTTCCTGCCACTGCCAAGATGAGTATTAGGGGCAAACCCCACCTGCAAAGTAATGCCAAAAAGCTGCCTGTGTTGTGAAACCACCTTCCTGCCACTGCCAAGATGAGTAGTAGGGGGCTAACTCCACCTGCAAAGTAATGCCAAAAAGGTGCATGTGTTGTGAAACCCCTTCCTGCCACTGCCAAGATGAGTATTAGGGGGCAAACCCCACCTGCAAAGTAATGCCAAAAAGCTGCCTGTGTTGTGAAACCACCGTCCTGCCACTGCCAAGATGAGTAGTAGGGGGCAAACTCCACCTGCAAAGTAATGCCAAAAAGATGCATGTGTTGTGAAACCCCCTTCCTGCCACTGCCAAGATGAGTAGGGGGCAAACCCCACCTGAAAAGTAATGCCAAAAAGCTGCCTGTGTTGTGAAACCCCCTTCCTGCCACTGCCAAGATGAGTATTAGGGGCCAAACCCCACCTGCAAAGTAATGCCAAAAAGCTGCCTGTGTTGTGAAACCACCGTCCTGCCACTGCCAAGATGAGTATTAGGGGGCAAACCCCACCTGCAAAGTAATGCCAAAAAGCTGCCTGTGTTGTGAAACCCCCTTCCTGCCACTGCCAAGATGAGTAGTAGGGGGCAAACCCCACCTGCAAAGTAATGCCAAAAAGGTGCATGTGTTGTGAAACCCCCTTCCTGCCACTGCCAAGATGAGTATTAGGGGGCAAACCCCACCTGCAAAGTAATGCCAAAAAGGTGCATGTGTTGTGAAACCCCCTTCCTGCCACTGCCAAGATGAGTATTAGGGGGCAAACCCCACATGCAAAGTAATGCCAAAAAGGTGCATGTGTTGTGAAACCCCCTTCCTGCCACTGCCAAGATGAGTATTAAGGGGCAAACCCCACCTGCAAAGTAATGCCAAAAAGGTGCCTGTATTGTGAAACCCCCTTCCTGCCACTGCCAAGATGAGTATTAGGGGGCAAACCCCACCTGCAATGTAATGCCAAAAAGGTGCATGTGTTGTGAAACCCCCTTCCTGCCACTGCCAAGATGAGTATTAGGGGGCAAACCCCACCTGCAAAGTAATGCCAAAAAGGTGCCTGTGTTGTGAAACCCCCTTCCTGCCACTGCCAAGATGAGTATTAGGGGGCAAACCCCACCTGCAAAGTAATGCCAAAAAGGTGCCTGTGTTGTGAAACCCCCTTCCTGCCATTGCCAAGATGAGTATTAAGGGGTAAACCCCACCTGCAAAGTAATGCCAAAAAGGTGCATGTGTTGTGAAACCCCCTTCCTGCCACTGCCAAGATGAGTATTAGGGGGCAAACCCCACCTGCAAAGTAATGCCAAAAAGGTGCATGTGTTGTGAAACTCCCTTCCTGCCACTGCCAAGATGAGTATTAGGGGGCAAACCCCACCTGGAACATACATGTTTGTAGTTGGCATGTACAGGGCCACATACACCTCAACACCACTGACAAGGACAGGCCAAGCACACTGTGTGACCACTCAACTGCACACATCCAAATATACCCATGTGAGTACGAAGACAGGCCTTCACAAGATTACCACACACACACTGCTGTCCACACATCCAAACACATCACACAGACATCACCAACCTTGGACACCCCGCAAGTTAGACTGTGTGTAGAATTCACCTCTGTTGTGGTATAGCCCATTAACATGAAATGTGTACAATCATACTGAAATCAACAGCAAATGATGATTGCAAGAGTACATCAACACCCACAAACATCATTGCACCCCCAAACCTCAGAGTAAAGCAGACCAAAAGTGTGTGTTACGTTTGCCAAACAATGACAAAGTGAATGAAGTCAATGGCAATGTGGAAGTGCCATGCAGAGCATGTAGCACATTCATCCATACCCACACATCAAAATGTTTAATTAAGCAAGGGCAGTAACAAACGATACAACCGGAGTAACAGTGTGTATTGCAAAATAACCTGGTAGGCACAAAATGACAAACAAATAAAAGGCCATTGGCCAGTCCACAGTCCAAACAATGCACATGTGTGCATGAAAATGTTTACAGTGAATGTGGAACACCGTACACTGCCATGTGAATGAACAAAGCACCGGGGCTATCAAAGTGCAGTCCAGGCACCGCTGTGGGAGAGATGGGTATGGGAGGGGGACTGTGCCTCAGACTTGCCTGTCAGTTGGACTGGGAGGTGGCTGATTGTCGTGGACACTGACGGAACTGGACTTGGGCGAGAGAGGCTCGTCAGAGTCAGCAGTGGCTGTGGCAGGCGTAGGGCTGCTTGGACCGGGTGGCATAGCGGCACGTGGAGGTGGAGAGATGCTGCCGTGAGACACAGAGCCAGTAGTGGCTGTGGCAGGTGTAGGCCTGCTTGTACCGGGTGGCATGGTGGCACGTGGAGGCGGTGAGATGCTGCCATCAGACACATAGCCAGTAGTGGCTGTGGCAGGTGTAGGCCTGCTTGTACCAGGTGGCATGGTGGCACGTGGCAGCGGAGAGATGCTGCCGTGAGACACAGAGGCAGTAGTGGCTGTGGCAGGTGTAGGGCTGCTCGGACCGGGTGGCATGGTGGCACGTGGAGGCGGAGAGACGCTGCCGTGAGACACAGTGGGTGAGGGTGAATGTTGAGGGCTGCCTCTACACTTCTTGGGTATACGATATTGCAGAAGTGTCTTGGGAGTAGTGGGAAGTGTGGCTGGCACAACAGAGTCCCTCGCCACCAAAGGTGTGACAGGTGCAGGTGGCCCTCCTTGTGGGGATTTGCAGGATGTGGACTTCGCCTTGCTTTTTGCTTGCCTTTTGCCCTCCATCCCCTGTGGCCCTGGTGAACGACTCACATTGCTCTCCTGACCATGCTTCACAGGGGTGTGGGTGGGAGTAGAGGTCCTGGGTGAAGCAGTCTTAGGTTGCTTTGTGGGCTTTCCCTTCAGCGGCACCAGCACCACATCAGGCATGCCAACTGTTTGTCTGTCACTTGGAGCAGTTGTGTGGATGGGAGTCTCTTGTGATGGGTGCAATCTTGTGGACCGTGAGCTAGAGGCCTGCTTCTTTGCCTGATGCCCCTGAGTGTCATGTGAAGGGCTTTTTTCTTTGCGTCCCTGTGTGCCTGTATCACTTTTTGGGGATGGTGTCTGTGGTCTTGCATGCTTGGAGCGCTGCTGTCGTGTGCTGGGTGTCGACGACTCGGGGCCTGAGGGCTCAGTTGTGTGGTCACTCCCCTCAGGGGTTGCCACTGGCAGGGTGGTTGGTGAAGGCATTGGGGCTGGACTTGGATGCTGTGATAGCTGAATGGCTGCCGTCACGGTGGAGGACAAACCCTGGACAGTCCTGTGTAGCCCACCCACGTCCGAATGAATGCCCTCCATAAATGCCAGAACCTGTCCCAACTTCTTGTCCTGATCCTGGAAAGCATTTAGGAGAGCTGTCTGACCCACACACAGCTGGCGCAAGAGTTCAATCGCCTCAACACTGAGGGCAGCAGGGGAGACAGGGGCAGGGGCAGCGGTGCCTGGGGTGAAGGCGACTCTACCCTTAACAGCCCTGCGGGCACGGACAGCACTAGTGGTAGTAGCCGGGATGGTGGGCACTGGCCGATGTGGTGGAGGAAGAGGCAGCATTGTCACTCCCTGTGACCACCATTGTCGCTGACTCCCCACTGGAGTCCGATGATGTTGAGGTTGTGCTTTCTGCGCGTGAGTCCTCAAGGACACTCCTGTCCCCCTCCGAGGCGCTGGTCACATCAGTGTCAGTGATCTCATGGCTATCATGCGTGCCACATGCTTCAGCACTGGTGTCCGTATCATGGCCTTCCGTGCACTCGGTAGATGCTGCAATGGACAGAGACATAGGTTCAGTACAGTGCCATACACTCAAACATCAAATGCAAGCACAGAACTAGACTAGAAAATGACAACCCCAAGTTGCACAACACCCTGTGCAGTCTGCATGTGCAACAATCATGCTGAACACAGAAGATGCATGGAAATATGCATTGTTTACATCAATGAGCCATGTGAGGTTCACACCGGCAAATAGCAGGTCCCTGCCTCCTTGTAATGTAACCTAAACATCTCTGCAAGCATACCCACGTGCCTGTATGTGAGAGAGGCATACATCTCAGCATGTTGCCTCCTGTCACATATGGAGTCACTGTAAGGGGACAACACAGATACAGATTCAAATTTCTACTTAATAATGTCCATGAGCTACTGATGTCTGACAAGGTGAGCAATTCATCTTGCAAACTGATGCACGTTGGTGTCAGATGTGTACTTCACACCATTAACAAGTCCTGTAGTGCACACATCGTTAAATGCACACTGACATGATGCACACTGCTGTACACTGCCTGGTGATGTCCATGACACCCAGAATGCAGAAGATGTCATAAGGCCACATCTCATCATGCAATGGCAAGGGCCATTGTATGAAACACATGATCAAGTCCATCTATGGGAAAATACATGACACCTGCACTGAACACATAGGCCACTGAGAAGTAGTTCCTAAAAATGTACACAGCAGCAAGATCAGCAATGTCTCACGGTCGCCATTCATGCAGTCACTCACACCCAAAGTCAGCCTACGCAGAATACTCACCACTTACTCCCTGCTGATGGTCCCTCAAACGTTCATACAGCTCTGGCTGTGTCACAGACAAGATGCGGGACATTAGTGGAGTCATGGTTCGGTGCGCCAACCTGCCACTGCGAGGGACCAGCCCCACCGTCATCTCTGCCACGGTCCTGCTCAGACGGGAGATGTCGTCCCACCTCTTGTGGCAGTGTGTGTGCCGTCTGTTGGATACACCCAGAGTCCGCACCTTCCGTGCAATGTTCTTCCATGCGGCCTTACGCTGGTGGACCTTCAGCTGCAGGCATAGGAGACAAGAAAAGGAAGTATCAGAGACCCTGTGTCATTCACACTGTGTGTCAGCACAGGAGAACATAAATGCATGGCGCACAAATCGCTACATCTTCATCAGAGGCCATACAGCATGACACATAGTACATGTTCATTACAATACTACACAGAAATGAATGCATGTATGGCAAGGCACACAGTACATGGCCATCTCATACACATGCACAATGGCAGGACAGACAGCCATGTGCAGAAGGCCCTCATCTGTGATGCAGTATGTGAGTGAGCATGACATGCAATACAGTAATAATGAAGTGTAGTGGCAGACTCACTGTGTCCACCACTACACACCCCACGATGCCCTTGGCCTGTGAATGGCTCAATGCATTTCTCAGGAAACATATTGGGACATAATCAGATTTATCACGCACTTCTCACATTGTTAAGTCCTCGATTGTGACATTCTCAGGACTATGATGGCTCAGTGAGTATTAGGTGTGTGGACTAAACACATGTTTGACTCAGTCCAGTTAGGCATGGCTCAGAGTAACATTGGACAGTGTCTGTGCAGGCCAGAGGAACTCACAGTGTGGCACAACATGGTCCCTCAGATAAATCACATGGATGTACAGCATGAGAGGGTGAAAAGTGCCAACACATGCCAGACTGAACACATGTTCAAATCAATGTAAGGATGACATCTACTACTTACATTGATGTGAAGTGTTATTGTTGCATTAACATCAAGTGGGTTCCACTCACGCATTGGACTAATGTGCATGATGCTCACATCAACATAGTGCACTTAAGAAATAGTCAACACACATAAGTTAGTGCTCATTACCAATATACATTTCAACAGTCACATATGAGGTTGTGATGAGTGAGTGGACAGTCACATAACATGGCACAGTAAAAATCAGTCCCGACTTGTGCTGTTTCAGAACACCATCGTATCTGTGTGGCTGTTTAAACAATGCATGTCTCCCCCTACCTACAATCAACTTATGTAGGTGTGGAAATAAGCCTACAGACACCATTGACATGAAGTTAGCATGCATGGCAGTGTAACACACATTTACATCACCTAGTCTCAGACCAACATGTTCATTAAGTTTGTGCAAGAATGGCTGTAGGAGTGTCCATTTTCTACACATAATCAAAGTCAAGTCCCACAGAACATGTATGGAGCATGCCATGTCAACTATTAGGATGCCTGTACATCGACTTGCACTCACAGGCACATACTACTGCACAGCAACATCATGGTATCATTTTGATCACTCTCACACTTGGAATCAGGGACACTTACCAGTACATCTGGTGCACCAAAAAGCCTCCCATACTGTGCAAGGACCTCGTCCACCAGAAGCTCCAGCTCCTCTGTAGTGAAGGGACGGGCCCTGACATTCTCTGTTCTCGCCATCACTGCGTCCAGGATACAGCAAAATATGCAGTTGTAGAGGAATGGCAGTCTGCAGTGTCTGAATGATTGTGAAATGTGTGGCTCTCCCACAGAGATTTATAGGCCTCTGGGTTGGTATCAGTGGCAGGCAGCTGGTGCAATTGGTCCACCTGGCTGGCATCTTTCAAGTGTGGCCAATGAGCGGCCCCGCGGTGGCGGTGCACGCCTACCGCGGTTTTCAAAATTGCATTTCACTACCGCGATCGCGGTTCCCATTGGCTGCAATGGCATTGGTGGTGTCACACCGTGGGGGACAGGCGGTCGCTACCGCTATGCTGCATCTTTCAAGTGTGGCCAATGAGCGGCCCCGCGGTGGCGGTGCACGCCTACCGCGGTTTTCAAAGTTGCATTTCACTACGGCGATCGCGGGTCCCATTGGCTGCAATGGCATTGGTGGTGTCACACCGCGGGGGACAGGCGGTCGCTACCGCTATGCTGCATCTTTCAAGTGTGGCCAATGAGCGGCCCCGCGGTGGCGGTGCACGCCTACCGCGGTTATGGGCACATCATGCACTAGCAATTGCAATGGTCAAATTTAACAATTGAACACTATGCCTCCATAGTGTCTTTGTGCACTTGTTGTGTACAATGAGTGCTGGTGTGACATTAAACTCACTGATGCCTACACATGCCATGTCTGTGGAAACTGTGACATGCATTGACATGCACTTACTCACGTCACCTCTGATATGTGTGTGGATGTACATCTATTGGTTGTATGATGTTGTCTCATCTTTGGAATCAACTTAATGTGTGAGATGGCTAATCAAACAACAGTAATGATTGCCTGAACACATAATGGTGGTATGTTACTGTGCCCATGGCTGGTTTAAGTAGGATATGTGCTCAGCTTACACACACTGTGCACATTGTGATGATAACTAGTGGTCTGTGCAACTTAAGCAAGAAGGTGTGGCAGGTAAAGCAGCTACATATGAGTCAGCAGTGTTGCTGTCTCATACCTGTGCTGTGTCACCTACTCCTAGGCCTGGGGCCACCAGATGTATTGGTGTACCATTCACAACCTCTGAATATGTTTGTCTGGTAGTCAGTATGTACAACATGACCCCTTGTAAACACACATGTGGTGAATGTCTCTCTGCATCTGAGTTGTGGATTCAGCAATTGTTGGAGTACGTTCATTGTTTCTGCTACGTGAGTCAAGATGTGAGAAGTCGGACACATCTCATTGTGTAATTTGAATAACATTAGTCCTCTCCCATTTCATGTAGGCGACGACCAAATGTGCACCGGCCTTTCACAGTCCTGGCGGACATGGAGGATGTAGACATCATCAGGAAATTTTGTCTGGATCGCGTTACACTGCAAGAGCTGTGTGCTCAGTTGGAGCCCTATCTGAGTCCTCGACGCACATATCCAACTGCCCTATCCCCAACCGTGAAGATCATGGCAGCGCTGCATTTCTTCGCTACGTGCTCTTTCCAATACACGGCGGCCACCACCGGTGGGATGTCGCAACCAACATTCAGCATGGTGCTCTGGGATGTGGTGTCCGCAATGATGCTATACAAGGACCAATACATACGATTCCCGAATACAGCAGATTTGCCTGCTGTGAAGGCTGGTTTTTATGCCCTTGCCCACATTCCTCATGTAGTTGGTTCCATTGACGGCACACACATTGCCCTTGTCCCACCACAGGCACGTGAGCAGGTGTATAGGAACAGGAAGCACTACCATTCCATAAATGTGCACGTGGTATGCCAAGTAACCCTGGGCAAAGCACTACGCTATGCTCACGTAGTTTGCGAAGTTTGCGCTACTTCGCACCACGAATTGCACGTAGCACAGTGCAAACACGCGTAGCGTAGTGCAGCGGTCATTTTTTGCTTGCTCGCGGTCCTCAACGTCAAGGTGGCGACCGCGAGCAAGCAAAATGACATCCCGGCGAGACTTTTTCGTCGTTCGCGATCAGCAACATCAAGTTGCCGATCGCGAGCGTGGAAAATAAACCTCCCAGCGAGATTCTCAACGCGGGGAGGTCAGGTTTCTCATTGCGAGTGGTCGCGTATGCTCGCGACCGCTCGCAATGAGAAACTACCAGTCCGCGTTGAAAGCTGCCACTCGAGTAAAAATCTACTCGAGCGGCAGTAAAAGACAGCTCGCACTGTGCAAGATGCCGTTTTCAATGATTGCACAGTGCGGACAAGCATCCGGCACTGTGCAATCATCGCGAACAGCGCACTACGCAGTTCGTGTAGTGCTACGCGTAGCTCGTGTAGTGCGAAGTGCACTTCGCGTAGCTTCGCGTAGCGCTACTTCGCGAACTACGCCCAGGGTTAATGCCAAGTTGACATGATCATCAGCAATGTTTGTGCGTGATTTGCTGGCTCCGCCCATGACTCCTACATCCTGCGGAACAGCATTGTACCCCGGCTGATGGAAAATCTACATCCAGAGCGTGCATGGCTTGTAGGTGAGTACACTGAGTCAAGTAGTGTGCTGTGTGTGACATGCTGTTCTCGTCAACTGTTTGTATCACAACATTTCTCTGTGTATGTCACACCTAGGTGACTCAGCGTATCCCAACAGGCCGTGGTTGCTGAGCCCACTGCGGAATCCAAGTACCCCGGGTGAAGTCAGCTACAACGAGGCACATGGTAGGACACGACGTGTGGTGGAGCGCACCTTTGGCCTACTGAAGTCCCGATTCCGGTGCCTGGACAAGAGCGGAGGTGCACTGTTGTATTCCCCACGAAAGGTGTGCCGGATAATTGTAGCATGCTGCATGCTACACAACCTTGCCTTGCGCAAAGCCGTTCCGCTGATCATGGATGACGATGAGCAGCAGATGCCCCCTCCTGCACACCTACACACTTCCAGTGCGGACGATAGTGGTGAAGAGGAAGGTGTTGACCTGCGTCAACAGCTCATTGCCAACTACTTCCCTTGAATGTAAGTGACTTTGTAGACAAGTGACATTGTGTGTTTGCTTGGATGTTACTATCAAGGCTTTGATAACTCTAACTGCTGGCTGTTGTTGTGTGTGTGATGAGGGATGATGTGTGTGGCACAGGGTATGTGTATCCAGGTACATCATGTGTATGTTGAGGTTGTTGACCATTGCTAGGGGTGCTTGATTTTGTGCCTTAATGCCTAGTGTTGTATTTCTGCTGTGAAGGCGTCACCTGATGAGGAAATGTCATTCTCTTGTGTCTTTCTAGGTTCATTCACCCTCTGAATGCCTCCTCTACTTCACAGCTGTTGGAACATTGAAATCTGATTTGTCATTGTACATACTGGAATAAACATGTAGCTCACACAGACATAGGTATGTGAAGAGTGTTTATTTGGAATTAGTTTTTGTGCAAGTGACGGGGATATGTACATAAATGTGAACAGTGAATAAATGAGTTGTCAGTCATGGTAGTTGAGACAAATAGTGTAGTCACCACAAAGCAGAAGTCACACAGTCCAACAGACTCAGGCCATCAACATGGCAATGTGGGCAAGAATAGTCAACATAGTCAATGCAAAGGGGAACAACAAGATACCATCATGGCTGGCTCTGTGAGTGGCGTTGGTATGGTGGTCTGCCACCAAATCCTCCCCTGTAGATTCTCGGATGGCCCCTGGTGCGTTTGGGAGTGGGGGCATCTGCTGCAGGGTCAGTGGTGTCTGAGAACTCACTCTCCTCCTGCACACCGCTCTCTGTGGCTGCAGCTGGAATGTTGGGCTGCACAGCAGGCAATCCACTGGAGGGGGGTGGAGCGGCACTTGGGGCTGGGAGTCTGTCCCTCAGAACACCCACTAGCTGGCCAACAAGGTCGACAAGTTGGCCCATCCGTGTGTCCATGGACTGCTGCAGCAGGCAGATCTCATGCATGTCTTCTGCAAGCTGGCCCATTACTCCCTGGTTCTCTTGGTAGGCACCAAGGAATCTTGCAATGGTGGCCAGGGATTCAGGGTCATTGTCCTCCTGTGTCTCTGCCCCAGTTGTACTCCCACCTGCCCTCCTGACACGGACCTGTGGCATAGTCCCCCGACGCACTGGCACACTCTCCCTGTCATGCTGGGATTGTGTGGTGGTGTTGGTAACCACCGTGGTAGGGCGTGTGTTGCAGGCAGCAGTGGTGATGGTGGTGGTGGAGGCCACACAGGTCATAGTGGCAGGGGACAGCACAATTGTTCTTGCCGTGGTGGTGGTGGAGCCCACACAGGTTGTAGTGGCAGGGGGCAGCACGGTTGGTCTTGCCGTGGTGGTGGTGGTGGGGACAATGAGGGCTTGAGACATGTTAGTCCCTCCCACACCAGAGGGGCCAGCTTGAGAATCCTCGTCGGAGAATGTTGGGGAATCTGCATCCGAGAGTCCACGTTCCAGGGGGGGAGACTGGCTCCGCATGTTGGTGTCATCCTCTGCAGTTAGTTGTTGATCTCCTGTTGAACAGAGGTGATATGGTGATTGAGTTGCACGCAACAAGCTTGATGTTAGACAATTGTTTGAGACATTTGATACAACACACACTTTACAATGCAATGACTTTGTATGCCTGCTATATGCTGTGCACCATGTCATGATGTTGAGGTACATACCTTTTAAGTCCATGGTTTACGTTGGGAATTGATACTTGGTGCAGTGTACAGATCATGTTAATACACGGACATGTCCTCATCTACCTAATTGTGTGACATCAATTTTCTGTTGTGCGTCTTTTCATTTAGCTGTTCATGTTATCTATTTCAACAGAGCTAGTAGGAACCATTGTCATGTTGTACATATCTTTGGAATCACATGTACTTCCCTTTTTTTCCATGTAGACCATTCATGTTTGGTGTTGAGATGGGCGTTCATGCTCAGACACCATGGCACTTCCACATTGCATTCTCTGCTGTGCACAATTGTGGGATGCATTTGTTTCACTTGTGACTTGGTGAGTATGAGTTCAAAATATGTGACAGTTACGTGCACTTAGATGTCTGCACACTGGATGTGGCATTGAAAACTATGCAAAGTTGGCTGACATGTTAGTGCTGATGTTGTTATGTGGCTACATGCATTTAGATGAGGATGGCGGGGTACATGCAGTCACTACCTACCTGTAAGTTTGATGAGAACAATGAAATGGCTGCCACATGGTTCTGGGTGGGGGGACATGCTCCATCCTGCTAAACTGTGGGACAATGGTGCCTGGTGGGAGTTGTAGTGCAAGCTTCCCACACACAAACACCCCTCCCTGTTAAGATGGCTACCTACCTGTAAGTTTGATGGGAAGAATGAAATGGCTGCCACATGGTTGTGGGTGTGGGGAGTGCTCCATCTTGCTGAGCTGTGGGACAAGGGGGCCTGTTGGGAGTTGTAGTGCAGACTTCACAGCCACAAAGACCCCTCCCTGTTAAGAAGGCTACCTACATGTTGGTTTGATGGGAAGAATGAAATGGCAGCCACGTGGTTGTGGGTGTGGGTGTGGGAGTGCTCCATCTTGCTCAGCTGTGGGACAAGGGGGCCTGTTGGGAGTTGTAGTGCAGACTTCACAGCCACAAAGACCCCTCCCTGTTGAGATGGCTACCTACCTGTAAGTTTGATGAGAACAATGAAATGGCTGCCACATGGTTCTGGGTCGGGGGACATGCTCCATCCTGCTGAGCTGTGGGACAAGGGTGCCTGGTGGGAGTTGTAGTGCAAGCTTCCCACACACAAACACCCCTCCCTGTTAAGATGGCTACCTACCTGTTAGTTTGATGGGAAGAATGAAATGGCTGCCACATGGTTGTGGGTGTGGGGAGTGCTCCATCTTGCTGAGCTGTGGGACAAGGGGGCCTGTTGGGAGTTGTAGTGCAGACTTCACAGCCACACAGACCCCTCCCTGTTGAGATGGCTACCTACCTGTGAAGTTACACATTAGAGGAAATGGCTACCCCATGCTTGGGGGTGTGGGGATGCTCCATCCTGCTCAGCTGTGGGACAATAGAGCATGAGAAGGCTACCTACCTGTAAGTCTGAGGAGAGCAATGAAATGGCTGCAACATGGTTCTGGGTGGGGGGACATGCTCCATCCTGCTCAGCTGTGGGACTAGTGTGCCTGGTGGGAGTTGTAGTGCACGCTTCCCACACACAAAGACCCCTCCCTGTTAAGAAGGCTACCTACCTGTAAGTTTGATGAGAACAATGAAATGGCTGCCACATGGTTCTGGGTGGGGGGGACATGCTCCATCCTGCTGAGCTGTGGGACAAGGGTGCCTGGTGGGAGTTGTAGTGCAAGCTTCCCACACACAAACACCCCTCCCTGTTAAGATGGCTACCTACATGTTGGTTTGATGGGAAGAATGAAATGGCAGCCACGTGGTTGTGGGTGTGGGTGTGGGGAGTGCTCCATCTTGCTCAGCTGTGGGACAAGGGGGCCTGTTGGGAGTTGTAGTGCAGACTTCACAGCCACAAAGACCCCTCCCTGTTGAGATGGCTACCTACCTGTAAGTTTGATGAGAACAATGAAATGGCTGCCACATGGTTCTGGGTCGGGGGGACATGCTCCATCCTGCTGAGCTGTGGGACAAGGGTGCCTGGTGGGAGTTGTAGTGCAAGCTTCCCACACACAAACACCCCTCCCTGTTAAGATGGCTACCTACCTGTTAGTTTGATGGGAAGAATGAAATGGCTGCCACATGGTTGTGGGTGTGGGGAGTGCTCCATCTTGCTGAGCTGTGGGACAAGGGGGCCTGTTGGGAGTTGTAGTGCAGACTTCACAGCCACACAGACCCCTCCCTGTTGAGATGGCTACCTACCTGTGAAGTTACACATTAGAGGGAAATGGCTACCCCATGCTTGGGGGTGTGGGGGATGCTCCATCCTGCTCAGCTGTGGGACAATAGAGCATGAGAAGGCTACCTACCTGTAAGTCTGAGGAGAGCAATGAAATGGCTGCAACATGGTTCTGGGTGGGGGGACATGCTCCATCCTGCTCAGCTGTGGGACTAGTGTGCCTGGTGGGAGTTGTAGTGCACGCTTCCCACACACAAACACCCCTCCCTGTTAAGATGGCTACCTACCTGTAAGTTTGATGGGAAGAATGAAATGGCTGCCACAGGGTTCTGGGTGGGGGGGACATGCTCCATCCTGCTGAGCTGTGGGACAAGGGTGCCTGGTGGGAATTGTAGTGCAGACTTCACAGCCAAAGACCCCTCCCTGTTGAGATGGCTACCTACCTGTAAGTTTGATGAGAACAATGAAATGGCTGCCACATGGTTCTGGGTGGGGGGGGACATGCTCCATCCTGCTGAGCTGTGTGACAAGGGTGCCTGGTGGGAGTTGTAGTGCTGGCTTCCTACCCACATACCCCCTCCCTGTTAAAATGGCTACCTCCCTGTAAGTTTGTTGAGAGGAATGAAATGGCTGCCACATGGTTGTGGGTGGGGGGAGTGCTCCATCTTGCTCAGCTGTGGGACAAGGGGGCCTGTTGGGAGTTGTAGTGCAGACTTCACAGCCACAAAGACCCCTCCCTGTTGAGATGGCTACCTACCTGTAAGTTTGATGAGAACAATGAAATGGCTGCCACATGGTTCTGGGTGGGGGGGGCATGCTCCATCCTGCTGAGCTGTGGGACAAGGGTGCCTGGTGGGAGTTGTAGTGCAAGCTTCCCACACACAAACACCCCTCCCTGTTAAGATGGCTACCTACCTGTTAGTTTGATGGGAAGAATGAAATGGCTGCCACATGGTTGTGGGGAGTGCTCCATCTTGCTCAGCTGTGGGACAAGGGGACCGGTTGGGAGTTGTAGTGCAGACTTCACAGCCACAAAGACCCCTCCCTGTTGAGATGGCAACCTACCTGTAAGTTTGATTAGAACAATGAAATGGCTGCCACATGGTTCTGGGTGGGGGGGACATGCTCCATCCTGCTGAGCTGTGGGACAAGGGTGCCTGGTGGGAGTTGTAGTGCAAGCTTCCCACACACAAACACCCCTCCCTGTTAAGATGGCTACCTACCTGTTGGTTTGATGGAAAGAATGAAAAGGCTGCCACGTGGTTATGGGTGTGGGGAGTGCTCCATCTTGCTCAGCTGTGGGACAAGGGGGCCTGTTGGGAGTTGTAGTGCAGACTTCACAGCCACAAAGACCCCTCCCTGTTGAGATGGCTACCTACCTGTAAGTTTGATGAGAACAATGAAATGGCTGCCACATGGTTCTGGGTGGGGGGGACATGCTCCATCCTGCTGAGCTGTGGGACAAGGGTGCCTGGTGGGAGTTGTAGTGCAAGCTTCCCACACACAAACACCCCTCCCTGTTAAGATGGCTACCTACCTGTTAGTTTGATGGGAAGAATGAAATGGCTGCCACATGGTTGTGGGTGTGGGGAGTGCTCCATCTTGCTCAGCTGTGGGACAAGGGGGCCTGTTGGGAGTTGTAGTGCAGACTTCACAGCCACAAACACCCCTCCCTTTAGAGATGGCTACCTACCTGTTAAGTTACACATTGGAGGGAAATGGCTGCCCCATGCTTGGGGGTGTGGGGGATGCTCCATCCTGCTCAGCTGTGGGACAAGGGGGCCTGTTGGGAGTTGTAGTGCTGGCTGCCTGTACATGTGCCCCCATGTAAATATTGTTATGTACCTTTGTGATGGATGAGAGGGAGTTCTTGTGGGATCTGTGAGACCTATTTGGGGGTAGTGTGGTGGACATGAGTACATTTGGGCCTAGGAGGTGTTGTTTCTTAGTTGTGCAAGCTACTACATAGCAGTGTTATGGCAGACCTTTGTTGGTACTTACCAGCCTCCATTCCCCCCTCAATTCCAGTGCAACTCTCTGGGTGCAGTATGCCAAGCACCTTCTCCTCCCATGCGTTGAATGTTCTTGGTGGAATGGGAGGGCCACTGCCAGTCCGGTTTGCCAGCTCACGGTTCTTGCTGTTCTTCTCCTTGACCTTGCTCTTGAGGTCAGTCCACCTCTTCCTGATCTCCTTCCTGTTGCGTGGAACTTGCCCTACAGCATTGACTCTGTCAACTATTCTTTGCCACATTTGATTTTGCCTGGCTGATGGGGTCTGTTGGACCCTGCTTCCTAAAATATATGGCTCAACTCTTATTATCTCATCCACCATGACTGACAACTCACCATCAGTGAATTTGGGCATCTTATGTGCCATGGTGTGTGATGTGCTGAGTGGTTGAGAGTGCAGGTGTGCAGGTGGTGGTGGTGGTGATGTGTGTGGTGTGTGTGTGTTTGTGATGGTGTGATGTGTGCAGGGTTGCCTATCCTTTGTGTGATGTTGTTGGGCCCTTCTGTTCTGGAGTTGTGCAAAGAATTGTGGTCATGCAGGGGCTGGTTTTATGCTCAGCTATGTGGGTGGGTCCCAACTGGATATTCATGTCAGGTGTGTTGTCTGTGTTGTGTTGGGATTTGTAGTTCTTATTTGCCAGGGGCATGTGTCAATGGGCTGTTTTGGTTGTTTTCATTGGCTGAGCCAGATGCACAGCCACATTTGGTGGTTTTGTGGTGTAGTTCTTCAGACTGCCATTACTATTTCCGCGCGGACGCCGCGGTCGGACTGCAATGGTCATTCCTCCAGCTCTCCCATTCATCATTGCTGTCAATCGCGGTGGTCGGAAACAAGCGGTTGTACCGCTGGCACCGCGTTAAGATCATAATTGCACTCATGGGAATTCCGCTTGTGTATCGGCGGGTTGTGAGCTTTCCGCAGTGGATCCGACCGCCGTGGAGGGTATTTCGCATTTTCTGCACGTGCGCCGCCGGTGTTTCTTGGGTTCCGACCACGGCGGTCTGATTTTTCCAGCGGTGCATCGTAATGTGATCGGCGGTGGTGCCGCAAGCCATGCGGGCGGTCTTTTCCCATTGCCACGGCGGGCGGAATGGTTTTCCGACCGCCATCGTGATCGGCCCCTTTGTCCCTGTGATTCACAATTCAAACCATCAATGTTACACTTCCTTTTGTTTTGTTCTATGATTTACCTAGGAAGAGATTAATTTCACCATTGCTTAGATCTTCAAACATCAGGAGGTGCAGATCTGCTTTATTGTATCGTCAGTTACTACAGTCCGAATGTATTTGTCTGACAATACATTATTATTGGCTTCTATTAGGCTGTGGAACATGGTGGGAAAATTATACTTTTTATTCTAACTGATGCTTTTATTGCTCCTTTTTTTCGTCATTTTTAAGTATTGTAGTATTTCTTTTTAAGATTTGATGTATTTTTTTATATATTGTTGGATTGTTTGTATTTTGCTTTTTTATGTTTTTTGTATAAACCAAATAAAGATTTACTACTACTAAACAAAAATTACTCAGAGGCATTCCATGTTTGAAGTGTATAATCTATGTACACTTTCAAAACAGAATAAGGGATTACAAGTCTTTGATCCTCATTACAAGTTTTGTGGAATAGGATGGATTATTTACCATATATGGTAAATACCATTACACCAGGGTGAGGTATTTATAACTTTTGGTAAATACCTCCAATTCTGAGTTTCTAACTTCCAAATTAGGCATAACATACACAATCAGTAATTAAAAAATTAAATTCCACACCCTTTGCCTTTTAATTGGCTTTTTCCCCCAATGAATTTAGGCATGTTTGACCTGCTGGAATCTATCAGGGAAAAACTGTGAGGGTGTCATGTTATCACACAACTTTAAATTCTGCCCCATGTGCAAACAAGCATTTCCACAGGGATTGGGATTCAGTCCTGCAGTTGTAACGAGGGTCCTTGTGTTCCATTTTCCAAGATACACACTGACTGAATGGTACTGGAAGCAGTTGCACTGGAGTACCGCTCGCTGTAAAGGTCAAAGAGCAATGCGACAGTGACAAGAGGTTTTGAAGCACTAAACTTTGTAAATGTAATGGTAAGATAAACATATGCCATCACATTTTATTGTCAGTAGGCTTTGTTGTGTAGTCTCAGCATACAATTTGCATTATGTTGTGCATTAGTATCGTCCTATGTAAAATGTGGCAACATGTTACGTGCAACAATTACACACCAGGGTTTGCCTACCTAAGTAATGGCATAAAATGTCCACTCAGGCCTTACCGCACAACAACATTGTGCAGCCGCATTGAGGCTTCTGCCAATACCCTCTTCCAAATGGCTGGCTGCAGCTTGTGGCTCATTCAGTCTATTCAGTGGGTACTTGACGTAAGATGCAGCTATATCTGACACTCCGGTGGGTTCTTGACTCATCACACAGCTCACTCCAACACTCTGGTGAGTACTGGGTGTTTCTTCTGGAGCGCAACAGCCAAATGCCTTCTTCAGCATGGTGGATGCCAGGTGCTATATTCAGCACAGAGTGTCTCGAGGTGATGAACTTCATTCTTCACGAGACACCCCAGAGCGCCTCTCTGGTCATTTAGTCTTCTGGACTTGTCCTGACCCAACAGCACATTTTGACAGTGCCATGGGCACATAGTTGACTTATACGCCACCAGCAGGTACTTATCCCAGCTTCAATGGGGCCTGCCATGAGGCAGACAGCTCCATGTGCCTCGGTAGCTATCACAGGGATATCTGATGAAGATCACACTGCCCGTCCCAGTATCACAGAGATTCCTTTGGCGCACTTTGCAAGCAAATTTCTGTCGGACAGACCCCACACCAGGTACAATTACAGCTATCCCTTCCACGATCAGCTGCTCCTGCAAGGTTAGTGCTTGCTTCCCTTGCTCACAGGCAGGATAGCTTAGCACCCAGGAGAGTCCAGTAATTTCCCCTTCCGATCAAACTCCAAGCGATGTTCTATCTCTTCTGAGGAGGTGGACGTCAGTGCGACATCAACCCTTACTACCCTTCAGAATACCCCCTTCATGGGAGAAGAGACTACAAGATAAAGAAGGATGGGTCTTGGGCTCGAATCTATACACTGATTACGCAGACGGATGATGTGTATTTCAGGTCCGCCTGCTTGGAACCAGTTTGGAACCAGTTTGGGTCAGTTTCTATTACATGTGTCCTGACCAGGCTGCCATCCAGGCCTGGCCTTTGTCTGCAAGGATGCTGTGTTACTCAGGACAGTCTCCAGGTGGAGTGACCACCACAGAAGTACAAAGAGGTGTGAGACAGCGGCACCCAGTTATTTATGACCCGTACTCATAAAGATCAGGAAGAGAGACAAGAATCTTAACCCATTCAAAGCATTCCCTTCCCTAACAACAGATTCTGCAGGCCTCATCCTGCACCCCCTGCCATCTAACTAATACAGCTGCAGTCAGAGTCATTTACAGCCTGTTAGAAATGGGGGTCTCTAGTTGGCAGAGGTAGGTACCTTTGACCAAGTAGGGACCCTTGCTTCTAGTCAGGGTAAGGGGGCTACACTCCTAAATAACCCCTGCTCACCCCCTTGGTAGCTTGGCACGAGCAGGCAGGCTTATCTCAGAGGCAGTGTGTAAAGAATTTGTGACCACATACAGTAATACAGTGAAAACACTACAAATGTACACCACACCAGTTTAGAAAAATAAGTAATCTTTATCTAGATTTAACACAAGACCAAACGACAAAAATCCACAATACAATACTCAAAAATATGACTTTCAAATGGTAGAAATAGCTTAGTTCAATTTAGATGGTAAATGCGACACTTTACTCTCAAAGTACCTTGGATGTGTCACGCAATACAAACAAAAGGGTCGCAGGGAAGTTGATGCGCCATTCCTTATACTCAGGGGAGTGGAGGCATCTGTTCCTTACTGCAGCACAGGGGAGGTGATGCGACGCTTCCTTACTGTGTGGGGAGTTGATGCGTCTTTTCTTACTGCATCCCGGTTCCGATGCAACAAGATGGCGCCACGATGCGACAATCCGGTGCGATGCGACAAGATGGCGTCTTTGAGGTGATGCGACAATGTGGAGGCGATGCGTGCGTGCCCGTTGGCCGTGCGGCGAACTCGGTAACTTCTGAGCCGCGACAGGCCTTGCGACGCGCTTCTCCGGTGATGCGATGACAACCTCTGCGGCAGTGACACGCTTCTCCGGTGATGCGACATGCTCCTCTCGGCGATGACAACCAGCTGCGGCGGCGGCAGCATGCTTCTTCGGCGTTGCGGCAGCGGCGGCGGCGACACGCTTCTTCCTCGTTGAGTCGTGCTTCCAGCTCCCAGAGACACGCAGTCTCTTAGAGGGCCCAAACAACAGCAGGCACCTCCCTGGCAGGTAGAATTCCCAGCAAGGGAATTCAGGGGAGCTGGTGGTAAAGTCTTGTATCCCTGAGACTTCAGGCAGGAGGCAAGCACCCTTCAAGCCCTTGGAGATTCTTCTTCAAGATGATGAAAATTCACAAAATTCCTTTTCTCCTTTCCTTGGCAAATAAGTAACCACTGCAGGCCAACCCCACAAATAGCACAACAGCACAGGGGCAGTCACCTCCTTCAGCTTTCTTGGTTCCTCTCCTTGGTAAAGGTTCGTCTTGATTCCCAGAAGTGATCCAAAGTTCTGGGGTCTGGGCCCCAATATTTATACTGCAAAATCCTTTGTTCTCTGAAGGCAGAGAGTGTCTGTGCCCAGCCAAAACCAGTTCTGTCCTCCCTGGTGCAGCTTCCTGGCAGGAGGTGGAGACAGCATTGTTGAAAGCAGAACTGGCCCAGGTAGCTGAAAGGAAATCTCCTCCCCCTACTCTCTATTCTATGAGGGCTCAGGTCAGTGAAAGGAAATCTCCTCCCCCTACTCTCTATTCAATGTGGGCTCTATTCAGCCCAGCCCTGACTCATCAGACTGCTGGAGCCAAGGCCCTCGCCAGCCCCCTGTCACTCACAAACCAGACATGGAATACACAAACCTAGCAGAGGCATACTGGATGGTTAGGCAAGAAAATACCTACTTTCTAAAAGTGGTATTTTCAAACACAGAATGTAAAAATCACCCACACTAAAAGATGTATTTTAACATTCTGAGTTCAGGCATACTAAACTTTATTTTCCTACCTTGTTCCCTGGGTCAGTTAGGATTATAAGATGTTATAATCAACTGCCCATTCTGGCCTATGGGAACAGATAGCCTTGCAATAGTGAAAAACGAAATTGGCTGTAATTCACTATCAGGACATGCCACACACATCAGGGCATGTCCTACCTTTTACATACAATGCACCCTGCCCTTGGGCCTACCTTAGGGGTGACTAATATGTAGAAAAGGGAAGGTTTAGGGACTGGCAAGTGGGTGCACTTGCCAATTCGACATGGCAGTCCCAGACTGCACACAGGCTCTGCAATGGCAGGCCTGAGCCATACTTTACAAGCTGCTTCTGTGGGTGGCACAACCAGTGCTGCAAGCCCACCAGCAGCATTTGATTTACAGGCCCTGGGCACACATGGAGCACTGTACTAGGGTCTGACAAGTAAATCAAATGGCCAATTATGGAGTCACTAATCCATTACAACAATTTACAATAGAGAGCATATGCACTTTAGCACTGATCAGCATTGAAGAAGTCCCCAGAGTCATATAACCACCAACAGGTCAGAAAATAGGCTAGGAGGAAGGCAAAAAGTTCAGGGATGACCCTGCAAAAAGGGCCAAGTCCAACAAAGCCAATTGAATCTAGTAGAGCCCTGGCACTTCTAGGAAAACCTGTCTCCTCTTTCCTCATTATAGCATCTTGTGTTCCCCCCTCCCACCTAGGAGATGCCAGCAATACCCATGTGCTGTCTGGAGAAAGCAACCTCTCCTCCATATTGTACTCTGGTCCAGGCTGTGGGCTTTCAAAATGCAGGTCTATCACTCATGCAAGGCCCACTATCAATTCTAGCATACACACACATACAACGTATAGGATGCTGGTGATCAGGATTCTGGGTTCATCACGAGTAGCTGAACTTTTAAGTAAGTGGGCCTGTAAGAATGCAATCATGTGTCTTTTACTATAATTCACCAACCATGGTTCTGCCACCAGCATACAAAATGCATGAAACCCGTGACAGAGACAGTAATTACCTGTCACTATGAGGGTGCGCTTGGTGCGCCCATTCCTTTTCAGGCCAAGGTCCAGAACCTAGTATTGTCACAGACTGGGCTTAGGTCAAAGTGCATACACACCATTAGTATGTGGCATGACCTGAAATAAAAAAGAACAGGATCCCGGTATGCAGTTCGGGCACGCAGGATAGGTAGGGTACACTACTGTATATCATAAAGAAGACATTCCTGTCCCAACACAAACATGAACAACAAGAGTGACCTGAAGGTCCAATGGCTACTATATGAGGATGATGGAGACAATAACTGAGCTTCCTTTAAATAGATGAGAGACGTTGGAGTGTGCATTAGAAACCACTAGTCCAATTCTATATAATACATGTTAGAAATGGGATTTCTGGTTGGCTAAGGCTTGCGCCTAAGCCAGACAGAAACCACCACTCTAGTCAGGGCAAGGGAGTTACACGCTGAAGATAACCCCTGCTCACCCCCTTGGTAGCTTGGCACGAGCAGTCAGGCTTATCCCAGAGGCAATGTGTAAAGCGTTTGCGCAACCCCACACAGCAACAACATTCTAGGCACACCACAAAAGGAACTCCACACAAGGTTATATATAAAAATAGCCTTTGTATTATCATAAACACATTAGAATAGTAATCACACAATATACACTGTGCCAACTGGCACTAGGCAATATTTACAGGGGTTTATATACACATGACAGGGCCAATTGGGCCACTGTCAGAACCATCACAAAGTAAAGATAGTAAATGTAGAACCAAATCATAAACGTAGAACACAACTAGTAATTACTGGCAAACACTGTACTCAGCATTATCCTGCAACATAAATCATATTGTGCACAGTATCACGTCAGGCGTAAAATACATTATGCGCCAACCTCATAAGCCTAAACATATTAGACCATAACCTCCTAACCATAAATCACATTAGAGGCATAAATCACAGTAGAGAACAACCTCCCAAGCATAAACCATAGTATGCAAATAACCTCATAAACATAAACCACAATAGAGGCATAAATCACGGTGCATAAATCACAGTACATGAATCACATTTCCTGCGCACCACATAAATCACATTAGGGCCTGGTGCCCTATCAACCTAACAGCCCCCCTGGCCAACTGGCCTTCTCAGAGGGCTCAAATGCCCTATGTCCATAATGTCAGGGCGGTTGCCAATGCAGCAAAAGTCACAAGTGCGCAATTGCGCTGGGGCAGAGGAGTGTACTCACTCCTGTCTCAATAAAAATGCCCCCAAAGAACTAATAGCCTAAACGTTGCAGCTGCCGCTAATTGCCGTGCAGCTGTGAAGCAGAACGTGGGCCTGGGCACTCACTGTGCCCTTTGAACAACTATGCCCAAAACGTTGCAGCTGCCCGCTCTGGTGCGGCGCAGTTGGGAGTAACAAAGTAAAGGGGCCCTGGCACGACTGTGCCCTCGGGCCCCCACTGGGGTTCTCTGAATCAAACTTGCCCCCATCATTGCAGCTGCCCTCTATCAGGCGGGGCAGCTGTGAAAAGAACCAAGAGCAGGCACGGGCACCTCGGTGCCCTCTGGACCCCCACTGGGGCCCTAAAACAAATATGGCAAAACATTGCAGCTGCCTGCGCTGGTGCGGTGCAGCTGTGAGCAAAAGAGGCACTAAAAGAGGCACTGGCACTTTTGGGTAGGGGGGGGAGGCCCTATCACCGGGCTCCTCCGTGTGCCATTAGAAAGAAAATGCCCCCTTCGTTGGAGCGGCCCCTATCAGGCGGGGGCCGCTCAGAAAATCGGCGCCTGGATCACGCTTTCCACAATGGACACCGGAGGAGCCCCACTCACCAGAGCTGCTGGGGACTCCTCCTCTGGTGTTACTCTCCATCTCTTCGGCGGACTCCGGACAGCCTGAGGAGCCCGCGAGGCTCCGCCCGGCACTCTAGCTTCACCCGGTCCCTCTCCGGGGACACAGGACTTAGCAGGGGAGCCCGCGAGGCTCCAGACGGCTTTCCCCGGTGGCGGGGCGGGACTTCCTCTCCCCACTCCGCCCAACGCCAGGCAGCCTTGCCTGACTTCCGGACCCGATCGGGCCGCGGCGGTGATTCTCGGCAATACGGGGTAGGCTCCCGCTTTAAGCAAAGACAATGGCGGGGTGGGCACCTGCCAAAGGCACCATCAAAGCGGGGTGGGCACCCGCATTTAAAATAGCATGAGAGCGGGGTGGGCTCCCGCCTCATCAGCAAATGCGGGGGAATCCCTACACCGGGGATTCCCTCCTCCACGGGCAGCTCAGCGCTGCGGAGCCCTTGTGCTCCTTTACTCGGGGAATTTAAAATATAGCGCTCCCCAGGCGCTAGGAGCCCTTAAGTCCCTGGAAAATGAAAGGAACAGCGCTCACAGGGTGCAAGGGGTCCCAAAAAAAGTCCTTTAGAGGACAAGGGGGCAATGCTGGGCCCAGGGAGGCAAGCCCTCATGGCGGTTCCTCCTGGGCCCGAGCAGCAGCATGCCCCAGCAAGGTCAGGAACAGCACACCAGCATAGCACAGAACCCATGGGGTCACAGCCCCTACATTTATACATCAAATCTCTTTGTCTGCAGGACAGGGCATGGGGGAACCAGATGCAACTGGTTCAGGGGGGAATTGGAGCACTTTGTTTTCCAAGCTCCTCTTCCCCTTTGTCAGGTGGGGGCTCAGTGATCAGACACACCACAGGGGGCGGAGCCAGCATTGTCCAGGCTGGGCACAGACCTATTCAGGGCCAGGGGATTACTCCTCCCACTACTCCCAATGCAGGTGTCCCATTCAGCCTAGTGCTGACTCACCCTGCCCCTCCTGGAGCCAGACACACCTCCCAGCCCCTGTCACTCAAAAGCCAGACATGCAATTCACATCAGGCAGGCAGACACATAGCACACAGAAATGCCAACTTCTAAAAGTGGCATTTCTCCAATAGTCATAATAAATCTGCGCACACCATTGCGCAGCATTTATTATTACAGTTTCATACATACTAAACTCGACCGCGCTGCTCCTCTCATCCCAGGAATTACAACTGACACACTTATCAGGGAATCCCCAATGCATTCCTATGGGAGGGCAGGCCAACCTTACCAAATGTACACAGAGAGCGCACGCACTTTACACTGGACCGCAGTGCTAAAGTGCCCAGAGGCCTAAAACCACCAACACCATGTCAGCAATAAGGCCAGGAGAAAGGCAAAAAGTTTAGGGATGAACCTGCAAAAAGGGCCAAGTCCAACACAACCCCCTTCCAGCCAAAACGCAGGGTAGACCAATCACTAGCTTGATGGGCTTCCCTGCTTCGGGCGATGGAACACGGACACGGGCCCGCAACTGCAGGGACACCCTCCAGTTCTATGCCACTCTGAACCCATGTGGTTCCCTCTGGAAAAAAAACTCTGAGGCCCAACTAGGCTACCCCACTGGTACTCCTTAGTTGTCCACGGCCAAGACCAGGCCCTAGGCCACCCAGATGTCACTGGTCCTTGCCAATCCACAGAGTGGGGGCAGTAACTCCTGGCACATAATAGCCCTTCTCCACTCCTCCTCTCCATGTAGTTCCAAACTGCCACTGATCCTCCAACCTAGGGTCCACACCCTCAGGTTGACCAGAGGTCACGGGTGAAGTGTCTCCTCCCCCTACCTCTCTTTCTGGGGTTCCGCACTCTTCCAGGAGAAGCACCCCCAGAACACAACTCTCCCACCAGTTCAGGACCTCTCTCCATCAACTGGTCTACCCACCTGGGATCTAAACGCTCCGGCTGCACCGGGGTCAGAGGCGAGGACTCCCTCCCTCTGCACCCCGTTCCAGAATACTGGACCCTCCCATCAGGAGTGGTACCCCTAGAAGACAACCCGGTCAGGACACTGATTACAGTTGTCCCTCCCTCCAGGTCAGACAACACCTGAACCGGGCTTCCCAACCCAGGGACGGAACCCTTTGGTTGGACAATTGCCCGGCGAACCAGGACTTCCTGGGGAGTACATATACCCTCCCCGAGGGTGACACATAACTAATGTGTCATGTGACAGTCTGCCTGGCGCAGAGCTCACGACCTCCTGTCCATCTGACAGTGTGTGAAGATTCCCCAGGACAGAAGTGGCGTCACCATGGTCAATCACTGGTGACTCAGCCCTTCTGGCTGGCCCCGGACCCAATGGTTCTTCCACTGGGGACTCTTTCCCCCTCTCACCCCTCAATCTGGACTTCTGCACCCTCCACTTAGGAGTGGCACTGCCAGACACCAGAACTGATGGAGGCCTGATTACAGACACTCCCAGCTCACCTAACACGGAGAGATCCCCCTCAAAGGACGGTCCAACAGGACAGACTAGGCTCCCTACCTGGTGTTCCCTCTAGGAACCATCCAGTACTGGAGACTATGGTGCGGGCACTTCGGGACACTGCCCAATCTCACTCCTTCTCCTGCAAAACAGGATGTGAGGCCCTACAACCTCCTCACTATAAGGGTACCTAGCTGGGCTACTCTGAACCACTTCCACCACTCTGGGTTGGAAGATACCTGCACCATACCTCTTAGGATCACTCCCCAATGCAAGCTCCCTAGAATCAAAAGAACTCACACTCCAACAGGGGTTGGCGTGACTCCGGAAAACAATTACGAGGCATGTGCTCTCTGACAAAACGGATTGAACAGCCCTTTAACACCATTTGCCATGCTAACCAATCACCCAAACGTCCAGTGCATCAGAACACTCATCCACATACTCCCCCCCCAAGACTGGTGAGACAGTATCTTACTGCCCCTGAATCTCAACCTGTACCCCTCTAACTGGGAACTAGGTACCATCTTCCGGGCTCTGGGAATGGGACTTCCTACACTGGACTCCATATTGCTGCCACCACTGGATCCCACCCTTACTGGGGAATCCAGAAAACTCAAACTGCACTTAGGGGATAATCTACCCTCCTGAGCTAGTTTCTCCTTGCCAATTAAGTCACCACTGCAGGCCAACCCCAACAACACACAGCATATGGGTAGTATCCTCCTTCAGATTCTCTGGTTTCTGTCCCTGGCAGGACCCCCAACTCATAGTGCAACAAGAAAACACATTTCAACGAAATGCTACTTAAAACAAAATCAGAAACAATAATCCCCAAACTTGTGATTATCTAAATGCAGAGTGTGTAGTGCAACCAGTTGTCGCTGCGGTTCTGCGCAAACGCAAGTCCTATCCTCACCGCTGACCACCAATGTTAGAAATGGGATTTCTGGTTGGCTAAGGCTTGCGCCAAAGCCAGGCAGAAACCACCACTCTAGTCAGGGCAAGGGAGTTACACGCTGAAGATAACCCCTGCTCACCCCCTTGGTAGCTTGGCACGAGCAGTCAGGCTTATCCCAGAGGCAATGTGTAAAGCGTTTGCGCAACCCCACACAGCAACAACATACTAGGTACACCACAAAAGGAACTCCACACAAGGTTATATATAAAAATAGCCTTTGTATTATCATAAACACATTAGAATAGTAATCACACAATATACACTGTGCCAACTGGCACTAGGCAATATTTACAGGGGATTATATACACATGACAGGGCCAATTGGGCCACTGTCAGAACCATCACAAAGTAAAGATAGTAAATGTAGAACCAAATCATAAACGTAGAACACAACCAGTAATTACTGGCAATCACTGTACTCAGCATTATCCTGCAACATAAATCATATTATGCACAGTATCATGTCAGGGGTAAAATACATTATGCGCCAACCTCATAAGCTTAAACATATTAGACCATAACCTCCTAAACATAAACCACATTAGAGGCATAAATCACGGTGCATAAATCACAGTACATGAATCACATTTCCTGCGCACCACATAAATCAGATTAGGGCCTGGTGCCCTATCAACCTAACAGCCCCCCTGACCAACTGGCCTTCTCAGAGGGCTCAAATGTCCTATGTCCATAATGTCAGGGCGGTTGCCAATGCAGCAAATGTCACAAGTGCGCAATTGCGCTGGGGCAGAGGAGTGTACTCACTCCTGTCTCACTAAAAATGCCCCCAAAGAACTAATAGCCTAAACGTTGCAGCTGCCGCTAATTGCCGTGCAGCTGTGAAGCAGAACGTGGGCCTGGGCACTCACTGTGCCCTCTGAACAACTATGCCCAAAGCGTTGCAGCTGCCCGGCTCTGGTGCGGGCGCAGTTGGGAGTAACAAAGTAAAGGGGGCCCTGGCACGACTGCCCTCGGGCCCCACTGGGGTTCTCTGAATCAAACTTGCCCCCATCATTGCAGCTGCCCTCTATCAGGCGGGGCAGCTGTGAAAAGAACCAAGAGCAGGCACGGGCACCTCGGTACCCTCTGGACCCCCACTGGGGCCCTAAAACAAATATGGCAAAACATTGCAGCTGTGAGCAAAAGAGGCACTAAAAGAGGCACTGGCACTTTTGGGTAGGGGGGGGAGGCCCTATCACCGGGCTCCTCCGTGTGCCATTAGAAAGAAAATGCCCCTTTCATTGGAGCGGCCCCCTATCAGGCGGGGGCCGCTCAGAAAATCGGCGCCTGGATCACGCTTTCCACAATGGACACCGGAGGAGTCCCACTCACCAGAGCTGCTGGGGACTCCTCCTCTGGTGTTCCTCTCCATCTCTTCGGCGGACTCCGGACAGCCTGAGGAGCCCGCGAGGCTCCCCCCGGCACTCTAGCTTCACCCGGTCCCTCTCCAAGGACACAGGACTTAGCAGGGGAGCCCGCGAGGCTCCAGACGGCTTTCCCCGTTGGCGGGGCGGGACTTCCTCTCCCCACTCCGCCCAACGCCAGGCAGCCTTGCCTGACTTCCGGGCCCGATCGGGCCGCGGTGGTGATTCTCGGCAATACGGGGTAGGCTCCCGTTTTAAGCAAAGACAATGGCGGGGTGGGCACCCGCCAAAGGCACCATCAAAGCGGGGTGGGCACCCGCATTTAAAATAGCATGAGAGCGGGGTGGGCTCCCGCCTCATCAGCAAATGCGGGGGAATCCCTACACCGGGGATTCCCTCCTCCACGGGCAGCTCAGCGCTGCGGAGCCCTCGTGCTCCTTTACTCGGGGAATTTAAAATATAGCGCTCCCCAGGCGCTAGGAGCCCTTAAGTCCCTGGAAAATGAAAGGAACAGCGCTCACAGGGTGCAAGGGGTCCCAAAAAAAGTCCTTTAGAGGCCAAGGGGGCAATGCTGGGCCCAGGGAGGCAAGCCCTCATGGCGGTTCCTCCTGGGCCCGAGCAGCAGCATGCAACAGCAAGGTCAGGAACAGCACACCAGCATAGCACAGAACCCATGGGGTCACAGCCCCTACATTTATACATCAAATCTCTTTGTCTGCAGGACAGGGCATGGGGGAACCAGATGCAACTGGTTCAGGGGGGAATTGGAGCACTTTGTTTTCCAAGCTCCTCTTCCCCTTTGTCAGGTGGGGGCTCAGTGATCAGACACACCACAGGGGGCGGAGCCAGCATTGTCCAGGCTGGGCACAGACCTATTCAGGGCCAGGGGATTACTCCTCCCACTACTCCCAATGCAGGTGTCCCATTCAGCCTAGTGCTGACTCACCCTGCCCCTCCTGGAGCCACACACACCTCCCAGCCCCTGTCACTCAAAAGCCAGACATGCAACTCACATCAGGCAGGCAGACACATAGCAAACAGAAATGCCAACTTCTAAAAGTGGCATTTCTCCAATAGTCATAATAAATCTCCGCACACCATTGCGCAGCATTTATTATTACAGTTTCATACATACTAAACTCGACCGCACTGCTCCTCTCATCCCAGGAATTACAACTGACACACTTATCAGGGAATCCCCAATGCATTCCTATGGGAGGGCAGGCCAACCTTACCAAATGTACACAGAGAGCGCACGCACTTTACACTGGACCGAGGTGCTAAAGTGCCCAGAGGCCTAAAACCACCAACACCATGTCAGCAATAAGGCCAGGAGAAAGGCAAAAAGTTTAGGAATGAACCTGCAAAAAAGGCCAAGTCCAACAATACAATATTATAATTATTATATAAATGGATTTTTCAATACAACTCTTCATTGCTCGGAGTTTTCGTAGCCGGGATGTGGATGAAATCCATATTTTCCCTCACGTATAGGTAATGGGTTGACTGACTGCATCATTGTTTGTCTGTCCTGTGACGTATATTAAATATTTATGTGCTGCGGCAGATAATTAAATGTTGCATAGAAGATCAGGCAAAGGATTTGTGTTGATTGAATGATGTCAGCTGTGTTCCTGGTAGTATGCTGGAATGAGTCATATGCAAACAATACAATGGAGCAATCCCTTCACGTGTGTCTGAAACCTGAGAGACTGAGATTTACTCTGTTCCTCCGGATGACATTTCCTAGTGATTACGTTGGGAAATACAACGTGTGCGATAACCCGTCATTGGGTATTCCAAAGAGGCTTACTCTGGCAAATAATGCACTTTAATTACTGTTTTTCTCCAGAAACAGCATTCCCAGAGCCACCGTTTCCGCCACAATATAAAAGATTAAAGTAACCTGAACAATCTTTTTAAGAGTTATGGTGACCTGTGAGTGACACAACTCTGAACACAATAGAGCTATCATTTGTAGAATAATAATGCTTCTATTGACATGAGTGCAATTTTGCACTTTGCTGGTCTGTTAGTGGAGCTGGTTCCTCCACACAGACTCTCTCTGTTTTGCCATTTTTGCGGCTAGCACACTAGCTATGGACACTGTTCAAGTTAATAAGCAAAATTGGACTGGCACTGGTTTGCGAATGATGAAAGTACACAAATCTACAGTTTAGTATATGGCACCTAATGTACCCTTTTAGAATTGTACTTTGAATTCACTGTGTTGTGCCTAAGACGGGTGGTACAAGTTTAAAGAAAGGTGAGATGCTGTACTAAACCCTCACATGTAAGGTCTGACACAGGGGTTTGACACGTTTAGGATGCAGAATGGAAACCATCCATAGCTGCAGGGAAGAAAAATATTTTGGCATCATTTCCTACAGGGGAGTGAACTTAAAGGTCCTTCTATGTCCCTGGCTAATAACTACACAGGAGGGCATCCATAATAGGGCAATACGTATTTAATTATGGAATATGTGTCACACATATCACAGTCTTAACCGTCTTTAGAAGCAATTAAACAATGAAGGCATATAGAATATAGAATGCAGCAATAACAGATTAATTAAGCGAAAAGTTTGATGGTCTTTTTGAAACACACGAGTGCGAAAAGTTTTTATAGACAGAGAAAGTCAAATCCAGAGCTTTGACGCTAAAGACAGGATCATCTGTGTCTCTTCCCTAACGCCTTGATGTAGTAGAAGGGTATTAAATTTCAGGTTCTTCTGTATTGTGAGTTTGACTGATAGGAGGGGCCTATTGTCAAAAATGCACCAGCCTTCTGCCTGCCTGCCTGCTACGACCAGTGGACCCTGTAAAGGGAGCTCCTGGAGGAAGCGAGTCCCAGCCGGGATACTAGCAACTGGATTCTAATGAGCAAACTGTTACCCAGTCCAGTCGGGACTGCTGCAGGAGTCGGCAACCCCTGCGTGCCACCGTGAAGTGTAGCCTTTCGCCCATATGTGTGCCAAAGTTGGTGACCCCGTGTGTCAGGAAGGGGGTCACTGTGAAATGCAGGCTATCGCCCATGTTCATACCACATATACCAGGAGAGGGGCCACCGTGACGTTAGGGGTGTCGCCATGAAGCATGGTGCCAAAGAATCTGTGAGGAACACTTACCAATCACCTCAGGAGCCAAGCGAGGATGTCTAACTTCGATGCCTTCCGTCCGGAGACTAAGGATGTTAATCCGCTATCAGGGGAAAGACAGAGATTTTGCAGGATCTCAGCTAAGGGAGACTGGAGACAGCAAATTAGTGCCCAGGAACACCCATCAGGTTGGGTAAGACTGTTTTGGCCATCAGGCCTGCTGGGGACTTGCACGAACTTAGCAGCTGAGTGGTGCTAATATTGACTCTTAAGGCAAAACCTAGACTTTGCCGCATGTGGGCCACATCTGAGAGTCTCCCCTATTATCACATGGGGAATAAGCATACCAACTAGAAGGGAAAGTGGGACTCGAGATACTGCTCAGGACAATGCTAGCGTGCTGAGCTTAAATGACTGTAGGATGATTTAGTCTGCTGATTCTGTGCATTGAGTGTTCACATTAAAATACTCCTTTTTTCATAAAGCAAGTATTTCACTTGACAATTAGCTCATTGCCATTACTCTTTGTACTTTGTGTCTTGCTCATGTGTATACCTCACATCTACCTCCCATGTTTGGCCTGTGCTACCTCTGAGATTCAGGTGCTGAAAAGTGTAGCACTTGGCCCTGTTACTCAGAAACCATAGTAGGTGGGGCCCTGGACACCTGGGGCCGCATTACACAAGTGCTTCAGTGCGAATGGGCGTTTGAGCCCACTTTTGCACGACCTCGGGGCACTTTGGTTTTACAGAAAAGGCTGCAAATGCTTGTGCAGCCCCTTCTTTAATACAGATAGTGCTGGCGCAAATATAGCACCAGCGCTCTCATTAGAGGGCATTCCCTCATTTGCATGGGGGTGTGGCCCCATGCAAATGAGGGGACCTTTTTGCACCCACGCAGTATTACTGACGTGGGTGTCCCGACAGACACAAGAAGAACAGTCACCCAGGCCCTCGTCAGTAGCAGACTTGACTATGGGAACGCCCTCTACGCGGGAGCCCGGCCAAACTCATCAAGCGACTGCAACGCCACACAAAACGTCTCCGCACGCCTGATCCTCGATGTACCACGCCACAGCCACATCACCCCCACCTGAAGAACCTGCACTGGCTCCCCGTCGACAGGAGAATCTCCTTCAAACTCCTCATCCACGCACACAAGGCACTCCACAAGACTGGCCCAGCCTACCTCAACAGACGACTCCTCTTCTACGTCCCCAACCGCCAACTCCGCTCCGCCGACCTCTCCCTCGCCACCGTCCCTCGCATTCGAAGAACTACCACCGGCGGCAGATCCTTCTCCCCACCTCGCCGCCAAGACCTGGAACACCCTTCCACTAAGCCTACGACAGACCCAAGACCTGCTGACCTTCAGGAGGCTACTCAATACCTGGTTGTTCGACCAGTAGCAGCACCCCCCCCCTTTTTTTTTCCCTAGCGCCTTGAGACCCTCGCGGGTAAGTAGTGCGCTTTACAAATTCTGTGATTGATAGATTGATTAGAAGGCACATTGAAAGTGCACCACAAAAAGGTGGCGCACTTTCAATGTTGCTTCTAAATGCAGCCCTCTAAAGGGATGAAAGGGTGTTCCTGGACCACACAATCAATTCTTTCCAGACGGATGGACTCACTGCACCCACCTGCAAGGGGGTCTCTAATCCCTTTTATTAGTGCAGGCAGGTTGCCATCTGCACAGAGAAACACGGAGGAGCTTTAAAACAGCTGCTCCATATTTCTCTAGAATGCGCTGCCCTGGGGGCAGCGCGAGTACGCAGTTGCCCTGGGGGCAGTGCATTCTTCCTGATAGGTCACACTTTCTATGTTCGCGCCTGGCACACCTGCTTTAAGGAAAGTGCGCACTATCTGTAATATGAGCCCTGGAGGAAAACTTCTGCTTGCCCCATGACCCTTTGAAACATGTTCTGACATGCTCTCTCCTCTGCTCTGTCCTTTGTCAAATGGGCAGTGTGCCACATCAGGAGTGGCTCCAGTTCTGATTGACCCACAACATAGGCCAAGGGAGTAATCGGTGATCACACCTGGCTGTCAGCATCCACTAAAACATGCCTCATAAAGGTTCAAAGGCCTATGTCTTTTGCTCCTTCATGATCCCCCGATCCTACAGTACAAAACAGTCTCGCACATCTCCTGATAGTGAGTCAAGACCCCACTGACCAGTAACTCTTTCTGGAATCAAAGAGACCTTTATTGTACACAGAGAATGCTCTGCTCCCCTTTCTCAAGTGCCTGTGTTTCCTCACCAACCCTCAAGCCCTGGGCTTTCAAAATGGAACCCATAGGCCTGCATGTTATGTGCCATACACAGACACACATACATCCCAGCACACACACGCAGGTATTACATGGTGTCCAGTGCTACATACAGTCCATGCAGGCCAACGTTGACTTAAGTACCCAGCTACGGAACTTTACATGAGTGGGCCAGCAAGGACCACTCTAGTGACACAGGTAAAAAGGCCTGTTCACACTACGGATTCCTATGGAACACAAAAGGGGTATGCTGACACCACAGCACTCTTGTAATTTAACTCTAGGTAAGGACAGTAACCCTCTACCACAATGAGGGTAAAGTTTGGTGTGCCCCTCCAGGGCTAACAAGACTGCATTACCATGAGACGGGCCTAGATCGTAGCACACATGCATGGTCCGTGTCCATTTAAGACCAAAATTCATAACCACAGGTCAAGATATCCATGCAGATTGGGCACTCAAGGAAGAGTGCACATCCATTACCTTGCAGGGGACTTTCCCAACACTTTGGGGCCGATTCCGATTCGGGCCGGAAATCTCTCCGACCGAGCCGGACTCAGAGAGATTTCCGATCGAATCAGACCCTAGCAGCCAGACCGAACGAGTACGATGCGCACGTATGCCATCGGACTCGGTCGGTCGGACTCCATTGAAGTCAATGGGAGCCTGTCGTACAATGCGTGCGCGGGCTCCCATTGACTCCAATGGAGTGCGAGCGAACAAGAGCGCCCCTACAGCGTGTACACGGCGAGCGACTCGCGCCATACACGCACAGGTAGGGGGACCCATGGGTCCCCCTGTGTGCAACTTCTCGCGCGGCTACGCGTACAGAGAGTCCCGACATGGACCCCCAAAGTATGGCTCCGACTGCTCCTTCGAGCCGGACGGCGCGAGTCGGTCGGACTGCTCGCGGCGCGCATCGTACTTGCCCGGCCGGGAACGTCTCCATTGCGCGGTGCGGGCGTGTCCGAGCGGAGTCGGTCGGTGCGGTCGGCTTTCGCGTGCGAGTCGGTCGGTGCGGTTGGGTCTCGCGAGCGAGTCGGTCGGAGTTTTCAGCCGTGCTCGCTCGCCCGGACGCACGTACGAATCGGTCGGGAAACAGGGCTCCGAATCGGATCCGGTAAAGCCGAATCCGATTCGGAGCCCTACCGGCCGAGATCGGAATCGGCCCCTTTGTATGAAAAACTGTCTTACCTATAGGGTGCTGCATGTACTGTTTTGAGAACATTCTGTTTCAAGATACAAGGCAGTTTGAGACTGGTGTTGCCTACATGATAGATGGAGACTCTGATGGACACACTTTAAGATTTAAAGTACAAACGTTCATTTGACTTATTTAGTCTGAATAAATACGTCTCTCATGTATCAAAATCCAATAAAACAATAAGTAATGTTTAATCAAGATTTATCTACCATTTAACTGTTACTGTCCTCAGTATATGCTAAACTAATTAAAATCTTAATTGCACATAGGAATACAAAACGGTAAGGATACTGATTGCTGATCAGGTCATAAACATCTCTTATAGCGGATGCACTGAGTTGAAAAAATGACATGTGCAATACCACATCCCCTTCACTGCTCTGGTCATCCTCTAAGATGTATTACAAAGGGTAATAACACAGGAAAAGGTACAGATTCCTTGCCACGCTCGCTCAGGCATTAGTCTCTCGTACGTAAGTCAGAGAAGTTGTTTCACGTGTTTAATTTTTATTATTTCTTCTTAGCTTAGCTTCGATTTGCGCTGTTCTGATTTCAACGTGGGCAGTTAAGTAAAAGTGCATATTTTGTATTGTTATTAGAGATTTGTCGTTTGGTGATTTTAGGTTATCTCTTCTCATCTGCCTGTGTCTAAGTTTGTTCCACAGAACAGCCCCATAGGCTATAGAAACCTTTTATTTTGATTTAGGAGGTAGTCGCAGGGGCGTGACTTCGGGGGGGAGGGGGTGTTTGGGGTGTTATGCCCCCCTAATAAATGTATTTTCTGATGAATAGTTGGATACAGGTGCTCTCAGTCAGGTGTGGTAAGGTGTCTGTCGGATTTCACCTCGGAGTTTTGCAAAAAGACACACTCTCTCATCTCTATTTTAAAAGTCCTAAAAAAAATTATTTTACAAAATATTGTTTCTCTTACTTAGTGCTCCTACCAGTCCACATTCCTCTCCCTTTCCACTGCCCCTTAAGCCCCTCTCATGCTGTCTGCTTGTCCTCTAATGTAATTAAACATTATGTGCCAGCGTGACTGTCCGGAAATCTGACGCTCACCCCCCCCCCCAATCTTAATGACCAAGCTACGCCCCAGGGTAGTCGTGCCAGGGTGTGGTGCAATTTCATACCAGCATGGCGGTAGAGCTGATGTTTTCTTCTTCCAGGAAACCATGCAGGTCCCCTGGAGACATGATCAGTCGCCAAGATTATCTTGTCATTGTTTGTGTACCATCTGAATGCACAACGTGCCAACAATACACATGGGCCCCCGCCCCCTTAGGGAAGACCACTCAATCCCCCTTCCTTCTCCAAAGAGAATTCTGTAGACTTCTTTTATGAACTGCCACATTTGCATTAGGAGAACCTAGGATTAGATGAAGCCAGTGGAAAAAAAGCAAGCATGGGCTAACACCAGTTGTAAGCTGGGGAGGGGGGCACCTTTACCTTTTATTTTTTCGCCTACGATCCCCCAGGTTCTAGATCGTGATGGTCGCATTCTAGCATGGTACAGGTGTACAATGGACAGGAACTGTCCAACCACATAGGTGGGCTTTACGCTACTACTACCCTTTAAAACTGGGGGCCAGGAGGCAGGAGACTGGAAACAGGAAGCAAGTGGCCCTTGCACCCAAAGTCCACATAATCACCTTCATCAATTAGTTGGGCATTTCAGAAGTCAGAAACTAATTTTGAAACCTGGAAACAACCTGACTTGATGTGTTTTATGTGGTTAGTTGTGTCATGCAAAATACCACTTGTATGTAAAAACCAGTCCTGTATATTATAACTAAAAGGCCATCAATTCATTTTGCATTTACTACAAATCATCTTTGTGCTTTCCTGGGACCCTTTTCCTCTTGTTCCAAAATCTCCTTGACTCTTGCCAGAAAGCAGTGTTCATTTATCCTGCCCATGTTAGAACCATGACTTCTTAAGTTACCTCTGATACCTTCCTTACAACTATTTGCCTGTTTCATTTCAATATAAAATTGCATTTATAGTGAAGGTCACACTGACCGACTAATCCTTCTTGTCCGTACAATGATTACATAGGCATGTGGAATGTATCTAGTTCATTGATAACATAGATAATATTCGCAAAACATTGTCATCTAGGTGTGGAAATGTACCTGTCAGTATATGGCAGATAGTCCAGAAATTTGTTGTAAACTGTGACTAAGTTCAGACACTTACTGAACAGAGGGGCACACAGGGCTGAATCTGTTTTCCTGAAGGGTACCCTCAGCTCACCTGTGGTAGCAAGGCAGCAACAAGGCAGGACTTCAGGTCAGGACGCATAGCCACAATTTAGTTAACAATAGTACAGACAAAAGGCATAAAGAACCTAGAGATGCACATTAAATTTGAGTAGTCAGAATAAATACCACATAATAAAGAACACCTGCAAAGTGATTCAATAGTGCTTTAAGAAAAAATAAGCCTTTGGTAAGGAAGAATTGGAAAAAATGTAATACAGGTCGGTCGTGTGAGTTGATATCCTATATATATGACACAGATCTGTTTTAGCCATTTACTGTTGTATTCAGGGCAAGTGAGGTTGCCTGGTCAATTGACGCAGTTGAATAGAAACATGAGCTTTGGCTGAAGACCAATTTTACTTAAAGGAAACTATTTAGAGGGAAAAACTGTCAAGCTGATGGAACAAATGTGTCAGTAACTAGTGAGACAGCTTTGAATTTGTATGAAAGTGATTCAAAGTCAGAAAGGAATGCTCCATCTAGGAGAAGGTTCCCTTTGATGGCCTATTGCTGAAACTACTATCAGTCAGTTATGTTTTCTTATACAAAGCTACTGGGGCTTTCATAGGCTTGGTGGATGCTGCTGATGGGCTATATATGACAGAGCTCATGGATGATGACCTGCCATTGTTGGAGCTCGTACTGAACAGGAGTTCAAGAAATGGATTTCACTGCCTGGGGCATGATACTTGCAGGGGTAACATAAGTCTTATTTTACAGTATTTTGCAGTTCTTTTGGACTGTTTACACGAACCCCGCTCACTTATACACACATTAAATGGGGTGATAGGACTGGTTTCAAGGTTCTTCCAGTACCTCTGTCAGACAGGCAAAACAATTCCTCAACTGGACTGAAGGCAGATTTGTCCAGGGCACCTTCACCAAGCAAGTACTTCTAGGGTCAGAAGGGCGACTCCACAACTAGATGCAGAGCAAAGTAGGCATGATGCATATCGAGCCCAAGCTCTCTGTTATGAATTTGTCTTCAGCAGCCCTGGTACCAAGTACATTCAGGTAACAACTCTCTATGTACTTTATTTAGCAGATGAAGTATGTATTACTCTGATTTCTGTTTCTGGCTGGTGCAAAATGAGGGTCAGTGAACCTGGTATGGATTTTTAAAGAAGACATGCAAGTATGTCACAGGTAGGTAACGATTAACCAATTCCTGGATGTATGAAATTAACCTTTTCTATGTGGTCACCCTATCTATCTATCTATCTATCTATCTATCTATCTATCTATCTATCTATCTATCTTATCTATTCATAAATATAACACTTCACTCTACGCCACTCCACTCTGCGCCACTCCATTCTATGTTACTCCACTCTACGCCACTCCACTGTCTGCCACTCCAGTTTACACCACTCCACTCTACACTACTTAACTCTACATTGTTCTATTCTATGCCACTCCATCTATGTTCTTCCACACCACTCCGTTCTACACCACTCCACTCTACTTTACAATACGCAACTCCAATTTATGACACTTTACTCAACTCTACACTAGACCACCCCACCCTACTGCACTCCATGCCACACTACTCTACAACATGCCACTCCATTCTATGACACTTCACTCCCATTCTACACTACGCCACTCCACTCTACTCAACTGTACCACACTGAACATCACTCTACTCTACTGGACGACACTCCAATCTATGACACACCATTCCACTCTATGGTATGCCACTACCCTATACCACATTCCACTCCACTGTATGACACGCCATGCCACTCTACACTATTCACCTCTACACCACTCCGCTGTACACCAATCCACTCTACGCTATTCCAATCTACTCCAATCTACTCTACGCCACAGCACTCTATGCCACTCCACTCTTTGCTATTCCACACTATGCCACTGTACTATACGCTATAACACTGTACGCCACTTCACTCTATTCCACTGCACTTGACGCCACTCCAGTCTATGCTATTCTCCTCTGCAGCACTCCACTCTATTTTACGACACACTACTTGACTCTACACACACCACTCCACTGTATGCCACTCCACTCTATTCTACTACACTCTACTCCATTGCACACCACTCCAGGCTACGCCATTCCACTATGCGCTATACTACTGTACACCACTCCACTCTATACCCCTCCACTCTAGGCCACTCAACTCTATGGTATTCCACTGAATGCTACTCCCCTGTACACCACTCTACTCTACTCCGCTCCACTGTTTGCCACTCCACTCTATGGTCTCTACTCTATGCTACTCCACTCTACACCACTCCACTGTATGCTATTTCACTGTACGCCACTCCACTCTACCCAACTCCACTACATGCCACTCCACTCTACTCTGTTCTACGACACTCGACTCCACTCAACAACACTCTACACCCCTCCACTCTACCACACAATTTTCCACTCTATAGCACTCCATTGTACAGAAGTGGACTTCAATTTATGCAAGTGTATGGCACTTTACTTTACTCTATGCCATTGTACGACACTCTACTCCACTCTATGCAACTCCCTCTATGCCACTCCACCCCACGTTACTGCATCCCACTCTATGACACACTACTCCACTCTACTCTGCTGTACCCCACTACTCCACTTTACACCACTCCAGACTACCCTACTCTATACCACTCAACTCTATGACTCTCTATGCCACTCCACCACACTATACCGCACTCTACTCTATTCCAAGTCACTCCACTCTAAAGCACTCTAATCTACTCTATGGCACTCCACTCTACTCCACTTTATGACAGTTTCCAACATTCTATGACATGCCTTTTTATTCCACTGTGTGACACACCGCTCCACTCTGTGACAGTTTACTTCACTATATACTACGCCAGTCCAGTCTACTCCACTCCATGCCACTCTGCTCTACCACCTAACACTCCACTCTATGACACTTTACTCCACTCTATGCCACGCCACTCCACTCAACTTGACTCTAATCCACTGCACGATATTTTACCTCACTCTACGCCACTGTATGACACTCCACTCTACACCGCTCCGCTCTACGACACTCTACTCCACTAAATGCAACTCCACCCTACCAGACTCTACTACATACTATGCCACTCTATGACACTCTGCTCTACTCTACACCCCTACACTCCACTGTACAACACTCTACTTCACTGTATGACACTTTCTTTCACTGTATGACACACCACTCTACACCACTGTACAACACACCACTCAATTTTATGACACTTTACTCGACGCTACGCCACTCCACTGTACTGCACTGAACTCCACTCCACTCTACTCCACAACACACCACTCCACCCTATGACTCTTTATTCCACTGTACGCTATGCCAGTCCACTCTACTCCACTCCACTCCACTCTACTCCACTCTACGACACCACACTCTCCTCCACTGTACTGTAAGATACTCCACTTAATGACACTCCGCTTAATGATATTGTACTCTACAATTTGAAGCACATTTGTATTAAAAAAATGTTGAAATTCAATTAAAAAAACAACGATTAAAGCTTAGTTATAGTTAGAGAAATAATTAGTTTTTTCTATACAAACCAAACTTAAACTACACAAACATTCGAAATTCTAAAGTAATAGTTATACCTTAAATTCATTGTTTACCATCTTCAAATTATTATAACTTGCACACCTCCAAACACAATGTAGTGAACTCAGTAGCCACTCTACATTAAGTATACGTTGCCACTACCAAGCACTGTGTTTTCACAAATTATGTGATTTGCAATGTCATAAGTGTTGTTATGAATGCTATCATTTCAGATGGTATAAGTGATGCAATATGAAAGTGTATAAGAGTGCATGGAGAAGGAGAGAGCTATAGTTAATGTAGTGCATCTACCAAGTTCACTACACTGTGTATGGAGGCGTTATAATAATTTGTAATGACCAATGCCTGAATAAATACATCTCTCATGTATATATAAGATATTTTTGCTGGTTTATTATGGTACTGTGACACTATGATTTAGTGCATCAGTGTGTGTACTCTGTCCCTAGAACTGTATTGTAAAATAGTTTTCACCCAACTGGCTAATTTATCTTCTAACCCACATGGGTATTGTCTGACTCTAGAAAGTACAATTGTGCTCCAGCAAGGTTACAATTTAAATGTACTACAGTGATAAACAGAAAGGAAAAGCACGTTTGCCACAAAGAAAAGGTCTACTTGTATATATTAGCTATGTCACCCCTAAACTTTTGGGCTTTGTAAGCCCAAAAGGAGGGGTGCTTAACAAATAAGAGAGGGATATACTAAAAACAGAGAAACATACCTGTAAAGTGAACAGTTAGAAAAAGCTATTTCCATTGTGCAGGTAAAGCTTACATTACCAAGAACTTGCCTATAACAAATAAAAAACCTTTTCTATCAAGCTTTGAGAAAATGACAGAGTTCAATCAACATTATTTTCCACTTAGCTTTAAAAATCTAATTTAATTGTCCAGGTAGATTTAAGATAACTTTATTGCAAAATAAACTTTAGAAAAGTGTACTTTGTGCTGCCTCTCATAAGACTGCTTTAGTACTGTTTTACCTCACAGCCCTGCGCTAGAGACTACATACCCATCCCTGGTTGGCTCCTAATGACCTTCCTCATGGAAGACAACTTACTGGTCTATGGCAGCAGTAACGCATGAGCAGCTATATGAGAAGCAGCTTTCACAGTTCTTCCTTTAAAGTTGAAATGCTAATGATTATCAGTAACTGTAACCATTGATTCCAACAATGAATAGAGGGAGGGACTACTGCATCATGAAGAAGGCTAGGGCCATCTTGGTTGCTTGATTCTGAGAAGGTACCAATAGTTTGAGAGTGGAAATGCTGAGAAAGGTGGTAGGAATTCTGCAAGACAGTAACCAGGTCTGGGTGTTGGAGACTTTCCAGTCACCAGCTTGTGCACAGGATAAGACAGGCTTCTTACCACCACCTCCTCAGAACATTCCTGGATCTGGGAAGAAAGGCTTGGAACAAAAGAAGATTCTGTCTGACTGTTGGAGAAACAAGACTGAATGACTCCTGCTGGCATGCAGGGGCTGGAACATGCTCTTTAAGGGTCAAGTGGTTGGCCTCCAGTAACTGCTAAAAGAAACAAAAGCCAGAAAACCTCTCTAGACTGAAGAAACCCAGTTGACCACTTGGGCTTGGACCCTGGGATAGCCCTGGTAGGAAAGAAACATGGTGTTTGGACACCTAACCAGAGGGACTAAAGGCTGTGGGAGAGTTCAGGAGTGACTTTCCAAGCAACTTATGGGACTGTTCTAGTATAAAGTAGGGGTAGAGAAGTCTGTTACCATTTTGGAGCTGAGACTGGAATCCCCCAAAAGTGCACCAAGAACATTTAGATTATTGGGGTGTAACATAGTGGGAAATTACGGACTCCACCCCTCACCTCCTTTACTCTGTTGGGTTTTTGTTCAATGTTCTGTTCTAACACTACTGTTGGGCTACCATGTGGAGGAGATTAAGATCTTCGTGCTACAGCCTCCTCCAACGTGAACAGAACTCTTCATGCCGGACTTAGAGAAGGGAACTTTTTGAGAAGGTAACTTTTCTCAGCGGTACTAACCTCGTCCCTAGATCGGGCTCATGCTCCAGTTCGGTCGGCCTGAACTTGTGACTTCCCCCCAGTCTAGCATAACCAGCGGATTGCGAGAGGCGCTTTGTGCTTCTAAATGCTATGTTTGTCTAAAACCTTGAAATTACATATCTCCGGTTAGACTAATTAGATTTTATTTATTAACATTTACTCTATTTTTCTAAGTTGGTTTGGGATTTGTCTTGTGCTGTGTCTTCACTTTTTTACTGGATAAATACTTTTACTTTACAATTTGCCTCTTAGTTAAACCTGACTGCTTGGTGTTGATCTACCAGAGGGTTAAACACAGGTTAATTTAGTGACTTTTGTGGTCCACCCTGACAAGGATTGTGGTTGTTGCTTGAGTGGAACTTCCACTCCTCTCAACCAATAACCCAATTTCTTACAAACACAATCCTTGGAATGACTAGATGTTGGCACCTGAGGGTGAACACGAGGCTACACTTTTTTTTCAGTAAAGTTTAAGAACTGAAATGGGGGGGCTTGGCCTGACAAGATGACCAGTAGGACATGCTAGTCCTTGGCTCCAGGCCTTCATCACGAAATCCTGCAACATTCTGGTGTTCTCTGGGTTTTTACGACACTCTGGTAACAGTGCTGAGATGTGTTGGGCACCCTCCTTGCTGATTGGACTGCCATTCTCCCAGATGAAATACTGATCCTGTGCCACAGGTCTGCAGCCAGGCCTGGCACGGGAGCCACAGGGACGCCGTGGAGCTGTGGGTTGCCTCCAAGAATGGGGACCTGAAAGCAGTCTCTGCCCGAGGCCTTCGGACTTCTGTGGTCATGGTGGGATGCAAATGTGCCCAACAGGATGTCAGATTGTGGGACCTACCAGCTGAGACTGCTGCTGGAGGTGTGGAGATACACTGGGCTTGCAGGCTGCCTCAGGGCATTAGGGGCAAGGCAATACCTGTCCTTTGCAGCCCCTAGGAGCAGACCCACACACCTGCTGGAGGTGAGATGTTTGGGGCCCTTAACCGTGCAGTCAGTCCAGTGGTGGTGTCCAGTCCAGTGGGGGTGTCGGCCCACCTAGTGAATTTGGTGCTCCCTTAACCTCTCGTTAGGAGACTCTAGGCCTACTGTCCTGGGACTGTGGACACGGAAATGCAGTGCCTACTTCCTTGGAGGCCATGGTGTGGAAATGGAGGCAGATTAGCCGGGGCCACCTGTCAGTGCCTTGTGCGCTGCCAAGGGAGGCCTGGACACTATCTTTAAGTGGGTGTGTGGATGCTGGGGCACAGTACTGTGGAATGCCCCAGCACATTCCAATTGCTGGTGAAACAGCAGTGTGCAAATCATCCTCTATCCTTGGTGTTGGCTGGATCGTCCTGTTGACCAAAGAGAGTTGAGTGCTGACCCGTGCAGGGGCTTGGTATTGGCGCCCTCGGAGTGAGTTTTGAGGACTTTGAACTGTACCCATGGTGAGGGTTTAGAGATGCTGTGGCGCCTTGCCCGCCTGTCTTTGGTGAGCCAGGGTGACTCTTCCCCTGTTGATTGGTGCCTCAGCTACCGCTTGAGGACTAGGACTGCTCACTGCTGTGAACGGAGAACGTTTTACCTCAGAAGGATCCTTTTAGGGCTCTGGACTTGTCCGTGGTTCCCAGTATGGAGAAGGGCAGAGCGAATAGGGGATGCTGCTCCAGGTTCTAGCTATGCAGATTTTGATGCCGATAACCCAGACGTGATATGCGATATCGACAAATCTTGACACCATCTCAGGAGAAGGCAATATATTAAAGGTTGATCTTCATAAAAATAGGGAAAGGAGAATAGAAATTGAAACGACTGTGGATGTGTTGAAATCTGATATGACAGAGCTTTGACCTCAGCTCGGCTCCGCGACTGATACAATGCAGCAGCTTGAGGCACGATTAGTAGATGCAGGTGGCAGGTCTGGGTGAAAAAACTTACGCTTCGCGGGGTTTCCTGAACGTGCAGCTGGGGGGAAGCCTGAAGTGTTTCTTGAGACACTTTTATAAGACTTCTTTCCCCGCAAACTTGCCCCCCCTGTTTACAGCTAAAAGGGTGCATAGGCTGCCTGCGCCATCTCCACCACAGGGTGTCCCTTCCAGGGCGATAATCACCAAAATCCTTAATTATAGTGACGGAGACTTCATCCTACAGAGTACTCGCCTGTTTGGGGAACTGATTTATGAAGACCACATAATTAGAATCTTCCCAGACTACATGCAGGCTGTCCAAAGCAAACAGAAATCCTATGTGGAGGTCAAACCAAAGCTTGGAGCCATACGCCTTCAGTATATGTTATTGCACCCACCGTAATCATGCATGAGCCATGTGTTAGAATAAAAAGAATCCTGTTTATGAGTTATTACATGTATGTTAGCATTCGAGGCGCCATTTTATATGTAGACGCCATTTTAGGTTACAATCAAAACTTATACTCTGCTATTTCCGAGAAAAGGCCTCAGTTAGGTTCTGTTTCTCCTAGGTTAGGTTTTGCTTTGCTAATGAATACACTGTTCTTATTAACCCATACCTTTCCCCGTAGATATAAACCCTCTCCCACTTGTCTAGTGCCTGGCACGGGCAGAATGACCTTGACTGTAAGATAGTGTGTGCCCGGCTGTAGAATCGAAACTTTTTTTGTATTCCACTGTTCCGTTGTATCTGCTTGGAAAATTCCATTGTGGGCGTGCCTTCATTAGTTCTGAAATGTACATAATGTATCATTATGCTTGCTGATGTCAGTCCCTCTGCAGCACCCCTAAGCGACTGGGCAGACTGGGCTCCGCTCTGAGCGTATCTAAATAAACAGATATTGGTTTGTATTCTCTACTGTCCGACCGACTCTTCATTTAGTATGGAAGGCTGAGAGGTGGTCGTGAGTGACCCGGGTGACCCTAATCGGGTCACTTCCTTCACATGCTGAGCACATATATTTCTTTACAGACCCGGAAATGGCTGGTGATGGCAGGTGGACCTCTGCCATGAATTGGTTCCGACAGGTTTTGGAGAAAACATGGGAGAAGGCAACAAACTGGCAGAGGGGGGAGAGAAAGAGGGCACATATCTCCCTCCCAGCACACGAGAGGCAGGGTAGTAGTGGTGGATGATGGCACGCTGGATATTGACCAGCGAGGGACCATGCTAGAGGGGTGGTCATATGGGTTGGCCTGCAGTCGCGGCTCCTGCAGGTAAGCGCGGTGGGGCGGGTTGGGGTGGGGCGGGGCAGGGCGCAGATGGGAGGGAGCCGAAAGACGACAGAATAGGGAAAATAAGTAAATAAATCCTATTCCTTCATCTGTCGGCTTACCCCCCACCACGCCCCACCACGCTTACCTGCAGGAGCTGCAACTGTTGGCCTGGGTGTTTCTTTCCTGCATCGTTAGTTGAGTGCAGAGTGTAGAGGGGTAAGATGTCCTGGTTTATGGTCTCCTTTTAGGACCAAAATCTGCTTACTGAATACTTGTGCATCCAACACGGATAGCAAAGCATATTTTCATACTCAATTTGATGTGGTTTCCCCTTCTGCTGATATACCATTGTTCTTAGGAAGGGGATTTTAACTGGTTGATGATGGTGTAGACAGGTATCTCACCCTAAGCCGGGTGTGACTGAGGCTTTAGTTGATGTGATGGCCAATCTGCATTGTGTGGATATTTGCTGAGCAATGCACCCTGCATCCGGGAACATTAATTTCACTACTCAGTACATCACACATATAGCAGACTGGAGGGAATCCTGATTACAGACAACATAGCCACCAAGAAAGAATTGTTCTAGTACCTCTGCCGGTTTCTGTCCGACCACTCTTCTCTTTTACTGAAATATTGTATAGTGCCTGAGCACTCAAAGATCCCCACGTGGCGACTGTCAGAGCAGGCATTATAGGACACTGGGTTTATGCTTGGCCTAGGCTCAGCTATTAACACATTTCTTGATCACAACTGGACAACAACGGTGACAAGAGCTAGTGAGTGGGATGCTTTGAAGGTAGTGCTGCACGGGTACTGTATGAGCACGAATTATGGGATAAAAAAACAGTTGCAGCATGATTCAAAAAAGGCTATCAAATCTCCAAGCACATACCTGAAAACTCATCCAGGGGACATGAAATAGTAGATGCAAAGAGAGCGGTGGGAGACAAATGGGATGCCCTGGACAGACTAACTTAGAAAGATTACAGGCAAAGGCTGTACAAAGATGGTGACAGACCTGCCAAAATGCTTTCATATCTTCTACAAAGTGAGTGGCCCTCCTCCCTTATTCTGTCGCTGACTAGCCTTGACGGCTCGCTGGTTACTACTCAGGCAGCCATTAAGGCAGCACTATCGCTGTATCTGACTGCATTCTACACAAAACCTACTACTGCCACTGTAGAGCAAGTGGCTGATTTCCTCAATGCAGTTTTTATTCCCACACTTTACATGGAGAGTGCTGTCAAGCTGGAACAGTGCTGAACAAAGGAGGAGCTCCTGGTGGCCCTTAGCTATATGCAATGGGCAAAACTCCAGGCTTGGATGATATCCCCCCGAGGTCTGCTGCCGTTTTCAGGAGGAACTCATGGAGAAATATCTGGAGGTCTTCAAAGAGTCGCAAGGATAAGCTCCCAAAATACATCATGAAGGCCATGGTCCTGATGATGTTAAAGCCTAGGATCCTATTGATGCCTCTCAATGAGCAACACCAAAGTAAAGGTATTGGCTAAGGTCTTAACGAACAGACTCAGCCCGGTGGTTGCCACCCTGATCCATCTGGACCAATGTGGCTGTATCCCTGGTCGAGGTACTCAAATGAACTTACGTTGACTTCACCATGTAATGGACATGGTTAGAGATTCTGAACTTAAGGAAACTCAAGTTGCGTTAGATATAGAAAAAGCCTTTGATACATTAGGCTGGGATTATATGCATGTGTTATTGGAGAAAATAGGATTTGAACCGAAGTTCTGAGGCTGTATTAAGCTGCACTGCAGCAACTCGGTGACTAGAGTTAAATCTGGTGGTTATGTCTCAGAGCATTGTGCTATTGAGAGGGGCACAAGACAAGGTTGCCCCCTTTCACTATTGCTATTCGCTCTGGTGGTGGAACCCTTAATCATGCAACTCGGGAGTGCATGAGGGATTTGGGTATACAAGTGGTAAATATGAATCATGTGTTTTTGATGTATGCCGAGGATTCTTTCATTTTACTGTCTCATCCCGAGGCAGCGATTCGATCATGCTCCACGAGCTTTTGATATTTGGAAGTCTGTCAGGCCTGACACTCAATTTGTGTAAGACAATCCTATTCCTGATAGCAGCCTATGCCAGAGTACCCCACAAGAGCTGCCAGCTGTGGGACTGGCATTAAAAACTGAAAAATTCTGTTACCTGGGAATGTGCATAGTGCACACTGCCAAGCAACAATACTATAACATGGATAGGTTAGTTTCTAGAACAAACTCTCAATATCAGTGATGGGCTGGGTGACGTTGGCAAATATGGTCTTCCTCCTTAGATGCCTTTACACTCTCCAGAATTCTGTTCACCATATTCTGTGGTCAACTTTTAGACCTTTGGATAAGTTGGTAACCTCTTTAGGCCGAGAGGCGGAGTAGGGTACAGCTTACACATATAAAACAAGATAACACGGAAGGCGGCTTGGACCTCCCGGACCTGTAATTGTTCTACATAGCTATGCAAATTCAGCACATGATGAATGTGTGCTGAGGGAAACAACTGGAAGAAGAAACGGATGGAAGGCATGATAGAGACAGAAAGGATCCATTGCTGTCTGATGCAGGGGACAAACGAATCCACCAAACTCCCTGTGAATGTATATAGAGTAGCAGCGGCATGCACCATGCGGGTTATGGGAGTGCTCCGTCAACCGCTGTTCTCTTGATCATTACAGCTGGTGTGGGTTAAACCATTCCGGGACATAGCCTGAGTCATGTCTTTAATGAAGGGGAGATCAGGTGGTTATCTACACTAGGAGACCTATATCCCTCTGATTCATTTATAACCTTCTTGGAACCTTCTGAGCCATTCGATGTTAGTTTGGGTCACCACCTCCAATTCGCCAAACTTAGTAACACAGCTAGAGAAATCTGGACCGAGTTCTCAAGTAAGCATCAGACATCTACTATTATGGTGATGGTGCTGAAGGGAGGTGGCGGTCGTATTATGATATCAAGACTCTATAAAGCCTTGAAATAGGACAGAGTTAAAATCCCACTGGATGTTAGGTCAAAGCGGGAAGAGGATGTGGGGGAGCCCCTCTTTGAGACCGAGTAGAATTCTGCCTGCACATTAGTTTAAATGTTATCTAGTAATCGGAGGTTTAAATTATCGCATATTAATGTACTACATCAAACATACTTGAGCCCAATGAGGTTCCATAAGATATTCCCTCAAAGGTTCCTTGCTTGCCCAAAATTTGGCAATAGTGCTACCTTTTAACACATGTTCTGGGAGTGCAGAATGATGCGGAACTACTGGAAAGATACTGCTGTACACTCAAGCAAGTGACACGTATAGATGTAACCCCTACTGTGAAGCAGTGTGTTCTAGGGCTCTTACCAAGGCCCAAAAGTTGGAAAATGCCATACAACTTTGCTTCCATTGCTGGTACTGAGGAAAAGACGCTAAGCAATCCATTGTATCTCGGCAATGGTGCCTCATACGAAGCTTGGTTGAAGGACATGACTGAATGGGCACTGGCAGAGGAGAGACGACTGAGGGCCTTATTTCCAAGATTTTGCTGTAGGGCAGCGCCACAGGCTGGCAAAAGAAAAGGACAGGAATGCGCCGTATCTATCAAATACGGCGCATTCCTGTCCTTTTCCCCAGCGCTGGCGCACAATGGGATTCCAGGCACCAACGCAGGCCTGCTTGCGTCATGGTGCAAGTGTGCCTGCATTGCAGGGATGATTGTTTTTGTGCAGGAATGGAACCCTGCAGAATGCAGCACACATAGAAAAAAGAAAAACAACGAGAAATAAAGGTATTTCTCCATGTTGCGCCATCCTTACGCCTCCCCTGGGAGGTGTAAGTTTTTGGCGCTGCCTCAGAATTACGATACCTCGTAAATCTGGGGCAGTGTCAGGGTGTTGCTGGGACTGCCCACAGCAACACCCATTGCACATCCCTTTAACGCAGAAAACTGCATTAAAGGGAACGATATTTACAAGGCCGCATTAAGCCACGCAAAGTGGCTTAGTGCTGCCTCGTAAATATGGAGCAGGCCCCTATGCCACCGGATGAACCTGCTCTCTGCAGTCAGCGGAATCAACGGGCAGCGTGGGAAAGAAGAACCGGGTGGGCTGAGATAAAAAATAAAGTATCCATAGGGAGCTATGTCTGTTGTAATTATAGCTGGATTGCTGCGTTGAGAGAGCGAGAGTGGCCGAAGATGAGGGGAGAGTATACATGCTTGTTGTACTGGGCCTGCTTACGAGTGCCTCGGGTGTTATTTCTGCTTTCTACCGGCTCGTACAGCCTTTGCATGCTCTCAATCTATTTTTTTGTACGTACCTAATTATGTGCAATTGATGGCAGATCATATATCACAACGATGTGGGTAACTATTATTTGCTCCTATCTTTAAATAAAGGTTATTAAAAAGGAAAAAAGATTGAACATAGAGCAGCTTGATTCGTTTTTGAAGCTCCACTTTGTTTACGTTTGATCAAGTTTGTTTGTTTTCTTTACTAGAAGGCTGATGTAGGGATGGAGAAGTATTTTTTTACTGCCTCACTGATTAGATTCAATGCACTTGATTGCGAATTTATAGCTCATCCCGCTGATGAATTAAATGTGGCATGGCACTTCCAAAGAACTGGGACATTGCAGCCATGATGGGTCTTCTTACAAGACAGCTACATACTTTATGATTTTCTATCTAGTGCTCATGTACATGAAAGAAATTGATAATTCCATTATTTGTGAAATTATGGGTTTCAAGGAGCAAAGCTATTTATTTTGTATATGTAATGCTGTACTACAAGCCTTTTAATTCAACACATTGTTGTGTTAAATACATGGGTCGAATGTCATGGCATGAGAAAGCATACCAGTTGTCTTAGTACTATGTAATGATTATCCTTTTTCATATGGAGTAGATGATGACTATTAATCTATCATTTCTAACTTGGAAATTGTCATTCAAATTATGTGGAATAAATTAATTGCTAATGTAATCTTGTCCTCTGTAAGTTTAGTCTTTTATATTTTTACTTACAATCTTGAGCCTATGCTTTGTTTTGCTATGTCTAAGTCTAAATTCGCATAGACGTATAATTGATTATTTACATGTACTTCTGTACTGAACACAATGCATACTTTCCACGTGAATACAATGTAATATCAAAATATCAAGACAACAGCTCAACAGCTTTGGGTTTCTGGGACAAATATAATAGTTCTCTTTAATCCTCTTGTCTTTCAATGAAATATATCATGTCCCTGAGCCAGGCTATTAGTAATAGGTCGAATATTCTTATCCATCTCATCACAGGCCCATTCCCACGAGCATTAGTGCTTATGCATGGAACCATTAGCAAGCTCTGCACGAAAAACATGCATGGTTCGCCACAAGGTCAGCGATATCCATGCAGAAGGTATGTTACCCCTTTGGAGTTTCCACATTCATAGTGCTACATAGAAGAGTAGTTAGGTGTAGGTGCCTCTAGTGGGGTGTTGGCGTAAGATCATGAAAATGCAATGCAAAGGAGGGGAACTCTTGCACTGTCATAACTTTTATGACATTTACATGCATTTTCCATTACCTTTTGCACATTTCTTTACACTGTCAAACATACCCAAAAGTACCCATTTATCGGTGATACGACACGATAGATACATGCTGGAAATAGCACAGAATTTCCCCATTTTCATGTGAAATAAGAAGGAAGGTAACACTTCCGGAAATCTCATATTAAAAACCATTCAAATGAGCAACAGCGCACATATTTATTTGCATATTCATTTAAAACGCAGCAGCAATTAACATTTCAATTCGAAATGTTGCACCTTAGGACACGTTTTCATTTTCTGTATAATTCGACCGAAATACCGCAAATATTGGTAATTCCAAGGTGGCAGCATAGCTAGCAATAACGAGATGATGGAGACTAACCTGGAGGAACCAGTGATCCAAACACTGCCCTTTCAATGTAATTTTCACCCAGACATTTCACCTGACCTGAGAGGGTGGTGGAAATGTTTGGGTGAAATACTTGGCATGCACGGTATTCCAGCACAAGCAACTCCCATCTGGATTAAAGGGCATTCGGAAAGAGGCCCTAAATTAGCATAGTAGAATTACATTGTATTTATGAACATTTAAGTGTTGAAAAAGCCATTGGAAGAGACCAAGAACAGCTTGGACAGACTTATGGAGGTGTGGCGCAGTGGCCAGGGCGGCTGACTCCGGAGCATGGGGGCTCAAGGTTCGATAGCCGGCGGCAGGTCAGCCAAGCACCATGTGACTCTGGCAATAGCTCGCTTAATCTTCCCGACGGCCCCAGCGCCTTGACACCCTCGGGTAATTGTTTGCGCTTTACAAATACTGGTATTATTTATTATAATAATAATTATTATCATTATCATTATTATTATTATTATTATATTTGACTACAATACATTGTGTAGCATGCAGAATAGATTAACGTAATAGGCAAATGCGTCACTGCTTGAGGTATATCATATACATATACCGTATATGTACAAAACTGAGATGTATTTGCACTATTATGTCACTCAGTTGGTTAGAAAACAAAGGCAACAGGCATCATTTAGGAATGCAAATATTAATCCCACACATTTTTGTATGGCTATTTGAAAGTCAGAACCAACACACTGTAACTTCAATTTGTTTTTACTTGAAAGCACACTCATAAATATTTGAAAGTATAGATGCAGATCCTGATATTTCTGGGCTGTTTTTGAATGGAACCGTTTGTTTAATTTTGGACCACGAACAGACGTGTTTGCAATTGATATGGGAATGCAAAGCCATTTTATTAATGGTGGTTGTTAGATTTGGGGGTCTCTAGTTGGCAGAGGTAGGTACCTTTGTCCAAATAGGGACCCTTGAGTCTAGTCAGGGAAAGTAGGTACACTCCTGAAATAACCCCTGCTCACCATCTTGGTAGCTTGGCACGAGCAGACAGGCTTAGTTCAGAGGCAGTGTGTAAAGCATTTGTGAACACATACAGTAATCAAGTGACAACACTACAAATGGACACCACACAGGTTATATATTTATAAAAATAGGTATACTTTATATAGATTTATCACAAGACCATAAACGACAAAAATAATCCACAATACTGTCAAGAGTGCTTAGTTCTGATCAAAAAGGCTTAATTCAAGGTTCTGTGCGAGTCGGTAGCCTCCTCCGGCTACGGTGATGTTGAGAACAAACAGAGTCTAACAAATCCAGCTGACCGCGTCGAGACGGGCCAACACAGCGTAGACAGACTCGGTCACAGTACCTTTTACTTGAAGCGGCAGGCACGGGCGTGCGAGCCGGATGGCTGTTCGTCGCGGTCGCGATGCAAAAATGGAAGCGTTGCAGGACGCGTTGTCCCTCGATGCGGTGCAGGCAGCGGCTCGTTGACGTCGTCGAGACGGAGTCGGTGAGACCAGGGCCGTGCGTTGCAGGGCGAGACGGTGCTGGCAGGTTGCGGTGCGGCGACGGAGCCGGATTCAGGAGCTGGCGTCGATCAGTCCGGACAGCGGTGCGAGTCGGGCGGTGCGTCGCAAAGCGTGCGAGCGGTGCCCAACTCCGGTGCGGTCACAGGACTCGAACTCAGCAGCAGCAGTGACCGTGTCGGTCGGACCAGTTCGATTTGGCGTAGCGAAGCATTGCAGGACGCGTTGTCCCTCGATGCGGTGCAGGCAGCGGCTCGTTGACGGAGTCGGTGAGACCAGGGCCGTGCGGTGCAGGGCGAGACGGTGCTTCGATGCGGTGCTTACAGGACACCGAGTCGGTCGTGAGAGTCGGTCACAGCTCCCTACCTCTGTAGCCACTGAAACAGAGTTTCCAGCAGCAATTCACAAAGGGGGTGAAGTCCAATGGTCCTGGGACTTCGGTCAGGGGGCAAGCTCTCTTCCAAGCCCTTGGAGATCCTTCACAAGTTGATGAAAGTCACAGCAAAGCAAAAGTTCCTTTCTCCTTTCTTTGGCAGTCAGGCAAACCACTGCAGGCCAATCCCCCAAGCAGCACTTCAGGCTTAGGGATAGTCTCTCCTCAGTTTCTTCTTGGTTCCGCTCCTCAGCAAAGGTTTCTTCTTGTTCCCAAAAGTGATCTAATTTCCTAGGGGTCTGGGTCCCCTTTTATACACAGTTTCTCTTTGTTCTCTGAAGGCAGAGAGGCCTCTGCCTAGCCCAAAACCAGTTCTGGTCAGTCCTGGAGCACTTTGTTTTTCTGACTCCTTCTTTCCTTTCAGAATGTGGGGCAGAGTGCTCAGCCGTCCGGCAGGAGGTGGAGCCAGCATTGTGGAAGGCAGGCACAGCCCTATTCAGACCCAGGTGCAACTCCTCCCTCCACTCTGGATGCAGATCTTTCTATTCAGCCCTGTGCTGACTCACCCTGTCTCCTGTAGCCACCCCCAGCCCCTGTCACTCAATCTCCAGACAAGGAATACACAACCTAGCAGAGGCAGGCTTGGATAGTTAGGCAAGGAAATACCCACTTTCTAAAAGTGGTATTTTCGAACACAGAATGTTAAGACCAACTTCACTAAAAGATGTATTTTATCATCCTGAGTTCAGGCATACTAAATTCGTTTTTCTACCATGTTCCCTGGGTCAGTTCTGACTATAAGGTGTAATAGTCAGTCTGCCCATTCTGGCCTATGGGGAGAAGGTAGCCTTGCAATAGTGAAAAACGAAAATGGCTGTAATTCACTATTAGGACATGCCACACACACCAGGGCATGTCCTACCTTATACTTACAATGCACCCTGCCCTAGGGCCTACTTTAGGGGTGACCAACATGCAGTAAAGGGAAGGTTTAGGGACTGGTAAGTGGGTGCACTCACCAAGTCGACATGGCAGCCCTAGGCTGCACACAGGCTCTGCAATGGCAGGCCTGAGACACACTTTACAAGCTGCTTCTGTGGGTGGCACAACCCGTGCTGCAAGCCCACCAGCAGCATTGGATTTACAAGCCCTGGGCACACTCAGTGCACGGTACTAGGGACTGACAAGTAAACCAATCATCCAATCATGGAGTCACTAATACATACATCAATTCACGATAGGGAGCACTTGCACTTTGGCACTGATTAGCAGCGGCAAAGTGCCCATGAGCATCTAGTCCAGCAAAAACATATCGGCAACAGTGGAGGCATTACGAAAAAATGGAAGGGAGACCCACGCCAAGGACGCCAGGTCTAACACGTGTCTCCTCCAGCTGAAATGTGGGGAGAACTATCCTACCCCTAGGGAGTTCTCATCGCTAAGGCGGAAAAATCTGGACAGACCATCAGCATTGGCGTGTTCTGTACCAGGGCGGTGTTCCACCGTAAAGTCCATCCCCTGTAGGGAAATGGACCACCTCAACAGCTTTGGATTCTCACCCCTCATCTGCATCAACCATCTGAGGGGCCTGTGGTCTGTCTGAACCCGGAAGTGAGTCCCAAACAGGTATGGTCTCAGCTTCTTCAGTGCCCAGACCACAGCAAATGCCTCACGCTCAATAGCACTCCATCTCTGTTCCCGGGAAGTAACCTCCTACTGAGGAAGGCTACAGGTTGGTCTAGGCCCTCCTCATTGATCTGTGATAGAACAGCCCCTACACCATGCTCTGAAGCGTCGGTCTGAACAATGAACTCATTGGAGAAGTTGGGTGCCTGGAGCACAGGCGCCGTGCACATGGCAGTCTTCAAGGTGTCAAAAGCTTTTTGACAGGCGTCAGTCCAAATAACTTTCCTGGGCTGCTTCTTGGAAGTCAGCTCTGTCAAGGGGGCAACAATGCTGCCATACCCCTTGACGAATCTCCGGTAATACCCGGTGAGTCCTAGGAAGGCTATCACCTCTGTCTGGGTCTTGGGGGGCTCCCAAGCCAGAATGGTATCAATTTTCGGTTGGAGGGCGCCACCTGGCCGCTCCCAACCTGGTGTCCCAAGTACACCACAGAACCCTGCCC